>OY754332.1:8548879-9798879 GCA_963573305.1 Pyrrhosoma nymphula | reverse complement strand
ATCATTGTAAACACCTACGTTAACTCCTTAAGCACATTCTCAGACAGAGAACAAATTTTGTGGATGTGCTCTGAGCACATTTTCAGCGTGTTCTACGTGACCTAAGGAACTAGTGCTACATATATATTCTGAGCACATCCTCAGCATATGTGCCAATTATATTCTCAGCAACAACATACGACATGTTCTCAGCATGCCTTTCTGGAATGTTCTCAGCATACTACAAAGTGGTGGATGCATATCCTATACATTTACTTAACATATCAATTTTCTGACCTGCTATGAAGGTAGAAATTAGAAGATTTCTTAGAACTTATTAAATTATAACAAAAAAGGCTTGTTCGAAAGAGCATCACAAAAACTTGAAGGACCAAGGAGCTTGATCGATTGATCTGGATTGAATTTAAACACATTATGAATCAAGTTTCCAATGGGAGAAGAACAGCGGCATTAAATCCCCTCTCAGAATATTTCTCAAAAGACACACACCGAACCAGGATAAAGCATTCAATGACGCAGCGCTGAAGTGTTCATAGCTGAACAAAACTAGGTCGAGTCTCAATAATATACGGAATAAGAAATGCATCACCCGCACCGAAAGCTTTGCTCATGAGGGTAGTCCGATCTAGAGTAAGAGGCCAACACTCATGTCAGTTTACATACTCTGCTCTCATACTCCACTCAGTGAGCTATAGCGCTTCGCTGTTGGAACACATTATCTTCCTCATTTCTTCCAACAAACAGAAAACTTCATCACCCGTTTTACTTTCCATTCAACTAACCCTTTCCGCCATTCTCTTCACCCACATCTCAAACGCATACAATCTACTCGCCTCCTCCTTCAGCATCGACCAAGTTTCCGAACCATGCAACGCCGAGCCCTTTATTAGGGTTTTTACTATCCTTTTCCTAATACCTCTTCTTATATTACTCCCCTTCATTATTTATCATCCGTCTCCTCTCTTCTCCTATCAGATCTCTCACTCCTGGAACTCATTTCCAGTAAATGTTTAAAACACTAACTCGATTGAAAATATTTAAAGTAAAATTTATGATTTTTTCTATATTTGTAATAGCACCTTTGTTGCAATCCATACATGCATGTATTGTTTGATTATTCCTATTGTGTCACATATGAACATGTATGTATGCACGCTAATGTTTGTATTTTTGGCTCTTAAAGGCCTGTACCCAGAGTGATCAATACATTACTTACTTACTCCCTCGGTCGTTATCCTTTCCATTCAGCTTATTATGCTTTCCACCATTCTCTGCACCCACATCTCACACGTTTCCAATCTATGTCCCTCCTTCTTCAAAATCGACCAAGTTTCCGAATCATACCACGCCACGCATTTATTATAGCTTTAACCATTAGTTTCTTGATATCTTTGCTTGTATGATTCCCCCACATCCAATCCTTTCTTTTTGTAAACGCAGTTCATGCTCACTATTCCTCCGCGGGGACCAAGTTTCCGAACCGCACGACTTCACGTTCCTCATTAGGTTTCAACCATTCTTTTCTTAATATCTTTTCTTAGATTACCCGCCTCATCAGTTCTGACATGAGCCTCCTCTCTTCTCCTATCACACCTTACACTTTATCACTCGTATTCCTTTCTACCTTACTCACACTTTCCTCACTTTTCGATGACCACATCCCAAACGCCTTCAATCTACGCCACATCCTCGGACCTTATTCAGTAAGAACTCGACGCGGTTGAACCTCGGAAAATCCGTGGGTGTGACGTAAAAGCCCACGACAAATCTCAACTTATGAATGGCCCTATTTGACATTTTCGTCACCGTGACGTCAAAATTTCGTCACTATCGAGAGACTGAAAGTCGTAGAACATACATAATTGTCCCTCCTCTTCCGCATCGACCAAGTTTCAGAGTCATAAAACGCCACGCCCTCTATTTGTGTTGCCACCATTATTTTTATTAATATCTGTGCTTATATTATTCCTCCTCACCAATTTCCTCCTCCTCGTAAACGCTTCATTTCCTATTGCAATCCTCCCCATTTTTGTCCTCACTATGGAAGATTGGACATAACAGAAACGTATTTCTCCAAGCGGGCCAACAATTCCAACCAGGAGACGGAACGGCAGTGGAAATAAAAGGCGAAGACGTTCGGCGAAAGTGAGGGATGGAATCGACAGGATTCCTTGAGCGATCGATATGCAATCAGAAATGAATGGAATAGGTAGATTAGGAGGAATCTCCTCGAGGGTGACAACGGAGCATAAACACTTGAGGTATCCGGCTGTCGGAGAAGGGGAAATGGGTAAACACGGGCGGGGTGGGGGGGGGGAGATAAAAACCAATCAAAATGAGACGAGATCGAGAGGAAGACGATGCTGGGGGGGGGAGGATTGGGTCGGGGGTGAGGTTGACTGTCGGAGGGTATGGCAGTGGCGGGGGAGGGTGGTGTAGAGCAGGGGGTCAGGACGGAGATATAATGACGAAAGGGGGACTCTGCAGGTTAGTGGGAGAAGAAGAAGAAGTATAAGAAGAACAATCAGTGGGGATGATTTTAACTTTGGGACGAAGGGTAGGACGAAGGGATGGTTGGTGGGAGGGAGAGAGGGAAAGATGGGAACGTTTGAGGGCGGTTTATGCAAACGACCACCTCAAACCACTCCCCTCGAGCGTGATTGGCGAGGGTTTCAGGGTTAGGGAAGAGAGCGTGGCGGGGATTTGCGGCGGTGGGTTGGGGCAGGGCAACCAGGGATCGGGGTGGGGGGGGGGGGGAGGGAGGGCCCGAAGGTGGGCTCGTGGAGAGCGATGGGCCGATGGGATTATGAAGAGGATCTCCACCAGAGATGGGATTAAGAGTTTGTAGAGCGGCGACGGCGGCGGGAAACCGGGACGCATTCTTAAAAACATCTCCTTGCGTCGCACACTGGCTATTGGAGAAGAGGACGCTTTAGGGGGGGTTGAGGAGGGGTTTTGCGTGGGCGGAATTGTGGGAGTTGGTGGGTTAAAAGGGTTTCGAGGGGATGACCCGCTCTCATCCTATGCTCACGCGGCCACAGCCTAAACCCCGAGGGTTGAGTTGCAAGGAAATTGGTCCCAAGACCCCGGTGGGTGTGAGGACGAAAGGGTAAGGCAACCAAAGGGGTGCCCCATTTACCCCATCTCCAAAAAAACCTTTAAGGGATCACCATGCTAAAGAGAGAGAGAGAGGGTGGGATGCGGCCAGGGTTTTCTTGGGAGGTTGAGCTGGTTTTGGGGTGTGTTTAGCGGGGAAAGAAAAGCAAATTACGGCAGAGGAGTTATGGAAAAAGGGCCTAGGCAATTTTTTTCATTAATTCGCCATACACGTGCCGCTTTTTTTCCTACCTGTCTTGCCTCATAAAATCGCCAATAAAAATCACCCCGATGTAGCTCTCCTTCCTCGCTATTAAATTCCTCACCCCACCTTGCGTGGGTCGCGGCGGAATGAGTTACCCACTTGCAACGGAAAAGTATTTATGACGCAGACCCTTGAGGTGAGGAAGGAATTCTTTGAGCTTCTTGTTTTGGATAATGTATGCGAGCGAGGGGGATAACACCTCCCGAGCTATAAAAATATGGGACGTAAGGATGAATTTTAAAGATCGGCCCAATAGCCCAAAACTTTGGAAATGCTAATTTATACCCATGTTTCCGAAGAAATGAAGAAATACCCAAGTCATAGTGCATGGAAACCTCTCTCAAACTATCAGTAAAACAAAACGAGAGGATACTTCTCTATGACTCCACCAAATATTTGTATTAAGTGGCACTGGTTTGAATGTGGGTTGCAGTACAAAATTATCAAATGAGTCACACTCTGAGTCAGTTCTTGTGAAGCCGATTACCTTAATGGACAGTATTTTTGAGCATTTTCGTATCCAAATAACTTTAATATGCTCGTAGAAAATCAGTTCAATGGATTGTAATTTGTATTAGTGGGCGGTGACCGACAGCTAGTAGGAAATGTGCCATGACTGTCGAAATTTGCGAAACACAATATAGGGGGGCAGAATATAGGAATTGCCACGAGAAAAAAACGGCCTAGGCCGGTGCATAGGGCAGCAAACCACGCCACCCAGGCTTTTAATGGAAGCTGCAGCAATTTTTGTCCGTGAACAGATTTGCGTGAAGCTTTGCATACGCGTTCTTAATAGATATATAGGTTGCGTGGTGGCCTAGTGGGTAGAGCGCTTGGCTACTGATCGAAGGGTCCCGGGTTCAAAACCGGTTAAGCATTTGGACGCCCCCGAACAGAAAAAAAATCCTCGGGAGTGCGAGGAGTGCGAGGTGGCCCGGGGAAAGGAACTGCCCCCCTACCCTGAATGTGTGAAATTCACACGCCTGTGGCTTAGTCCGGATTGAGCTCTACCCTCAACTATCCAAACCAACCGTCGGGTTGAATCACTCAGTGAGTTATATAGATACGAGTGAAAAATTCGTTTTGACTATTTGTTTTTTGTAAATAGAAAGCTATTTGAAAACTTACCCTTATGGAAAAAGAGATACAATACCATAATAATTCGACTACATATGGACATATTTTCTTCTGGATATGTTTTTCAAAAAACATTTCATATTATTATAATTGTGGCAAACAGGATTAAGGTGTCAATGAGTCTATGATCCAAAATATATATTTAAATAAAAATGGCCTAAATTTCGAATTCCGTGCCAAAATCTAGCAACAGCTCTAGCCATAACATGCTTTGATTCAGGCAAAAATGTCAAATATAACCCTTGAATCATTTCAATGACTGCATGTATGGTGAGTTCCACCGCATAAATAGATGTACTGACAACGAAATGTGGTCTTTGTATTATTTAAATTTTTTTCAAAGCGAAGATATGTTAATTTATTAATTTTCTATTAATAGCAATTTAACAATTAATTAAATTAATATTACAACTGTTTTAAATTCCCTCCACAATATTTATTGAACTTTTACTTATTTTTACAATGTTTAGATTATCAACATGGTCCTGCCAAATTTCTTTGGGTGTGTTGCCAGATTGAAATAATGCAAAAATTGTGTTATTTACTTCTTAATTTGATACAGCCTTTCATGAATAATACATAAAATAATTTTAATAGGATTACGAACTCGTGAAGAACAATTTTATTTTCAAAATCGTTACCCGCCGAGTTAACCTCTTCATACCAATAATTTAGAGGTTTTACTTTGTCACCTAATGTTTACTGCGGGAAACAATACAGATTATACAAGCCATTTGCAACGCGTCTACAAAAATACGCCTACCGCTTACATTTCATGCCATGCGTGGATAGTTCTAAATTGGTGCTAAAATCATCTTTCCGCGCTTAACATTTCTGTGCCAGGTGCACTCACGTTCCGTGGTGACAGTTTCAGTGGTGAATGCGAAATGTAACCGGGAAAATTTTCAAACTCTCTGAAGCCTAATACAAGGGACAAAGAAAGAATAAAATGGCTCTAAGGCAGACGAATAACCTGTCACTTTTAAATATCTCCCGACTGTAGCCAGGCTTTCATTTACGAACCAAACACATAAATATCAAAAGAGATGAACAAGAACTGTTCCCTGTCTTTCAACGCAAATTATCTGTCTTTCAAAAACAAATATATGTAAAAAAAAAATGTATGCGCTGTAGTTAGTTAACATTTGAAATTATTCATAAAAAAGATTGGCTTAGCATTTATTCTCACTGTAAGTTATTATCGAGCACGGTTTCTACGACGTCAGACCTTGAAAATGGCAATGATTAGTAAAAACCATAGTTATAGAGTGGGTAAACACTGAGCAATCATTTAAATTTGAAAACAACTTAGTTCCTCGAAGGCGTGAAGCAGTCTCTTACATGATTGTATTAAGTATCCTAGCAATGAAGAATAGTATTCTGCGAATTTTCCCATGAACAGCCGTAGCTCAAAAGAACCCATTGATGAATCGTTTTTCTCCAGTCACATTCAATTCCCTGCGTCAACACAAACCTCACGTCCTATAGGTAACAGAGCAGATTCGCCATGCGTTTGTTGTCACACGAAGATTGGTCATTGGAGGTAGAAACCACCCTCAAATCTATCAAAAACGATGTGGGACAAATGGAAGTGTAGAACACAAAAGCAGCGGTAACCAGAGAGAGCAAATTTAAGGGGCTCACAAATGATGGAAAATAGGGGTTGGGAACGCGAGTGAAGGCAAAAGGGTTATTTGAGCGGAGACGCTACTGGGAAATTTCGGAGAGAGAGAGGGTGTTATTAAGAAGAAAAGGGGAGACTGTAACTTAAGGGTGCGGCTTGGAGTCAAAGAGCTGAAAGCTCTAAAGGAGTACATAGTGGATGGCAATGAAAAATTGACGATAAGTGTGCTTTGAGTTACAAATGTTTTGATATTTGTGCGGTTTCTGGTGTACATGGAATCAAGTAAAATACTCAAAAAGAGAGACCCTTCATTTATAATCTAGCACCATAAATAGTTGAACACTTACGGAGGTTCCGCCGCGACTGTGTGAGTCAAAACAAATACTAAATTCCACATTTTTCATATTTTGTACAAAAAAACCTGCTTTCGCTGATGAAATGCGTTACCAAAAAAAGAAAACCAAAAGTAAGGTAGAAAAAACGCACGAATCTAATTTAAATGAGCACTTTTTTCCAGCCAAAGGAGCCAACTGCAGCGCCAATTCCTACGAATTGCCTCATTTTGACTTCAATTACGGTAGTAATTCCATAATAACTAAAAAAATAAGGTGGTAAGATGTCTATATTTTATTTTATTTAATTTTCTTGGATTGTTTCCTTCTTATTTATAGTTTTCCGCGAAAATGGCATTTATATTTTATCGAAAATACTATTTTCCTCCGTGTTTCTCTCATTCTCCCATTAAACACCATGTAATTTCAAGTTCAATTATAGAATAAAATAGCATGGAAAGGTATTATTTTCTTGTTCACATAAGATAGAGGAAACATTTTTCTACAAGTTGACAGAATATGAATACATGACATTTAAGTCATTTTACGGTGGAATCACCTTAAAATGCTAACATCACGCATGCTTGGTAACAGTTCACCCATTTATCGTTTCTATCCATATTGATCGCAATATCACATGTAAAAATGTCCACCATGATAACAGGTTACACAACATGTAAGTGCAACAAGTTTCTTGTGTACAAAACAACCATTGTAACTTATGAAAGGGTTGCTTGGATCGTGAAAGACAAACATTGCGTATGCTTTGTACTTTAGCGCCAATATGTCATCCCTATTCATATTTTCATATTATTTTCATAATTTCATATTTTCCGATAGGAGGCCGGTTTGTCAAAGCTAAAGTTATTTAGGGATCTTTGGGGGCTGGCTCATTTGCTCGAATACATATTCCAAGATTTACTAGATCTACTAATATAAGCATATGGGGTTTAAAATTCCATAATAATGTTAAATTTCCAACTGATTACACATGACTTATAAAATGAGCTGAATCTCTCGAACAATAGCTACTGGCCTACCAGTTACAATGCCTCCGAATTCAACGGCATTTATCGTTTCTATCAGAATCAAAAAGCAATCATACGCTTATATCTTGTATTACGACTTACGAGCGGGTAAGGTAATAAAATGTATCAATTTATTTGTATCGCCAACAGTGACTTATATTACAAGAACTGCACTAAAATAGTTATAGATTCTTACAATTAAAGGAGCACCAAGTTAATGAAACCTACATAAAGTTACTTCTGGAAAACATGAAGTGAAAGTTAATAGGAACTCATTCAAAATGATTAAATCAGATTTTAGTAACAAAATCACATCTTTTCCTTTCATTTAAACATTTATATGTCTAATAATAATGATGATAATAAGCATTTATCACATCAAACAAAGAGATACAAAGTAGAACATTTGTAGAGCACTGCGGGCGATCACGAACTTGCTAAAACCGTTTCATTTAATTTATTCACATACGAGGTATTCTTATGAAAAGCGCACACACTGGTTGTCAAAAGGTGATTATTCCTATACTCGTTTCAAGAATAGTTTTCCATTCCTTTTTATCCCCCTCCTGAGATCAAATGTCAAGAAAAAAAAACGTATTTTTAATGTTTATCGAAACGTGTAATAAAAAAGTTAAATATTTTCAATTGATACGGAAAATAAATATTGATAAATTCATGGTAAATATTCCGATTGAAATCAAACAAATAATGACATCAATTGCAAACAATACGTACGAGGAGAAACATACTCTTCAAACAGGAATGCTTACCCCTCCCCTGAATAACTCTCGATAAATATTAGTAAATTATATTCCACGCAATCTAAATTGGGATAATCGAATTAAAAACTGTTTTAATTAACGAATGCAGTGTTCGCCGGAGGTGCGACCCAAAAGCTTTTGTTTGAAAATGTCACTGCTTGGTTTTCCGATTCCTCGGTCTACAGTACAAAGAGTTGAGCTTCCGGATAGGCCCCCGGCGTGCGATAAGTGACCGAGAAAAACCGTTGCCCTCTTTTCGTGACTACGTGGAAAAGTGAGTATTCAATTAATGTATTTCATTTTAAAGGAGAAAACTGATGAATTTATCGAAAATCCAAATCAATAGCGAAAAACTTAAGAAAAAGTTTCACCATTGGATAATAGTTTTCTAAGTCTCCAAGTAATTATTTCAAAAATCATTCATTTTACAAAATATTTTATTGAACGACATCGTTCTAATATTTTTCTTTCACAATTAATGCCTTGCTAAGATACTTATGCTAATAAATTTCCCACTGGCCCCAATGATTTCACAATATACGATAGCTCAAATGCTTTTAAAGTTCTCGAATTGAACAGCCAATTAAAATAATAAGACTACAATTTTATACTTCTTTTACTAACAAGTTGACTGCTATATCTAAGAGCGATTCGAGCAAACTGAGTTTTATTTGTGTTTTGGCGGCGTAGACTACATTCTATGAAACGTGCATTCTTTAAGTCACGGTAAGGAATACTAATTTTTCCGAGATTCAGCGACACCCTACTCATTTTTAATTGTTCACCAAAATAAAGATGCTCTAGAAATGGGTTAGGAATTACTGAGAAATTTCTAAGCACCAAAGGACGCGGAAATTCACTGCAGCTGAAGTTTTGATTCGTTCAATGAAGAACCACACGGTCCGAAGAATTTTACGTCTACTTACATATGGAATAGACTTACGTGTACATGTTCTACAGATATAATTGATCCTCAGATGGACTCAGGTCCAGCTACTTCCTTCCTATTGAAGTTCATATAGAAGCTAAGTGTCGATTTTTTCCTACTGCCGCATTCAACCCAGGCCACAACACAAGATAACCAAAGAACAGTGCAAAGAGAAACCACTTCCGCAGCACCGGAGTTGTGTATTCCCGCCCCATGAAGAACCCGGGGATGTCGTCGGAGAAAGCATTGCTTATGCATGAGTAGGGAGCGAGCTGGATGCGGGATCGCTGGCGGTCGAATGAAACCAAAAGAGACGTCAAGTCCTAAAATTCTAGCTGAGCAGGCATTTTATACGAAAATGCCGTAATTAACAGGAAGCAAAACAACGTTACCCATGCCGCAGTACCATCATGAATTTCGATAGAGAGTGTAATATTTGCACAAATTTGAGTGGCTCACAGTTGAGAGCACACTGAAGAGCAAATTTCGGCATGAGCAAAGCACTTATATGAGGGTAACAAGGATCAAAAGAACAAATAGGCGTAGACAATGGAAGTTCAGGAAATAGGCAAATAGGGCTATCAGGAGATCATTTATGAATATTCTCGGGGACTATGATAGAGAGGAAAGTGAGTACAGATGGAAATTCAAAGGACGAATTGAAGAAGTAGTTCAAAGCGAAAGATGCTATTCACTATCAGAGGGATATAAGATACAAATGAATGCGAGTGCTTAAGAGCAAAGTGTACAAGTTACTTCTAAATAATTCCGGGTTAGTAAATATCTCTATGTAACTGATCATACTGTAATGGTAAATTTTTTTAAGTGAAAAAATATCTTTCAGTATTTTTGTTTCATTCTGTGCAGGTGTGGAAAATTATGTTTATTATATTAAGCACTTGAAATTATTACATGAAATTCTGTCATAGCGCCATTTGCGATGTGTTTACAAATGGAAAAGATCAAACTTGTCGATCAGTGAGTATACATTTGTGTACGAGATGTTGTCAATATGTATTATGTGCATGTGCTCAAACTGAGCATGTACGCACCAAGTGTAATGCAGGTGTGTACTTGCATTCATTTTCTTTGTTTATTGTTCTCTGCTAATTGACTAGTTTCTTCTTACCGTTATGCGACAATGCAATGCTTTTCTGTGTATGTTCTATTTAAGAATTGACTGGGCTTGGAAGGTCTACTATTAAAGAAACGATAATGTTATTATTATGACATTTTATAACGGAAAATAAATTGAGGCATAAAGCTGAAAAAAATTATCAATAAGTTTATCCTATTCGTCTTTGTAACCGACACGTTGCCACAAGTATGATTAGAAAAACAAAGAGACCAATACAAACTACACATTGCACAACAAGCAAGGGCAGTAGTAACAACTTTGATACCCTGCGGCGATTACCGACTCAGGAATGCGACCCAAACCGTACCACTCTCATCTCCCTCACAAAGAGCGGTCGACTGAGCGTGAAAATACAGCCCGCAATACAAAACCCGAGAAGAAGGAGATATCGATTCTGGAAACGTGACTTTTCGAATGGCCAGGAGCAGGTAGAAATAAATTCATGCGAGCGCTTTTCTGAGAATACTGGAAATACCTACCCCCCCACACTCGCAAGATGAACGCAATCGACGCGTGAAGAGCGGTGCCTCAGAAGGTGAGCGACTGGCACCCGCATATCCTGGCGCACCACACCGAGAGCAGAGAGGGAAAATTCTCCATCCGCTATGACAATGATTCCGCTCCACGACGTCAAAGTGACGAAAATGCTCAGAAGATGAAGCCCCTAAGACGGGGAGGCGGGGAAGTGAGATGCCTTTTCTTCCCACTGCTCGACAAAGAGAGGCCCTTAGAATGCCGAGGAATTGTCGGTTATAAGTCGAAGGGCTTCCTCATGGGTGCTCTCTCCAAGTGTCCGGGCAAAGGGAACAGTAGTGCCATCTCCTGAAACCCTCAACAGCTTCCCACTATTTAATTCCCTGTAAGAAGAGGCGACGGTGTACGAACGAAAGCTATTATCTGATGCTGCAATTAATATTTCCACGTGGAGCACTGCCCTTGAAATATTTCCCTTATCGGTAGCACCCTACCTCTTACTAATAACTGCTCTATGAATTCGTAAACTTGTCAGATGAATTTTGTCAGTTAAGATTTAATGAAATTCTATAATTTGTAAAAAGCTTACTGGAATGAGATTAGTGCCAAATCTATTTAAAGAAATCCATATTTTTGGAAAAAGCATATAATTTGTTCAATGTTTGCGATTATTGTTTCATTTCAACTGATATGTTAGTGTACTTAAAAATAAATTTAATGAAAGGTAATTTTTTAAATATTTTTCAATCAAGAAAGAAGATGACCATATAAACGAAATCATAATCATGCCACGATCAACAGCTAGAATAGCGTAATTTTTCCCAGTAAAATGTACGTTCTCATTTTCACACATTTTTCAAATATATGATTTTCGTTTTCGAGGTCAATAGAGTTTAACTGAAACCTAATTTTTGTGCTGTGATCGAACCTTGAAATTCCATTTTCTTGCCGTCAACTTCCAAGGAAATTACACACTAAGCATTTGCGAAATCTAATGTAATTTCCAGCACCCTACACCCAGTTTGCCAGTTCACAATATCCAGTACCTACAACAGTCTATAGTTATAATGTTCCCAATCATCATACGGCATTAGTACCTATTAGTTAATAATCCTCATCTTATTGCAAATAGCATGATACAATACAGACAAGAAACTGCCTTTTTAATGAAGCATCTTCAACACGGACGTACTTTTGAAAAAATTACACCATTACTACCAATATTATTTATTCCCCCGCCTTTCAAACTCTTAAAATTCAGTATGAAATTAAACTCAGAAAAACCGTTAACTCGGTCCTATGAAGGAAAAAATACGAGTGGTTATTAAAAAATAACGCCAGGTTTTGGCTGTAACCAGTAGTAGGTGAGGATGAATGATCAAATGGCCATGGCCTAACACGATAGGCACATGCATACTGATGTAATCTTCAATCCCTTTATGGAAAAAGGGAGACGGACAACGATTCGCATTTGCCACACCGACATCAACGAGAAACAAAAGGTTTAATTTGGCCCATCCATACGCGGAAACGCCAATCAAACAGAGTATCCTACGATGGTATCAGGATAGAACCTCGTTTACCCTCCTTGTTTGCTTGAACTCCTACTGACGGACACTCGTGCTGCGCGGACACCACCCAAAGCCATGGCTGTTTGATGTCAAACGCGTCGTGAGGAACAGCGGGGATCAAATGTGATGCCGCCAAGTCCATTCCGATTTCTAATACGACTTCGTCAAACGTCATTCCTCGCCGTGCCGAACGCTTCCGTCCGCCGCCGTAGGCATGTCCCATTGTCCCGGAATTCTACGCATGTTATTTACGCGAAACAAACAACGCCCGAGTCCCCCGACAAATACGGCGCCACACATCTCCCCGAGCGCTCTTCCGCGAGCAATTCAAGTCAGTCCCACAAGACCCATCTCCGCACACCGGGAGTAGAGCTACGAGGACGGAGGAGGAAAGAAGGGAACGTTGGATTTATGAAGGGAGTAGATGACGCCTTGACGGTGGAGGTCAAATCGTGGGTCATTGATTGCAAATTTTAATAATTTGTCGATAAAGTCCAAAACAAATTCATGAACATCATTTTATTTAAGTGCACCTGTTCATGAATGGTAACTTAACCATCCAGGCAATGATGCAAGAATCATATTATACATTATTTTCCTTACTTTAAGCCCGTTATGACTGGAGTTTTCAGTCACGGCGTTCGAAATTAAGATAAAATTATATTGAAATATGTTGTTTTCGAGAATAAGACATCTTAATATTTATTACCAACGCTTATAATAACAAGAAGAGTATTATTTCGTGATAAGAAGAAAATTTGTATAAATGTAATCGAATTGTTATGAAATATATGTCATGTGCCATAACGCTACGTGTTAAAACATCATTGGATTGCCAGGAAACCAAATCGTTATGACGAAATTGTTTTCACTTTTATCTACAAATATAATTAATGAAAACTTGTATGCAATGTTTCACGCAAATCTGTACGTAAACAAATATCGCTTCAACCACCAAAAAAATTAAATGGAGAAGGCTTGGCTATGAACGCTCATGAGCGAAAGTGAAGCAAAAACATGGGCTCATTGGGAAGAATTTCGGGAAATAATATATATACATGCATAAATAAAACAGTGATACACTAAATAAACACAGAAACACGCAAAAAGGACACTCACAAAAGAAAACTTGTACCTACAGTTTTCTCACATGAGACTCGTTATCCACAGACTGGTACGCCAACGTCAAATGGCACTTACAAAAGAATATTATTCTCAGTTTCCTTCACATCTTCCATTTCTGACTCCTTAATTACGTTCCTGGATATTAATATCCAAATGAAGGACAGTAAATTCATCACCTCCGTCCACAAAAAACCCACTAACCACGACCAATACCTCCATTTTAACAGCTGTCATCCTTCTCACACCAAACGCTCAATCCCTTATTCCCTTTCTATCCGCGGCCACCGGATATGCAGCAATGCCCCCTCTCTAAAAGAATATATCGAAACTCTCCATCACTCCCTCAGAGAACGAGAGTACCCAGAGAAATTGTTTTTAAATAAAATCCTGTCTCCTACTGCAAAATATACCCCTCGGACCAAGACCCACCAACCTGACAAACTTAACCTTGACACCACATTCTTCCCTGGTGCACACAGGATCAAAAACATATTGAAAGACCTGTATCCAATCTTAAAAAACAATACCTCTACTTCCCTCCTCCTACCCTCATGACCCAAAGTTTCCTATAAGCGTCCCTTAAATCTGCGAGACATTCTAATATCCACTAGACCCTACCTGCAACCCACCGCCCCCCCTCCGCCACTTTCCTCAACATGCGGACGCCCGAGGTGCAAATGCTGCTCTCTCCTCCGCCCCTCCGCCACCCCCTCCCTCAAAAGATCTTCCTCTACGGCCAATTGTACCACCAGCAACATCATCTACCGCCTTTCCTGCAATTTCTGCCCTGCCTTCTACGTGGGAAAATATAACACCCCCCTCAATATCCGTATGAACAATCACCGCCATGCCACCAAAACTCCACCTTTTCTTGATCCCATTCCCAAACATACCGCCTCCAACTCTCAAAATTTTGACGATTGTTTCTCCCTAGACATGATAGAAGCCCTTCCTGAATCCGCCGGTAATGTTGAAGTGAAAATTCGTGAATACGCCCATATTTGGGTGACAAGGGCATTCGAAAAGCCCGGGCTAAACTTTGCCCATTGAATGAATAGCCAAATAGAACCTTTCTCTCCCCACCACTATCCATTCGCACTTACCCCCCCTCCTTCCTCTCTGCCCTTTCCTTCCCAAGGGAACAGAGCGGACTCATCATTCTTCTACCGCTGACGATGGCGTCCTGACGCCGAAACGTACAAGTTTTCTTTTGTAAGTGCCATTTGACGTTGACGTACCAGTCTGTGGATAACGAGTCTCATGTGAGAAAACTGTAGGTACAAGTTTTCTTTTATGAGTGTCCTTTTTGCGTGTTTCTGTGTTAGTTTAGTGTATCACTGTTTTATATATGCATGTGCATCGTCGCCGAGAGCGATTTTCTAAAAAGGAAATTTTATTTATATATATATATATATATATATATATATATAAAATGTCTTGGTAGAAAATTGCTCTCCGCATATATATATATAAATAATAATTTGAAAAGAAGGTGAAAGAAAGAGATAGAAAACATGTAACTAAAATTAGACGAAGACACTGGTGATGTGGAAGATGGTAAAGCCGAGAAATCAGAGGGTAAAAATGTGTCGTGGCCGGGACGGCACATTTTTACAAAGAAGGATATACATATACATATATATATATATATATATATATATATATATATATATATATATATATATATGTGTGGCTCTTTTCTTCTTCTTCGGCTATGCGTGCCTTTAAACGTACTGTTCTCCTCTTTATATGTTGTATGCCTGTATTCCTCTTTACCTTTCAACCTTCCAATTGTGTTTGTCCCCTATATGGTGGGTGAAACCGTCCCTGCGCGCCATCTCTGGGTCGCTTTAGTTGGGCATGGGTTGTAAAATAAAACCCCGTCAAATTCAGCAGTTCATTGAGTAGCCTTGGTGGTGTAACTGGGAGCACACCTGACCGGCAATTGGGAAATCCGGGTTCGAATCCCGGCTAAGGTGAAATTTTTTCTGTCTGGATTTGACTCATTTTCATCTTCCCCACCAAACCCTGTGTTCGTCCTTTTATATATATATGTATACGTCGAAGATGCATTTCATGCTTATTACATGTAAACGCCATACCTGCACTTGCCGTAAACAGCAATTTTCATACAGGGCGGTAAATTAGCCTGAATGTGAATGGCTTGTGGGTGAAGTATTTTCACAGGTTTTCCCGTGTTTTAAACAAAGGTAGTAGATGGCGTCTTGGAGCACTGACGTAAAGCATTTTATCAATTAAAAAATTAAAAAACTAACATGTTATCATGCGCAATGCTCCCAAAAGTTTTAAAAATAATGCAGTGTTTTATTTTAGAAATTTGTTCCATTTTGAAATTTTTAAGATAAAATATTACAATACCGTTTCTGATGGAAATGCTACGTTTTATTTATGTTGAAAATACCATGTTTTCGGCCTACTAACTGCAAAACTGATCCATGTTACGTTATTATGACAATGCCACTCTTAGTTCCAATCTTTCCTGCTCCTTAACAGAACAAATGATCCATTTAATATGGCCGATGACGAAATTTAATGGTTTCACTATTCCCCTGAGCTCTCCTATCGTATGGTTACATCTCTTCTCTTCTTTGATCTACGAGTGCCTCGCTCTGTTTCAGACGTGGGTGTGAATGCTATTTGGTAAGTAATAATTGCTGCATACATCTATTTAACAGTAAATATATCCTAGGATATAGGAAAAAAGAGTTAAAGTTAGGAAGGAAAACAAGAGAGGTGCATTGAAGTGGATACGTGGCTCGCTCCGTTTTTGTAGCAGTCGTGAATGATGTGTGAGAAAAAGGAACTCCAGTACCCATGTGTTCGGCAGGGCATCACATATTTTATCTCTTTTTTCACCTCTAAGGACATAGCGAGGGAGCAAATATAATATCCTGCGTGTCAACCTGAAACTTGCTCAATCAGAGTTTTCTACGAACCTTCCACTTTGCGTGCAACATCCTAGGCTTTCCTAACCAAGCGAGTTCATCCAATACACCTGCAGTTAGCAGGTTCGTAGCGCAGAAGAACTTCACAATGAATTTGATCCAGGCATATTTTCATCTATTCTTACAGAGGAAGGATAGAAGCCAGGGTGGCCGACCGAGAAATACGTGCATCAGGTACATTTCGTGTGCAAGAATTAATCAGGTAAACACTTAAAATATTTGGGAATAATATTAGAGGAAAAGTTTTGTTTTAGCAACCATATCATCTATATATGTGACAAACTAAGGCATATTTTGTTTCAAATTTCAAATCTCAAGTACTCCTTGCCTCATGAGTTGAAAAAATTAATGTATCAAGGCTTAGCTGAGGCCGTAATACGTCATGGTTTGACGATTTGGGGAAGTACAAAATCCACCTTGTTGAAGAAGGTTATTACTATAAAAATTAAAATGATTGCGCATTTGATGATCAAGGAGAAAAATGTGAGAGAAGTGAATAAAACTCAAAGTTTGTTACCACTGGGAGACTTGTATAAATGTGTGTTAATTTGTGACTTCTTCGATAGCTTATTAATAAACCAACGTGTGATTAATACTGACATGCAACCTCAACGAATAAACTGGTCATCGGTACCTAAGCATTTTAACCTACATGGCAAGAGGTATTTGGCACTTTTAGTCCATGGGTTTTTAAATGAATTACCTTTGCCGATGCATGATATTAAATTTATATCTGCTGTTAAAAAATCACTAAAAGCGTGGCTGCAACGGCTAAAATTGTCCAAAAGCTACACAGCAAAAAAAATAATCTTAACAAAAGGCACCTACTGAAAAGCCGCTTAGGCTTAGCAGGACCTAAATTGTATTATTATTTGGTTCTCTCAACTTACTTCATTATTGTCTCACTGAATTATGAATATCATTATCTATGAAATTTTCTCATCCAATTTCTAATTTAATAAAAAGCCCAATACCGCTCTCAACGATAGACAGCAAGTAGACCGAGATTCAACATACCATCCGAGGGAAAAGTAACTAGACTTCATGTGCTTTTTTCATTGTGGCAAAGAGGGGTGTACGCAGAAGAATATACGGGACAGCACCGGAAACAACCGGGGCTAATTAGACGGGTGGTGGCGGATCATCTCCTTGGATTTTGAGGACCCTGGCGCAAATATAGAGTCAGTAAACTTAAATATACAAACGAACAAATAAATACAATTCTCAGGTAGTGATCATAACAATAATGGTACAAATACAACGCTCAATCTTGTCCAAATAAGTTTAATACAGCAAGTCAATATGGTATCCGAGAGGGAATATATCAAACGAGGATGCGATCATACCCCTTCCACTGGATTCCGGGCCTACGCCCGGTCGTTGGAACCTAAGTACGCTATCTACTGGTTGGTAGGCAATTGTGATGTGCTGGTCAGGAAAATATTATTTCATTTTTTATTTGTAATGCACCTGTGAAAGAATTGTGTAAATATTTATACTAAGTTAAAAGACGATCACTCAGATTTCTAACACCTATATTATGAAATAAATCAAAATCAACTGAGCTATTGAATAATTTGGGATAAGTCCCTAAACATATGAAGAAGGTGAATGAGCAAGACCTTAGTTTACTCCTGACTAGCGAGATTATAGGCTTCACTGGCAGACACTCAAAGCAGATATGCGTAACAGGTAATAGGATGTATAGGTATGAATGCTACAGCAATCCTCCAACGATTCGACACAAGGATAAAATCACGGAAAATTGCCCATTAATGGATTTACAACTTTATCAAATATGAATAAAAATTTATATGCACGTAACAAAGAGGCTACAATCCAGGCAAAGATTATTAGAATAATTCATATCAGGAGAGTTTCGGGTTGACGTGAAGGACATTCTTTTAACCCCGCGGTTTATCTCTAGAGCTGTTAGAAGCGACAAAATTAGAGAGATACACAGTCGAACCGACAGGCATAAATCTACCTCCTTCCTATCAAGAGCGACTTTAACAAAAACTGCGAGACCCTAAGACACTCCGTTTTTATAAATTACACTTGCGTTTGCATACATTACACTTACGTTTACAAACATTACATTTACGTTAGCGTACATCACACTTCCGTCCTTTCCCTCTTCCTATCCCTTTTCCATACTCCCTCCTCTTTTCATGGCTTGTCACCTAAACCCCCCCCATGCCACACGCCCCTGCGGTAGCTCGTAGGGCAGTACGTAGATGTAGATGTAAATCACAAACATTGCTGTTGTCCTAACACCCATGTCACACGCTCTTTTGAGTGGTACAACGTAGATGTAAAAGTGTAAGTATGATATCTGATGAAAATTTCCGGCCGGAGCTTCGCGATTTAAGCGATCATAAAGCGAGCCTAGTAACTATGAATGCACAAACTGTAAAATCTATTAAGCAATCTTCATGTTCATGGATTAACGGTAAAAATCCCTTGTGCATTAATGATAAATTGTGGAAATCACAAAGTTCCTTTTATGATAATGACGACCTTCCATCAACTAAAAGCTTCATTATATGATTTTATTTCGAAATTCAAACTCGGTCACTCAGCGTCGAAAAGCAGTAATGCAGCCGCCGCACACATTCGTATTACTCGACCCCGGCGCAAAACGATAGTGGCCTAGGTGGACAATATCATAGCGTAGTATAAGTAGCAAGTATTCCTCAAATTGTGATAGATAATGTTGAGATTTCCTATTCCAAATTAGTGCGGAATCTTGGTGTTACTTTCCGTAAGAACTTGCCATGGTAAGATTATATACATCAAATTTCCAACATAATAATAGTATATAGTATCAAATTAAAATAAATAGAAATGTAATCCCTGTAAATACTAATATTATTTTAGTTTCAACATTAAAATTTCCTCAAAGGGATTATGGTTCTTTGGTTTTCAATGATCTGCCCGATATACTGAATGCTAACATGTTACAACGAGTACCAAATTCACATGTGAGGTATCTTCGGATTACGACGCCAAGACCAAATTACACCCTTCAGAGAACAATTAATATGGTTAATGGTTAAAAATAGACATTTAAACTTATTGTGTGTGTTTTTGCATCAGTTATTTTCGTTCAAGGAACCAGATTATAGTTTTCACTTATTCAAGTTTGCGCGTAGTACTCGCAAAGTTGTAACCTCAAGCCATTCCTCATCACTACCATATTTTCCAGCACCACCTCATTTAGTAATTCATTTGTTGTTACCTCATATGAATTCTGGAACTCGTTATCGTCTAATGTGAAAATCATAAATTCAATAGAAATTTTCAAATACAAAGTATATGATTATTTCTCAGGCTTTTGACAAAATTATTCTATGCATGTATCTCAAAAAGGTATTAATTTTTATGAAAATCTTTGTATCTTTCATGTATATTGTCTCATCCTGCAGATAAATGTATGCAATATTATTCATCAAAAAATGTAATATCTTCTTCAATATTTTCTGTATCATTCAACGCATGTAAAAATCATTATTTTAGCTCTTATTAGTAACCAGAGCGATTTAATAGCTGTACTATTAGTAAGTTTCTTCCGTGATATTATTATCCGACCGGCAACGTCATCAAGCACTCCAAGGCACGCGAGGTATGTGGACATGGCCATCCGCTCAATTTCCAAAGCGAAGGAGAGCAGGGAGGTCCAAGAGACTCTGCTGCGGAGATGGGGAGGTGGAAAACATTCCCAAAATTTCTAGTCCCGTCGGGGCGGTCCAATCAAGTAAATTACATTTCGTAATAATCTTTGGAACAATGTTGAGTCGCTCGGGTCGCAGGAATTCCGGGGCGTCAAGAAATGATGCCGAAGGGGTGTGGGGTTTTCGGGGTCCGCAGGGCGCGTGAGCGTAAGGAAGGGGCCGGCACGGGGCGAGCGGGCTGCGGAAAAGTTTGCGGGAGGTTTGGCCCAGCGAGGGGCCTCGGGAGATCCCCCCTCCTTATATTCCAAACTCCCTAAGGTCACCGAGGCCGAAATTCGACTCTTCAACTTTTCCAAACATTCCCCCCCCCCCACCCTCTCTCTCTCTCTCTACCTCTTCACAATTTGTGCAAGAGTTAAGAAAAACACACACACAAGAACGCTTTGGCAATCTGGCCCGCTTTGGCGGACCTTTTCATCGTTTTTAAAAAGAAGAAATCGGAGATGGGCAGTCCGACGCGCATACTTTTACGCGTGTCGGCATTCTGAGATTTTTTCTCAGCCGATCCCAAAATTAGACTCAAATATTTCCCCCCTTCATATCGGGGTGGCGAAGAAAATTATCCGATTCCCTCACCTGGAAATGCTGAGTGATATATAATTTTTTTCTTCTCCAACCTCTCTCGCGTCCCTCTGGAATGCTCAGAGTGGCAAGGATTTGATTGCTCTGCTTTACGGCGTCAATTCGAGGAAAGATTTTTAAAAACTCCCACGAACATGCTATGGTATTTTTTTTCTGTCGGCGAAAGATGTTTCCCATTTTCAAAATTGCATCACAAAATACGATGAATCTGACAATAATTTGTTTTATTTGGGAATAAAGAAGGGCTTTTCACCTTTTGGAGACATAACAACCGGCTGTCAGACATGATAGCAACTATGCCACCTTTTCAGTGAAGCGTGAAGAAATTTCGGGGATAGCACAGAGCAAATCTTCATAGTATAAGAGAAAGAAGGTTTACAGATCATGGATGCCAAATATTACGGTTAGAAATGGTGATATTAACTAATGCTCACTGCTATGCTTTACAATGAAATCGAAAAATAATATTACCATTCCTTTAGTCTCCGGGATGCAAAACTAGCGGGCATTAATGAATCTAAAAATCAAGACAAAGCTGAGTGATGATCTGTTCAACTGTGACTAACGAAATTAGATGATATTTTGGGACGGTACTATGAATCACCCGAGGAAACATAATCCATTTGCAAACGGTAAGCGTATGCGATCGAGGAACTACAAATATTTATGGCCACGAATTCTAACTTGAATGTTTAAGTTCCGTGGTATCATTGTTTGCGCATGGCTGCCCGTGACTGAATCGCATTCAGTAGCGTAATTGAGCATGACGGCAAGCATGGATGAGCGAGCGTGGAGAAGGGCAATGGCGCAATTGGTAAATGATCGATTCCAATCACAAGCGGAAAATATCACGGTCAAAAACTGGCTAGAAATATTAGAGGTTCACAAAGTTATTGAGATCCTTTATACCTCCAAGCCGCCTTGGTATGAAGAAACGCATCTCGTAAAGCAATTTGACCATTTTGAATTAATAAGGAGCCACAAGATTTAATTACATAATACACCTGAATAATATTTACTAAAATACATCAATGAGTTATGGTAAAATCATTAGTTGAAGACTGCAATTGGTGAAATATTTCCATACTTGAATAAACACAGCTTCGTGTTTATCACAGATACATTTTTATAGAGAAAACCAGTTTCGGCCGTTAAATTCGATGTTCTACCCCCTATGCCACATATGAATTCACTTCTGAGAAGTTTTACTTATTTTTCCCCGAAAATCTTTAATCTACTTCCAATGGCAGTTAAAATGGAAAACAAAGTTAACTCTTATTTAAAGCAGGTAAAAAAATGGCCATTTGAACATGATGGCATTGAAATACTATTTGAAAATCCCCATGAAATTGTTTGTTTGCATGGAAATTATTAAAATTCATGTAAATTGTGTATAGTACCATATAACTGAAAAATGTTGTTCTTTTGCGCGAAATTCTTGGCTACCCCCGCACAGGCTTAAAATCTATGGGGTAACCTAAAGCTTCCCTATTTTGTGAAAAATATTTTTTTGTTAATTTATTAATGTACTTGTTACGCCATCATCAGGTACAATACAGTCTGCATCAGGTAGAGCAGGCATTGTTTCGTACCTCATTACGTCGTAACAGCCAAAACCAGGCGTTTCAAGAAAAATAAAATTGTGGAAAACACAAAATTGTGTTAGTTCAATTAATTAGTTAAGATACTTAGTGAACGACTCTGCCCTCATTAAATACAAATATAGGTATTAACATGTCAATCTTGCACCTGTAGTGATGCCTCACGATGGTAAAAATTTCCTAGGTGTAGCACTCCATGTGAATTTAATACGGCATTGGGATCAAAATCGCCCGTTAAAATTTCTCGTAAGTCATTTGCAATACCGTACACGCGTAATTTTCTGAACTTTGGATAAAGCGGTCGCTTAAAAGCACGCTAGCGCACATGAGGCATCGTTACAGGAGCCCAAATGAAAGGAAACACTGAGAGGAATGAGAGAGCTTTCGGAACGGCGTAAAGATCGAGCCCTAACCGCCTTTCCCGCCCGAGGCGAAGAGGCAAATGCTCACCTATGGATTCGCACGTGAAAAGGCTAAAATAACTAACGTGACCCATCAGCACTGACATTTGCATTGAAATGAGCTCTGACTCGCTCCGAAAATAGCCCTAGGTCAGCCAGTAAGAGACAACTTCGTATTTGGACTGAGCGCGGTGGGACATAACAGTTTCCGCACGCCGCAGTAATAGGAATTTAAATATATGCATCTGGACTACAATGCCTCCACAATACTCGGAGGCGAGCATAAATACCTACAGACTACGAGCGTGAGAGATGAATGGCCTTATTTTGTTTATTTTTCGCTTAGAAAGGCATGTCCACTTTATGCCCACCGTGATAAAATGCTCACATTATCTGCCGCGTACATTCAGTAATCCATTTAGTTGCCTCTCCCTTTCATCTGGTGAATATGAAACATTTTCAAGAGATTGGCTACCACATAAAAGGTGGACAAAATGAAAATTTCACATAAATGCAAGCTCAAATGAAATCCTGAACTCGCTGCCAGGATGCTTCATTTAATTAATACAGATGATAGCTATAGCCCCGAGGCCCTTTCAAAAGGGATTTGGTTTTTTATAGCAAAACTTATTCACGATTTTAATTTGTAATGACCATGCGCATGGAGTGGACCTTTGTTGCCAATTTGAATTCATATCTTTAACGCGCATAAGTCACCATGCAGCTTTAGGCTTTGGTCCATGCCTACAGTAGACGAAGCAAATGAATTCATTTGTTCTGATCCACGAGCTTACTTCACTTGTCGCACAAACATACGGGAACGATAGTCATGAGGTCCGTTAAGTAATGGAACTCATAACTAAATTGGGGTTTCAGGAACTATTGAATTCAAAAGGTATCTCCCAACAGCCATTGTTAAGAAATTTTGCTCTCCTTTCCTTCCACTAAATAAAATGTAGTTTCCTTGATTTCGTGCGTGAACTTAAATATCAACACTATAAAAGGAATGTGTAAATAAACTCATCATTCGTCACATAATAACTCTTTTATCAAGTATTTAAGCCTTCGAGTGAATCCAAATTCATGGTCAATTATGGAAATATTTCACTGCATTCCATCAGGTCCAGTAAAATATGAGACCATTTATGAAGAAAATAAATTTTCCAAATGTTTCTTCAACATTAATGTTATTGAACGAATACCTTGATTTATTGATTTCAGAACTCATTTGTACACATGTGTGTCGTGTTTGCAACCTGCCATTAGTCGAGCAGAGTATTTCATATACCACTACATATCTATTTTATAAAATCTTGTCCAGATAAGGTCACACAGCATACCTGTAAATAAAATACTCGTAACTATAGTTTTCAAATTCATACATATTCAGTATTGCTTGAAACTTAAATTTCATTAAGTCTTCTAAGTTTTTAAAAATTTATTTTACATATTTTACATATATAATCATGGAATTCCTAGTGGTATCGTTTAACGAAGCATAATAAGCTCTCATATTTTTTTCTACTTTTACTGCATTGAAACAATTTGCGAAAAAAATTATAATCCTAGGCTGAAGACAATTAGAAAACTCTGTAGCAAACACATTGCCTTTAGTGTACAATTGAGTGGTGATAGGAATTATTTGTATGTCAATGACCATTCACCTTCATCACTTGTCTGAGGAACACGGAAAAGACAGCATTTTCCTTATTCAAGTAGAAAGCGTTGGTGGCTCCATTACACTTCTCCGCCCAGAGAAAATACTTGCCATATGATACGAGCTTTTTAAGGCTTAGAATAATTTTGTTGCCCCAGATTCAGGTGGGTGTGGATTGAATGCCTATTTACACATGATAAGAGGTGTTTCCGTATCTTCTTTGGGATAAGAAAGGCACGTGCAATGACTTTCTCTCTGAGCGGGTTTTCTCCTCAAAATATTTTCTTAGGTGTTTACTGTATTTATCAGTCCCCAGTACCCACCAACGCCGCATAAATTCAGGTGAGCCTGGGTTCTTAACAAATCCCAATGCGATCAATTAATTTATCACCAATTTATTAATCAAGTCATTTAATTAAGGCTGAATTTAATTTATTCCGCACTTATAGTAGTTAGGCAATTAAACGAGTTTTGAACTGATGTCACTCGTACATATTTGATGGACAAAACTACTTCATATCCCGTTTACCGACAAAGCCATCAAATCGAGCGTTATTTCCATTTATACAAACACTGAAAAGGAATAATGCAACTGTTATATGATTTCTTCGAGTCTTCTTGTGTCACTATGTAACAAAATATGCGTTGTTGTCTATGTAACAAAATATGTGTTCGGCACTTTGAAATCTGAGGCATCAGCCTCAACATCATGATAGGATACGCAATTATTCCTGAATATGAGACTCCGGTAATTTCTTTTATTTGTTCATTTGAAATAAACAATTGGGGCATTTTAGCTGAAATTTTGCATCCTAGTGAAACAAATTATATTATGTAGCTCAATGAAAGAAAACTTGTTGTGATCGATTTTTTGAACGGATACAATCAAGTTGAGTGGGATTTCGCAAAAACACTGATTGATTCATTCTCGACATATTCCTCTTCCGCGCCGCGCAGCAGTCTAATTCCTAGACATTTTTGAGAGATGACAAGAAGGAAGACGCGAGATGAAGTGTGATGAGTGGCCTTATTAAGAACGATACTAATTAGAAAGCGCTTTTATGCACAGTATTCCTCTCAAAACGTTTGTGTGAGTAATTTAATCAAATTTGTTTTATTAGCTTAAGGAATGCGTCTCATTTAATAAAATTTGTAATACTAGCTTAAGGAATGTGCGTCATTTAATAAAATTTGTTATATTAGCTTAAGGAAATGTGATGACTCAAATTATCTTCACAGCTAATAATGTTTGCAGCAGAAACAGTAGAAATGTATCAATTATGCATCATGATCACAAGTACCTTGCAATAAAAGGAAATTAAGCCGCTAGGAATAGATACGTACTTTAAGTATAAGGATATGCTGATCCTATTCTGGAAACAGAAATTAAGTATACGTAAAAATGCTTAAGTATTTTGTGAAAAAAGGAAATATTTCCCATTAGGTTTCATGGCGGACAAATAATGAATGTGAAATATATATGACATAAATATATAGCAATGAATATAAATTACTACATAATAATATATTTAAATAAAGTGACATCAAAACTCTCGATAACTGATGAAAGAGTATGAAAATATCTCGATTAGACTCATTCAGTCAGTGTATTTTGAACGTAATAAATAATTAATTACGTAGCCGGTTAATATATTTCAATGATGGAATTTACATTTGAGTAATATCATTCGATTATTCCAATACCATTTGCTGTACATTTCATTTGCAAACGAGTGGCTACTCTTAGCTATACCGTTCTCATGCTTTGAACAGAGGGTGACTTTAACAAGCGTTTTGCAAGTAAATTAAATGGTAGCGAGACATTTAATCTACCGTGACGAAGGTTAACACTATTCAGATGTAAACGTTTTATAATACCAGTAATCAGGAAATAAATAAATTTTCCCTAACCTCTTATACACCTAGTTTCACCTTTTTGCGTTTCACTTTTACAGTAGGAATTTGCGCGGAAACACGCCAAAAACTCCTGCCTTCTTCCTAATGAACAAAATTAATCGCCCACGGAAAAATAGACGTGAATTGCGTTATATGAAAACATTGACTTTAATTCATACAAATCGTTTTATATGAGGGGAATATTTTATGACAAGAAAGAGCTGTTTTATTCAAATAAAGCATACGCGGCGTATTTCATGTCCAAAGGCGTTCATCTTCTTTTATCCTGTAGATTTTCAGCCGGTTCTTTACCAATTCCTTCTCTTATCATGCAATCTTTCCATCTCTTCCTGGGTTATCCAGCATTTCTGTTTCCTTCTGCGCAATGATCTCGAAATATTCACTATCCTCTTGTCGTCCATTTTGTTTATGCAGTCATTCCACATATTCTTTTCTCTCTTTCGGCCATGTGCTCTGTGTTGTTATTTTTCATTCCTCCCTTGTATCTTTTTATTCGACCTTTTCTTGGTCTTCCTTGTATTTTTCTTAGGTTCTTCATTTCCGCTGTTTCTTGTAGTCCAATATTCAAAGTAAAAAAAACACTCCTGCCCCCTGAACGATAGCGGTTTGAGAAAAAATTAATACATTTCACGTAAAAGATAAAACTCACAAGGAGTTTAATAACATGCCTTTGATATACAGTTCAAATAAATATACACCACGCCACCTTTTACGCAGAAAAAAAGAGTCAGTGTCAATTCAGAAGTAAATTTGACAATTATTACGTAAAACTCGCTACTTATAGATCCTCTTCACAAATGAAAACACTCTTGTCAAGACCGTGCGCCTTGCAGTTCAACGAGCGGAGTTCTGCGCCCAAATAAGGGAGTCGAGTGTTATCGCATCGAGAACACCTGCCTCAATTCGCAGATGGTCCACGTCATCGAAACGGGGGTGGGAGGGGGAGGTACGTGACTGGGAGATTCATTAATGCCCCCCGCGGCTGTCTTGCCCCCGTAAAAAGAAGAAGACGAGGTGGAGAAACAAAAAAAACACGTGAGGAGTACCTCCACCAACATTCCCGGCCGGAGCGGGGTGACTGACCTGACGCTCCACGGAGAGCGTCCTCGGACGCTGCTCCTACCCGTCCCTCCACTTTCACGGTCCGACGTCAAGACCTCACTCTCGCCGGACCAAAACCCGTCTCGACTGAACTTGACCTCTCATGCTTCTGGTTTCCATCTCGTCGCCAATGAACCTTTGGATCTCCCGAGCAAAAAAAAAGAACTGGATCCGCCGTCGTCGGTGCGAACACGGGAGCGGTGGCCGGTTCACCTCCGAGCCCTCCGGTGACGACCGTGCATCTTATTATTACGGAACGCCCTGCAGTTAATGAATGTGCAGAGGCCGGTCAATGGTCTTCGATGCCGAATGAAACGGTATGTCCTTGGGCAGGCCTAACACCTCCACCAGTTCTACTCCGCAAAAATCATTTCATTTTTCTAACTTGAAACTACATAGCTTAAGGTGGCTCCACACTATGCGAGTCAAAACAAATAATATACTACAAATTTTTACTTATTTGGCAAAAAACGTCCTGCTTTCGCCGATGAAGAGGGTTAACTATCGAAAACAAAATTAAGCTAAAAATATGCATGATACCATGAATATATTTTTAATGACCACATTTGTTCAGCCATAGGAGCCGACTGCAGCGCCATTTGTATGGAACTACTGAATTTTGACTTCAATTACGGCAGTAATTCGCTAATTACTTTCAGAAATAGGAGATGAGAATATTATATTTTATTTTATTTCAATTTCGCCTCTTACGAACCGTTTCAATTAAAAGCTAACGTATGCTTTCTTGTTTAAATTGACTTTTTTCTGCTGTATTCTGAGCAATCTCCATTAGATTCCGTGTTAAAATCTCCACTTTCAAGGTGGAATTTCAGTAAAAATTAGCAAAGAACCCCAATTTGTTTCATTTCAGTTTATAAAATGCACGTCATAGATGCTATATTTAAGTTCCCAGAATATTTGGAATTCGTGTTTCTGTGGTCAGAGTCACCTTAAGGGAGGATGTAAAAGTATTCACATTTAAATATTAATTATTTTAATTGAATTAAGTGTACGAACTCCGTACATTACATCCCTTTTTTGAGACAATTCTTCGTGGTGGTGGTCGGTACGCGGAGATGATGAGGTCGCAAGTTCGATGTAATATCCTCGAGTGAGTGTTGACATCCCTGTAACCCTTCTTTCGACCTATTTTTCTAATTCAATCCGATCCGAGCAATTAACTCAGGTTCATATCCCGGTAATTTTTTTTTCACTGTGAATTTTCACACTTCCGAGTTGCATTTTGCACCAAGTGGGTGTATATCTTGCGCAAGTTTAGCATTGAGTATGGTTTAAAAATACGGTAGCTCTAAAGCTTGCTATATTTGTTTTCGCGACCGTGACTTTCAAGCAGAATTACCGCTCGTGTTCTGAAGTGAAGGCGGTAACATCAGGCAGGCAGGCTGGTATGTATCGAGCTCAATATGCACATTGCATTCGTGAGTCATCAATAATAGAAAAAATATATGTTAAAATATTATGCTGCTGATGTTTAGACCTTATAACATATAAGAGCCCTATATATACTGACAACCTAGAAATAATCGATTTGCAAATTTTAAGAATTCATTTTCTGTTTTAAATAGAAATTCCTCTTCCTTCAAAATACTACGCATTTTAAAATATTAATTTAATATATTTTTAAGGCTAGACCTACGCTGTGAGAGTAAAACAGAGGATATAGAACACACGGAAGCAGCCTTTTGGCAACACTAATAAGGCATAAGACCTTGAAGATAGAGGAAGACTCCTGGTGCTAACAATCACAACAAGGAATCAGCAGGAGAAATTTTAGGATTACAAAACCAGCGTACAAATGTTTGAGGCGTTTTCAAATGGTTTTTCACTTTCTTCTCTGGGGAATGATATTTTGTAAAATACCTTGAAGGGTAGTATTTTTCATATTCATATTACATTTCAGCAATTTACCAACGCTCAATATTGCTGAAGGAGCAGAAGGGCGAATCATTTATTTCTCTCGAAAGAGATAACTTGTATAACGCAGTAAAACCAAATACCAAAATTTTAAATTATCATTCAGCAATTTTGTCAGCTTCAACTACAACAGTAAATAATTATCATCTCTACTATCTCGATAATCACACACATTTAATAACAGACGTCAAGCAAGATAAGCACAATTAGTGCATGCAGATCACTTGAGTTAACTAGGGCTTTAGAAGAAACTCACCACCCATCTGCTTGGCCGGACCATTCGAATTTTAATTACTTCAAAATGAAGATCTAAAAAGAGAGACGAAGAGCCGCCTTGATCATAATCCCCTTCGTTCCATGACATCCTTTGGACTCTTTCCAGTTCTCGAGCATCACTCACCCAACCTCCATCCAATTAAATGCAACGCATTATCGAAAACTGATTATCTGAATTACATTAGGGCCCCGAGATGGCCGACGGGTGGCTAGCAAATCGTTTTATTTTTATTTCAAAACCAAATCCCTTCCGCTCCTCCCCAAGACCCCGTTACCCCTTTGAAAGTATTAAAGCGAATCGGAATTTGGGCGCAATGGGGGATGGGGTATGGGAGGACGGCGCAAAAGAAGGCTTCATCACACGTGATCATTTGGCGAGAAACAGCTTCAGATGCCGCGAGAGGCTGGGAGGAGGAACGGGACTTTGGCGGCGTGCACACCAGAAGAGTCGGCAGAAGAGAGAACTATCTTCAATTGGAGTCGGCCGATTAGTGGAAGAATCTTGCCCGGGTCGAACGTACCGATCCCTCGATAGGTTACGGCATCAACCCTCGGTGAACACGGATCGGAGGAAGGGAGACGCCCTCGCGATGAACTGCCCGACTCATCCGCTGGGGTTGGCCGATATTTCAACACAGTGACACGAGATATCGAATTGCGATACTGACCTTCCGGCCATGAGATTTCTGTCGATATCGACTGATATCGTTTTTAAATATCAGTCGACTGTGACATATCGAATTTCGTTATCAATCATTACGAGTTATGTCGTATTTCGATATTAGTCGAAACGCGATAAATCGTTTTTAATCACAATCAATATGTGATATATTGCATCTCGATATCAATCGATACACGAGGTATCGCATGACAATATCAGTCAATGTGTGATATGTCGTATTTAGATACCAAAAGATATTCGATAAAATACTTTGGAATAATAATAAATGACTTAGTTTATACACATTAATTTAATTTTGTAGACTTAGGGTAAGTTTCATTGTGGATGGTGATAGCTTGTGCAAAATAAAATGAACGTGAATGTATAAATTTTAAAGATATTTTGAGCTATTTAATAAAGAATTAGTTACCTAGAGAAAGTTAGGAAAAACGCAATAAACGTGACATACTACATTTGAGATCGTGCGAAATGCAGTATTATGCTAAATGGGACATATTGTGATACATGACATTGTGTACTGTGCACCATGAAGCAATCGTGTGTGGTACTATGCGATTCGTAGTATCATCCAACATACGATAGCATTCGATATCATGCAACATGTGGTACCCTCACCAAAATAGTACTCGCCAATCCGAAGAATTCTCGAATACAGCTCTCCACTTCCTTATCTTTTCTGCTAACCGCTTAGTGTATTCACAATTCCTCCGTATGGCGGCCTTCACAATTAGCTTTAATGATTTATACGGTTCATTTCTCGTTTATGGTCCATTCATTTTATCTGACAATATATTGATATCAGGCATTGATGTCTCAGAATATTTCCATGAAGCTTGTCCTTTTCCACTTCGCGGAGTTTTCATTTAGCCTCATCATTGGAGACAATATGACTAATTGTCATTATGATCCATCTATTGTACCGCAGCGCGATGCTGTAATTGGAATATATCGCATCGTGCCTCCTCTTCTCCGACCTACCAAAAAACTCTCGTCCATAGTCCTCTTACTTAGGAAGGCCTCGGGATTTTCTAGCCACAACGATGGCGTAATTTTGAAAATACAACAGCGGAAAATTCAAACAAAGCCGTTTCAGGTGATTGGACCGATTTTTGTAAATGTACAGATTGGCGTGAAACTTTGCATACGTGTTCGAACGATAATTTCTGCAGAGAAAAGTGAAAAATATTGCATCATACTGAGTTGTTTTTTTTGGCAATTCAATTCTATTTTAACACGTAGCCTCACCGCACATGATATATATTTCGTAATATTTCGATTACATAAGTACAGATTTTCTTCTAAACATGAAATGATGTTTTTTGTTAAAAAAAATTGTTGCTAACAAATACCAAGGTGTCTCGCCGAATCCAATGTTAAAAAAATTACATATTTCAATTTAATTCCTTCTCAACTTCGTGGCCGCGCTGAAAATTAGTCATAAAATGCTTTAATTGAGGAAAAGGTTTTCAATGTAATTTTTGCATCAGTTCCATTACATTCCTGTATGGTGAATCCCAACGAATAAACAGATGCGCTTTAATGAAATGTGGTCCAAGAATTTTTTGTCAACTAACTTAAAGAAATCAATAAAATTTGCATTCAATGACTCACTATTACCACTTTAGCCTCCTTAAAAGTCGATATTTGTCTAGGCTTTGACGTCACGTGCACGACATTGTTACGAGGTTGAAGCCTTCTTGAGGTTGATCTCATCAAGCGGGACACGGTGTAAGAAGGGGTGGGTGTTATGCCATCAGGGGTGGCAAAGGGAGGGGGTGCATATGCAAAATATGCATATTATTCCTCGAATACATTTTAAATTAGCATATTTTTCAGCCATAAGAGCCAACCGCAGCGCCTTCTCTAACGAATTACCGAATTTTGACTTCAAATACGGCATTAAATGCCCAATAACTAAAAGAATTAGGTGATAAGATGCCATAATTTTATTTTTATTCGACTTCTCTGGATTCTTTCCTTCATATAAACCGTTTTTCGTGAAAATGTATAATATATGGAATATAATTTATGGAAAAATACTATTTTCCCCGTGTTTCTCTCATTCTTCCATTGAACACCGTGTAATTTCAAGTTCAATTAGTGAATAAAATAGCGTGGAAAGATAACCGTTTTTGTTCACATCAGATAGAGCATAAGGTTTTCTACAAGTAAAGAGAATATGAATAAAATGACATTCAAGTGATTTTACGGTGGAACCACCTTGATCTATGTGTTCTAGTGATCTGGCGTGAGGTAAAGAAGCGAGGAGGGGACGATGGCACGGGGTGCGCTGGACCAGAGACTGGAGAAGTCTCCTTCCATTTGTTCCTCCTATTCGAGGGTGTTTGAATTCATGCTTGTACTAAATGCACGTGTCTATTCGTGCAGAGATATTAGCATTATTGTATGGCTATGCTTTTATATTTTCTCCCTATACTTCTTCCTTCATGAGCTTTTACTTTGTGATTGTTTTTTCTTCATCACCTGTGCTACTCAGTCGATGGTGCAGATGTGACTGCGTCACTTTGCAACTCCGCCTTCGTGATACATGATACAAGTGGACTGATTGTGAGTAGAAAGGTTATAACGATGACGCTATCAAGCGTGGATAGAAGGGAAGATTTAAAATGTCAAGTTAGCACCGCAAGTAAGGTAAAAAAACAACAAAGCTCACACAACGGAAACCTCACCTCGATTTGTAATTGTGCGTGCCTAAAAGGAAAATGAGAGAGCCAACCCAAAAGGTAATAAATTGATTGTATATTCTGAGACATGTTTGCCTCCTGAAAACAATTGTGCAAGGAATTATTAATGGAGATATTAAACGTGGAAGGTCAAGGATGATATAAATATTGCAAATTATGAAGGGTGTTAGTACTGCCAAAACACTTAAATGCACGCACTCGAATCTATAAACCAAATAATAAAAGCATATTTATTAACATTTATTGTTCCATTTGCCTTTCCATGTCCAACTTGCGCGCAAAAAATTCACGTAGTGATTTGGACACGTTTCAGCAAAACTTCAGGTGATACGGAAAGTGATTTTATACATTTATTTGCGGAAACACGTGAGACTAAAAGATGTAATTTGAGTACTTATAGCAACGCAGGAATTATAGCGGGCATATTTAACAGTTGTTTTCACAATAAGTCAAGTCATTTCATAGTGAAGTTATAAAAATACAAAAGTCTCAATAAACCTGTACGCCTCACTGACGTGGTATTTTCTAGTTCCGTGTGAATTCGTTCCAAGTTGGTCCGTAAATGTGATCGAATTTTTAACATTGAATAATGTTTTGTATTCTTTTATCTGGTTTCACCGCTTTGAAATAATGCCGAATAAAAACTTCCCCCATCATTTTGTCTACATCAACTGGAGAAGGATGGAATATCGAACCTACAATGATGTTTGCGATGGTTGAAAAATTAATCCAATACTGATGGCTCCATTGCATCCCGCAGGGAAATGTTAGACCAGCATACACAAATAGGCCCCACAATCGATAGTTCCGCAAATTGGCCCGCTGCTGTATTGTGTCTCTCGTCAATTAAACCCCATCATTATTTAGCATCCGTTAGCAATTGAATCATTGAGTTACCAGAGGCATGAACTCATACACATGCCTACCATTATACACATCTACCATACCTAACCTTGTATGCGGTGTTTATGTAATAGCAGAAATCGTGCGTACATACATTTGATGCACGCACTGATTCTTTCCAGACATCTACCTAAGAATACGATTGTGCCGCCTAGGTACTCGTTGAGTTAGTGCGATTCCGTTTTTTATATCATGTGCGCCAAATTTTATGCATTTCGCCAGGCTTCTAGCACGGCTATAGTTTACAATCAAATTTTCTTTGTAGGAATTGAAAGAGGGAATTTCAGAGGGAGGGCTGATAGAGTGAGATAGATTTGAGGACGAAGAAGCGTAAGGCAGTGAAAGCGACAAAGTACTTCAGGCCATATTGGAATGAACGTTAGAGGTTCTGTGTGGAAGGTAACTTAGTATGTGCCTGACTTATATTTTTCACTCGGCACAGGTAGTATTTAATATTCTGCTTTATTACATAGATGGAATTTATCTATGGTTTTGACTCATCCTGGAGCAATGAAGCCTCCAAAAACATAGAGAAATAGATAATATTAAGGGAGACAGTAGAGAGTATTCCTTACAGTTGGTTTGGTAGAACCTTACAGCCTACTTGGTAGAAATGGATTGACTAGGTAGAAAATCTATGGTGATCATTTTCGCTTTCCTTAAACAAATTTATGATTGCATGTTGACAAACCTTTAGAGCAGCCATTTATGTCCCCCTGATTCCTCAACCCCTACGACAAATCGCCGTTTCCCAACGCCGACCTTGCTTTGAGTCCCAGACCCAACAATGGCTATTTAACTGCCGCAAAATCGACGAGACGGACGCAAACGTTTTTCTGTCCTCCCTTGCCATTACTTCTACTTTTTTTGCGACAACAAAGAGCAGCATGAAGAAAAGCGACGACTTTCGCTTTTTCTGTTTTGGGAGTCGGGGCATTTCGTCAGAGAGGATATATTTTTTGCCACTGACTGAAAATCCATCCCGAGGACACCGCCATCATCCGGAGAGAGTAGTCAATATCGGGACTCACTATTCCTCCCGTCGAAGGCGCGTCACGGGCTAGGATGCGAGGGATAAGGGGGGTGCTCAAAAGGGGTGTCCACTTATTAACGCTAGATACGGATTTCACTACGATTGACGAGCGCTGGCCGCATTCAGCATTTAGTGGCGTAACGCTTGAAACACTTCACTATCTGCGGGAACAGATATGGCTTCAATCACTGGAGCATGTATGCATCAACATGAAGTTTAGATCGTTCGCAAAACCTTCAGACAAGAGGAAATTACGCTACCCAGGCGTAATCTGGCATCTATCGCATGATCAAAATACTTGCATAAAACCTGATGCTGTGTTCTCATTATGAAGATTCACGCATCGCTTGCCGGTGGAAGTACTGTGGAACTCCTCATTTGATAAAATAACGTACTTTTGGAGAGATTTTATCTTTTATTCAGTGATAGAGAGGAGGAGGTTTATGATGAAGGAGTGAATGGTGTATATTGGGGATTGTTTGAGTGACGCGGGTGGTCTGAGGTAGTTCAGAGTGGTGGCGCTGTCTACCCATTGCTGGACGAAGTGAACGCACGACCACGCCGTCACTCCGTTCCTGGCTCAGCCGTCGTTATTCAGCCTCTACTATGTACCAGAAAATGGGAAATTTGCCAGAGGCTCGAGTGAAAATAAATCGACCCTTTCTAAACTCAAGAGTTGACTATACGGGACCCTTTCAAATAAGAGTATCTCCAGGACGAGGTAAGAAATCATACAAGGGATACGTGGCGTTTTTTATATGCTTGACAACCAAAACCGTGCACCTCGAAGCAGTATCAAGCTATGATTCTACTTCCTTTATTGCTGCCTTTAAAAGATTTACTTCGCGTAGAGGTCATTGCGCAACTTTGTACAGTGATCAAGGTTCAAACTTTGTTGGTGCAGATTTAGAATTAAGGAGATTGTTCGAAAAATCATCATATCATAGCAAGGAAATAGCTCAAACACTAGCCAAAGAAGGTACTACATGGCATTTCAATCCTCCCGCTGCCCCACATTTTGGTGGAATTTGGGAAGCTGCGGTAAATCTACTAAACATCACTTGGGTACAGTTCTAGGACTTAATACTCTTAACTTTTGAAGAGTTTTCCACGCTATTAAGACAAATAGAAGCATGTCTTAATTCTCGCCCATTGATTCCACTGACAGATTATGTAGCAGATTTGCAGCCACTAACACCAGCCCATTTTTTAATCGGGTCATCATCCATCCTGCTTCCGGAGCCCAGAATCACAGAGGACCGGCTACCTCCTCAGAAACGTTGGCTGCTGGTCACGCAAATGCTGCAACATTTCTGGGATCGCTGGTTGGCCGAATACCTGCAGTCTCTCCAACGACGTTCGAAGTGGGCGATAGAGACTCCACCCTTGGCCGTTGGAGACATCGTGCTGGTGAAAAATGAACTTAGTGCACCAACGAAATGGCCTCTTGCACGAGTGATTCAGCTCCACAAAGGAATGGATGGATTGACTAGAGTAGCCACATTACGTACAGCTACTACGAAACTCAAAAGACCAATTGTCAAACTTATTTTTCTTTTTCACGAAGACAATTGTTAATTTTCTCATTTTTTTTGTTAAATCTGCTTTATTTTTTGTATATAATTACTGAATGCTCATGTATTGTGTTTATTGTTCGTTGAAAAAGGTGGGCGGTATGTTGGGGATTGTTTGAGTGACGCGGGTGGTCTGAGGTAGTTCAGAGTGGTGGCGCTGTCTACCCATTGCTGGACGAAGTGAACGCACGACCACGCCGTCACTCCGTTCCTGGCTCAGCTGCTGTGCGCACATTGTTTTGCTCTTGCCAATGTGCAAAATAAAGTTTCTTTTTACTCAATTTGCATTTATTTTGTGTATATCTTTTGGGTGAAATAAACTTATTCTTATACTGAACAGTGTAAGACAAAGGAGTACACCGAGAAAGGGTGAATGTGGGGGCAGAGACTCTTCAAAGGAGGAATATTAGGAGTCTTACGAACAAGATGGAGTCAATGAAGCAATTTATGAGTGAAAAAATAACAAAACGTGCAATTTTCCACTGTATAAAATTTACTAGCAACCTGGGTTTAAATGCCTATACATCATCTTATACACCTAAAATGTCTGTACAGTTGATAGTAAATTTTATACGTTGGAAAATTGCACGTGTTTCATCATGTTTAAATTCCACTCAATTCCACAAGAATCCTCTGATTTCAAATGTATGAGTATATCTGAAGCAAAATATGAATTAGTGGACTGGAGAGTATGGAGAAAATAATTAAAGCAGGGTCAGCTCTACAGGCCTATCACATTACTAACTTTTATGACTGCGTCCACCCCGGAGGGGAATGAAATGATCAGTATGTACGCAAGCAAGTATATTTCACGAAGTGAATCAACAACATTTCTCGGTATATTCGATGTTAGTCACATTGGACTGATAAGTGTTTTTTTTAATCACGAGGACTATTGTAATGAAGACGAAACTCCAAACAGCTCCTCTTTCGTATACGTAAAATAAAATATCGTGATGCCATTAAATGGCCTGCTCTTACTCATTAAAAGGACGAATTTCGAGTGGGTACGACATCATCAATGGTCGTTCGATCCTATCAATGATTCACTGCGAGCCCCCATCCTTCCCTATCTAATCCCAGTTACCGTACAGCCAGTTAGATCATCTTATGTACTTTCCTCTTTATTTGGTATATGTATTTATCCCTTCGCCTTCCTCAGGGGACGTTTCCCTCTAACTTTCCATCAATTGTTTCCTCACAAACCCATTGTGCCTCAGGGTGTGCCCAATCAATCTGGTTCTTCTCATCTCCTTAGTGTTCCAATTGATTAAATGACTCTTCTGTACCCTTCATCATTTCATATTTTCCGGTATTATCGTGGGAGATTCTAAATTGAACAAAAAATAAAATAATAATGTTTTTTATTTAGAAGGAACAAACTGTGCGAACTTTACCTGTATGTTTTTTATTCACCACCGGGGTTTCAACAGCAATTTTTTTATTTTCTCCCAACACACCTACAGTCTGCGAAGAATTTTGAACTAAAACTACGGTCGAGGGCAGGGGAACAGAAGCGAATCGCCCTCATGCATATGCTTCTTAAAGATAGGAGACGCGAATTGCTGCGAATAAAATGCGACAGCAAATAACCAAACTCACTCGCTACTATGCAAACAAATATTTTGCGCACGCTTCCCCGCAAATCGTAATTTTCAACAAATCAGCAGCTATATCTCCTTTTACGAACAAAAATACCCTCATTACTTTCCACTGTATCCCCTAATCTTACCGACGAACACAAGAAAACCAAGCGGCAATGCAGTCTGAAATGAAATTATAAACGAGAAACAATGGGCGGAAATTTTATAAGCAATATGAGAGAAAGATATGGCTCAGTTAACCTTCAAGCATGCATTTCCACTCTCTTGGCAAGGGTCCATAGTGTACGTGGAGCAGACACAGTAAATTTGAAATGGAATGATACAATTTTTTGTGCTCCAACGAAGAGAGAGAAACTTTCCTCCTGCATTATATGTGACTGGGCAGCATTCGAGTATGAAATCAACAGAGTGGAGGTCATTCTTAGAAGTGGACAAGGTAGACCACAGTCGTCTCCATTGGAAGTAAATCCAGCGGAAATCTATCTATATAAACCTAATTTATTTGGTGAAATAGTAACCACATTTTTCCGATATTTATTATCAATTTGAGCTATAATAACGGTCACGGATAAAAGAACAGAAACGAATCATCCTCAAGCATAAGATTCTCACTGTTGAAGACGCAAATTTCTGAAATGAAACGGAATCTGCGAAGGCAAAATATGCGATGGAAAATAATTCACATATATGGTGAAGCTTTAAAATTTACATGGGTATGTAATATTGCTGGTTAGCTGCGAAGTTGAGCTTTATTGTAAATATCATTACTCGAAAATCACTTCTAAAGCTCAAAGGTTTACAACAAATCTACAGCGTTAGTGCCATGTCCTAAACTGCAAAATGAGACAGTAAGCAAAAACAATTGGGAGGACACAAGCCGTAACGATGAACTAAATAGCTTTTCTTGAGAGATTAATGCATTAATACGAAAATAGATGGAATCCTATAGTCAGATAAAATAATAGCACATCAAACTCTTGAACGTGCAACGGCCAGTGGACAAAACCTTTTAAAACTTAACTTGGTGCATAGCTTTATAGTAGCATTTCTGTTGTCCGTGCTTCGGCGGCTAAGGTCATTTCGCACTTACTGTCTGCCACGTGCAGACAGGGCCAACAGCACTTGGACGAATTGGAGGATCACCCCTCCAAACTCGAGCCGAACCCAACGATGCTTAACTTCGGTGACTGATCGGGAACCGGTGTTTCCATCGTGGTGAGCCGTTGCCCCATAGCTTTATGTATTTGAAATCACTTTTAGAAAGTTCACAGGTACATATATCTAGAAATAGGTATGCGTTGAAGATTGGAAAATGTTGATCCAATGTAAGCCTCTCCTCCTGTGATACAAGAGTTATATAATAAAAGGTGGTTAACGTTTTTATGTGGTTACCTCAAGCTACCACGTCAAAGTATTAAAAATAGTTTTTACACTGTAGTGCTTAAAAATATAAAATCTTGAAAAAAGGTTTCCTAGTAGTTCCTTCGTATAGGAAGCTGGAGAGGATGGAATAAGACATTGACGAGGATGTCTACCTTTTAGTTTATTTCTGTTGCTTTCTCCTCACGACTCAGTGTACCGTATTGTGTTGGGTGCCCGTCTGAGAGATAAGTGAGCGGCAAGGAGCCCGGCAGTACGGGCAGTCTTTCGTATTCTCGTGTATGAAGCGCACCTGATACTTTTATTCTCATTCCCATGAAACAACGTCAGCATGGTACACGCAAAGACACGGCAAAATTGTATTAAAAGACATTTACGATCAATAGTTGCATAAATAAATTAATGTTTTCACCAAATAAATTAATGCAACCGACAGTTTTATTGCGTAATAACTACCGTACTACGCCCTGACAGTAATGCTAATTAAGTAAGACAGTAGTAAGCTAATTAATTCAGAGAGGCAGTTCTGATGACAATATCAATTAGCCTTGTAGCAATATGTCAAATATGGTTTGAGCATTATTTTTTAACGAAAATTCTAAATAAATTTTGATCTAATTTTTTTAGAGATATTCAATCAAGTGATTGATTTTAAAAAATGTACTTATTTAAACAGATAAAAATTTAAATTATTTTAGAATAGAATTGTCATGACTTTAAATAGGTGGAAAGCTATTCTCCTATCACATTTGCAAAGGTCCTTGAATGCCCAGGCATAAATATGGAAACGATTCAACTGCGAAATTACGCTTTTTCTACTTTCTAGCCAGAATTTAATTACCAATTTCAAATAATTTAAGCTCATGTACGTTGAATTAGGGTATAAATGACAAATATGTTACATACATGTGATAATTCATGGGCTATGGCGTGACACGGAATTTCAATAAGTGATATTTTAATCAGTCGAGTCTGTGTATTATAATCCGAATGCATCCATATTTACTGTCCAGCTTTTAAATAAGTACTGAGTAATTGCCAATACAAACTTACTGAAATTAAAATTTTGATTCCCTTTTAAGGAAATGAAATATTAAAATAATTAAAATAAGTAGGTACTGTCATTACCAATACAAATCTACTGAAATTAAAATTTCGATTCCCTTACAAGGAAAGAAGATGGAAGTATTATCTGTTTACAGTTGACTTGATCACATCCTCTTCTTATTCAATTTAATAATACAGGACGATTTTTAGAGTATTGGGACTTTCGAACCAAATATTATGCGATTAGTATGTACATATTCTAAAAATAAAAGAAAAATTATTTGATTTCCCACTGATTATGACACTTAAAAATATGTAAAAATATTCGGGGACAATTTAATGAGTTCAGTTTTGAGTTAAACAAAGAATAAATGTACAGTAACACTGGGTACTTTGGTTCTCGTTGCCACTAGGAGATACTAAAGATGACTTGAATCTTAAGAATCAGCGATAAGTGCCCTTACAGAGGCCTACAGCATTTCACGTTGACCTCGATGAAAAATGAGCGCATATGTAGATCTATGTAGATCATATGTAGATCGTCACGTCGGACTATGTAGCTTTACTGTAGAATGGATTTCTTTTAAACAGACACCTGCGAGGATTCTTTAATATTCACCAATCCCACGAAAACTTCATAGTATAAACAAGATCAAGAAATAATTTCAAGCAATTACGATACAAGCCCTTCGCCTCACGAGCTACTCCTGTAACGAGTATTTGTTACCACACAGAGACGTTACCAATGCCTCCCACCTTCATCCACTGAATGCACCTTGAGGGACGGAAAAATTGAGATGCAGCTGATTCCACGTTAAACAAAAAGAACAATTAACCATGAGAAGTATGGCCTCAAATCACCTTGCGTAATTTCAGATATATCTAATTAGAGCCTAAGAACTTGAGCAGTGTTGACAAAAATATTTAAAAATCTCCTGCATTCTTTAAAAAATACCAGTGTTTAAATTAATAATTTACTCTGCCATATAACCTTTACCAACTAAATGGAGACCAAAGAATAATTTCAAGCGAATATGATGAAAAGTCCATTGTCTCAGCTGCTATTCCTCAAACAAATATTTTGTTCCCGCATAGAGACATTACCAAGTATTACCCCTCTTGCAATACACCATGCTAAGGAACGAGAGAACGGAAGTGCATCTTCTACAAAAAGTACCTACAAACTAAGAGCAGCACTTAAGCTCTCAAATCATCCAGAGCATAATTTCAGATGGACCTCATTCTGGAACAAAAACTTAAGCATTGTTCTTAAGTATTTAAATCTCCTTCTGCACCTGCTTTGCAAAAGAAATGAATTCATTAATAATAATTACTTTTCACTGCTGCAAATATCTTATTTCAGACTTTCCCAGTTCAATTAGCATTGTTTTCAAAACTATTTCAAACATCTCTTGTACCTGTTTTGCAAAGAAAACTAGTTAAAAAAATATTTTCCTTGCCACACATATTCTGATTTTAAGATTTTCCTGATTCCGAAGCAAAAGCTTGGGCATTCTTTGGTGATATGCTTTAATCTAATTGCCGGCCCCGGTGGTGGCGGGGTTAAGTCCTCGCCTGCTAATCCGAGGGCCGCGGGTTCGAGTCCCACCTGGGTCGGTTTTTCACTTGCCCAGGGCATGGGTGTTGCTGTCAAGTTCTGGTCGTTCGGACCCTGAAAAACCTGAAGACAAGCCAATTGCTTATCGGGATTTCAGGGGCATACGGAACACCAGAATCGTCGGAGAGCAAAAGAAAAAATCTACCGACTTAACCCCGCAGCTGCATTGCAAAAGCACGAGCGTTTTAAATAACGAAGTTTTTTCTGCCATTTTCTTTCTGGATAGCGAGAAAACGACCAGAGAAGAGCATTAAATTACCGCTGAGCCCGGGAGTAAAGAAATGAAGTCACATAAATATCCAGCGTCGCTGTCGAGCTCAGGGGGTCACGGGCCTTGCAAGGGGGTGGGGGTACAATGTAGGCTGGCGACAGGAGAGCAGAAATGGTCGAGTCGCGGGCGGCAGTTAAGAATTACGTGTTCGTCATCTTCTCAAGCCTTCGCGCCGTGCTCTTGAAAATTGTAGGAGCACTTAAGTCGGGGAAGGGAGGTGGTTAGGGGAGGAGGCAGGGTTAGGGGAGGAGGCAGGGTCAGGGGAGGAGGCACGAATTCCTTCTCTACCCTCCGAGATAAGTGAAATTTTCATTCTCGCGAGACGCTCGGCTATAGCGTTGTCGAATAACTTACTCGGAAAGGAAGTGTTAATATGTTTTTGATGTGAATGTGCGAATGAACGAATCTTATGGTTCGTTGTCGGTGTCATGTAAGGTTTTGCCGCGACCAATATTTCTTTACATTCGAGGGCCTCGTGTGCAAAACCTATAAGGATTACAGAATATCTCAAAGTCTGACTGGAGAGCCCGCTTCGTCGACTACCGGAAATGGTTAGTCGCGAGCGGAGGGGGGATTGCGAGGTGACGTCACAGCGCTGCGCGTGGGGGGTCTAAATGTGGGCTTGTGTGGGCACGGCGCGCGCTCAGTTCAGTTGTATCTCCGGAACGAGTTGGTCAATATTAATGATCAAGGTGTCTACGGAGAGCTGAGAACGTGAGTTAGACGATAATATCACAATATATGTAAAATTAGAATTGTAAAGCAGAAAATATTAGTTAACATCGACCAATTGTTCATAGTTTAGCCATTTGTACTAATGATTTCGATGAATAAATGTTATGTATAGCGTAATTTTCTTTCTTTCAATTCAACTTTATTTCTGACATCCAAACAAAAGAATTACCCAATAACGAGAGTAACGTATGTAATTTCGCATTCACGAAACAAACATCCGACGGGAATATCAAGAATACTCCCTGTATTTTTGTTTCTTTTTTACCACGTTCATTTTAAATTCACATGTTTGTTTGTTTTTTGTTGGTTTTGGTTGGTTTGTTTGGTTGTCTGGATATAAATAGTTGGTTATAATGGTTGGATATAATCTTGTAATCGAAATCTAACCCACTTCCCATGCTCAATCGAGCTAAAATTTGGCACTTGCTTACTCTCGATGGCAATATATGAATCAGCTATTAAATTCACTATACACCAAGTAAATCTACTAAAATTAAATGGTTCACATTTCACATGGAAAAAAGTCTTTTGACAATAGAAGGCACTAGTAGAAGTTAGCTTTCATTGACAAGAAATGCCAATAATTTAAATTCCAAGGAACCGTTGCACAATCAGTACAAAGACTAAAAAGTAAAAATTAATAATATGTAAAAAAAAATTTTTAACCACGCATATGTTCAAGTTTACCTACTAAAAAGTAAAAAATTCGTTTTTCATCTCTCGGAAGATAAAAGCGTCGGCGCTATTTTCTTAATCAATATCTAACCTCTGTCATTTTTTTTCAATATCTATTCCACATGCGCCCAGCTTTTATTAGGAGATTGATGAAAAAATAATATTTTTCTTTTTAGTACACTGCAAAATAAGCGTGTTTTTAAAAAAAGGTATTTTTTACATATTTTTATTTCTCCACCTCCGGCACTCTTTGCAAGCTTCTTGCTCCTAATCAAATTAATCGGTTGTGGCGATAATTGGTGGAAATGGAAGATATAATTCATTATGGCAAAAACAGTGCAAATTCCATTTTTTTATTTTAATGCTGTCGACCGGTTTCAACGTCTAAAGCGTCTTTTACAAGGCAAACCATTGCTTGTCTTGTAAATGACGCTTTAGACATTGAAACCGGTAGAGAGTATTAAAATAAAAAAATGGAATTTGTACTGTGTTTTTGTCATAATGAATTCTTGCTTCTAGTTTGGTCATCACCACGATTCACTGCCAGGGCTCACCATGTGGAGACTGCCAAACTGCCTCCTTTCTTTCAAGCTTTCCGCAAAGCTACGGTTACGTACTATATTATGGCCTCACGGGACACAAAAATCCTCCCATCTTTGCTTTCACGCGACTTCCCCGCGTTAAAATGGCACTCCTCGGGTTTAATGGGAAAGCACCCGGTTTCACTCTTCTGCACGTTTCATCAGCCAGCGCGGGAATGTATCTCAATTGCAAGAACCGAAGGGGGTGGGAGGGAGGTCCCCCACTCACCCGCCCCCAACACAAGAAGCGAAAGGGGCTTGGATGCGCACCCCCATCTCCATTTTAACTCGTTCCGCGGGCTTTTAAAGCATTTTGCAGCAACTGGATCGCTAATGAGCTTAATTAACCCGCAATATTTTAGAGCGCACAATGAAGGACTGGAACGGCAAACGAGTTGTTCTACGATGAATAAATTTAGCGTTTATTCCGTTCGTGCCAACCATGCGGAAAGAAACAGCACGAAGGCAGATCGTTTGCTCCTTTCCTGTCTTTAGAGGAGAATTTAATTTTCTGCTTCCACCTTTTTGCGAGCGCAATCATTGTAGCATTCAATGAGAAAGCCTAGAGTGTGTACCGCTCTTTGCCGCTCTCTATCCCAAACATCATTTTTGCGCCTCGTTTATTTATATTCCGTTTTCCGTTTATAAAAGGGCGTTACGAATGTCTTCTGTAGATTTTCCGCCGTACTAGCTATGAGAAATCTAACAAAGAATGTTTCACTATTACCAGAGACAATAAGAGAAACAATTCACAAGCAAGTATGAATAGCATCTATGTAACACATCGTTTTTATATCAAGCAACACTTTGCTTTACGTTATTCATTACCAGAAAAAAATGTGTAATTTTCAGATTTGATAAAAATGATGAATATAAGGCATACAGCTCCGTGAAAACATGAGGGAGAAATCTTTGATTACAAAATTTCCATAGCTACTTTTTTGAGTCAATTATAATTGAGTTTCACCTCAAGTAATTCTTTTGATGCATAACAAATTTTTTTCTTTTTTTTTTTCGATTTGTTTCTACCACCAGTGAGATTTAAATTCCTTCATTACCTCAAACGCAATTATGTCACCTTATGAGTGGGGCGGTATAGATATAATAGAGCTTGTCGGCACTCGCCTGCGTAAAAATGGGATAGATGATATGGGATAGATAGTATGCCTACGGAATTGGACTAAAGTATTGAAGACTCCTCCAGAGGTCATTGTTATATTCCAATGGTAAATCTTCTCTTTTATCCACGCTTCCTTCAATCTCCATGACTCCGAAAACTCCCCAAGTGTAGTAATCACCAATTTCCGCAGAACCAATAAATTGGCACGAGAAAATAATTCACCTGGACTGGGAATCGAACCACAGACCTTTCACTTTCTGGTCTGGTGGAGCAGCTCATTATGCTACTCACTAGGCTTTTTAGTCCAAGTTACAACGTTATAATGATTTAAGAACATCGGGATCCCTAAATGCTCCTACTTCTGAACATTCCACGAGAAAGAAAAAGACTGGGCTGCGTTGTGGGCTGCGTGTTAGTCCATCAAATCAAAGGTTCGATGTTCGAATACCAGTACCGCCAGATTTTTTTTTCCGTTTTTCAATTTATAAGTATTTTTTCACCGTAATTTGCAAGAGGAGCGAACATGTTCAAGCCTAGAATCAGTCGTGGCGCGTCAAACATTGTCTTTATTCAACATCAGCCGGTAGTACCATCGTAACAAGAGTTACCATTGGTAGCCCATAACGACAAAAAGTACGCACATTCAGGTTTCTCGACAGGTACCGAAGGTGAAAGTACCCAATACGGCCAAAAGCGACTTATGTTGCGACGGTGTTCTTCGTTCAACACGAGTATACTACAGTTCACCATAAACCTTGGATCCAACTAAAAGTCTTAAATACTAATGGGATAACAGTAAAAACATAAGTTTATAAAAAAGTATGTATATGCCTGTTGTTGGCGGTGAAACACTAACAAACAAGGGTGCTTAAGAAAGATGGGGAGCAAAAATATCTTTCAGCACGTTTCGTATGAACAAAAATGCACATTATCTCCGTCCGTGTTACACGAGGCGCTTAACTGTGCAATTTCACCGAAATTTCTAGAATGTGGGCACAGAATCAGTATTATTTTCCCATCTATCTTTTACGCACTTGCGCATTTTGTTTAGCAACTCACCGCTTTTCACGACGCAATTTGCAATGCACATCCATACATACATCAGATTATGCAATAAAGTGTCTGCGGTAAACGGTCTTAATACACACTACATCAGAAAAATATCCAATTTCGTCTTCATAAATGCCTCTTGAATCACTAAAACGAAGGGATGAAAACTGCTGCGAACAACTCCGCCGTAGTCAAATTGGGCATCGTCAAGCGGATCCGTATCGCCCGCACAACACGTCGTATTATAGTTTCGTTTCGAACCCCTCGGGAAATCACCACTACTCGACTGACAGTCAGCCAGAACGAATATTGCTGATTCACAGCGACACCGTCTCACTCGTAAGTAAGACCGCCTCCGGACCAGATGGGAATCGACTGGGAGAGGCGGAAGGCATCTGATAAAACGGAACAGGATCGAACAATGAGCAATAAAATCAATACGCTGGGAAGTGCTTTGGGGAGATAAGGGGGGGTTGAAGAAGAAGAAGAAGTTGAAAAAGCGATTCGTTGGCCCTGAGAATGAATGTCGGCTGGGAGGAAGGTCACGAGTGCCGATTGCGCCACCGGCGTGGCCGGCCGCCCCTCCAGGGTCTTTCACACGCGCGTCAAATGGTGCCCCGGCTCCCACGCGGCCTCGGAACGGACACAGCGCCGCTCCCACGACCCCAATGGCGTTCCACCAACACTCCTCCCGAAGACAGCGCATCTTATCGACGCCAAAAGCCTCCGCTTTGAAGGAAACTGAAAGCTGCCCGTTTTTATAGAGGCGTGCTATTCAAAATTAACGTGGCTCCTTAGTAAAAACACTGCTCTAACACTCACCTCATTGGAGTCACACTGACAATGAGTCCGAAGCCGGGTCCATGAGGACCCATTTGATGAAGTCGTTTTATAATGTACACCAAAAGGGATGAAATTCACCTTGAACTATGATTCCTCATGGTATAACTGGCTAACACACATGACTGGAAATTGTCAGATCCGCGTTTGAATACCGGTCAAGCCAAATTGTTTCTTCGTGGTGAATTTCATCCCCTTTGATTTATATCTTACTCTGCCTGACTGCGTACCATGTCATTCACATTACACAGCGATTTGGAAATAAACTCATTAGAAAAATATATAATATCCAACTGAACTATTCAATGACAATAGCAATGAATGACAAGTGAATATCGATAATATTCATATTATTATTTTTACAAAAATTGTATAGAAACGCAAAACGAAATGAGTAGCTAAGCATAAAATAAAACAGATAATTATTTTCAAGGATTACTTGGGAATAATTCTTTTATTTTTTCGATTAATTCAGTTAGTTTTTTGAGGGGAAACTTAATTTTATTTTCTCAGTTGCAAATGCAACCAGTCCCTCCATTCCTTATTTAACACTCTAAATATGCTTGCCTAGGAATGCGTTAAGTGTAATGTTTGGTAAAACTTTACCAAGCTATTTTTTGAAAATTTAATTTTTGGGTCCTATGAGAAAAGAGGTGGTTGCCGTTGGCTGTTGATACATACTCTTGCATACATATCTGATTCACTCACCACATGATATTTTCAGTCTATAGGCTGCAATTTTTTTAAGTATCCGTTAGGGTGCTTAACACACACTATGGATTAAATGTGCTGAACAGACACCATACACAGTCTGGAATTCTCACATCAGTAACAATAATCTGGAAGCCTGAATGGACAACACTTTTTCGGACGCGGAGAAACGTCGCACCGGTTCTATCTTGGAATAACCCAGGAGGAGAACGCTCACCATAATATCCTTTGGCAGTGCGCTAGGCACAGTGCATGAAGGTAGGCGAGGAAACGGGTCCCGTGCGTGACGCCACCTTGAGATGGTTCAACCTTGGAAATTCTTTAACGTCTGTTTATTCATGATTTTACCACTACGGAAAAAGACACCCTCTTTTTCGTGCTAGCAACATAAACCTACCTTTCATCAATTTTTTCTCGTGATTCCAACTTGAAATTGCGAGGTACTGAATGCAAAAGTGGGTGAAACAAGGGAAAAAATAGAATGTTTATCAAATACAAATTCAATTTTTGCAAAACACTTTACAATTAATTAGTGAATTCTACAATGAGACAGAATGGTAATAAAACTGAGGGACCTGCCAATTACATATTTTGAGTTCGAGCAAATCAAAACATGGGCTGTAGTGAAATTGCGTTGTTTCGAAGACTCATTTCTCGATGACATAAAAAATAGGAAATAACAAGAAAAAAATACATTTTAATTATCATTAACTTTTGTTATTTCAATACTTTACGAGTCAACAGCGATCGTTTCTATCTCCTAAAATATCGTTTTCACCGCAGTTCTCTCAGCTATTTTTCCTTCCGTCTCCCACGCTCAAAACATTCAGGTGTTCCACACGTATATCAGTAGGGAAAAATGGGCTTCAGTCGTGCGATGCATCCAGACTATCCTCGGTTAAAAGAGTGAATGGACTTAAATAAATAAAAGCACATTTGCCGCACGCCTCAACCCATTCATAAGTTATATTTACGGCCGGAACGATATCGAAGTAGATCGACTATGGTGAATACTTGCTTCTATTCTGGCTGCTCTATTATAGACCTCACCGAGGACACCACTGCAAATAGCTCAGAAAACATCCGATGGGCAATGCATGAGAAGCGAGAAGAGAAAAGACAGGGCAAAGAAATAAAAATGCAACGAAGCACAAAATAAAACAGTGAAAACCGCTGTAGGAAGAGAAGAATCACAACTCTTCCTTTACCTCGGAAACCTCATCATCAAAGATATTCGGCCCTTTGATGGATGCAGCAGAGCATTAATAAGAAAAATAAATAGTAATGATAAACTATTCAAACATAAACGAGTTTTCTCATTTTTATTCTTCATATCAAATGGTTTCTCATATCTTCACTTATAATTTAATTTGATCCACCAGAAGGTAATTCAACTAAATTAACTTTACCATAATTATGCCATTTTTTTTATTAACTGGATGGAGCACAAAAGTTTCATTGAACAGTAAAAAAGCAAGGGGAAAAGTTTTCCAAAAATGGGGAATGGAGGAGTGTTAATGGCGATCATCCAAAAGTTTCATATTTCGTAATTAATAGATCTAAGAGCTTAAAATTGAAAATATTGTACTTACAAGATGCACACTCAGAAAAATATTACTCCTACTTTACTTTTATACCTTACCTTATTATACTTATATTATTACAATACCTTAGCCCCTCGCCAACCGTGGTAATTAACATAACAATACTTTTTCTTCTTTTTGTTCGATAACAGTAATCACATTGAAACAATTGGTATTTACATTACATTTTGAGACGTATGAGGGAGTGAGAGACCTGCTTCACTGATTCAAATCACTGATACCGTACTAAGTGAGCATAGGGTAGCCATCAGTGAGTTCAGCACCACATCAAAGAATAACCTGCTTGTTAAACTCAATTCACGCAGCTTAATTCCGTGTATAGCTCCTACGCAAACAAGGCAACTTGAAGTTGACCTTCTCTCCCACGCAACGGAGTATTTTCCCAGTCCAGTCATGCGTATTAACGCGACAAACATGAGTGACTCTAAAACCCAAATGACCTTTTTTAGGGATTCGAGCTTTAGCGGATATATTCACCCCATCCGCTAGCAAGTACGATATGGAAACACTGAGAACCACCCTTCCCCCTCAATGTAATCATTCCAACATCATAGTTTACCAAATATATTGGTCATAATCCTAGACAAGTAATCTGACGTAAGGATCTCAATGGAAACCAATCATACGAAATACAAACCACAACCTACGCCACGCCAGCCGGAAAATGTATCTTAAGTCCCACTAACCACAATGCCAAATTTTGTTCGGTGAACTGGAAATACGACCGAAAGCATGGTCGGACAGGTTGGTTGGTTATCTGTATAGACCACCGACAGTTATGGTCATTTTCAGCATTGAGATAGGAGAGTATGGTAATGGGAGGAAGGGTGGAGATAAACCCGGCGTCCGCATTAGCCTGCTCTCAACGAACGGCACCAACGTGTCCACAAGTGTCTCATCCGAACCTCAGTTTGGAACAGCCACATTTCAGAAACCATCCACTGTTGCAGCTTCCAAGTTGTGGAATGGTTTGCCAAAGCATGTTACAGACAGTTCTTCACATGCAATATTCAGGAAGACGCTTTGCAGCCATTAAATTAGTGATTCCAATGTGTAACTGTAATATGCATGTGACAGAATAAATGGGATATTGTATGTTGTGAGTGCTCACATATTGGCTGTGAAGACCCTCAAGTCAATGGGGGTTAATATTCAATGTATAAATAGAATACTTTCTGATTTATAAATGTATGGATACTTTTTTCTTGTATGTTGTTCATTGTTATGTTGCTGGTACTATGTTTTACCTATATATTTTGCTTCCATTTATTTGAAGAGTATTGTGCTTTGATTTTTGTTCCAAAGGAGTGCTACTCCAAGAACCTTATTTATATTATTATCAGACGGAGGAAATACTACACTGTAAATGCTCTCCACATGGTATTTAGGTAGCGCATACAAGAGTTCATATTATTAAACCTTTAAACGCATAAAACCCATACGGAAAAAATATCCACTCGGTGGCGAAAGTGTCCGTCCGAGCACGCTAACTTTGTACGGTTCTAACTCTGGTGTTATTTATTTAGGGGCATGAACTTTTCTAGTGTAATAGGTGAATTACTTTTTAATGGAGTGGCACTCTATTTGAATTTTTGGAGTGCCCTTTTTTAAATATTTCGTCTGATAAAGGATTGCGCGCGATGCTATGCATTCTCATATCTCACCTATGTGGCCAGTCACCTTCGGTTGCATCATAAATCTGTCACAATCATCCATTCTATTCTCGTTTTCAATGTTCAGAGGCAATGAACGAAGGGTTTTTTTATTCTTTCATTCTGTGTTAATCGGTAAAACCTTCGCACACGGCAGTAGATTAAGCTTCGACATCTCCTAGCGATCTAATTTTCGTTCCAAGACGCATTCCGACGGGGGAAATAATGCTATTGATGTATCTGGATGCTTAGAAAAGGACAGCCTTTAGGAAGGGGAACAAGGTCCTCGAAGACTAAAGCTCCCAGTTCTGGCCAGGGGATCTTGGAAAGCCAAGATCTTCCTCGCTCTCTTGGCTGCCGGGCGCCTGCCGCCTTTCCCTGGTTATATGCAATCAAGTAAGTATGAGAGCAAGACGCACCTCTTCAAATCAACGTTATATTCCCCGACCGCATTTCGAGTACACTGAAGCTAACCTTCATTCTCTCTCAGTTTTCTGCTGAGTTCGCTTCCTTCTCTGTGTTTGTCTGCCAGATTTGTGGATTTCATCAGGGGATTCTGAATTCCTTTGAGGAATTGTAATTTTTTTGTAAGAAAACTAGATTACAGCGGATATCTAACGTCCATATTTTCCTCATCGCATTGCTTTTTGATATGTGTGTGTGTCGTTTGTAATTTCAGCCATGGCTCCTAAGCGGAAATATTCTGAGATGGAAATCAAGCTGAAAGTTTTTTTGTATTACGCCTCTGAAGCCTTGGAGTCGGAGACCTCGTCGAAAGACGAGGGTGCTAATCCTCCTGCATCAGAAGGTGGGGCTGAAACTTCACAGCGCACTGTGCAAGACATGGCAGCAACGCGCGAGACAGTGAGATTGCTGACTAGGTAAGTGCAAGGGGTTGGCCATAAATTATTTTTGGACAAATATTTCTCCTCTCCAGCCCTTTTCGACGGCACTTAGGCTAAAAAACATTTCCGCTGTGGTACGGTAACGCAGAACCGCAAAACCATTAATTCGTAAAACAAACTTCAAGCAAATAAATCGTTTAAATTGCATCGTCGTCCATCCCGTAAGATTTTCATTTCAATAATTAAGTTTCTATGAGACACTTCATTAAATGTCATTTTTTCTTATTTCAAGAGAAATATGGTATTATTTTGTTCCATGCATGAAGTAGTATCTTGTAGCATTCATAAATTAATAGTATTAGTAATGTTAAACACTAGATGTCTCTTTAGCAGAGTACTGCACGTTTGCATGTTCATTTACGTAGCACTCTTCCAGTTTTTGGTTGGATTGTGCACTGTTCTCCTGACTGCTTTTTGGTTCTCGCCTAGCTGCCGGGGGAACGCGCGAGTTCCCGATTTGAATTAGGACGAGTGCTGCATGTCTGGTGTGGAATCACCCCGTGCCATACACTCTAGCGGTGGCTTGCACTGTACTTCGTAGATGTATATGTAGATGAACCATGCCTCGAGAGTTATGACTGGAAAAATGAAAGGGAAGTATTCATGCTGACTGATATACACTGTCCACCAAGAGAGGGTAATTTCTGCAATCTACATCTACGAAGTACCGTGCAAGCCACCACTAGGGTGTGTGGCACGGAGTGATTCCACAACACGCATGCAGCACTCGTCCCAGCACAAATCAGAACCTCGCACGTTCCCCCGGCCGCTATGCGCAGCCCATGAACAATGGAAAGCTGTGAAGCTGGCCTCGTAGAGGACTACAATGCAACCATGCGCTACGCTGACCAAGGGGATATGATGGGAAAGAGCTACGTCACTAGTCGTCCGAAATGCTTGGAGGTGGACGAAAAAAACTCTTCGGAGACTTCTTGAGCGTCACTGCCCTCAACAGCCACGTGTTGTTTACGTATTGTCAGATGACTCATCGGCAGTTTCGGCTGCCTCTGATAAAATAAGTTGTGGAGGTAGGGGCCTCAGTCCTCCCCCCCTGCTCAAGGAGGGGGAGGCCCAGCAGCAGGGATGGGGGACAACTGTTCCACTTGGAGTCAAAAGGACAATAAGCACTGGCAGGTGGAGGGAAACCTCCTAATGTGCCGAGTGCGTTATGAGAAGGGATTATATCTCCGCGCCATACGGAGTGCGAAGTAGGGAAATGCACCTATAACTGCTTTGTGGAGTACCACGTAGAAATGCATAGTTCATTTCAGATGTAATTTACGCATTAATAAATTGCATATAATCCGTAAATTTATTTCCATCATAAATATTTGCCTTTCCAAAGTAAAATAATTGATTTCGTCTTAACGAATTCCGAAAAAGAAGCGTTTTTCTAAGGCTATTTTATTGGACCACGGCAACAAAATGTGATAAATATATGTACCAAATGTTTGCTAGCTAACACTTTTTATTTGAAGAATTTATCTTCAATAGTTGTTGAGATATTGAAGTTCATTGCCTTAGGAAAAGAAGAAATTTAAAGAACCTGATTTAAATCCGACAGTGAAGTTCGAGTCTAGACTAGTCTCAATTGGACCAGAAACTAGTCTCAATTGGACATTTAAATCCGGTGCTTAAAGGTTAATACGTTAATATTCACGAAATAGAGAAAAGATAAATCTTTTCTCTATTTCGTGAATAGAGAAAAGATTTATCTTTTCTCTATTCATGGATTTATCAAGAGAATATTAGGAAAATGCGACGAGAAAGTTAAAGAGCGATGTTATTTTTCACTCGTGAGACCTCACTTGGAGTACGCCGCTAGCATATGGGACCCTTACGAAGTAGGACTAATCTCTGAAATAGATAGAATACAACGGAGAGCAGCAAGATTTGTGAAAGGTTGTTACGATAAACTTAGCAGTGTTACCGAATTGTTGAAGGAATTAGGGTGGGAATCTTTTACTGATCGAAGGGAGAAATACAGGTTAAATCTTTTGCGCAAACTCGGAGCAGACAGTTTCTTGCCAGACGTTCAACACATACTGCTAGAGCCAACGTACTACGGTAGAAGCGATCACAGGAATAAAATAAAGGAAATTGACTGCCGAACCGATAGATTCAAAATGTCATTTTTCCCACGTACAATAAGGGATCATAATAGTTGCGATAGATCAATCACATGAAACTCCCACCCTCAATAGGTAGAGTAGAATTTACACTTGTGCTTAATAACACCACATAATTACTAACTCTTCACACCGGTCGATTAGTCCGGCATTATTTTATTTTATTCTTTGCATGAGGTAGCATCTCGTAGTATCCATAAATTAACAGTATCAGTAATATTAACCACTAGATGTGTCTATAGCATTTTTCTGCATGTTTGTATGTTCTTTTACGTATCACTCTCCCAGTTTCCGGTTGGACTGCGCACTGTTCTCCTGACTGCTTTTTTGCCTGCACCTAGCGCCAGGGGGAACGTGCGAGGTTCGGATTTGTTCTGGGACGAGTGCTGCATGCCTGGTGTGGAATCACCCCGTGCCACACACCCTAGTGGTGGCTTGCGCGGTACATCGTAGATGTAGATGTAGATGAAGATAAAATACAGATGTGATGTGTTGGAACAGTTTCTTGATGACAGAAGAAAAACTTGCAGTTTTCCGTTGAAAAAAGATTTATTGAGTCCAGTTTCGACGAAGATGATGTGGTAACATCGAACCTAGTCTCAATAAAACTTTTATTAGTGAAAAACTGCACGTTTTCTGCTTTGGACATAATAGAGGAAATCATCACTATTTATCACTTGCAGGCATCTGAAACGTATTGTGAACGATAGATGAAATAAGGTCACGCTGAATAAACGTCATCAGGAAAGGTTTGAGCTTGGTCATCGTTTGGCGTCAGCTTGAAGCGTTAACAGTGAATTGGAGTCACGTACAGTATTTTCGATTGCGATCGCCGTTCACGCGGAACATACTTCGGCATTCATCGTTCATCCTCGTTAAGCTTCGGCTGCTCTACCCCATGTGATCATCCACCGCTGTGAAAGTAAACACAAAAACGCACAGCTACTTTCGTGGATAACAATAAACATGAATACAACGTGGTGGACGGAAAATATTACGATGCATAGATCTAAGGTACGATAATATAAGTCATACTGTTCATGTTCTCGGCGTGTAAACTTCACAACACCCATTCAATATTGCCGATTGCGCATTTTAATAACTTCAATATTCCCTTGAGCTGTCGTAGCGTATATTCGCATCCATTCTCTCCCTTGATTTATAATGAACACCAATGTACGGAACCCACGGTTGAAGTTCACGTTGACGCCAATCGTCGTCCAATTACTGTCGTACTAACCGTGGAAACTCGAAAATCGCAAGAAGAGAATGCTACCGAATGAATGACTATATTCAAAGTACGTACTGCGCCTGCGTTGGTGTCCGCCGTGAATCATGACCGAGAAAGCTGAGACTGGCTTAATGTTGACGTTGACGTTCAACGTTCACGGTTGACGCTTTCGTGTGAACGAAAACGGCTTCGTAAATATCATAGATTAAAGGAGATTGTACATGATATCTTGACATGCGAAAGTAAAGATTGTTTTCTTTTTAGAAATTTAATCCACCTAGCATGGCTACCGCGCGCAAATTTTCCATAAATTTTAGAAATATAGCAGTGCTTTTTTGACATTATTACAATTGTAAATTTTTCTAGATAAATGTTGACGAAACCGCGGTTTTTTCGCTACAAACACCTACCTATGTTCTCGGCGTGTAAACTGCACTACATCCATTCAATATAGCCGATTGCGCATTTTAATATTCCCTTGAGTTATCGTAGCGTATATTCGCATCCATTCTCTCCCTTGATTTATAATGAACACCAATGTACGGAACCCACGGTTGAAGTTAACGTTGACGCCAATCGTAAACTGGACTTTAAATAGGTAACGCCCCAACACGGTCCCACTGTCGTATTGGCGAAACGTACAACGCGGCTGTACGGTGGAGGTGGATTAGATTGCCAGAGACAAGTGCTAGAGGTGAGTTTCACGACAATGTTTACGGTCCGAACAATGCTGGGTGAAAATACATGTGCACTGATCAAACCTATCGGAGAAGCCCATCTAAGCATTTGAATTACGATCAATTGAAAACTAAAAAGTCCATGTGAATAAAATATTGAGCATTTTATAGTTTCTGATCAAGGCTTGCAAACATGGAAACCCTGGTATTCAAACTCGGATAAAGCTCTAGATAATAAAATTAAAGAAAAAGTTTTTCCTCGACCGATGTCAACAACCGAGGCTATTGGGGAAGATATGTGGCATTCAAACATAGTAGTATAATATAAAAATCGCCATTGCAGCATCACATGGCTCAAACTCGCTTAAATGCTAGCCAATAAATATTTTCCCGGAGAAACATGTTCACTATCATCCCCATGTACTGGATAGGTATATTTTGGTTGCGTTGCCCGTACTTTCCCAATCGAGAGCATTAAACGCGGAGGCCGCATAGCTTCCCCGTGCGGAGCCAATTAGTAGGCAACGGACTTTTCCACTGAAAATGGCCTCTTGAGCAACTGCCACCATGTTTCGCTGCCACTATACTCGAGAAAGGCAGTCTTCTACAGCCGATGAGGTGCTCGGTGAGTCGCGGGCCTCGCCCACCTCTCTCCCTCGCCCAAACGAGCACCTTCCCCTCTTCCCGAGAACTCCCTCCATCGTGGAATCTTAGCACTAACCCCACCGCGTTAAGCCCGCGTCAGCTAATCCCACCCAGCAATTCAACTCTTGCCATTTAATTAGCCGACAATCACCGGAGATCCCTTCCGCGGATTGGTGAGGAGCGGGGACTGGTGCAAGAGGCGCGCGTCAAATATGCGCGATTACTCATCACTTAAAGGTATGTAGTGGTAGTAAAATATGGTAGAAGTTGCATAGAGGGCACTTTTCAGTGGATTATTCCATTCCCTACAAACTGGCCCCGCGCAGGGAAGTAAGACAGTCTCCACGTTTGATTACCAAGGAAACAAACCTTCATTTTCTATTTCAAAATGCTCAATTTGCTGTTCACGTCTACTTTACAGCTCTTAATCAAATAGTCAAGATGGGCTTCTCAGGTGCGCTGCCTACAGTCTTATACAATACGCTTCGAGCATGCGACTGTCACTATGTTTCGCTACCATTATACCTGTCGGCCCCGGTGGCGGCGGCTTATAGCCCTCGCCTGCTAATCCGAGGGTCGCGGGCTCGAGTCCCGCCTGGGTCGGTTTTCGCATACCCAGGATATGGGTGTTTCTGTAAAGGAATGGTGGTTCAGCCCCCTGTTGACAAGCCAATGGCTTATCAGGATCGCAGAGGGGCGCATATGGGCCACCAGAATCGTCCGAGAGAGCAAAAATAAAAAAGAATTCCCTCGTAATACCTTACCAAGGTGGCCACTCCAACCAAAGTGGATGTTTGGCACCGGCAACAAGTGGACACCATCTTTCTCGGTTTGACATTATGTCCAAACCCATTCGTCTTAAGTCATTCCGAATATTATCTAGCCAACTCAGTGGCGTTCATCTTATTGGTTGTTTTCTTCTCAGATATTCCTCAAAGTTCAATTTCTGCCTCTTATTCGCACCTGTCGGGCCCACTTCATGCTTTTACCTTTTGTTTATACCATCATGTCTGAATAATGACTTCTAAATTCTTTATTTATCCAAAGTTCCTCGTTATAAGGCCAAAGGAAGCTTCTGTGCACCGTGAGAGCCGTTCAATCATCTTTCACCAATGAACTTTATGTAGTTGTGATTACGTGGCTCAAATGATTCCGGAAGGCCCACAAGTAAAGAAATGACAAATAGTATCTATTCCTTCTTATAAAAATGTGGGTGCGATGGGCACTGAGGACACTGATTCCCCGTCGGTCATTGAAATTAGGCATCGTTGGAAAGGGATGAATTTTTATGGGCGTATATCTAATTCGTGATAAGCGATGAAATAATTGCGCAGTACTCTTCGCGTCTTTTCATCCACTTAAGACCTTGAAACGTTACTATCTAAGAAATGCACCTTTCCAATGACGCTTTGAGGTTGAATTGGGTGCAGATATAATGAAAAAATATTTTTAAAAGCAAGAGAAAAACATTAATGATGAAATTTATAATGTTTATACCAGATGCACCCTTTCTTGACCTACACATGAACGCCAATAACCTGGTCATGCCTGGCTGTAATATCAAGCAAATAAGGATCCGGTATAATGATGGTAGTTTTCCCTCTTGTAGACTACTAATGGGAAGTACTAGTACAGTGTCTGACCTATTTAGCTACATAGGCGGCATAGACAAGGGAGTTTGGTCTACTCGACCAAACTCCCTTGAAATGAACTGACGGTGCATTTGAATTATGCCACGAGCAAGGAGTGTCTTATCAAATGTCAACGGTGTACACGCTTCTATGGGCCCGCAGCCTCTAGAGCACCTGGAAAACTACAATTTTCAATAATAAAACGAGATAATATTGTTCGTTAACCTCGGAAGCGATCGAAAATGATGAGGGTACCCAAGCACTCTTTATTCTCACACACGTCCGCACCGCTGTCTCACTTTTTCCTTTCCCTTCCACGATGAAGTTTTTCTTGGATGGCAAAAGGCCAAAGTCGAACTCTTGGCAATGAAAATTAGCGGTGCATAGAAAATGGGAGCATGGGAGTAATAGCAAAGGAAGGCGTTGTGCTGGGAAAGAAAATTATCATGTGAAACGTTCTCTTGTATGCTTCTAACCTCAAATGTTTTGGGAGCATCGCCTCTAATGCGAATTTGGTTGGACACATTAAACTCACTTAGAGTTTGACTTGTTCCAACGTAACGTTTCTTTTTTTTACATCAGTAAGGGAAGTGAATGTCTTTGCCACTGACCGAATTTTACCCACACATTCTTGCGGTAATAACTGATGCGAGCCGAGGGAATAGACGAGATTACTGCATTTAGCTGGATGAGATCCGCACGTATATACTCGGATTCCAACGACTTCGACGCCTAAAAGGATGACTAAGTTACTCGGGTATTCTCCGCGCGATTTCCTCGTCAATTTGAATTCTTTAAAGGGAAAAGGCTTTCGCTTTTTTTTCCTGGCCATTCCCATTGTCTGCCGGGCTCAAGCACGAGCGAGGGCCCGCTTCAGCAGAGAGACTGTTGGATAGTCCTTGGCCTTGAGATGGCGAATGAGTATAGGTGAAGGGTGCAGTGTTTCGCAGTGAGGAAATAGGCGGTTTTCAGCAAGAAGCGGAGGCTAAATGCAGTAGAAGGCCAATTAAAGCGGGGAGACGTGTTAGGCTGTTCGTGGGAGCGGAGCTCTTACATTTCCCAAGCCAAAATCTCACCGGAATGAGGCATAACTAACCAATGAATGTGAAAAAGAAGCGATATTCGCCTTGTCTGAAAATAAACCCTTGTTATAATATTTCTGACAGGTCCAGTAAGACACAACGTAGCAGGGTGAAGGGTTTTAGAGTATATTTTTCGAAATGTCTACAAAGGTATGTGTATGCAAAGCAATACCATGGTTGCAATAAAGCGTCTTTAATGTTAAAATGTCTGGTAGTTTGACTGCTTTCAACTGTTAAATCGTTCCGATATTTGATCACTTGCATTTTGACAGTCCTTGGGAGACTTCTTTCTTCTGAAGGAGAATCTAACTAACTGGGTATGAATTTCCCCGGCCGTAAAACTTAAGGCCATACTTAATGATTTTTCCTCAAATTCCCGAGGGACCCATTTAGACTCCTCTAGGATTTTCAAGATCATAGTTTGTTTCCACGGAAAATGACTTAGTAATGCGTTCTCATATTTTACGATAACTTGATTCATTACCCTGACCCAATGCGGGATTTGGCATTAATCTTTTTTTCAAGGGTAGGTTTTCTTTCATCCTCGAAAACCTATAACAGCGAGATAATAATTCATGCAGTTCATTTCTGTTAAGAAAATGGTTTAAATGCGGTGTAGAACTATTTGTTGGTTGATTATTTGGATTGGCGATCGAAAGGCCAATGCGCCAATGGTCATTTGCACCACTGATAAATGTAATTGGGTAAGTTTATTTTCTGACAACATCACTAACATTTGAAGACACCCGATAAGCTCAAATAGATTAAACCATGAGAATAAAATTAGAGAAGTAGACTGCGGAAAGGAGAGGATTAAAACTGTATTTTTCTCGCGAATGATAAAATACCAAAATAGCCATCAATGAGTCTTTATAATTAGGTTTACCGATGTAGTGTAGCTATTATATGATTTGCTCTATAATGCTTGTACTTAACCTGCTACGTAGTACTATCAATACGTCTCGCATACTTCCTCTATAACTTTTCATCTTTGTGCATTTCTTTAGTTGCCAAATACTATAATACTCTTAGTTTCTAAAGCATTGTTGGCATATCTATAGCGTAGTTCATTTTGGTGAAATTTCTTATCCTGTGAGGTATTTGCAGTTTTTTTACTAATGAATTAACTGTCGTAGTTTCACTACTTTAATAGGGTTTAGTGTGGTGCATGTTGTTGATAACTCACTCCAAGCTACACAGCCTTGAGGTCGATTGCAGGGTACTATGTAAATGTACATGTAGATAAAGATGAAGGTGGGTAAAAAGGGTCATATATGGTGGGTATGGAAGAAAAGTGGAGAGAAGCCCGGCGTCGGCATTAGCCTACTCCTAAGTGAATACGCCACGCCAGTTTAACATCACATGAGAAGGGCAAAGTATTGAACTGGAAATGTCCTCCACATAGCACCCAAGTAGGGAAGGGTTTACGCCGAAATATATCCGCTTCCTCCGAAGTTGGATCTCCAGCCCTTGGGATTGGGACTTACGCCACCACACCAGAACGATCCCCGAAATAATTTCCGTAAACATTACCTCAATAATGTATTTGAAGTCTGTCCCACTTGAGTCGATGCTTCAGATCGGGAGGAAAGGTATTGGAATACAAGTGGTCAAACCAGTGGAGTTTCATTTCTCAAGTCTACATCCACACTTAAACCTCTTATCCATTACGCACTTTAGGCGCAGTGCCATGGGCCAACGAAATTAAAAGTATATTTGAATATAATAAAAAAATAATGAACTTTGTGGTATGTACTTCCATTGTTCCCAATAAAAGGTGTTGAGTTATTTAGATGGCATTTAAAATGCTAACTTAAGAATTATATTTAAAAATGAAGTAGAATTTGCCATGGGTCTACAGAAAGCTTCACGCGGCTCTGGCGTACGTAGTACCCTGCAAAGCGGTGCCAGGGCACATAGTAAGGAAGTAATACCACCGTCTATGGAAAAAAGGAATTAGGAAATAATTTGGGGAAGAAATGGACGTAAAGTAATAAATACTTTGATGGATCAGTACCTTCTACCGTTTCGTCCGTATTCGTAAATGGTAGGTGAGATGAAAAACTACTTATATATTTTCGACAGTGCATGTTTTCCGGGAACTTTATAAAATACAAAGGAAAGCTGCGGAAACTGCTACGGGCGTACTGACAGCGTTACACAGATGTTAAACGAATTAGGCTGGGAGCCGTAAGAGACTCGGAGGCTGCGCGCTAGACTTAGATTACTTGAGCAATTAAGAATAGATATCTTTAAGAGCGACACGGAGAACATCATATTAGAACCCCACTATATTTCCAGGTCCAACAGAAACGATAAATTAAGAGAGATATTTTGCCGAACGGATAGGTATGGGAATTCGTTTTTCCCCCGAACAATAAGGGACTTTAATAAATTCAAGGCGTAATTTCATTAGAGCGTTTCCTTTTTATATGTAAACGGCTGGTGTCCTAACACCCCCCGCCACACGCCTATTGAGGCGGCTTGCGGGGTAGTATGTAGATGTAATTGTTTGTCACGTCTATCACATGTAGCGTGGAAATGAAGAAATGTCAACTAAAGTTTTCCGAATATTTCTAGCAGCCTTAGACTTGCCTATAATCCTCGAGTCTTTATCGGCTCCCAACCTAGTCCTTCAAATAGCAATTGTCACATTTTCCGTCCAATTGTAGCTCTGTTGAACAAAGTACTCGGTTCCCTATTCAATTTTGTTAAGGAATTAAATCTTTCTCCGCTGGGTTCCAAATGATTGTGGTATGTTCAAGATGAGGAGTAACTATGGGTAAGTAACATCTCTCCTGCACTGTTTTCCTTGAGGACATATATATACTATTCCTAGAGACATATATTCGCGTCCTGAGGCAATATGTGTGGACAGAGACATTTAAGCTAACAGATTTAGCCGTCGTTTGGCGTAAGGCTGGAAATAAGGAATCAACTAAAGTTGGGAGAAGTTACTGTAAAATTGCGCAACATTCCGGAAGATATCGAAGCACGGTACTGATTGGTAAATGGTAAGAGCACGACTCAAACAGTCAGTATGGGATCATCATTCAAACACTTATTGAATCAATGCATGTAAAAAAGGTAATATTTAGTTGCTTCATATTCTTATTATTCATGTTTTTACACAACACACTGGATAGAAAGTATATTAGTTTAAAGATGGGACCTTAAATAAATCTCAAAGTATACTGATGTATGGCAAAAGTGAATATATTATAGCCCTAGCATAAGAAAAAAATGAAATGCAATACACCCGTACCAAAACTTTTCTGATGAAGTGGAAGAACCATTTTTTTCTTATTTGATTGCACGTAAACTCAAAAGGTCATAACAAGGATTAAAAAAATTGTAATTACATTCCAGTTTTTATCATCAAGTTTACCTAAACTTTCTCTCTTTCATGAAGGTTATTCACACAAAAGTACAGCGTGTAACTGAGAACAATTATGTTTACGAGAGTCATTACAAAATAAGGATGACTGTATGAAGCCTACAAAAATAAAAAAATACCAAAGTATAATTATTGCAAAAGAGAATCAAGAGACAAAAAAATCTGCACTGAATTTTGCAAGGAAATTTATAAGTAATAATGTGTGCAAAAAAGCATCACAGAATCATTTCAACTCCAAAGGATTCTTAAGTCGTTTCGAAACAAGCTTGCAAACGTCGTTTCTTTTAAATTATTTAAACGTTTTGGGCTGATCTAGCGATTATTTGTCTTACAATACGGTTTTCAAAGAGTAAAATTTCACCAAGATGCTAATATATTTGAATAATCCTTTTTCAAAATTATTTGATAACTGAAGATAAATATATTCCATATGATAACGATATGTGCAGTCATGGTGTAATTTCCATAAAAGACCGTCAACGTGTAATAATTTACACAATACACACTAATTTACATTAAGATTATGTCGTAAAGACATCTGAACTTCTCATAAATTTATCTATTTTCTCCTTTTTCATTCATTGTACAGTCTCCGAGGGGATATTCACCACGGGTTATCAATGCCTCATTGGTGCATCATTTTTCGTTCGCGTGCTTCCTAAATCTCTCCGCAATCCCATTAAATGTGGTCTGAACAGCGAAAGAAGACTCGTATATTTAATAAGAGAGACTCTGCTTCAAATTCGCTAACGACCTGAAGTCATGGCAAATTTTCACAGGCATTGTGCTTCCACTGAAATTTTCATCTTCGGTGCTTTTGGATAATCGATTTCCCGCCGTAAAACGACAAGGCAAAATCTCATCTTACTCGCGAATGTGATTCTGCGAGTGGTCAGCAAAATATCCGTGGGTCAAAGCATTCACCACTCGATATACAACGAGGTCATGGATGAAAGGTCATTTCCAAATGGTCAGCACGAACAGATTGGACAAAATTACCACGAGGGCGCGTCTCAAGTCGCGGTTGATGCACCAATGAAACGCGTGAGAATCCGCAAAACAAGCGAACGCGGCCCATCCATCGCGAGCACATCCACTAGGTAGCAACAAACAAATATTAAAAAAAGTAAAAAAAAAACAAAAAACGAAGAAAGATTGGAAAATCGGGATATAGGGTTCCCGCAAAAAAAAGAGAGAAAAAGAAAAACAGAACACGCCGGCGAGAACCCGTGAAACGCGCGAGGGACGAAAAATCGTTCAAGGACGGAAATCAAAAAATCTCGGGAGTTGGGGGGGTTGGGTAAAATACCTTCCCCCGGAAAAAGGAAACTAAATAAATGAAAGGAGCGGGGGAGGGGGAGAGATATGGAAAGGGAGAGTGGGGGGGGGGGGGGAGGAATATGTATCTCAGCCATGCATGTCATCGACAACGCCCAAGAGCTGGTGCACGGAGGGAACGGTGGGCGGCTTAAGAAAGCCCTTTTGCAGGCGGGGGGGGGGGGAGAAGAAGAGAAAGGAAGTCTTGACGGCGAGGCAAGTGAGAGGTAAATGCCTCGTCGGGGGAGGCATTCGCACGGAACGCGGGCCGAGTTTCATGTGGATGTGGCACGGGGGGGGGGGGGGGGGAGAGACACCCAGGAGGGGTTTCCTTTTGCCGATAGCCCCCTTCTCTCTTCCGGCGCTCATCCTGAGGCAACTCCACACGACAAACCCTTTCGCCCGGACCATCTTCGGCCGCGTGACTCACGGCGACACGGAATCAAATCAGAGTTTGACGGTGAGATTTCCGCCGTTTCCACAACAGCCGCACGGGTGCTACCTACAGTGGGGCCAAATCCGGAAAAGCTGGCCAAAATGTGAATTCCTTATTTGATCGATTGTAAATTTGGTACACAAGTTTTTTTAGGCTGCTGATTACGAATCTGAAATCAGAACAAATAAAAATAACAAATGGTGGATTCAAAATGGCGGCCCAAGTGATAAGTAAGTAGTGGGTTATTAAGAAAAACAGTGAATTTTCGGGTATGATATGGCCTTTATTATGATTCATATCCCAAATATATATAAACAGAATATTGAATCCAATATGGTGGACAGAATAATGGGTAATTTGTACAATATAAGAAAATTGTTTTCCTTGGAGAAGTTGTTAATAACGAAAATAAAATTGATTCAATTTGGATCTTGTGAAAGAAATGACTCAATGACGAAATCGTACAGTGTAATGAAACTGATATATTATAAACTTCAGAGGTTTTTATGTACAAAGAATAGTTCAATTATCATGATAGCCATCCGCGGATCCATAGGCGCGTGGGCCAACATCGCTGCGTGAATGCCAGTCCGTGCAGCTGTAAAGGCCGCATTTCATGAGGCACTATATTGCACAATCTGATGTATATACGTCCTATATTTGGGAGGGAGCGTGGTGGCCGGGAGTGGCTAGAGCGCTTGGCTACTGATCGAAGGGTACCGGGTTCAAGTCCGGGTGAAGCCTTTGGACGCCCCCGAACAAAAAATCCTCGGAGTGCGAGGTGGCCCAGGGAAAGGAACTGGCACCCCTACCCTGAATGTGTGAAATTCACACGCCTGTGGCTTAGTCAGGGGGGAGCTCTAACTTTAGGTTCTACCTATTCAAACCAATCTTTAGGTTAAATCACTGAGTGAAGTGAAGAACTATGACCATTCGCGCCATGGAGTTACGGTGGTTGGGAAGAGGTTGTTCAAGGATCGGAGGAAGGGTGAAGTGAGACCAAACGTCGGCATAGCCTGCTCCTTACCAAAGGCATTCAAATTTCAACAACTCATCTGATAGAGTACTCTATGTAGTACATGAAGTGCTCTTCACATGATATCCAAGTGAGGATTGACATTCCACTGGAAAACCAACACCTCCGACACTTTTGGGATTCAATCCCAGACTCTCGTGACATGTAGCCAGTTCTCTATCCGCCACGCTAATCACTTTTATAACCAACAATATTTACATCTACACAGTTCCCTTCAAGCCACCACAACGTGTTTGGATTGAGTTGATGTTTCGGCAAAATTGAAAAAAACATATTACATATTATGAGAATTTTAGAAATCAAGTGATATTTAATGTGTGTTAATGGGATAAACACATATTACAAACAGATATATTTTTTCTATCAGTTAAACAGGAACATTATGGGGGTAGTTCTGATCCTGATATCTGAATAATAGTGACAGCTGGGACCCTTAAATAATGCGTTAGTGGGAATCCCGACAGAATTCGCCTGAGTTGAAATCGAGGGCACTTAAGTTTTCCACTCAATCAAAATGCCATTAAAGAAAAATATTTTACGCTCCAATTCATAAACTTCTGCAGGTGCAATTACCCAAAAAAGTAAGAATGTGAGACTCGCCACTGTTTCATAGAGGAGGCCTTGAAGTAATCTGGCATTCACTTTTCCTTTCCGTAGCTCGTGGCTGCGGCGTTCAATGAGTCATTCCTGTTTCAATTGATTGAGTCAGTTCAAAGGTGGCCTGTGGGATACTTGCAAGAAAAGTAAGGGAACTCAAAGAAAAACTGGATTTAAAAAGAAACTGATATCTGTTAATTCTTAGATTCCATTGGATATTGTCGGCATGTGAACCAAATGGGCAAAGAGGTAATCTTGTGAAATATTTTTCTAACTGCTATTAAGAGTTTACTCTTCGATTAAGAGATGATGATAACTATTGTGAATGAAAAATACAATTCATCAACAACTGAAATACAGAGAGGTCAATCCGCACTGATTTCATCTCAAATGTAACTAGTATACTCTTACTCGTGCAGAGCGGAAAAAATTACTTTAGGAGTTCTTTTCTCTGCAGAACGGGTCGACTTCCGTTTCCGCCTCTTTCCGTTCACGTGAACGCTTAGGGCATGCATAATACTAATTAAAAATACCAATTAAACCGTGCCAGTAAAAATAGTGGCTACGATATATAAATGTTGGTAAAACTGATTCACTTATGCCAAGTGATTGTAATAGTATTTTGGAGCCTATTTTCCTATTTCTGATCACACTACCTCGTTCGTCATTTTCGAGCTCGCTTTTTTACACCGAATTTTCTCATCATCTACATCTACATGATACCCTGAAAGCTACTTGAAGAGTGAGTGGCCGGAGATGAGTTTTCACCACTTTGCACAGCATTATGTCCCACTATATTTTAAGAACTACGACTATTAATGCGAATTCCGTAAACACCACCGTATCACATCGTTTCCTACACCCCCGTTTGTCCAAGGTTTTTAATTATACGCTAAACAGACAACCGGCCGTTGTTTTAAATGACAAAAATGAAAACGTTATTGATAATCGCAATTAAAATGAATCTGAAAGATGATGAATATTCCAATCGAGATAGTCGTTCGTGAAGGGAATTTTTTTTACATTGTTATGAACAGGATCAAATGTAAAAATGAAGAGAATGAAGAACAAGAACTACATTTGATAGAGCTCATTCCTGTTAGTACCAGTCGCGATTTGGATGGAATGATCCAACGGAGGAAAGTTATACGCCGGTGACTTGCAATTTTAATTCCCTTGAACGCCTTCATCCATGACTGAGCATCCAGGCAACCAGGAAACAACAATGTATTTTTTTTTACCACGTTTATGCATACGTTACGCGTGGGAACGAAAAATGCATATTTTATTTTATCACAAGCACTTCCAAGCTTCATGTGGATTGTTTTGATAAAAAAACGGTGTACAGTCGTCGCGAAAGCTTATGGCGTTGCGAAGTAGACGATTTTGGGACTGGAAGGGTCTATTTTCTAAAAACCGGTTGCCGCGGGTGGAAGGGTGGCACCGGCGGGCTAATGTTTACGATTTTCGTTGCCAACTTTGAAATTTTTAATATGCCTTCAATGAATTTGAATGCCCCCAGCTATTCGGCGCAGTGGGTTATGGAGTGGGCGTCGTCCCTTTGGACCTTAGCGCGCGCCAGAGGGTCACGGCTTGGGGATCTTAGTCCGGTGGCTTGGATGTGGACTTGTAGTTGCAACAAGTATTTACTATTTTCTACAACACTACATTAAAAAAATATCACATTCGTATTTTCATATCGTATCATATTTTCTTTCTTTAATAAATTACGGAAATTATCTATTAATTTTTGCATGAAATATATATTTATGTTCTCTCTGTCTCTCTAGAATATATATTCTTATATTTCCACTCTTTTGTGTTCTCAGTGTCCCATTTATCCATCGAATATACATGTACATAGTGCCAATTTTTGACATTATCTCTTCAAGTACTTTTCTTATTTCCGTGACTGAAATTTTAGCTAGTGGTATTCAAAGTCCGATTCCATTCAATGCATTAGCTAAGCAAAAGAAGAATTTAGAATGAACTGTTATTTCGTAATTTTATGTTGTATGTCTTAAACATCAATGACATAAATTCACGCGGCTGAAAATTTTAGCAAAGTTACTAAAATCAACGGATTTGCGCTAAGTTTGGTGTCTACTCAATCAGCGTTTCAGCGGAATCACGACTATATTTGCTATTTTTTGTTAATGTTGAAAAAATGCTAATACGTTTAAAGTAATTGAAATGCCCAGCTGTGAGTCATCGCGTAAGACCATCTATTCCACAGCCCCGGCCGCGGAACGGAAGTATGGCGGGGAAGGGTCGGCTACCTGCTCCATGCTCCGCGACGAGTCGAATTATCCAATACGGCTCGGAATTACATTTTTACGCTGAGACGCTATGTTGGTCATTCTGCCTACCACGCGCTCACTTTCCCCTCCGTTCCTTTCCTTTACTCCTCCCACACATTTCACCCCCTCTGTTCTGCGCATCTAAAGGCCATAAACTCTCGCGAGGACTGTAACTGACCATTACTTCATAGTATTAAAACATGGAGTGATTCGAGTTATTGGAACTCTTTCAGGAAGGAACTTGTGTCGGGAATTGAGGCAGAGTCCTTACTCCTAGGTCACAGATGTTTTGGTGTTTTTTTTTAACCCTTCCTCCCTTGCAACTTAAAATATAATAAATATTATGTCATGGTGACCTTCGTCTCGTCAAACTGTCCATTCCTATTTCCCTCTCGTTCCTTTCCCAAATCCTCCCACCCCTCTCTCACCACATCCTGTACGAACGGCTCAGGCTGGTTTCCTTCAAATCTATGCTCTAACTCCAAACGTTCTCCCACCACAACCCATTTGTGTATTGAAATATGCACTTCTTCCAGTTCACTCCACCCTGAATGGGACAAAATTTCACCCTACTATTCCATTGCCCCCTCTGTTACCTTCCCTCAACTCAAATCACGTCCAGATTTTGAGCAAACAAATAATATATAATAATACTATGTATTTCAGTTCAAGATATACACATAAGTATACATAAGGAAAGAATAAAATCAGGCACACAAGATGAAATGCTTTCTTATTTTGGGGTTTCCATTCCTTGCGTCCGTGGGTTGTGCTTATATTCATGAGAATAATAACAAAACTTTCTGTTTTTTTCTACAACAAAAATTGTGTTCTAATATTACAAAAATATATAATGGTTGAATTAAATTTTACTTAAAAGTGAGTATAAATATATCAATTACAGTAAAAGAAAGCATAGGAAAAATTTAAAAAAACATATATTACAATCTTGGTCTTGTAAATCAACCAATAGTTTTAAGGAGATTTTTTATATCCCTATTTAAGAACAACCAAGTTTTCAATTTTCTTAAAAAAGTGATTTCATGCCCAAAAGATGATATACCTTTTGGTATTTTACGATAAATTGTATGTAGTCATAGAAATGCTTTAATGCTTAAAAATTGGGTTTAGGAATCATGTTATAGTGATTAATTCTTAATTCATTTCCATATGGACACGGTTTACCACAGAGACCTCCTCGGTTATAAAAGATTCGTATTTTCTCAGAATAAATAGAATGGTTGAAGCTTTAGAAAAAGCCAGAAGATGCCTTATCAAGGTGAAAGCGGTCACAGGTATTAATAAATTGTGGAATAGTGCATAGTTTTGTTATAACAATGGATATGTTTTCACTTACACGAAGATACGCCTGAAACTTAAACATTTAAAAAGTGGCAATCCCACAAATCCTGCAACAAGACCTTTGCGTTAATCTTCAGCCGCAACACGACGGTTGATTAAACCAAACCTCTCTAGTTTTATTTGCTTTCGATCTGCATAGCCATCCTTCCGATAAGCTCACTACCCAATCTTTCCGCGCTTCCTCACTCCACGCAGTGGCTCCTATAAATCTCGTTCAAACGCTTTGAAACGATGATCCAGATTGCGGGGCGCACTCGGAATCTTCAAACATCCCCCCACCAACACGGACCCGATATTTCCCACGGCCAGGCTCCACAAACGATCACGAAATGTAAGGGTGCAGTAAAATAATGTCACGGAAGACCATAATTCCTTGGCGCTCGGAGCGGTTGCTCGCAGAGACGCTCGTAAATAATTCCCCGCACTTATGTCGCACTGACCAAAGCGGCCGTGAAAGATGAAACCAATGCTGCTCAAATTAAAAAAAAAGAAAGCAATCTAACTCACAAGGATAACAGACCGTGATCCACGAATGCTTTCTAATTATTGATGAAATCGAAAAATAAATTACCTATAACTTATCCATGAAGCAGATATGTCGCACGAGGAGGCTGTCATTCAAATCATATTTCCTGGTAGATTCAATCAAAGCCAAGAGCTCCGGATATATGACCGCCACGGGAGGATGAAAAAACCTTTTTTTTCTGAGAGCACAGTTGGATAAAACTTGCTTGGGACAGGAATTCAGAGGGCACATTTTTTTAAAATAGTGATTGAGTATTTACCGAGGAGAAGTACCAATATTCCCCATTCCATAGGTATCTCGCCACCAGTAGTACAACTTCAGCTCAACAAAATGTTTTAACTTAAAAAAAAACATTTTCCATCTGAACCTTTTCATATCCTTGAGTTAAGAACAGATTTTTGTATTCATTTAATTTTAATCTTCATCCCTGTGCATTTAAAAAAACTTTGATTACCTTAATTCATTTTCTTCCCTCACGTTCACCTTATATTTTCTAATCTTAACGTATTTGCAGCAATGTCATTACATCCATTTTCACCTAAACTCCAATTAATATTTAGGCACGTGTTTTATCACCATAGCTAAATGTTATCTTCTCGAGTACACTATAATTATCCCACGAATTCGTAACTTCTGAATATCGATAGAACTTGATGAAAAATTGTAAGAGAAAATGAGGCTAATTTATTATTAAAAATTATTTAATTCAACGTTGAACATATTACCCGTGAATTGTACCCCGATGAGGAATTTTGATGTGCTTTGTCAAGAGTAAACTATGGATAAAAGAAAGAATCATGTAAATGTAGAATTTAACTACTTAAACGGATGAATAACGACTTCCACACAGTCAAGCCAAAAGATTCAACCTCCTAAACAGGCATGGAGTTCTGGGTCAATCACATACATTATTCTCCTGTTGATGGTTCAATGTAATGTCTGATGACTCAAAGCTTTTTTCCTTCCCTGTACTCTTGAATAAGGTTAAACTCAGGCAGGTGCAAAACTTTCCATTTGATGCCAATGTTAAGTATTATACCAATGACGCCAGGTTTTCTTTACCAGTGTCCCTCACCCAAACTCCATTCACGTCTCATAAATTAACCAATTAAAAAAAACCAGGCCTGTTTACACGATTCATCTACATCAATGAATAACATACTAATGCGATGTTGCTTTACTCTTCAACCTTCCTGTTTCGAATGGCGTCCGGATACGGCTTTTGCGAGTTATAGAGATTTTGTGAGTTATAGTGAAATGTTTAGTAAACACAATTTTGTTTCTCACCACCAGCCCTAGGTATCCTCTATCTGTACTTTTTTAAATGACCTCTCACGCCAAAAATATTCAGTGCAAGTTCAACACACTGTGTAACTCACTAATACGCCAACTTACGGGGGTGTTACGTCTGCGAGGGCGGATACAATAGCTACTAGCACCACATCGCGTGAAATAAAAACAACAAATAAACCTCCCGGAATCATCCGTGCTCCGACGCATAGTAAGAGAGAAAGAGAAGTGAGCGTCTCTTGAAGAGGTGACTCCCCAGGGATTCGAGCCCGGTTCTCCTGCCAAGACGACACGATCCCCCGCCCAACTCTCGCACAGACCGCCCCCTCACCAGCACTAACATCCCCCCAAAACACCCTCCCCCCCCAAAAAAACGCACACGAGCACAACCTCGCCATAAATCTTGTTTCGGCAGAAACGGGCCCCGAGGCAGGAAGTAGAATTATATAAATACGTAATGCCCGCGAGGAGGAGGAGCCCGAGGCCGGAGAGGGTCGGAAGGAGGCGTGTTGAGAAGGAAGTTCCACGGTGCCCCTGGGGGAGAAGGGGACGAGATGAAGGAGGAAAAAAGGGAGACATATGAAAAACTTAAAGATGAGACGATAAAAACACGGGGAGGACGCCGCTCCTTCCCCATCCCCCACTCACACCTCCTCCCTCCCCGGCAGAGAGAGAGAGGGAGAGGATGAGTAAGCTTCGCGGGGATCTTTCTCATCAGATGTCGCCCCAGGGAGGTGGTGACACGCTCCGGGCTCCTCCGCCCTCGCGCTCAACAACCCCCAGAGCCAAACCCTCCCACCCCAACACCCCTCGGATGCAGTGCCGCGCCGAGAGCAGAACGTGCGTGGATGGGGTGGGAGGGAGGGATCCAGAGACGAGGGCACTAAGGTCGTGTCCCAATTCGGATATTCCACCACGGTACATACAGTGCACACACTATACACTACAGTTAGGGTAGTTTGAGCGATATATCACTCACTGCAAATGAAGTTTATTAACTGGTGTATAAAAAGATTATTACGGTAACGTTTAGATTCCACCATTGTGTCCCAATTTGGATATTCCACCACAGTAAATGCACACCATACACTACAGTTTGGTTAGTATGTGCAAGATATCACTCACTGCAAATAAGGTTTATTAATCGGTGAATGAAAAGATTCGCAAATTTTTGCAAAAACATCCCTGTTCAAAATCGCGGATCAAATTACCCACCGGTGATATTTAAATTCCACAGTCTTGTCCGAATTCGGATATTCCACCACAGTACACGAAAACCAATCACTGCAGTTCGGGTGGTTTGAGTGAGATATCACTCACTGCAAATAATGTTTATTAATCGGTGAATAAAAATATTCGCAAATTTGCGCAAATACATTTCTGTGGAAAATCGCGGATCTTATTATCCACCCACGATGTTTAAATTCCACGTATTACCGCCTAAATCTCCTGATGTTTTAATTAAATTTGGCCTCCTTCAGCTTGGGTTCCAATTACAGTCATGGTGAGTAATTATTTCACCGAGAACTACAGGAATTTATGTAAGCACTTGCGGATGGCTTTCCTAAAGTTACTGAGCGGCCAGTTCCCCAGTTATTTGACTTTGTCAGCTGCTAACTCTAATGTGTTTTTAGTTGGCCCCACCTCATGGACGGTGGCACTTACACAGGCACGGGTGCATTATGTCATTTTTTCCACGGCAATCCATGAGAAAACCTGACTTGTTAAAGCGTCCATTCACAGTGGAAGATGAGGCTTGAGTAGAGCACTGGTTAGAGCACTCGACGCGATATCGAAGGTCTCACTACGAATCGAAGTTCGGGTGAATTGATTTTTCCACCGTGATTATCACACATGTATGAATGAAGCTGCATTATAAATAAAAAGATCTCGTCTTCCAAGTTTTACCAAAATATCATACGCTTATCATTAGTATACTTTTTGAGATATTTGCCGACATTTTTAAGCTTAGTTCCTTGGGATGTGGCTCGGCCGGGCTCGCTGGAGATGTATTATAAAACGTAACGAGGGACATCTGGCACACATACCACATCAGAAATGTTATGGTAACTAGGATGGAAATCGCAATCGGACCATCGGTTAAAAAATAGATTTAACTTAACCTTTTACGTGTACTTCAGATAGCAGGAGCGGTGAACGTGGATCACTTTTTAATAATTTTTCAAGCTGAAAAAAATCTAGGACCGCATTTCACTATAGTAAATCTCTTTATACGGCGTAACACACCATTGTGTAATGGTCACCGCAATGCAAATAATGCAAGAACTATATTTTAAAATATTCCCCTTGGTTAAACCTGGGTTTTCGGGGCGGCATTCGAAATTAAGACGAAAACTATTTTTAATTCCAACTTTTCAAATCATTGACGGCGTAAAAGCTTAATGTTTGTCAGTAAAAAATATAAGAGTATGAAATGCATTCTTTCCCGTTTATAAGAAAATCTGTTTCGTATACAATCGAAATATTACGGGTTAGCAGAGAATTGAATTGACTCAAACCCAGTTAAATGAAATTTTGTTCACTTTTGTCTATTAATGTCACAAAGAAAAGCACGTGTGCATAGTTTCACCCAAACATGTGCATAAACAAAAGTCGTTCCAACCATCATAATCTTAGAAGCAATTTCCAACTCCAATTTTCTCACTCTCATTTTCGGACGACATCAAAGGCATTTTAGGAAACTCATCACACCACGGCGGATTAGATTATGAGCAAAATAGTTAGAGAAATGGACTGCAAAACGAACAGATTTAAAATATCCTCTATGATACCCATATCCGCTTCATTAGTCTAGTTTGATTACCGTGATTCATCTTTCCGGGTTCTCCTCCCCCCTTCCCCGTGACGCCATCGCACACCAAGGTAAATATGCAGCGACAGGAACTACATATTACAGCCGTGTGGACGTATATTCCCACGGAAATTTTGGCCCACGGGTGCTGCGGTCCAACCGTCAGTAGTGTAAAGAGGACATAACTCATGATCCTTGCGACGAAACTCCTTCACCGTTTACGGTCAGCACGGGTCAGCCCGGGTGAGATAATACGCAGGTTAAGGGTGGCTGTGGCTGTCCACGGAATCCACTCGGAACCCGCCGAAATCTGAGGAATACGGTCCTAAAAAAATCATGAGCGTTTGAAGAGATAAAAGGAATAAATGCTACACGGGTTGCTTCCGTCGTGATTCATGTCTGGTTTCGGAACATAACAAAAACGTACCCCATCTCGAGTGTAAACATGTACGTATCAATCAATATCCTTGAGAGCATGATTTTTCAAGGAATCATTATATCTTAACTCCGCACAACATCTCCATAACTGAAGGAAGAGAAAAATAGGAGAACTGCACCGTCAAACAGACCGGTAAGTATACTCCCTTTTCCCACCCACCATTTGGAACTTTAAAAAATTAACAGAGTTAGGGATTTAGAAATTGCACGGACACACGCATAGCTTTTGGACTCTAAACTTCAAATTCCTTTTACCTATTCTTTACTCTCTTTGCAAACGGTGTATTGACACCCGCTGACAAACACCCCTGCAGAGTCGTGTAGGGTACTACGCAGATATAAACACACTGCTCACAATAACCCTAGTTTTAAAACCAGCAAGGGCCAGAGTTAAATTTCTGGACTTAAGAATTTCGCACGTGTGTGCACCAGCGGCCGAATCCGTAAAAGTAATACCATAGATAGTCCCGGTGTCCTCAAAATTATTTTAAAATAGATGTCGTAAAAAGACTTTCTTACACTTTATTGACCAAGAAAATCAGCTAAGTCGCTCACATAGAATTGCTACTCGAAGCAGGGTACGATGTTCTCCGAAGAAGATTAGCAACTGAGATATTTTCTCCGGCCGGAAGCCACTCTCCGATGGGACAGAATGGAATAGAAGAGATTGAGGGAAGTCATAACAGGAAGAGGGCTACGCACGTGACTCAATTTACAGAAAAAAAGGCCTCTCGTCGTTCCTTGAATCCCTGCTGTCATTGTAAACATATGGAGTGCAAACATTTCTACCCAACAGCTTGATTCCTCACTGGAAAACATTTACGTGGCCCAAGATATTTGTGATCCTGATCATAACCATAAACTTTCCACTTTTTCGGCACAAGTAGCTTTTTGCACGGTCTGGATAGGTATCCCACAGCATCAAGATGGTGTGCATCACCGCAAAACCTACACTCCGAGCGTGTATCGTGGATTCCTTCATTTTTTATTAATGCAATTCATTCAGCCATTTATTTTTCTGATCTCCTTCATAACAGTTTTAACATCTATTCTTTTTGTATTCTTCCACGATCACCAAGCCTCATTCCGATAATAGTTAGTTGCATCCTATTTATTCCATTAAGTGTTCCATTCAGTTTTTATTGAACTACTGAACTTTTTCCATTGATTTCTTTTGTTGTCCGCCATATCATGCACTGCGTTATCTTCTTCCTCTTTCGCCAACGTTTCCCTGTGCAATTCCCTCCGAGGCCACAAGTCTGAAACGTCAACGCCTATGCTATTTTGTCATCGTAACCTTTGCAAATAAGTTCACTTGCTACACGTTTTCTATAAAAACTTCCTGAAATTACTGGCATTGTAAAAATAGAATTCTCGATAAAAGGGGAAATACTAGCCCTTCTCACACAATAGCTTTTCACCAGCAATAAGCCCTACCTCACTACCATGAAGTAATTTTACTGGTTCAGTGCCTCCAAAAAGCAACGCTAAAGGTTGCATAAATGCATTCTCAGTTCATTAGGCACTCGCGCTGACATTCTGTCATTATTGTATAAATTGACTTTTAAGGTTCATAAGATCACCTATCGTAGGAAAAACAGAAATAGGGCAATGTTTGAAAAATTATCTTCAAATTAGAAAAAAAGCGGATATTACTCTTTCTCCATCTGATTTTCAATCAGGGGGGCTATAATATATATAACAAAGATCAAATTTTTATCGAAGTGGCAAACGGCTTCAGGTACCTTTATCTTTCATACTGCTTCTCAACGTAGTAGAATGAAAGCAATGCGATAAAAATGCACTGGTTACTTTCGATTATATGTCAATATATTGGCAAATAATGGGATATTTATTATAACCTGCGGATAACTACCACTGAATATAATAGCAGTACACCTTTTATACTTAAAATTATCGATTTAGTAAACACAAATCATTATAAGGTTCAAATAATATTCATTTAAAAAAGATCATGAGATGAATACATAATTTAGTAACACATAACTTTCAAGATTTATCTGATAATTATTTAAGTCAACGGAATAAAAAGGGAAAGAAAAATGAAATAATTTGGTAAAATAGCATTAATATGAGCGATGGAAATGAGTTATTCCCCAGTCATAATTCCTTGGCAAGGAAATCGTTTCACAAAGATCAATAAGAAAACATAAATCGGAATATTGAATCAAAACTCTGTCACTAATATTGACAAGTCTATGAATCTTTCCTTAACGGTACAACACGCAGATTTGAACACACTCCCATTCTACAAATTTTCCCAACAACTGCATATTCCCATTGCGGAAAGTCACGGTATTAAAATAAATCTCTGGCAGCGAAAAGCGCAACTTTCATCAAGGATTCCACTCAAATGGCTAAGTAAGCCAAATTACCACATTTCAATCTTATTCATTCTTGTTTCTTGAAGCTTAACCACCACTGCATAAAACAGAAAATAAACATGCAAGATTACAATGATAAATAGTTTGGAGGTCATCATGAGTTAAAATTCATAACTTTTTCCGGTGTGATGTTCCCACTCTGTAAACCGGAGGTGACAGAGGGCCCAAGGATTCTCAATTCAGGTTGCTTCATAAAAAAAGAATACTCAAGGTTCTTGGCATGACTATTTCCCGCTCTTCCTTCAGACGGCAAATATTTTGTCCTTCCTAGCAAAGGATTTTCCCTGACAGTTCAAGTCTCTCGGAAAAGATAGTTTAATTGACGCACGAAATATGCATGAATAATACAAATCAACTAACTTGAATACCAAATTGTGTGATATGTGATGAGTTAACTGTAATACATATCTATAAAGACCTAAATTCGCTCAGAAATAAAAACGACATTATAATTATTACCACTTAATGTTCTGATTAAGCCAAAATGAACTCCAAATTTGTAGTACGTACAACATATGAAAAGATTTCGAGGAGATAAATAAAATTTTTACGGAACAGAAATTACTTCAAGAAGTAGAACCTCAAGCTATGTATGCATATTTTACTATCATTCAATCACTCATGTCTCCTCACTTGCAGTCAAATTTTTTCCAGCCAAATGAAATGTTCTCCCCTATATTTTCAATTCCAAAGTAGAATATATAATCCTCATGGTGATGCTAATTGGCAACGAGCGTTATGAATCCTAAAATACCCCATCATATTTCGACATATGTCATTTATTCTTGTATCAGATTTGTATATTTTTCAAAATCAATGAACTACTATGACAAGTCACATCAAGTGCCACAGAAAATTCTCACAGAGTATTTATTTCGAGAGAATATTATAAGATAAAAATTTGTTTTACTCACCGATGGAATCAGCAAACTACGACTGCCCATAGAGATTCTGAAAATTAAGTATTAACATTAGTGAAAGCCTCGATAAAGTGTTGCTCATTCAAATATAAATTTCATTGCCATCATTACATAATCACAGATCTAAAAACCAATGAAGAATGAGTTATTTATTTGGAAAATCTATAATTTGATACTCATGTGTGACACAAATATTTTCTGGCCTTGGAGGTAGCGACTTATATAACACCTTCTCCAGTTCGTATTCTGGGGTCGCGGGTTCGTGCCCCGATGGGAATGGGTGCTTACGTAAAATGGGGAAAACGCATAATTTATGAGAGCTATATTTATGTGAAGTTCATATTCTTAAATGTGCAGGACCAAAATTTAGTCTACAAGCAACGATGTTTAATAAAATATTTCTAGTTAAAAATGTCACGTGCTCTGCGGCATCATAACTACGTCGTCAGGAAGATGGCGTATGGCGTCACAGAACGGAGTTGCTGCCAGCAAAGTGACGCGTTTCCATGTGAATTTCAGTTGGTTTAATCATATTAAACGAGAAAAGTCGTTTTCTTTCCTCTTTAGAAGATCTATCCTCGAGCGTATGATTTGATCACTTTTGTGAGAGACTGTCACGTCAGACCAATGAAATTCTGCTTTGGATGACGAAAATTTCCAAATATTTATGCACTTTTGAAAACTGTTATTAATTCCTGCGGTTGATACACATGCACATGGATTACGTATTTGAGTTTGCGGGAACATTTTCTACTGTGTGCACTACTTAAATCTAAGGAATGTACTTCATGCATGTTCAAAATTGGAGGAAACAAACTTTTTCACATTCATATATAACGTCAGTACGATATCTCATACGGAGAAAAATGCCCAAAATATTTGCGGAGATGCGTTTGAGAAAGGGGTTTAGCAAAAATAAAGGGGAGAAATTGGAATCAAAATATTGACGAAAGGAATAATTTTCTTCTATATTGCCCCCATGGTAACCAAGAGACTAGTAGAAAGCGTCATATATTATTTAAACACTTAAAATAGGAGGCGCTTGAGACAATTGGTTGCATACAAGTTACAATTTGGATTAGAAGGAAAATATTCCATCTTGTACTCTATTCAAGAAAAAGGAATAAAATTTACGCTTGTTCCCTATTCTAGTAGTTCAGCCCACGGGGAAACCAAATCACAGTCAATTGATTATCAGGATCGCACATCAGAATATACGGATCCCCGATATTGCCTGAGAGCAAAAAAGGTTTTTTTCACCCATAACAGATAAAAAGATACTCGTAAAAATGTTTCTATAATTATTTTTTCTTGGACAGCAAGTTATTAGCAAATATTATTTTAACGTATGCGTCTCCAGCTCTTAGAAAGATATTTAGGATCATCAAACCAATCTACGCGTATGAACCAATACAATCAGTTTCTCTAATCAATACAATATGCATCCTTAGCAAATCAGATTGAAGAGAAGCGTGAAAGGATCTTCAAGGCATAATAAAGGTTCCTCAACCCTCATTTCCCGGTAGGTAAACGACTCCACATTCCATTTCCTTGGCATCCCTGGCCAACTACTGTCAATAATGCACCAATGGCACAATCGTACGAATACATGTTTTCACGTAGAATATAAAGTTAACGTGAGGCCCAGAATTTGAAATCGAACAACATTACGCTTTAAGGAAGTGCATTAAGCCACGAGTATGACAATCGTTTTGACTCCAAATCTTTTCTTGGACTAAAAGTTTAGGATTCCCAAAACACATATTTCGAATTTGTCGTAAAAGCTAGAATGCAATATCGATGGTGAATAAAGTTGACATGAAGATAAATTTATTTTATCACTTCCCAGGCTTACGGAAACCGTGATATTTGGACAAATATTACACAAATTTCATAAATATGCTGCATCAAAAGTTAGCGATACTCTGACTACATGAAGACAAGAACCTTAGGCATTAAAATTTGTGATAAATCATTAAAATGTGTTCAACATAGAAACAGTTGAGGAAGGGAGGAGCTTCTTTCTGCGATAAAATGCATGAACAATAGTTGGCATCACAAAGTGTTGTCCCCAAGGAGTAGAAACAGATTGCGTTCATCTAAGAAGGTAGGAAATTCTTAGACAACATTTTCGTCACGGTGATAAATTTGTTTTTAAAAACCACCAATACTGTACTTCAAACGAAAATGTGGTATGATACAAAATGAAAACAGAAGTTTTTTTATAATGCAATTAGTATATACGTAAGAAGATGAGTAAGTGATATAGATCTAATTCCACACTAATACGCGTACATTTGTGTAACTCGATAAACCCGACAAGCAAAGTTAAAAGCACCAGTATAATTCTCAGAATATGAGTGAAACTTTTGCAAAAATTGGAAAAATCGCATCGTAAAAAAATGACTTTGCATTTACTGACAAAATGTACTCCCATAATCGCAGAGTTGATCTACATAAACATTCGAGTTGCCGTAATCGAAAAAATTCAACTCCCTTACGGACGTTGCTAATTCGGAACATAAGACGCTCATTCACTGCACTCCAGGATTTCGATGGTTCCACCATTACCCTGATTGCTGAAAGCAGTGTCGGAGCACTTACTTAATATTTAAGTTGGATGACTATTTAATCTACAGCGAAGGACCACGAATTACCACTCTCCTTAAAGGCAACTAACGTGGCACGGCACGGAACTTCTCGGGCGAGGAAGGCTGCGAAAGGAGCCACGTCGATGACTGTTTAGAGCTGTAATTACGAAAGATGTCGCTCAACGGCCCCTGAAATTGCCAGCGCGTGTCTCTTAGAGCCTCGATTATGGAAGAATACCAATCAAGGAGACGGGGGAGGGGGCGGAGCGGGGGTTTTCGGGGAAGTAGGTAGCCGACGACGAGGGCGGGGGGGGGGGGGGCGGAAGTGCAGTGACGTAGTCTCAATTTCGTGTCGTGGGGGGGTTCCATATTGAGCATGAGTGGGGGGAGGGGCGTAGGGGTGGTGGAGGGGCGTGGGGGTGGTGGAGGGGCTTGGAGGGGGATGCAAGATAATATTTTATTCAAATTAGGCGAGTGTTCCGGAATTTAGAGTACTACGTAATTTAGGTGTAGTAGTCAATTTCATTTTTAAATTATTTGCCGGGCTAATTTCTGAATTAATACAACAGCAACGGTTCTGTATGCTTTGAAATAACAAAAAAGTGTCTCAAAGGAATGAAAAAAGAGGGGTCTGTGGTTGGAAGATCCTCTGAAGAGGAGGAATATTAGGGGTATTAAGAATAGGAGAGTGTGCCTCAAGCAACGCATGAGTGTAAGAGTAGGGAATGAGGAATACAAGGTAAGGGTAGTGCGGAGGAAATTATTAATAGAGATCCAGTTTCCCAGGCCTAGGGTCAATGACCAAACTTTTCGTTGCCTATCCCGAAAGAAAATGGCATGATGGGTATGTATGAATGAAAGTTACAAACCAATTTATTTCAAAAGAAGAGTTGTTCAAAATAATCCATTAACATCAGCATAGTCTTTAAAAAAACTTACTTTCTCTTTTGGTGTCTTAGTTATACATAAAGGTTCAACATTTCTATGGAGGGCGGTTCAAAACCTCAGGTTCCCACCCCTGGTTACGTTATCTAGGAAGTGGTTGGGGAAACGGAAACAAGAAGGGAGAGAAGTGTAAAGATGGAATCGGTGATAATGGGACCACGGAGAATAAGGGGTGACGGCATCGCGGGCATTACATGAGATGTTGGATACCTACTGGAAGGGGGAGCAGTCTGAATGGGAGAGTATCACGAATTTTGATTTTTGCTTTATCGTGCAGGGGACCATGACGAATGATCATTTGCAAATCATCTTCTAAAGATTCCAAAAATGGCCAGAGATATAGGAGTCAAAATTTGAATGGAGGGGCAACCTTCCCATGCGAGGCCGTGAAGTCATTTCATCCATCGCTTCTTCCCTCTTCTTCCCAATTCATTCTAAAAGATGCCTTGAAAAAGGCTTTGGTGAAGATGTCCACTTTTGCCGAAGATACAACAGTATATAGATTTAGAAAATACCTTGAAAAATTATCCGTCTTCATAGGGAATCGAACCACGGGTCTTTACTCGATGGATGAAATGACGTGAGAGGGCGTTTTGCGGAAACAGATATAAATGAAAATTTCTACGATCAGTTATTTGGTTATTAGGCCTTAATGTTTCGAAGCAACTCAGTAAATCTGTGTGAAAAACTTAGCAAATTGGATTTCAACGGTAATTTTGAAAAATAATTCGAATGATAATTCGAATTAGTTCTGGCCGGATGCTGGATATGCTGGATATACACCGAACTGATTTCTTAGAAGATATCGGGGTAATTATTTATTTATTTATTTATAGATTTTAACGTTTGCCCAACAAAATAATTACAGAGCAAACAGAACAAAAAAGAAGAAAATACAAAACATATTGCATTCAATTGAATTTTACAGAAAAAAAACATATCAAGTAATTATATTATTTAAAAATTTGCAAAAGAGACTTCTTTGTTGTCATAAATCAATCATATCACAGTACATGTTAAAAGATTGGCACATTCTATTCAGTGGTGAGTTTTCACAGTAATTTGACTTTACCATGCTCAACTTAAATTTCCTTGATAACCTCATATTGATACTAGGTACTACAAAATTAATTTTTCTAATTTAGTCACTATTTTCTCCAGTATTAAGTACATTATACAAGTAAGATAGATCACACATGGTTCTTCTTTTTTGCAAATATTGAAAATCAAACACCTTTACCAAAGTTTCGTAACTAACGTAATTTTCATACATTGGATAAACATTATATTGGGTATAATATAGATAACGTAAAAACCTTTTTTGTACCCTCTCCAATATTTGAACATGTTTCTTACAGTAAGGATTCCATACTACAGAAGCATACTCCAACTTACATCTTACAAAGGAGAAGTACAACATTTTGAGAGATTTCTCAGACTTAAAGTACCTTGATATTCGGTTTACAAAACCCAATAATCTTTGAGCTGAGAGAGCTATGTCAAAGATATGTGGAGCAAAAGACATTGAAGAATCAAAGGTAACTCCTAATTCTTTTATTTGATATACCTGCTTTAATGACATATCTGCCATTGTATACTCATAATTAAAATTAATCTTCTTCGTAGAGTATGTCAATCGGTAACATTTCTCAACATTAAAATAAATTTTGTTTTCATAAGACCATTTAACCAGATTGTCCAAATCCTCTTGCAATTTTAAACAATCATAAACTCTACTCACTTATTTGAACAACTTTATATCATCGGCAAACATTAAGCATTGTGAGTGTTGTAACGATAGGGGTAAATCATTCACAAAAATTAAGAATAAGAGAGGTCCTTAATTAGATCCTTGTGGAACCCCTGAAGTTACAGAATACTCTTCAGATTTACATTTGTTATAGGTTACATATTGTTTTCGATCGGATAAGTATGACGATAGCCAATTTAACAAAGTACCAGTTATACCAATGTAGTGGAGTTTCCTGACCAAAATACTAAGATTAACAGTGTCAAAGGCTTTCTTGAAATCAAGATAGACGACATCAGTCTGGGCATGAATGTTCATATTATTCATAATATACTCAGTAAAAGTAACTAAGTTACAACTTGTACTTCTATTTAACCTGAAACCATATTGTAATTCACTGATTTGGTTTTTCACTCGAAAGTATATATGCTTATAGATAATGGACTCAAATATCTTTGAAAATACTGAGAGTATACTTATAGGTCTATAATTTTCCACCTTTTGTTTATTACCCTTCTTGAAAATTGGACATACCTTTGCTGTTTTCCATTTGGTAGGGAACACCCCACTTCGCAAAGAGAGATTAAATACATGGCATAGTGCAGGAGCAATTAAGTTCGCACAACCCTTTACAATATACATTGGGTTATTATCTGGTCCCAGTGATTTTTTCATTTTAGTCACCTTAATAGTTTCTAGGACATCATCTAGTGTAATCTGGTTCAGTGAAAAGTTGATTGATGAATTATAATTTGATAAATAAGTGTTTAGACTATTACAATCTTCAGGGACATAAACAGAGACCTAATTTTGTTTGAATGCATTCACAAATGTCATATGGGTTTTCAAATTTGTGTCCATTATGTTCGATAACGTTCTCAGTATTCCTATTAGATCTTTGAATCTTCACAAAATCCCAAAAAGCATTAGGATTGCCACCCTCAACATTCAGTTTGACACTTTCCGTATACTCAGTAAAAGCTTTCTCAATTAAAAGCTTAATCTCAGATTTTAACGTTACATACATATTGTAATGATAATCTGATCCGTTTTGTTTAAAAAGTTTTCTGTGACGATGCTTTTTCTTGATTTTTTTATTATGTCAAAGCTATACCACGAGGGATATTTATATTTTGTTGTTTTGCGTTTTGGGATAGATTAGTCCATTGACTGATACAAAAATTCATAAAAAATATCCAAACTTTGATCAACGTAGTTTGTTTTGGTGACTAAATCCCAATCTTTACCTTGTAACTCCTCATATAATTTTAGGTAGTCTCCCCTTTTGAAATTATATGAAGAACCTGATATTTCAATTTTTTTTCTCAAGACTTTAGCGGATAATCTTACTTTGAATTCTAGAGCTGGATGATGACTGTCTTCTTTTAAAATTAGGGAACTCTTATTTACGGGATCAACGCTAGCACAGTGCAAATTGGTCAGTACTAAATCTAATATTTTACCGTTAGCATTCCTTACGTAGTTTAATTGTTCTAAGCCCATGGCATTTTGGAATAATTCAATTTCTGTAACCACTGCACTATTTTTTCTAACGGAAGACAGAAATTCAGGACAGTTGAAATCACCTATTATTATTAAATTACAATTCATAACATCGCTGTATGAGACCATACTAAAGTACTTTTTAAATAACTCAATTCCAGTATCAGGTGGAAAGTATGCAACACAAAGATAGAGGTATTTTTTTCTACCAACAAAAAACTTGATCCATATATTTTCATCACTGGTTTCAAGTTCAGGTACCCGACAAGATTTGCATTTGTTCTTAACCAATGCTAATACACCACCACCAAGTTCCGGTAAGACCCGCGACTCTATCTTTCCTGTAAACTTTATAATTGTTGTGCGTGCATACTTCAGAGTCATGTAAGCCATATTAAGGAATTATTAAGCCATATTTCAGTAAAACATAATACATCGTACTCAGAGTTCAAAATAGATAAATTAAACTTACAAAGTTTACTTCTCATTCCTCTAACATTTTGGTAACACAGTCCAAGGCCTTTGAGATTAAAATTAACAGCATTATTAACAGCAGCAACAACAGCTTCCGTAGGTTTTGGGTTGTTTTCAGCCTTGAATTTCACAGATTTGTTACCCGGGCTGAAACAATACTCCCTATCTCATTTAAATTGATTTAAATCGTCCTCGTTTTTGATATGAATCCGTTCACTACCTTCACTTTTTCTAGCGAAGACGCGACCACCACGTATCCACAGGTATTTTATATCCCCCTTTTTTCAATTCTCTTGCTATGGCATATATCTTTCTATTCATTTGAGTTAGCGATTCATTGACATAAATAATACCTTCGCGAGTACTTTCGCTTGCATTAAGGTTAAGGTCACGCAACAAAAGGTCTCTTTTGACTCTCCGAGCTTGCATTAGCTCGGAGGCAGAATGGGGCCTAGCAAATCTCACAACAATGGGTTGGGAATAGGATTCATTCCGCTTTTTCCCACGAACTCTGAAGGCAGACTCAATATCATTCACATCCAGTTTAATTCCTAAAGCAAGACCTGTTTTACAGACTAAACCAACATGAACTTCGCCTTCGATTTCGGGAATCCCATGGATTTCTACTGTGCTTCTAAGTGAGTTCTGCTCCAATGTATTCAAATGGAACTCAAGGTCACACACTCTTTTCTTTAGAAGCCTGTTTTCTTCAACTAGTACATTGAATCCATCAGTTAACTTGCTAATACTATTAGTTATATCCGTTTGGAGAGAGTTAAATATTTGTTTAAGTTCGTTTTGCTCACTCTGTACAGCGGTGATCTTCTCTAAGACTTCTTTCAGCATGTCCGAGGATGTTTCCCGCGAGGCACTGCTCCTCACCGGTGTTTCATCGCTGCGTGACTTATGAGCTTTCGTGATGCATGAAGTACATAGCCAGTCTTGATGTAGATCCAACAATGACTGTAGATCGTTTTCAGTAAGCGATGTGCAATGTAAGTGATGCACATCCTTGCAGCGGCTACATGTGACTAGTTTTTGGCCACGCTTAGTTTGCTGACCGCACTTAATGCAGGTGCCTGCCATTGAAAAAGACTCAAGGACTTATGCACTTTGAGCAAAGAAAACTCGACTCGCTCGCTCACCAACAACACAACCTTTCACTACGAGAGCTGCCGACCGACTGTAGGATTATCAGCAGGATGTACATTTATATCATTAAAAGTTAATGACAAAGTGCTTAAGTGAAAAAATATGATATGATGCTTACCCGGCGTATACCAAGGCTCCCAAACAAGTAAAACTTTTCATTACTGCAACGTTTCGATGATGAAGTCGTCCATCGCCTTCAGCAATGAACCAGTCGATCCTTAAATCCAACCGTCTCAAGCCCAAACCGTCGTTTTTACATATAAATCTTCACTGCAGCAATTTACAAAACCTAAACATCTATCCAGTTTGATCATCGTGCCTTTTATATAGAAAGAAATCTGCAAAACATTTTTTATTAAATTGTCCTGAAATTACCTGAGGTGTAAATATAGAGTTTCCGAGAAAAGGAAAAATGATTATTCTCTGTAACACAATTGGGTTTTCCTCCCGTAATGATCACTACCATGAAGTCAAATACTGGCGCTATGCTTCCGAAAGGCAACGTTAAAGATAGTAGAAATGCAATCACATCTCACAAGTAATGCGCGATCACATCCTGACACTGATGTATGTATTAATTTTTGACGGTTTATAAGATATCATGCGCAGAAACAGGGAAAGCTTGGAAAATTGATTTCAAATTTTGAAAAAGATGACATTATTCTTTCTCCTTCGGATTGTAAAGCTAGAGGGCTGAAATACATTTAACACAGACAACGTTTACATCGAAGTCACAAACTGACGAATGAAGTACCACACCTGAAGAGATACCCTCTTTACATCCAAGTATGGATTCAGAATCCACTGGAAAATCTAAGCTACAGCAAGGATTTGAACTCGTGCTCACGTGATCTGAAGCCAGTGCTTCAGCCTACGCACCAACCTGATCCCCGAATCCCGCAAATTCAGACTTAAAAATTCCAAAATCATTCTCGAGACTTACAATGGATACCATTACGGTGCCAGAAGCCAAATGAAATAAAAGGGACAATATCTTAATAAATTCGATATGACCATCACGAATCCGATCACCTTCCTTCTGTAAATGGCGTCATTTCTGAGATAGACTCAGGTGAAGTTAGGAATATCAATTTTTAAATATTCTTTAGTGCCAAAATGTCACACGCTTTTTACAGTAGTAGAGCCACTCTTCATGGTTTTCTTAGTTTATTGCAACGTACGTATATTTTTTCCTTGCGCCGCTGGGTGTCGTAATTGTGAATAGATAAATTTCGAATTCCATTAATACAACATAAATTATAGAGCACTGAGAGAAAACTGGAAAATGTTATTCAGAAAATAAAGTTTTAGCTGATGTGTGTAAAATCAGAAAGCCATAAAATAATTAAAAAAATTCAAATTTGACTACGATTATCTCAGTAAAAAAACTCATTTTGAATATGAATGAGAATCAGGTCCGTGATAAGCATTTCGAATTCATTATGGAAACGTATCATTTCTTTCATTTGGTTATTGGCACAAAAATAGGTCTCATTGTTAGATTACCGCCTCCCGTGCAATTAAGAAAAATTTAAGTTCCCACCAGCCCGCGCACAACACGAGACCAATTACATCGCGCAGTCTCACCTTTAAGTCCTCCAGGGTTCTGGGGTCCATTTAAGCTCCGGAAGGTTTTGTTCAAGAGAGAGTAGGTAAATATATGCCCAGGCTACACTGAATAAAACCCATTACGTCAAAGGCCTTGCACCTGTCGAGTGATTTCACAATGGGAATTCTTTTGGCGTCTGCAGAAAAGAGAATGGCCAACGGTGGAAGTGGTAAAAAGATTTTCCGTTAAATATCCCGGACAAAAACTAATTAAATTATAAGAAGCTCATTAATGAGCCAATCCCACTCATTCATTCCACTCTGATGGTAATTGTTTTAGTCCCTCAGCAACAAGTACGTAAAAAATAGTCTCCTGGTGATTCAAACTCCGGCATACTTGTTTGCTCATTAGGAATTTACAGAAGGACCTTGGTGAACCTCTGTGACACGCTAAATTGTCTCCGCGGTGGCTCTATTTCTTTCTTCTGAATTTGCCTTTCCATGATGCTTCATAATGCAAATTCAAAGGGCACTTAACACAACTTTTTTCCCGGTAAATAACTGTTTAACCATCGATACAAAATATAATCCGTATTCAAGAAAATTCACAATGACATTTCAACGTGAAAAACGCCAATGAAATGACGCTTTCATCGAGCAGCTCATGAGAAAATACTACTTCATTAATTTAAGTAATTAAAAACATTAGAAAAATCTGGCCCTTCTCCGATGTTTATTTAAGCAAGGTATGTACTTGCTTGAGGGTTTTAGAACTAATAAGTAAGTAATTAGGCGACCAAAGCAAAGTAAATGGAAGAAAATTTAATAAGCATCGCAAAAAAATCCGGAAATTATGAAAAGCCCTTCACCTAAGCCAGCTTGTGGAGAGGACTTTTCTTTAAGGAGTGACTCTGAGCGATAACTTTCGGGCAAAAAGGATGGAAATGTGATTTCACCGAAGAATGGTGAATGTCAAAAGGACAAGGCGAATCTTGAATGAAGAAGCTCAGAGGGAAGGAGAAAAAGGAATTCCACCGAAAGCAATTAGTAAGAGGAGGAAAATTCTTTTGAAGTACCAAATGAGGAACAAGAGCCGACTTAAGGAATAGTAAGAGAAAAAAATAAACTGACGGTATACGAGATGAGCCTGTTGAGGACTGACTGCGGAATATAGGACTAATATGTAGTTATGTGCTGGAAAAGTCGTGAGAGTACGAAAAGCTCAGGGGGGAAAAGAAGGGCAAATTGCATTATTTTTTAAAATAAGTTGTATGTGAAGTTTAAATTCTTATATGCACACATATGGCCATAATTTAGTTGACAAGCAACGTTGTTTCATGACAAAATTCCTTGAGAGAACTTCGCGCGCTCTGCGGCATCTTCACTAACACAACGTCATCGGGATTAATGACGTCATGGAACGGTATTTCTACCAGTAATCCGACGCGTTTCCTTGTAATATCTGATTTTTTCAGGAATTTTAATCATATTTGGTGAAAATATGATTTTACATTTCATTTCCGGATGATAGAAAACTGAAATTATTTGATTTTTCCCGCTGAGCGATGAGAGTGAAGCGACGTCAGACTGCGAAGAGATGCCACATTTGGCCAATAACGTGACTTTTTGAAATTCCATATGCACTTTACAAAGGCTTTTTTATTATTAATGCCTGCAGTATACCAATTTGCATATTTATCACACAGTTCAATTATTAGGAATATATTCAGTTATCTGCACTACTCATATGAAACGAATATAACGTTTTACGCATGTTACCAATTGGAGGAAGTCAATATTTTTCAAATTTATTTAACGTCTACACGGATTCTCGTGCGGGGAAAAATTTCCAAAAGATTTTAGGAACTGCGTTTATAAAAAGATTTCAGCACAACTGAGTGCAGAAATTGGAATAACTACGTCGATGAAAGGGTTTTATTTATTCTACCTTACCGACATTGTTCCCAAGTCTCGATCATTGAGATTCTACGCTGATAAACTTAACATAATAGAACGGAGGCGGCTCTTATAACAATCGATTTCGGCCAATGAGCAGAGAGTGCCAAAGTATTCCAAAACTTAAAATAGGAGCCGCTTGAGGAAATGGGTTGCATACAATATATGGGTGGAACGGGTTGGAAATGGGTTGCATCTGATAGATAACTAAAAATCAAGTTATTTTTACTCAGGAAGAAAGCGAGCAACACTGCCGACTCATGGTCCTCCTCATGATAGCCTTCTCATGCTTTGTAATGCCACAATGAGAAATTACAATATTCTTTTTCACGGGAGAGAGAAAGTGATTTTCACACTTCTAGAGTTCACAATTTCAGCTGCGTTAGGGAGTTATTAGTTCATAAAATCTTTAATGAACATTTACCGCTTGTGTGAAAAGTTTACTCATAGACGCGAGAACAGTTCGGCATGGAGGCTGATCCAGCGCTATCAACGTTGAGACCCTGTGACGGGTTGTGCAGTTATAAGAATACAATGGTGCGGAGCCAGCTGCTAAAAATAGCCCTTTCAGAGCCATGGAGAGATATGCCACTCTTGATCTCAGTCAATGGAATAAACTCATTGATATGTTGGCCGAGCGATGGGGAGTGAAAGACAACGGTTACGCTGGGACCTCGACAGCGCGTGGAGCAAAGGCACGTCGAATAACGTGGGGGAGCACAAGTCCGGCAGGCCAGGTTGGTTACGTCTAAAAGCGTTCGGGATGTCAAAATCTACAACTGCAAAATACCCTGCAAGTCACCTCAAGGGTGCATGGCAGGGGGTGAGCAGTCACCAACATGCATTACACGGTATCCTAAGTTAGTGTAACTACGACTATGATACATTAGCATAAATCGCTAATGCTTGTCAAGAGGCGAAGCCTCACAAGCACGCACTATACTATAGATATGTTACCAATGTTAGAGGGACCGTTAGTATTTATGTATTTTGTTATTACATTAATGGAGAGAGATTCAAGAGCTATGCTGAAACATGAACGACTTTTTTAAGTACTAGGAAGCAGATAAAGATACAAGTACTAGGAGATACTACCACTACTAAGAGCTACACTACCTATCGACAAACCTAGTTTCGTCTCATTGGCAGCTGTTACGGCCTCTTACCATTCGCGGGAAAAATTACATTTAAAATCTGTCCGTTCTGCAGTCCAGCCCCCTAATTTTATTCTCATGATCTGATCTACCGTAGTATGTCGGATGCCAGATTTCATAAAACATTGCTAACGTCGTTAGAGAAAAAAATCGGTTAATTCTGATATCTCCACTGGGCGACGACTGGGTTTGGTTGGTTGGCTATTTTGGGAGATGACCAACAGACCAAAATTTATTTAAGGTCAGGAAGAATAGCTGGCTGGAATGGTAAGGGAAGGATTATTTATAAGAATAGGAGATCGTGGAGAGAAACCCGGCGTCACCGTTTCGTAACGAATGCCACCCGGAGTCACTTGACGTCTAGGAGTAATGGAATTGATTTGCTTCTCACATTCCACCTGAGTACGGCTTACGTTACCAAACAATATCTACGCCATAGATATTATTCGAAACCCGGTCCTCAAGGATAGGAGGCCAAAATACATGTGATGCTCGAAATCCGTGTGTATTTTAATGAAAAAATTACTTGCATGTGAAGGACTAATGATGTTGATAAAGGAACGTTAAGAAGAAATGTTCTGCGATAAAAAGTGCGGTGGCAAACTCAAAGTACCTCCAGCGTTGTATGAAACTACCTATTGTCGCATACATGGCTTGAATAATATAACGCTAAAAACAGGGAAGCAAAAATCTGTTATTTGTATTAGTGATTTTGATCATTAGCTATCTTTTGATTAATTGTTTCATCAGGACCCTGGCTGATAATTTGCCTCCTTCAGTGTCTTGAACATCTCATTCTCATTTAAACATATTGGATAATATTTGTAAATCGTTATTATGATAATTATTATTTTCTTATTTCTGTATCCTTCTGTGTCCTGGCTAATTAGTAATTACGTTGTAAAAAAAAGTTGTAGTTGTAAACGTGGCAATATTTTAAATTGTCTTTGCCCTCTAGCTGATTTAGTTACCACAGTTTTTTTTGTATTTTTTTAAATTTATGTTTTGTATTAGCTGCCCCATGGTGGCATGTATTTTGAATTTATGTTCCAAGGGACTTTGATCCCAAACAAGAAAGTTGTTTCTATTCTATTCTACCCTACTACCCAGTGACCATTTCATTATGACTCCACCTCAAAACGTAACAGTAAGGAACAGTGGCTCCCAACCTGTGTTGCGCGTACCCCCAAGGGTCCAGCTGGATACGCGAGAAAATCTGAACAAGTGGGGGAGGGTGGTATTCATACTGCGAGGGGTCGAACTGATATGATCACGCTCAAAGGAAATGGGCACCAAAAGGGATATGCAAGACAAAAAAGTTTGAGGAACTTTGTCCTAAGTGCACCACCATGCTTTTCAGGATCCTCTTATATGCCTCTAAACTTTTATTTTTACGGTAAATCTATTGTTAGCTTCAGAATTACTCAATTACGCGTGTACCTACTGAATCAATTGCGCTCTTCACAAAATCGGAATTCCGAACTCCCTCATTAGAAATTAGTTTACAATCCAAGCGCAAAACGATATGCGCACTGTCACTTTAGCAGTTAAGTCAACCGAGCTATAAAATTACGTGAGGCGATTCATATTTCGTAACATAGGCAAATTTGAAACACTTGCGATAACGATAGTATTCCTCTATGAACTACTCCATAACTTCCGCACATTTCCCGCTTTTTTCCCGATCGTAAATTTCCCGCACAATAATCCCACATTTTCATATTTTTCTAAATTAGTGCACGCCCTAAAGGATTCAGCGGGTGCCACTGTTAACAGACGAGAGGACGTTGACAAGCAAACTCAATCGCATAGTATTCTTACATGAAGAGCACGGTGAAGGCCAACCTCGCGTCGCGGGAAGGAAGGCCGAAAAATAATCAACCCACTCGTTAGCCGAGAAGTTCATTCATCAAACCGGAAAAGGAGAGGATTAATTTCAGGACACGACAAAATTGAAAAAAAGGAGTGGTAGAAACAGGCCGTTAAGGGAATTAAAGAAACTCTAAAGCCGTAGGGGGAGGGTTAAAAATATAGAAAAATAGGACCTACCTACCCTCTCCTCCGCCTTGCCTCGACCACGCTCCCACCACACACCCCTAATATATGCAAACGGGACGGCGTTAAAAGCCACATAATGAGTAAGAGGGCAGAGATATCGTTCGGTAAAAGCGGACCCTAGTGTTCAATGGGGGCAATTAAGACGACATCGGGTTATTTAACGGGAGGAGAGCCCACGTGCTGCAGATGGTAGATGGCTCGCTTTAGCCCGAGGGGTGGCGTCGGGAAAGGGCGGTCGGGGGATACACACGCGCCCCGAAACTCAGGCGCACGAGGAGGGTCCTGAATCGGGGGCGGGGAACTAAACGAAGCAAGGAGTGAAACTGGCCCGGAAACAAAGAGGTCATACCCGCGCAAAATGCCCTACCACCCTCGCCCCAACTACGGCGATTGAGGTAACAAACGACTCAACAGAGTAACTGCCTTCTCATGATGGTTGGGTGCTCCCCCCACTGAACGTACACCAACGCGGGTAACGTACGAAAAATATATGATCGCAAATTGATACGAGAATAAATTTCCGGATTGAAATTTTAATGCGAAGTCTCCGTTTTGGAAGGATGTTGGGCTCGGACACTTCCACCATCTCCTGAGCCGTTTAATACGGCATTTTTTTACGCACTCAGGCAGTCAATAACTCGAGGAGTAAATCGCTTTAGGGGTCGGAACTCCCACGCACGAATACCCTTCCCCCCATTCCCCAAACCCCAGCCGCCAATGGATACCCCCCTCGAACCCCCAAGCCGCAGCAGATATTAAATCGATGGCGCGTGGGGACCGTTACGAGGACCCCCGTGGCAAATCCAGAAGTCTGGCAGAGCGTTTGCGGGGGTGGGAATAAATAATTATGATGAAGTATACCGCGAATGATATAACGATGTTGCCGCCGCCCGCTCGGTGCTCGTACGGAAGGGTTAGGGGAGCGGGGAGGGAGGTTGGGTCAGACGCCCACGGTTACATGCAGACGAGAGTTAAAACTGGCCGATTCTCATCCCATTTCCAATCGGCACCACCCCTGGCTTGGGGCTAACAGGCCTCGGGACATAATGGCCAAAATTCGGAATTTTAACCCGAGTAAGGAGGTTCTTAATAAATGTACGGAGAAGTTTACTGCGGGGAACGTGTCACGAGTATAGTCACGAGTTGATGCGGTGGCAAGGGTGCTGGGTTCCCAACCAGAGGGCCAAGGTTCGGAAGTAGCAAAGAATTATAATAATAATAATTTCTCTATAGGTAACAGCTTTGGCCAATTACTACCTATTTATTATAGTTAGACAACACACACAACTATGCCCTAGATGGGGAAAACCACCCAGGCGGGACTCGAACCCACGACCTTCGGGTTGGTAGCGAGAACGTTACCCAACCACCACCGAGACCAACAATTACCACTGAAATCCGGAATATAATTTGAGTACAATTTGGAGAGAACTTAAAATACAGTGAGTTTGGTAGTGAGAATTTCCACAAGTTATCCTTTATATTTTTGTACTTTTCTGCCTTCCCTATATACTTCCACACCTACGACTTATCTTCAATGGCGCAAACGACCTCAATTGTCATCCTTCTCCCCGAAAACTCAACCGTGTTCTATAAAAATAAGATAATTTTATGATTTTCAATGAATGTTCACATTTATACCTGTCAGCCGAGGTTGTAAGGCTGGTAATGCACCGGCTGAGTAATCCAAAGGTCTGCGTTTCCCGATTCATGCATGGATGTTGGCTTGGGATTTGGATTACCACTCCGGGTACAGACCTTAATGTATTCACATCGAGTCCGGGCCCCTGGTACTAAAGGACCGATCCAATAGATCCGTTTTACCATGATATTTTTAACAGATTTTTAAAAGATAACACAGTGGATTTTTGAATAATTATCTCGTAACGCAATCTGATATATACTCCCATAGACTTGGAATGAAAAGATAGCGATGAGGGAAGAGATAACGAGTCACCAGAAAATCGAAGCTTCTGGAGTTTGAAAGCAACCAAATGTAGAAAATCTGTCATATTGCAAAAAATAATGTATTGTAAGTATTACTCTTTCTTAGGGCAAAATGCATTTAAATGGCGAGAAGAGGACCGCTACAGATGATTTTGTCTTGATATTGTAATGCCTGATCATGACAGCGTAAGTAAATTCACCAACTAGCTTGAGGGAAACCTAAAAGACGAACTATACCGAGACTCCGGTTAAAGCAATAAAAATATTCTTTTTACACAAGCTCTAAGCTACCGATCAGGTTGTTTAGGAATAAAACAAGTTCGGCATGAATTTATTCCGAGAGTGTTCTCTGCAAATGTAGATCCGTGGTCCGTACTCCGAGTGACATGGGCTTCGTCAATAAGCTGCTATTAAATCTCACTCGTTCACTTAAAACCAAGGTCTGCTATTATATATCGCCAAATAAAACTCCTGTCTCTCGTGAAACGTAATTAAGCGAGCTTCTGATTCCTCAAGGACACGCGACGCACACAGCAGAAAAGTTATATTTATTGCCAATAATGGAACCGCAGATAAATGTATTCTCTCTCCACTACGGTCCATGCTACAACAACCCAAAGAACGATCCAACCCAATTCAGAAAACATAATTAAAAAACTAGCCGAATGTAAATACGAAATTGATAATAAAAAAATATAAAAATATAATAACTCAACATTACTGCATGCATGTTAAGTAATTCTGTACATGTTTAAGGAAAAAAGATTTGTTGCTCCGCCCGCCTGCGAGCCAGGTGGGCGGATTGCTTGAATTCTGACCAAACAGACCCATATGTTTTCGGGCGTCACCAGATCTCAGGCTAAGAAATATTCTGGATGACATATTACTGGAGGGCCGCAGATGGTGCAGGAAAGCTGTGGATCCTCCTTGCCTTTAGAGGAGTGGATACTTTTCGAAAACGCAGAAAAAAATTGAAAAGAAATGCACCTAGTAACTATTAAGGTGGGTGGTAACTATGAAGACGGGTGGACTGCGGAGCCCTGGTGGGAAGCTGACGCTGTCTGTGCGGCAGCCTGACAAGGAGGGTTTTTGATTTGCTCCTTGGTTACTGCAGTTACAAAAATTCTATAAAAACTACGTTCTCGAGAAATTACTGATTTCAAAGGTGAAAGGTCATTGCATGGCGAAGCTGGTTTTCGTATAACTTCTCTCATCACCACGTATAGGTATAGCGAAACTTGGTGGCACTCGCCAGCGAAGCGTTTAAGGTCACTAAGCGTTAGGGAAGCGTTAACTATGATCAGAGCATATTCAGCATTGATATTTTCTTTTGGTTTCCAATTTCCTATTTTTTTCGGAAAAAAATAACCGTTATTCATAGGAAGAGAGGTATCCTGTGTTTCATTGCATAGAAGTCCTTCTGGATAAAACTCATTGTTGCCAAATACATGATATCAAATTCTCGAGAAATAAATTCAAAACCTTTATTTTCTATCGTACCACTTATGAGTACACATGAGTATATTGCTCATGTACTTTAATTTGTATTATTTATAAGTTGCTAGTGAGTATACATCCGATTCCGGTTTTACTGTCACTATAAAACATGCAATGGGGGTCGGGTTATAGGGATGACTGTAGTACTGGCTTCTCATTCCGAGAGCCCGGATTAGTTTCCCGGCTGTGGCAGGGATTGAATTTTCAAATAAATCCCGAACGCTACTTACGTGCAATATAGCACTGCGGTCCCTTGTCCATCAGACGGAACACTAAAAACTGTGGCCCACTTGGTACCTTTCTTTAAGTGCAGACCGACGCTGACGTCAGATTTGTCTCAACCTTTCACTCATTCCTAGATGCTCCCAATTGAGAGCCTATTGCAAGAATTTTTCCGCAGTCATCACTGCAACCTGACATGTTCACTTCACGGGAAACTTCACCAACACCATTCCCCGAAGGATATGCAACTTTATCCGTCTCGCCAAAGATAAAAGAAAGAAAAGTAGTAGTTTTCCCACGAAAGAACTAATATGCCGTATAAGAAAGAAGCAGATGCCCACAGCGCTCATAGCCTTGACGAAGAGGTGGAGATTCACACTTCAACAGCCAGCGGTGACTGGAAAATTGGTGTCCAAGTGAAATCTTGAGATACGAGAAAAGAAAGTCGCCTAGTTTCAGCTTGGGTGCACAAAACTGCTGTCCTGCGGCATTGAAAAACTCTCAAATGCCTCTCTGCGAGTATGCTTTAGGCCATCCATGACGAAAGATAAACTCAACGCCGAAAACGATAAAAAATAGGTACTTGAGGTGCAACCCAAGCTGGTAACAAGGGACGCAAAACCTCTGTGGGTAACGTCCAGTAAGCTGGAGCTGCAACGGCGTTAGAGTAGCGACTTCAAATCGAAGCAATGCGCCGCCAGCCAGGGGAAAATAATCCTAGGAATACGTTAAACTAAGAGAATTTCCATTTCGAATTCGATTTTTCCGAAAAACTTCCTCAGCATTCGTAGGGTGCGTGTATTTAAGGAAAACTGAAGAAATATATATTACACAAACAAAAAAGTTAAGACCACAGCTCTAATCCACACTTCGTGCTTGGCTGTACACCTTGCATTAACAAGGTCGCATATCATCAAAAGTATTTGTAACATTGTCATTCCCTTCAATAAGGAAAAAGCAATAATGTTTGTTTGAACACCACCTCCTTGATCAAAATCGATTGAGCCCGCCCGATAAAATATGGAACGAATATATTTCACGAGCAACTTACATCCAGAGTTTGAGTAAATTTCTTACGGTGGGGTTGACATAAGTTTAACTGCATGCGTTTGGATGTGGTGGTTTTCTTAAGGTGATTTCCAATTCTCAGTGATCCACGGCTGCTGGTTAGATAGCGGTGGTAGGGGCCTGGGAAGAATCTGAGGCTTCCGCAGATGAGTTTGCATTAGGAGTGCGAAATGACTAGAGGACGCGGATTAATGCCACGTTGGATAGAGGAGAGCTAAGTTTAGCGCTGATTAAGTTAAGGGTTTGTCATTATTCCCTCAACTTCTCCTGAGGAGTTGGAGGGTGGGTAAGAGGAGAAGACGAATTAAATCAGAAGCGAAGGTCAGACTGCTGCTATTGAAATGAGGGACGGGACTGAAAAGGTGTTCGTTGAGCTTTCTCGGAGCAATGGTAGAGCTCCGGGAACATTTGGGATTCATTGAGCAACTCTTTTTTTCACAATGGCAGGGAAGAGCGCCATTGATGTTATCTTTTCTAACTCCAAGGGCACAACGTGTTTAAAAGTTTACCCTTTTGAAGTGAATACTCACAGTGGAATATTTAACCATCTCAAAATCGCCACGCACCATTGACTACTCGCGTCAACTTCGGTACGGTGAGTTCAAATGAGTACAAGCAAGGGCAACAGTGCCAAGACACGAGGGATTATTTGGCAAAATCTATGCAAATCTTTTATTTTTGGCAGGAAAATAATCTGCAAAAAATATACGCATACATCTTTTTAATGTTTTTAGAAAAAACTAAATTTTTGTTTACAAAACGAAGGATTTCAGGGGTAACTTCGTGAAAGTTTTCCATGATGGAAAAAAAACAAACTTTGCGAAAAGCACAATATAGTTTTTATCCACGACCCGGGTTTCGACAGTTTTTGATATAGACACGAAGATGACAAACTGTTGAAACCATTGTCGTCAATAAAAACTAAATAGTGAAATTCGCAGTTTGTTCTTTTTCCACGATATTTTTATTATTAATTATTTATATATTTCATGAATGGCTATTCACGCCTGCAGCATTTAACGACCTGGTTCAGTGGCTAATTGATAGTTGCAGTCAAACGACTACAGTTCCCCGTTTGCCTTGTCTTCTCAAACAAGGTCAATCGCTTCAAGTGTGTGGATTTCATCGGGAAAATCCTTGCTTTTCACATGGTCAATTATGTTTCATGCTCAGGAGTGGGACAACAGAAAAAAGTATTTGTTTTTGCAGAGGGCGGTAGGACCAAAAATATTATATATCCCAAAGTTATTGAATACATTTGTTCAACTTTAATTTAATACACAAATTATAATTGTCTTAAATTTTTATTTTACATGTAAATGTCTCTGCTTTGTATATGTGTGCCTACTTAGAAATGAAAAGGCATTGCAACGCACGCCGGGCACGGATAGTTAGAAAATAAAAATTTAGAACATCAAACGTAAATGACAGACTTCTAGACTAGTTCTAAGAACCGTCCCTGATTAAATGGATAATTGTAGTGAAGGTTTCTTCGCAAACCGTCTCGGTACACATGAAAGTGTTTATAAAAACCACGAAAAAAATCTTTAAAGGGGGATTTCACCCTTCATGATTGCCTCTGGCAAGCCAAATAATCGGAGCAACTAAACTCATGGACGGAAGAAGAATGCAAAATTGGAACCCCGGAAACAAAGAAACTGGAAGCCCATGGAGATAAAAAGAACACCACTTCCACAAGCATAGGAACTTAGTTAATTGTTCCCATGGAGTCTCGGTTTTTGGAGGGAAGGACATCTGATCAGCTGAGAGAAAGGACAAATTAAAGAATCGTGGAGGAAAAAACATCTGTCGGAAAACACCCATCTGCCCTCCGCCTCTGACCTAGAGAAAGTTTAAGAACGTGGCCTCGTAACAGAAGACTCTCGCCGATTAGGGGAAAATTGAAGGTCACGTGGTTTCCCAGGTGTAAAAGTAAGACTATTCTTTTTCAAGATTATGGCATTGCGGATGGCCTGCGTCATCCTGACGTCACCCAGCAAGGCCAGGGCATGATTTCACGATGGTGCCTCGCGACGAGTATTTTGGGGAAAATTTCGCGAGATAAGTTACTATCACCCGATCAATATGACTAACTTTCCATGCATTGAATAAACCTTAAAATTTACCTGAAAAGGTGAAAATGTACCAGTTTTATGAGTCCCGTATGAAGAATTTTTACCATCTTCACCCATTGAGCATTTATCTTTATTACTCAATAATTTAACTGCGTAAAGAAGGCTATGTCCATTACAGACAACTTCTCGCTCAAAATATTTGGTTTCATTTTTGAAACAATGCAATATTGTTAACAAAAATAGTTTACTACTTTTAAAATAAAAACTCATGGGCCGGATTGGAAGAACGGCTAACTTAATGTAATGGATTCGGTGAATTTTCATGTCATACGATGCGCAAGTTTCAATCAAACACGAGAAATAGCTTGCAGTAATCTAGGAAATAGGATCAATTTCACGCGAGCGATGATAGAATTCAATATTCAAATAGGAAGGCAAGGAAATTGACAATGGATACTGAACCATAACTAATGAGAAAGAAGGAAATAGTTTTCTTCCAAACTTTATTTTAAAGTCCTCGAGATTCACTGAATTACATTTAGGTACATGTTCATATATTACGCGGTATTTTTCCGGTTTCTGTTCGAGCACGGATTAGTAGACGTTTTTGGGCAACACTGCTTCTCAAAATCCCCATCCACATACTGGACTCTCAACACAACACTTCAGGCGGTTTAAGGGAGATAGTTCTCTTGTCATAATGGAGACCATATTCAAATTTTATTTTTTATTTCAGCGACTGGAAGAAGTATGAAATAAATATTGTAATATAAATGGCGCAAAGATTTAGCTATATATTACCAAAAATCTCTGTAATTAAATAAAGCTACATTAGTCGCTAACTTGACTCATTTTTTCCCGCCGTACGGCTGAAAACCCTTCAAAACAGCAGGTTTTTGTGCAATTCTGTAAAAATTACTTTGGTGAGTAATAGATTATTTTTTATACATAGTTTAGAAAACATGCAATCTACACACCGTTAGTTTTTTGACGAAATCTAGGAGCTAGAAGTTCCAATTTTTTAAATATTTTCCCTCTGGAGCGCACAGCCGTAATCTATCCCATATAAAACAGCTTACATTTTTAGGCAAATTTCTCGAAAAGTAATTCGGCAAGGGGTTGATATTTTGATATTATTGGAAAGATGAGAGTTTTTTCTTTAAAATGAGGCCAAATTCATAAAATTCTAGATGAAGGGATTTTTCGCTCAAACCACCGTAACTCAAAGAGACCAATGATTGGTGATGCATCATTTTCAGACCGTTATTATTTTTATAAAATGTAATGGCCGGACCGAATGATCAATGTTAGTCCTAGTGACGAATAATGCAACATAGATGGCTTTTTCCATTAACGTGAAATCGATATCATTACGGAGTAAAAAAATTATAAATATTTCATCCTGAACTAAAGCGCACCAGAAATATCTATACTATCCACTACTAACATATTGTTTTGTTATGCTCTCCGACTTCCAAACTTTAAGTTACAACTTCAATCAACCAACAGCATACTTTGAGAGCAGGAGAAAACTAGATTCTATATACACACTTTTGAAAAGGAAAGTTTAGCGACAAAAACCTCAGCAGTTGCTGATACATAAGCGGGAATCGGTGAAGTCAATTAATGCTTCTCCAGTATCTTTGTTAGAATATGTATGTGAAGAATATAACTCAAATGACACTTAAGCAGCTAGAGCACATGGACCCAAAGTCTACAACTTCGAATTAGATGGTAGGGAAGAATATTAAATACATCGACAATTGGTTGGGGCCCTTTAACCTTTCTATTGCATTCATTCCCGCCATCAAAGCCGTCGCATCAATGGCGAAGAAGAATTTAATCAAAAATTTAGCTCCAAGGACATCACGTGGGGGTAAAAAAAAGTAATGCATCAAGTACTGCATAACCGCAATAAAAGCACGAGGATAGAAACGAATGGTTGTGGATCTTTTTATTATTACGCTAAGGATCAAAATAGCATCAACGTTAACAGATGAATTGTAACATACTCATCCAATAACGACCCAAATTAAAATCAAGTCAGACAAGTCATAATCAGTCATTGCACTCGCATGACGACCAACAGTGAAACTGCGAAGATCACATGATATCCTGACGGAGTGTGACAGATACCGGGACATTTTCAATGGACAGAACATTATGGGAGGCCTAGATTCCATTCTAGGCGAAGATCCCGAAAATGACAGGCGTTGTGTTTCATTTTTAAAAGACATTGGTCTTTTTAGTAAAATTGAAATAATTTTACGAGCATTTTTAACGATTTAAAAAATGTGTACGAAACAAATGGGAGAGAATTAATTATGTGGAGTTTGTGTGAGAATTCAATGAAAAGACTAACGAAAAATATAGAATGGAGTGTAGCTTTGTATTGGGCAGAAACGTGGACTCCGAGAAAGGAGGATGAGAATAGCCTTCGGGCGTTTGAGATGTGGGTTTGGAGTAGAATGGACCGGGTGCGGAGGAAGGAAAGGAAAACGAAAGTGATCGGAATGGCGCTTAAGGAGAGGAAATACAAGTCGCAAGACAGAGCAGGTGTTTGGAACATGTCATGAAAGGCGTGTGGATGAAGAGGGTGGAGACATAAAAGAGAAACTTGGGTAAGATTGAAAGAGGAAGAAAGAGAATAAGATTTGAGGATGGGATGAAGAAAGGCAGGACGTACACCGAGTTGTAGAGTCAATTAGTGTATAGTGACAGGGACCTTCAGCTGTAAATTATTTGTACACATATTCAGGCTCCAATAAAAACCCACATGTACCGGTTTATCCCCTCCAATAAAAATAGACTAAATATCTAGCCATCTTTCTTGATCCCATATCTGTGTAGAGTGCGTGTATAGTGAGGTGCCTTTTGCGTGTCGTCGGCTTCGCGTCAGTGGAGGGATAATATCTTCACCTGACAACCATAGGGCTAACACAGGTTCGATATGTGCGTGAGAGGATTGTTTCAATGCCCAGGACATACTTACCAGTAACTTCCACTTCTTTGTGACAAACACCTTGTGTAGAGGCACAAGAGGCCGTTTTCTAATAATATATAAACGTAATGCTAAGAAATAACCCTAAAATTAGAGTTAAATGTTGAAGAGTATAAAAATTCATACCAGCATTCATATTGCACCAAGTTAATTGTTCATTTGCCTAAAAAACATTCTTCCGTACAATGTGAGGCTAGATGCCTAAACCCTTATACTGCTCCCATCGTCCATAAGCGATCGCTGTAGCAGATTGCTCCCATCGTCTATTGGCGATTTGAAGTATGGTTTCACTCCCAGACACTATAGGTGCTATAACTTTTTTCATCTCATAGTAAAAAAAAGTCAATCAATTCGTATTTTAAAAAATAATCAGATGTCAATGACTCATTATAAAATTTGTAAACAATTTTCCCTTAAATAAAAATTGATAAAAAATAAAACTACACAAGCATTTTGAAAAAAAAATTGTTTCGCCTGGGTGGAGCTATTTATCAGATTATTTACGCAGTTAAAGGGCTAGTAGCTTAAGAAACTTATTTTCGCTAACAGACATATAAAATATTCATTAATGATAAAGTATTTTCCACCCTAACATGCCTTTCATACCTCTATGTACTACATGTTTATTCAATACTTATTCCCAATCATTACTTACTATGGATCTTTACTAATGATCACTTTCTACTGTAAAATGCACCAAATCAATGAGTTTCTAACAATGTTATACGAACAGACATTTGTATTGATTGTAATGCCTACACCTATATTTTTACGTTTTTAAATACTACCAAACACATCTTAATGAAATAATAGCAACTCCAATATAGTTTTCATCAGGGGTGCCATATTTCACTGTTAAGGTAGTTTGATTAAATACGTGTATTATTCTGCGACTGAAATAAAATATTATTGTTATAGACAAATAGAAGTGCAACCAAACTAAGCTATTGGCGCACCATAAAAATTTAATAATGCAATTACTGGAAGCCCATGAGATTCGCAAATATTTATTCGTGGATCAGCCAGGGGCTCCGTGCCTCCTCCCCCACCCGAGAAGGTGTCTCATGAAGAGCAGCGTGGGCAAGGTCGAGCTGACCTCTCCCAATCCGATGGCCCAAGTTATTTACGCTGTATTTCCGAGGGCAGCAAATCCCTACCGAGCCGAGAACACACTTTTTTTCCCTCATTAACAGCTTGCCGAGTGGCCCGAATCAACTCATCTTGTTTCATCAGGACGAATCAACACACGGATTTCCGGAGGGCGCCGGAAAAAAAGGACAAGGTACGAATGAGACGGGAAGCCGAGACCTAAAAATTTTATTCTCCTCGTCATTATGAATGCAACAGCTCTACCCCATTTCCCCAATGTATTTCAGCAAAAATATCTCCAATATTGCCGCCGATGAGAGCAGAAATAACATTTAATAAATACCTAATTTTAAGAGCTCAATATTTCATTCAATTATCAAGACAAATAACTCGCGTAACTTTGTAAGGCTGGTTCCCGCGAAGCCTACAAGTGTCCATCCTCAGCGAGGATTTCTCATTCAACTGTAAGCATATGTATGTTCAAAAACAGAGCAAAATGACCTTAGCCAATAGTGAATCTGAAACTATAACAAATACTACTGCGGCTTCGGGCTAAAAGATAACGGTGTAATAAGTAATGATTCGCTTGTAAAAATTATATTAACAGAATTTGGTAAACAACGTACACACACGATCACATTCAGCCTTTCAGAATCAAATATCATGTCCATCAATAATCCAATACGCAATTTTTTTAATAATAAAACACGATTCGTAAATTTTAAAGAATAAAAAACAGCTGCCGTGAAACATGGGAAACTGAGCTCGGGGATTGTATTGCAGAATTTTTATTCCATTGGTTTAAACGTTTGAAGGCATTCTCAGTGACGGCTCAACAGAATCAATGAACAGGAAAACAGTTGCAGGGCAAAGACTGTTTGAAAAGTTTTAAATATCCTCAAACAACACGACAAAAAGTGCCAAAGTGATGCGTTAGAAGATGCTGATCTCAAGTGGAATGAAAAGGGTGAAAGGGAGAGTAATACAGGCTAACGGCAAGGGGTAATGAACTAATCATGTAGGCAAATTAACCAAACGACGAGTAATAATAAGCACTTCAGTTAAAATAGCAGTCTTACGAATGAACAAGCTATATTATTTAGCGCGGGATACCTGTCTTCTTCCACGAAAAGGTCGAAAACGCGGAGGTTATAATTCAATCACGTTTTACTAGAGCAGATAGCCTAGTACTTTTTAAATGAAATACTACTACTGCCGGCTCCAGACGGGCTTAAACTACAAATAACAGCTACTGTGTATTACCCGTTATCTCCAATAGATTTTACTAGTAAAACGACTAAATCGAGAGTATCTCAAATGCTAATTTTAAACTAGCAATTTTCAAAAATACATCCCTGAAGCTTTTAGAACGTAATAGAAACCACTTTGCTTTCACAAATCAAGCATTATAGTGTATTTGAACTAATGGAGCAGCATAGCCTTTGGCTAAGAACCGACCGGAAAACAAGATTTTAAAAGCTCGTGGGATTTATAGACACTCCAAGGTAACACAACCAAAGACTATCTAAAGTCGCTGCAAAGGTTGAGGAACCTCAATCACTGAGGACCATTTGCTAAGATAACACTAAAAAATAATATTTTCTTAGATAGTAACTATTGCTAAGTACAAGAATACGCTATGAAGGGACTGCGTTCATTTAGAGGTATAACGTCAGCATATTTCAAAATATTTTCGGCAAATTACCGTTAAACTAACTCATAACAACTCTCTATGTTTGAAAAGTAACCATCTAAATTTAGCAATGATATAAAACGAAAAAAATACTAGTATTTCATGGAGAGAGAAATAACATTACGTTAGATGAAATCTTCACAAATTCAAATCCTAGAAATAAAACTTACGCATGCTTTAATGTATGAGCTTGGCTTCACGAGATCCATTTTGATTCTCACGTTCTCGATAGTGACATAATAAGCAATAAATCAGGCCGTAGACAGCAAAAGGAATAGTATGTCACGTGCACTCACGTGATGAAATCCAGCCCAGCTTGGTACACCGCGTATAAAGACAAGAATCCGAGCAGTATTTCTCACAGCCACGCAAGAATGCAAACAGAGAAAACCTTGAAGTCCGAAAAGTCTCGTTTCGTTCGTGCCTCAGGAGAAGTAAATAGGAGTTTCCAAATAAATAGCCAAGTTTCTCCTTCGTGGCTGGCAGCTTCGGTTGTCTATCGATACGAATACCAATGATATTCCTTTTGAATTCCAATAGTTACCTAATTTCCCAACCTTCTACGCGAGCCATGAATAATTCACTCATATCTTTAGCACCAAATTACGATGAAAACTTCGCAGAACAATGTCGCGGCGAGTGTCATTCATTCACGCTCGGCGGAATGGCCCGCAATCAATCCCCAACCAAACGTATCGCACGCACCGATTGATGAGAATCAAATGCACCCGAAATGAAAGCGCATCCATTTATGACGAGAGCGCCAAACTTGAGCGTGAAAAATAAAGGCTCGTTTATAATATCAGCACACTTCAGACTGGTCACGATATTACACGTTTTTTGCGCGCCATTTGCCATAGATGGGTGACGAATATGTTTTTATTCCTAACATTTACTATTTCTACGTGTATTTTCAATTTTATCGAGATTACGCTTCTTAAAACGAGGAATTTTATCCATGAAGTGCCAGTCAATCTCTCAGTATACATCCCCGAAAGTTTACTACAAACACTGTAAGTTTGGGATAAATATAAAAAAGGTGATGGGACACGATCTATTTAATAGATTCAATAGAAAAACACCACGCTGCAGGGTAAATTGGACAGACAAATGTGTAATATTAAAGAACATCTGATATCACACCACACGTTATTCATTGGACATTAATAAATTTCGAGTGGAATTAGGTCCAAGTGTTCTCCTCAATCATAGCAATATTCCGTGAAGTTACCTCGCCTGCCGAGAAGAGGGACACTGCAGGGATGTGGTCCACAAATTTTGCGATTGAATGGTTTTTAATGATGGACTTGCAAGACACCGAGGGAAATTGGCGTTATCAATCAAACGCTGCAACCGTTCGTCTAGCCAGCCGAAAGAAGTAGACGCTCGTGCACGTATTGTTTTTACGAGCGTCTTCCCACCGGCGGCCAAAACACGACGTCCCGTCGTGATAAACGACGCTGGATACGTCCACCCTTACGTCGGCGCATTGCAATCGCAAGGGCTTCTGCGTCCCTCGCGGACCCCGATCTCAAAAGACATCCAACAACTATCCACCCGCCTGAACTCCAGCGGGCCGAGACACTCTCTCGCGAAAACAAAAACCTACACACAGGTTACGGAAAGAGAAACGAAACGAGACCAATAAGAACAAGCATCATCATAATTCACTCAAAATCAAGATAGATTTCGCTCCAGTCCGCCCCACTTTCCCTGTCTCGTGCAAACTCCTCTCCACCTTCATAATTTCTTCTGTTTCAGAGTCCAGTGTGCTTGGCTCGCGTATTTTTCCCGCGGACTCCCTCGCGACGGACTTGCCCTTGCGACGTGATCCTCGCACGAGTTCATTATAGTCCCAAGCGTTGAGTGGACATCCCGTGGATAAAAATTTGGCGGAAAATGTGACGTGCAAAATTCGAGGTGTATGAGAGTAATCTGATTCCATGTCATGAATCAATATATCAACTGATCACATTGCAGGAATCAAATTAAATTTTCTTCGAACTCTGCCCGTCACACGAGTCTCGGGCGCGTTCGAATTTTTTTGACCAAAAACTGAAAAGTCCAGCCATCCGCTCGAGGATCGCAAACGGAACATGCCGAGAAAACAAGTCCGCGAGAGAGAGAGACATCGTTGCTCGACGGGGCGAGGTGTCGTTGCTTACCTACCTCCACAGTCCCGTCACTTCCCGCGAAGCTCTCGACACTCCGGCCGACAACACCAGCCAAGTCGAATAAAAACTTCCGAAGAGGGTCAAGAAGCACACAACTTCAAAAGAGTAAACACGAGAAAACGGACGCACTCGGTGGTTTAAATGCGGCGGGAGTAGACCTTTGCCACCGCGTTTATATCTCTGAGGGAACTCGGGGGTGAAACAGAACCAAGCAAGCCGAAGCACACAGGGGGGGATACGTAGTGGTATAACTGGAAGTCCTCTCACTCTCCTCCGCCCGCAGTCCGGGAGTGTTGTGGCGCCCGACGGTCGGCGGTGTGCGCAGAGAGATAGAAGGAGAGATTGAGAGAGAGAGAGACGCAGCAGCGAAGTCGAGGGAAGAGAGTCCCACTTGAACGCTACCAGCACCGCGGCCGCACTGAGCCAGAGCGAGGTGGGACGACAGGCACGGCGGGGAGGGAGTGTTGTTACACCACCCCCCGCCACTCACCCTCCGCGCACCTCCTCCGGCACACCCCCTCCGCGCGCGCAAACCTCCCCACCCCACCGTCCCCCCGCGAGCCTCCCCCACCTCCTTCCCCTCCCCCTCACTTCCCCGCCCCCCACGGAAAACATAATGGGAGAGTGTTTCTTTCTTCTGGGCCGTCTCTCTCACACCGAACAACCTTACGTTCTCTCCCTCTCTCTCCCTCCTTTACCTCCTCCTCCCTCCCACCTCCCTTCCTCCCAACCTCCCACCCTCCCCTCTCACACTCTTCCCTCGTCCGGTCAGCGAGCAGTGAGGGCCCCCCAAAGATAACGACCTCTACAAGGACGAGGGGGGGTAGGCAGTGAGGGGGCGGGAACACCCCCCCACATCGAGGTATCAAAATAAGGGGGGAAGGGTTTGGTGAGGGGTGGGTGAGAATATTCGCGGGTGGCCCGAGAAGGTCGGTGGTTGCGTCGGCGATGATACCCGCGATGCGTGCGGGAGAAGGTAGGAGACGCGACGACCCCCGAGTCTTGTAAATCTTTTGCGTCTGCGACGATCACGTCTGAGTGCTTTCAATCTTCATTCGTCCGGTGGACAAGGCTAGGTTTTCGGCTTTTCCACCGCTGGAAACTGAGAGTGCACAGATCAATGGAGAGAATAGATTCGGTGTGGTAGCACCCATTCGGTGCGATAGCACGGGGGCATATAGAAGCAATTGGAATGCGCATTTGGCCATGTTGAATGATCAGTCGGTCTGTTAATACACCAATAATACATTTAAACGAAGAGAAATTGGCTCAATACTAAAATGATTTACTAAAAAAAATGGAAATAATTTCAGCTAACATCGAAGGCGTCACTTATTGGAATCTTATTATCTCCATAATAAAGAATGAAAAACTCAAAGAGTATCTATTATGCTCAAAATGTATAGGGAACCGACTTCCACTGATGCAACAACACCGAACGACTCGTGTCATCATTATGTGCATAAGACCGCATCCTTTAGATCGTGAATCTACCGACTGGTTAATAACCCCATATGTAAAGCAAAATTTAATAAGGATTTAGAAGTGATCAAACTTTTAGCCAAACGAAATGGGTTTGATGATAAATTCATTGCTTAACTACTCGACTAAGCATTTAAAAAGAACGCGATTAATAATCTAACAAGCCTTACTCTGAGCACAAATAGTCCTAGGATATAGAATGTGTACTACCATTCATCAATAAAATAACACATAATTAACAGACATTAATTCCTAAGGATAAGATAAGATTGTCTGTTTACAATCCCACGACGCATGGTATACTTTTGTTAAATTTAGAAGACTGACCGGGTGATTTTGAGAGATTTTTATTATGGTGTGTATATGTAAAAATGCAGTGATTGTGATATTCGATATTTTGGCCAAACTGGCAGAAAGTATTCTGTGAATGTTTTTAACAAAGGGCTAAAATTGGACTTTACTGAACAATTTCAGACTGTGAATAACCCTGATAATATAACCCTGATATGTAATGATAATGTGTTCCCTACCCATTAGACATAGATGGTGTTTCATCAACAACGACGACACTTATTGATTCGCAAAACTTATTTGGGAAATGTGCCAATCCAGTGATTTTGAAACAGAGTAAAGAAAGTAATCGATATAGTACGTCCACTTTTATTTAAAATTCACAACACGTGTTTCAGCTCTTTTCACTAAGCCATCCTCAGGTACAATAACATTCCAGTTTTGCGGTAAGTAGACATATAAACACAACAAATCCAACAGAAGGGGGGGGGGGGAGAAAGGCCGGGGGAGAGGGAAGGGGGAGGGGGGAGGTTTGGGGGTTAAGATTTACCGGTATTGAGGAGGAATAAAGGAAGGGGGGATGGAATGGAGGTATGTGGGTTAACATAATAATAGCAAGATGGTTAGGTCATCCCAGTACCATTCGTCATGTAGGTGATGGAGAAGAGTAGGGTGGGTTTGGGTTGGTTTGGAGGGGGGAGGAGTGGAGTCATGTTTTGGGTTCTCGGTAAGAGGGGTTTAGGATGGGGGAGTGGCATTCAAATTCAATATAGTTTAACAATTTCATTTTCTTTTTCTTCCTTTTAATGATCTCCCACTTCTCCAAGGCATCCAGACGACGTCCCATATTTTCCAAACTTAAAATTTTCACTTGAAAATCTGTATGGTGGGATTCTACAATCAGGTGTTTTGCCAAATGGAATCTAATATCTCCATTAGCCAGGCACTTTTTTTGTTCACTCACACGAGTTCTGAAATGTCTCCTGGTTTGACCCACGTATACCTACCACCTATATTGTACCAGAGGATGGCTTAGTGAAAAAAGAGCCGAAACACGTGTTGTGAATTTTAAATAAAAGTGGACAGTACTATATCGATTATCTTTATTTCCATTACATCTCGCCTGACACTGTTGATTTCATTCGAAACAGAGATTTTTCATATTTTAAAAAAGGGCTAAAATTGGACTTAACTGAACAATTTGAGATTGTGAATATCCCTATTAATAAATTACTATGTAATGACAATGCCATTACCATTACCCCTACCCATTCTCTACCCATACCTCTACCCAACCACCCCTACTTAAAATCATCCTTTTAAGTTGATTAGTAATCGTCAGTTCAAGTTCACCTCCCCCTCCATTGTCCGCCCTAAACTTAATCCACCCGCACTGTTTTTCAAACACTTTTCCTGGTTCCCCTCTCCTACCCATTCCTCATCCCCACCTCCTTGTCACGACTATATGACCTATGATATACAGGGTGTTTCAAAATGAATATCTGGGTTTTAAGTCTTTGTAGTACTAATACCATTTGACATACAATTATAAATGATACATCAGATGAAAGAGCAACTCAAACAGTTATTGTTTCACCTACGAGTGTTCATCGTGAGCACCATTCGTCACACGGCACACATCCGGTCGATAGGCGAGTTCTTCTCATACCTTGATCAGTGTGTCTGGAGTAATTGGTGCAACAACTAATTCATTCCTGTTTCTTAAGTCGGGTAGGTCAGCTGGTAGCGGAGGCACATACGAATGATCCTTTATGAACCCCCAAGGATAAAATTCGCATGGTGTCAGATCGGGTGAACGTGGAGGCCATGCGAATCAAGCCCTGTCGTCTAGCCCCTGGCGGATAATCCAGCGGTTGGGTACAACGTCGTTTAACCAATCTTTACTACTAGCGCTCTCTAACGGGCGAAAGAGGAAACACTGCATGCGAATGGGTACAGTCCATTCGCGTTAACCTGGCCGACACTCAGTATCGCGTTAACCTGGCCGACACCTTAGAATCCACTGAATCATAAGATAATAATTATACTGAAGTCGCTTTTACAGAGTAAGATAGGAAAAATACAATAGCAAAATGAAACGAATGATTGTGAACTACGTAAAAGAGAAATCGGTTATCTTCAAAGACCAGTTTTATTTCTGAAAATTCTTATGCCTCTATTCATGTATATATTCCTATTATCCATTAAAACAAATTAAGCCCTTAACATTTAGCAGCATATAGAGTCGATCAGGCGAAAATTTACTCCGTGCCACAGACCCTTAAGGTAGCTACAATCGAGCAAAATAGGATTGGTACAGAGTAAAAAGTAGATGAAGTAGAGAATTTCCGCCAACCAGTCTTTGGATGCAAGACTGCTGATGATGGAGATCTGAGGCTCGTAGGGACAAAATTAATTTTAAAAGCCCATAGCAGTCGTATTTGACGCCGGGACCGGAGGTATTTGCAACTTAGTAACTACGCTCCTGCCTCGTTTTCATTACTAAAATCTTACTACCAGAACCTACCAGCGTTATTACTTCTTACTAGGTATGCTTTGTAGCTCGAGTAGCAGTTTGCCTAACCATCTTGACTCGTTCTTTAGTGAATCTACGATATTCAGCTTCATTCAGTGCTTTTCTGTTAATTAAAAAGGGCAAATGATACTTGATTAAATATTTGAGAAGACAACCGACAGCTGAGGTCAAGTGCGCCATTTACGTCACGTGGGTGTGTTGGAAAAAGAAGGGTAACTTGAGGAAAAATGGAGAGATATCTGATTGTCGCACCATATCAGCCAACTTTTAACGAACGGCGTAAAGGGGTCCATACGTACCATCCGATGGATGGTGTACAATTCTATAAGTGTGCCCGCTGGGCACTTATTTAGGGACCGGTATTCCACTAAAAAATCTTCACCACCACTGGGACTCAATTCTAGGTCCTTAAAAAGGCATACTAGTTCTCTAATAACCACATCAAACAAACCTCCTTACCATAGAAGGATTTGATTTCTTAATCTGCCATCGCTCTGGCCCGCTAAGCCTTAATACGACGACTTGTTAGTATTGTGTCGCAGTGATAACAAACATTCCATAATGTAAGAGAAACAATTGCACTTTTCCACAAAATGGTTTATTGCGTACAACGCGTTTCGGCTCACATTGTTTCTCTTACATTATGAAGAACTTCCACGATATCTCGTCTGAATCTGTTGAATTTATTAGGAAACATTCCATGTTTTTCTGTCAATAAAAAGCCCGACAAATGATATTTATATGCGCACGGCGATGTGCACGAGTGTGATAAAGAAGGCGAGCCAAGTCTTTATTATCTTTCGTCTAAAGCTGCTGTCAGCTGTAAATTAACGTAGGGAAGTAAAAATGAGTACCGCGAATGTATTGTAGTAGACTTTTTCTATACTATTCTTTTCATCTATTCTTCAAGATGCAAATTACCTCAGATGACGGTCGACCGACCCAATAATTAATGTTAGTCATACCGAGGACGTATAATTACTCTAGAGAGGGCGCAGAGGGTTCGGATACATGGAACGGTATCTAGGCAGGAATATGGGTACTTGGAAGACACTTAATTTTACCAAAACATTAAAATCGTATTAGTTTTAGAGACAGCATCAAAATACTCAATCTCGGGTGAAGTCAAAGTCAGAACTTACATTCAAATGTTAAAATATAGATATTTATTAAATGAGTCTTGGTAATGGGGAAGATACTTCATTTCCTTCAAATATTTGTATGTAAACATCATATTCTTTAATAGGAAGAACAAAAATTTAGTCGATTTTAAACTTTTGTACGAACTTTTTACTGAAACACTTCTCGTCAAAAATTACGTACGTTTGGCAGCGTCAAAACACTGTCATTGGGAACCAGGCGTTTGGCGTCACGGACATATGTCTCTGTCAGTAGTGAGAGGCGTTTCCATTTGAGTCTCAGCTTGTGTATCCCAATTAAACGGAATTAATGGCTTTGATTTACTTTACTGAAGACCTTTCATTTGATCTGCTGTTGAAACGCATGCATAGAATAGAGAAGCGATGGCTTGAAGTGACGCCAAGCTAATGAGAAGCCCTTTGGATTGCGAAACTAGGCGAATTCTTATGCACTTTTCAAAAGAAATTTTTCATTTCTGTGGTGTACGCATTTAAATACGAAATATTTGTTTGAGACTCTTAGAAAACTTTATTTCAAGCGTAGTACTCAACTAAGAAGAGTGAGTTTCATGAAAAAAGCAATCACAAAAGAGCTGAATTTCACAGTGCTTATGAAGAGGTTTTCAGCGTGTTTACGTTAGTGAATGACATTAATTTAACGGTTTTCTCACTGGAATTTGAAGGTAAACTGTAGGCATAGCATATCAAATAACACTTACTATTATGTTCAGAGAACGGAGGCTCATTTCAATCAGGAAAAATTTTAAAATTCAGGATGGCGGATTTGACCAAACGAAAATCTCTCAGGTAGCGCCACATATTGGGTAAAGGATTTTGTTTTCTCCATATAGTGTCCAGAGTTTCACTTAAACTCATTACATTGATTCTTGGCAACAGGAACTCGTATTTTATTTCCACAAAGTGATCCTTCTGATTCCGTTGGTTATATTATGTGATTTAAGTAAAAATATAGTGGTTTATGGTATTAGTTAGCATTAACAGGCGAATGTAGGAAGGATTTGAACAAAAGCGGCGTCCCCCACGAAAAACTTTCGAATAATCAGGCATTTGAAAATATTACGTTAGTTCTGACATTTATGGAGTTGTCAATTGCGCGGATATTATGTGTTTTTCATGTCGCAACAAGTAATCGCTCAATAAAAAGTTTCCCAAAGAATTTTAAAACTTACTTCCTCTGATTGAATGTAAGGTATTTAATTGAAATTGCTAATTTTTTTTCGTTGCCATAAAAGAAATTCGGTTTCAATGTCGGATGGTTCCCACGTCATACGCGAAAAAGTTTTTTTTCTTCACAAAATCAACAACCTTGTGCTCAAGGAAAATACGGTTACATTGCATGAAATTAGAGATTTTTCTTCCGGATACAGAAAATTATATTCCCGATTTAACGAATTGTGCATTTCTGTCGGATACAGAAAATAAAACACCCGACTTGCGCAGTTATAAATTATTGCTGCTTGGACGGCCGAGGTAACTAAGAGCCCTTATGAGCCTTTCAAGGATTGCTGGGACTCGAAATTGAGAGAATATGGAGAGCTTGAACATCGATTACATAGCGTACGAGGGTTTTAGTCATTAATACTGAATGCATGCGGCTCTTAAGTAGGCGCACCTCGCTTGGTGACGTAAGTGGGGTGTTTTAATACCCAATTTGGAATTGTGTAAATCTTCACCACTTTTATTGGTTTTGCGCCGTAATTTTTAATATTAGATGTTTAAAACTGTATAAATTAATATACGCATTCTTAATTTTGTTATATCAGTTGTGCTACTAAATACTATCCCATTTCTTCTATTTGCTAATTTTACCAGATAAGGATACACAAGTCATGTTTTTTATTATGTATAGGTTATTTAAACAGTAAAAAATCATTTCGCATCTAATAATGGAGTATTTAAACCTAATTTGAAATACATTTATTCAAAGATAGAAATCATTTAATTATTTTACAGCAATATATTTATGTCAATTATGTTCCATTTTTTCACTGAATATTTCGCTGCTTAGTACAAAAAATGATTAAAATCGATTCGATTAAAAATCATCATCGATTAAAAATCGATTTCAATAAAATAGCCATTTTGAAGTTAACAATACTGATATTTATTGTTTTTTTCTTTACTTTTCATGCATAGGTATAAGTTGTTTTAAAACATTCACAGTTCATAGGGGAACATATAAGATACAGATTATGACACTCATGTTGAAGATTACAGCAATGTTAAAAAACAAAGGATGGTCAAAGTAAGTCATATTTAGTAATATTCAATCATCAGAATCATCAATTCAATCAGATCAAACTCATTGTGCCCCAAAAGATGTTGACCCCGAAATATTTGACGCTTTCTCACGAAGAGATCTAGGTACATGCTTGCATGCTACTCTTTTTTTAATCTGCCCGTGAACGAGTTCCCGACCAATCTCTCTGAGAAATAACCGCCGAACTAGCTTACTTTCTGGATTATTGAACAAGTAACTTACTTGCGCGTTGATGTCTCCTATATTTAGAGTCCTAAAAAACATGACGAAAACGCGCCATAGCATGCTTTAATTAAGAAAAAAAATGTAAATGTAATTTTTGTATCATTTCCATTGCTGTATGTGTGGTTAGTTCCAACGCATAAACAGATACACTCAAATGAAATGTGGCCCAAGAAGTTTTTGTCGACTTATAACAGTACTAGAATGTGCACTCAGTGACCTATCATTACCACTCCAGCCACCTTATGGATTGAAAAATTTCAGATTGAAATTGAGCTCTAAATGAAACAGCGTTCACATTAAATGATAAAAATATCTCATTTAACGGTGGCGATCGTCTTGCTACTAAGTGCCGGTTGAATGATGCCTGGTTACGGCTCCATTTGCGGCTATAATCACGGTTATAAGTTACATTCCTTCGTAAAACTGTGACTCAAGTCGTTACTAAGGTTGTAACCAGGCATCGTGCAACCGGTCCAATGGTTTTGGGAAATCAAACCTTTCCAGAACTCATTCGCTTGAATTCGCTAGAACTCTTTGGGAAAGGAGAATACCTCTCGTGACAGAATTATGGTTCTCTCGCTCGAAGTACAAACTAGGCTGAAGACTATAAATTGAATATTTGGATACGTAGAGCGTGCCATGCTACGACAACTGAGTGCGGAAATAAAGAATCTTCCAGGGACCCTTTTAAAGAGGCCTAGACAATAAAGCAGGTGATCCAGTTAACATAAATAGAAACGTCGCAGGAGTTGTCATTAAATATATTACGTAAGCGGATGCATTATTGCTCACGACTTCCATTAATTCAACCGACCAAATTGCAGCGCTCGAGCCAAACGGTTTATCAACTCGTAATAATCACGATAAGAAGAAATCGATCCGCTATATCCGATTACCATGGATTAGGGAGAATTTAAATATGTCATAAGCCTCGCACGAAATATCGATCGCTGTCGAAATCAATACGAAGTCAATAAAATCAAGCTGTATCCGTGTCACTTGAGTTCAGCGGAAGGGAAGTTTTATAAACCTAAAGACCCATTGAAGCTTTAAGACTAACTATCCCTAAAGGAGATGCAGATTCTGTCTGAATGGAGAGAGTCAGATTTTAATCTTTATGCTGAAATTTTAACTTCTTAAGCTTTTCACCTTTCTCTTGAGGACCTCAGTTTATATTCATTACATTAAAAGACCAATATGAAGGGAATTTTTCATACGTCTGTTAAAATGAAAAATATTTCACATAAATTTAAAAAAATACACGATCTAGGTTTTGAAGTTGGGTGTCATCATCAGGCATTGATGACGTTCAACATCGAAACAAAGGTCGTGTATTCAATGAATTTATGTGGAATTACAAAGAAAGTTTTCAAAACATAAATAATAAAATGCGTAAGGCACGCCAGAATATTTCATATCACGAGACATCGACACGTATGAGAAATTACACTATCAATGGACAAAAAACTATGAAAACCATCGCTGTAAAGATTACGGTGAAATTTAAACCGTTAAAAGGGAGGCAACGTGGAGGAAGTAAACGAAAGACTAATGATGAAATGGTAAATCAAATGGAACCAAAATTCCTAAAAAGGGCCGAAAATAGAACAGAGATAGAATTATGGAATAAGAGAGCGTAAAGTGAAGTCACCATCAAAATTTCAGTAGCTTTCAGTACATAATGACGAATAGAATATTCCACCTAGCAAGATTCACGGCCACAACCAAAATCTGAGCGCACTACGACATTTGGTTTGAATGGATTGTCCTCAGCCATTCCTTTAATGCACACCTTGACTGCATCGCAATTAACATAGCATAAAGCTGGTACCTTAATACTCACTGTGAGACGTTCTTGAGCTAGCTTGCAGGGTAGTCTATAAATGAAGGTGTAATTGAACATGACCCAAATGTGGAAATAATGCAGAATGAACGTCCTCACAAGGGACGAGGTAAAATCCTTGGCCGCTTACGTTAGGGACTAGGTCCCAAATAATGGTTAGAAGCGTTTCTCTCCACATAAAGGCTGGTAGTCGTCTTTGTTCTCGTTGCTACTTAGAGGAGCAGTCTAGCATTACGGGCGTAACTAGGTTTTACCAGGGCGCATTGAATGAACTTTAAAAATGAGTGACGTAGACTCAAAAATTGATGCCGCCTAACTAGTACTCAAGAACTGATTGATATCCGTAAAATAGAAGATATTTCCAGCAAACTATTGATTCAGGCTACTCTGCATTGATCTTGGCTTTATTTATTGGTCATAATTATCAGTGAAATGAGCTTATACCGCGGCCTCACCGTATCTTCGCCCCATTCTGGTATCGACTCGAGGAGTATCGTGTCACGTTTAAACGCGTTATATCAATAAAATTTAGATCGTAAAAACGTTAGTGTAAAATTACGTTGCTCCTTCTTTTGAAACTATTCATAATTTAAGGAATATTCATTATATTTGCGGGATGATGTAAATCAGTGGTTTCAAACATGAGTGCTACCGACATCCGGGAGGTGGTGCTTTAATCTAGGGGGGGGGGGGACGAGAGGTCGGTAGGGGGGCGCTGGAGACTGGGTTCTGACCGGACGGTGACCAAAGTCATTTTGCAACCTTCCTTTCAAACATCACATTAAAATTTATTTGATAGGAGTTTTTCACAAAATATAGTTCTAAAACTCTTTTCAAATAACTTAAAGAACTTGCAAAACTATAATCAATAGACACTCAATTTTTTAACTATTTCATATAAAATATTTATTGGAGACTCAAACTCCACAAAATGGCAAGCATACGTAGTTTTATGATATAATGTAGTTCGCACTTTGTGGAACAAGTTAAAAGTAAACTTTTCAATTTTTTTCTGAAAATAATTGGTCCTAATAATTTGTTTTTATGGATTTTTATAATCATTATATTACATGTTCCATTTGATTTTGATAATTTTTCTGATTGTGTGTAGGCTATAGTTCTGATAATACTTTCAAAGCTTACAGTTGGGGGGCGTTGGTTAAAGGTTGCTGGAACATTGGATCGAAAAAGTTTGGAAAACTGTGATTTAAAACATCACGTGATGTATTATCCAGGCAGAAGAGATTGGATATTTTGCTTTAAGTCACATACAAATTCATCAGAGCAGGATTTGCCTTGCCTTGATTTTTACCCAAGCCAATATATATATATATATATTGGCTTGATAAAAATCAAGACAAAATATATATATTGTAACAGTCCGCTCGTGTAAGCGTGATTCCCCTTATTGACGCGTCGCTGGGGTTTATCCAAGGTTAGCGGACAGGGAGGGAACGCCTCGCACGACAATTCGAACCTGCCGCCCCAAATATCACATATCTATTGTTTTTGTGAAATGTATTATGGGTGGTCATATGACTACGAGGGTATGTGGGCAGAAGCAAGCTCACACGCGGACAGAAGGAATCCAGCACTCGTGAGAGAAGCAATCCGACTCTTGTGGAGAGTGGGAACGAACGAGAGGGAAAGAAAGTGGCCAGACAAAGAAGGGAGGAAGGAGAGCTGCCGTGGACGTTTGAGGCAACCTCGCGAACCTGTCGCGTGGGTGGGTGATGAGATACCACAGCTTGCCGGACATTCGTCTCACCAGCAGATTCCCAGCCGCCGATCCGGACATCGAAGTTGACACGTCTCATCCCGATGCGGAGAGAAGCCACGTGTCCTCGACTAGGATCCGCGGGCCCCTTCGATTCGTCTAAGTATTTGCCACCTAGCCCCTTAAGTGTTCCCGGATTCACCTCCTCACTAAGCCCAACCCGTGTGCATTAAGCGTGGAAGTTACGATTTCCTCATCCGAAGTTTTCATGCATCTTTGGCCTGTGAACTAACGAGAAATGAAAGATGTTTTCTTTGGTTCAAAGTTAATCCTTGTATCACTAATTTCCCGTCCGATGAACGTTATTGCCTTGTCTAAAAAGGAAGGGACGAGGAACTTGTTAAATAAGGGTTTAATTTCATTTCATCTCATCTAATTTTGTACAAATCATGTCACGTTGTAGGCTATTTTGTTTGTAAAATTTGTTTCATTAATGTTTCACCAGTCACTCACCCACTCATCTCCCATTAGCGAGTAAGAGGGTAATTTATATTTGTCAAGGTGTCATATGTCGATAAAAGGTTAAATAAAAGGGTTCAATGGTTCATTGTAACTGCGAGTCTTTCACTCCTTAGACGCGGTTCCCGGTTGTCCTGTCCGTCCGGTTCCGTTCACCGTCGCGATCATGGGGGTATAGTGTCCCACCTGTCAAAAGTTCCCCCCCCGAGAAAGTATTTTCCTCTAATATCTACCGACAGAGTAGCTTGACCGCGGTCTTGTGTGGCTCCCTTTTACTTCACGATTGAAGTAAGACTTCCTTCCTCCACGAGAGACTTTCTTTTCCAATTTGATAAGGATAGGGAAGGGGAAGAGGGACGAGGGAAGGGGGGAAAAGCTCGGCCGTAAGATTCTGGGGCGGACGAAATAAAAAGGGGTTTATGGTCTAACGCCCAACACGTTCCGTCACAATATATATATATATATATATATATATATATATATATATATATTCACGCATGCAAGGTTGGGAGCCACTAGAGACTCGGAGGTTGCGCAATGAGCTTGAATTTTTTCTCACATTAAAATTATGCGAGAGTCCACATGACGGGGAAGATATTATGCTAACCCCACTCTATTGCTCTAGAACTTATGGAAGCAAGGAAATAAGTAAAAAAACCTGCCGAACTCATAGATACCAGCAGTCTTTCTTTTCACGCACCGTTAGTAACCTTGAAAAAGCAGAGCGAGGAACTAAGACACTCAATTAGCACGCAATTCACCTTCGATCTCTCCCCTTCCCCATTTCTTTTCCCCATTCCCTCCTCTCCGTGGACATCGTCCGAACACGCCCGCCGCACGCCCCTGCATGGGCCCAAGGGGAAGGTTGCAGATCAAGATTCATATTTGATCTTTCAGTATCTAGGTTTCAGAGCCAAACAATAACCACTCTTTCCTTAACATCTTAACTCAAAGTATGTGTCTTGAGTGATCGCAAGATAAAGGGACTCCCTCACCTATGCAATTCTTCTTCTTACACCTACTCTTGTATGGTTGTGTACGATGTTTTTCTAAACCTACATCCGAAAGTTTAGGTAGGCTAAAAAATATATATACTCTACCGCAACAGGCTTCACTTCTTTGAAGTATTTAACATCCATACTTAATAATACACATACTCTATGAAAGAATTTCATTTTAACTTGGCACAAAGCGTCTCACCAACATGCGGCATGACCTGTGCTTGAAGCCGCATGTCGGCAAGACGCGTAGTAGAACTTTAAAATAAAATTCTGTGGAAAGGCACAAGGTTTTATTGTTTAGCACAGATAAAAATGAAGTTTTGGCCATGTAATTTTAAATTTTTAAGACCCGTATAGTTACTCAAAAACACACTAACAGGAGCAAAATGTAGTGCTGCGCCCTTACGCCATATTGAATGGTGACGTCACTGGGCAGTTTCATTTTTACGTCACCGTAACGTTGGTTACAAACATTGATAGAACCAGTGATATGACGTAATTTTTGTGCTAGGAAAAATATTTGGAACGTTGAAAGCCGTAAAACGACCTACTATTGGTACGTCAGTCTTGGTTCTAAACGCCATGATTCTTCTACCTTCCACCACTTTTGTGTCTTTAGAGCCGTTTTCAGATTTTGCATAAGTTTATTATCCTGCTATCATGCTATACTATGTAGATTTAGATGCATGCTTATGGCTTCGCATGTGCTAGAGTTGGCCTGATCTCGATGTGTCAAGTAAAACGAAAATAGAACTCAGACATTCAGAGAAACTTACGTTTTAAACAGAGGCTAGCGAAATTGCCTGATCACACGTTCCCAGTGTTATGGCGGGGTGTTTCCTTTGCTGTGGGGATATCGCAAGTAGAGGTGTATATATATCCATGAACTGGCATAAAATGGTCCTTCACAATCAGACGTCCCAGGCGGACGAACACAACAATTGACGATCGGATAGGTATCCCTCCGCTCGATAATAATAATAATCTTTATTGCTCTAGGAGTTTCCCTCCCTTTGAGCAGGAAAACGAATACAGTACAATAATAATGTTTACAATACAATAATAAGATTACCAAAATGAACTGTAAATACATCTTTTAAAAAAATATTACTAATAAAGAACTGTAAGCAAGCACACGAGTTCAGGGTGGCATTGAGAAATACAACAATTTTGCAATATAGAGCATATAACCATGCAATTTGCAATCTATAGAACACAACAGCCACACATGACACACCTATGCAATGGTTACAATATTTAAAATACTTTCACAACAACTACTCAAGCAATACATACCCATACAATAAATACAGCTGTAACTTTCATTAACTCACCGCAATATATCACAATACCCATACAACAATTACTCAAGCAATATATAGTTATAAAACATACAACTGCAGCTACAAATTATTACTACTGCCCATCAGGCTCCAAGTTTCTTTCCGAACACCTTCAGTGATCAACCACAATATACTACAACACTTACACAGTAATTACTTTGGTAATATATAGTCTCACATTAAACAACTGCAGCTACAAACTATTACCACTGCATAAAAGGCTCCAAAGCCTCCCTCTGAACACCCTCATCCACCCACTGCCCTTAACATGGTTTGGCAATCCATTCCAGAGTTTGGAAGCTGCCACAGTGAACGACCTCTGAAATGTGGTTGTCCTAAACTGAGGGGTATACAAGAAATTTGGGTCTAGTCTAGTAACCACATTTGGAGACTTGGAGCTTGGAGGAAAGAGTTTTAGCAAATAATCAGGACTCCCATGTTTTACGAGATTGTACATGAAGCAGGCCATATTAAATTTTCTCCTTGAGTTGATGTCAGGCCAGGAGAGCTTTTGGAGATACGGGGTGATGTATATGGCCTGCTTCATGTACAATCTCTCCATAGGTTAGAGATGAATCTCACACAGGAATTAATTAGCCGCTGTAGCTTAATGTTCAATTCCTCAGTTATATCATGGTACACTAAGCTGAAGTAGTCTAAGTGAGGAAAAATCAGAGAACACACAAGGTTCTTTTTTAGTTGAAGGGGCAGTAGATTTTTATGAATTTTTAATTGATGCAACGTTGTATTCACTTTATTGGATATACTTGATACATGTTCTTTCCAGGAAAGGTTTGAAGTTAATATGACACCTAAATTTTTCACATTATTACTAAAGGGTATGCTCATATTTTGAACCATATGGTAGGCAGTGTAGTGAAATTTAGTTTAGATAGGACCTTAGTGTTACCAATGACCATAGATTTAGTTTTTGTGGAATTTAACTGGAAGAAATTAAGTTTGATGTCATACAAGGAGCGCCCTTCAACTCAAATAACTCCACCTAATGCACGCACTATTCTCCGTTCATTTCTCTCCTCCGATCTACAGTGCCATTCTTCTCCCCTACGGACATATTTTTTAAATAAAAATTTTAATGGTGATAACGCAAGTATCCATGAACCGGCATCACATAGTACTTCCCAATCAGACGTCCCAGGTGGACGAACACAACAATCGACCATCGGATAGAGTATACCTCCGCTCGGCATCACACACGGAGTGCCATTCAACTCAAAGAACTCCATCTAACGCACCGCACTATTTTCCATTCAATTCCTTCCTGCGATCTTCAGCTCCATTCTTCTCTCCGACAAAAATTTTTTCCTTAAATTTCACCCACATTCACTTTCGCCCGTCCCCCCTCCCCCAGTCCCTCCCTTTTACTCTCCGATCACGCCCGGTGACCGTTGTACTCGTGCTCACCGGCGGCGGTGGCGGCGGCGGCGGCGCCCGCGCGGTCCGTCTTGAGACTCGAGAGCGGTCGTGAAACTTCGCTCCACGCGCCGTGCTCAGCCGTTTCAACTTGAGGCACCTCACCCAAATCAAGCGCTCCCGCTCCCGTTATGCTCCTCTCCCACCCCGCCCACACTCTTCCTCATGCTACTCTGCACGTTCCAAGGAAGTTATTTGAGTTGAGAGCGGCGCTGGGAAGAGTCTCTGAAATTCGCAGAAAAGTACCTATTATTTTTTCAGCCGAAAAAGTCACCAAAAAAGTCACAGAAGTTCGGGAGAGTGTATGAAAAAGTCTCGAATAAGTACGCAGTTATTTCGTGTAAAACCAAAACGGGAACTTTTGGTCTCTTTACTGACCGGATTTGCCCACTTTCGATCGAACTTTAGTTTGTATTCCGGTATTTCAACGCCTGAGGTAATTTCGCACCTTCTTAAAAAATATATAATATATGATTATAGATATTACATACCATTTCCTGTGCATATAATGGATGTGAAACTAGTATACAGAACGCATTACAGAATACAATTTAGTAATATTACTCTTTATTTTGAGGTACCGAGCGGTTTCAACAAATAAATATCATTTTCAAAGTACACTAACACAGTGTACCTTGAAAATGGCATACATATGTTCACACAGGTTGGTACCTCAAAATTAAGTTGGAACGTTACTTGTTGCTTCACTTCTATCATGAAACAATTCCTCAAAAAAGCCTTCCACAATCAGATATAACATGCCTTCAATGGAAATAGAGATTTCCCTAAAAGGATTTCTACGGTTGTTCAAGCAAGATGTCTCTACGTATGAAATTAAATTTACTTGGATTTGCTGTGAAAAAAATTTAGTCTTTCTAATGGTACCAAAATATTAGCCACTTTATGCACAACGTCTCCATATATTTATCAAAACATTAAAAGCTATTTTCATTGGAATATGGTAGGATAGGGTATTAGTCATTTTGTAATGAATATATTTGGACACGAATCGCATCAAAAATGTAATGGCGTGTAATTCGTACATTTTCTCGCTTACTTACAAAGATAAATGCAATAATTATTACCAAATGATGTTCAAAGAATCGCAAATAAATCGGTTTCCAAGGCGTTTTATTGTACGGCGTGAATCAAGTGAGTTACTATAAAGCTTCATTTATGCATGCTTAGTTAATTAATGAGAAGTTCAGTCGAAAAAAATAAAGCTTTGGAGTCATTAACATCACCATAATATACCACATGCTTCTTTCAATTGTTTGCATAAAACAATAAAAAATGGTCCTTGTTTTATCTAGAGAAAAATCTCGTTCAAAATATTTCAAAAAACGATCAGTTCGTGATTGGTTATACCCTATTAAGCTGTAGGTCTCATGAGACATTGCATCGATCCCTGAAGTCGTCACACTTAGGGCAGAGTACCATCAGATCAGCACACCATATAGCCGTTTGGAATCTGATTCTTTGCGCGAAACTATTATTCCTAGCCCTTTTACAAGTACTTTTCCCCTCAATTATCACTCGCATTTTTCGCTGTTTTGCTCCGCATAGAATGAAAAACAAATGAGTGCCAAAGTGCCAAGTAGGTACAGGGAGATACGAAACCATCTAAACATGGAACATGATTGCACTCGGAAACGAGAAATGAACTCCCGAGAGAGCGCTTCGCAGTTTTAGGACTTTTAAAGATTTCAGATAACATGACAACATCTCGGGTTTGGGAGTTTTAGTCGAAGTATTAGCGAGGAGGGCTGGTAAACTGTATATTTTAGACTTTTTATTTGTTTTCGCGGTATGAGATACTAATTAAATTATTAACGTACCATGTGTCTGTAATTTTGTTATCATTTTGCAAGTTAGCATGACTGGACTATAACTAATGATTCCGATGCTGTGTAAGTAAAGTGTTTATCCAGGATAGTGAGAATGATAGTTGTAAGTAGGATTGCATATGGAATCTCCTATAATACACGTTACCAAACATTACATGGAGTAAAAATGCTAATAATAGTTTGATGAGGTTTTAGACCGTTTGCGCAAAACGAGAGCAGCATAGCGTTTACACAGGTGGTAATTGCATTATGTTCGCAATTTCCATCATCACTAAGTGTAATACCTCCATTTATATGACCAGATATAATCATAAATATATCCAAATTCCCCTTCCCTTGCATTGGGGAATACTAATAAAAATTGCTTGAGCAATACCGCGGCCATTCAAAACTAATATTAATTTAGAAGGCCACCACAGAAAATATTCAACGAGAATTTTCACTCACACCTTTTGATTGGAAGTTCTTCATGTTTTATCCTGGGGTAGTACCTGTTAACTCGAGATAACCTGGACTCTTATATATGTCCCTTTCTCGAGATACCTTTCCCCTTTGATAGAGTTTCTCAATGTATGCTGACCCGTGGGTGCAAGTAAGATAGCGGAGGCAGGGGCAAGGTAGACGGTAACTAGGTAATCCTCGGAAGAAAGCGATTTCGTTCGGTTCATCGTCGCTTAAGAAGAAGAAATATAGCTTCGCCTTTTTTCCACCGGGCATTAGATTCACCTGATTGGTCAAAAATAATAGCATCAAGGTGCTTCAAAAATTTCGCGTTTGGTCTTTAAGAACTGGAAATTCGTTGCAAAACATTCTTGCTTGCTCCTAGTTCTAATGACTACTTGATGCTTGTAGATTACTTCCTACTAATAATCGTATATCACGATTATAGATAAGCTTAAATTCACGGATGCTTGCTAGCTCCATAGATTTCCAATAACGAGTGATAAGGTACTAGTTTTATATGCTGGGCTAGTTTGCTACTCGCTCCCAGCGGGCTGATGTCGACCAACCTCGTTAGCTTTAACTGTGCGATCTTCACTTTTCGAAATCAGCGCGATCTATACCTTCTTGTGGCCATTAGTAACTTTCTGGTGGTGTAGTTACTACCAATCAGAGGTCTCGAAATTTTTTGGCTGTCTGGCTCCATAGATATCTGTAGTAAAAATGAGTGTTTGCATAATAAAAACGGCCTCTGTGTAAAACATCAAGTACTGAGGGAAAGGTCATTGCTGGAAATGGCGAATGTTTTCGGCATATCAAGTAAGACCAGGTCCTACACCCATTAATGTTCAAACAAACAATAATCATAGCAAGCTGAATAAGTCCAAAGTCTCCGACCTCATCGCTGGGGTCGAATTCTGTTTGCCATTCCCGAAACCACTAAATCAGCAGTAGAGGCATGAAGTCACCTTCTTTCGCGGAAATTATCCACAGTTGCTGATACTGCGCAATTATATGATTGATAATACTACTTCATCGCCGGTAAAAGTTCAAAAGTCATGTGAAACCTTGAAGGACGGCTCAAATAATACAAAATTCTGTTCTAAGTATCATGCCTCGGCTAGAATACCAGGCCATGCGCCGAATCAAGAAACATATTATTAAGGCTGAAGCTGCGATACATAATGGCACTGCAGGCAGTGAGCTTCGTGACACTCAAGGGATTTTGTTACGGATGAGCTCACGAGGAATTCTTAACGAGCTATAGAATAGCACCACAGAACACGGTACAAGTCAGTCACGCTTCCAAGGATTCCGTTATACTTCGGTTCGGAGGAAGTTGTGCCATTCGCTTTCATGCTACGAGAGAGAGAGTAAAAATATTTGATAATTTTACAGGCGAGTTTCCATATTCCCTCCCAACACGATTTTCTTCTTAAGCTGGGCACACGCCTTAGTTCTCATCATCCCGCCCATAAACTCTATATAAATCCTTTCCCTTCCACTCTTACCCAACATCCTCTTCTCTATCAGGGCCATCTGATTCTCTTTGCCCCTCAATACCTGTTGTATCTACCTGCTTTGTCTCCTCTTAATCTCCTCCAGAATGTTTCTTTCCGTACACAGGACACTTTCTCATTCATCTTCTTTCTCGTACATTGCCCCTTCTACATTCTACTGCACACGTTCATGTCTAACCTCTGCCTCGTACTCTCGTCCTCAGAACCCACGTTTATGCATCACACTCTCTCCATCTCCATGTTAAACTCATCGCCAGTATTTTCATTACGCTCTCACACAATTTCCCTGTCCTCAGCTCTCTCCTACTGGTGAACGTCTCCTCTACTATCGCGAATCTTTCTCAAATATCCTTGCTACTATGCCCATTTTCCTTCAGCATACAACGCACCAAGAAATTAAAGTGTTCTATCTGCTCTACTATGTGCTCTTCTAGTTGGAGCGAAGGCTTCCGCAGTGGCTGATCATGCTGGAGATAGGTTTCCCGGAGCAGCTGCGTGTGTCAATTAACATGACGACAGTTTCTCCCCCGTTACAGGAGGCGTCTTCGGGTCGAAGAAGAAGACCCGAAGACGCCTCCTGTAGCGGGGGAGAAACTGTCGTCATGTTAATTGACACACGCAGTTGCTTCGGGAAACCTAGCTCCAGCATGTGCTCTTCTACTTTTTTGACATGTCTTTCTTTCTAGGAATGGTCAAAACTTTAATTTATTGAGGTCAATCTTCTTTTTATATTTATCAAAGTGGTTTCATAATGCATCTGCAACTGATTGCAATGCTTGCGATAATTTGCTAACCAACGCGATTTGACCAACAGCAATTTAAATATTTCCGATAAATATATTTACCAATAACGTATAGAAATTTTCGAAATATATATATTTTGTATGACTTCGTAAAAGTAAGGTGAGTAAAGTAAACGACTCATCTCGGGATATCAAAATTGGGATGTCTCCATGTCCCGCAGACGGCGGCGAGCGCTAACCGACAAAGCTGGTCGCATTGGCACGGGATTAATCGACCCTTACCGCTCATCGCAAATCAGTGGACAGATACATTGACAGAAGGATAAAGGTTTCGTTTCCGGAGCTTTCGGTTTCTGGCCAACGTATTCTGCGTCGTGAACTGAATCCAAATTGTTTGTACCATGAAGATGACACCACAGAGCCTCATTTAAGGGATGCCCGTAAAATATCCACAACCTGTCAATTAAATAGAGGATGGAGGTGTCAAATACACTTCCATGATGTAAAAATAAAACGACAAATGTGGAATTCATCAGACGCTTCACTGAAAAAATATGGCGAAAACATTGCTGAAGTGATTGGTGCAAACTTTCCTTCTATCCATGCATCATTAGTGATAAGTACAAAAATAGAAAGGGGTACTTACACACTCCATTAACATACAGTTCACTTCTTTCCTCTCCCTTCTCCCTTTCTCCTCTCATTTCAATGACTTGCGTTTTCCTAACACCCCCTGCCATGCGCCCCAGCGAAATCACCAAAGTAAGTCTGCGCATGTAATTATGCACTTCACCATTATGAGCGTGAATTATTTTTTTGCAATCCCGGTCCATAAAAAGTGTGTGACAAATATGTTTTTGAGACTTGCAATTGGGAATAACATATCGCAATAATAATGATGAAATATTTTAGATTAACCACCGAACAAATATTTTTACTTCAAACTTGTTTCAATTTACCACGGTACGAAGGGTAAATAACGGCAATCAGCAACAAAATTAGTCGGTATTAAGGTATTCAAAGGCGGGAAAGGGTAAATTATTCATCTGACCTTTTTGCGTCAACCCGGATTTATTCTGCTTACATCCATGGATACATGACACGCCGTTACTGATTTTAAAACACCTACTTACGGAAATCAAAGCTTATTGTTTCCACTAGTTGCTTTGAGTTTTGACCTGAAACTGAGTATTTCCAATATTGGCAAAAAAAACTTGAACGAGGAGATCAAAGACGTTCTCTTGCGTTGTGAGCAGATGTCAAATCTCTTCCAAATTGAAAAAGGAATGCATGCGAAAAATGTTACATCGACAATGATTACCACTACTACGCTGGATGAATGGCTATTCAATCCTGATCAAATTTTTAATACCGTAAACTACGTACTCACCTACATGCGGGCACGGGATACCACTCCCAGCGAACTTTTCACGCTCTTTCGCGTATTCCTGTATCGCCATGTAAATGTAAAAAGGGTAAAATATTTAGACCATACTCTAATATGGCACTGAAGGCTGGGAAATAATGGCTGCAGAAAAAAAGATTGGAAGAAATAGAGATATAATTGGTATTAACGATGAATGACGAATATCGAATAGACGGAGTAGATGAAGAAACAGACCAAGAGTTGGAGGAAAGAAATATAATAGAAACACTACAAAAAAGAAGAAACAAACTTATTGGATGCATTTTGCGACACAAATCTATTAAAAAAAGAATGGAGAGAGATGTGAATGGAAAGAATTAGAGACGAAGGCAAAGAATGAAATACATCAAGATTATTGAACAAATGATGACGAATGTAAAAGTGAATAATTATGAATAAAGCTCTTGACTGAGAGGAGAATGGTGTGGAAAGGTGTGGAAAACCAATCTTCCGATTGATGACTGCCAATGATGATGGAAATATGAACTGGATGGAATAAAGCCAACTCTCGTCCACTTGGAGACATTCAATGAATCTTTGACGATAAATATTGAACGAGAGGTGCAGGAATTGGATTTGAGTGATCCAACTTCAAGACATAAATCAGAACTTAAACTATGCTTTCTCGTGGTCAAATAAAACTTGATAATTACAGTAATCACTTTGAAAACCTACACCAGTAATTACATTGCAAATTAAATAAGACTATTTTTCCAAAAGAGATGAAAGCTGGGATAAAAATGGTCATGACGCCATTTTACATTAGACTTCAATGGATCTTCTTCATTTAAGATTTTTTTGATGTAATTTGGTAAAACAAATGGTCCATGTGACTTGTACTGATTTGGAATTTACATATTTTTCAATTCAAAATGCTTGAAATAATCGAACCTATAAGAGCGAAACTTGAAGAAATGTATAATTTCATTGAAAACTACAAACTCTACATTCATCATCATTCGAAATGAGCTTCAGACCATGAAAAATCGTAGCAGAGATTTTACCGTAAAAGTAACCAAATTTGATTTATTCATATTCGAGCCAACTCAAGAAAATAGTGCTCACTATCTGACTATGAACACAAAAATCTACCCTCACATTTAATTCTTTTCAAAAATTTAACTGAATCTTAAAGTTGCATGGGCATACGGGGAAAGAAATGTGAAGCAGAGGAAGAAACTTCTCTTCCCAATGCAATTGATGATTTAAAAAAAAACATAAATCAGTAGCAAATTTCTCAATATACAATCTCCAATACATTTTAGTTTTTTAGTTATTAGTCAGTAAATGTGGCAATCGAAGTCAATAGTTTTTAGCGCCGCAGTTAGCTCCTCGAATTGGAAAAATTATTCATTTTAATCTGACCAGCACCTTTAGAGCTACGCCTGTACTTTCTGATTCATACGATAGATCATAAATCAGAGAAGTATTTTTACTGGAGATTAATATAAATGCGAAATTTCTCATTCATTTTGGCCTTCGCACTCGTGGCGGTACAAACATAAAGGCAGATCCTATCCTACGGCAGAATAGGCCTTTTCTGGTCGCAGTGATTTTCATTACCACGGCTGCATGTCAACTCAGAGAAATTCCGTATTCACCATTCAGCGCATGGACCAATGGGGTAGGCGTTTGTTTGTAGATAAATTTGATATTAATTTTATTGATGAAATCTATCTAATTCTAGGAAAAAATCGCAAACTACGCAAAAATAAGATCTTTTCCAACGGGGCAGTACTCGGTAATGGGGAGTTATACGGAATCCAAATTAATATGCGCCCTGCATTTACCCCTCACTTGCGAATTCAGTTATTTCTCGATAGCGAAAGTTTTGTAGAACTTATGTAATCGTGGTGACCTAGGAGAATTTCACATGACTTCCTCGGCACATTATTCTAACTAGGGCCTCGCAGTTGACCCAAACTGCCACCACATCTATGACTCCTTAAAAAAATTCTTATGCATAGCATGATTTGCATTTACGTGTTCATTAAGTGTCCACTCCACTTAAGGTACTAAGAGCGATTGTTTTGCGTACAGATTTACGAGAAACTTTGGATACGTGTTCTCGTTAGTAATGTCTATAGACAAGAGTGAAAAAAATTGCACCGTAGCGATTTGGTTCATTGGGAATTCAATGCCATTTAAAACCGTAGCCTTATGGCACATCTCACATGATTCGTAATTATTCAAATATATTTGGATTTTCTTCTAAACGCGGAATAAAATATTTCATTGTTATAATTATTGCTAAAAACCATCAAGGTGTCACGCCGAGTCCACTATTCGAAAAAACATATGTCAATATGATTTCCTCTTAATTTCTAATACTGCGCCATAAACTCTAGTCATAACGTAATAGAATTAAGGAAAAATAATTAAGATGTAATACTTGTAACATTTCCATCATTTCCTGTATGCTTAGTTCCAACGCATGAACAGATGCACATAAATGAAATGCAGTACAATAATTCGTTTTCGACTTACTTAAAAATTATTAAAATATGCCCTCATTGACCCACAATCACCGCTCCAGCCACCTTAAGATTCACGTACGAACAAACAAGCATAGTTTACACTATACTGGCTAAATATATAACAAAATTGTTCACGGGGAAGTGAGATGCATAAGTTGTTTTCCGAGTCGTTCAGTCTAATCTCGGAGCCTCCAGACACGTATCGGGTAAGTGTGGCTTTATGGACGGCTCACGACGCACCTTTTCGCCTGGAGCAGGGTAATCTGTATTAGGGGAGGTGAAGGGGGGGGGTAGTTCTCCTCGCCGGCACCCACAGCGAGGCAGGGGGGTATGAAAAGGGGGTGGGGGGGGATTGGGTGCTGGCGGGCTCGATACGCAGCCAGCCACGAGGAGTAGTCCTAACCTCAAACCGTCCCGACTCCCATATCGATCACGCCCTCCCGCCTTGACCTCATACTTCCCAAATATGCAAAATTGCTTTCTCTCCATCCTCCTCCAGAAACCTCAGGCCTCAAACAAACGAAAAATGATAAACGAGAGGGAGTAAAAAAAGATGACGAAATTGATATTTCAGCGCAGGGAAAAAATGGATAACGTCCGAACGACACATACAAAAAGTATAACTTTGTGGAATATTTCCATAATCAGAAGAACATAGCTTTGTTTTTTCCACCAATTTATTTTTCACCATGCAACCGGTATCAGCTCTTAAGCCATCATCATGTACATAATTATACCTGATGTTAGCTTTTGGTCAATTTGTGAAAAAATAAGTTGGAAACACAAAGTAATTATTACCAGGCGAAATATTGCTTCGGGTCAGTGTGATGGCTGGAGCACTGGCTTCCAAGCAGTGGTGGAGAATTTTATCTTGAAATTTGGCTTCTTGAATGGGTTTTATTCGGTGAGTGAATTAGAAATCTGTTCAGTGAAAGGGACGCTAAACTGTGAACCCATTGGCGGCATTCGTAAATAAAAATCTATTTCTTTAAGTGTGTAAGCTCTACAACCTTCCTCAATTCCATCGTATGATCCTTCCCTCACCAACCTATTATCATCAATAGTTAAATGTTACCCCAGTTGACGGTCGCCTCCCCTAATTAGTAACAAGTTGAATTTTCTTTTACTAATCAGTCACTACTCTTGGCACCACGTTCTAATGCAAACTCCCACTCTTCTACTCTTACCAGTTAAAGGGCCGAGTTCCTATCTAATCAGTCGAATTCACTGCCTCTAGTAGGTATAATCCTTCAACTCTGTTCACCTCATACTCTCCTCCTTTCTTAGCCAGAGCTCTTGTAAACCGTATGACTTTACTCACTCATACAGGGAAACCGGCTGGAGTAGCCGAAGTAGTATACCTATATTTGGGTTTTAAGTCTGACCTACAATCTTAAACCTTCTACACATGGAATTTTTTACTCCGCGTTTCCACAAGATAATTCAGCGATGGCGCCGAATTATCTTGTAGGAACGCGTTGCATTGCGTTCACAATAAACGTTCTGGAAATAGCACATAAATAAATTGGAAGCAGCAAAAGTGGCCAGTGGATGTGCGAAGGGGTATAAATAATAGTGTGATAAGAATGTGTGCGATCATAGATGGTAGAATGGTGGGAAATTTTGGGAGATGTAGGGGAAAAATAGAAAAGAAATGGACGATATAAAAGGAGATAAAATAATTAAAGAGTTGAAAAGGTATAAAGAATTGGTATTATTGAACTGTAAATATAAGAAAAAACTTCCGACGATGGACTAACCAATCATCTGGTGAATAATGATGACTTCTGATGTTTATTTTAGTATGTTGGTTGAATACTAGAAGAGGCGAACGACAAGTGATAACTTGGGAAATTTAGGATAGGCAGGTGGTCGGTAAGGAAAGGTATCCTTTGGGGAAACGGAGGAAGGGTGGAGTGAAACCCAGCGCCGGATGTATCCCACATTTAACAGAGGTACCGAGGGGCCCAAAAGAAAACTTTACGTCGCATCCTATGGACGGATTACTATACCTCATTGTGCTCTTCGAAATGCACCCATCTAGGAGTCTGGGTACCACTGAGAAATCGACTAAACTGTCTGGATACGAACTCGATCCCTCAAGACGGGAGACCAGCACGCACTAACCCCATTCACTTGAGGCACTCTATACTCGTTTCCCAACTCAAGGTGGCTGACGCTGAATGCGCTGTTGTACCTTTTACTTTCCCAGCCTATCACAGAAGAATGACATGAAAGGAATTGCGAGGGGGGATCTCAGTGCCTCCCTGACTGCCGTGAGGTTCACTTCGGTCACGTGTCGTCTGTTTTGCCAAATTTACTGCATGCGAGTTAGGCTACGTTGGTTAAGGATCAAATTCAGCAGTTTACTGGACTTCTTTCCGCCCAACGTGGATTTATTCGCAACAACTGACATCGCTGTTCGGCCACCGGGAGCTAGAAACAGGTGGGAGGGGAAATACCTTTCTTTGGCTACTCGCTCGGTGACGTCCACGGTGCAAACAATGCACAGTTGCTGACGATGGTCCCCGGGGAGAGATGAAAAAAAGTCAAACAGTGGCTGGAACAGTCTCGTTAACCGCAGTGCTCCTGCGGTACTTTCCTGTGGCATCACACGAACCATATAGGCCCCTGAGGGAACACCACCTCATACCCTTTTCATATCCTTCCCATCGTGGAACGGGAGGGAGGATCACGCTTAGTCCCCAACAGCGTCATCGCAGTCCCCACAACCCTCTCGGCACAAATCGGTGCCGTGATCACGGCAGGCGGCACGACGCGTGGTGCGTGTACCAAGGGGTACCATGACACGGACCTCCGTCACGGTCGGAGGCTTGAACGAATACTTTGGTGACGAGATATCCCAAGCAGGTTCAGTTTTTAGGTTACATAATCCGTTTTATTAATCTCTGAGGAGGCAACCGACAACTGATGCTATTGGCACCACAAGAGTACATTTAACGTTTAAAAAAATGCTATAAAATAAATAAAATGAATAAAACATGTCAATCATACAATACTATAGAGTACGATAAGAAAATAACAAAGAAAACTCATAACAAAAAATGAAATTTTATAAATAAGATTAAAGAGTGATGTGGATAATTGTGACTCATAGGTGTGTTAAATTGATATAACCGTGAGATCCTGAAGTGTTTTATGTGTTATTCTGTTGTTGTGCTTTTAGCAGTGTAAGGCACTTTTAAACGATGAAATTGAAGAAGCTTCTCGTAAGGCCAGACTAAGGTTTATACATTCGCCGCAGGCAGTTACAGTGAACGATTTATTGTAAATGACCGTGAGAGGTAGAGATGATGGTGAGGTATAACTACTTTTTTATTCCCTCGCGTGTTTGTTTTGCGAGCGTGATCTAGTATTTTGAAATCGTCCGATAGGAAGTGAGGAGCATCTGTATTCAGAATTTGATAAAGTAAAGATAGTGAATGAAGTAGACGTCTGCCGGTAAGCTTTAACTAAGATAATTCATTCATATAGTTTGTGATATTATCCGATATCAGTAGATTAAATATGAATGTGATGCACGTATTAAGCGAACGCTGACGTTTGAATGAAAATTCATTAGACAAGTCTTGGTGCACTATACCACCGTAGTCAAAATGCGGCAAGATTAGCGTGTATACTAATTGTTTCTTTTAGGATGTGGGGAAGACGTATTTCATAACGGAAGGATTGTATGGGGAATAGAGTAAAGTTGGACCCGGGCCCGGGCCTGGGGGTTGAGATGTACTGGTGAGGGCACCACTGATTTCATGCATGCAACGAGAGTGTATCCTCAGGATAGGAATATCTCGCTTAATTTGAGGAAAATATTAAAATATTTGCCGGAACTCAAATGATAAATAATCAATGCATAGCTGAGGGAGTGTGGATGGAGGCAACCTCGGATAATTAAATACTCCGATAATACGGAAGGGCCTACGAGCGAGCATAAATTACGATAGAAGTGAGATATTTCCTTGCATTGACGAATTTCAGTTTGTGGAATGGTTAAGATAAAAATGTGCTATGAGCCCCCGTGGACAAAAGAACGAAATTTAAGTTTATATAACCGACCATCGTTTCAGCCGGTAACCGTCATTAACAAACGTTTTGTAGTTACAATAGACCCCCAGCTTTGACAAAGACGACTCCAAGAGCTCTCCTTTTCACATTGACTATCTCTTAACACAGAGGTGGTCTATCTCAACATGCATACCTGCCACCCCGTTAAACTCCACTCGAATTTGCAGCTTGAGGGACGATACGTGGCACTCTGTCACATTGTTACGCCAACGTGTAGCCACGACGAACGGATCATAATTTGCTGCCCGCATAAGGTGAGAGTTGACGGGACCTACAGGGAACAAGAGTGCCTACGCTGTAGTCTGATCCCGTCTGCAGACATTTTCGAGATCTAACAATCATTGCCATTTAATACCAGTTTGCTTGGACTGCTTTCGAAAGCAGGGGGCGAAATCCCATTCCCTATCCGTTACTACAACGGATTGACGGCATTTCCCTTTCTTTACGGATAACTGTTCACTTACAACTAACGTAATAGGGACTATCCGCAAATTACAAAAAGGTTAACATTTGTTTTTCATTCATGTTAATTTACCCAAAGGTTCAGGGAAGAAAACTCTGAATGGATTACACTGAATTACATCGATGGAAGAATTAATTGTCACGTGGATATAATCGATCAATCTACAAGTAAGCGCGCAATATTAGAAAGAGTCGACAATGCATCAAGATTAACAGAAATTATTTCTCCCTCAAATTAAAGATAAGAATCATATCATTGCGAAAAAAGGTGGATATTTTCTGTAAAATAATCTCAATCTACACATATTTCTCCATACACGTCCAAAATTCGCGTTCAAGTTCCTGAATGCAATGAGCGACGAAAAGAAATTACTCCACAAATACTATTTATCCAAATGACTTGAGGCGCTAAAATTCTAAAATATAATTCTAATTACACTCTCTTGATACAGCCTTAAGGACAACAGGAATAGCCATATCACAAAAAAGCACATAACTTTCTTCAACTTATGAGCTTGTGATTTTCATAGAACGTTCGCATGTCGCCAAAAATATATTAAATAAACAATAAATTAGGCAGTTGTTATTTTTGTGCTTAGCGTTATTGTAGGTTCATCAATATCCCTTTCCTAATTTCAGCTTCCAAACCTACGCCAGAAAATTATTAATGCCATACAATTTCTGTATAGAGCGTGCACCAATTATGTGCCGGAGAATACAATTCTGCAATTTAAATTTACAAATCTATAATTAACATTGGGACAAAAAGGTAATATGATCCTATAAATTTGTAAGAAACATTTTTTCCGATAAACTAAAGCGATATATGTCGATAATTTTCTTTGCTTCCCTCTTCTGGATTAGTCCGAAATATGAAAGATTGGAATTTCTAGATTGTAAATTTCTGCTCATTCTCATCGCCGCTGTACTCAACCTTTTTCTCCATTATTTTGTATCCTGTCTACCTAAGTGCCAGATTACAGGAAACAAAATATTTTTTGCCCTCGGATGATTCTGGTCCGTATGCCCCTGCGATCTCGATAAGCCACTGTCTTGTCGTCAGGTCTTGCAGGAGCCGAACCACCAGAACTTGACAAAAACACCCTCATATAGATCATTAATTTTGATAAGATAGGAATATTAATAGAGAATCAACTGGATGATCATTTATGTGGATTAAATGTGAAATTATGGCATCAGTCAAAGAACAGCGTAGGGTAAAAATATATAAGTTGTAATTGTACTTAGATTACATGCTCTGAATAGGATGATTGCCAGACAGTGTGTTATGTCAGAACTGATTGTAGCGTTAATACATGTGAAGCATATTTACTACCATTTGGTAAATGTTCATGCATGTTTCCATTCACAAAAGTGCTAGAGAAGTACTACAGTAATTCAAAGAGATGCGTTGTTATAGAATTGTTTGGCATGCGATAAAAAGAGTGTTCCATGGACCATGACTCGGCATCCTTCTCCCCGCATCTCCTTGTCATTCATATATTTCACGAGAAACTCGTCATTTTAAAATGCATCCTCGTGTTTTATTTCATCTGCTCAATCTGTGGGAGAGTGTTTTTCACGTTTTCCGAAGATATTTCCCCACATATCCACCATAAGTTTGAGTGAGTTATTGCCTTAATCAAACGGTACATTCACAAAAAGTGTGTTGAAATTCGTTTGTGGTTCACCTAGCGAAATTTAATACTCGGTAAGCTCATTTTAGTGGATGAAACAAAAACACTTCCAATAATCAATTATTAAATAAAGAGGGCATTTGGGATGCAAATAATAATAAATTTCTCTATAATTATTTCATTTCTTGCACATCATATGCAAAATGTTACATTACAGCGTAATGAAATGATTATTTTAAAATGGTTCGTGAATGAAGCTGTCAAAAATACTACCAAAATAAATAACTTGATATTGATTAAACTTTTCAATCGGTAGGTAAGTGTTTTTCGTTTCAATACGGCAGTCAGTGATTACCTGATACAATACGTTTAGATGCATACTTTTTCAAACCTACGGATAAGGAATATATTTAGGACTTATAAGTTAGTTCTTACCTAACGACTGGTCTTCAATAAATGATTTTTTTGATAATAAAAGCGTAGATAAACGTGCATGAAACAATATTTCAATCAACTTAAAAGGATATTTATAAAATGGAATTTGCTAGGAGCATATCTCTTTTGTTAGAAAATTTCTATGTCTAATACATCAATACCACATCGTAAAAAAGTTGTAAAACTGTTATGGCAGCTCAGCGGTGACCGCCATGCTGTTGAAAATAAGTTTTATATGCTCGCCATTGTACATTTAGGCCGCATGGGAGACATATGGCGTTTATCGACGGGCCAGAAAAGTAACAGACTCACCTCCCAGGTGATTGCTTCCACTGCCGACGTTTCGGAGGCTGACTCCACCATCAACTCCAGGGAAGGTGCAGGTCAACACGTCACCAACGGAAGTACTCACTCGGTGGGAAAACCGAGAAGTCTTCATCCGATTCATCCGTCGGGAGAGGTCCCAATCAGTTTTCAATACTTCATCAGAGCGAAGTGGGTAAGACTTGCCTCGGGGACCACAAAATGGCTGTGGGGCCTCTCTATCAACCCAAGCACTGCGCCTCTCTAGATGACATATAATGTTTTTAAGAAACCTCTGATGGATGAGGGAGGACAACTCGTTCTCCTAACTAAGCGACATTAGGCCGCTGAAGCGCACTACGTGTCGGCATTAATGGATATAAAACATATGATACGTGTAGAGTTTCTCGAAGCATAAACTTTGCAATCCTTGCTTTTAGGCTTAAACTGCGTTAAAAACAAATATTTAACTTATCAGTAGCATCACAAATTACGAAAAAGTAACATGAAATGGATTGTTATGCCATACCGATAGCATTTGACTAATATCAAAAGCAGAGAAATACTAACTGAGTACGAGTTAATGATTTTATCAAAGGGTATATCTAAATCTGCGATCAAATCTACAATATGAAACAAATGTTATATGGTCTTACCAACTCTTCTTCTCAAAATAAACATGATTCAACAAGTGTTCCATTGTTTTTTCCGTCTGTCAAAAAGAAGTGTTAAATGCCTTTTTATATCGTTTAGTGTTTTTGAATTTCTATATATATATATATATATATATATATATATATATATGTAAACATAATGCCAAGAGGGTGGCCGATAAAAATATAGAAACGGAAAAAAAGAACACTCACAAATTAAAACTGCCGATATTTCGGTGGAAAGTAGCTTCCACCTTTCTCTAGGTAGTAGTGTTGCCGCGAGACTCGAGACTTTCTCGTCTCGTATCGACGGGCAAGCCGCCATCGTCAACGACAAGAGACTAACTCTGTTGAGTTAGTCTCTTGTCGTTGACGATGGCGGCTTGCCCGTCGATACGTCCGCAAATTATTCTGTGAGTGTCCTTTTAATTTCCGTGTGCCTGTGTTTTAAAAGTATATTTATATTTGTGTTTTTATTCGCCGAGTGCGGTTTCTCAGAAGATATTATATATATATATATATATATATATATATATATATATATATATATATATATGTTTAATTGGTATTTGGTATAGCTTTATCCCTAAAACTATGTCCTTCTGTTAAGACGAAGTAAATTTGACGTTTTTCTTAACTTTTAAATTTGAAATATAATTCAATAATAACTTTTCGATAAATTATCTAACTATAAAAAAGAATTTTTGCCGAAAAATCAATTTCTGAATGCATGAGTGTGACTTCTGGAGCCAAGTAAGGGAGTGTTAATGGCTGACTACTTTTCCTTGTTTAATGGCTGACTACTTTTCCTTGTTTCCTGCGATAATAACCTTGGAAAATTTATCCAGCAAAAATTGGACTATTTTCTAAAGTGGTAATTTTCAGTGCTTACTTCTACGACAAAAATATCTTGGATTATACTCGCATATGTGTAAAGTATCGCCCAGCGGCACTTGCAATCCTGCTTATAGTTTGCATGCTAGGAGAAAATGATGGCGCCATTTCGAATTGCGCAGAGCACATCACCTCGGCAGAAAGACGAATGATAATTGAAATAACTATGTACCTCTTCCTGCATGATATATCTTCCGAGGTTAGTGAGGATATTTAGCATAATGTCGCTAAATTGAGGATGTTACAATAAAAAAGGATAACTACAATTGGCTTTCCTTTGACTTTAATTTCTTTCATTTGCCTTTATTTTGCTAACCAAAAATCCATTTAATCAAAAAGTCCATTACTGGATCATCTGACCGGCATTTATTCATCAGCCACTCATTCTAACTCCATTCATCATATTTTCTCCAGAAACACCTGTTAGCGGCAGGTAATCTTATTTCAGCAGCATGCAGTCCATTCTAAAAGGGGCCAGAAACCTGTCGAAAAAATCTATTTGCAGACTTGTGCGAAATTCCTGAGAGGAAAAATCATTCGCCCTGACCGGGATTCAAACCCGGATCCCTCGATTTGCGGCCGAGTTCTTTGGTTTAAATGGCTAAAGCACTAAGTTTTGATAGCACTGATCAGAATTTTAGATGCATAGCCCATGTACTAAACCTTGCAGTACAGGATCTATTAAGAACGTTGCCTCGGAGGACGGGGTTTCAGAAGACCAGCTTTATTAATTGACAGTGACGACGAGGATTTTGATTTTGAAGAAGAAAATAAAACTTCAATTGCCAAAATAAGATCTCTAATGAAAAAAAATTAAAAAAGTGAGCAGTTACGAAATAAATTCCGTAGCACTTGCGAAGCTGCAGAGGAACCATCACTGAACCTTGTAATAGACGTCCCAACTAGGTGGAATTCAACAGACGATATGATTGCAACAGCACTTAATGTGAAGAGAGGTATTTCAATCCTATGCGATAGTATAAGTTACCTGAAGCGCCTCAAAATCACTGGATCAGAATGGACACTGCTTGAAAATGTTCACAAAATTTTAAAAAACTTTAAAGTTCTGACGAATAAATTAGGAGGAGAAAATTACGACACCCTTTCACTCGTTACCGTTCCATTTAACTTGCTGTTGGATAAGCTAGAAAAAATGATGGAAATACTGGACAACAAGCCTGGAAGGAATGAAGGTGATGAAAAACTGTTGCTTGCCTATCAAGCTGCTCGGAACAAGATGCTAAAGCACTACCGCCTGACAAACTGGATTTATTGCGCAGTATTAATATTAGATCCACGTCATAAATGTGAAACTTTCTCCATGACGCCATGGGGAAAAGAGATGCAGGAAAAGTCCCTATTGAAATTTGAGGAAATGTTCAAAGTCTAGTACGAAAGGTATTCCACTCAAATACAGTCCGCTCAGTCAATGGATCTAGAGTTTCTTGAGAGGTATGTTTTGGTAGAAAGTGACGAGGAAGACCTTCTAGATGTATATTCTCTCTATAAGCAGTCAAGACCCAGTACTGGCAGGTATTTTCTCCTTTTCGACTAATTTCACTTACCTTAACTATTTTGACCTAAGAGTCTCAGTCTCAGTCAATTAGTCTCAGAACTTTTATTTAATTTTTATTTACTTTTAAATAGAAATTTAACCCTTTTTCTGTTAAGACCTAATGGTTTTCATATATTTTCTCCTAGTCTATCATCCCAGCATGAAAAATGGAGGAAAGAATTGGCAGACTATCTTCAACTGCCGAGGTCCCCTAGCGATGTAAATATATTGACATGGTGGAAGGCAAATGAGGCAACTTTTCCAGTGCTATCAAAAATGGCGAGAGACTTCCTCAGTATTCCCAGTACATCTGTTCCAGCGGAAAGGTTGTTCTCAAGAGCAGCCATGACAATAAGGAAGCATAGAAACCGCTTGTGTCACGAATCAGCAAGAAGTTTACTCTGTGTGAATTCGTGCGTGACGTGCTATTTGGCCAGTCAAATGAAATCTTCTGTTAATTAAACTTTTTTAAATCTGAAAATTATTTAAACTACTTTATTAAAGCGAAAATTATCTCTTATACCACTCACATTATTTTTGCGATTATTTTCTTAAACCTTCTGTGGATTTCTCTGCAGTAAATTTGTGTCTACATTCCCTTTTTAGAATTTTTTGTTTTATGTTAATAGTTTATTCATTGAGTATCAATAAAATCAATGATTTTACTAGCAGTTTGATGTAATTGGTGTCCAGATCAATATATATTTAAAATTTATATTAATGGCTTTTCTATTTCGAGTGTACCGATTCAGCGATTAAGTACGCAAAGGAAACTGCTTTTTATGGTGCAAAATTTATTTTGGGGGAAACGAGACGAGACGAGAGTCTCGTCCGAGACTCGAGACCGAGACGAGACTGGGGTTCACGAGACGAGACTCGAGACGATACCAGAGTTCAGAAAACGAGACTGAGACGAGACTGGCTCAAGTCTCGTCTCGGCTCGTCTCGCGGCAACACTACTAGGTAGAGAGTAAGAATGAGGAAAGGGATAGAGATTGAGGTATGGGAGGGCAAAGAGGGGAAGACGAAGGTGTAGAGGGGAAGGAGGTGTAGGAGGGGGAGAGGAAGGTGTAAGAGGGGAAGGAGGGGAAAGACGAAGAGCGGGGAGAGGGCGGGCGGAGGGGAGAGAGGAAAAAAGGGGAGCAAAAGGAAGAGGAGAGTGGAGGAAGCAGGGAGATGAGATGAGGGGGAGGGAGAAACTAGTGTGATTTATTGAGTCAAGGAGGCGAGAAAGCCTGGTGAATAAGAATGCAAGAAGATTCAAGATCTTTGAGCTGAAGGGGAGAGGAAGAAGGGGGAAGGGAAGCAAGTAGACCGACTATGAAAGTGTTATTGAAAGTGGAGTTGTGGGAGGAGACGTGAATGGCGACAGGGAGAGAAACAGAAGGGGAGGGGCAATCGTTACAAGACGAGCGGTACCCATTCATTCTAATATTGAGAGGAGTGGTGGATAAGCCAATATAGAAAGAAGGGCAGTGTTGGCAGAGGAGGATGTAGACAATGTTAGGCGTGGTGCAGGAGGGTGAGAGGAAAGAAGGGAGGGGAAAAGCGAGGAACCTGTCCGGCAAGGGCTGAGTGATGAGGATGGCGCAAGTTTTACATCGCGGGCGGTTGAACGGGGTGGGAAGGGATTTGGTGGGTTTGAGTGATTTGGACAGGGGTTTGGTGATATTGAAAATGGCGGATAGATTGGGGGGGCGTCTGAAGCTGAGAGAGGGAAATTGGTGGAATATTTTGGAAGTGGTTAGATTGTCTGACAGGATAGGGTAGAGGTTTTTAATAATACGTCTAATAGAGTCCACACCTGGGAAGTAGGTGGTACAGAGGGAGATAGTGTGTTGAGAAATGCTATTAGTGGGAGGCAGTTTGGGGGAGTGTGGTTTTTTGAGGATTTATTATTGAGAAGGTGCTCTGGATAGCCTCTGCGAAGAAGAGATTGATGGAGGTTAGTGAGGAATTTATCAAGGGAGTCAGGGTTGTTGCAGATTCGGTGGCCACGAATAGAAAGGGAGTAGGGGAGGGAACGTTTATTATGGGAGGGGTGGCAGCTGTTGTAATGGAGGTATTGTTGTTGGTTGGTGGGCTTGATATGCACGGAAGTGCTAAATTTGCGGTCAGAGAGGGAGACGTTTACGTCTATAAATATGACGTTAGAGGCAGAGATGTTAGAAGTATAGGAGAGGGGATAGGAGGCGTTGAGGGAGGAAATAAAAGAGTTGAGAGAATGAATACCATGTGGCCATAGAAGGAAGATGTCGTCAATGTAACGAAGCCAGAGAAGAGGTTTTAGAGAGCATGAAGATAGAAAAGATTGTTCAAAAAGTCCAAGGAAGAGGTTGGCGTAGGAAGGACTGAAGCGACTACCCATGGCGCATCCTTTAATTTGAAGAAAGAATTTGTTGTTGAAAGAGAAAGCGTTGTGGGTAAGGATGGACTTGGAAAGATCAAGAAGGAACTCAGAGCTGGGAATTTGAGGAGCAGGACGTTTAGTGATGAAATGGCGGATGGCAGAAATTCCTTCAGAATGAGGAATGTTGGTGTATAGGGAAGTGACATCAATAGTGGCCATTAAGATATCACAGTCAGAGAGAATGGAGTGTGCTGATTTCAGAAGGATTTTCAGTGTAGCATCAAGACCTGGATGAAAGGTAGTCGCAAAGATAATAGAATCGTCCATTGATATATTGTCCTCAGGATGAGGTACGAAGCGCGGTCTCGGAGAGGGTTCGGTCGCCTTAATGAGTTATCTCACCAAGGAGGGGGGATAGCCACGACTCACGAAAGCTTTGTCCAGGTCTTCCAAGTATCGAAATAAGTAAGAATTTTCAGAACAGATTCGGCGACCTCGACGTGCCAAAGAGAATGGGAGAGAGCGTTTGCTGTGTTCGGGATGACAGCTGTCCCAATGCAAGTACTGCTGAAGGTTGGTGGGTTTTTTGTGGACGGATGTGCTGAGTTTTCTATTTTGCAAATGAATATCTACATCGAGGAAAGTTATTAAAGAAGTGGAGGAGCGGTGAGTGAAAGAAAGAGTTGGATGGGAGTGAATCCTTTGAATAAAATCTTCAAGGGCTGAGCTTTCATGGGTCCAAATGATGAAAATATCATCAATATAACGGAGCCAAATGAGGGGCTTCTGGGAAGAAGAAGATAAAAGATTTTTCTCCCATCGCCCGAGGAAGCTAGAGGCGTAAGAAGGGGCCATTCTCGTGCCCATAGCCGTGCCCCTTACTTGGAGGAAATGACGCCCTCCGAAAACAAAGCTGTTTTTGGTGAGAACCATCCTCATGAGTTTCAGCAGAAATCCGGTGGAGGGGCGCGAGCCATTGGGTCTACTGTTGAGAAGTTCCTTTGCAGCTGCCAGACCTTCATTATGGGGTATATTAGTGTAAAGGGAGCATACCAGTGTGACACTCCTTAGTAGTGTATCTCCTCCAGCTGAAGAAGGGTCCTTAGCCCGAAAGCTACCCCTAAGCAGTGGACACCGGTGTAGTCATGGATCATCTGCCAGTGAGTGTCCACTGATTTACTTTCCTATCCTTCCCCAACCTCAACGCCTTGTTGCTAGCTTATATATATATATATATATACGAGTTCGTGGAAAATCACACACGCGATAATGTAAATAGACTATGCCACAGGTGGGGCGGAATTAAATATAAACACATAAAAAAAGAACACTCACAATATTAGTTGATATTTCGGTTGCTAGAACCTTTCTCAAAGGAAGACGGATACAGATTCTGTATCCGTCTTCCTTTGAGAAAGGTTCTAGCAACCGAAATATCAACTAATATTGTGAGTGTTCTTTTTTTATGTGTTTATATTTAATTCCGCCCCACCTGTGGCATAGTCTATTTATATATATATATATATATAAACACAAATATAACAGGTGGGGCGGAATTAAATATAGAAACACAAAAAAGAACACTCACACTATACGTTCTGATATTTCGACAGCCGAAAAGCTGCCTTTCTCACAGAAGGAAGGAAACAGAATGATGGACAGGCAGGGGACAAGGGGTAGAGTGAGGTAGGAGGAGAGGGAGGAGAAAGGGGTAAGAAAGGGGTGCAGAGGGGGGGCGGGAGGGGGTCAGAAGAGGATAGCGGGGTGAGGAGGGGGAGAAGAGGGGAAGAGGCGGGAGAGGGTCGGAGGAGGAGGAAGGGATGTGGGAGGGAGGAAAGGGGAGGGGCGGTAGAGGATAAAAGGAGGAGAAAGGGGAGAAGAGGAGAAGGGGCGGGAGGGGTCAGTGAGCCCGATTTAATCCGGGGGGATTATAGGCAGAATAAAGCCAGACACATGCCATTTCTAATGTACGTAATTGAAGGGGAGAGGCAGAGGGAGGGAGGGAAGACAATATGCCTGCTCGGAAGCATTTGTCAAAACTGACATTGTGGGAGGAAGCATGGATCGGGACGGGGAAGGAGGCATTGGGCGAGGACGGCTTGGAACTGGCTCGGTGGCCGGTCAATCTAAAACTTAGGGCGTTAGTGGTGAGACCAATGTAATAGGAATCGCAAATGTTGCACAGGAGGATGTACACAATGTTGCGGGAAGTTCATGACCGAGAGGGGACGGAAGGAAGTGGGTGGGAGAGGAATTTAGCGGGGAGAGGGTCGGTAATAAGGATATGGCACGTTTTGCATCTCGCGCGATGGCAGGGGTTGGGTGGGGTTTTAGAGCTAATATAAGGTTTAGTCAGCGGTTTGGTGGTATTTAGGATGCTGGAGAGGTTGGGGGCACGCCTGAAGGTGAGAGAGGGACATTTGGGGAATGTGTTTTTGGTGGTGAGATTATCAGAGAGGAGTGGGAAAAGGTTTTTAATGATTTTTTTGAGGGCATGGACGCCTGGGAAATAGGTGGTACAGAGGGAGAGTTGTATTTCTCCTTATTTTGTGTTGGTTTAGGAGGAAAGGGTTTTTGAGAATTCGTTTATTGAGAAGAGTCTCAGGATATCCTCGTCGGAGAAGGGATTGGTGTAAAGAGGAAAGGAATTTATCAAGGGAATCAGGGTTATTACATATGCGAAAGCCTCGTGTGGACAGAGAGTAGGGGAGGGATCTTTTATATATATATATATATAATGTCTTGGTCGAAAATCGCTCTCGGTGACGATGCACATGCATAAATAAAACAGTAATACACTAAACAAACACAGAAACACGCAAAAAGGACACTCACAAAAGAAAACTTGGACGTTTCGGCGGTCAGGCCGCCATTGTCAGCGGTAGAAGAATGATGAAAAGTCCGCTCTGTTCCCTTGGGAAGGAAAGGGCAGAGAGGAAGGAGGGGGGGTAAGTGCGAATGGATAGTGGTGGGGAGTTGGGCAGTGGTGGGGAGAGATAGGTGGCTATTGGGCTATTAATTTCAATGGGCTAGGTTTAGCCCGGGCTTTTCGAATGCCCTTGTTGCCCAATTATGGGCGTATTCTCGGATTTTCACGTCAACATTACCAGCGGATTCGGGAAGGGCTTCTAAGATTTCCAGGGAGAAACAATTGTCAAAATGTTGAGAGTAGGAGGCGGTATGTTTGGGGATTGGATCAAGAAAAGGTGGACTTTTGGTGGCATGGCGGTGATTGTTCATACGGATATTGAGAGGGGTGGTACATTTTCCCACATAGAAGGCAGGGCAGAAATTGCAGGAAAGGCGGTAGATGATGTTGCTGGTGGTACAATTGGTCGTAGAGGAAGATCTTTTGAGGGAGGGGGTGGAGGAGGGGCGGAGGAGAGAGCAGCATTTGCACCTAGGGCGTTCGCATGTTGAGGAAAGTGGCGGAGGGAGGTGGGTTGGAGGGAGAGTTAAGTGGATTTAAGAATGTCTCGCAGATTTGAGGGACGCTTATAGGAAACTTTGGGACATGAGGGTAGGAGGAGGGAAGTAGAGGTATTGTTTTTTATGATTGGATACAGGTCTTTCAATATATTTTTGATTCTGTGTGCACCAGGGAAGAATGTGGTGACAAGGTTAAGTTGGTCAGGTTGGTGGGTCTTGGTCCGAGGGGTATATTTTGCAGTGGGAGACAGGATTTTATTTAAAATCAATTTCTCTGGGTACTCGCGTTCTCTGAGGGAGTAATGGAGAGTGTCGATATATTCTTTTAGAGAGGGGGCATTGCTGCAGATCCGGTGGCCGCGGATAGAAAGGGAATAAGGGATTGAGCGTTTGGTGTGAGAAGGATGACAGCTGTTAAAATGGAGGTATTGGTCGTGGTTAGTGGGTTTTTTGTGGACGGAGGTGATGAATTTACTGTCCTTCATTTGGATATTAATATCCAGAAACGTAATTAAGGAGTCAGAAATGGAAGATGTGAAGGAAACTGAGAATGAAGAGTTCAGTGTGGAAATGAAAGAAGATAAAGAATCACGGCCGTGAGGCCAGAGGACGAATATGTCGTCAATGTAGCGGGCCCAGAAGAGAGGTTTAAGGGTTTGGTTTTTTAAGAAAGTGGTTTTGAGATGGCCCATGAACAGGTTGCCATAAGATGGTGCCATGCGAGTACCCATGGCGGCGCCTTTAGTTTGAAGAAAAATTCGATTATTAAAGGAGAAAGCATTTTTTGTTAAAACCATTTCGGCTAGGCGGATGATGAAGTTTGTGGAGGGAAGGTGTGGTTTTGGGCGTTGGGATAAATAAAACTTTAATGAATTTATGCCTTCATCGTGAGGAATGGACGTATAAAGGGAGGTAACGTCTTTAGTGGCCATGAGTAAAGTAGTATTAGGGGGGATAGAGACGGCGTGGAGAAGGTCGAGGAAGTGGTAAGAATCTTTGATGAAGGAGGGAAGAGATATGACTAGGGGTTTGAGGTAATGGTCAACTAGTGCTGAGATGCGCTCTGTAGGGAAATTGATGCTGGAGATCGTCGGAGAAGGGATTGGTGTAAAGAGGAAATAAATTTATCAAGGGAATCAGGGTTATTGCATATGCGAAAGCCTCGTGTGGAAAGAGAGTAGGGGAGGGATCTTTTAGTATGGGAGGGATGGCAGCTGTTGTAAGGAAGATATTGCTGCTTATTGGTGGGTTTGATGTGGACTGAGGTGCTGAAATGGCGGTTGGAGAGAGTGATATCTACATCAAGGAAAGTTATAAGGGAAGAGGAGAAATGAGAGGTGAAGGAGACAAAAGAGAATTCGTTGAGAGCGGAAATAAATGAATTAAAAGAATCGACGTCATGGGGCCAGAGAAGGAAAATTTCGTCGATGTATCGGAGCCAGAGTAAGGGTTTCAGGGGTTGTGAGGATAGGAAGGATTCTTCGACACGGCCGAGGAAAAGGTTGGCATAGGAAGGGCTATTCTTATGTGGAAAATGGCGGAATAATTATCCATTAAACTGTGATATAAGTTATATGTAGCCTTAATTGAACGAAAAATCGTGATATTTTCCTTTATTCGAGGCCACCCACACTCCCTAAATCATGCGAACACAATCTTATTTTTAAATTTTTAAACTATATTATAGGCGATATATATTAAACATCATTAATAATGATAATTAGTACTAACTATGCATAGGAATTATTATTGACTCATGCATTTTTGCATGCTAAAGCCATCACTCACAGCAACCATTAATGTGAGTTATCGTACGTTTAGTCAAAGTTTAGACTTATAAAACAAAAGAATGTGTCAAATTAACTACTATTTACTAAATTACTGACCTAATTCAAGTATTAATTACTCTTTTTCAATAATTAAATACACATACGAGCTACATATTGAAAGATGTATGAATTGGCCTCCATGCCTCTCAACGCTTGCCTCAATATAGCAAGATCAATCGATACTTGGCAAGGCACGTCGGCCTCAGTGCACTGTGGGGCACTTGCCAGGGTAACCTTATTGGCGAGCGGAAAAACAATCGAAAGGTTACGTATTGGCCGTTAGTCATTTGTCGGAGAGGGAGTGATAAAAAATACGATGCGATTTGCGGTGCATTCGGAAAGACCAATAAAACGCATAACATCCTAGAAATTTTAAAGTTAACCAGATGAAAAATAAGTTTTACACACAATGTAAAGAAATTCTGAATGAGACTTTGAGTGGATTCAAAGGGGATATGGATGACGGTTTCATTGATGTGAAGAAGTTCGAAAAGTTAACCACCTCACCTTTATTTAATAAGCATCCACGTTAAAACTAGTTTCTGATCGGGTGCAGAAATGTTATACATTAAGAATACTATAATTCCATATTACCCTGAACTGATGCGCTCATGTGAGTTTAACCTGACGAAAGTGTGAAAGAATAATCAATGATACAGTTATTCGTGCTGTATAAAAGTACTTAAGTTTCACTTTACTGCTATACCTTCGTAGTGGTAATAAGTCAATATTCATGGATTAACCACAATATTCTGCCCAAAGAATTAACCTTTTATATGCTTTCCCTGAGATAAAAATTGCACCTTAAAACGGTGAATTGTCTAAATAAGGCCGTAGAAGTTTAATTAATTACCATCAACAATCAAATGTACCGACAAAACAAAACCTTTTTAAAGTATGTAACACTGAGGCTATCCTCAGGATCCAGGACAACTTAAATAGTCTTTTCCTGCAATTTATAAATTATATATTTGCTGTAGTAGTGTATTTAAAATATTGATAAACGGATTTCTGTTATAAAATTACTCATACTCGCCGGTAGAATTATTTTTTCTGAAGGTGACCCCATCTTCAGGCAAATGTTGAAGGGGGCTACCAAAATCTTTTTTGTTTCTTCTGATTTTTTCAATTTAATTTTAATGTTTTCGAGAAGAATGATTATTATTGTTATCAAAATTAATAAACGCAATGTTTTTATGTTAAATTTTAATTGCATATTTACTGGAAAATATATACGTATTATTAAGGTAATCAACCGGTTAAGATATATTTAAAATTAAATTACAACTTATTTAGCATATGGTTTATGGTGCGTCGGCTATGCTGCAATTTGTTATCTTACTTAGCAGCCTTCCGCCACTAATGGAATTCCTAGCGTCAACCCTAATTCAGTCGCCTCCGTCTGATAGCCACGCTGTCGGGCGAGTACTACCTAACAGTCTAAGTTATTGAAAACGTTTGCGGTCAACTCATTCCTGACATAAATATTCTTGCATCGATGGAAAAAAGTCTAACGGTCAGTAACTCTTGGGAAAAAATCCAACTCCACATTTTCAGCGAAGACCATGGACAACATTAATTGTGCACTGTTTCATCGTTTACATCCATAGAAAAATTACCCGAGGTGCAAATCATGACTTAAAAATATTCTAGGGGAAGAGCTGAATTCAACAATTAGGAGTAAGCACATGAAAACATCATCATAATCATAGTATTACAATCCTAGGATTGGTCTACTGAAGCCCTCCATTTCGCCCTATCCCATGCCAGTTTCTTCACTTCCCTATGGTTCTTCTCCCCGTATCCATCTTGACTTTCCCCAAGTACTTGTCTTTTGGTCTTCCTCTGGGGACTTTCCCTTCAATTGAAAACATATGAACAATAAAATGTTCAGCAAGGCATGCAAAAATTAATGAAAATGTATCTGGACAGCCATAAGACACATTAATTTCATGTCATGGGATCATTTTGCATTTTGCATTTTTTCCGAGGAGGATGACAATAGAGAACGAGGAGAAAAATGTAAATACAAGGAAAGAAAACAATATGGATGAACGCAGGCAAAAATTGTTTAACTATTTCGAGACAATCAATGCTTTGTTCGGGCAAGGAACTCGTGGAGGGCAGGTTATACACGAAAAATGATAGCGGGAGATAAAATGTAAACCAAGACTAACATTTATAATAATGTTAAAATGAAACTGCGAAAACATTTCATGACTTCCTCAAATTAATAGAGAAGAACTGGCTGACACATTTGCTCACCGCCTGATGCAATATTGATGGCACAGATTTTTGCAATTTCCTCGCGCAAACATACAGCCATCCAATTGGTCGGTTAATCTTAACATCGCTTCCCGTCGCTGAAATATTTATTCCGAGAAAAACGGTTCCTATCGTTCAGCTCTCCTCGATAAAGATTCTGAATCGGTTGAAGGAGAAAAAAAGGGAAAATGAAAATTTAACGGGCCCTTTGATGGAGACGCGGGAGGAAGAAAGGGGAGTATTATTATTATTTCCTTTTAAAGAAGCGAGGGGATAGAAAATAAGGATGAAGCCCTCCCGAGTCCCAGAGCCGATAGCAAGATGTCAAAAAGAGACCCCTCCTCTCACGACACCAACCTTGCCTCGTGTTTTGCTCCCTATCTCCGCGCAGCGAGGAAGATGAAAAAAATAAGAAACTGATTGTCGTGAGCAATTCCCATGAAAAGGCGAATAATGAGGAGATGGGATGGGCGGGAGGTGAGAGGTTGGGAGAGGTTTCGGGGTGAGGTGGGGGGGGAAGATGGGGAAAACCTCTCAAGAGGGCCAACACTTCATAATGGTTATATAGCATTTGCCACACGGTAGTGATAACGTCTTTTCCATCACTCACCCCCTGCCACCCACCTCCACCACACGCGCTTGTACACTGCCTTTGATCTCCCGACACCCCTCCCTCCGCCCCTACCTCCCCCTCAGCTCGCCCCCCTCCCGCCCCCACCCAGCCTCCCCATTTGCTCTCTGCAGCGTTTGACACGAGGCTTCGGGGTCGCCTCTTTCGCCGGGGAAAATGTCAACCGATGTTTTTGATAACTACGCACAGGGATCCGACTCGGTAGATTCAAGGGGAATGGGACGGAGAATATAAAAGGGCTCTTCTCTCTTTCTCTCTGGGATGCATCGTTCATTATTCTTAAAACTCACGCACGGCCTTGATAAACGTCCGCGGGAAAAATTGGCCAAATTTTCTGATGCCATGTGAATCTCATATGCGCCAACGAGGCATATGTAACACATGAACTCTCTCCAGACTCCCCTCTCGTCAATGTTACAAACTAGACATCGATGTAACGGCACCGGGAACTGTATAACGGAGATTTCTCACGTGAGTGCAGGCGTTACGCTCACTCAGTCTTGGATTCCGGGCAATACGCTTTAGAGATTTGCCTAAAAAAGACCATTTTGTCTAAAAACTTCTGCATTTCAGTAAAACGTTAATGGCATGGTACATAATCTGTGATCACCGTTATCAATTGGTAGGTGAGGAAATATTTGCTTGCTAAATGTTCATTTTCTGCATTAAATCAGTCTTAATTCACGGAAATCGGCGCTATATTTCTCACATTTTTGTCACAAAATTTACGCATTTAATTCGCATAGTAAATCGCTCTGAATAAATATTATGATTATACGTATTTCTCAATAGTAGAAAAATTATGAGTCAGAAATTTTTACATTCCTGCTACAAATCATTCTATGCCAAATTCATTATTTCAAACAATAATTTCTTGTTTAGCATATGACCTAGGTATGTGCTTAATCCTTTATCCGCAGAGAACCCTGGAAACCATAGAAGAGTTGAGGAATGTGAATTTACTGTGTACCAAAGCAATAGCAAGTTCTATTTTTACTCAATGCCAAAAAGTGAACATAAGATCAGTATTTTTCACATTTGAGAGGTAATAGAAGTAGAAGCGGCAATATTATCGACGGAAGCAGGAATAATAATGCATATAAAAACATAATGATGAAAATGGTTTTCAGCATAAGAAAAAAAAATAAAAAAATAAATGGTGAAAATAATTTTTACATAATAACTATTCCATTGCAGAAAAATATAGGACCCTTTCTTTTTTCGAATTAAATTAATGCGCCTATCAAACTCGTAATATCCAAATTGTACACCAACTCTTGGAATTTATTGGGCTGAAAAACAGGAGTCATAGTGAATTTGAAATTCATAATCACTCGCAGCATGATTCCATAATAACTACCACGATCATCATATTAAAACATAATTTGTGTTCAATCGCCATATTTTAAGAATCTATCATACACAAATTAATAGCAAGAAAGAATATATTACCCAATATTTTACTAGTAAGCATCTGCTCCCTCAAATATTTGTTAATTCAATGGTGATTTGACAGTTCTCATTTCTTTCCCAGCACCAGATATAAAGAGGAAAGTCAAGAAATTTTAGTTTAACAATTGATTAATTGATTTCTGTTTGACCAAAATAACCTTTAAGTACACCCAGGACTGCTCATAAGAGCTGATCCTTAACATGTTATTCACTTTATTAAATTAGTACTTAACTCTCAACACCGTGCCTTTTCTAGTCGTAATGACCACAATTTATGCTTAGTTACATTATTTTTTTATGATTTTAAAAAACAATATAACTTATGTCTTGCATTATCTACTGTTTATTTAATTCAGATGTTTTAAAACCGAAAAATTTCATCTAAAAGCGAAGGACTAGTTCAAAACTATCGACGGCTACTAATGCAAAGTCAATAGAAAATAATCGAAAACAATTCCATATTGCATTGGGATGAAAATTTCAAGGTTTTCATGCTACTCAATAGATCGTTTATTATCTGCCAGATTGCGTACTGAATTTTTAAGGAACTAGTTGACACGTTAAATAGTAGATCTTCCAGATACATATATACAATATGCTGTGCAAAAAAGATACTATTTTGATTCTGAAGAAAGTGGGTAAAATCGTGCAGCATCCTTTTAAAGACGAAATCCCTTTATGAGAAGAAATCTATTCAATGTCTGCCGCTTACTTGAACGATTCATTTTAAAATTCTAAAACGCGGTCAGCTACGGAAATAATCGTGTTTACGGGTTATTTGTATCTTGCCTGAGATATGCAGGGCTGTTCGAATAATTCGGTATTTAAGGCATTTTGTTGTAATACATCATTAGGACATAAAGGCACGCTGGAAGTCACGCACGTTGAGGGGGTCCATACCTACGTTGAGGAGCGCAGCGAACTAGGTAACTAGCTTTATATTTCTCCGGTCCAATGAATGTTGATTAACCGATTTAGTCTTCTACACCAATGCAAGGCTAGTCAATTTTTGCCGAACGTGGTAGTATAATGAGAAAGACATGTTTTCAAAAATATCATTAGGAGTTAATCTTTCGAAGAAATTTCAGAGTATCAGATTAGTTGGCAGTAGATACGGTTTCAGCTAACATTTTTGTTTCCCCTCTTCGCCTGTTCTCTTGTCTCGTTACTCTTCCAAAATGCGTTCACCCTCTCCCTCTCTCAACCCAAGCACTCAAACTCAAAATCACACGACTGGAAGTCGTTTTCAAGACGACCCTAACATATGCATGATCATATATTTATTTATGTATTTTATTTTCCCGTTATCGGCATTCTTCCTCCTCCCCAACCAACGCTACGTTTGGTCATTCATGTTGTTTCCCCTCCCTTTCATCCTGCTTTAGTTTGTTTGTTTGAATTGCACTAAAAAATTGAGATTGTGTTTTTTGTGAATATAAATATAATCATATAATAGCAGTACGATGACGAATAATGAGGTGATAATGGCGGCAAGAATATTGAATAATAATGAAATACTGCAGACGCGGATTTGATAATAAGTGAAGCAATCGTTAAATAATCCACGGGTGAAAGAAAGTATATTCTGCACTTTTGGAATCAGAGTATGACTGGGTAAAAAGAAAAAAATGTGGAGGGTTTTCAGTGTCTTTTTAGAGAAAATGAAGGTATTGAATGTTTCGAAGTCTATGTATGATAAAAAATAGTAAGGTGGGTTCACACCTTGCTATTTTATAACGAGCGAATTGGGGGCTTAAGTGACTGATTTGAAATAAAACAGTTCTTCAAACAAGGATGCGTTTTATCTCTGTGGCTGTGTCAAGTTTTATCGACGAATGTTTGAGACATTGTGTAATAATCCTGGCGTAATGGTTTAAGAGTTGTAAATGAGCAAGTTCTACAATACGCAGATGATGCTGAGTAGCTATCTGCGAGTTCACAGAAGCGGTTCGTGGGCCGTTTACGTGAAGCAGTCAAGAAAATGAAACTGTAAATGCATCACAGACTAGATTCGTGGTTTTTAAAAAGGATAATGGAATTGATGATTGCATGATGAGGGTCAATGGTGGAATAATTGAGCAAGGGAATGGTTTTGTGTGACTTAGACGAATGTTTTTGAAAAATAAGAGGATAGCTGAAACGATTGAAAGGCGTTCAAATGCTTAAGGAAAAGTCGCAGGCAGCATGTGGAGCATATATTAAGGAGTGAATGTTTGCCTAAGGAAGCAAAATCGTGGCATACTAAAGTATACTCCTTCCCAATTTGTAATATGATGGCAAGGCTTGGGTCTACTATCATATGCATCAGAGTAGGCTAAATGCAGTTGGTATGGGGCATCTGAGAAAAGTTTGCGGTAAAAGCAGATGGGATAGGGTTAGAAATAAGTTGGAGATGAAAGAATGCGGAATGGATACTCCAGTGATGGACATGCATAAATCGAGCGTGACTCGTTGGTTTGGCCATGTGGATAGAAATGGATGATCGATAAAAAAAGAATATTAATGATAGAGGAATGAAAGGCGTGAGAGGAAAGTGTAGACCGAGAAAGCAATGAGTGCATGCGGTGAAAAATGTTATTAAGAGAATGAATGCAAGGATTGGGTAGTATGGAGGAAACTATTAAAGTAGAGTCAGTTTCACAGCCTTATCACTGACGATTAAATTTTTGGACTATGCCTCTTCCTAAATAGGACGATGAGTATATTTATACGCTCACAGAAGAATCATTGATCGTGAAAAAAGTAAAGATATAAAACCACCAGGCTTGGCAGCTATTAAATGCAGTACACAAAAAAGAACACTCACACGAAATGGTTACCGAAATCTCCGTCAATCAAAGCAGGTCTTCTTCTAGGGAGAGTAGACCGTAACTCAAGAACTGTCATCTCTCAAGAGGAATGCCAGCATTGACTCAAGAAATTAACTCTTACGAGTGTTCATTTTAATTCTGCGTTCACCAGCAGCCACACTTAAGAGGTTTTATAGCTTTTATATTCACATATAAACATACACACAAATGTGCGCATAAAAATAAACATTTATACGACTGTTGTGCGAGCGCTCAAGAAGAGCTCAAGCTCCAGAAACGTCCTCAGCATTAAAGCTTTTTTCTTTCCCAACGCTTTTTTTCCCTCCCTCACCATTTAAGTGTTTATATACGTATGAATATATGTACTTAAAAACAATTATCCCCACTCTCCGGACATTCTCCCCCAACTACGACAATACCCTCATACGCCCCGCGGCGTGCGAATTCTCGAGACCACCCTCCCCCCACTGCCACAATCACGTCTCCCACAACCCACCCTCCCTTCTCTCCTCCCACCACCTCCTCCTCCCTCCGAGCCTCTGCAGTCATTGACCTGGTCGTCCTCACACTCAACCTTCCTCTTCCGACACTCCACCCCCCTTTACTCGCTCATCCCCCCTGCCACAGCCCCCCCGCCCCTTCATCCACTCCGATCCAGTCTTGGTGGATGAGGCGTGGAGGTGGGCGGGGGGTGAGGAGGGAGGAGAGAGAGAGAGAGGACCATTTCGTTCTTATCAGCGGGAAGGGCCGTGCGTTTTGAGATCCTCACGTCGACTTCTCTCTCCGGATCGCGAAAATACGTAAAACAAAAGCGAGTGGCTAGGCCGTCGTCGGTTAAGGTAGTGTGAGCGAGGTACTTCCCTATTCATAATCGAGACACCACATTCGAATTTTATTTTTTATTTCAGCATCTGTAAGAAGTATGAATTAAATATTGTAATAATAATGGCACAAATATAATGTTATGTATATCTGACAAACATTCTCAGTAATGAAATAAATATAACCACATAGGTCTCTAACTTGACTCCTTTTTTCACGACGTACGGTGAAATTGCCTTCAAAATAGAAGGTTTTTTTTGAGATTCTGTAAAAACTAATGCGGTGAGTAATTGATTAATTTTTATAAATAGTTGAGAAAACCTACAAACTACACACCGTTAGTTTTTTGACAAAATCTAGGTGTTATAGGCTCCAAAAGGGTTGGGCAAAGGGTTAATATTTTTATACCATTGACATGTGGGAGTTTTTCTTTAAAATGAGGTCAGATTCATCAAATTCTTGGTGAAATTATATCGCTCAATTTAACTTATGAGGTTCCATCCGAAGATTTCACTCAAGTAGGGATTGTAAATTCACTGAAAAGTTTACACAATTATGCTTCACGACCAATTTTTATGCTACTGAAAAATTAAAAGAAACCTACAAAATTACATAACCACCATAAATGCGATTTGTTTTCTCGTGTTATCTGAAAATTATTTTCAAGCTCTGAAAAAAAGAACTGTGAAACTCGCAAGGAATGTGGTGACCTATGAAAGGCAAAAATTGAACGAGTGGCCAAGAGACAATAATTATTTTACGTGGATATGCCACCCTAGTTTGCCTCTCTAACAACTTCATTACATGCATAAATCACTTTACACATTTAACATTCATCAAGAGAAAGGCAAAGTCACTAGTAATAAACCACAGTTTAGAGGTACTGGTATCAATATGCTTCAAATATAGTTAAAATTTCTAATGGATTTGCTTACAATTATTACCATAAAAATCTTGAAATTTGAGTTGAGATATAGGCAATAGGAGTTCATTTCTGGAAATTCCCTACGAAATATTATAACATATTTGTTTTATATTGGTGTTTGTTCCATAGTTTATTTGCTTAATTATTTATTCCTACTCCGTTTTAATTGAAGGTTTCCTTGGACTGAATGCAAAGACTTCTGCATTTTTCTGGTATTCACTATGTTGATTGTTTCTTCTGACAACAGTTTCGTCGGTGACAGTCACTACGATCTTAAGTCTCTCGAATATTTCTATAACTTAGACTAATCTTGCACAATAACCATAACCGAGTGGAGGAAATTGTTTCGGGGTAATTATTTTTTCCACGAAGAAGTATAATTGACGAACATGGATAAGTATAAATGCCACAGTATTTAGTTCACCAGATTTCGCCAGATTTATTAAATCCTAGGAAAGTTATAACTCTGATTATTTATGGTGAATATTTTATTTCGCAGAATAATATCCATTTTTTAGATCATGCTACGACAATAAGTTGCAGAGGATACGGTAGCACAACAAGTGCGACGAAGAGGCATAAAGCCGTGCGATCACTAAAGACAGAGCAGTTTGTGCTGTGGAAAGCGAGAGAAATTTAATCTACAAAATTCAATCGCAGCTACTGGATGCCGTAGTGCTCAAGGGATTAGATCGCACTGCGCGTTCCTAGAAGAGCTCCTCCGGGAACCATACCACGCATGTGCCACAAGATTACGAAATAGAATGAATCGAAACTTGCGGGGATTCTCTCCCGTCCGAAACGGAGAAGACATCGAAATGGAGGCGCAGCTTGAAAAAATAAAGAGTGGGGGAGCTATCGTAGGAACCAACTTGCTTGGCGGTCTATGGGAGTCGTAGGAAGCCTAGGGACGCCACCATCACCACTACAAACGGCGGAAGTGACTGTAGTAGTCTACCACGATATGTCTTCACTAGTTAACATACAGGCGTTTCAGACGAGTAGAGCGTCTGTGAGGATAGCAGGTAGACAATCAAGTTCGAAGAGACGTTAAGACTGTCTCTCCTGGCTATGCGGAGGCAAAGGTGGAGGTATCTTAACTATCTGCAGGTGAAAAACATTGATTCAGAAGCATGCTTGCTGGGCCTATCGCAACTAATGAAGTGCAACTCCGAAGGAAGGAAAGAAAGGAGAAAAAACGGATGTCGATGAATAAGAATATCGACGAGTAAGCGGTTAACAGCATAGCGGAAAATTATATGTATTTACCTCAACGGTTCATATGTAATCCCTTTTGCTAATGGTCTAAAAGGGGAACTCTATCCATCAAGACGAATTCAGAACAAATAAAAAATGAGGTAGTGGCACATTTGTAGAAAGAAAGATGGTGACGAATTGAAATGTCAATCAGTAAACCATTGAACTGATACAGGGAACATAATATGAGCGTTATTTGACAAGCAAATCATAGGCAGTTATTAGTGAATATTTTGACATAATTACCGAGCAAGCAATGAGGTTATATCATTATGAAGGTTAAATTATTGAAGGCAGTGCACCCATAAGAGATAACTTGAGGCGTCCCTTTGTGAACATTTCTAACACTCATGTTGAACAATTATAACTTTTTTGCGTAGGTTTTCGTCGGGTTGTCCATTAGCGCTCTGTATTTTCGGGTCCTCCATCCGCGTTCTCGTTGACTTTGGCTGACAACGGTTTCGATATCCATCCTGCTATCGTCTTCAAGTCGAAGGTAAAAGAAGCTGTTGACAGCCATTGTCAGCCAAACTCAACGAACGCGGATGGAAAACCCGAAAATGCAGAGCGCTAATTATAACTTTGTACTGTTTTCACACTTAATTTATTTGCCGACCAAGGTGTCAAACGATTAGGGTCACTATCAAGGTATCACCTACAGTAAAGGCCTTGCAACAAGTATTATAAAATCTCCAATGGTTGTAATAAATTAGCACCACTCGTCAAAAGTACACAACAATTGCTGTGTTGGTTTGTGGGTAAAAAGGGGCAATTCCACGCCAGTGACCAACCACAACCTCTCGATCAGAAAACCCCTTCTGTGGTGGTTTACGAGAATGTTACTTCCTCACCATTGACACAACCACAGACCAAAATTGGGGTACATCACTAGGGCTGACGGGACCCCGCTAAGGATGCCACACACACAAAAGCACTCAGAAAATCACTCACTCAAACGGGCCCCACTTCTGATAGAATCTAACTCTCAAATGAGCGTGGTCAAAGAACGACACAAAGGCAGGAAAAGACGAGAGTGTGCGTCAGATACACGTATTTCGGCCACAAGGTGGCCCTCTTCAGCGAACTGAAGGGAGTAGCCGTTTGCAACGCAAGGTTTTAAGTGAATCGAGAGGAGGAAAACCTAGAATAAATACGAAAATGAGGAAAATTGGGAGAGGGATGGGGATCCAATAACGTTGGATTGTGGGAGAGGACGGAGAGGTATTGGTGGGGAGGGGGGGAAGAAACGAATTGGAAAATTTTCAACCATATACCGACCCCTACTTGGGTGCCATGTGGAGAGAATTGCAAGTACATACAGTACTCCGTCCATCGGATGGTACGTTAAAATCGTGGTCCCCTTGACGTCTTACGTTAAAGAAAAGCCAAAGCCGACGCCGGATTTCTCTTCAACCTTTCTCTTTCATCAAAATAATTCTTCCCTTACCAACCTACTCAACTCACTAATGGTGCAAATGACCTCAGTTGTCGGTCGTCTCCCCAAATTACCAACCAACCTGTAAAAGTTATTGAAGGTATCGCAATAGGGTAGTTTCCTTCATCAAAGAAAACAAAATTCATTTATTGCGACCGGTGCCCCAGCATAAACGTATTCATTACACGCAAATTATTTGGATTAAAAAGTCTTAGTTTACAAGTAAATTGAATGTTAATTTTAAGTTCATTTGAAAAGGCTCGGAAATGGCGGAACAGCGGCAGCTCTTATGATGACGTAACAGGTAGATAGTCAACATTGCGAGGTATATGGAATTGTCATCGACTGTACTTACTATAGTATTTCAGAGTCCCTAAAATCTGGTGAACATGTATTATTATACCTCGATTAAAATGCTCAAATTTCGGAAAGTCTCCTCCGTTGAGCATGCCATTAAAAGAAGCTTTCTAGGCTCCTACGCTACCTGCTAGTACAGAGCTACCGCGAAGGAGTCCTACTCGCATGCGCAGTGAAATGAATAACGAAACTGCGTACCTGTGTCTTCGCGTTTTGTGGTGTTCCGGCCTAGATGTTTACGTTTTGATCACTTTCGTTTTGACAAACATTTCCTTTATCTCATCTTCTATTCCTTTCATTTACCATTCCTATCATTCATACCTTGCATATTTCATTAGTTACCTTTCATCATCAGTTCCTTTTGCTGATATACAAAGCCACAAGGTTTCATGAGAAGAAGTTCAATGGCTTTACAAACTGGTTTTGTACGGACAATCTACTGTAAGTGGATGTGGCCATGGTGGTGGAGTTCTTTAGAGAAGATGTTCGGTTTAGTGCAGGTGAAATCAGAGGAGTAAAGCAAGGTACTACTCTCTGCTGACAGCTTTTAACCACAAAATTCTCCTCTTCTCGATTAGTGGAACCACGACGTAAGCTTTCTTGCTATCGATAAATGTTGTTGTGTGACACTGCGGCACAAAACAATTTTTATAAAGCAATGTTCTCGGAGGCATGTTACTGGTACTCCTTGGAGAATATGATGCTGATCAGCTGATGCAGTGAATCACAAGTTCCCATCAATGGTCTGTGATCACGGCGAGGGGTGATCAACGCATTTTAGTTGTTTTAGTATTTGCTCACGCATAGTTTGCTTCGAGATTTTGCCATCCATTATGCTATTGACGTTAAGCCTTTTTTGCTAATTTCATGTTCTGGCAATGACACCTCGACAAAGTGGATGAATTAAATTAATGTGTAATCGTATCATAGCTGGGGCGCAGCACCTTCTCTCCGTATAGTTATTAAGTGACGATTTCGTGCTTGCTTGCGGGAAATATTTCGAAATGAATACGAACAAAATGGTTTATTTCATGCTTTTCATACTAACTTTACCTAAAAAATAGGAGCTAGCACCATTAATTTGAGAATATATTATACTATACGATTTTCATTCCCCATACCGTAACCATAAATGTTTCATTATTTTGATGAGGTTTCTCTATGCGACTAGAGCAGCTAAATTAATAAATAAAGCTCATTTCCATTTTACACCAAGTTTACTTTTGTAAATTGTTTTTTTTCCCGTCAATAAATTTATTATTATTATTAAAGCTTTCTCGGCGAACGTCGTCTGCAGATAAGCAGCGGCGGCGAACCACCTAGCGGCAGATTGCGGTAGTTGCGTACGTACCTGTGACGTCACACGTAGGATTAACCAGCATGCAATAGTTTGCCGTCGCGTTTTCGCGCCGTTGAATTTTTTCACTTTTTAATTAATAAGGAAAAATACTTCACGTCATTTAAAAATAGAACGGCTTCAAACACGTACTCCAGGGGTTATAAACTTCAGATCTAGGCAATAAAAAAAAATAGGAAACCACCCTATTGTGAAATCTCAGCAATTTGTAATCCTTGGGCATATTCACGGAATTTGAAATACAATAGATGCGCCATCTAAGAGATTTTAGCGTTGACAGAAGGCCCTTATTCAGTGTATTTTAACCTCCTTGGGCATAACTCGTAAACACTCATACATTCGGACGATAATTTTAAAATGCAACTACTGTATTCAAAGAAGACAGAACTACGAACGAGGAAACATCATGTGAAAACACAAACAGGATTCACGCAAGACACTGATGCTAAGGTGTAACATGTATCGTGTACTGAAGAAATAAGAAGTCAATGTATAAATTGTACTGGGAGTATAAAAATTTTCTGTTCGAAAGTTAGGTAACATTATTTTTTTGCAATTGGAATATTGTCATTTGGAAAATATATTTGAAATGTATACTTTAATTAATTATTTGAAAAGCTATTGCTAAAATAAACGCTATAATTTTAAATTATTACTGAGGAGCATGGCACTCAAATAATTGGAAACGTTAATCAATTTAACAAATAATTACATTTTTTTAAATAGCTAATAACATTATGAGTGCGATTGACGGTTACTGCATGCCTGGTGTGGAATCACCCCCTGCCACACATCCTTGAAGTGACTTGCAGAGTACTGCTCAACGCATACGTATTCTGTCGCCAACAGGCTTCGGGAGCCGTCGCGTCGTCGCATGATGACGTCGGCGACACTTCAATGCCAGCCTTCGATGCGTACGTGTAAAATACCCGTGGCACGCGCTCGTAGACGCCTGCGTGTGAGCCACCGGCTTCTTAAAGCCGAGCAACCCTTGAACGCGTTGAGAGTCCGGCCGTCTGCACGTGACCACCGCAGCGTTACCGCGGAACTCGGCGAGCCGTACGTGCGCCGCCCCAACCCAGCCGTCCCGCCGCCAGCTAATGAATGTCAGTGTCCCCACGCCACGGACCAATCAAACATCAACCTCCTCTTTCCACCCACCCCACTGGACCAATCTAAAATCCGCAACGACCTCCTCACACCACCATTATATCCTCTTCCTCTCAAATCGCAACGAAGAAATTTCTGGATTGATAAGAGATGTGCAGTTTCCCTCAAGTTTTACGTGAAATTACTATTGGAGAATTGCAAACCTTTATCCATCCACAATGTTCAAATTCCGCGCAATATCTCCGAAATCTTCGTAAAAGAAATATGTATCATTGTATAATAAACAGAGATGAACTTTTACAAATCTAACTCGGATTTTCTATAATTTGACGTACCTATATTTTATTGACGCTTGTGGTATGCCATACGTACAGCCAGCAAAAACTCTCTTCAACTTGAAACCTTGGCAAAAGTCAAAGCAAATAAAGTTAATAATAACAATAATTATTTAATAATAATTAATAATAACAATAATTATTTAATAATAATTAATAATAACAATAATTATTTAATAATAATTAATAATATGTAATATGTATTAATAATAATTAATAATTTAATAATAATTATTCATATGAGCAAAAAAGACCTTATGGAGGGATGGACTGTGATATCTCGAGCGTTTAACTCGTGAGATATAACAAACGCAACGATGCCCTGAGTAAAGAAAAAATCAAATGGACGCGGTTTGAACCCGCGACCCCACGGATGAGAGAGGATCACTATACTCCGCCAAATCCAACTATCTTAGGGTAACCACATTTTGATTTCCGTACACTTTTTTAGGCTAATTACTACGTGGTAGATGTACGCATATCAAATCCTATTTTTTTAACCTATGTTACTCGGAGCTTAAAAAACGATGAAATTTATCGACTGCAAGCAGTGATTCGGTTGTTGTAATTTTATTTGGTTCTTGGAGTGGAAAACATTATTATGTATATATTGTGTTCGTCATAGTTAGTTAGTTATTTGTTTTATCATCGATTAGTAATTGTTCTAGTTGTTTTAGTTACGGAGTTGGTTTGATGTGAGTTGTTTGTTGGGTTGGTTAAAAAGTTTGTGATGTACTCAAATTATCCGAGTTGTTAAAGAAAATGGAATAAAATTGATTAAAAACTACAGGTTATGGGCCCAGCACGGTTCGCGATTAAAAGAGAGAGACGTGACGGGTGACAGAGAATAGAAGAAATCATCATTGCGGTAACGGGCGACAGAGAATAGAAGAAATCATCACAATGGAAACGGAATCCTACATTCAAAAAGTGGTGAAGAGACGACTTTTACGGGAAGAAGCCGATATCAAGAGACAAAACAGCTTGGTCTTGAATGCCAGTCAGTAGCCGCGGTATGAACGTCGCAAGGGGAGGATGGAGTTGCAGAAAGTCTTCAGAGACACAAAAGACACGAGCAAGATGGTGCCAACTCAGAGTCCGGGAGGAGACTTCAGAAGATGTTACCACTGCCAAGAACCTGGACACATCGCAAAATTTTGTAACAAGATTCGATGTTTTAACTGTGGAGTCTTAGGGCATTGGTCTAAGAACTGTAGTGTTCAAGGGATTCAAGTCAATGAAAACATATCAGAGCCTCCTAAAGTAGAGAATTCAGAAGGGAAAAAATACAGGGCATGTTTAAGTACAAAAGGGATAGGGTTATCATCCAAAACAACTGGTAAAAGTCATAGGTTAATTGACTCAGCAGCATCTAGACACATTACCTATCGTAAGGATTGGATGATTGGCTTTGTAAAATGTCAGGGGAATGTATTAGTGGGTACCGGGTCAGCAGAAGTAGAAGGGCAAGGGCAAGTTGTGATTCGAATTAATGATAACTGTGGAGGATTTACTTTAAGTGTTTCTGATGTATTGTATGTTCCTACTTTTAATTATAATCTTTTGTCTTGTCACTGTTTAGCTAAGAAAGGTATCCTCACAGAAATCACTGCAGATTGTGCCATTGGTAAGGATTTGTGGAATGATAATGAAATTTTATTCACAGCATTTGAATGTGATAGATGTTTTGTTTTGGAGACTGTTGATAGTAAGACAGATGATGTTGTTGCAGCAGGAGCTATTACAGAAGTAAATTATGACAATGTAGGCGAACAAGTAAATGCTTATGCTTTATCTTTCGGTGTCGAAATTTGGCACAAGCGTATGGGCCATTTGCATGTGGAGGGGTTGCAAAAAATCCCTGCTCTAGGAGTTAAGGGGAAGCTACCGAAAATTGTGAGAACATTTTCAAACGACAGATTCAATTATTTTGGTTCTGAAAACACATTGAGGCTGAGGAGAGTGTTAGTCAAGAAGATACAGAGAATGAAGAATCTTCTTTAAGGTGGAACGGGAGTGAGAATGTAGAAAATGATATTTTTGTTTGGGATGAGAACGAGGGGAATGAGAGTGTGGATCATGATGAACCCTTTATAGGGTGGAGTGAGGAAGATAGTATACCAAGGTGGAACGGGAGTGAGAATGTAGAAAATAATATTTTAGTTTGGGATGAGAATGAGGGGAATGAGAGTGTGGATCATGATGAACCCTTTATAGGGTTGAGTGAGGAAGATAGTGTACCAAGGGATAATATGATTGTCCTAAATATGAATTAGAGAAATGAGGTAGATGTAGGAGAGAATGCAGAATATGCACCGAGGAGGTCTGAAATATTGAGGCAGAAAAAGAACGAGAGAAATAATATTGAGGAACAGGTAGGAGAGAATGCTGAATGTGCACCGATAAGATCTGAACGATTGAGGCAGAAAACGAAAGAGAATTGCAAAAACTGTGACATTTGTGCATCTTGCTGTAAATACGTGGGAGATGTGATATTACCATGGAATATGTCCGAAGCTTTATTAAGCAGTCATGCTGTGGAATGGGAGATGGCAATGAAAAAGGAAATAAACAATTTGGAAAAACAATGTACATGGGAGATTGTTAAACGGCCTGAGTACACGAATGTGATTGGATGTTGATGGGTCTTTGCAGTAAAAGGGAGTGCAGGAAAGAATCAACAATTTAAAGCCAGGCTGGTTGCACAAGGATTTAGACAGAGAGTTGGAGTAGACTATTTTGAAACTTGTAGTCCTGTAATACAGAAAAAGTCATTGAGGATCTTAATAGCTTTAGCCATAGAAAATCAGTGGGAATTGGAGCAAGTGGATGTTGTTGGGACGTACTTAAACAGTGCTTTAGCAGAGGATGTTTTCATGGAACAACCACCTAATTTCTGCATTAAGGATAGGGACAGGTATGTTTGTAAACTACGAAAGAGTATTTATGGATTGAAGCAGTCAGGAAAGAATTGGTATAATGAATTGCACAATATCCTAAAAAGGCTGGGATTTATAAGGTGTATAGCTGAACCGTGTGTTTTTCTAAAGGAAGGTATTGTTTTGGGGGTGTATGTGGATGACATGTTATTGATCGGAGATAAGGAAGCAATAGTAAATTTTAAGGTGAAATTAGTCGAAATTATTGAGATAAAAGATATAGGACAAGCAACAAGGTTGTTGTCACTGAACATTCAGAGGCCTGGAAAGGATATGATTACCCTTGACCAGACTCATTATATTATGAATGTGCTTAGGGATTGCTCTATGGATAACTGTATGGGAGCTGCAACTCCAATGGAAGTATGATATAAGAGATTTACAGAGGATGTTGAAAGCTTTAATGAGGACATTTATAGAAAGGTGATAGGATGTCTGAATTATATCAGTATAACCACTAGACCTGACATAGATAATGCGGTATCCAAACTTAGTCAATGTTGTATTAATCCCAACACAGATGATTGGGAACATGTTAAACGTGTTTTAAGATATTTAAGGAAAACTATTCATTTTAAGTTGGCATATCAGAGAACAGGATTGCCTTTAAAGGCCTTCTGTGATGCAGACTATGTGGCTGAAGCAAAGGAAACCAAGTCATTTAGTGGTTATTGTGTAATGTTTGGTGGTGGAATAGTTCATTGGAGAAATAAAAAGCAAACAATTTCCTCAACATCCACCACCCATGCAGAATGTATTGCAATGTATGAGTATGTAACGGATTTGATATGGATGAGAGATTTTTTTATAGAATTAGGTCAGAGTATGTTTGTTCCAAACCCTACCATGTTGTAGTGTGCAATTGCAGTCATGAAAAATGATCGTGTGACTGATAGAAATAAGCATTTCTATGTAAAAATTAACTATTGCAGAGAATGTGTAACCAAAGGTGAGATTGATTTAAAATATGTACCCACGCAGAAAAATATTGCAGATTTTATGACAAAAGGATTGAATGGACCAAAGACCTTACAGATGTGTAGAGCCATGAATATATGTGTTGATTGATTTAAAGATTGTATAGATAGAGAAAATGTTTTATATGTGTTGGTTGATTTAACGATTGTATAGATAGAGAAAATGTTTTCCAAGGGGAAGCGTTGTAATTTTATTTGGTTCTTGGAGTGGAAAACATTATTATGTATATATTGTGTTCGTCATATTTAGTTATTCATTTGTTTTATCATCGATGAGTAATTGTTCTAGTTGTTTTAGTTACATAGTTGGTTTGATGTGAGTTGTTTGTTGGGTTGGTTAAAAAGTTTGTGATGTACTCAAATTATCCGAGTTATTAAAGAAAATGGAATAAAATTGGTTAAAAACTACATCGGTGACGTTATAACCTATATTTTCTCGACATTTCGGTATCAAAGAGGTAGGCGGAGTTAGTATGCGTACAGTACGACGTCAAAGAGGGGAAAGCAAACAAGAGTGTGGGAAAAAGGGTTGGAAGGTGGGTCCTTCCTTGATGTCCTCTCAGATGGTCTTAGGTCCTTCTTCTCGCTCGCCACCCATTTTCTCCATCACTCCTGACTTAAGGTACGGGTTTCACCATGAAATTACTTGAATTTCATTCATATTTGTTCAAATTTCAGAAAAAAAACAACTCCTCTGTTAGGTATGAACAAAAAAATCCATTTATTTCTTTTCACGTTGTATTTTCTAGATTGATCCTGAAATTACTCGGTGTTAAATACGAGAATGGGTGAAAAAGGGTAAATAGCATTTTGAGGTAGTTTAAGTTGTAACCCTAGCCATAAAAGAGAACATATCAATTTTTATATTTTTTATTTCAGCTGCTGTAAGTGTAATGAATCATATATTGTAAAATTAATGGAGCAAAAATGTTGACTTTATGACTGAAGCTCTCATTAGTTAGCCTAGTCTTTAACTTTACTTTTTTTTTTCAATCCGTACGGTGGAAACACATTCACAACCGAAGATGTTTTGCAATTTTTTCAACATTACTGAGGTTATAAATTGATTTATTTTCTTTAATAGTTGAGAAAACATGCAAAGTACACACTGTTAAATTTCTGTCTAAATTTATGTCTTAGAGGTTCTTCATTTCTTTGATAAAGTCTCTCTGGAGTATATATTCATACCACTTCCCATGAAAAATGGTGGTTATTTTTCGGCAAATAATTCTTAAAGTGAAGATCAAGTGGCTGATATTTCGTTTTCATTGAAAATAATATATATTTTTCATCACGATAGGGCTAAATTTATTGAACTTTAGGTGAAATTATATCTAGCTCAAACTACCTTCACATAATATTAATGCAACTTTCGCGATAAACTTTTTGTCAGAAGCGAATTCTCCCAGGCTATCGAAAATGTGATAATATTGATGGTAAATGGTGATAAGTGACATGGTGATAAAGTTAATCCATCAAGCCATTTTTATTTTTGAGTCGTTAACAAATAACTACAGAAACATAAGTAAAAATGGGCTAGTTCAATATAAATAGCGCTGCAGTCAGATCATATGGCAGAAAAAAAATGTTTATTTAGAATATTATCGTCAAATAATATGGACGTGTATCTGAATGTCATTTTCTGACAGATGAGGCATGTCACATGTGGAAGCAGTGTTTTTTATACAATGTTTGCGAAAAGTTGGAGTTTGGTAGTTTATTTTGACTCATTCAGTCGTGGTGAAACCTTCTAAAAACGCTTCGCTGGCCTGTGCTCCCAACTTCCGCGATCCTTGGAAATCGCTTCATCCCGCCCACTACATTCACAATATCCCCAGATTCTCTTCCCGAGGCGAATTTGTCCTCGATTTCAAACCACAATCTATCCCTCCCGCGGAGGAGAAATGGTCCAAATTAAATAAGCGACCTATTTCTCATGATGGAAAGAGTTACGTGCTTTAAAAATATATATAATACCACATGAATTCATGTGCACATACCGTTCTCCACAGATTTTCTCGTTACGCGTTTGCAAATAGCATTCCGGTAAGCAGAAATATTGCTCTAGATCAAAGGTAAATGCTTCATAGAATTTAGCTCTGATATAGCATGAAAACGTTATTTCCTGGGTGAATAGCTACTTTTTAACTATCCAAAGAAGAATTATTTTGTCATTCCAACGTGAAGTTGTAGCTTTCTATGATGGATAATAGGCTACTCTGTAGTTTTTGCTTGCTACACGTGCACCACTAATGCCCGTATTCTCCGCGTGGGTTTGACGGCTCAGCGGCTCGGACTAGAGCTCAAAGCACCGCCAGCGTAAAATGTCCTTCCAGCTGCCAGAACTCCGCTAAGCTGATACGGTTTAAGTTAGGCACTTAGGACGTTTTACCACACTTGCGGACGTAGAACTACACAACTGTGTTATCCAACACTCTTGGCTTTTCTCAATCCCACAATGAAGACTGCCTCCTGTTTAAACTGACGAATACGAAGAGGCAGATTCGCGTTTTTACAAGTGCTGTACTTCAGAAAAAAATGACCTGTTCCCATCACTATTTCCTGTGTTCACGGATAATTGATATACATGTAAACACACGCTCTTTCGAATACGGTCTTCAGAGAATGCGCTTTTAAACGGGCTTATACTTACATAGGACTCAATAAGATTCTGAAATAGAGAATAGAAAAAGAAAGGGCTTACTACGCAGAAACCGGAAACGAAGAAGAATTCTTCTACTGAAAATAACAAGTCAAGAACACCTAACTCAAGAAGGATCTTTTAATGAAGAAATTTGGACTGAAGATCAGTGACTATCAGATCGTCCCACAAACAAGCAGAAATCTGGACCACGGACTGTCACCTCTCGGACTCGGGGCTGGCCAGGGGTGGCCAGGGATGGCTCTAGGGCGGCGGGACATGGGGTCGCGAGGTTGTGGTAACCAGCCCCTTCGGAGTGACCCTCCTGAAGCCCGTCCCCTCCTTCGCCGTTCTGCCGCAGTCCAACGAGAATAACAAAAGGGCGAAGGAATATGGAAAAAATGATGATGAAAATGGAACTTCAAAATTGATGAAATGAAATAATTGTTTGAAAAAATAAAAGAGGTGACGGAAAGAAAATTAAATTAAAGCCCTGACAGTACCTTAAACTAATTACAATAATAACTTTAAAAAAAGGTACTGATGTCAGTTTGATAGTTTTCACACGACTGCGTCAAAACTATTATGTTAAGGTCCTACTCCTAAGATAAGTCATGAAAAGTTACCCGTTTATACCGCGCTAATGGTACCGTAAACATCTGGCACCTAAGCAACACATAACACTGAGCACCATATTGCGCAAGTTCCCAAATTAGGCGAAGTTGCAACGTTAGCTAGACCATAGTGGCTTATTTGTGTAGGATTAATGTCATCGCTAACGCATCAACAGCGAAATTAGCGCCTAGAAACTATCATCATCTTCGTAATCTCACAAAAATTAATTAGAGAATATGAATATCATGACGAGCATCCGAAACCCCTCGATATATTTAGCTGGCGGCTGGGGATATATTTAGCAGCGGAAATTTCAAGTTGAAAGAGTTCTGGGCAAAGTTTTCCACAAGTTCAATAAAATTCAAAGTTCTTTTCAAAGACCACCGTTAAGGATTTATAAATAACTGGTTGGACTCACTTCAAATTAGGAAATAATTCACCGCTTGTTTGACAAGTAAACAGTAACTATTCACCTTCAGTTTGTATCTTACAGTACCAAACTGATCTGTCTGAATGCAAAGCTCAGCTCTGTCAACAATTTGCCGATCTCGTACGCATGAGGAACCTACCTAGCATACGCATGGCTTGCCAATCACATCACGTCAACCGGGATGATTCGCAGACACAGGAGTCCATTCCCTTTGTCGCAGCCGAGCGGGATGTGTCGATCTGCCAACTAGAGCGAAGTTGTAAGCTAGCTGCATTTAGGCAGCCCGATATTTTTCCCGTCAATGAGAAATGTTGAATGCGATTATACCCTATCTCCCTTACGCTACGACTGCCGCCTCGGACGTATTATGCGTGTGTATTATGAGAGTGTGTCGAAATGAAGAAGTTGATAGCAAAGAGTCAAACGCCGTTTGATTAAAATCACATAATGCGTGAGGAATGACAATTATTTTCATAAAATATTATAAAACCATTCTGGTTTTATAATAAGAATAATTAGTGACACACAGGATTGCATAGCTACTTTCCAACTGCGGCCCCTCCTTATATCCTTACCCTTTGGACAACTTTCGTAGAGTTATATCATTAATTTCATCACGAAAGCTAATACTAACGAGGAACGACTCGTGTCAACTCGTGTCTTTATATAAGTCAAACAAATGATCAGATGTAAATTTGCTAATAACCTTCGAAACACATCAAATTAGAGGAGTAAAGAATGTAAACATTTAAAGTTGACTAGAGCGAAGTTTTAATGAAACTGATCGTTTTTTCAAATAGTTTTCGTTGAATGGAAAATGTCATTCATAAGGTGGAAATTGCTAGCTGATAGCCTCTTTTCAGGTGCGATGATGGCATGAAAAACATCTGGAAGGAAAAATACGATCGTACTTGTACACTGCTGACACCCAAATAATGGCTCAATCCAGGTATGCCATGGTTTTTCATGAATAGCGCTCAAAATTCGTGGCAAAATAAAACATCACCTGCCATCTTTGACGGAGGAAATTTATCGATAAACATAGCTCGCTAAATTGACATATCAGCTGCAACGGAGTGGAGTAATTGAAAAGATAATGAAATGACTTCATTAATTCCTTCCCAAACACGAATAAAGGAGAAATATTGACCTCAAGCTCCTACATTTAAGACGTAGCATCAAGCTTCTTTACATTAAAAGCAATTTCATACGTCTCTCACGGAAACTAATTTGGAGCTTAATTGATTCTGATCATTAATTCCAAACCCAAAATAAAATAAATATTATTCACACCTACTCCATCATTCACAAATCATTACGGGCCTGAGAGATTATAAAAACTTTAGAGCTCCTACCGAATAATCTCTAACCAATGAAATGAAGGTTGAAGTAAAATTATAATTTTAAAAAATCATACTAATACATTTACAAAGATCGGAAGAGTAATATAACGTTCAAGTGTCGTTTATCGTCCACGGCCCTTCGATTTCACCGGTAACATGCAAAATAAAACGCAAAAGTTACACAAATAAGTACGCATAAAATCTAACATTCAGTCATATTCGTTGGGCTTAGGTAACATTAAAAAATGAGAATCATTAAAATCACTCAGCTTACGTTACACAAACGCAAGAAACTTCGGAAATAGAAATCAGAATGCTATTGTAATTGCTAATATAATGCTATTGCAATGGTGGATTGAGAAGTGGAAATTGAGTGAATGTAGTTGGATTCACGATTTAAAATCCCAGGTATACCGCAAAATTCCCCGATATAGTGATTATTCAAGGTCTTTATTCAAATAATAAGTGTAATGCAATGACAAAAAGACTATTTTACAAAGTAAAATTCATTCATTGGTCGTTCAATTCTGAGATTGGTTAACTTCACCCTACACCCTTCGATCCTTAACTATCTAATGCTAGTTCCCTTACTCCCTAGCAGATCTTCTAATGTACTTTCATTATTACCTAGGACTACCTCTTGGGACTATTCCCTATATTTTTCTCCAATTATATTCTTGAAAAACACATTTTTCCCGAGGGTGTGCCCAATCCATCTGGTTCTTCTTTTCTCCATAGCGTTCCACATGGTCCTTTCCTCTTCTACTCTACTGCATACTCCTTCATTACTCATTTTATACCACCCATTTGATTTTCAGAATCCTCCTCCAACACCAGGTTTCAAATGCTTGTAATCATTACTGGTCTACTTTTCCAATGCTCCATGTTTCCGATCTATAGAGTGCCACGCTTCACACGAACGTTTTCACGCACTGTTTCCTCGTTCGTAGTCGAACATTCATTGAACACAGTAGTTGCCTTTTTATCATCGTTTCGGAAATGTAAATGTAATGAAAAATTTGGGGAAAATAGAGCAGGTTAGAAGGTAGAATAGATATCTGGGGGGCATGCTGACGGAAGATTGGTAGAGTGACGAAGAGATTAAGTTAAGAATAGCAATGGGAAAGGAAGCTTTTTATATGAAGGGAAATGTTTTATGCAGCAGTATGGACCTAGAACTGAGGAAGAGACTGGTGGAATGTTATGTGTGGATTGTTATGTTGCATGGTTGCGAAAGGTGGACATTGGGAAAAAGAGAGAATGATAGGATCAATGCTTTTGAGATATGGGTGTGGAGGAGGCTAGAGAGAGATTGAAATTGGTGGATAGAGTAAGAAATGAGGAGGTACAGGGAACAGTTAGGGAGGAAAGAACACTACTGAAAACAATATAGAAGAGAAAGGGAAACTGGATGGGACATATTCTAAGAGGGAAGGGGATTTTAAATACAGCAGTCGAGGGAACAGTGGAGGGAGAAAAGAGAAGAGGAAGAAGAAGGCTGAAAATGACAGATGAAGTGAAGATAAAAAGAAGTTACAAGGAAACCAAGGAAGAGGTCCGGTACGGGAGGAATTGGAGACAGCAGTAGCGTTGCCAGAGAGGGGACAGAGGTGGACAGAACCCTGTCCCCTGTCCCCTTGTGTTTCCATTTTCACTTTCCTTCGTTGATAAAGATGTTTTGTTTCCAAGAAAAATCTTAGTTACCATTGCCATTATCCATCACAAAACATAGATTTTCAATGTTCTCATTTTCACCTAAAGGTACTAAATTATGTATGGGTATAAGCTTATTTATATTTATTTAATTATAAATCATAGTAACTGTTTCCTTACATTTTGTTGTCATAGCTCTGATAATGCTAATATTAAATAGCAAAACGTTGGCGAAAGGAAACTGACATTTTTTTTAAACATAGACCAACCCTTCATAAAATACAATTCATTTTCATGTTATATTCAAGAAGAACTAGGTCCATTTAGTTCAGTGATCTCTGAAGGTCATCTCGATTTCCTGGTAAGACCGCGATGCCATCTGCGGAGCGGTGCATGCTTATTTCTTTCCCGTTAAACTTAACTCTGTTCAATCCCATTTATTGTGCTTCTCTATTTCCTCCTCCAATTATATTGCCTGTTTAGTTGAGCGTGTTTTTGTATAATAAACCTGAAGGGGTAAAAATGTTTTCAGAATTTGACACTTAATTTAATCCCAGCTATTATCTGTATAAGAAGCCCACATACTCGTGTTAGGGATGCTTTATATTCTAGATCAGGAAACCGTCTTCAATGCAGTATATTGCGTATCAAACCATGTTTAATTTTTCGCGTTTTGATGGGCATTACAATTATTTGTGGCCTTAGTTTCACTTTTAATTAATTTAATTTGAATAAGGCATGGTTTTGGGCGAGTAAAATCTAATCACCGATGTTTAAGAGACTGGTATTTTTATTCTTATCATTTATTTAACTTGCGATTTTTAAGTAAATATTCCAGATTTTTTAGCAGTTCATGTAAATTATTTGTTTTCGCTACGAAAATTGCATAAGTTGTCGTTAAGAGTGTTATGATCCACAATTTTTTATGCAAATGATTTGAGTTTAACTTTACAAAGAACGCATATTATCGCACCGCAATGTCAACATAATGGATACTTAGAATATAATAGTTAAAGAGTTATTAGTATTTATTTTTATGTAAGTTGTAAGTGTTGTAAGGTACTTGTACGGGAGGAGAAAACCAATATTTAAAAGAAGTGCATTACTCGTAATTCCCAATTTTTAATCTCCCTGAACTTCAAACACCTGTCATTGATTTGAGCTAACTTAACGTTCTTTTTCCGCGCTTTTCACAGCTTTAGTTTCTTTCATGCCTTCACTCTTTAACCCATAATTTTCTTCCCCCTCCTTTAACTATTAATTATTCACACCTGGCTATGCGTCTCTATCGAATCGAATCACGAAAATCGGAGGGGATTGGTTGCTCCTTGCCCATCTTAAGATCAATGTTGGATTCCCAGAGACTGCGAGGCATTCCTTCAGCAACCATAGTTGACAAGATTTTGCAGTGGTATTCTTGTCAACTCGCGGACACCAACACACATATTTTTAGTGCATCCGACTGAATGCGACGGTTACCGCTAATTATTCTTCGCATCTGTGCTCAAGAAACTCTGTATTACTCCTCGTTTTTTCACCAGCGACATACACCCATCCGCAACCTCCAAAAAGCACAGGGATGCTCTGCGATACCTGACCTCATGAGTGCTTGCCACAACACTGAAGTACCGATAAAACCGAAGAATTGAACAAACCTCGGAATTGAGGAACCCTCATGTGTACCCTACGTGTCGCCTTTCAAGCCTATAATATTTATGCGGAAAGGTTCATTTATCAGCAATTTGACCGAGATACACTCTCTTTACTGATCCATCGCTTCATTTACTTTGAAGAAGGTGCTCTCATCAAAGGCATTCTCAAGCATTTTCAAGGAGCATGTCAATCTCTTATTTTAGCCTCGTTTTAATGGAGGAAAGATATGATGGTAAATATTTTCCCTTTATCAAATAATGCTGTAGAAAATAAAACCATCTACCCCACTAACTTTGAAAAGGATGTTCAATGCAAGGTTTTCATCCACAACGTAAGTACCGTGTTTACTAAGTACCTTAGAGAAAACGTCGAATCAATGGTGATAGAAGGATATGAATATTACTGTGAAATAGATGTGCGTGAATTCAACGAGCACCCAACAAAGCATACAACGGAAAAAATGCAGTATGCAGAGTGCCAAAAAAGCGGAGACAAAATTCACGTTGCATTCAATTACACTAGAACTTCTGCAACTCGTGATTCTGTGAGTCGAATTCTTCATTGCCTGAAATAAATTTCGTATACTCTTGCATCGTGTATATATATATATATATATATATATATATATATATATATATATATATATATATATAATTTTTATACAGTATGGTTATATTTTTACTTAACTTGGATTTATTTGTACTCGAAGCATTTTCCTTTTCACTACACTGATGTTCTGCCGTAGCGTGAGGCTCTATCCACTTATTGGGAAAAAATTGCAGGACATGGCTTTCCTTGAAATAAAACCATCTTTATTGTTATTTTTGGTAAAACAGTCAACAAAATTAGAGGGGATAAAATTAGCATTGCATTCGCCTACCCTTGAACTTTTAATACTCGTCATTCTTTGCGTTAAACTGTCGATTACCTGAAATAAGTAACGCTAGCCCTTGCGTCCTATTTTATATTACAATTTTACTTAACTCAATTATTTTTTATTCGAAGCATTTTCCTCTTCACTGGGTGCTTTTATTAGGTTTGACTGTAGTATAAGGTTCCATTTTTTAACGAGGAAAATTAGCCTGGGCATGGTTTTCTTAGAAATGGAGCAGCTTCTTCATCGCGCGAAAGTTCCACGGAGGATGAAGCTTACGCCTCGACCAGGAATACTACTATTCTCGTTATCTTCAAAATCTCGTTATCTTCTGTTAGCCTCGGTGGCGGCGGGGTAACGCCCTCGCCTGCTAATACGAAGGTCGCGGATTCGGGTCCCGCCTGGGGAGGATGTTTCACCTTCCAGGGCATGGTTGTTTATGTTTATCTATTATTGCTAAGTTACAATGTCTGATGTAAAAGATCCTAGAGGCTGTTGATAATAAATAAATAAAAAATAAGTAAATCAGTTTCTTCGTTGTTGTTTAGGGTAAAACGTCTGAGTTGTTTCCCTCCTTCCCGAAAGCCCCTCTACCCTGGTCCTCACCCAAAGCAAGCACCCAGTCAACCTGCCCATTCCTACCTTTCAACCACGCGCCGGTGAACCAAACCCTTCAACTCCGCACATCTCTCCCTTTGTCGTCGTCCGGTTCCCCACCTGTCTCGCACGGCACTTTCCCAGCATTCCGAGCTCAGCAACCCAAACCCCCACCCATCCCCGCTCCGAGGTTCCCTTTGAGCATGCAAAACCCTCCCCGTCGACCCACCCTCTTCTATAAACTCCCAACAACCGCATCCGCTCCTCCGACGCCCGCGGGCGAAACACGATTGTTTTGCCCGTAATGGAGGAGACCTCTTAAACCGGGCGAGGGGGACTAATTGGTTCGCATCGGAGTCACATCGACTGCGGGGTGAGTGGGGGGTTGGGGGTGAGGAGGAGGCCACTTATTTAAGCGGTAAAATAGGGGATGGGGAGGTAGACATCTGCTAATGACGATTTCCTTCACGCCCACGTGCCCTCTCAATGGACGGAACTAAGGCAGCCAAAACACTGCCGCTGCGCCGGAACCCCTTGGGCACCGGAGCCTTTTGTCCCGATATAAAGGGGCCGTCTTGTCCGTTTCGTGGAATTTCGTGTAAGCGTCCAGCATCCATGACAATGGGCTCGTTACAAGCCCCCTCCCGCACCTTTTGGGGCGCGGCTGTGGCCAGGGCGGCCGTAAAAGAGCTCTGGATGCCCCGGAGTGTGGGAGGACTTGGGGGGCGGATCCGTCGCTGAGGAAGAGTTCTGGGTGTGGGAGGAAGGGCTTAGGAGAAGGTTTTTTTTTATACTTGCGCTAATTAATGTGCGCGATGACTCTCCGCCAGTTTTGACGAGCGGGAATGAGTGCTTTTCAACCGGTACGCCGATGCGAGGAAGGGCGGGTGCCGCCGGACAGAGAGAGAGGGAAATGACCGGAGGAAAGTATTCCAACTCACACCAACATATTGCCGATTGAAGCTGAGATGTCTCTCTGGATTTCGCGGGTCGTAAAATCCCTTTTCCGGACAAAAACTTGGATTGAGGTAAGCGTCAAGGCCAGGCATGAAGCCGGACTTCAAATTGTTCCCAGAGTACCGGCCTAATTTGAGCAGGGCACGCAGAACCACGAATGGCAGTTGAATTTATTTTGCAAGCGGTTTATTCAGTTGGCTTTTTTCTTGTCTACAGTCACTGGTCAATAGTTATAACTATTGCATGGAAAATAGATTTAGGACAAGTCGATACAGCTTATAGTTCCCCTACCGACAACTCCAAGTGTCTCCACTTAGTGAATAATTTCAATGGCTCTTCAAAATTAGTTTAAAACTTCTCATTGGTTACATGGAACATTATTAATAAGCAGCCACGGCGATCATATCCTTCAATATTTCTGATTTGGGCGCATTTTCTTATCTGACCGGCTAAAGCACAGCCAATTTTAGGAAAGCTGAAAACTGCGCTAACTTTTAAAGAGATTATCACTTATTATTCCGTGTCAGATATGCGAAATTCATCTTTGTACCAGGAGTGCTTTATCAAAACGGACACAAAGTTAGTAAAACTTGGGTCTAAGATGATTTGACAAAATCAAATACCATGAAAGAGACACCTCTTCATATGACACCAAAATGGACTTATTATTATTCTTGACGGTGGACTCGTTCATTATTTAACCACGCTGAAAACATGGAAAGCTAGAGGTATTTATTAATTAATTAAAGCATTCTTGCGTTCAAACCCGGAAAATACAGGCTGTAACTCTGCGTTGACAAGTGTACCCGGATGATATGCAAAGCGGATTAGGTGCGTGCATCTCGTTCGAACGTAGAATAGTTGAGTTAATGCGATCGAAGCATACGTTAAGAAGGTTGAATTCGTAAGAGCCTCCGCTAATGACGTGCCTGGCACACCCTCTTGTTCGAGCACTTCACGGTCCAGCCCCATCACTCCAAGCGATTTCCTTCCTCGGTGACTGCGTGCATTTCATCGCACCTCATTCCATTGCGCTATTCCCGATACCCTTCCACGTAAATCCACCCTTCACCTCAGCTAGCGAGCAACCTCGCCCATCCCCTGGCCCTTTCACAGCCTCAAACGACCTTTCTTTCGGCAATGAGGTCCGAAACCTTCATCAAAACTTGATTGACAGACATTACACGATAAAATGTGAACAAAGCCCAAAGGATGACGCACATTAGGCATTCGATGATTGAGACCTCCAGCATCTCTCCACCGAGTCTTACATTCTCTTCTTGCAACGGGATAAATGGATCTCCGAAAGCAGCACGGATAAGAAATGAGAAAAAAACAATGCAGGTCACTATCTCCGTTCAAAAGTCAGCTACATAAACATGCATGTTAAATACATAACCATGCATGCCAACTTACTCCAAGCAATACTTAACAACGCATTTAATTAATTATTCGGAGTCTTTAAGCAGTGCTTTTACGAGAGCTGCTTGCAATAAGGTCAACTTCCTGGACAAATAGTGCACGTATTTCAGTTTCTACAGAAATAAATTTGCATGTGCTGAGTAAGTTTAATAAACAGTATCTAAGGAAAATTTGTAGGATAAATACTACGGCTGTCCAATTTTCCAATCCAATTTTGTACTTGAAAGCGCTAACTATAATACTGGGAAATAAAAAGATTGCTAATCATTGAATGTATTGCCCGTTTGGATGTGCAATAATTATCTCATAGCGCACTCCAGCGTATTAAAATGTTATACTTGGAGGGTATCATGGCTCTACGGAAGATAACATATTCATCGTAAATTATACCAAACATTAATAATAATGAAAGTTTAGGTGCTATCGAACATGTACAGTCTTGGCTTCGAGCCAAAGAGAATGAGGAAATGTTGACATAAATGATTTATAAATAACTCAATAAACTGTTAGTAAGTATCTTCTTAAGGTACACACTCATATTGTTGAGTAATTGTCTAGGCCTCACTACATGAGCCATATGTATTTTTAAGTGTAAGCATAACCTGTTATTATTTGACGGTAGCCTTAAAACAGGTTCTCCTTCAAGTCTACCTAAAGTTACTCAAAATTTTTTATTGAAATTTATTTTGTGTATGGAGTAATAAAACTTACTTAAACTTACTTATAAATCCTATTTCGTATGTAGGACGGAGATTAGAGACGGTAGCTTGGCAGTTTCCAATGATGGTATTATTTTCAACGACCATTATTCTGTAGCAAAATAATAGCATCAGTTGACAGTACAGTAGATACAACACCGATGGACGCCATGATATGGTAGGACACATTATTTCAAGTATCACTACAGCATCGGGCAACAAACAGGTGCTGGCGTTGCTAGGCTACAAATTTACGGAAGAGAAAAATGAAGTAATATATGATGGAAGATCTGGTGAAGTAATATTCATTCCATGATTGCAAAATGTTAATATAACAATGGGGGAAGTAGAATATATGTATATACACCAAAGGTATTCAACACATGAAGGATTTTAAAATAGCTACGGCTGAAACAGTTACATATAATATTAAGGGCGTTTAATTGCTTTTCACCCTTGATGTTTACCATATTTTTTCGTGATTTTGTAAAAATTACGGCAATAATAACTTGCATTTTTGTGTTAATATTGACTCTTCACAGCGGATCCTCGAGTAAATGGCTTTTTACAAGAAAAACTATTCCGCTGTAACTTGCACGAAAAAAGTAAGGAAAAAAACAAACCATGGTGGGTTGAGGCGCTTTTCATTGCATAAAATTCGAGTCAATTCATGGTTGTCAACTTTTTAATTATGACGCGTTTTGCGGAATCGTTTCGAGCCACAATAATGAAAGGAGAAGAAGGCTACGCACAGTGAAGCGGTCTAGAGACAAGAAGGGTCAACAGAAGCCGAGAATGTCAGCTAATGGCAAAGGCTTATTGAAAAAAATACAGCCAGGTGTGAGAATGTTGACGAAAAAAAGTGCTTAGAAACGCCCATATCCCACTGCTGCCACATTTGATTAAGCTATAAAACACCGTTTCCAGCAGGAGAGAAATTTTAAAAAGCGGTTATATAAAATAATATCGCGATATCATTCATCCAATGGTTTTAGAACCGGCTGATGAGGTAACTCGCTCCTCTTGATTAAGTCAGCAATAAAGTTGAGAGCATTGAAGAGAGGGAAAACACGATTTGGGGAGCTGATATTCTTAGCGTGGCACGAAGCACTAGGGGCAACCAATTTCCGATACAACCTTAACTCGCGAATGAAAGGAGACACTGTATATGCCAGAATGTAACCCGATTGCTTCTGACAAATTAAACCCCGATGGAATCATATACGGTCTTACATTCAAGCTCTTGACCGACGATGTAATCACATGAACGTCCATAGTTAGGAGAAACTCAACTTTCCCGCGTCTGAATTACTGTTAAACATTTTTTTCGATGAAGAAGGAAGATTTAACTTTAAAATTTAAAGTTGTTTGTAGCACTATAAGGTAGAGATGTCGATCGCGGGTAAGCTGGGATTGAAGAGAAGAGAGAATTTTCAACCTTGGTGCTAGAGTCCTATGTTGAAGATCAAATAGACGGGTAGGATTAAGAAAGGAGAAGTGGACAGGAGAATAGATTAGGAAAAATCACATAGAGCACTATCAGGAAGGCGAGGTTCAGAATTCGATACACAACGAATCCGTTTGGAAAATAATATAATGGGAAATAGAGAGGAGAGCCCCACGAGAAATACCGAGGGAAAAATTCATAAAACAACTAAAACGGGATATGCAACAGAAAAACTCCAAATGCATAAATGAATTAGCAGGGGACAGGTTAGAAAGGGGAGTCGCAGCCTGCGATTCCTAAGATTGAATAACTATTATTGATGAATAATAATAAACTTTCCACTATGGTATTACATAACGGGTCTTTTATTTTATGAAATACCAACCGAGTTACCAATCCAAATTGAGCCTTGCCAAGGTTCTGTCCAACAATAGCAAAGAAAAATTCGGGCAATTTCCCGGCTGACGACTTGAAGTGGGCGTCGGTTTCCATTCGGGATAAAAAGGCAGTTTCAATTTGGGAAAATACGAAAATACTCACGCGCGGACCGTTGCAAAAATCCCCCTGGAATAATCGAGTTCCGCGAGCCGATGCGGCCCATATTGAAAGAGCACTGGAAAATCATTGGGGCTCTTGCGTTTTGTCTTGGGGTTGCGTCACTCTGTGGCATGATGGTGATCGTAAATAAATTAAACTCTAATTTAATATTAATTGAGCTTCCGAATTCTTCCATGATAAGATGAAAAACTATTATTTCGAAGAAAAATTGTATTTTTTTTTTACTTTCGATTGAGATAGATAATATCAGAGTAAAAATCAACGCTATACACTGATTGGCATTATATCCGTCAAGAGTGGATAAATTCTTTGCTTGGATCCAATGACTTTTGTCGTTCTTAAAATATATTAGACAAGGGATACAAAGAATTCATAGGAATGTTCGCGGTAACGACAGTAAATGTTCGCATGTTAAATGTTCGCGGCAGTACGCCCGTTTTCAATAAGTCGGTTAAGAGATGTCGTTTACAATTTGGCAGGTTACGAATGGACGTGGATCCAATTTAAAAAAGGCCATACGTAACACTTCAACTTAATATTTCGTTTCTTTACATTTTCATATATATTTGGCATATATTATATAGTCATCGTATAAACCATTTTAACTCCCATTCGAGGAATTATTTGACTTTGAGAAAGCTACAAACTAATAGACAGTATAATTTGCATTTCCAGTTTTTGGCAGTTTTTACAGAGAAAATTTATAATAATTCCTACATTTTATTAAAAATAGCCATAACTTCTGCTGCAATAATAATAATAAAATGGCCAGCACTCAAAGTATTGAAGAGTGTATCTCCAATAAGGCAGTTCCATTGTTTCCGGGTTCCGCTGCGTTGGGTTATCTGGAGTGCTGCGAAAGCCTGAAGCAGAAATGTATCTCCAATAAATTTGGGCCGTGGGCTGACGGCAGTTTGAACGACTTATCGCTACACATAAGATCCAACGGACTCCACCTCATTACGAAGAAACATATATTTTTAAGGATACGGAAATATAGGTAACTGATCGCAATATTTCACGAGATATTTCCTGGAAATTAGACGCCATTCCTCGTGTGATGCGGTACGGGTGGGCACTCCAGAGAGGCACTACGTAGCGAATGAGGAAGTTAGGACTCAAAGATTGCGTCAGAAATGTAACGGTGTGTATTTGGGTAGTATTTTCAGTACTTTTATAGCATAAATGCATTATTAACTATATAATTATTATAAAATAAAAAACCCCTATTGTCCATACTATATTTACTTAACTCCCTAAATGACATCTGGAAATTCTATGGAATCACTGGAAATTTTCAGAATTGGCCAAAGCAGTCTGGTAATTAGAATGTAACCCTTCAGAAATAACAACATTAACTTGTAATATTTTAAGTCATCAATATGCAGTTTAGTTTAGTCATCTTATATTTGTTTTGTCATCAACAATATTCTCCTTATTTTTAAAGTTTATTAGTATTAATTTGATGAATTTTAATAAAATATTCTCATTTTTCGTTACAATTACATCAAAAATGATATCTTAATTAGTTATTAAGATTTCATCACTGCAACCTGCATTAGCCCAAACATTCTTCGCCTCATAGGGTGAAGCCAATATATCGGTTACGAGAAGGGGTTAATGCTTCTTGTATTTTCTTGAATATGAAAAAATGGAATTTGATCTCCCTTATGACTATAGTAAAATTTCGCTCAAACAACTTTTATAGTTAGTTATATACATGCCGAAGAAATGGTAAGAGAGGCATCGAAAGAGTTAGATGTGGGAATCAAAGTAGGAGGCCAGCTGATAAAATCAGTAAGATTCGCGGACGACCGGGAGTTGGTTAGTCGATCATCAAAGAGATTGCAAGCTCCTGTAGATGCATTAGATAAGAAGTGCGGGAAATACGGAATCAAGAATAAGCATAAGAAAATAAAAGTAATGAGATTCTCTAGGACAAAGAAAGCGAGGCTGGCCATAAGAGTAGGAGGGAACAAACTTGAATAATTAGAGCAATTCAATTAATTGGGCATTACGTTTAAAGAAAATTGACATAGTAGCAAAGGCATTGTGAGGAGAATAACGCGAGCATAGGAAGCGTTCATTAATAGGAGGGAGCCGTTGACGGGGATCTTGGATAAGGATATAAAGGAGACTCTGATGAAGACCTTGATATGGAGTGTAGCGTTGCATGGGACAGAAACATGGATTCTTGAGAAAGGAGGACGAGAATAGGCTACAGGCGTTCGAGAGGTGTGTGGAGAAGGATCGAGAAGACGCTGTGGATGGAAAGGAAGACAAACGAGGAGGTTCTCGGTATGCTGGGTGAGGAAAGGAAACTTCAGGATGAGATTAGGAAAATGCAAGGTAGGTGGTTGGATTGGGTAATGAGGGTTACCTAAGGACGTAATCGAGGGTAGGACAAACGGGGAAGGCGAAGAAAGAGCATAGGGACAAAGAAGGGTAGGAAGTATGCTGAGGTTAAAAATTAAATATTGATATACAGGGCCCTTCACATGTAAAAAAATGGATTTTTCTAACACACTTGCATTTAAACCAACCTGTACCGGAAGATCACCTAATATAACCATATTAGAACCCCACTATATTTCCAGGTCCGGCAGAAACGATAAATTAAGAGAGATATTTGCCGAACGGATAGGTATGGGAATTCGTTTTTCCCCCGAACAATAAGGGACTTCAATAAATGCTAGGCGTAATTTCATTAGAGCGTTTCCTTTATATATGTAAACGGCTGGTGTCCTAACACGCCTATTGAGGCGGCTTGCGGGTTAGTATGTAGATGTAGATGTATATGATTACGGAATAATTATAATAACTTTGTTAACTCCACTAATTATTTATTAACACGACCTGGGTTTTTAGGAGATGACACCAAGTGTTGGAACCTGGGTCGTGTTAATAAATAATTAGTGGAGTTAACAAAGTTATTATAATTATTCCGTAATGGATCAATTCTACAAGGTCAAGCCTACAACCGTTTCCTTTGTATTATATGATGATAATAGTTAGTTAGTCTTCCCATTCTCCCCATTCCCTCCCCCTGGTTATTTTGCCCTCCCCCCGTGGCCACGACCCAGACGACTCGCTATCCCATGATGCCCTTCCGCACTCATCACTCCCCTCCCTTTCGACTCCAACCCCTTCCCTAAACTCCCTCCCCTTCCCCTCCAACCAACCCACCCCCCTCTCCACCGCCACTTTTCAGATCAAGCTCTCCTCCGCCTTTAAAGGCAACGCACCGCCGCCGGGTTCAAGGACTCCCCAAGTCCCCCCACTCCTCTCCCTCCCTCCCCCCCCCCCCCAACACCTTTAACCCTCCTCCCACTTATCCTCCTATTCCTCCCTCCCTTTCACCTGCACAACAACCCTCCCCCTCATTTCAATTCCCTTTCTAGTTCTTTTGTCTTTTCTTCTTCCTCCTCCATCATCTCTCAAAGCGGAGTCGCCAGTGGCCTTCCGTATGGAGGTTCGGGACTGCGTGCCTAGAAGCAACAGAGAAATATCGCATCTTCATTTTGTTACTCCAGATGGTTTGACCACGATTGCATGGGCGAAAAGAAAATTCTAACCTCCTTTTCGTAGGTATCGTTTGAGAAACTCTCACTGATGACACGTCTTCGGCATTAAAACAGTTTGAGCAACGCATCCCCTCACATTAAGTTCGATGACATTGGCCCCATTGAAAAGAAACATTTGTCATGTTTCCAAAAATAACTAAATATCAGCCGCTAACCACATTCTCTCCTATTATTCCGCAACGTGTAGGCAGATATTCCATCTACGTATTCCGGGATTCCGGTCGCGTCGTTGCTTATCAAGACAACGTTTCTCCTCCTCTCCTGGAGGCGTCATCAGGTTGATAATGCTATAAAGTCCAGCGAAAAATGCAGCAAGAACATCTTCAATCTGAAGACACATCCGGGACAGGAGTAGAAACGTTGTCTTGATAAACAAGGACACGACTAGAATCCCGAAACAAGAAAATAGAATATCCACTTTTTATATTTCGAGATATTTGCTAACAAATACCAGCTGTTTGAGATGGTGAGGGTGTGCACTCCAGAAAGAATTAATTTAAAAAAAATGAAGAATACCTTACTTATAGATCACATCAGAACTTTACCAGTTTGTAGTTTTTATGTGCCTTCACAACTTTAAAAAAATTAATTACTCACAGCAGTAATTTTGACAGAATTGAAAAATAATCTACGATTGTGAGGCTTTTTTAACGTATGGTGTGAATGAAAGAGTTCAATGAATCAAGTTCAAACCTTACATATATATATTTAGTTATTTTTTGTAAATTTCAGTTGTATTAAACAAAGTTTTTGCGGTGGTAATATTATAATATTTACCTCTTGCTTCTTTAAGTTGCATAAATTTCAAAATAAAATTCCTACATAGCCTCTATTTTGACTAGAGAAAAATATCGCTCAAACTACCTTCATATAACAAAATTACATGAATACGTACACACCCATATGGCCGCTCCCTTTCGGGATAGTCATAGTCCAAGCATTCGTATGAAATAAAAAAGGCCCCTGTTGATTTGTTTCCCTTTAACATGTTTTTTTAATGGTATTTTCCTCAGCACTTATGAATGGGTTTTCCTAAAGATTATCTCCAATGAGATAAATACAACATTGCCGGTATCTAAATGGACGCAAATGTTATGAAACCGGAGAGTCTTGAGCTATTGGATATTTAAAATTTCCTTGGAGAATACTTTTCAATTGAGACTAATTCCAAAGGATAGGTTATTACGTTTCCGTATGAGTTGGAAGTCGGGAGTTAACAATGATTATATTCACTCGTTTTGATGTTGAAATGTTTTGAAATTTGGATATTTTTATGTTTGAGTTTTTTATTTAAAGCTGAATAACCACATTGTCATTCATACATTCATACCCATCGCAGAAAATAACACATTTATTATTTATCTTCGTTATTTTGGAATCATTTAGACAAAATTAATCCTAAAAAATTTGGAATTAACTCAAAGCGTGATTGGCAATGGTTGATAAGGCTTTCCAACTCATGGGGCAGTCATATTAAAGTCTGAGAGCAGATAGCGATTGTTTTGTTACTACACATAAATGCATACACATCACGCCGTTCCATTTCCGGGTAGGCATAATCAAAGGGATGAATTCATGGCGTTAGACCCAGAAACCAGGGTTCGACTTTAATAATTTCCCCCATATTGTCCTATCCTGGCAAACGTCCTTTACTTCTGCCACATTCATGCATTGTCTCAACACGTTGTGCTGTTCTTAAGCCTCCTAAAAAATTTAATGATATAGTTAAAGTTATAAAATGCAGAGCACTTTTTAGGAAGCAGTTCCAACATGAAATAATGAAATTTTTATTTTTGTGGTGGATTTGGAACAATGAAACTTTCAATTAAGTAGATTTATTTACGGTGGAACATTCATAACCGGAGAGTTGGAAAATGAAGGATTTCATCACGCCATGCTCTCGTCATCACTCCATTCCTTGTCATCATAAATGTGGCCGACGGGGCATCCAAGTAAGTTCCATGAATGGGGAACATGCATTAAAGTAACTTCCCACCTTAAGGTGACATATTTATTATTTAGGTGAGAGTATATTTTTCTACGAACTCAAATATGTAACCCAATAGCGATGCGCCAGCATCAGGCATTAATAATTAATTTTGAAAAATGGATGAAATTTTTAACCAGCCACGTGACCAAAAATGGTATCGTAATTGTCTGATGTCGCCGCACGGAAGCCCAAATCTCCCCTGCGGGAAGGATCAAATTATGCTTGTTCACATCCTATCATTTAGGGAACAGAAACGATTATTTTTGGCTAATATTGGTTAAATGGCTGAACTTCATGTGGAAACACGTCGAATAACTGGCCGAGGTAACGTTCCGTGACGTCATCCACCGGGTTCCCAGCGCGCTAAAATGTAAGAAATATTTTCATAAACGACATTGTTTATGACGATGATTGTGCCCTGTGTATTTAAGAATATTAACTTCACATAGAAACAAGTTTTCAAAATGTTGTGCTCCCTTCCCCACCTTACCTTCCTCTCCTTCACCCTGAACACACGTTTCTTTTCCTCCCTTTGGCAGAGCCGAGGAACTACACACTCACCGGCAACAGTGATGTTATGCTAGCTAGACTAGTTATGGGCACCTTGAAAAAACAAAACATCTTTAACGTGTAATGTTTATTAAACCTTTTAATCTTTCGTCGAATCAAGTTTGAAGATATCCACTCAACAATAATTAGGACTTGAAAAAACAAAACATCTTTAACGTGTAATATTTATTAAAATCTTTTATCTTTCGTCGTATCGAGTGTGATCATGTGCACTCAATAATAATTAGGAAGCTATAATAGCGTAGTGGCCTGCGAGTGGGCCCGGCAAGCCAAATGTCCGTTATTTGATATCCAGTCCAGACATTTTTTTCGTCTACGTGTATCACATGTGTTCATCATTTGAAAAACTAATAGTACGACTGTTTTCTAGCTGAATATAGCTTTCATAACGACTTCGGTTTTTTCCTCCAATCATTCAAGTGATTGCAGAGAAACTCACTAGATTCTTTACTTTGAGTTTAAGTACATGAACGTTATTCAAAAGTTCAAAATTAAGAACTTTTCTTCATATCATGCAGCCTATTTTGTCCTCAAAAGACCGTACGCGTTTTTCCTTATGATTTTCGGCGACACCAGTCGGCTACCTCGTCGCAGCCAGGACTCTAGCGATAGAAGGTGAAACGTTATTCACTTAGAACCTCAAAAGTTCATGCTGCTGTCGCAGTTTCAATCGTAAAAAGTACTCAGCAGCCCTGTGGTACTGGGAAGATAGACGTATAGTTATGTGGGGAAATTTACGAAACAGAAAGGGCATAATTTCAAATAAATCTTGAGTAGTTGACCGAAGCATTGCATCTCTGGGATCAGGTTAGTGTGGTGACTGGAGCGCTTGCTTCCCATCCAGAAGGTCAGGATTATTTTATCGGAAGATGGGAGATTTATTAGCAGCAATTCCGGTTCTGTGAGAGCAGTGTGTGGAGATCAGGTCATGGGCTGTGCTCCGTCTGTCGGATGGGATGTTTAACTTTGGTCTCCTTGGCGCATGTCGCTAATAGCAGGCCAATGCTGACGCCGGGTTTCTCTCCTTTCTTTGCTCCATTCTCCAAGGAAACTATCCTCAACCTTTTTGATCCGTATGACTTCAGTTTTCGATCTCCTCCCTCAATTTACCAATCTCATTTCTCTCTTATCAATTTAATAGGAAAATACTAATAACCGTATCTGTTGGAAAAAACGTTTTTACTAAAAGTAGTCATATGGGACTCATGTAGAAAGAATAGTAAGGCATTAGGATGAATCCTGCACTCGGCTGATACAAAATTGGACCCTTCGTTCAACGCAGAGGCTTAATCCAGGATCTAGCTAGACGAGCTAAGCAGCGGGGTCTCCCCTAGCAGAGTAGGCAACCCGAAGTATGATGTAAACTTAAGCAACTATTCTCAGTCAGCAATCACTCTTCTTATAATGATGGTACTGGCGTTGTAGTGCTGTATTTGTTGACAAGGAACCAAACGAATGAATTAAATAGTCTCTCTTTGTTGAAGTTTTACTAAGTCCTAGTGAAACAAAATCTTTTCTCACCACTGCTCCCCACGTCCGACTCCGTGCATCACAAGGGCACCAATTTTGCCGAATGCCTTTCTTCGCCACCATCTCAGTTTGACGCCTTCCCGCACGTGGCCTCTCTTGCGTCAAGGAGCGAGACGGTTCACCTCGAGATGACGTGGGGACGTGGAATTATATTGAAAAATCACCGGAGATATAAGTGGGTAATGTGATAACATGGGAAGACACTCGCCGGTCCTATTAGGACGCATTAGGCATTGTAAGGGAGCGGCATACTCGGGTATTCAGTGCCATGCATCGGGGGGCGTCTTTTCGTTAAAATCTCATTTCAGCATCTGTGCCTTTCTCAAACAGAAAAACATAAAAATACTCCAAGATTGTGACTTAAAAATGAGTAGATACATGTCTATCCACGTCTGGCATAAATAATTAAATACGCAATATTTTGGGGGAATGGTAAGTGCATAAGAGTATATTTGGAATGTAGCGATATGGAAAAAGACTAATAAAGCATTAACATTGAAAATAAAATCCCAATCCTTCAGAGGTGACACCTGACACAAAACTCTTCAGCGCCTTTTCTGCCAACTATAATCCTTGGACTTTAGCTTCCGCATAAGTTCATGGTTCAGACCTGCGCGACAAGGTGGGGAGATAGAAGGGTAGGGTGTGAGGGGAAATGACGTTTGGGGACAAGAGGGAGATAACGAGAGAAAGAGTGATGGAGGGGACCCAAACTCCATCACGAAAATGGCGCGAGGCGCACTCGCGCAAAGCGAATACGAGAGTGGTTAAGATCAACAATTGCTATTACTTTACCAGGGACCGTATCTTGAGATCTCATTGTGAGACGAGTAGAAACGGGACGCAGGTAGTGGTGAGTCATCCCTCTATTCCAAGCGCTTATGTTAGCAGAAATTGGAAAGGTCCTCCAAGTGACTTTCCGTTGTCACTAAACAACCTTCCTTCTACGTTTCGAAGTATTCTGAAAGTTCCGTAGTCCATGTCCCAAAATCGTCCACTGCGCAGAGTCACAAAAATTTACGGGAGGTAAACTTGGATATCATGCAGTAGTATTCAAGTCCCGGTGGCGGCGGGGTAACATCCTCGCCTGCAAACCCAAAGGTCGCGGGTTCGAGTCCCGCCTGAGGAGGATTTTTCTCCTCCTAGCAAATGGTTGTGTAATGTCCTTTGACACTGTTATTCCACAATGCTCCTCGACGCTGTATTCAGGTTGATGAAATAAAGAAAAAATATAAAAATAATCTTCGCTACCACTGAAGTCTGAAAAGCAACCTCTACCGTCATCCTCCGGCAGTGAAATGGAGTATGCGTAATGCGGACGCGGCAATCAGCCTTCGGCAATGGACTATAATACTTAATGAATTTCCAGCAAATTAGCGAATCAAATTTCTTTAATACATTTCTTTTCAAACGGACAAAATTTGAGTGTAATGAAATTCCCTAAGGAAGTTTTACTTGGACTGTGATATTCAGACAGCCCTTATTTTACCGGTACAACGTTGAGACGCATCCTCAACTCTCAATTTCCTTCGCTGTTGTTGTTGGCTCAAAAAAAACACTGTGAGGGCTTTTTTCGTAGATTTTCACAGTTAATTTTAATTTTAATAAGTTTCTTTTGGTTTTCTGTGATGTAATTATACTTTTTGACAACCTAAACAGAGAAGATGGTTACAAGCTTCCATGTACGTGGAAAGGAATTTTGCAAATTCCAAGTATTTATTATTTATGTTACATAATAACCACCAAATTTTGTTTAATTATCTGTGATTGTTGATTCAGAAAGTCTGACGAAGCCGGCAGAATAGCACAGCGAAACTGTTGCTCAAAAAGTATAATTATATCGCAGAAAACCAAAAGAAACCTATTAAAACTATGAAGGCTGTTATAATTGTTATCACCTCATGAATTTGGTAGCTCATAGTCACCTTGATGACAGTGACGATAATCACAGGGTAAAATTCAACGGCAAGTATGCAAGAATACTTCTGTCTTATTTTTGGAGAAGTGCACTATCCAAACGCATTAAAATTTTCCGAAGAAATATTATAACTGAAATCATTAGTGTTATACTCGAGAAAGCATTCCATTGCCTTTTCCCTGAAAACGTATACAAACAGCTATGCGGAGTGTATGACGTATGTACTGACCTGTTCCTTGACGGCGAAGTGCTTCGGGAAAATATGAGAAGGGATGGTGGACGGCCAGATGAAGGTGACGACGTCTATGTGGGTTTCCTTTGCCCTAGGAAGAGAGGGAAAAGAATTACAGTGAGCGACGCAGGGATAAAGAATAAACTGTTCTCAAAACGAATGCTAGCATTCAAAGAGACGAGGCAGGTCAATGTCAGGAAATAAATTTTAGATCCTTTGAGAGTGTGCAGTGATGAAAATACTGGTAGTACTCAAACTCGACGTCCCTTGACTATCGTCACAAAATCGCATACCTGATTTTATCTTCTGAGGGATATGTGTCACGACTCTATAACTTCACGAATATTAAATCGTGATGTGCTCCGTCGTTTTATTTTCACGGCGGTGACTCGGGAGAATACAGTCATTCTTTATGTTGAGCCGCCGTTGGAACCCACATCTTTCCTCTGAAGGTCACCATCGGTATGGCAGGTATGAGAATTACGTTACTCAGAGCAAGAGGACAAAGAGAAGGAAAAACGAGAACGGGAACACTACGGTATGCTATGAATAGCGTGCTTCAAGGGATAAACTCGAGAAACTATCATCCTAAGACGTATTTTGTAGAAAATCGTGAGGAAGGATTTTACCACATCTGAGTTGCAGTTCCCTGAATAGAGTTCAATGTGGTTTATTGAATACGAGTTCCACCGCTCTTCTCTTTCTATTTCTCTTATCGAATAAAGTTAGGAGATTTATTTCACCCAAGCTATTTCGGAAGCTATGTGTGAGCACGAAAATCCCAACAGAATGTTGAAAGAGATGATAGGAGAAAAATCGTAATAAAATAGCCCAACTATCTCAGCTGTTTTTCTGATCAGTATCTTGCTAGTAAGTAGACCTAAGTACACGCTCTACCACTTCAAGCTTCACTTCGCGAATAAAACACTAACTTTCTAAAGAATTCTGTGAAAAAGTTCAATATTTTATTGTTTAGTATGGACTGACTAAGTACAATCTGATTTCAAACAACCAAAATCTGCCATGGGATCAACCGCCAGAGTTTATAACACTGGGTCTTGTGACGCCACCTATAGGAAAGAGAGGGAATAAGGTAACGATATTATTGAGATTAAGGGACGAAGAGGTGATGGATTTTAGTATGGTTTGAGCGAGGTATTACATCAAATTTATTTCATTTCATTTGTTTTCATTGTAAAAAATATCTCATCTTTCTAACGATACCAAAAAAATATCCACTTACCGCACTTCTACCTTTTGAGATATTTGCCACAAAATGGAAACCTTTATTCGTGGGATATGATTTGCGCTCCAGAGAGATGACTGAAAAAATTAGGAATTTCGGAAGTATAGATTGCGTAGATGTAACAGTGTATAGTTCGTATGATCTCTCAGATATAAAAAAATAATTGCTTTACTCACCATAATATTTTGTACTAAAACGCGAAGAAATACGCCTTCGGTTCTGAAGGCATTTGGTAGCGTGCTGCGTAAAACGTACGAGTCGACGTAAAATCCAAATCATGCATAACTAATAAATAACTGAGAATATCAGTTATATAAAATAAAGTTTTCGCGTCATTAATAGCACGTTGTTCAAATCATTCCACTTACAACTGCCAGCATTTTAACGTAAAATTTGAATATGGTATTTAATATGACTAGAGATTATTCATGCTCAAACCACACATGCCTCGTTCGTACACAGTTGAGGTCGTTAATGACGTGCAAATGAGAAGAAAGGATTTCGGTTCCAATCTACTCATTTGTGAATTTTAATTCTGCTATCACTTTTGCTTTTTCTAAAGATTGATGTCATGGGAAAAACAATATTTTATAAGGTGGTTTTAATTTTGAACGATCGTTGATCGATTTAGAGCAATTGACACCTTTTGGCTGCAAAGTTAAGCTCATTCAAACTTCAACCTTTCTAGTTGCCCGCGCATCGTTAATTTTCACTTTTCTCTTAAATGTGGTGAATATTTTTCTCTCAGTCATGAATCTCTCAATATGAATTCAGCGGTTACGAATTCTAAAACCGCCTGCTGAACTCGCCGGATTCTATAAATGGGAGTAATGTCGTGGAATTCAAATAGAGATTTTTAAAAATGATTGCTGACTCAATCACAACCAATGTACCTGATGATCAGATTTATGATCCTCAACGGGGAGGTGACCTAACATTCGTGACAGTCTTGGATTTCAAACGCACAAACACCGCACTTCAAAGATATATCTCCCGTGAATCAGGCCACTCGATTTCGTTAGATAAAAGAAATCGCTGCAATGAATCCCAATCATAGTTTAATGGGTTATCTCCGGAGAGCGAGAGAGAGAGAGCGAGAGCCTCCTAACCTTAAAAGCCTCGCAATCCAATCATACGTTTCCAAGTTTTCCAGCCCATCACCAGCGTGACACGACGAGTAGGCTGAAACGCCTTGCTTGCATCATCCCTTCACATTTTTGGGCCGCAGTCCCGCCACTAGTTCTAGAAGTCTTATTTTACGCTCGTTACACGCCCAGGATATTCACGTGCAATCGACTTAATTCCACTTTAATGAATATGAAGCGGGCTGTTTGCACAACAAAGCTCCAGCGTTACACCATCTCCATAGCCACGTGCGCAGACGCGGTGCTTTCTCACAAGGTTTTTCCCCCGTCGCTGCGTCTCTAACCGTGGGAAAATTTATGCCACGCTGATATTCAATGGATGCCAATTCAATTTACGCCTCTGGGCACGAGGAAAAACCGTGGCGTAAGGCGACTGTCATCTGCTCTTCTACAAGCTGGTTCCAGGTGGTATGCCGATGTCCTAATACCTTCAAGGTCATCTGCCCTTGAGACATCCATTATGATTGCACCTTTCCACGAGGAAACCATACGCATTTCATTATGCCGCTTGTGGTTAGGGGTTACTGCGTACTTATCTAGCATTCCTATGATGCCATCACAAATTCCATCACTAATCGGGCTCGATTGGTAGCAAAAGCTGGTATAGTTGCTCCTGAATGAGATGTGCTTTATTGCTTAAAAGCCATTAAGTGCTACTTATACGATAAAGTATGGGAATGTTTTGACCAATCTTCGTTCCACAACTCTTGTTGACTCAATCACAACCAATCTTGCTCCTCTGCTGCAGAAAATGATAATGAGGGTTTTAAAGGCAATTTTATCTCCTAAATAGGTATTGAAAATTTAACCGGATATAGTATCGAAATCAAAACTGCTCTCGATCACATTGAAATCAATTTTTAAAAGTTCGTTATTGAGAATCGTCTGAGAAAAGTCTGCAATGCACACAAGCAGCCTTAAGCAACGTTCCGATTTATTTTCAAATATTCTTCAGAGCTATCATAAAGGATAATAGCACACATACCATAATAAACAAGTCAAAAAAAAACAAACAGTCTGGCACACGCGTCACTTAATCACACAGAAATACAATACAATATCGATTACCTTGGCATGTTCCTTAATTTAAAAGGCAAACTGTGCAAGTATCTTTTTTTACAATATTTTATAAGAACCACAACTTTAGTCAAAAACGCCATTATCAACTCCATATCTGTTGCAATGCTAAAATAAAAGTAAATCTTACAAATAATGTTGCAAATTTTAGGAACATGCCAAGGTATTTGATATCGTATTGTATTTATGTGTGTACCGCTCTTTATATAGTGCAGGCGATGCATTTTACCGTAGGAGCAAAAGGACTTAGGCCGCTATTCTCTGCCCCATAGAAGCAAGGAGGAGGGGGGTGGGAAATCCCCTAGTGGGATCCTCGGATTTTTAGGCTGCACTCTGCTTGGGCCGTAGCGCGGCCCATTTACTCCAATTCGAGCCGTTATGCACGGCTCACAATCGACATATAATGTTCAAAGTCTCATTGGCAGCTGTTATGGTCTCCTATCGCTCGCTGGAAAAATTACATCTTTAAACCAGGGATGTGAAACTTAACCGAACCTCTGAAGCGGTACGGTTCCACGGGAAACCGAACCGTTTTCTCGGTAAGAGAGGGGCCCGAACCGTGTCTGCAAAAGTGAAGAGGTTCGGTTCAAGCTGAAACGGAGCCGGCCGTAGCAATTTTAACCGCTTTTGGAACTGTTTTTTGCGGTCCAGTGGCGGTACAGTGGCGCAAAGGGAAGGGGAGCAATCTCTTTGGCAGGGACTGTAAAAACTGAGATTTATAATATGATGCGTAAATGATAACTTGATATTTTTTTGGGAAAAAATGCGCTGGCTCAATTACCACGCTTCGATGGTGTCGGTAAAAATTATGATTTGAAACGCCAAATTTTTTGGACAGAAAATTAAGTTAATCGTGTTCAGTTTCAGAAAATTACTATGACCCCTTCGGGGAATAGATAACTCCTTTTCAAAAAACCCTTTGGAAAAACTATTCCATTTCACATATAAACAATGCGTTTACTTCCAGACCTTTCAGTCAATCATCTGCCTCCATTTCCCATCGCGCCGTCTGTAAAGTCCTGTTTAAAAAAATCGTACCGTCGAAACGTTTTAAGTCCCAAGTTTAATGACATTAGGATTGAAATAAGGATCGGAATATTCACGGATAAGTATCCGCCAGTGCCGGCATTCGAACCAGTGCCGTCGGCATGGGAAGCGCAGCCACCAAAACCAACCCAATCCTCCTTATCTAGCGAATTATTTTCGTGTACCGACGAGGATTCTGTAACAAAAGGGTTAACTTGTGTTTCGCGTCATCATATAATGTTTCTGATATGCACAAATAATGCATCAGCGTGCTGTGTACATATTTACAAATAATTTCGAAGGTCATCGAGGCGTATTAAATGGTATTTTAACCTCTATTGCGTGCAGTTTGCCCAAAAGAGGGAGAATATACGATAGTGAAGCAATGAAACGCCCAAAACCAAAGTGGATAAACTTTGCCATGAAAAAAATCATTTGATTCGACCGGGATTCGAATCTCCACATTGTCAATCAGGTACATTTGGCAGTAATACCAGGTGACAAACTGCGTACTCTTAACAGACAGTGTACTAGGTGACTGCGTACCTTATCATTTGTGTATTTCGCAGTGATTGGCAATCAGTTGAACGCCCTTTATGATTCCGCTGTCAATTTCATAAGTATTTGAAGTATTTAATAAGTATTTTTTCACTTGAAGTGCTCCGCCACAGCCGGAACTCAAACTCGTACCGTCGGGAAGAATATCAAGAAACACAATTGGTGGCACTCGGCCAGAAAAGAGTTTGAGGTCATTGATGGTGAATTAAGCGATGCTGAGAGGGCAGTGGGAGGATCGGATTGGTGTTGTGGCTAGAGTATCGGCTTCCCATCCCGAGGGCCCGAGTTCATATTCCGGTGGTGGCGGATATTATTTAGTGAGATTCTAGCCCCTACTTGGATTTCATATGGAAAAAATATCATGTACAGTACTCCATCCGTCAGATATGATGTTTAACCGTGGTTACCTTGGCACCTCTCGTTAGGATCAGGCTGATGCTGGATTTCTCGCCACCCTTTCCTCAGACACCAACACACCCATGGAGTTATGAAAGTACTAGAGGTGGCGCTGCGTATACTCGGCCGTGAGCGAAGGTGAAGCAGCCTCCGCCATATTGAGTGTCCATGATATACCATTAGCGTTATTATGCCGGGACATATTTATCTACACGTTTGCTGCACATAAAATGTTTTATTAATAGGAAATACGGAAGTAGGATCAATGAAAAGCATATCGCCTGCTATTGAGTGCCTATGCTATATATACGTAGCGTGCTTCAAATTAACCAGAATGAAATAGGGGAAGTGATCAGGAAATACAACAAACATTACCATTTCAGTATTATTTATATTCACAGCACAGGCGACGATCTATGAGAAAAGCATTTTTTTCCAAATTATTGTTCGCATTGCTCTTTACATAACATTGTAAAATTAATTTAAAAAGAAATAAAGTTTTCACGTACCTCAGGCACTTCACTTTAAAGCAGGAAACACAAGAACTCGTCGTTAGAACATCCGTCCGGTTTCACGTTCTCGTGATTACGGCAATCACAGTATTTATTCCGGAGAGGCTCGATATGGCGGAAATGGCTTCACCTGAAGTTCATCACGCCATCTCTGTTTAACTATATACTCGAAGAACCCACCAGTCCCGCATGCCGCGCAAGACCTCACTTGTCGGTCGCCTCCCGAAGTAACAAACAAACCGAGAGGGCATGAGGTGCCGAAGGACTTACTCTGGAAAGGCCATCAGCAACGTTGACCTGCATATTTTCCTCTCCCGTACCTCAATTTCTCCACTAGCGAGTGCCACCAAGTCGTGCAAAAAAAACGAAAAGGTGCTGGCCACTCCATCCCCGCCAAGATGACTGTCACCAACCGGTGAAAGGGGGACGCGGGCGGGTTGCACGCGAGAGGGAAACCGTTTTGGGAGCCCGCCGCCGCCGCGACACTCACGCGCGTCACCTTGAGCGGTGCCAAAAGCGATGCGTCCACACGGGGTAGGAGGAGACGGCAGAGCGTCCACCACGCAATCCTCCCGAGTCCCCGAGGTCAATAGAAGCAAGGAGGTGGGAGGAGGTGAGGTACGGGAAGGGAGGAGATGGGAGGGAATGAGTCCAGGTGCGCCTTTTTGGGTAGTTTGAGCCAAACATCACTTCACCTAGAATTTGATGAATTTGACCTCGTTTTAGAGGAGAAAAAACTCATCTTTCCGATGATATAAAAATATACCCCTTTCCGAACAACTTTGTGAGCAATCTGCCCAAAAAGATAAGCTTTTTTACAAGGGATACAAAAAGGATCTGCGCTCCGGCGGGAGAATATTGAAATTTCTAACGGCTTGATTTCATCATAAACGTATGTTGAATGTTTTATCAACTATTTAAAAAAAATCATCAATTACTCATCGCATTAATATTAACAGAAACACAAAAACCCCTGTTGTGAACGCGTTTTCACCGTACGGCATGAAAAATTGAGTCACGTTAGAGACTTATGCAGATATATTCTACTTAATTACTGAGAATTTTTATCATGCATAAGTATATTTTAGAGCCATTATTATATTTCAATATGTAATTCATACTTCTTACAGACGCTGAAATAAAAAAAATTGAATATATGGTTTACGTTATGACTAGGGAGAATCTCGCTCAAACTACCTTACGGGGACGGGACTGCACGACTGTCAAGGGGAAGAGAGAGAGAGAGAGGAAGGGGAGGGCGCGTGAATGGAGAAGGGCGAGGAATGCGACGCGGCCGAAAAAGAGACTGATCGGTTGGACGTTACGACGCCTACGTCTACATAACACACTGAGAGCCACCTTCACAGTGAATGGTTGCTAGAAGGGCTCTACCCGGGAATCACTTTGACTTCAGACCTAACGTGGGGGTAAGGATACTTGGAATTTAAGGAAAATCAGACTCCCAACTTCGGAGTGATACCTTTTTTGAAGCTGCCGACCACGGCGTCACTATGCTCCAGTGATGGAATCAGACCATCCCAATGTAAACAAACGTAGTTAAGCTTTTTTCCATTTCGAACTGAGGGAAATTACGGCCAGTTAGGAAACAACTAATGGTTTTATCCGTCAAATATTGCCATGTTAGCTAAATGTGATATCAATATAACCCCTTCAATAGCCTATCAAGGTATCAATAGCCTATCAGGCTAAAAGTTAATAATTTCTAATAAATAAACTATAAACAACGAAATGTTAGTACAATAACGACTACAAAACAGAAATCTAGCGTCGGTATGGGTAAAGAGCGTAATTCACGAATACTTGAATTCGGTGATACATACTTTCAATGATCACACCAAAGATATTTATTTACATGACATAAAGAATAAAAACCAAAATCTGTCAAAATAATAAGACGAGCAGCGATGGATACATAGGTAATCATCAGCATCGATCATACCGTGCTAAACGGTAACGTGAAGAATAAAAGAGAGTACTTACATTAGCCTTAAACAAGCTTTCTGTTCTTCACACCTAAAATTTTGCTCTTTCTCACCGTTATGGAATACTCTCTGGAGCATCCAGGAACAAAGTAAGATCTCTTACCCATTTTTCGTCGAGTAATGAATCTATTTCTATACCAACAATTGAAAATCCTCACAAGCCGCCATCCCGCCATGCGTAAACAAAGTGACAATGATAGCGACAAAACAGGGACCTTGGACAAAACGTATACACACTCCCATCAGAGTCCTCACTATTGCCACCACTACCGAACGGCTTCAAAAAATGTAGCCAAAAAAACAATGAAAGCGCGTTTGAACTTGGCTGAATGGGGCTGAATGGGGGAAACACGTACAATACATTTGCGTTAAAGAAAAAGGGTTTTATCAAGCGAATAGATAGAAGGTTCTCTGATGAAAAAGTGTAAGTAAGATGCTACTCTTCTCTGGTTAGGCAAAATCTCGAATACGCCAAGAGCATTTGGGGCCCTGCGCGGAAAGATTTCATCCGAGAAGTAAATTAAATAAGTACTGAAGAAAGCCGCACGCTTTGTTCAAAACTGCCAGGGGCGTACGGAATGTGCCACACAGTTGATGGTGGGATTAGGTTAAGAACCTTTAAAGACTCGGAGGCTACACGCTAGGCTTAGATCACTTGAAAAAGTCCAATCAGGTGAGTTTCAGCAAGGCACGGAGAATATTATTTAAACCCCGTGCTATATCTTTAGAACTGACAAGCGTGACAAAATAAGAAAGTTACACTGCAAAACTGACATGTGAAAAAATTCCTTTTTTCCTCGCACCATTAGTGATTTTAACCAAAACAGCGTGATCTTAAGACACATTGTATTCACCAATTCACCTCTATATTCTCTTCCCTCCTTTTCCCTATTCTCCACGCCTTCTTATGGCAAGTGTCAGAAGACCCCCTGCCATACACCTCAGGAGCGACTCGCAGGGCAGTGTGTAAATGTTGATTTTGTCTTAACATCCTTGAAAAGAGAGGGACTAGGGAAAAATATGGGGGAGGAATAAGGGGAGTTATACCTGTATGTTAAAGATGAACAGCGTCAACACGCTACACTTCAAGCTACCTCCGGGGCGTACGGCAAGGGATGTTAGGAACCAAGCCATGAATAGGGGAGGGAACAGGGAGAAGGAATAGTAAGACGAAAAGGGCAGAAGTGAAGTATGTGTCATAGGCGACTTAATGTCTCACTCTGTTGTATTCACTGATTGTGCGTAAGAAGTAGAAATTTTCGTACACATCAGTTCAGAAGTGAATATTTTTTTATATTTTGGTTGCTAGTTATAGACAGTGCGGGGTCAAAAACAATAACCTCCGTGTAACACTGAAAATCGCCTGATCTGAATTTGTCAATTAATCTAAGCCCAGCGTGTATTCTCTTAGCCTCTTGCGACTTTTAAGCCCTTTCTGTAGCTGGAGTAATGGATTTATACCTTAAGGGCCCGGGTTTGAGTCCAGGCGGGGGCAGAGACTTTTAGAGGAAATCCCAATCCGTTCACAAGTGCTGTACGGAGAACACTTAAGGTGGCTGGAATGGCTATCGAAGGTTTTGGACAGAACATTTTATTCAATTTTTTAAAGGTAGTTGAAGAAATATTCTAGGGCTGCATTTCAATTTAGTTCATTTGTGTATGCGTTTGAAATCACCATACAAGCAGTAATGAAAATGACAAAAAACTCATATTTTAAACTTTTTCCTTAATTAAATCATGTTATGACTAGAGTTTTCGGCGCGGCATACGAAATTTAGACGACATTTTATTGACATATGTTTTTTTTCGGATATTGGACTCGGTGTGACACCTTGATATTTGTTAGCAGCAATTATAATGGTACATAATGTATTTTTTCGTTTTAAAATAAAATCTTCGCATAAATAACCGAGTTATTACTAAATATATGTCATGTGCCATAGGGCTACGTATTAAAACAGGGGACTCGGATATTGACGGGGGAGCGGAGGTGGTTGGTGTGTCATCGTGTGGCGCCGATGGCTATCTATGAAATTTCGTGTAAATTATAAGTTGTTTAGTGTACTTTTATTTATGCAATTAAAATAAAAGTGCAAGGAATTACCATTTAATTTTTTATTTAGCATTGAGTTTGTATTCAGTTTCAGCGTTAAACTTTCTTAGTTCACTGAAAATTGAGACCAATGCTCGAACTAGTTCATCTAACTAGTTTCCCATCACCCATTGTTTATTTCTGTATTGTATTTAGGCTATCACAGCCCTACAACGTAAACAGGTTACATTTTTAGCATATTTTAGATTTATATGCGTTATTTTATACGTCCTCCTCTATTACGGGTATTTTAGAGGTCATCTCTCCCCCGATATCTCATCAAATGACTGATTTTTTTTAAAAATAACAGCTGAATTGAAATCAGCGTGGTAAAAAACCAGAGTGGCACCATGCACATTGCAAATTAGACAAATATCTGATGTCTGTCCCTCTTTTTTGGGCGGAGATCGACTGTGTGCCGTTCTCCGGCGAGGCGAGGCTTGTGCGTGGCTGAACAAAGCGAGCGGGAAACAGCTGAGGTTGCGGGTGAGGGGAGGAGGTAGGGGGGGAGAAAGAGGGAGAGGGTGGGAGGAGGGCGGGTTATAAAATATGAGCGCAGGGAAGCGGTTGCGAAACGCTCTCATCTCACGCTGGCAGGCAAAGCCGCGTGAAAGGGATCGGGAGAACGTTGATGGCACGCGTTGAAGCACGCGGTCCCGCGCGACGCAGACTCAAGCGAGGGGCCGCCCAATTCGTGCCACATTTCGTGAGTCCCGTGCATTCGTGTGCGTGTCGAAGAGGGCCACACTTCTAGTCCCAGATCCGCATTCGCTCTCTTCTCCTGTACATAAGCAAGGATGCCACGAGTCTCCAGCATCCCTTGGTTCCTATATCAACCCAAGTCGCAAACAACAACATCTGCCATCATCAATTCGAAGATTGGTTAGCGGCAGTTCTCCACTCTATTCAGCCAACCGCTACATTCCTTCACAACTTGTCATGGTTTAAAACCTCCACTCGGACGAAATATTTGCTGGGCTCTTGTCTCTTTACCGTTTTTTTTTGCAATAAAAACCAGCCTAAGTATACCCCATGTTTAAATCCAGCTCAGTTTCTGTCTTTAGACCCTCTAGGATTGACCCCTCTTGCCTCATGCACCCTATAACCTGGACAAATATTTTTCTTCAATTATTTCTTATCTCTGGATCAAACCTTTGGGATTCGCTGGCGTTGACCATAAAAATTCTGTCTCTCTATCAATGTTTAAAGATAAACGATTTAACTATTATTATAGTGAGCAATTAAAATGTCTGTAACCTCACTTTGTTAGCATGTGTGCCTTTAAGCCATGATGTTGACTGCAACAGTTTTAATTCAACTCACTTTTTCTCTTTTTGTCCTCTTAATTTTGTATCTCATTCTATAGTATTTTCTTTATCAACATATTGGTTCTTTTATATTTTTTTTTCTCTTATCTCGCTATAAATGACCATTTTTGCCTTTGGTGTGTCATACATTTATTGATGCTATTCTTTTGTAAAGTGATGATTTTCTATAAAATGATGACTTGTTTGCAAGCAATGCCTTTTTTCAAAAGCAGAACTATTTATGTAATTTTTGTATTGCTCTTATGGGGAAACCTAGAGCATAATAAACATTCGTTCACTCATTCCTACATCACTCCTCCCTTTGACATCCTTTATAATTTGCCTGATGTATTCCATTCTTAGCCTTACTCTGTAATTCTTCCCATAAATTTCTCCTTCCATTTTTTGTTTTCAATAAACTTAAGTGTCATTAAATGTGTTCAACAGGTTTGTCTCTCCTTCATCGCACAGTATTAATTATGTTTCTTTTCTCTCCAACTCTTCGAAGGACTTCTCTCCGTCCATTTGATCTTCACCATTGTACGTAAACACCACATCTTTATTGCATCCAATGTCTTCTGCTATTAGCAGATGCCTCTTCTGGCAGAAGATCTTCGTAATCTTAATACTTTAATTAATATATCAACACGATTTTAAATTTTAAATCTTGACTGGTCAACCCAAATAAAGACCTTAACCATGAACATGAAAACCTTTCGAACCTCCACATTTAATTTACCCTTTCTATAGCGATAGCTAAGCAAACACATTTATTATGATAAATAATGTTATCATTTCGTACCGCAGAGATAATCCTCAAGGCCACAGAGAGAAAGCATATTATTGCAGCTTACCGTAGCTACCTCGCTAACGTCGAAACCGGAAGGGCCAAGAAACCCTAGTCCACCCAACCGAGCACATTCTATAAAATGAGTGAATTAAGTTAAAACCAAATTCAGGCGGTGGTAGTGTAATGGATTTGGTAGCAATATTATTACACGTTGAGTTTCTCATTTCTCAGCATTTTGCCTAACCCGGGATTCAGGAATAAAATTGTATCTCTTCACGGGATCCGGGAAAATACCTGAAAAAATTAATTCTATTAAGAATAAGCATGCTATATCTGATTTAACCGAGAAATGAGTGTGTACGATTATTGCTTATTTTAATAGTCTTAAAATTATTTTCTGCAATCTTCATAATAACAAATCTAAAATAATATTCCTGCGAAAATTCATGTCAAAAATACTTATGAATTCTATAGAAAATTTTCATTAATAATAAAATCACCTTTTAATTGAAAGCTACCATAAATACAGCGAAAACATGTCTTTGAATTGCTTAAAAGTTTAACGAAAAATTTAAAATTACCTTGAAAAATGAATTCAATATATTAAACCAAAAGGATTTGTACTGTGAATTTTTAAACCACAAGTTCCAAGAACAAATATGGCCAATATACTGATCACTCAATCTTGTTCTCATTATACTCTAGTGAGGTCGTGCGGCATAGAATGACTTATCTGATTCTATTAAAGTAGGCTGAATCGTCTCCAATGCTTTTACGAGAAGAGAAAGGTTCCAGGATTGTTATCCCCTGGTCCCGAAGAAGTTTTTTTTGACGTGGTCAGAAGCGCTTGCTTTGTCGGCTAGTATTCCTGATGGTTTGATACCTCAGATGCTTTAATAGCTGCAACAAGCATTTCAGATGGGGCCATCAAAAATGGCTGATGGAGAGCTTATCCTGGTTCATCTTTATGTTTGCCTTTCTCGTTAAAACTAGAATGAGGTGTTCTAAAATAACAATGGAAAATCTGCTTTGCTGATGAAACTAGTGTAGACTTAACTGATAAAGCTCCAACATTTCTCCTACTTTAGTCCATTCAATGTACGCCCAAAAGGGGGATGTAGAGGGCATATGGAAGAGGACAGAGACCAAACTTCAGGGATGTGTTTAAGGTTGACAGGAGGTAAACATACTAAAAGTCCCCGGACCTAGGAGGTGAGCGGGGGGAGAGGCTGAAGGCCTCTTTTTTTGGTTTTTCGCCCATATCTTGAAAACTGTGCGTAGTAGCGAAAATATTACTGATTTTAAAATTAAAGCTGGCAAAATGTACTACAAAATAGGTTCGCGTGCTTTTATTTCTATTCCTCTTAGCTATCGAGATATTTGCTAGCGAAAATTGTAAAAAGTTTAAAAACGCCTGATACTCAGCGGGGAGGTGACCTAACATTCGTGATAGTCTTGGAATCCAAACGCACAAACACCGCACTTCAAAGACATACATTCAAAGGCACTTCAAAGACATTAACTTTAAAATAAGACTTCATTTAATATTTTATCTTCAGCTGGCCAGTAGTTACGGCAATTTAAAATTTCTAGGTAAATTCCGAAATTTCGTAAGAAAACCCTCCATCGCTCTTTCCCGTTTTCCTAGGGTTCTATATTGTTCACATAGCTATATGTTGTGTTAATATACACAAATGGTAAGAAAATGTGTCTAATGAACTAAATATAGAGTAAGCTTATGTGTTTTAACTTTTTTGAAACTATGTACATTAGGGTGTCCCTTCAATATGAACTTCAATATTTTTATTTGCTCCACTTTTTATTCTTTTCCTTTTGTTAAAAGTAGCTACTATGCAAAATTTAAACATAATCAGAGAAATATTTCCCGTGCCACAAGGTGTTTGAAGGTTTGCAAATTTAATTGAAAAATACAAGAATTATCATAAGAGAGGAGTGAAGCCGTTAAATCACAAGCTGGGAGCACATTTTGTCCCTTCCTTACCTACTTATTGCAACAATATTCCTTTTTCTGTCATTCTAAAAACATCATCACTGCATTCTTCGATGTATCCATCATTCAAAAACACTTGTTAGTCATCGCAAAAGATAATCACACTCACAATATATAAAAGCAACTCAATCGTTCAAACAGTTTACAACTCTACACCACTCGACTCACGTTGGATAGGAACTGAACTCAGGTGAGGTCGCTTGAAATGGACCCCTCCCCGCCGGCCTTTCCTGTTCAATGATAATGTAAGTTCGAACGAGTGATGCTTAAAAGTAACTGCAACATAGTTTGTGTTGAGGAGGCCCTAATCATCCCTTCGTATTTTTTCAAAGATTGTTGAATGCCTTAAGTGACAAGATTCGCTCCCAGTGGCTAGAGTGTAATTCACTCCTTACACATTGAGAGACATGGCTGGGGTTTTCTCGTTGGGAGGGCAATAAAGCTGTAGCATGGTGCTGCCCTTTTGGTCGCAATTACCCTTGTATTTGTGAATAATTGTACTATGAGAGGCCTTTGAGCAGGCCGCTTTGTTGTCGAAATGGTGGCCTGGCTATTAAAGGAACTTTGCAATTCAGGAACAATTAAAAACTACTTGCAAAGCATACATGTTCCACTATCACGTCCATTAGCTAACATTGCAGCTCTCAGAATGTAACTGATGAAAATAAAGGTTTACAGCAACTATTTTAGTCGAGCCAGATTTATATTCCCTGGACTAACTGGAGATCTAGTGCATGAGACGAGACAATATTTTATGTTACATAAGTGTCCGATACGTATGAAGGAAACAACGTCTACCACATCATGGGAACTAAGCCACAAAAATGGGATTTCCTTGGGTCACACCCTGCGCCGGACCGGCCGCCACTCGCAAGGGCGTACTGGACCTCTCGACTTAAAATGGTCTTTAGGTCTAATAAACAAATCAAGATTTTTCTTTTGATATATATTTTGTATATCACACTCTCTTAGTCCATGACGAAAAACTCGGGAAACAAAGCGTCAGTAAAAACGTAATTGCTCTTTTTAGTTCAATATGCATTAAAAATTAGCTTAAAGTTTAAAAAATTATATCAAGGTAAAATAACTTGGAAGAAACCAAATATATCGGTTTTGATACTTAAAGTGTATTAAACCAATTTATGTGAAGTAATATTTGAAAGTACATCTGTTGTCCCAGAGTTTTCTTCCATAAAGTTAATTTCTTCTTAAATCGACGGAGTTCGCGTGACAGGCGTCTCCTATTTAAATGACTTGCAGCCAACTATTTTCGATTGGAAACATGTATGTACATAGTTTCAAAAAAGTTAAAATACTTTTTGGAAACTTTTTACACATACACACACTTTTTACCATTTATGGATATTAACACAACATATAGCTATATTAACAATATACAACCCTAGGAAAACGGGAAAGAGCGATGGCGGGTTTTCTTACGAAATTCCGGAATTTACCTAGAAATTTCAAATTGCCGTAACTACTGGCCAGTTGAAGATAAAATATTAAATACATTGTTATTTTAAAGGCAATGTAATTTACTACAACTATGATGCTAAAACCTTTGCTGTAAAAGAAAAGGCTGAGCCGCTAGAAAGAGACGTTCATCAAAAAACAAGAGGAAATTTAGCATTTTTAAAAATTTTACAATTTTCGCTAGCAAATATCTCTATAACTATAAAGAATAGAAAAAAAAACACATAAACCTATTTTGTAGCACATTTCGTCAGCTTTTATTTTAAAATCAGTATTACATTCGCTAATACAGACCGTTTTCAAGATATGAGCGAAAAACCAAAAAAAGGGCCTCCCCTTCCCCCCGCACACCTCCTAGGTCCGGGGACTTTGAGTATGTTTACCTCCTATCTCAACCCCAAACACATCCCTGCAGTTTGGTCTCTGTCCTCTTCCATGTCCTCTACATCCCCTTCATTGACTGGACTACTTGTGAAATGTACAATCTTTTTTATAATTATTTCCACTTTTGAGGTATTGTATGAGGTCAGTCAAGTATTCATTTCTATTCCCTATTACGCATCGTGAGAACAACTTCTTTATTTTTCTTGATAATGGTTTGTTAAGTTGGTTTTCTTCAAAATTGGTAATCTGAGACTAATGGGTTAATTAAACGTTCTATCCATTATATTGACAGTAGCTCACATTATTTAGATTAGAGTCTGCATCAGGACTGCTACTGTAAAAACCGTGGATGGTAATAAAAGGCTGTGAAAATTACTTACATAAATACTAGTAATTAGAGTGAGGCATATTTTGCAACTTTTAGTTTTTTTCTCTCTATTCTAGATGTCCAAGTTGGTATTAAAAACAAAATTTAAGTCAATAGATATTAGATATCGATTGGAAGTTTTTCAAGCAGCGAAAAATCATGGAAAATTTAATCGCGTATCCAAACTGCAAAATTTATTGTAACATGTTTTAAAAATGTAAGTATTTAATTAAACGCACATGCATTACCATGCTTAGGTTTTAAATAAAAAGTAAATGTTCTGTATTTGGCAATATAAATGTCTACTAAGCTATTAATACAGTGAGGTTAATATATTTTTTAGTACGTGATATGATTAATAATTGAAAATTGTTTTTTTTTATTTTCTTAAGATTAGCGTATTAACTAATGGCTAACATGTGACTATAATAATTAAAATTCTTAAAATAGAGTAACTGCCATTGACTGGGCGATTGAGGTAAATTACGTAGGTATCAAATTGTGAACGTTTTCATCGTTAACTGCATCATTCAAATTCACAACAAGGTAAATTGGAATCTGCCAGTTCAATATCATCACCACTACAGACTATACATTGAGGGTATTTATTTAGAATGTAAAAAGGAGCAACATACAGCTAACATTTACCCTTTAATATAGCATATACAGTAACCATTTTTAATAAAAAACTTTGTACTTTTCCACACTTTATTTCACAACTGCACAATAAATAAAGTGACATAAAGTGTGGAAAGTGTGGAAGAATAAAGTGTGAAAAAGTACAAAGTTTTTTATTAAAAATGGATATCTATCACTTCCACGAAGTCAAGCCTGAAACAATTAAATTTACACATTCTAAGTTCCTTGTAAAACATTCATTGTTTTGAAACCGGTGAACGCTGTACAGCTGATACCTTTTTCACAGTATACAATTGTTTAGACTGTGCCTGTTCCAATACTACTTTCTAATTCCCCTACATATCTTAGTGTTAAACTTTATTAATTCAAAAAAAGCAGTTGTGAAATAAAGTGTGGAAAAGTACAAAGTTTTTTATTAAAAATGGATATCTATCACTTCCACGAAGTCAAGCCTGAAACAATTAAAAAAAAAATATATACAGTAAGGTTGGCTCATTTAAACGTTGCTGATAATATGACGAAGTGGTCTTGACCTAGTATACAGCTAGTAAAAATAAGAATAATAATGTCATGTACTTGACTCTGTTGAATACAAAACGATTAAAAACAATAAAGGAGGGAAAATAGGCACACTGGATGAGATTATTCTTATAAAGGGTTTTCCTTACTTTGATTGGGAAGGAGATGTTCGACCAATTCTATTATACATTTTCAATTTTTTATTGAACGGCACCAAAATACAGCCACTATGGTCTTTTATAATGGGCATTATCATTAACATAACTTATTTTAAAAACCATTTCAATAACAAAACGCAGAGAAAATTAATCAATAAGGTAAATAACGTATACCATTGGCCATTAGGGGATGAATCAAGGTGGCAGCGTTTTACTGAGGAGACAGATGTTTTTAAAAGAGAACATAGTCGTCCAATTCTGATTTATGATGCAGAAACATATACGGCAACAAAAGCAACAGAAAAACCATTGCAGAGATTCGAGTGAAATACCTCATGGGACCGTGAAGGAAGATAATGCATGGCAAAAGGGATACTATCATGAGCAGGCTCATATTACGTTGGTAGGGATATGTTATTAGATGGTTGATGCTGGCATCCCGAAAAGAGGATTGACGACACAGCCAAAGAGAATTTGAGGAAAAGAAAGGCCTCGTCGTCAATCGATTGGTTGCGTGAACAGCGACACCCAACTTATAGGTATCCGGAAGTGGTGGGCGGCTGCTAAAATAGAAAGAAATGGTGCAAGACTAAAGGAGACCAAGGCTATGTGAGATTTATTTCATTTCTGCACAAAAAGAGCTAAGGTGTTATTTTACATAGGGTATTGTAAAGTTTTAAAAACACAGGCACACGAAAATAACTTACAGGGCACTCTCAAAAATACAAGGACATTTCGGCGGACATGCCGCCATCGTTGGCAACAAGAGACTCATGAGTCTATTGTTGCCAACGATGGCGGCATGTCCGGCGAAACGTCATTGCGACGGAAACGAAATAAACAAAGTAAAACACACACGGGTGGCTATTTATGGGATGAATCTAGGTGGTAGCGTTTAGTGAAGAGGCTAAGGCCGGCCGCACACCGGATACTGCACGGCACGGCGCGACGTTTTGCCTTAAGGCGCCCTATGCGACGTGGTTTGTATTGGTTTGAATGGAGGTGCCGTACACTGCATCGGGCACGGCAAGGCAAGGCGAAGCAGCGCCGCACGGCGCTTTGTACTGCCTTGTCAATTTTCGTCCGTCGGGCAAAAGGCTTCAGACAAATCGTTCTGCTCATGCGCGGGGATCGCCGCCACGTGCAGTGCAGTGATAGCTACAGGCGAAAGTAGTGGGTTCTAGTATTGTCTAGTTGTGGTTTGTGTGACAAGTGAAAATGGCAAGCCAGGAGGATGATGGGGTCTCTGTTGATGTTGCCAGTGTTGATGTTGATAGGCTGTCGTTCTGGGTGCAAAACAACCCACCTATTTATAATTCATCTATGAAGGAGCACCATAATGTAGACATCATAGCAAAAATTTGGAGTGCCATTGGAAAAGACCTTTAAGATTCAGCCACCCAAACAGACTTCACAAAATATAATACAAACTACACACACTACTTCACTTGTCAGTATACTTAACGCCACTGAAAGCGACGGTGCTCAAGTCGCCTTGTCGTGCCGTACCGTATGCTGCTCTTAACCATCGGGCAAGGCACGGCGAGGCGAGGTGAAAACGTCTCGCCGCGCCGTGCCTTAGCCGGTGTGCGGCCGGCCTAAGGTGTTCATTGAAGAGAAGAGGTCAAGAGAAGGAAGGAAATGGAGAAGAAAATAGTTGGGTAAAATGGAGAGGAGATCAATCGGATATAAGTGGACGGAAATGAAGACTTGTTTCGAGTGGTCAAGATGAGATACATCTACATCTACATACTACATAGGAAGTGAGACGGATGAGAAGAGCTCAGGGAAACGGATGGAACCATACAAAATAAGGTGAACGAGCTTCAAGTCCAAAATCTGTCTGTGGAGGGTGGGATCCGAAGGACCAACGGGTGATAGTATTTCATTGCACGAGCAAGACATGAGAGACAATACACAGTAACGGACGATGACTAAAAATAAATTTAAAGATCGACCGAGCACTTTTGTGTGAAAGTAGTTCACAAAATTATAAATAAATGATTTAGCAAATATACAAAAATAAAAATTGTCTTTACACGAAATACATTAAATAGTAAAATACGCAAAGCACTGGTAAACAAAGTAAATCTAACATTGCTATAATTAAACAAAGTTATAGAAACCAACTAATTTACAACAGAAACATTGTGACAGTAAAAACCTTTCTGAGGTAGACACTGTACCTCAGTCAAATGGACGTGGCGGCGACCGAGATGCCGGCGGTGAACGGAGGACGGAGGCTGGCAGGTGGGGGACGCGAGCAGTGGGAAGAGAAGCGGGGACTTGGCGGACACTCTGTATTATCTCACCTAGCAAAATAAAGTGTTGGAATCGAGAGGACCTCTGTTCTTTACGGGCTCAACACAAATAACAGAATTTAACCCTCATATGGATTTACGAATTTAGTTACGTCGTTGGATTTACGGCGCCGCAGCGGCGCCGCGTTATATTTTGCCATTATCTTTCAAACTTGGACTTTTTTAGCATTTTTTCTGATTGGTTATGCTAGTGACTTCTATTTTCCTTATTTTTAACCATGTTTTGCTAGATTTATCCCGTTATTACAGAAGTTATTGCTAAAAATCTATAATACTGATTTCTTTACCATTTGTTGTCATAATAATCTCTTTTTTTATTGTCTCTTAGATAGTTATTTTCTATAGAAGGTTTTAATGTAATGTGTAATAATTGTTTTAAATTTTTTTTATATGCAATTCGTGATAAACTCCGCTTTATCATGTGCACATTCTTTTATTTTTATGCATCCAAATACTAAAAATGAGAATCGAATAAAAGTCGGATGGGTCCATGTAAAATAATTTTGCTTCACTACGTCCACCCAAATGTTATATCTTTGTAGTGTTCGCAGAAGCCTGAGTTCTTATACGTTAATAATTTAAAAAAGGTAGGTGGAGTGAAAAGAGACGAGTGATACTGTCGTGATTATTAAGTGCTATATTCTGACGATCAACGCATATGTAACGGACATTCTGGGAGCTTATATCCTGCAATTTATAAAAAAAAGAATGTATTAAAGTCAGATGGGTTGTGAAATATGAGGAATGTGGAACAATCAGCGACGCGTCAAAGAGTCCAGCACCGCATTGGAGGAGGGGCTAGAAGAGTCGGTATTTTAGGCCTACAGCGGAGCCCATTCCCTCACTGAGGATGTCTCCATAGAGATGGACAGGTAAAAGTGATGCGGGGGAATGCGGCAGATGAGGTTTTGCTTCTGGATTGGTGGGAAAGGCCAAAGTAATTATTTCTAAGAAGTTTGGGTTGTAGGTGGTAAGGAAGAAGGAGCAGGAAATGGAAAAAAACATGGAATACGATGGCGTCTATTTTCTTCGGTCCGGCGCTGCGTGAGGGACCGATGGAATAGGAGCTAGTAGTCTGGGGTGACCAAAACACCCTCATGCTGGGAGGACTCCCCTCACCTTTTCTTTCCGTAGCATTGCACTGACCCAAACAATGAGACCATCAGTACTTTCCCACTAAGCTTCCTTATTTGTCATCCTCCGCCTACTTTCTTCCCCCCACAAAAACTGATTGAACTTCTCCCCACCTCCAAAGACCCACCCGAGCTAGACCTTCTCGGAATGAAGGTAGGGCTACCCCGGGGCGCTTTGCGATAAGGCGCGGATTCCCTGTCCCACACGCAGTGCTGGAAGGATGAAGAAACAGCAGCCTATTGTGTCTAATTGCCTCCTTGCACTCTCAACCTTTCTTCAAGATACGGATTTTTTACGCTTACAATGGCCCAACGATCCCGGTATTCCCTGATCCTTGGCAGTCGACTCACCACCAAGTATCTCCACCCCTTCACCTCAAAACAACCTCTATGGAATTACCCACCTTTCTCATCACTCACCCCTTCACGTTAGTAAACATTGGACGACTAAAACCTCTGTGCATTTCGAGTACACAAAGAAATGAGAAATATATTAACAAATTTTCACTATGTGGTAATTCGTCTTATGTATGTGTTCATCATGAAAAGATTTTTACCATGTAAATACTGAGTGAATATCTCCTGCAAGATTAAAATATAGGCGGAAATTATGAAATATATCAGTACCATGTAAAAGTATTTGGGAACATTAAAATCATGCAATTAATTTCCAAATAAAACTAGCATAACGATATCTTTCTATGCATATATTTACATTCATTACAAAGAAATTTTGAATGGTCTTTGCATTAATTTTTTTCTCAGGAGCTGAAAATTTGTAAAATCTGTCTTTTCACCACAAATAAGTGACACTGTGAGCGTTTTAGTTTTTTAGAATTGCTTACATATTGAGGTTTTACTGAATCTTCTTGAAAATCTGTCATGCAGCGCTTCAAAATCTTTGTCTTGGCATTCTGTAGCCGTCTCAATGTATGCGGACGAACTAATTCCACTGCTATTTGTTCCAAATACATTCTTCTTCTTTCTAGCTTCTTTTTATTCCATAGTGGGTATAAGGTTGTAAATAAATTGAAGCCAGCAATGCCACTTACATTTAAAATATTCATAAAGAAGGCAAATGGCCATCGATTGGTTTTTCCTTGGCATGCATATGAAGGCGCCATTTGGTCCACCAAATCTGTACCTCCTTTCGTTCATTATAATGCAACACGATTTCTGGTTTGCTGTGGGTTTAATCGCTAATGCTACTATCATGATGCATCGATGACAGCAGTATTACAAATTTTCCTCTTGGGGACATACGAAACCAATGTTAGGCTTTTTGTGAACCCAAAACCAAATATGGAAAAAGTTCCGGTCGAGATCGATTTGGTAAAAAATTAGATGGAATTTAGGGCTTCATCTACATCTACAAAATACCCTGCAAGCCACCTCAGGGGCAGGGGGTGAGTATTCACCAACATGCATTACAATATACCGTAAAGTTAGTGTAAGTACGACTAATTATGCATTAGCATAAATCGCTAATGCTTGTCACAAAGTGAAGCCTCACAATCATGCACTACACTACAGATATGCTCACAATAGAGAGGGCTTGTTTGTACTAAGTGTCCCCACGAGTGTTAAACCACTGTTTTTAAAATTCAGTGCTAGCTTCAAGGTCGTGAAGAAATTATCGCAGGTCACGATCCGATTGTAGCCAAAATATGGGGCACAGAGCATTACCACTACACGTTCACCTAGGTTAGGCGCTGCTATCACTACGTTCTCCTTTCCTTGGTAAGGTAAATCCCCCATTGGGTAGCCTGTCGCCGAATCGTTAATCCAAAATATCTTCACCCCATATTTATCGGATTTTGATGGAATATATTGTCGGAAAGGACAACGCCCACGAAAGCCAATCAGTTGCTTATCAACAGTGAGTGAGAGTCCGGAAACAAAATCATTTTGAAAGTCGCTATCGCAAACTTCTGAATCGTCTCCCAAGCTTCTGCTACTCATTCACTGGGAAATTTCCACACGAAGGTAAACAGGCATTATTGTATGAATTCTGAGAATAAATTGTGGTTAAATTTTCTTGGGATTGCTGCTTGGTATAATTCTATACATAGTAACCCGGTGATGTCCCCAAAGGTGACCATCACCGCAGCAGGTATGCGAAGCGGAGAAGGTACTCAAAAAAATTAATGCCGAAGGCCATGGAAACCATGGGCTATCCATGAGTTTATAAGAATTATTCTTGCAAATAGATGAAGTTTTGTCAATGAACATTATAAACAGGCAAAAATTATGATTATTAGATAAAAGACAGCAAAATTGGCCAAGTAAAATTTTCCCTTTGTTAAACAATTTCATTTTGTTTATAAACTTTAAAAATTTACATATTATGATTATAAATAGAAGATAACATGTCATACGAAACATAATAACTTTTAACTTAGTATTGAGAGTGCAGTATTCGACATTGCGACGAGGAAACTCTCGGCGCCGCAGCGGCGCCGTAAATCCAACGACGTAACTTTTTTCATTAGAGGCCAATAAAATGAAAACTATGCACACAATACACACAAAAATATATTTGTAGTCGAAGAAAGCAGAAAAAATAGACTACTGAAAGTTTCATAAAGATCCATGCGAATGGAAATTTTTAAAATCATTTTTAAAACCACGGGCGCCGCTAAGGCGCAGTGAATCCATATGAGGGTTAAAGACACGAGTTCAACATAGCTCTTTGAAAATAACCACATTTCTAGTTATCTGAGAACTTTAATTTCAAACTCATGGAAGCAGATTTCATCAGAAAATTGAAAGCAAGTTTTGAGTGTGAGGTTTGAGGTGTCACAAAACTCAGACGCTGCTCGATAAATCCAAACCCAGAACTTAATATCCAACGCGCATCTACCACAGGCATCTTGGTCATCGATTTGAACGCTACAGCGTCAAAATGTTTCCATTACAAGACGTTAAGCTGCCCCGCATAAAGGGAGTCTTGGACACAAATGGCATTTCACGGTTTTGACTGAGAAATAAAGCCCCGTGTAGTGAGTGACTGCCTGCTCTTCCGTTGGCGCTACCAAGCGCGGAGTTTAAAGCCCTCTATTTAAAATTTTTATAAAAATCATAAATTTTAAATAGAGGGCTTTAGCGGAGTCGCCTCCAGATGGGTATGCTTGCGATCTCCTCGACCGGGCAAGAAATGAGCGACGAGGGAGGCAAATATCACGCACTCTTCAGCTTTTCACCACTTCTCTTTCAGCGACTTCATCCCTTAAGGTAGCTAGAGCTAAATATTTCCCTAGTCATAATTGAGACCATATTCAAATTTAATTTTTTAATTTCAGCGTCTGTAAGAAGCATGAAGTAAATATTGTAACATTAATGGCGCAAAAATATAGCCTTGTATAAGACTAAAATGTTCAATAATTAAATAAATATATCGACTTCAGTCTCTAACTTGACTCATTTTTTCACGCTGTACGGCTAAAAAGCCTTCAAAAGAGCAGGTATTTCTGAGATTCTGTAAAAATTACTGCGGCCAGTAAAAAATTAGTTTTTTTAAATAGTTGAGAAAACATACAAACTACACAGTCTTAGTTTTTTGACAAAATCTAGGTGTTATAAACTCCTAATTTCTTTTCAATATTCTCCCTCTGGAGCGCACAGCCGTAATCTATCCCATGTAAAATAGCTTGTATTTTCAAGCAAATTATTTGAAAACTAGTTCGATAAGAGGTTGATATTTTGATATCATGGGAAACGCGGGAGTTTTTTCTTTAAAATGAGGTCAAATTCATCAAATTCTAGGCAATGGAATTTTTTGCTCAAACTACCTTAACCCTCGGTCGACATTTTTTCGGCGGATTTTCGTGAGGGGGAATGTGAATAGGGACGTCGTGGTCGTCCGTAAAGCCTCACATCCAAAGCCAGTGTGACCCACAGTAATTTTGTTCGTAAATGTATTTGTTAATAGTTCATGAAAACGCTCAAAATAAGACTGCGCACGCGCGTGTCAATATTACATGAATTCCTATCAATTAGGTACATCGGTAATACCTTGACGAAAAACCACCAATCAGCGGTTTTTCTGTACACATGCGCTTCGAATATATCCCTGCTAGAAACCATTAAGACTACTCGGGAAGAAAACGTCATTAAAGTACATCATCTTTACCACCAGTTGAAATAAGGTGAAAAGGATAATATTATTCACATCGGATAGCAAATTGTTTATATTATTTAATTGAATGGCAGAAACCGAACTATTTTGTGCAAACATCTGTTGTTAAATCAAATGTTATGGATTGATAAATAAATCACGTATTTTGGTTAGGACACTGCTACGTTGGTATTTCTTTGTGAGTTATCGTAGCCAGTATGTTTGTCCATGTAGTTCATCTAGTTGATACTTCAGGATTTAATTATGTCCTCCTAATTATACTTAGGCTCTTTAACTACGTGGAAAACTCTTCACTGTTTGTTCTTTTCGTACAAAATATGCACTATAGATTCTTTAATCAAAATATTCTCGTTCAGACCGTCAGTTAATCAACGCTAAATTCATGAATTGTTCCTGCTCGCGTGATATCGAGGCATGCACTTTACTTTTCACTGCACTTTACATGCACTTTAACAAGTTTCATGAATATGAATTACATAAATAAATTTATGAAAAAAATTACCGCGTGAAAAACGCATAAGGTAACAACGTGTGTGATGGTGTAGGCCTATGCATAGGGCCATAGCGAACTTATAATTTGCACAGGGCCATTGCGAACTTCTAATTTGAATTGAAGAACTATGTAATTTTGCTTAGCAATTATTTTGTTTTCGCCATACTGTAGTATCTTAAGGAGTCTAAAAAAATGTTAAAATTTCTACCATTTAGGGAAAAACGTCCATTTGAAGATATAAAATCAAAACAATAAGAATCAGGATTAAGGTTTTGAGGAGAAAGTTTCAAAATGCTACGCTTCGCTGATGACTTATTAATTTCCACTCAGAAAAAGAAAGGCAATACGAGAATGCTGAGATGTATCGACAAAACTATGAAGAAACTCAGCTCGAAGATAAATGTTTAGAAAATTAAAATTTTGGTTTGTGGATGAAACTCATGAGGCAGAATCATTGTAAAATTTGGATCACAAGAACTTGCGAAAGAGGAGGTTTTTCCATCTACGAAGCATGGCCACTAGTAATGGAAGATTCGAGAATGGAACTGTGAGGAGAAGAGCTCATTCAAAGAAAGCATTCCAGCAGATTAGGATTATAACATTAACACAAGTCTGGTAGAAGGGAAATGATCAGCTAAAACATATATTTTGGGCATGCTCCTACGTGGTAGTGAAGCTTAGTCAATAACAGCTGCAGAGTGAAAGAGATTGGAAGCCATGGAGAAGGGGTACTATTGAAGAACGATGAAGATTGAGTGCAAGGAGTGAGTGAGAAGGAGTGAGAAAAAGTCCTGCGAAGGGCGGGAGGGAAAAGAAGTACCTACTATGAAAGTTCTGAGATGAAGGAGAGACAATATTAGGCAAATATTGCGATAAAACAGCCCATTGAAAACAATATTGGAAGGATAAATGAATGGGAAGAATTACAGAGTAGGACGAAGAATGGGATACATCAAGCAAATCACGAAGGATGTCCAAATGAAGAACTATGAAGAAATGAATCGGTTAGCTGATAGGGGAGTGGTGTCGAGAGCTGCGGCAAACCAATCTTTGGAGTAATGAGTATCGATGACGATCCACTCAATAAATTTCTGTTTTGCGGAACTCGATTCTTCAATTCATTTCTAAAGTATACGTTATCACAGGTATTTTGAATTCATTTTTAAAACAATTCGGATCAAGAGACTCTAATTCCATCCACTTTGATTTTAAAAATCATGAAACGTAACTGCTGACGGATTCGAGAAGTATAACAAATTCAAAGAGTCTTAAAATAATTATGTCACGCAATGCTACCGTATGTTCGTGTTGGTTGGATATAGCATGAATTGTTTTTAACACGCTTTTTATTAGCTTGGTCTGTATGTATTTCACGGAATCTTCTAATCGAAATCCAACCCACTTCCCAGCGTCCAATCGAGCTGAAATGTTTTTGGACTGAGAAAGAATTTGGCGCACTTACTTAATCTCGATGAAAATTCATGAATCAGACATTAAATTCACTAAATACCAAGTTTATCTACTCAAATTAAATAGTTTTAATTTTATATTTATGTATCCTAACATGACGCAACCCGCATCACATTGTCTACTCGCAGTCACAAATACAATTTCTCTTTGTCACTTGCGGAGCACTCAAGTTCCACTTGAAAAAAAATGTAACATATCGATAAGTCGAGTCTTCAAGTTACTATGTAATTTAAGTTCGTTTCAAGACTAAAAAGGCAAAAATAAATAATTGTTTAAAAAAACTAAAAAACACGCTTTTATAGCTAGCCGAACTAAAAAGTATAAAGTAATGTTTAGATATGGAGAGTTCGTTCTATAGTGATGTAAAGTTCACTGGCTTATTAAAATTTAAAAAAATATAATAATTTTAAAATAAGAATTAAGTTATCAACTAAATAATTAATTTGATTTAAAAAAAGCGTGGGGTGCATTTGACTATAATTTGATACTAATAATAATGATAATAATTAAAAAATAATTACTTATTTATAATAATTTTATTATAATAATTACTTTATATATATTACTTTACTGCTCTGAGCCGTCTGGCAACAACAATATTCTTGCCACGAACATGTTCTCGGTTTCTACACTGCTGTATACCTTCGGATGCATGAAGTGGAACGTCAACGAGGTGCAGAACCTCGATAAGGGAACGAGGAAGATGATGACATCTATAGAAGTCTTCATCCAAAATCTTACGTCACCTAATTGTATCTCCCTCGCAATGTAGGTGGTAGAGGACTATTGAGTCTGGAGTGTCTCCACAACAGAGTTGTCCTGGGTACAGCAATCCGAGTGTTGAAAGACAGGAACCCCCTGCTCAATCTCGTGAGACAGCACGAGATTGCGGGAGCAGGGGCGTTTCTCTTCCCAGTGGAAAAGAGGGCAGTGGATGAAACCGGTCTCGACTTCGACCCGTCATCCAACGGAAGTAACAATGACACGATCATCTTGTCATTGAAGGCAGACGTCCTCAAGCTCGAAATAAAAAAAGCTGAGCAGAAGGCCTTGCTCAAGGCACATACCGATAAGCACATGTATGGATACACTTCATGGTTGAGGCCTTTACCTTGTAGAAATCCATTTTAAAGAAAGAAATTGAAATACTTTGCTTTTTTCTACAAATTTACTTTAATTGTCGACTAGTTTCAATACTCTGTATCATCTTCACAGTATCATCAGTACCACTAGTCTGTGAAGATGATACAGTGTATTGAAACTAGTCGACAATTAAAGTAAATTTGTAGAAAAAAGCAAAGTATTTCAATTTCTTTCCATGCATGGCTGTTTATATCGAAACATCGAAAAGCATGGGTTATCGAAGGAGCTGACGTTTGCCTTCCTACTCTCCGCTGGTCTGAAGTCTTAGACCGAGGGTTTTGTCCTCGCGTGCCTGGATAGTGTCATAAACACACTCGTGTACTGCCGCATTATATTCAAGGTGTAGGTTGTGGACACGAGATGCAGGGCATGCCGAGCCCAGCCGGAGACTTTGAGCCACCTTCTCTCCGGCTGTAGTTATTACGCCAGGTCAGCGTATTTAGCTCGGCCCAAAACGTCCCTGCGGGTATAATACTTTCACCTTCGACACCATTATGGCATTGACTAAACTCCTGTGCTGCCCTATGCCCCTGGAGATATTGATTCCATCGTGGAGAACGATAAATGCACCATATGGTGGAATTACTCTTTCTCTACCACCAGGCAGTTGGAGGCGACCAAGCCTGGTATCGTTCTTCTCGACCACCTCACACGCTCCATGTTTGTGATCGAGTTTTCGGATCCTGCTGAAACTAACATGGATGCGAAGGAGGTGGAAAAATGGACGAAGTATCAAGAGCTGCTTTTCGAACTTCGACAGATGTACCCCGGACACTCTGTGAAACTGGTGGTCCTCATCATAGGTGTGCTCGGTGGAGTCAAGGGCTGCTGCTAAACAACATTAAGTGCATTCCGTCCTGCGTGGCACAGGCGGAATCACTAGTTGCACGCATGCAGAAGGCCGTCATCCTGGGGTCACTCCGTCTACTGCGTACGTATGACCCGACAGCAGCGTAGCCACTCATCCGATGGGTGTCGGACGTGGACGCGATCACTGCCCAACTCCTCTCGAATCTCCGGCCATTATGACGGCAATGAAACCTGATGCTTTCCGGGGACTCGGAGGGGCGTGTTACAACTGTAACAGTACATAATTATCATCATCATAATAATTACTCTTATAAACTGCTACCAATGAACTATTTGTAACATTTGATGTTAAGCACCCCACGGTTTTTTACAATCAAATTAATTATTTTGTTGATAACTAAATTCTTGTTTTAAAATTTTTTTTTTTATTATAAGCCAGTGAACTTTACATCACTATAGAACGAACTCTAAATATTGAAAAATTATTTTATACTTTTTAGTTCGGCCAGCTATAAAAGCGTCTATTTTAATTTTTTTTAAACTATTATTTTTCATTCATAGTCCACCAGGAAAAATTTTAATGAAATGGAATTTAGTGAATGTCAGATTACGCTTTCACTGCTCATCCTAAGAAGTATCAGTCCAACCATACTGCGACCAACTTTCGGCGAGGAATAAAGTGGACAAAGCATTTATTTAAATTTCGTAACTTGCCACATAATACCTGAGGATTACGTCTAGTAAGCCGCTCTTCATGATGTGAAAAGAAAAGATGGATGCCGAATAGATTTTCCAAGTAATCCTGGTTAAATTGATCGATTGTGGCGATACCTTGTGGAAATTTAAGATTTTATTTAAGAGATTTAAGAGTTTATTGTCACTAAAACACGGTACAAAATTCCACTAATTATTTCATTAGGTGAGATAGTTATAAAATGGTTATATCATTCAAATTAAAATTGACATGATGTTTTTCGAGCATAAGTATTAGGCAATGAATTCATTCATAATCTATAAGTCCGCTTCTTCTTCAAATGGCATCGTAGATATAACTTATCTCTATGAAACCAGATTTACCAAGTACTCGTTAGTCCCCCGACGTAGTCTATAAAAATCTCAGCCCTCAGAGATGTCAACGGTACTTTCAAGTAGAACTTTTAGCACACATAATATTAAATTTTATTAAATAAAAAATACACTCAAATGGAATAATGCGCGTCATGTGCGTTGGTAAACTCATTTAATGAAAAAAATCGACACGACCAGTCAAATTATGAAAATTTCCATTATACCTAAGAACTAACTTTTAAAATGATAGGGTAACTACTATCGATAGAGATAAAAAAAAATTTTGCTCATAAGTAAACAGAAAAATTTACTACGCCGGTTAAAGTAAGCATCCTGCATTACATTTAGCTCGATTAAGAGCTATATCCACCTATGGTAAATTTTTATTATTATCTGAGAAACCAGGTTTACTAAGGATTATGCAAGAATTCAATGCCAACGCAGGAATAATGTTCCTATTGAGAGTAAAATGAGTTAATCATGCCAATTACTACTAACTGCAAGAAGATTGCTGGTGAAATGGATTATTTTCTAACAAAAAAATACAAACTTTTAAAATATGCTATGTAGTCACTTTTGATGGCATAAAATGGTTTAGATTCAGAGAGGGGCTTGTGAGTTGGAAATTTAATTCAGGAGTGTTCCCGCAGTAAAAATTAAATTCAAGAAAGAGACATGCATAGGTGCTAGAAAATTACATTACATACATTACTTAAGAATAATGGGAATCTGGGAATTTATCAATACTGGCACCATAGAAATTGATATACAATAGTGAATAGAACACAATCACGCATATGTTGCTTAGTTTACGCACAAATAACGATCAAAAACGTTTGGACAATATTTTATTACAATACGGCCTATTTATCGTTCCTATGTGATGTGATTACATTTATGTATATCGCTTGGAATTACTCAGAGTCAAATAGTATTTTGGTTGAAGTCCTTGACAAGTAAAGGTTTTTTTTCGCAACAATAACGAGACTTCTCACATTTAAAATCTATTCAAAAATGCCATTGACTCCCTCACCCCCACTCCTTTTCACATTTACAAGGGAAACGTCAAAGCGAGTTCCACAATGTCTCAATTATCAATAAGCAATGTGGTCGTGATTTGATTACACAATTTCATCTCTAACCATCTTTCATCAATGTCTCGTGCTTAACCCAAATGTTATGATTTATATTTATATTTTGAAAGCTCTGTATTCCTGCCCTGACGTCAGAAAAGATAGGTCGCAAAAATTCCACCGGCGCTCAAAACGTTTAACAATTGACAATAAATAGTGCTACCAGATAGAAATTATTCCACTGAAGTAAACGAGGATGCCTACAATTCACAGTTTCAACGATGGTATTATCCTTCCATGAGCACCGCAATGAGTCCCAAGTGGTGGAATTCAAAATCAGCCGGGGTTGGTTGTGCGGCGTAAGAAGCCTCATTGCTTAGTATAGCCCAATAGACCATTGAATATCGAACCGCGTTGAGTTCTCCTTCAAATTGCAGCTCCCCACAGAAAACAATACAAAATGTTCGATTAAAATATCTACTAGTACTCATGATGAGTGACTCAACAATGTGCAGCATTATGATTAGCAACTTTAGTATCATTATGCTAACCCTCGATTGCTGACCTGGACGAAGTTACCCACTACTTCGTAATCGATCATGCATTAATTTATTCATTTATTTTCCAAAGCCGCCGAAAGCAGCTTATACGGCAGCTTATACATCGGGGTAAATAACATGTAACGAGCACACACAACCTTGCTCTGAATGGTGAAAGGTCCATCCATGCGGGAATCGAACCCGCGACCCTATGTTTAGCTGACGAAGACTTTACCCCGTCACCACCGAGGACGAGCAATATATTACATTTGCCCGTTTCTATTCCCGAAGGAACCCTTTTTTCTAGTTGTGGGAACACAAATAAATGGCAAAAACATTGAAAAAAAATATATTTGTTATTTTTTTCATAAAAATTGTTACCATCAAGACACTTGTATAAAGTCCTTAAATAGTTTTATTTAAGAAGTGGAAATAAACCTCTGGAAAAACGCATCATAATCTTCGAAATAAATTCTATGTTCCTCCAAATAAACCTAACAAAACTCTCTTTAAAAGATGCTTTCTGTATACGGGACCTAAAGTATACAATTTGATACCAGTGAATATAAAGGTCAATATTAAAACTAATTTTTTCTAATGGCAGTGGAATGACTACTTACTCAGCCCAGTATAGACTACTTATTTAATATTATTGTGTGTAGTTCTTGTATTTATTGTATTCATCCTGTTTGGCTCATTGTAAAACTGTATTGTATTAATTACTTGTTTTTTTATAATTTCTAAATTATCAATTTTTATTGTTCTTATGAAAATATGCATCTATTCATTACTGTGTAGGTAGCCTCATTTCAGTTTTCTTAGAAGCTACAAAGCTTCATAAAATTTTTGTATTAAATCTTTGTTTTTTGTGAATGTTGCTTTGGGAAGTAATAAATTTATAATATTATATTATTATATACTGGGAAAAAAAACAAAAGACTAATGCAATGAAAAAGTTGACGTCTTTGTATTTACTAAAAACTATGAGCATTAGAGGGCTGAGGAGGCATTGGTAGGTGCAATTTTATGGGTTTAGGTGAAGGGTGGAGGACGTGACATCGGCATCTGTTTGTTCTTAGTTAAAGATGAAGAGGTGTGCAAAGCATGAGTTCTGCATGATGAAATGTTCGATGTACTTGAAAGGTTTTTCCATTGCTTAAAAGCAAGGTTATTATTATGAAAATTCGGAAAGACGAGTTGGTTTCATACCCAGAGCCTTGCTTTGAGAACTCAGTATAACAACCAACACGAGAACATGATCTCATAAGAGAGAAAAGTAAAATACCAAGGATTGACGTTAGATATCATACTTATTGAATGAGAGAAATTTGAAGAAAGAATATTTTTCCCATGCCAAAGGATTTGAACCAATATCATTCGATTTCACTCCAAGATCTTCTACAAGTAAGCTGCCATGGATTAATATCCGATCCATTTGGCAATGCAGAACTCGGTCCAATATTGATGGATCCAATCTATGTTTTCCATCCTGAATTTAAGTTTTCTATCCCGCTTCCTTCCATAGATCCTCGCATCGTCGTGATGGAAAACTTAACAGTAAACTTGAAGGTGGGGTGTGAGGGAAAATGTATTGAACCGCACTGTGACAATGTCACTATCAGAGGAATAGAAGCTATTGTAAATCAGTGCTTAGAGCAACCGTTAGTCCTATGTCAATTTGCTCGACGTGCTTTTGTACTCGACTTGATTTTGAAAATTCCAGCAAGTTGATTGAAAAATGTAGTGGGGTTGCCAGCTTGAGAGTACGCCGTTCAAGGTTGCATTGAAGCAGGTAACTTGTGAGGTGTTCAGGTAAGCATGAATTGTTGAGCCAACAAGGGCAATCATAGTACAATTGTACCTCGTTGGCGTACAATTGTAAGTACACCACATGAGTATGGATGTAATACGTTTTGCTGGTAAGACTAATTTTTTCTCTTTCTTTTTTAATTAAGTACCGTGAAATTTATTTCCTCTTCGTAAATCTATTAATCCATTTAAATACCGAAAAGGTTTCACTCAATTTCCTCCTGTAATGCGTAATTGATGTTTAAGACTTAGATGATCTTGGCTATTTCGAGTTGCATGACATCATGACGATGATATATAGGTATTTGTGTTTTTAGCAAACATTTTGTGAAATATTTTTACATCTAAATTTCATTGTTATTACAAAATATTTTATCATAAAAGTAATTGTAATTTAGCGCATTTAATGTTAAATAAAGTAAAGATACCTACTAAAATGGAAAAGAGTGAATTTGTACTGCGCGCGGGTATCCATATGCCCAAAGGTTGCGTGAGTGACAGCATTAATGTCGGCAGTATAGCCATTATCGACAGTCATTTTTTTAGGCTCCACGTTAATGCATACCATTATCACGGTAAAAATTAGAAGGAAATAATTCAATTCAAACTTAAGTAGCCCATCAAATGCAGTTAGGGTACACCATAATGTTACATACGAAATCACTATATAGATTGGCATTATTCTGGAAATGTCTGCAAACTTCAAGAAAAGACAAAGAAGTTTTTCTTCATTTTAAGAGAGAGAAATTATGATAAAAGATTGATAGCACAAGTACGGTTTTGAATGAGTGCTTTAAATGGCGAAAATATTCCGGATAATGTGTACCAATGCAAAGCTTTCGCCAAAAAAAGCGTGAGTTTTCCTCTTCCAACCAAAGAGATGCACACACCCGGAATGGGTAATAATTGATGTGACAGGGGTGACACATTCCAATTCAATATGCATTCGCGGCCTGAACTTAAATAGCTCATTTTTCAACGCCATCACTGAACTCATGAATGCGTATGGAGAGCTCCGCAAGCTATTGCGGAATTAAACCGACATCGGGTTAAAAGCCATAAATGGGGAGTATTCCGCCATAAAGAGAGACGAAAACCAACGATGACATTTGAAAGGAGAATATATTTTCCATTGAACATTGCCAGCAAACAAGTTTTATTGAAATAATGATAAATGCTTTGGCGAGAGATTGAGTTACAGGTGGCGGCCGGAGGGAATTGCGGTGCATTTTCGTATCCTCCGTTAGAAATATGACGAGAGACTATGCATAAAAATAAAAAACAAGGATACCGACATGTCCGAGGGATACATAAATGAAAATAACGTCACTTGGACAAAGATTTTTGACTGACAGCAGAAATTACTGCTCAATTTGCACCGGGCCGTCAATTTGTCGACTCAATTGAAGAGTTTCACAAAAAAACTGTCTAACTTTGGCTAGAAGTTCTTCACCGAGTACTCTTAACAGGAATTTCAACCGGCAAGCCTTCTCATAGAGAGGAAAAATACATTTCCGCCTCCGGTGGCGAGTCGCGTTTCAGCAAAAGGAAAATAAAGCCGTGGCAAAAACATTGCCGTTGGTGCGCGGCCCGGAGTGCGGGCGCGAGGATGCATCAAAGTGGTCATCATCCATCGCATCGGCTCGCGCTCATCAATCAATGGCAGACCGTACCCGTGCACAGTCTCGCGAAATATTCGATTGGACGTCCAACCCACCTCCTCCTCCCACAATCCGTAATAACATCGGCCCTGCCGTCCCACCTCACCCACCCACGCCCTCCCCCGCAAAAAGCAAGTCAATCATTTCACGACCCGAGCCGTCGTGATACATTGGCCGAGGATACCCGGCGACGCCAACGGGGGGCGAAGTGACGACTCACGGCCCCGCACGTTCGAAGTTTATACGAAAGGATTTTTGTGACCCCTCGTGGCTACGCGAGTCAAAGACAGACAAATCCCTCATTTCCGCCAATTTCGCTTCAAATATATACTCCTCGCGCGGATTAAATGCCTTGGCTAATGGGAAGAAAGAGGAAGATGCTGAATGCTCACGTTAGTCGAAGAGTATTTCTTTTTAATGAATGCATTTCACTGCCCTAGCCCTTTTGCTTTCATGCAATTTTCCTTTTTCAATGCTAGTTAGCTCACTTATTTTCTAAAAGTTCAACCTCATATTAATGTATTAATGAGCCTAACCTGTAAAGCACTATGTCTAATTTATTTAGGTACAATTAATAACATGATATTTAAATAAAAAAATATAGGGGATACAGCTGTATAAAGTTTTTCATGAACGAAATTAAAACGAGATAATTGTCGATGTATATATTTTTGAGTTGAGTGTATTTTTGCGAAGAAGGCGATCTCATATATGGGCGGCACCTTGTGCGCTTTAAGGTCTATGGCCGACTCCAGCTCCATTTTCATTGAACAGGAATAATTTGCTAACAACTCAGTAACTGGCTTTTCTGGCCTAAGGCATAAATAAATAAAGAATAATCTGAGTAATATTTTACATACACTATGCCATTTGCACTACAAAAACTATAGCAGGCATGTAAGATCTTTTTCTAGACTACATGTCGGTAGTGGTTGGCATGGCTAAAAGACTTTTATCAAGATGCCATTAACTGTGCTACTGGCCAAACACACAATTAGTTATATTCCCGCTCTGTGTGGCATAAATCCCTCGTGTATACTACGACGTAAGTGGTATGGACTTTTTTACTGACGGATGTTCGTGGCATTAGCTTCCGTGTATACCAACATCTTACCTTCCGCTTCCCTAGCATAAATCAAAATGTCAAATTCCTTAGGCTTTTCAGCTGAAAAAAAATACCGAATCTCTAACTCGACCAGTTTCATGTGCGGCTGTTAAGCTGGTCTAGCGTAAAATCCCGGAGGCGCACGTATATCATAGTGGGTGAGGCAATCAGATCATTCTCCTGAACTCTAAGTTATTTCCCACGGAGACCAGATGTATACACGGCTCTGGTTTAGTTTAAATGATGTCGGAGTCCAGGATTTGAACCCAGGACCCTCCGGTAGCGCCACCACGACCTCATACATAGCTTTTCATGTATACATATGGTATTAGGTGTACAGACTTTAAAGGTAGTTTTTTTGACATTGCCTCCAATCCAATATCATTATTATTTTCCAACTATAATGCAATCAACTATCTGTTTCCCCGACACTGTCTGTTTCAAGCACTCGATACTTCTACGTCAACAAACTAACCTGAAAGCCACCACAAGGGTGTGTGGAAGGGGGAGTTCGGAAAAGAGTCGTGGAAAAGGAAAGAAGGGAGACAAGCATTGAAAGAGGGAGAGACAAAAGTGGATGGCAACGGAAAATTCTAGAGCCTCGCTCTGAATTTTTCTTCAATAATGGAGCGTGGGAAGAAGATTTTTTTATCTGCCTGTTCGACAGGATATCTCTCTCATCGTGTCACTTCTATCTGATCTAGAGATAGAGTGCAGGTTTAAAATAATATCCTCCACGTCATCCAGGAACTCGAGTCATCTGAATTTTTCATGCTATCTGAGCCTAGCGTGTAGCCTCCGAGTACATAGTGGCTCCCATCCATGTCCATCAATCAGCTCTGTTTCATGCTCTGCTCGCTTGTAGCACTTTTAACGAAAACTGCAGCTTTCTTTTGATTTTTTTTATTTCGCGTGATAAATATATCTTTGCATGACTCTGAATAGCTCGGTGAAACGAATGATAACTGACAAACAAACCTAACCTCCTTCAGGTCCATTATTTCATATTAGTATGAATTCTGCAAAACCCTGCTTCCCATCTCATCTTCCTTCCCACACCCTCTATCTATCTGCAACATCGAATAAATCTACATCAAAATATCACCCTGGCGAGCCACTGCATTGGCGTGTGGCAGAGAGGTAACTCCAAAAAAGAGAGTAAATAGAAAAAAATGCATATGGATAGTAAAGGGACGAGTACTGAGTCGTGTAGTGGTTCCTCGAACTGTTTTTGTTGAAGTACGATAATGCCTCTTTCTTGTATTTCAAAGATAGGTGTTGCTGGTATTGAACTATGCAGAGAATTGAAACAGTTGTTAAAGTCTAGTTGATGTACATATTTGTTTGTATTTTTTATGAAAAGACGTCGGGAAATGAAAAAGTTACAAACGAAATGGACATACACACTTACATAAGAAATGAAACATACACTTAACAGATGATCAGTATGTGAATAGTTAATGTGTAACTTCATTTCTTTCTCATTAATTAGCATTAACATCAAAAGCATCATCCCAACAGGACAAGTAATTTACAAAAAGGTTCCTGAGTTCTACCAGCGATAACTTGTGTTTACCCTAAAGCCGTCCTCTCGAAGGCGTGCTCAAATCCATTTCATTTTCATTGATGTTTCATTAGGGAAACGAAAAAAACGTTCATTCCCCCTCGCAATTGTTAAAGCTGCTGTTGCCTCCAAATAAGGCGCGGGAAGACATCTTTCCGGATGATATCTTTCCTAAGGGAATGAAAAACTTCTCCGACAAGCTAATCGCAATGCAAAATCCACAATACTCGAACCACGGAATCGGGTTTCTACCTTCGTGCACGAAATCACCTAGCCGTCATCCACGCTACGTCGCACTGACGATATTATCGCATCTCGGCGGTATCGATGGCTGACCGAGATGCACCACGAACTTCCAAATGTATATTCATTTATTTGTTGTGTTTAAAGTCCACCCAACATGAAAAAAATAATTACAGGACGGACAAATAACTGAAGATGGCATGAGATGCTGAAACCCGGGTCGTTTCCTTTAAATAAAGTGTGGAATAACAACCAAGTGCTTTTTTATTATTAAAACGAGTACAGTTCTCACTCTCAGGTGTTTCACGCCGGTTAGCTTTGAAGCGGGTGGCGCCACACATCACGACGGAGACAATCCCATTCTTAGATCGGCAAACCACTCGGCCCTCCTGCCCGTAGACTCGCCGGCCAAGTTCCTCACGTGACCGCGGAAATAGAAACAGGAGACTCGAAGTGGGAAAGGGACGCAAGGGCGGCAAGGGGTGCGGGGTAGTTGAGAAGGGAGGGTAAAGCGGGTAAAAGGAGGAGTGATAGCCAAAAGAAAAAATATGGTGGCACGGAGGTTAGTTTGATTGAAAAATCACTTCACTTAGACTTTGATGTGTTTGGCCTTATTTAAAAGAAAAAACTTCCATCTTTCCAATGATATAAAAATATTAACTTCTTACCGAACTACTTTTCGAGCAATTAGTCTGAAAATATAAGCTGTTTTACATGGGATAGATTGAAGCTGTGCGCTCCAGACGGAGAATATTGAAAAATTAGGAACTTATAACACCTAGATTTCGTAAAAAAACTAACGGTGTGTAGTTGTATTTTCTCAATTATTTATTAAAGCTAATTTATTACTCACCTCAGCAATTTTTACAGAATCGCAAAAAATCCTGCTGTTTTAAAGGCATTTTACCGAACGGCATGAAAAAATGAGTCAAGTTAGAGACGTAAGTCAATATATTTATTTAAATAGGTACTGAACGTATTTGTCATATGCTATGTTTGTTTGTGTGGTAAGCTCGCGCTCTATTTAAATACATTTCACATTATAATTGTGCTAATAAACCCCAAGTTGTCACGCTGAGTTCAATATTTAAAAAAATTATTTCAACATAACTTCGTCCAAATTTCGAATACTGCGCCGGAAACGCTAGCCACTACATGCTTAAATTATGAAAATAATACAATTTCTGTATTCTTTCCATTGCTGCATGTGTGGTGCGAACTCAGGCAGACAGTCAGATATCAAACCCACTAACCGTCAACAATATCTTCATTTTGACAGCTGCCACCCTTACCATACCAAACGTTCCATTCCTTTCTCCCTTTCTATTCGCGCGCACCGTATCTGCAACTCTCAAATTGCTCTCGACCACCACCTTAGCAACTTAAAAACCGCTCTCCTTAAACGCGGCTACCCCTCCCCTCTCCTTGATCGCCGCATCCTACCCTCCACCACCCCTTATACTCCTCGCCCTAGATCATCCACCACCAAACCTCCCTTGAACCTTTGCACCACATTCCTTCCGGGGCTTCACCAAGTTAACCTCATCCTCAAGTCACTTTTCCCCATTTTGAGCGACAGCCCACTCACCTCCGACTTAATCCCCAAATGTCCTACCATTACTTACAAAAGACCGGCCAACCTCAACAATATTCTACGCCCCCACCAATCCCGTCCCACTTTGATCCCTCCTGAAATCTCCGGTACCTTTCCCTGCCATAGACCTTGTTGCAAAACCTGCCCTTTAATATGTAATCTCTCTTCTTTCCACAGTCCCAACAACCCCACCCCATTTCCTATATCTTCCCACGGCAGCTGCACTACCTTTAACGTGGTATACCTTCTGCAGTGTAAGGTCTGCCCTTCCTTTTACATCGGCGAGACCTGCAATCCCCTGTCCATCAGAATAAACGGACACCGAGCCGCCCCGCCCAACTTCCCAGTCCCAAAACAAGCCTCCACTCATAACCTCAAATTCGACTCATGCTTCCGTCTCACCATCCTCCACGCCCTCCCCGCCGACGCTTCGAACACACAACTTAGGAACACTGAGCTTTCTATTATTTGGTTTTGTCGCGCCTTTTCCCCTCCCGGTCTTAACATTATGCACTGAATATTTGTCCATTTACTTTCTCCCTCCTCCTCCGACGCCTTTTATTCTCCTCCCCCACCCCCTCCCAACTTAGCAACTTTGTTGCACTCCTCTAAACAGCCAGGCGCAATTCCCTACTTTGTTGCATCATCATCCCCCCCTCTAAACATCCAGGTGCGACACCACGTGACCTTTCCCGTCCCTCTTACACTCCCCCACCCCCTCCCAACTTAGCAACTTTGTTGCAGTCTTTTAGACAGCCAGGTTCAATTCTCAACTCATCCCAGTTCACCCACACCCCTCCCTACTTTGTTGCACTCCCCCCTAGACATATAGGTGCGACACCAGTGCCCATCCCGTCCCCCCTCCCCTATACCACAACTTCCCCTCACTTCCCTTCTTTCCCCGCTTCCCTTCCCCTACCTTGGAGCGGTACTTCTCAATTTTCTACAGCTGAAGAAGGGCCTACATGCCCGAAACGTCCCAGTAAGTCCTCTCTCTCTCTTTTTACTTTTCTTTCCCCACCCCCTGTCAAGTGTTTTTATTATATATATATATAAATATATATATATATATGTGTGTATTTATTTATTTATTTATATTTATTTATTTATATAATCTTTGAAATAGACCCGTGAGCGTTCTCTACTTATAAATTAATGATTAATCCAAATTGTCAATGGACGCAAAAGAATTTGGGCTCACAAACATGCATTTCGGTATGTCACGTGATCATCGACTGGGAGAGTTAAAACCTCGTCATCACCAGCTCACGAGTTTTAAACTCTACCGGTTGATGGCCATCTCGAAGACCGAAATGGACGCATAGGAGCAAAAATTCCTTTGCTTTTATTAACAATTTGGATTAATCTTAAATTTAATTGACAATTTCTTTCTTCTCGAACGTTCTCTACTGCTTTCTCTTTACTTTTTTTGTAGCAAACGAGCTGCTATAAAATCACATTTCATCATTAACCTAAAAATATGAAGAAATATTACATTTTCAATCAAATTTTTCTTCTTCACAAAACTTCATCGCAATATGCATCGGTAAACTACCATGATACATGGGGTAATTATTAACAAGTAGTCGTAAAAACCGATTAAAAAACTGTATAATTTAATATTTGATATTTTCTTATATTATAGCATGATGAATGAAAGAAATAACTCACGGGCAGTCAAACTGACTGCTTCAGGATGTGAAAGTATGAAGAAACTTTAGAATCCCTAGCATGAAATTCACCCCTTGCGTGACGTAGAACGAGCGGCAACATGAAGGAACCCTGAGAAAAAGGGGTTCGCGCGGTATGAGGTTCTGTAGGGAATAAGGGGGTCACGAACCCCCCCCCCCGCACTTAATCCCGCCGCCCCCTCCAGCGCCGACAAAACCCCAGCCCGACACCCCCCGACCGCCGCACACCGCAGACGTTCGAACAAGCCGACAACACAACATGCTGTCTCGCGGATAGCGTTCAAGCCTCGCAGTTTATTTTTCCCGCCCTTTGGGTGGCGAGGGAAGTGAGAGAGGGGAGCACGAGTGTGACTTGGACGCCCTTCGAGTGTGGGAACAAGAGAGAGAAGGTATGAGGTCTGGGCGTTGAGACGGGGGGGGAGAGGGCTGTCGGTGAGCGGTGGAGGGAAAGCAGAGGTTGCGGAGCGAGCCAAAACCGAGCCCGCAGCAGCGCCAACACACCCACGCGAAAACGTAAGCCGTACGTACACTCACACGTGTTAAGTTCACTCGGCTTTGGAAGGCGGCTGCCCTTGGCAGGGCGGAAGGAGAACGAGGGGGCGAGAACTTGAGGTAGTTCTCAATGAGGTATCCCTTCGCAAAAAATCGATGACATCCGCCTTGTTAAACAGAACTATATCTCATCTTTCCAACGATACCAAAATGTCACCCACTTCCGTTTTCCAAGGGATATCCTTGGGCTGTGTTCAGGCGAGAAATGATCAAAACAGTTGGGCGAATATCCCGTGCATAGGTAGTGTAGAATATGTAACTCGAGTGTTTCGTATTCCTCCAAAATTATTATTAAATACAAAAAAGCTGCTGCTTTATCGCCGGCCCCGGTGGCGGCAGGGTAAAGTCCTCTCCTATTAATCCGAGGGTCACGGGGTCGAGTCCTGCCTGGGTCGGTTTTTCGCATGGAGGGGTGTTTCTGTCAAGTTCTGGATGTTCAGCCCCTGAGAAACCAGATGACAAGCCAATGACTTTTCGTGATAGCAGGAGCATAGGGACCACCAGAATTGTCCGAGAGCAAAAATAATCTTTAGATCACCCTAATACTTTTATATGAAATCGCTGAAAAGACTTTGCTTTTGAGTTCGTTTCCAACGTACGCCGTGGAATATATGAATAGAGCTAAAGAAAAAAGATTATTTCGACGCGTGGACTCTATGAAGTCATTTCATTTTCGCTCCACGAAGTGACGCCTGGTACTGTCAAGTTCAGTCATATTTCAGCCTAAAATATGCAAACTAAGTTATTTATGAAGAAGTTCAGCGAACAAAACAAGCTTAAGTATTTTCTTTACTAATATTTCTATATTTACTTCAAGCTTAGCTGCTTAAATATTCCAATCAATCGAAGATAGCGTCTACAACAACCATTATAATTCTGACTGAAACTATTTTAAGGCCGTTTTACGAGTGGCATTTGCATTAGCGTACTCATGTGAGGATAAGCGAGCAGCAAAAATTGCGTCGCAAAACGTCAAGAATTGCCAAAAAAATTGCACGAATGCCTAAAAGGGTGCGAGAATAACAGACCCTCCACAGATTTTGTGCACCCGTCCGCGCAATTTTTCATTAATTTAGCCCTCTACATGACGCAGAATTAGCGACAACATGAAGAAACCCTGAGACTTAGCAAAATATTTAAAAATTATTTCACAGAATTATTGCAAATGAGTAAGTTGATCAGCAATCTGGTTCTAGAGAAAACAAAACGCGATTGTTTCTTTCAATCTGACTAGCATGGTTCATTGTTGAAGTTTGTTCGCTCAATTTGAAATGAGTAAGACCCCGAAGTCATCTCGTCATCCAAATGGACCCTCTCCTCCTATTTCGATTACCAATTATGGGCTCAGCTCCCATGATGCTAGAGTAAATAGCTACATCAGCACTAATTACTGCTTCGCCAAAATATATTCTCATATCGAGAGAGAGAACTTGCGTATCCAAATCTATCTTATGGTTGTAAATCAAGATCAATCAACGGCAATTGGCGTAAACAACATCGCGTAATGTACACCTTCTCTGTTTGAGCTGAACAATCGTGTCTCACGCGCTCATTAAAGGTTAGGAAATTCATGTCAAGCAGCTTCTTCTCGTGTCAAAGAGTGGATACATTTTCTAAATGCAAACGGAAATTCGCCAGAATAGCAAAATGGTTTGGAGGTGGTGGAGCCTTGGCTGAACCCTGCCGAGGAAAGCGTATGACATCCTCCGCGGTTATCACGACAATAAAACTTCTACGAAACCTATGCTCTCGAAAAATGAATGAGTTCAAATTTTAAGAGTCAATACGTGATGTATACGTTAATTGATTACCGTATCACTCACCAGTATCGAAAAATGCTCATTCAAAGTGGTCTATCTTTTGCGGAGTTTATGATTTCTATCTATCCGATGTGGCTGATATAAACGTTACAATCAAATCTTTGCCAGGTGGCTCCGTCTTTTAAGGTAGTTTGAGGGAGATAGTTCCCTAGTCATAATGTACACGAAATTCCAATTTTTTAAAATTTAAAGCGCCTGTAAGAAGTATGAAGCAAATATTGTAAAATAAATGTTGCAAAAATATAGTTAAATCTGACAAAAATTCTTAGTAATTAAATACATATAACCACACAAGTCCATAACTTAACTCATTATTTCACGCCCTACCTACGGCGAAATCGTCTTCACAATAGAAGTTTTTTTTAGCGAATCTGTAAATATTACTGTGGTGAGTAGTTGATTAATTTTTTTAAATAGTTAAGAATTCATAGAAACCATACACCGATAGTTTTTGACGAAATCTGGGTGTTATAAGATCCTAATTTTTTATAATCTAATATTCTCCCTCTGGAGCTCACAGCCGTAATCTATTCCATGTAAAAACTTATATTTTTAGGCAAATTGCTCGAACAGTAAATCGGCAAGGAGTTACTATTTTGATAGCATTGAAATTATGAGAGTTATTTCTTTGAAATGACGTCAAATTCATCAAATTCTAGGTTAATTGATTTATCGCTCTAGCTACCGTTAGTGACGAACGGTGGAAACTAAGATTTTTTATTTACTAGCATGTAGTACCATGGCATTGAAATCCCTAGCGGTCTGAAAGTGCCTTTCCATGCGTGGTATCCACCCCGCTTAGACTGCCGTTCTTCACCCGTGCAGTACACCGATTTAAGTTTGAACGCGCGACATGTACATACGTATGCATCAGACTGCGAAGTGAAGTGCCTTGTTACGCAAGGCGGCCTTCAAGAAGGGGAGGCGGTGGTGATAGATGGAAGAAGTGTCGGTGGGTGAATCAAGACGGTGGAATCGATTCGAGAGGGTTAATGGGAGCAAAGGAGGCATCGATGTCACCCTGGCTCAACAAAAGTCCCGAAATTCCGCCCACCAATGATCGATAGTTGTGTTTAGGTTTGAGTTTGTGTTCGTGTGCGCAACCTCTGCGTACGCATGATAAAAATTATTTTTTTCTAGTCTTAGGTTACTGTGATGCATTTCTGTGGATATGTACTATGTACTGACTGTAGTTTTGAAAAGTACTTTCCCTTTAATTTCTCCGTAGATTCGAAAAAGCTAGCCGACGCGTTTTTCATCGATTTCAAGAAAGCATTCGACCATATTCCTCACAACAAAACTAATATCCAATTCTAATCATGCGGATAAAACGAATATATAGTGAACTAGAAACGTAACTTTGCAGCTGACCGCAAAATGAAATTAGAAATGGATGGCATTATTACCGACATGGTTCTGGTTATACCTGTTTTTACTAATAAGAAATATAATAACTTTAAGCAAGCAGGATAATTATTCTTTAGATGCTGTGGTCACTTATTAATAAATTGCTACAGATGTGGACTTAGAAGCTCTCTCATCGGACCTTACTTAGCCACATTACCTCATGATGTGACGAGCGGGGGCTCGAACTCCATCCCAGTTAATGCACTGCAGTACACTTCTCGCGAAAGAGATCGCAATAATGCCAAATCTGTAAATTAAGAGGAGTAAACATAAAAGGTTTATAGAATCAATACAAACTTTGTAATTTTCACAATGAATTTTATTTAATACGACCGGTTTCACCACATAGGCGACATCTTCAGGTGTCGAAGATGATCGTATTAAATAAAATTCATTGTGAAAATTACAAAGTTTGTATTGATTCTGTCAATATGGATTTTCTATCGAGTTCATTCATCATAAAGGATTCAGATTAAGTCAATTACTTTAGGAAAACCCTCCCCTTGGCGATGCTACATTTATGAGAATAGCATTTATAAAGCGAATAGTGGGAAGTAGGGGTTGGAAATTAAATCCAGAATTGATTTTCGATTAATCGACTTTCGATTTTGGTTTTTAAAATCGATTTTCTGAAAATTCTATTTTTTGCCCCAAATAATCGAAAAATCGAAATCGAAATCGATATTTATTCATAGTAAAATAATTGTCTGCTGAAATACGGTTGTGCTGTTGTAACAAAACGCAAAATATGGGTTAATGGAAGCACTAGGGATAAGACCGAATATAGTTAAATTTATTAATACAATATATTATTTTAAAGATATTAATAAGATATACAGGAATGTAATAATCCATAACAGATACTTATAAAAATATAGGTAATATAACAAGAAAGTTACATATAGTTTAGTAGCAATAAGAATTGTATATTGAAAAGTGGGCATACCACATTATGAAAAACAGAATTTTATTTATTCTTGTTTGCAAAGCTGTGGAAACAGTGTTCCTCAGGGATAGACTTTAAGAAAACTAACATAGGTATTTAAATGTTCTCCGGATAATCGGTTTTGCACCTGAGTTGCAATTAACCCGGCGTGAGACTCACGGTAATCTGGGTTTACACGTCGAAGTTGCTATGAGAGTTGCTCGATCACGATATATCGCTACTATCATCAACACTCAGGCGTCCCAAGAGTCCCTGTAGCGACTCAAAACTCGAGTCGAAATCCTGGTGAGAATCATGGGAAAACAGTTGAATCAGGGAAAGCGTGGAGGGATCACGATTTCACCGTCTGCACACAATATTAAAGAATAAATATTTAAATACGACCGATATGGTTTACAATGATTAGACGTTGCATGCGTAGTTAAAGAGAGGATAGATTTTATTATGGGTAGGTTCCCTTATTCAAGTATATCGCTAATAATATGAAACGAAGGACATTTTGTCTCATCGTCTATAATACTGTTTGTTGTTTCACTGCCTGCCCAAGGCATCGTCTTACGAAGACATTATTAGGCCTTAATTTTTCATTTTACATATTATTATTATTTCTAATTTCGCTTGCCAACCAAGGTTTCCGCTTATGAAGTCAATAACAATGCCTTGAAAATTACAAGCGTTGAGGGATCACCATTAGGACAGTCAGCATTCAACATTTTTAAGTGCCTATATATATTTAACTACGACCTATCGTTAATGATTAGATGTCGCCCTCATTTTTCAAAGGGAGGATATAATAATATTTGGGACGTGGACTCCTTAATCAAGTGGTTAATAATTGATAACATGGTTGATAATTTACAATTGCGTGTATAGAACGAGATTAAGTATTGCAAAACACAATTGTGATGATAATAATGATGCTTTACTAGGGTAAAAAGTAGCTAATTGGAATGCAGGTAGGTTATGACGGCTGAAATAACCGTAGTAGAATGTTTGTAATGGAAACGGGACCTAAGTGCATACTGTACGTTCACGGCGGATAATAGTGAAAATGGCAGCTTTGATTCAGCAGGCGAAGGGAGTTGCTTAATTTAGCGATACTTCAAAAACAAAACCTTTTTTCGGAAACACTGTAAGCGAAGAGAAATGAGAACGACAACATAAGATTGCCCAAGGAATGTCTATGAAAAAATACTTCCAAATCTGAAATGGCTGCGTTCCTCGCACTGATATATTTGTACGAGTCCGACCTCACATTCCAGAAGCATTCATGGTGTCTGTACCTCTCAATAAATTTAAATGTTTCTCCCTCCGACAACGTTTTCCTTACGAGCTTTTTGTCATTGCCGGTCTCCGCCATGTTTTTGCTTTCGATGGTTGCGATACACATGGACTGACTGCGTTCAAAATAGAAAAGATTCCACTTCGCTGATAGGTCGAATTCAGGGTCGATCTCGTTTGATCTAGTCCCCAATCGACTCTTACTCGCATCGCAGTTCGTGTTTACACGTGCGAGTCGAGCTTTACAGTCGACAGTCATAGCAGTCAACTTCGACGTGTAAACTCAGCTGTAGAGGCAACTATACATAAAATCCTGCTGGCTGGTTTGTATACGTGGGGATATTATAATAATAATAATAATAATAATAATATATATTCGGGTATGAAATCGGGACCACCAGCCTCCACGTGGCGTACCTGGCAACGGCTCTTGCCGGCTAATGGTGGACGTCTGCGTGTGGGGCTAACCACCCTACACGCAGTAAAACTGGTTCCCAATAGGAATACAGAGAAAGCCACCCACAACCGGCCCCTCTCGGATGGGGGCCCTAGTACAGTTGGGTGTGGCAATACAAATACCACCGTAACGGGAGCCCGGATGCAGTGGACGGAAGCCCTAAGGGGCGACCTCCTCGCATGCCATGCTGCCAGCGAGCCCGAACGCAGGGGTTATATGGCAAGGATGCACTCTTTGTGGTGTGAGATGCATCCAGAACACGACCACTTATCGCAGCAGAATCTGCGCGATTATGCCAACCACCTGCGAAAAAAGGAAACTCTCCACCAACCGCCAGTTCAGAGGAACACACCACCGGCCAGACCACTCTCCCCGACACAGGCAGCCTCTGCACCACCTGAGGCTAGAACGGCACTCATGCCGCTGTCTATGTCAAATGGAGAAGAAGCTGGTCAGGCCGTCGCTGAACTACGAACGCGGTTGTTAAGCACAATATCTTATGATGATGGACAACCTAGGCCGAGAGACATCCACCGGAAGATCTCTCTGCGGGGTAACCACCTGCCCCAGTTGAATGGTCTTATCGACGAAATCCTAACGGAAACGTCGGACCTTTGGACGGTAAATTGCGTGGTCTATGCTGCTGCCAAAATTATGGCTCACTCCCAAAAGAACACCTCTTGGGAGGACAAAGCAGCAAAGAGGCTTGAACAGTTGGAGGCCAAGATCACGCAGGCGAGACAACAGGCGTCGAGAATTCAGTGTGTGATGGAATACATCGCATCTGGGCGAGCTTTCACTCCTAAAGTTCGGCGCATAGCGCGCAGTCTCAGGTACAACCATCACACGCTGAATAAAAGCGTGCTGCTTACCATTAAGCAGCACGCGGTCGATAGAGTTCGGGCACTCACCACGGCCCGGAAAAAACTCCTGAAGAAGAGTAGGGGCGTGAGAGAAAATGCCACCTTTCTCCTTCAGCCGTCCCGTCTCTTTCGACCACCTCCGCCTGTTGTTGAATCTCCGCCACCCGTCCAAGAGGTTGAACGTTTCTGGAAGGAAATATACGAAACGTCGAAGCCATTCAACGGAGACACTCCGGCCATAGGCCTCTTTAAAGAGGTTTGTGACCGCCACCTACAAGATGTGGATGGACCTCTTTCAGTCACCGAAAGTGACGTGAAGAAGGCCTTCTCTGGCAAGAAGAATTTCTCGGCTCCAGGAATGGATGCCGTGAATAACTTCTGGTGGAAGAAATTTACTTCCACCCACCAACACCTCGCCAGAATCTTCACGTCCTTTCTAAATGGTGGAAAACCAATTCCACCTTGGCTGACTGAGGGACGCACGGTTTTAATACCTAAGAAGGGAGACTTGTCCAATCCAAAGAACTACCGCCCTATAACCTGCCTCAACACTGTATATAAGGCGTTCACCTCGATCTTGAGCGACCTTATCCTACACCAAGTCCAGCCGGTTTGGGAGGAGGTGTACGAGCAGAGGGGCTCAAAGCGAGGAATCGCGGGATGCAAGGACAACCTGCTCATTGATAGGTGCATATGCCAGGATGCCATCCGGCATAAGCGAAACCTATCAATGGCCTGGGTGGACTACAAGAAGGCTTTTGACACCACTTCGCATGAGCTATTGATCGCCATGCTGAAGTTGATGAAAGTCCACCCTGAGGTTGTGTCCTGCATCCAACGCCTGTTACCACTGTGGAAAACGCGCTTCGTTCTGACCTCAGGCAAGCGGTCAGTTTCCACAGAGTTGGTAACATACCACCGTGGCGTTTTTCAAGGCGACAGCTTGAGCCCCCTACTGTTCTGTATTTCCCTCCTACCCCTGTCCCTTAGGCTGCGACGAGGTAAAGGATACATGTGTGGTGTTCCAGGTGACAGGAAGCATAAGGTCACCCATTTGTTTTATATGGATGACCTGAAGCTGTATGCTTCTAATGCGAAAGACCTTCGCACTGCCCTGGACACCGTACTGGAATACAGTGAGGCTATAGGAATGGAGTTCGGATTGGACAAGTGTGCATCCATCCACTTGGCGAGAGGAAGATTTTCGGAGATCAAGGAAGACGTGCAACTTGTTGACGGGAGCGTCATTCGTCACCTCGAGGACGATGACAGCTATGAATATCTCGGCGTCCCCCAGCGCCGAATGCAGGAGGTTACAGCAGTGAAGGAAAGGCTCACCGCCAAATACAGACAGACTCTCAGGAACATCTGGAGTTCTGAGCTGTCAGGCAAGAACAAGGTTCTTGCCACGAACATGTTCGCGGTTCCTACACTGCTGTATACCTTCGGATGCATGAAGTGGAACGTCAACGAGTTGCAGAACCTCGATAGGGGAACGAGGAAGATGATGACCATCTATAGAAGTCTTCATCCGAAATCTTCCGTCGCCAGATTGTATCTCCCTCGCAATGTAGGTGGTAGAGGACTATTGAGTCTGGAATGTCTCCACAACAGAGTTGTCCTGGGTACAGCTTGCCGAGTTTTGAAAAGCAGGGACCCCCTGCTCAATCTCGTGAGTGATCACGAGAGTGCGGGAGCAGGGGCGTTTCTCTTCCAGGCGGCAAAGAGGGCAGCGGACGAAACCGGTCTCGACTTCGGCCCGTCATCCGACGGAAGCGACAATGACACGACCATCTTGTCATTGAAGGCAGACGTCCTCAAGCTCGAAATAAAAAAAGCCGAGCAGAAGGCCTTGCTCAAGGAGCATACCGATAAGCCCATGCATGGAGGTTTTTATCGAAACATCGAAAAGCATGGGCTATCGAAGGAGCTAACGTTTGCCTTCCTACGCTCCGCCGGTCTGAAGTCCGAGACCGAGGGTTTTGTCCTCGCGTGCCAGGATGGTGTCATAAACACACTCGTGTACCGCCGCATTATATTCAAGGCGGAGGTTGCGGACACGAAATGTAGGGCGTGCCGAGCCCAGCCGGAGACTTTGAGTCACCTTCTCTCCGGCTGTAGTAATTACGCTAAATCAGCATATTTAGCTCGGCACAACGCGGCCCTACGAGTGTTATACTTTCATTTTCGACATCATTATGGCATCGACGAAACACCTGTGCTGCCCTATGCCCCTGGAGATATTGAGTCCGTCGTGGAGAACGATAAATGTACGATCTGGTGGAATTACTCCTTTTCCACCACCAGGCAGTTGGAGGCGACCAAGCCTGATATCGTTCTCCTCGACCACCTCACACGCTCCATGTTCGTGATCGAGTTTTCGGCTCCGGCTGAAACTAACATGGATGCGAAGGAGGTGGAAAAACGGACGAAATATCAAGACCTGCTTTTCGAACTTCGACAGATGTACCCCGGACACTCTGTGAAACTGGTGGTCCTCATCATAGGTGTGCTCGGTGGAGTTAAGGGCTCGCTGCTAAATAACATCAAGTGTATTCCGTCCTGCGTGGCACAGGCGGAATTACTAGTTGCACGCATGCAGAAGGCCGTCATCCTGGGGTCACTCCGTTTACTGCGGACGCATGACCCTACCGCAGCGTAGCCACACATCTGATGGGCGTCGGACGTGGCTGCGATTACTGCCTAACCCCTCTCGAGTCTTCGGCCATTATGACGGCAATGAAACCTGATGCTTGCCGGGGACTCGGAGGGTCATGTTACAACTGTAACAATTAATATATATTCACCTGAGGCTAGAACGGCACTCATGCCGCAGTCTATGTCAAATGGAGATGAAGCTGGTCAGGCCGTCGCTGAACTACGAACGCGGTTGTTAAGCACAATATCTTATGATGATGGACAACCTAGGCCGAGAGACATCCACCGGAAGATCTCTCTGCGGGGTAACCACCTGCCCCAGTTGAATGGTCTTATCGACGAAATCCTAACGGAAACGTCGGACCTTTGGACGGTAAATTGCGTGGTCTATGCTGCTGCCAAAATTATGGCTCACTCCCAAAAGAACACCTCTTGGGAGGACAAAGCAGCAAAGAGGCTTGAACAGTTGGAGGCCAAGATCACGCAGGCGAGACAACAGGCGTCGAGAATTCAGTGTGTGATGGAATACATCGCATCTGGGCGAGCTTTCACTCCTAAAGTTCGGCGCATAGCGCGCAGTCTCAGGTACAACCATCACACGCTGAATAAAAGCGTGCTGCTTACCATTAAGCAGCACGCGGTCGATAGAGTACGGGCACTCACCACGGCCCGGAAAAAACTCCTGAAGAGGAGCAGGGGCGTGAGAGAAAATGCCACCTTTCTCCTTCAGCCGTCCCGTCTCTTTCGACCACCTCCGCCTGTTGTTGAATCTCCGCCACCCGTCCAAGAGGTTGAACGTTTCTGGAAGGAAATATACGAAACGTCGAAGCCATTCAACGGAGACACTCCGGCCATAGGCCTCTTTAAAGAGGTTTGTGACCGCCACCTACAAGATGTGGATGGACCTCTTTCAGTCACCGAAAGTGACGTGAAGAAGGCCTTCTCTGGCAAGAAGAATTTCTCGGCTCCAGGAATGGATGCCGTGAATAACTTCTGGTGGAAGAAATTTACTTCCACCCACCAACACCTCGCCAGAATCTTCACGTCCTTTCTAAATGGTGGAAAACCAATTCCACCTTGGCTGACTGAGGGACGCACGGTTTTAATACCTAAGAAGGGAGACTTGTCCAATCCAAAGAACTACCGCCCTATAACCTGCCTCAACACTGTATATAAGGCGTTCACCTCGATCTTGAGCGACCTTATCCTACACCAAGTCCAGCCGGTTTTGGAGGAGGTGTACGAGCAGAGGGGCTCAAAGCGGGGAATCGCGGGATGCAAGGACAACCTGCTCATTGATAGGTGCATATGCCAGGATGCCATCCGGCATAAGCGAAACCTATCAATGGCCTGGGTGGACTACAAGAAGGCTTTTGACACCACTTCGCATGAGCTATTGATCGCCATGCTGAAGTTGATGAAAGTCCACCCTGAGGTTGTGTCCTGCATCCAACGCCTGTTACCACTGTGGAAAACGCGCTTCGTTCTGACCTCAGGCAAGCGGTCAGTTTCCACAGAGTTGGTAACATACCACCGTGGCGTTTTTCAAGGCGACAGCTTGAGCCCCCTACTGTTCTGTATTTCCCTCCTACCCCTGTCCCTTAGGCTGCGACGAGGTAAAGGATACATGTGTGGTGTTCCAGGTGACAGGAAGCATAAGGTCACCCATTTGTTTTATATGGATGACCTGAAGCTGTATGCTTCTAATGCGAAAGACCTTCGCACTGCCCTGGACACCGTACTGGAATACAGTGAGGCTATAGGAATGGAGTTCGGATTGGACAAGTGTGCATCCATCCATTTGGCGAGAGGAAGATTTTCGGAGATCAAGGAAGACGTGCAACTTGTTGACGGGAGCGTCATTCGTCACCTCGAGGACGATGACAGCTATGAATATCTCGGCGTCCCCCAGCGCCGAATGCAGGAGGTTACAGCAGTGAAGGAAAGGCTCACCGCCAAATACAGACAGACTCTCAGGAACATCTGGAGTTCTGAGCTGTCAGGCAAGAACAAGGTTCTTGCCACGAACATGTTCGCGGTTCCTACACTGCTGTATACCTTCGGATGCATGAAGTGGAACGTCAACGAGTTGCAGAACCTCGATAGGGGAACGAGGAAGATGATGATCATCTATAGAAGTCTTCATCCGAAATCTTCCGTCGCCAGATTGTATCTCCCTCGCAATGTAGGTGGTAGAGGACTATTGAGTCTGGAATGTCTCCACAACAGAGTTGTCCTGGGTACAGCTTGCCGAGTTTTGAAAAGCAGGGACCCCCTGCTCAATCTCGTGAGTGATCACGAGAGTGCGGGAGAAGGGGCGTTTCTCTTCCAGGCGGCAAAGAGGGCAGCGGACGAAACCGGTCTCGACTTCGACCCGTCATCCGACGGAAGCGACAATGACACGACCATCTTGTCATTGAAGGCAGACGTCCTCAAGCTCGAAATAAAAAAAGCCGAGCAGAAGGCCTTGCTCAAGGTGCATACCGATAAGCCCATGCATGGAGGTTTCTATCGAAACATCGAAAAGCATGGGCTATCGAAGGAGCTAACGTTTGCCTTCCTACGCTCCGCCGGTCTGAAGTCCGAGACCGAGGGTTTTGTCCTCGCGTGCCAGGATGGTGTCATAAACACACTCGTGTACCGCCGCATTATATTCAAAGCGGAGGTTGCGGACACGAGATGTAGGGCGTGCCGAGCCCAGCCGGAGACTTTGAGTCACCTTCTCTCCGGCTGTAGTTATTACGCTAAGTCAGCATATTTAGCTCGGCACAACGCGGCCCTACGGGTGTTATACTTTCATCTTCGACACCATTATGGCATCGACGAAACACCTGTGCTGCCCTATGCCCCTGGAGATATTGAGTCCGTCGTGGAGAACGATAAATGCACGATCTGGTGGAATTACTCCTTTTCCACCACCAGGCACTTGGAGGCGACCAAGCCTGATATCGTTCTCCTCGACCACCTCACACGCTCCATGTTCGTGATCGAGTTTTCGGCTGAAACTAACATGGATGCGAAGGAGGTGGAAAAACGGACGAAATATCAAGACCTGCTTTTCGAACTTCGACAGATGTACCCCGGACACTCTGTGAAACTGGTGGTCCTCATCATAGGTGTGCTCGGTGGAGTTAAGGGCTCGCTGCTAAATAACATCAAGTGTATTCCGTCCTGCGTGGCACAGGCGGAATTACTAGTTGCACGCATGCAGAAGGCCGTCATCCTGGGGTCACTCCGTCTACTGCGGACGCATGACCCTACCGCAGCGTAGCCACACATCCGATGGGCGTCGGACGTGGCTGCGATTACTGCCCAACCCCTCTCGAGTCTTCGGCCATTATGACGGCAATGAAACCTGATGCTTGCCGGGGACTCGGAGGGTCATGTTACAACTGTAACAATTAAAATAATAATATATATTTATTCCATTACCCATTAGAAAATACATTTGACAATTTACATACATAAATGGAATATAGGTACCCCAGAGGAACAATACCTGTGTTGGGGTTACCATTAAAATAAATATGACGGGCAGGCAAGGTGCTAATCATATAATACATGGTGTGATAAATAATAATAAAAAGAAAAATTAAGTGCATTCATACATAGACATATTACTTATACAGATACACACAATTAAATAATATTTTATATAACCTTTTTAAATAAAAATTCCACTTCCTCATGACTCATAAGCCAGTTTGTAACAGCTTTATTGAATTCACATTCTGTCTCTACCTTGGTCACGTTATTTGGCAATAAATAATATAATTTTGGCCCCAGGTATTGATATGATTGCCGAAATATTTCATTTTTCGGCCTTGGTACTATAACATCCGATTTTAATCTCGTAGAGTATGTTTTTGGATTGGCCTTTTCACCGCTACGATTATAAAATACTCTGAGGACTTTATATATGAATAGGTGCCGTAATGGTAGAATATTTAATTCCTTATAAAGTGGGAAAGCGTGACTTCTTTTTAATGACCTTGTCATAACTCTAATGACTTTATTTTGTGCAACCATCAAAGGTTTGATGGTGGTAAAGTAGGCTCCACCCCAGCATACAATTCCATATTGTAGTCTGGAATTGACCAAGGCATAATAGACAATTCTTAATACTGATTCTGGGCATATGTATCTGAGGAAGTAGAATTTTCTGACAATGGAAATCATTTCAGATTTTAGTTTGTTCAGGTGTAGTTTCCATTTACATTTTTCATCAATAAATATGCCTAAATATTTTATGTAACTTGCCTGTTCTATCACAATACAGTTATCACAAGAAGAATTACCTTGAATACAACTTTTACATTGATAATACAGTTTATTTCTAAGTGAGATAGTTTTACTCATTGTAAATACAACATATTTTGTTTTTTCACTTAGCAACATATAATTCATTGAAAACCACATATTTAGTGCTTTAATGTCACCTTGCATCTGAGCATGCAAGTCACCAATGTTATGAGAAGAATAAATTAATGCAGTATCGTCAGTAAAAGACGTTAATTTACCCTTAAACCTACCGGTACATAAATTATTCACATAAATCAAAAACAGTAGGGGGCCTAACACAGAACCCTGTGGCACGCCACAGGTTAGTTTGATCTTATTGCTGCAGCAATTCTGGATACGCACGCATAGGTCTCTGTCACAAAGATAACTTTGAAACCAGTCGTACGCAATACCCCGAACACCAGCTTCCCATAATCGCTGCATTAGTAAGTTATGGTTTACTGAGTCAAAAGCCTTAGTAATGTCTATGAATAGGCCAGCAACTTTGAAATTCCTATTAAGACCTTTGTTTAAGTCTGAGCATAATTTTAGTAAGGCATCTTCTGTACTTTTGCCACACCGGAATCCGAATTGGTTACTGCTAAAAAATGAATGCTTATTTAGAAAACCAAGAAGTCGATTTTTGATAACTTTTTCCATTATTTTAGAGAAGACAGATAGTAAGGATATTGGTCTATAATTATTAACGTCCATTTTATCTCCTTTCTTAAAAATAGGTATTATTATCGCAGTTTTTAACTGATTAGGAAATAAACCTGTTTGCATACTTAGATTAATTATGTAAGCAAGAACATGTGAAATGTTTTCATTCACTGCTTTGATAATATATGCAGAAATATTGTCAATACCCTTGGATTTCTTGGGCTTTATATCCTTAATGATGGTACTAATTTCTTTCTCATTAGTAGGAATCAAATAGAGTGATTCTTCTACGTTAAAGGGTGGAAAAATTTCTTTATATCTCTCCAAATCACTTTGCACTTTTATATTGTTACTTAAAGAATCTATTACTTCTCCAAAATGAAGGCTGAATTCATCGACAATATTTAGACTTTCAGTGACAACTTTTCCGTCTCTAGATTTTATTTTCAATATATTTCCATCCCTTCTATTGCCCCCAATAAGTGAGTCCAAGGTGCGCCATTGAGCAGCTGTGTTATTTACATTACTAATGAAAAGAGACATATAGTAATTTTCTTTACAATTCTTAATATCATTATCTAATCGTCGTTTGTATGAATTATAATGTCTTTTCAATTTTTCATTATCAGGTTGTTTCCTAATTTTATTATACAATATATTCCGCCTAGACATCCTTTTTCGCAAAGAATGAGTCATCCAGGGTTTCTTTAATTTTTCCGATCTACTGATTTTTGCAACATACTCAGCTTGGTCAATGCAGCACTTTAATTTATTCATAAAGATTCCATAGGCTTGAGAAGCATTTTGCTGTGAGTAAACATCGTCCCAATTACATTCTAGCAAAATATTATTTAAATGATTTAAGTCAATTTTTCGATTACTTTGATGTGATCGCTCGCACGTATTAAATGAAATATTAGTAACTAATTTACATGTAATTGCGTGGTGGTCTGTAACACCCCAATCGTTTGTACTTCCCTCATATTGAAAATTATCTCTGCTTCGGCAAAAAATGTGATCGATGCAGGTTTTACTACTTTTCGTAATTCTAGTAGGGACATGAATTAGTTGTTCTAGGCCATGGCTAGCCATAATGGCTTGATATTGGTAAGAAGTATCGTCACATTTTAATAAACATAGATTCATGTCACCAATTAATATCAAATTTTTCTCTAGCGAAATGGCAAGTACTCGCTCCAATTCTTGCAGAAATCGTTCCACTGGCGTGAAATTAAGTCTATATACTCCAATGACAGATATAGAGAAGGAAGTATCAATGTCGATAGTTAATTTCACCACATCAGCTGTTAGTAATTCGCCTAATTCAGTAGAAAAACACTCATAACTATCCATCACATATGCAATCACTCCTCCCGCTCTGTAATTATTGTTACATACAGCAAAACTTCTATATCCAGTTATTTGATACATGGGTATTTCAGTGTCATTAATCCAAATTTCAGACAAAATTATGATACACGGTTTCACATCAAGATTTAATAATTGTAGGTTGAAGCTATCGAAATTCGCTCTTAGGCTTCTTATATTTTGATGTAAAACATAGAATCTGTCAACATTTACAACTGAATCATCAGTGGTATAAAGCATTTTGTTAGTCAAATATAGAATAGTACACACAAAAATAACTCAAAAAGTGCTTACAGTTTCTCCAGATCATCAGTGGATTTCAGAGTAATCACCTGATCATTCTCGTTTTTCCTCATGAGTATTGTCCCATGTCGCAACCATAAATATTTATATTCCTTTTCTTTTTTTACTTCCCGCGCGGCAGCGAAGAGTCTCCTCCGTCCTGGGCTCAGGCTTTCGTTCACGTAAATTGGAGTATCGGTTGGCAAGCCCAGATGTCGGGTCGAAAGGTTCCGCTTCACTCGCCTCTTTCGGAGAACCTCTTCTTTTGTGTGCCTACGGACAAATTTGACCACGATACCACGTGGCCCTTCTTCCTTTTTCTTTCCGATGCGATGGCAGAAGTCCACCATATCGTCTTTTATTTCAATGCCCAGGGCAACCCCCACACTTTTGACGACCTCTAGGACATTCTCATTTGGTGCTTGGGGAATGCCATGTATTTCAAGGTCATTTGCACGAGAAACTTGTTCGTGGTCATCTAACCTCTTTTCTAATTCTAACCACACGAGATTGTAAATTTACATTTTCTTGTCGAAGCAAGTCGATCGTAGTTAGATACTCACATATTTTAGCAGAATTTTCTTGTAGGATTCTAGTATTGTCATCTATTTTTTCATGCACAAATTCAATGGCCTTGTTTAAGTCCACTTCCATGCGTTTTCTATCCTTCTTCGCTTCTTCTAGTAAGTTTATAATCTGAGAAGTATTTGCAGATCCAGTATCTGCCACTGACACTACTGACATACTTTTGCGCCTTTCCTCAGTACAGTCGGGGCAACGCCAAATCTGCTTCTCAGCGTTGAGAAACTCGATATCTTCTTTGGACATTTTCACACAGTTGGCGTGGAACTGGGATTCACATTCACTGCAACAAATCTTCATTTGTCGCTTAAGCACACTTGCATTACAAACACAGCATGTAGCCATTTTTAACAATATCACTAGTTTTACGTGGATCACTATTACTCTGCGTATGAATTTGCACTCGCAGTTGAACACACTTTTGCTGTTGGTTGAACTGGTCACATCCCTATGGCACCTGCCTTTCGCCAGAGAAGCACCCGACCACGTCCTCCTCGAGTGAGAGCTCATTCAAGAATATATCTCCCTTAATCTCCTTCCAAGCTTGTAGTGGATTAGAGTTGGACTTGCGGTCGACTGGAGGGCGGTTTACGAACTGGCGCAGCTCGATTGGCAAAATTCAATCGCTGTAGCAAGCTAAAATCGAAAATCGATCGGCTAGAATCGATTTTGATCGGTTTTTCAAAACAAAAAGTCGACTTCGATTAAATCTAAAATCGGAGTGTGAAAATCGATTTTCGATTAAAATCGAAATCGATTTTCCAATCCCTAGTGGGAAGGTCCTCGGTCCTGATTGGTTCACTTTTGTCTTCTCTTTCATCCAACTCCTTTTCTCTGTTCCCTCTCTTTTGTTTGGCACCACAACGACCCCTGCCATATGTGAATCCGGTGGCTTGCAGGTTTATATATTGGTAGACGCATTGGTACACTTGGTGCTATCAGTGTGCCTTCCCGTGATATTAATGGCACTGCGTTTCTCATGGAATCGCTGGGATTTGTTGTTTTTGTGGCCTACTATCGTGAGCCAATTTCCTATCTGTGCCTTACTTCCTATAACGGGGGTAACTTCTCTTTCACGGCTAAGGTCATTTTGAACCAATAATTTCTGCCACATGTATATGGGAGCAACATCACTCGGACGAATGGGAAGATCACCCCTTTGAACCAAATCTGTACCAAATGCTAACTAAACATTAGTGATCGAGCGGGAATCGGTATTTACACCGTGGCAAATCGTTTCTCGTGGTGGGGAGCACTACGCATTATTGGTAGAATACTATACCTACTTGTGTGGGGATACTATACGCAATATTCAATAGAATATATTATAGCTGTTTATACTTGGGGAACTAACTTCCTTGGTGAATAGCTTACTCAATGCCCATCCCAGAAAATTTAGTTCAAATCCCGGAAGTGGACGAGGTTTGCCCTCAGAATTCCGTTCCGAAGTGTTCATGTGGTTTAGCTTCTCCAACTACTGCTTCAAAATACAACTGTCTAACCAAACATTTTAATGCTTAGTGAAGCAGTACTTAAAGCTCGAAATCGGATTCGTACCCGCGACCTTTCCATAACAAGGCCAGCTATCAAACGAAACTCCGAACATATTGTTCATTACGTGGTTGGCACACCGAATTTTAGTTTGTTGACATGTGGTATTTCAACAGGCGCCTATGAGCATGTCATACCCGAGGTGTCTTTGATTAAGAGAAGCCTAACGCTGATTCCGGACTTCTCTCCTCCCCTTATCCTCGACTTACCCTCCCCTTATCCTACTCTTATCCTCCCACAAACAGTCATACCCTTACCAACCAATTAACTTAATCAAATTGGCTCAAATGGCCAAAGTTCAACTATGTAGTTGCACTAAAACGTCACACACAACACTGACCCTTGACGATGAAGGCATTCCATTATTGTGATTACACGTAGTTCCGCGCTCTGAGTTCGGTCAAAATAATTGAAAGCTGATGAGTTAAGAGATGCTGGTCTTTAAGGGTGCAACTGGGAAACCTATTAAAGTAATGAGGGAGGCGTCAAGCGTTAACCGTCAACTCGGATCCCAACACAATTACAACTCCACTAGAGCCACGGTTGCACTAAATGAGTCGAGGCATTTAAACGTAGTAGTCGCACTATTGAATGTTTTAACGACCACCGCGCTGATTAATGTGCCCGGCATCCCCCACTCAAAGCTGTGTATTCCCATTTCATAATCCACCGCTACGCGCTCAAATCATAGCTTCGGCCGCGTCGACTGCGATAACAACCCACGCAACGGCACCGAGCACACCGAGATCACGCGATATCCGGGCATAAACGCGGCCGTGCGTCGAGGTTTTGCCGGGGGAGCCCAATCCGTTGAGATTGGTCCCAAGGAATCGATTCGTTAATGTCATCAATCTGACCGAAACAATTGATCCCCCGGGGGAGGGGAGGGGGGAGGGTGGAGGAAGGGAGAGAAACTTGCGAAGGGGTAAACAGGGAGAGGGGGGGGGGGCATGGGGGGGGGGGGGGTGAACGCGATTCTTTAATGCTACGCGCAAACTAATTTCTTCCTACGCTAGTTACCCATACAGAAAGTTTGCAGTGTCAACGCAGAATGGAGCTAACCCTATCTCAAACTTTTAGTCTGCCGTTCAGTTACCAGCTTGATGTCGGTTTCTGGTTTTTATCCAGAGCAGGTATGTGAATGGTAATTAGGTAGAACAAAGGCAGAACGATAAGTTTATTGTAAAACTGAGATGGTCAAGCACAAGAAGCAATGCACTGAGGACGATATGACGGATGTACCAGCCGGTGAGGATTTATAGTAAAATATAATGAAATACCAGATACTAAAAACTAACATTCCTTCATATTAGTTATCATTTCTTAGCTAGAAACAAGAGGCCATCAGCTCGTTTCTGACGGCAAGTGGATATTAGTTTAAATTCCAGTTAATAAAAGCCAATTCTTTAAGCACATGCAAAGCTGCATGCAAACCTACCGAAAGAGCTTCGCTCATGACGGCAAGAATCAAATTAAACCAGAACCCCCCCTATTCTTAAGAATTAAATCTTCCTATTCACCTGATAATGTGGCTAAACCAGTAAGAGCAGAAGTAAAACAGAAAATTGTTACTTATTAACGAATAGTTTTTTTTTAAATAAATGCCTACTTCTCCATCCCGAATAGCCAAGAGCAATGCCATTTCGTTTGATTCATAACTCATTCAACTCCAATACTTGCAGTAGTTGTCTAGTAACAAAAGAATAGGATTTTTTATCCACTTTATTTCAGTAGTAGTATATTTATAAAGATGATTAGCTTCTTTTTTCGATTATTTGCCAAAGGAATATTTCTAATAAGGAGAAAAAATACTACTACTTCTTATGATATACTCATTCTAGCCTTCATGTCAGTAAGATTTTAGTTACATTTCTGGCAACAATTACTTGGAATGGTAGTATTTGATCGGGATTATAGATTTTTGTATTTATCAACTATTTACAGCATCTTTGCCTCCATTCAAGCTTCTTTAATAAGCATTTGAGATTTACATGCCACGGCATCATAGGTTCAGAAAAATCCACCCAGGCAGGACTATGAACCCGCTACCCTAGATTTGGTAGGCGAGGACTCTACCCCATCGCGGCCATAAGTTATGTCAATAATGTTTTAGTTTAGTAGTTACATTAATCAAATGCTAGAGTATTAGTTATTAGTCTACTTATTGGAGAAAAAGACGCTATTCAATAAGCAACATACAACGGATATGAACAATTAAAAAAACATCTTACCTCGTCCTGAAACGAATTATAAGTAAAGCTATTACAATTAGAGTTATAAGTACCTATTACTGGCAACAAATAGTTGTATTGTGATAATACTGACTATTGGTTCACAACCATCCTACCCCAAAACGTCTCCTTGAGTAATAATGCTCTTTTCTTTATAAACACATCATTAGGGAACCGAGAACTCTGAATAAAGAACCGAGAATGACCATTGACTGACAAAATATGTTAACAAATAAATAAATGAAAGTGACACAATGTATCAATAAACAAAAACAATTGATTTGAGTTTTTAACCCATAAACTGCCAGTTTACAATGTTGACATGCGACACATCTCACTATACAAAGGGACAGAGGAGACTGAAGGGACAGAGGAGACTGAAGGGAATAAACACAACATCGCTCACGAAGTGAAGTCCCCAAACCAAACGATGATGGGACACAATGAGGGCGGGAGGGGTGGAAGAAGGGTGGGAGGGCCATGGATAGAGAGGGCAGGGAGAGAAATGCAAGTCCGAAAGCCCTTCTGGGCTGGCAGCCGCGAGCGGGTCTTTTGTTTGGCCTTGACAGAAGACGAAGCTTTGAGAGGCTCAGCGTTGAGTGAAGAGGGATGTGCCACTCCAGTGCCGACCGCGATCTTTGAAGATTCGCCTCCAACGGATTATCTCCGATCTGAAGGGGGCGCTCCTCCCCCGCACCTCCGGGTGGAACGAGATGACGTGTGCGGGAGGGAGGGAGGAGATTGCCCATGGATTCAGGAGGAGAGTAGATGACGTCGCGACGCACGCGAAAGTGAGGCATGTTTTTTGCGAAAAATGGTCCATATAATATGGCCGCCGCGCGCAAGTACTACATTTATTTTATGAATAATGGAATGCTTTTGGAATCTATTTCCATTTTGATTCAAAATATAAAACATTTTGGCGTTTTCAACAATTTTTAATCGCGACCGTTTTGCATTAAAATTATCGAGTTCTAGCAGGAGGATGACACTTTATCGAAACTGCTTGCGATTAAACTAGTACATATAAATTCTATTATTTTTTTTCAGGAGAAGGTAAGCATTGTTGGCTAATTTAAAAAATAAAAGAGTTTGAGAATATATATATATATATATATAAGAAGGTTTCTTCTATCATTCAGCCAGTGTGAATTGTGTTTCGTACCACATCGGATCGTCCGGTCTGTTTCACAGTAAAAGGCTTTTTTCCGGACCCATGAGTTATAGGTACTCGATCGAGGTAAGTGCTCACTGTGTCTATAATTATTAGTTTAAAAGCTATACATTAATGTTTTCTTGAAATGTAAAGCACAAACTAATATTGGTAAACGAATTAGCAGGATCTAGTGATTTAAAGTTGAGATATGTGAAGTTAAACACTAGCGGTGCCGTTTGGCACCGCTGGGCGTTACCCGTATCAATTCACCTTGTGATCCTATTTTGCTTACGGTTGCGATTTACAGCTCTATATTTCATCGTAAAGCAGTTTTCTTAACAGAAATGGGTGCTGAACGTTTTCAAAAGGTATTTATGCTATGTTTAAGGCTTATTTTCATATAAAATATTATTAAATAAGATTTAAGAAATACAAATATTGACTCGTAGATTTCCACGGCGTTGATTTCCAAACGTTTACATGACTTTTGGGTTTCACCGCGTGGGATTTGTTGGTAGATTTATAATGCTGTTGGTTAATTTCAAGGTTATGATTCGTGAATTTTTACTTTTCGAAAAAATTCAAACACCAACTTAGTCTCATATATTTCTTACCAATAAACCCTTTTTTATCACTGTACTGAGAATTGTTTCATTCATGCGTAGAGCGATACATTATGTTTGCATGAGGAAATATGCGAATGAAGTGTTAAAAGTATAATTCTACAATTATTTACATTTATAAAATTCTATTATTCTAAAATGCTTCAATTGCTGATTCCACGTTACTTTCTCCAAGCTCTTAATTATATTTTGTTCACTTAGGAATTTAACTCTTCAAGAGGTTTTAGACCTCCTAGAGGAAGAAGAAGTTGATAACGTCCACCAAATATTTGTAGAGCCACCAGAGAGCACCGTTTTGACTGACGAAGATTCAGGTGATGATGACGGTGGCTTAGTTGACAACTTATCTGGTCGTCAGCTCCGAGCAAAAGCAGAGATACTGTTTTTAAAAGGTGGAGAAAATGATGATGAAGAATTTGATGAGCAAAGTGGCCATAATATCTCAACAATTCAGGTTGATTCTAGTAAGCCCGTCACCGGAATGTCGCGCAATATGAAAGTAAAAAGAGCTCCGGATCTTAAAAAACGGAGAGAGAAAATGGATGGAGATGTATCTAACTTCAGCTCGAAGAAAAATAATGAAATTTCTACATTTATATGGCAGAAAAACCAAGATATCAATGGTACAGAGTCTTTCTTCCCTAGCGCTGACTATTCAGACCTCCGGAATTTAAATGCTGTGGATATTTTTTTAACTATATTTTGATGAACGGTTAACTTATTAGTCTCTGAGAGCAATAATTATGCGATATTCTGTAATTGCCCTTCACCTAATATTTCTTTCGAAGAGATGAAAGTGTTCTTGGGAATTTTAATTCTCTCCGGATATAATGAGGTCCATGACAAGCGCAATTACTGGGAGGAAGGGGGAGACGTCCGGAACGATTTTGTGTGCAATGCCATGCGAAGGAACCGTTTCCTGGAAATTGAACGCTTTCTACATTGTGCGGACAACAATGCTCCTCATCACACTGAGAAATATTGGAAGTTGAGACCTCTAATGAACCTATTGCAGGAACGAATTAGGAAACTATTTAGACCTGAGCTAAATATTGCCTATGCCGAGAGTATGGTGGCTTACTACGGATCCCATGGATGTAAGCAATTCATAAGAGGCAAGCCTATTAGGTTCGGCTACAAGGTATGGTGCTTGAATAGTGCAGCTGGTTACCTAATCGACTTCGAGGCATACCAGGGAAAAACGCATAATGGAAATGAAGTATACGAAAAGATGTGCGGAAAATCAACAGCCCCGATGTTATCAATGTTGGACAATCTCAGAGAAGATGCACGGCACCTGCCGTATAATATTTTCTTCGACAACCTTTTTACAGGTAGGCGGTATATTTGTAATTCTTATAAAATGATGTCACTATCTATTTACCACGAGGGGAAGGAAATAAGCTTTGGTTTTTTTTATGTAGGAATGAACATCTTGATTGAGCTGAAAAGTAGGGGCTATAGTGGCACTGGTACACTCCGGAGCAATCGATTGCCGAAAGGAAGTAACCTCACCCCGAAATCCATTTTTCAAAGGAGCCACGGGGAAGTTACGAGTGAAGTTATAAAGAGACATCTATAATCCTTGTTCAATGGGTGGACAATGGGGTTGTAATGGGTGCATCAACACGGTATGATGTGCATCCTGTGACAAGCGTAGCAAGGTACTCGAGTGGTGCGAAAAAGAAAATTTCTGTGACGTGACCAAAACTATTTGAGGCGTACAATGAGAACATGGGTGGTACCGACCTGATGGACCGAGGAATAAATCGCTACAGAGTGGGTGTGCGCCGTAAGAAATGGTGGTGGCCAATTTTTACGTGGCTGTTAGATGTTTGTGTACACAACACTTGGATTTTGATGCGTAAATCAGAATTGGATATATCGCTGCTGGAGGTAAGGAGGTTTATTGTCCAAGTATACCTGGTTAAGTACGGAACTGGCTCACATCAGGGAAAACAGATAGGGAAAAATGCCGGATGCCTTGCAGCAAATATGCTACGATACGATGGGATAAACCATCTCGTTATTCCCACCAAAAAGGGGAGTAGGAGAAAATGTGCTGGTGATTATTGCATGTCACAAACAAGAACCGAGTGCAAGAAATGTAATGTTGGTCTTTGTGTTCAATGTTTCGCTCATTACCATTCCAAATCTAATGTGTAATAAATAAATTAAATAGAGGTTTTCTTATAGTTGACGACGTTTGATTCTTCCCAAAATACCTTTATGAGCGAAAAGACCCCACTAACGCCCAGCGGTGCCATATGGCACCGGCATGTAACTCGGGATCTATGGAATATTTTGGGGAAATATTTTAGGAGCCTTCTTTATTGCTCATACGTATCATATTTTGGAAAAATGAACGATGTTTCATTTAAAAAAAACTTTGGGCGCTGACGGGTTAATTTGAATCAACACGAAAATTTTTACAATGTGACACCTCAAATCATTGCAATTCCACATTGTATTACTTCTGAATAAATCCATACGGTAGTGCACAAACTCTACGACTGCCACCCATATTGGAGTTCCCATATACTTCATATTCGCAAAATACTCTCCAGAGTAATTTTTTTAACGAGGAAACTGAACATGAGTGTTAGAGAGACTTATCTATAAACTGCTTGTTAATTTTTTCATGCCCAGCTGCTCTATGGTCTTAGGCTTTGGGGACATACCTACGATGTTAGGAAAATACTAATCCAACAGAAAAAAGTTGTGAGAATTCTAATTCATGATCAAAGTAGACACTATGATCATTGCAGACCACTCTTTATTAAACTCAATGTCCTGGCAGTCTACAATCTGTATATATTCTATAGCTTGTACAATGTTAAATAAAATTTAGAAGTATATAAAATAAGTGCAAATATCCACAGTTATAATAAAAGAAATAAAAACTGTATTGATAAAACTCGCTGCAGACTGGCTAAATTCCAAAGAATGTTAACATCTGGCACTAAGTTTTACAATACGTTACCCAGCTCTGCTCCTTATGCAAATACTACCAAATTTAGAGCGGTATTGGAGAAATGGCTACTTGGCAGACCTCTGTACACAATAGATGAGTATTTTAAACTAGATTTTTCCAAGTACACTCTATGGTTACAGGCTTTATTTTGTAGAAATTTTTTGTATCCATACCAAATTATATACTTTGTATTTTTTCCACAGTATTTATTAACGGTTCAACGCGTTTTCCCGATCCAAGGCATCATCAGGTACAAATCAATTGTTTTTTTTGTTTATTGGCCGTTGTTTTTTGTCGTATTTACGGGGTTGGTTAGAGTGAGGGAGGTGGTGGTTACACCGTGGCTGGGAAGTGTAGGTGACTTGAATGGTTGATTTTTCCAGCCCGTATTTCTAATGTATTTAACATGCTCTGTGTATAAAATGTATTATTGACGATATCTATCACTTTTTGGTGGGTTTAAGATGCATAAATACATTATTGTTATTAATGAAAGCACAACAGATCCATTCAATAAGACCGACTGCGCAATTTAATAGCTTCAATATTCCCATGCGATATCGTACCGCATAGTTCCATCTAGCCTTTCCTTTAATCTATGAGATTGCCTCTCTCCCCTGCCTCTTTTCCACTCCCCCACGGCCAACCCTCACACCCCCCCTCAACCCTCTCCACCCGCAACACCACTCCCCCACGGACAAAAGGCGTCGCGCTCTCATCCCGGCCAGAAAACCCTCATTTTTACTTTCGCCTTTTCCCCCCCGCCCGTCGCATTAACGGGACGATAAGAACGTTCGTTGCCGTTGGGGGAAACGGGCTGACTTTCGCAGTTTTGAAATAGATCAAGGAGTTCTTCCACCGCCCGCCCACCCCCCTCTATCCCCTGTGTTTACGTTGGAGATAACCCGCAGTCGCGTCTGTATCCTGGGCGTTTTCAGCCAATTGGCCATTCCGTTCGTGTTCTTCCCATTCACATTTTTTTAAAAAAAGCTTGTCTTGCACAGCGACGCGATTTACGGCATCGCTTCCCAGCCATCGCCTTGGCGCGGCTCAACAAAAGACGACTCGAAGCGTATATTTTTTTCTTAAGGGCGCTTTGAAAGACACTTATTTCAGCAGTATTTATAATTGAACCAAATTCAGTATACTCAATAGTATAAAGTAAAAGGTACAGTTGTACTAGATGAATTTTGTGAATTTGATTTTCAGTCCTTAAAACTGAAAAAAAAATAAAAATAAAATGTACCTACTCCTCGCCACTTTATTTTATGGCAGTGAAACTTGGGTTGGTATTAGGTATTGGGAGAACGATTGTGTTATGAGGGCGACTGGTAAAATAATTCGATAAGTGGATGATTTTGTGTACTTAGGCCGACTGTTTGCAAAAGATGGAGGGATATATGAAGAGATTAAGAGCAGTGCGAATTAGGGTGGTTCGAAAAAAATAAAGTATTTTACTTCGGAATGCTATAGCGAGCAAAAGTTGCCATTGGTATAGACGAGAAAAAAATTATAAAAAGAATTTTTTTACATATCATCCGGTCACGCATTGCCGTCAAAGTTAGATATAAATCGTTAAAAACCATAAATTTTCAATATTTTTTGCATGTAAGGGTATTACGAATACAGTCTTATATCGCGTAAACTATTTTTACAAGTGTTTAAAAATGACATAAAATTACATAAATTATACTTATGTGACATATTTTGGTCACACATCGCTGTGAAATGTTTTATAGATTTTCGATTTTAGTAAAATTTCAAAGTTTTGCATTTTATAACTATTTTATAATAATAGTACTGCGAATGCTGGAAGGAAAGTCGCTGGTAGCATATTGGAGCAAATTAAGAAATAAGTGGTTGTTCAAGGAAGCAAAAATAACCGTGAATAAAAATCTACTCTCAACCACTATATTGCATGGCAGTGGAATTTGGGCATGCCAGGATAAATATAAGGGTAAATACTAAATGCCGTGGTTATGGGGTATCTGAGAAGTGTTAAAAGCAGAAGGGATAGGGCTAGAAATGAGCATGTGAAGTAAGAATGTGGAACGGATGCTCAGGTGATGGACATGCACAAGAGGAGCGTGATACGTTGGTTTGGCCATGGGGAGAGAATGGATGAGAATCGAACAAATAATTTTAAAAGAAAAAAAAAACCTTTTTTACGACAATTTTTTTTACTTTATAAATTTTTAATTAATTATTATATTAATTAATATATTTTATTACATTACATAAAATATCTATTGTATGAATCAAATACAATATATACTTTATTGTAGTAATATTTAATATACATAACATATAATATATATTATTGCATTGTTATCCAGTTCTGAGCTATGTTTAAAGTTTCAAGACTCTAGCTCATCGGGAAGTTGGTTTAAAATCTATTGTAAAATTTGTACTGAACAGACAAGAGCTCAACCTAATAAAATGATTTTAAAAAGCAGGTTTACGATAGAGGAATGAATGGTGTAAGAGGAATGGGCAGACTGAGAATGGCATGAGTGAATGTGGTGAAAGATGCTATTATGAGAAGGAACGCAAAGATGGAGGGCGGTATGGAGGAAATTTACAAGCAGAGTGACTTTTACAGGATTATCACTGACAATTAAAATGCTTACTGCGTCCATCCCGAAAGGAAACGGCGTGAAGGGTACATTTATACGTTCACAGAAGAATAATTGATCGTGATAACATTGAAACTATAAAATCACATGATCTTGGCAGATGGTGAATACAGAACATAAAAAAGAACACACTCGAATTCAATCACGAGTTTTCGGTCAGTCAATGCAGATAGGAGAGGAGTAGGAGAGTAGAGCACAACTCAAGAACTGTCTTCTCCGAACTGTCATTGTCAGCGCCGAATACCCGCCAAAAGCCACCTGAGGCAATTTAGAAATGTTATATTGATTTCAAATAATTCTTCCGTAATTGTTATTCCATGGACATTATGCTTAATTATCTAATATTAGTTAGACCAACGACGGAAGACGCATGCATTATGAGTTTTGCTGCATTCGCGGCGAGCGGGCAGCAGACGTGAGCCGGAAGGAGGCGCGTGCGGCCTGCTGACCGTTGCGCTGCGACGCGTCGCGACGCAACTTGGCAAAATCTATGGGAAACCGCTATAAAAACTTGACTTTTTTCATTTTCAGCCCCCCTCCCCATAAATGGCCACGGCGCGAGGGTCAAGGGTTGACCTAGAGGTCCCAAATTTTTCTGGTCTTATTTTGAGTCACTTTGACAACTTTTTCCAGAAGGCCAAGTTTCTCCGCGAAAAATCGATTTTTCCGATCCGCCCTATTGTACATACGTTGCTTCGCAGGGTCACTAATGCGGATACCACAGACTCCACCTCCAAGTAGCTACAAGGAATGAAACCCACTCTTCCGTTCTTGCCACGATTGAACATTGGAAAAATCGATTCTTCGACCATTTGGCAGCCAAGTCGGCTATATAACCTTTGTTTTGCTCTTCGAGTATGAGACGGCTATCGCCGCCCAATTGTGAGGGGCCATGCCGGTGATGGCGAACTTTTTCCGGCTTTCGTGCCAATATTGATAATCCACGACACGAAAAGCGAATTGCCCGACCGGCACCAAGTCAGGACGGCGGCTAAACTCATCCTCCTTTTAAAGTTTTGAGGTTCAATTCATCCCGATTCCAGTTTAGCGGTGGATACTGACGGCAAGGGATGTTAATGTATTACTGCGTGCCCAAAATAAGACCATCTGGCGCAGCAGAAGAGCCGAAGAAGCAAGGAATTCAGCCTTCAAATATATCTATTAGGCTAAACACTACGTTGTCACTCACTCGCCGGGAGAATTCTTGCACAAAAATTGTGTGGACCATCGTATGGGCGTGAGGCAGAGGGTGTTAAGACGCCTGCAATGAAAACTGGAGGGAATAAGGAAAAGGAAAACGAAGAGGGAAAGGAAGAAAGTGAATTTCAAGTCAACCCGAGTGTCTTCATATCTCGCTCCGTTTTTGCTATAGCCACTAATGACGGGTGGAAAGATGCAATTTATGTACCAATCAGTTTGGTAGTGTATCACTCTTAATTGGTGTGTTCTATTAGTTCTATAGATATAGTTCGGAGTTAAAATAATGTCCTCTATACCAGGGGTTCTCTAACATTTTTGGTTAGTGGCACCCAATTTTGCCGCGCGGAGTATAGCACCAAATTACTTAGTAAGAAGCAACCATGCCTGCTTTAAAGGAATTTCGAACGCTAGAGAACAGTCTTGAAAAATCAAGAACCCTAGCGGAGGTTACACGAGCCACTGGAACGCTCAAAAAACACGTCGATTGTATTGCGTGTATTTTCAGATCTCTAAGATCTGAAAATACACGCAATAACAATAACGCGATAACATCACTCAAATATTTTAGCTTGCCGCCTGTTTTAATGTGTTCGTACTCTCTCAGTACTTTTTTATCGCGGCACAGTCCAGCAATTTCGTGGTACACTAGTGTGCCAATGCACACCCTTTTGAGAACCCCTGCTCTATACCATCCGGAAACTCCCTTGTTCAGATTTTCACAAGTAGCACTAGCCTAGCGTGGAGTCACCGAGTCTCTAGCGGTTCCCAAACTAGTCCCTCCATCAGATGTGTCACATTTTGTGTTCGCTCTTAGCAGTTCTTAACGAAGCGTGCGGCTTACCATCTATTAGCTTCACGAATCAATTCTACCTGTGAAGGGTCTAAAATGCTCGTGGCGCACTCGACATTTGGCCTATCCAGAGAAAAGTAGCACCCCTCTCTTCACATTTTCATCATAATACCTTCCTACTATTCGCTTGAAAAATCCTAGTTTCTTTAATACAACGCCACAAATGTTTCTAGCGTGTTTCCCCCCACGTTCGTTCTGAATTCTAAGAGATTGATTCCCGGTTATTTGACTTAACTTGACTACTCAATATTAACCCCTCCTACTTTGTACGTATAGTTTAGGTGTGATTTCTTTCGTAAGAAGCATACTACAGAGCATTTACTAAGGGTAATACTCGAGCCCACACTCAAAACACCCCGATGCAACGTTGTTGAGGTCAAGCGAGAGAGCTTCTAAGTCAGCATATATGGCGGTAAATTATAATGGTAGACGACGGAATCGTCTGCAAAGAATCTGATTTACTACTTACTCTAGCTACCAGAGTGATGTTACATCTCTCTTTACCTTTCTACTATTTGCTTGAAAAGTCAGTATCTTTTAATGCAACACCGCAAATGTTTCATCTGTATTTCCCTCGCATCAGTTAAGTGATTTTCAGCTATTTGGTCTAATCTGACGCCTTTATTTGTACTCCTTCCACTACATAAATATTGATTTGGCATGATTTCTCTCGTGAAAATTTTACTATAATGCATTTACTAAGATTATGTTCGTGCACCAATTCAAGGCATCGTGGTTTAAAGTGTTAAGATCCAATTAGAGAATATCTACTTAAATCTGCTTTCGTGGAATTTTCTCCGTAAATGATCTGAAACAACAATCACGTTCGGATATGAAGCATACTTGCTCTATACACTAATATTACTGAATTCTCTCGAATTCAATCAGATACTTGCGGAGGGGCCATATGTCAATAAGCCCTGAAGAATATGGCAGAGACAGCCGTCGAAACGCTGGCAAAAAAGAGCATTGTTGACACGGCGGGAAACCCGAGAAGACTTCATCACAAAATGTCTAAAACCTATGGTCCCTACTTTTAAACGTATCCAAGTTTGTATGAGTTAACCATAAATTGCATGTATAGTTGGATGTGTCTAAAATTTCTAAAAACTATGGTCCCTGCTTTTAAACGTATCCAAGTTTCTATGAGTTAACCATAAATTGCATGTATAGTTGGAATTGTTCGAAAATTTTGATTCACCAACCGTAATATGAAAAAGGCTACGTAAACAGTGAAACCGGACGAAGCCGCTTTTGGATACCTTGTTTTTTTATTCTACAATAATATGCATAATAACCAAAATACATTTCATCACCCTACTTTATATTTTGTCTCAAAATCTCAGAATTTACACCAGCATATGGTTATCCTGCAAATTATACTTAAACTCAACAAAATTATGGTAATTACTAAGTTGAACATAAGTAAATCTGACGTCAGAGGGAATGTATGGATTAATATTTTCAGGCGTTACAAATTAATGCCTTATATTTAAGAGTTTTCAAAGGTATAAAAAGAAGATCTGTGAAGTCGATCTCTTGGACTGATAATCCAGAAAAAAATCCAAAAAACATTTATGGGACCAAATAAGTTTTATCTTCAAGGAGGAAAATTTATTCCACATAATTGGGAAGGTATTGTAGAGCAGAAGGCAGCGCGCAAAAGGAAAAGAGGGAAAGAAATGACTATTTATAGGTCACAGCGGTCTTCGAGACTGACATCAAGGCTTAAGACTGTTGGTCTCCGAAGGGTAAGAAAAAGACTTTGCTGTTACACAAAATAAAATATATTTGCGACCGGTTTCGATACGGCGTATCGAAACCGGTCGCAAATATATTTTATTTTGTGGAACAGCAAAGTCTTTTTCTTACCCTTTGTGCATCATGAAGGAGTTCCACCATGTTACGCCACCCACCATCGCATTCACTGTTGGTCTCATAAAAAATAATTAAGGGGACTGAAAAACCGTTCCGAAAACTATCGATTTTGATTTGAAAGCTATTCCCATATTTATGTCTCGTTCCATCGATCCGCAGCGCAGCAAAACTGTCAAATGTTTTGTCAATTCATTCGCCCAGATACGGCTACGACAAGACTCGCGCTCACTCGCTCAAAATTGACACGCGTTCGTTATTGTCGCTCCCTCCCGCACATATTGAAGGCACGACGGCGAAAGAGGAACGACGGTTCGGTAAAGCGAGATAACTCCTTTTGGTATTCAAGCATCTCTCCCCTTTAGGTACATCAGCGATATACCCGAAGCCGCACTTAAACAAGATCCAGATCAATAACTCGCTCATCTCTCGTCCCAGCGACTCGTGATTGAAGGGTTTAATTTCGACATCTCGCTATCCCGGCGAAGAATGATTTGAATCGCGAGCTCAGAGAAATGGAAAGGGAAGTCCCGACGTGTTAACTCTGTTACTCACTGTTAACATCGAATAGAAAGCGTATCAAACTACCAGAAGTACTGATTTAACAGGCAAAACCTTGTAGAATTTTTCTATCTTTAGCATGGTTAAAATAAATCACTAACGTTGATTATCACCGATTGATTTCGACATCTTGGCGTCATTTTCAAAAACAAATTGACCAAATGTGATCTTGAGAATGACCTTTAGACGTTGAAATCAATTGGTAATGAACAACTCAAGTGGAATATTATAAATTGATTTCTTTATACCGTGCTAAACAGAAGTATTTGGTGGGGAGCGCATAGAGAATTTGAGGATAGATACCGTGATAGAATTACCAGTGTGAGCCGCTGGAGACTCCAGAGTTATACTCAGGGCTGGAATTACCGGAAAATCGGAACACCGGAGTTTCCGCTTCATACAATAATAGATTCCTAGCGTCATTGAAGAAGAAAATTAAGATTCCCGTTTTTTCCATCACAAATTTCAAATCAATGACTTATTATTAGTTACCTAGACAATGGAAAAATACATTCTGGCATTATCTGCTCTACTGACTCGTGATAGGAACTCACAATTTCAGGATCACATTAAATCAATCAGTCCATAGCATCATCTGCCTGCCTTTAGAGAAGTGCCGATGTTACGGGATTAGTTTCTGATCCCGCAAACGTTCCAAAGATATGCAATCAGGAAACTATCCCCATTAAACTTACTATCATTCATGTAGATCCCACGAAAATGAAGAAATCCTATCGAGCAACAAACCCTGAGCGTGAATGAATAACAATCGGGCATTTCTTTTTTATTTTCCTCACTTGATCCAAATAGGATATTTTCACGATGATTCGAGGCATGTACTATGATTCGTTTTAGCATTATCAGCGCGATGGCTTCACTGGTGACTCGTACAGCAATATTACATTCGCGTAGGTTTTTTCTTGCACAATTTATCAACTACGCTTTTTAGATAAAAGCGCTGGGTGGAATGTACAGACAAGCTGCACAAGTGATATTTTTGTCCCTTCCACAGGGACGGTCTCGGAAAGAAATCGAAAAAATGTCAACAAAGTATGAGTGCAAACGAAATTTTTGCGAATCAAGCACTTTGATATCTAAATAAAGTTACTGATGTCTTCTCAACCGTTTGAAAAATCCCGCACACAGCAAGTAGGGGTAAATGAGAGCGGAAAAATATAATGCTAAGGAGAAGCCAACTGCAACATGCTTGTTCCGAAAGATAAATGACCGCTACCGATTTAAAGTGTGTATTTCAACGTTCATTTGAGTGGAGTTAATAATGATAATACTTCATAACAACAAGAATGCCATAGACATAGAAAACAAAAACGATATAGAGACAAATCACAAGATTTAAAATTGTGTTGCTTAGTTATACACAAGTGGAATGTATAAATTTAATTTGTACATTCTTTTTAAAATTTCCGTTTTAACTTTCGCGACGTCTTTCTGAATAAGTAGATTCTTTATCGTTCGTTATATACCTATTAGGTCCCTCTTCAATTCTTCATATATTCTACCTCCTCTTAACTCGTCCAGAATTCCTATCCTCTTCCTTCCTCTTCTACGCTTCCCCAGTGCTCCCCTATATCACTTTCTTCAACATGCCCTCTCCTCACAAAACCTCCTCCAAAGTGGGTTGCAGAATGGGGACTGTTCAAGGAGCTACCAATCAGCTGGTAGAATACTTGAATGAACATACCCATTAAACTTTTTTTCACTCTCTTTTTTTATATAATGTTATTTTCATAATGTATCATGCCTATGGTTATGCTTTACCAAAAAAGTTTGATAAAAGTTCCACGGAAGTGATATAAAACGACGATTTGTTCATAAAATCATCTCCATTCGATAATACACTTTAAAAAACCTAGTAAAACGGCAAAATGTAACGTCAATCTGAGTTTTATACGATTAGCAGCATAAGAACTGATTTCGTTCATGGATAACTAATTATGTACTATCGTTTTCACTGAAATGTAGACACCCAAACTGATTGTACTGATTTGATAAAATGGGGCCGGGTCGGAAAAAACATAAGAGGGTTGGCACACGAGGCTAGCTGCGGACTTTGCCTTAACGTCACCGAGAGCCGACGAGGACGGACTTGGATGCGACCGGGATAGCAGAATTAGAGTCAAATAAACTCCGAGAGCATAAGCCCTAGCGAAAGGAATGCACTGAGGAAACTCACGTCCACGCACACGTTGGGGCGATCGGAGTATTTTCTTTTGGGCTCCGTCGCGAGGTTTTTCCTCTCCCTAGATTCAGGTTTAGGCTCACCGTGAGTGACTCGGAGGGAAGCGGCTCCGTAGCCGAGATGATTAATGCCATTCGCCGAAGTTGGTGAGCGGGTTTGGCAGGGTTCGAATCCGTAGTCAGGCCATTTTTTTAATCTTTTAGATTAAAAAGATGCATTCTTCAACACAATTTATATAGTTGACAAAAGAAAGAGTTAATGCGGTTTTTTATTTACGGCTTAATTTATAAAAATAATGGCTTTCTACGTTACCACATTTATTTCTTAACAGATTTAATTCACTGAGAGGGAAAAAGCATTGGAAGTGGCAGTGGTTGCATCTTTGTGTCCTTGCAGTGAAATACCTACTCATTGTATCTACAATCCTCTATAAATAACCAAATGCATTCGTAGTTTCGATCATTTTGATAAACCCTAGAGTTTGAAAAAGGTTTGTAATTCAATTGATATTTTTCAACTTCAAACTTCCAGTACTTTTTCACGTAAAAATGTGGTAAGTTAGGTGTTTTAAAGAACGAATGCTTTCCTTTCAGTGGGTGTGCGCAGAGCCAGATTAACAATAAGGCAAAAGTAGGCAGTTGCCTATGGGCCCCTTGTTATGAGAATTGTTTTCTTCTTTCTTCTTATGCGACTTGTTTATAAACGTGGGCCCCGTTGCTTGTACTGCCTACAGGCCCCCAAGTGCGTTAATCTGACACTTGGTGTGCGAACCATAGTAAGCTATAAGGACCAGGTGGAAATAAATACGCATATCAGCTCTTTTACCCCAAATTATCCTACGATGTTTAATAGTTATATATGTTTGACTGAAATCAACGTCACCGCAATCAACGTAAGGATGCAGATATGGGTGAAGCAGTAAATTAAGCAGTAAATAAAAAACCGCATTGACTCTTTCTTTTTTCAACTATATAAATTGTGTTGATATGAAGAATGCATCTTTTTAATCTAAAAGATTAAAAAATTGGCCTGACTGCGGATTCGAACCCTGCCAAAACCGCATACCAACTTCGGCGAATGGAACTAACCATCTCGGCTACGGAGCCGCTTACCTCCGAGTCACTCACGGTGAGCCTAAACCTGAATCTAGGGAGAGGAAAAACCTCGCGACGGAGCCCAAAAGAAAATACTCCGATCGCCCCAACGTGTGCGTGGACGTGAGTTTCCTCAGTGCATTCCTTTCGCTAGGGCTTATGCTCTCGGAGTTTATTTGACTCTAATTCTGCTATCCCGGTCGCATCCAAGTCCGTCCTCGTCGGCTCTCGGTGACGTTAAGGCAAAGTCCGCAGCTAGCCTCGTGTGCCAACCCTCTTATGTTTTTTCCGACCCGGCCCCATTTTATCAAATCAGTACAATCAGTTTGGGTGTCTACATTTCAGTGAAAACGATAGTACAAGGTGAATCGTCATTTTTAATCAATTGTCAACGGCTTTTCGTGTGGTGAGAGGAGGGTTGTCAACGGGAACGAAAATATTGTTGGATGAGGTCTGACTACCGTGACGAATGAGTTTCATGTGACCATTCCAAGTTCTCTCACACCTTAGCGATCATTTCTATGCGTGGGTATGGAAGGAATCTGACGGGAGAAGAGTGCACTCGACGTGGAGCGGAGCACGGTTTAGATAGGGAACAGGGGCGTGGCGATCGCGGATTCATGGCACGCCGAGGGGCAGGAAAAAGTCCATTTTCCACAAGAGATGACCTCAACTGTCAAAGGGGCTGGAAAACAATGCCACCGACATTTTCGAAGGTCCTTTAGTGGAAAAAGGTGAGAGTGGGAGGAGGTGGGTAAGGTGGCGAAGGACAAGGGCTATACGCACTCTCTCCACACGCGATACTGGCCGTCGAGTTTGTTTTGGAGGAGCAGGTGGCTGATTAACATGTTACAAGGAAGTCGCTCCGTAAGCAGAGTCCATCGGCAGAGTGGAAGGCTCCTAAGGACGCCCTCGGGCAATCTTCCCTGGAGATTTGCATAATTTCGGCGTCCGATTTCGCCACACTCTGCACTTATACTCTCTTTCTCTCGTCCACAGCCATCTTACGCTCTTCTAATTAGCACTGATGACAAGAGAGTGGTAGTCGAGAGGTTTCACAACGGCAGGTTAGCTGCATAGTCCGCTTGGCTAGGACGTACGCTAGACTTAAGGCCCGTGAACGAAGCAACTTAATGCGTGAACCTGTTTAAAATTTAAAATATGAAACATGAATGGCAGCGTTATCATTTTATTTTCTCAGGCTTAGAGTTGTTCTTCTGCCCCTGGAATCTCGATAGGCCAGACTTGAGGACAGCACATGACTCCTTGGATATCAAGCAGCAAAAATTTACACAGCATTAATGCTTGAGAGGGAGCTCGAGCCGAAGACTTTGACGGTTGGTGAGTTGGCCATCTGAAAATGCTAACAGCAGCTCAATTTCCCTTTAAATGAGCTGCAACCCTTAGAGTAAGGAGATAAGCAGCACAACTAATGAGGGTTTTTGCGTCACCTAAATAAAATACAATTTGCATGATACGAGTAATGACAATGGCACAAGACTTTGCCTACGCCTACTAGCTACATAGCTGCAAGCACTTCCTTCCCGCACAATTTCATACATAAAGAGACGCGGGTATCACCTGATGGAAGGAAAAAGAACCAAATAGATCATGTACTAGTGGATAAAAGACACAAGAGCTGCATCATAGATGTTAAAAGTCTAAGAGGTGCTGAATGCGGCTCAGACGACTATTTAGTGATAGCAAAAGTAAGACAAAGACTTAGCAAAGAAAGAAGAGAGAGATGCAACGTAGGAAAGTGTTGGGATACTAGCAAATTAAGAAAACCAGGCTGCTCCTGACCAATTCAAGTTGAAACTCAAAAAAAGATTTGAGCTGCTAGCACTACAGGAAAGCAATTTTGAAGATATACAGAAGTGTAGGAGTGAAATTAAAAGTATTGTGACAGAGGTTCTAAATGAAGATCTGAATCCTCCTAGGAAGAAAAAGAAACCCTGGTTCAATAAAAGCTGTAAATATTTAGTTATGGAACGCAAAGAAAAGAAGAATAAACTCGTAAGTAATAACCACGAAGAAGAAAAAACTCAATACCAAGAAGTAAGGAGACGAGTGGTGAGTAAATGAATACATAGCTGGTGACGAGTGGTGAGGAAATACATAGCTGACTAGCTACGAAAAGCAGAAGATGACAATACTAAAAATATTGTAAGGGATTTCTACAGGACAGTTAGATTTTTCAAACAAGGGTTTACACCCAAAACCTGGAGAGTAAAACATTCGGGAGGAGATATAGTGTGTGAAAGAAAGGAAGTACTGAGAATATGGTAGAATTATTTTGAAAGCCTGCTGATTGTGTATGAACAAGATCTCAATGAACATCCAGAGGGGTGTATCAGAATGTTCAGCCATTAAAGACGGAACCTTCATTTGAAGAAATGATCGGAGTATTAAAAACCCTAAAGAGCCATAAAGTCGCCGGATGAGATGGAATACCAGTTGAAATACATCTACATCTACATCTACATACTACCCCGCAAGCCGCCTCAATAGGCGTGTGGCGGGGGGTGTTAGGACACCAGCCGTTTACATATAAAAAGGAAACGCTCTATGAAATTACACCTTGCATTTATTAAAGTCCCTTATTGTTCGGGGGAAAAACGAATTCCCATACCTATCCGTTCGGAAAAATATCTCTCATAATTTATCGTTTCTGTCGGACCTGGAAATATAGTGGGGTTCTAATATGATGTTCTCCGTGTCGCTCTGAAAGATATCTATTCTCAATTGCTCAAGTAATCTAAGCCTAGCACGCAGCCTCCGAGTCTCTAGCGGCTCCCAGCCTAATTCGTTTAACATCTGCGTAACGCTGTCTGTACGCCCGTAGCAGTTTTTGACGAATCGCGCAGCTTTCCTTTGTATTTTATTAAGTTCCCGAATTAATTCTTTCTGCACCGGATCCCATATGCTTGCTGCATATTCAAGGTGTGGCCGGACGAGTGCGAAATAGCACCTCTCTTTTACTTTTTCATCTGAAAATCTTCCCACAATACGCTTGACGAATCCTAGCTTCTTCAGAGCTCTGCCACAAATATTTCTTATATGTGTTCCCCACGATAGGTTTGAGGTTATCGTAACTCCCAGATACTTAACTTCATCTGTCGCCTTTATCTTAACGCCATCCACAGCATATACACGGGGATAGTTGGACGACCTCCGCAAGAAATGTACCGCCGCACATTTGCTCAGATTAAGTTCGAGTCCCCACTCTTGGCTCCACACATGAACGTTGTTTAAATCCGATGATAGAATTTCAAAGTCAGAGTGATCATTAATTTCGCGATAGATGACAGCGTCGTCAGCAAATAAACGTATTTTACTGCTAATTCGAGAGCATAGATCATTTATGTATATAATGAACAAAAGGGGGCCGATTACGCTTCCTTGTGGGACACCTGATGTCACTTTAACTGCATCAGAGCTAATTCCGTCAAGAACTACTTTTTGCTTACGATCACTCAGAAAGTCGCGTATCCAGTTTACTACTGTTTCGTTTAGGCCGCATGACTTTAATTTGTATAAAAGTTTGTTGTGAGGTACCGTGTCGAAAGCTTTCTTAAAATCTAGGAATAATGCGTCCACTTGTGTTTTCGATTCACCAGATTTGAGAACGTCATGAAGAAAGAGCGCGAGCTGTGTTTCACATGATCTACCTTTCCGAAAGCCGTGCTGACAGCCATGAAGGAAGTTACGACTGTCCAGGAACGTCATGATATTGCTAACGACGATATGTTCGAGTATCTCGCCTATAATAGACGTTAATGAAATTGGTCGATAGTTCCCTGGGTCATGTCTGTTTCCCTTTTTGAATATCGGTGTAACGTTTGCAATTTTCCAGTCTATTGGTATCTTTCCTTCAGACAATGACTTCTTGAATATTATGTCTAAGAACGGTGCGAAATATTTTAACTGGGAGAGACTAGCTTACAAAAATGTCTTCATAAGTTAATATTGGAAGTATGGAGTAAGGAGTACATTTCAGAAGATTGGAACGAAGCCATAATAGTACCGAGATATAAGAAGGGAGAGAAGTTAGAATGCAGCAATTATAGGGGTTTTTCATTGCTCAGTTCAGCATACAAAGTATTATCAAAGATAGTTTCAAACAGACTGAAGCCATATATTGAAGAAAATGTAGGCGAACATCAAGCGGGCTTTGTTCAAGGACGATCCACTACAGGTCAAATATTCACTCTGAAACAAACTCCAAGTGTTGGGAATTTTTTAAAAATGCACATATACTCTTCATTGATTTTAACAAAGCTTATGACAGCATCAATAGGGATAAGTTATATGAAAGAATGGAAGCTGTCGGCATACCAAATAAACTAATAAGGTTAACAAAAATTTGTATTGAAAAATCAAAAGCAAAAGTGAAAGTGAAGAATGAGTACACAGAAAGCTTTGATATATCAATAGGTGTTCGCCAAGGTGATGGGCTATCACCACTTTTTTAAATTTGGCAATTGAAAAATCCATGGAAGACGCTAAGCAGTCAGTATTAGGATTAAAAATTGAATGAAAATCAATTTTTTAGCATTTGCGGATGATGTGGCACTGGTGGCAGAGAAGAAGAATGATTTAATAGAATTATCAAAAATTATAGTAACGAAATCGAAGGAACTAGGCCTTTCTGTAAACCAAAACAAAAATTAATATTTATTTGTCTCACGAAACCCTGTGAGGGAAGAAAACTTGATGGATGAGGAGGTTGAACTTGAAATGGTCAGAGAATTTCAAAATCTATTATGAGTGAAAATAACAGCCGACAATCGAGAAGACTATGAGATAAAAAGTAGGATTGTGTAATCATCTAAAAGCTACTGGGCTCTTGAAAAACTGCTAAAGTCAAAAATACTATCAAGGAACACGAAGATTAGAATATACCATGTTATAATCCTACCTGTTTTACTGCATGGAGCTGAGACATGGGCCCTGAGTAAAGTATGGAAAGGAGACTGATAGTGTTCGAAAATAGAGTGCTTAGGAAAATATGTGGCCCAATAAACGACAATGGAGTGTGGAGGATTAGAAAAAAAATAGAGAACTAAGAATGCTGTATAAGTTCCCAGATGTAGTGGCTCTAATAATAAAAAGTAGAAGACTAAGGTGGGCAGGGCACGTGTGTGGAGGAGCCAAGAGTCGCTTATAAAAGCAGTGTGTGAGGGGCAGCCGCATGGACGACATCCACTTGGGAGACCAAGGTTGAGATGGCAAGATCAGCTTAGGAAGGACCTAGCGAGAATGGGGAGGACGACACAGGAAGCGGAGAACAGAGAAGAATGGAGGCGCATTGTTGACGAGGCCAAAAACCTTCTGAGGTTTGAATGCCCAAGGAGGTAAGGTAAGGTAAATAAAATACTGTTTTAATGCAAAATTCATTGAAGGATTTGATAGAAGAACCGATAAGAAATGTTTGCGTCCCCCCGGTGCCTTGCAAGCCAACTCAAGGGTGCGTGGCAGGGGGTGATTACACACAAAGCATGCGCTGAACGTCAGAAACAAAGTCATACCATTAATGGCAATGTCAATGAATATTCTTTTATGCTAAATTGATTAACGTACGGGAAAGGGACCTGGACGTATTCGACATGGCTAGTAACCATCAAACTAGGTAATCATGTGGGATATAGGTACACTGCGCTCATACATGACGGGAACCATTTGTTTTAATTCAATCATTCTAGCATGCAAAAAGTTTTGTAAAATTGGAGACAAATTAAATATGATTTAAAATAGCATTCCATTGATTAATTTGGAAATTGGAAAAAATTATATTGAATAATATAAAAAAAAGTATAAAAATAACGGTACTTATCGCATTCATCAATATTAGTGGCGGAATCGATCAGAAGTATGGTAGTCCTTAACAATACGCGGAAAATTAAATTTAAACCTGCCACTAAAGAAATATATCTCTCTAATTTTATGCATGTGATCAAAGCATGCCTTCGTTTCCTGATAAATAGAATTGGGGACTCTACACGAGTCCCTGGTGTTGTAGTGCGAACCGGGCAGTGCCTGTCGTTTCGATGGCGCAGCACAAACCATCTTATGCACCCTGTCATGGGAATGATAATATATATTTTTTTTTATGAGGTCCATTGTTATTTATCATGAACAATTTTTCAATTACCATAAAATAAAACTTTGCATCGTCATCTTGGTGCTTATTTTTTTCAAATTGTGTGCAAAGGACATTTTAGTCAACAGACATGTGTCAAATGGTGACCTTTGGACAAGTTATTGGACGTCGAGGCCTAAGCATATTGTTATTGAGTTAAATAATAACAGGTGTAATTTAAAATACTTAAATAAGACTTTTTCATAAGAAAATTATCCATGTCCTTAAATAAATAAATGCAGATTACATTGTCGGCAAAGAAAAGCGCAGCGCGCCCGCTAAAAAGTGTGAATTTGGCGGGCCCACCATTCGAACCATTGCCAATGTTTGGAAACGTCAAAGGGAAGAGGGAATGTTAATTCCGTACCAAATTATCCGCATTTTCTCAATTTGTTATTGGTGATTACTGGTGATAGCAGCGAAGAGTTACACTTCAAATAAAAGATTAATCCAAACTCTCAACAAATGAAGAGGAATTTAGACTCGTATGCATGCATTGCGGTTACCCAGGTGACCACCGACAGGGAGCGATCAAATCTCTTAAACATGTGCGTGTTGTCCGAGATTTAAACTCTCCCTGTAGATGCTCACCTGGATGACCAAAATGCATTCATTCATAGGAGTCCAAATCCCTCCGACTTCATTCACAATTAGGGTTGATGTTTTATTTAAATTTACCTGCTGATCACTTTCTCGTTGAATTGCAGAGTTACACGATGCGTGGATGCGCGTGGGCGGGCCCCACGTTGGTGCGTGCGCTTGTTGACCGAACCGGCACTTAAGGTAGTTTGAGCGAGATAGTTCCCTTGTCATAATGGAGACCATATTCGAGTTCTATATTTTAATTTAAGCGTATGTAAGAAGTGTGAAGTAAATACTGTAATATTAATGGTGCAAAAATATAGAACTATATTTTTGCACCATTTATATTACAGTATTTACTTCACACTTTATATATGACCAAAAGTCTCAGCAATTACATAAATATACCGGCAAAAGTCTTTAACTTGACTCATTTTTTCACGCCGTACGGTTAAAAAGCCTTCAAACCGGCAGGTTTTTTTTGCGTTTCTGTAGAAATTATTGCGGTGAGTACTAAATTAATTATTATAAATAGTTGAGAAAACATACAATCTACACACCGTTAGTTTTTGACAAAATCTAGGTGTTATATTTTCCTAATTTTTTACATATTCTCGCTCAGGAGCACATACGTAATTTATCCCATATAAAACAACTTGCACTTTCGTACAAATTGCTCGAAAAGTAGTTCGGCAAGGGGTTTATATTTTGATATCATTGGGAAGGTGAGAGTTTTTCTTTACACTGTGGTCAAATTCATCAAATTCTAGGTGAAGAGATTTTTCGCTCAAACTACCTGAAGGCAGTTTGAGCGAAAATCATTTACCTAGAATTGGGTGAATTTCACCTCATTTTAAAGAAAAAAACTTTTTATCTTTCCAATTGCATCATCATACTAACCTCTTGCCGGACTACTTTTTGAGCGTTTTGTCTAAAAATATAAGCGGTTTTTCATTCGATAGATTCGAAGATTTGTCGTTTATATTCTTTCTCAAGAATTTATCAAATATAATCAAACACGCAACGCAATAATTATTACAAAACCGCCAAAAAACGTCTGTTGCGAAGGCGTTGTCACAGTGAAAAAATGAGTCAAGTTAGAGACTTATTTGGGTATATTTATTTAATTTTTGAGAATTATTTTACGTATGTAACTATATATTTGGGCCGATAGTATTATAATATTTAATTCATACTTATTGCAGACGCTGAAGTAAAAAAATAAAATTTGAATATGCTCTCCACTATGACTAGGGAACAATGTCGCCCAAATGACCTTAATCCGTCGCCAAAATCCCCCACCCACACCTCCTTCCCTCTCTCCGCCCGAGTCGCTCCACCCAACGTCCACACTCCCAATATCCTCCACTCTCGCACACACCCGACCCGACCGCTGCTCGAACGGCAAGAGACTCTTGGCGGCGGAGCGCGTTGCGGGGCACGCGAAAATGGCGCGGCGCCCTCTCCCTTTGGACGATTTAAAATTTAACACAAATTAGAAAAATAAAAAAGTGCCGCCACATTCATTCAAATGGGAGCGGGGGGTGGGGAGGAGAAAGGGGTGGGGGAGTAGGTTCTGACGACGGGACGCACTTTGTTCGGCAAAACCGCTCCCCCCTGCCATTCATCAACTTCTTCCCGGGAAGAGCAAACTCACCTCTGCCACGGCCTTCATTGCCGCTCCCCCCCCCCACCGTCCCCACTCTCCCGGAGGAGGTAGACGAAGGTGATGGGGAGGGAGAGTCCTCGCCTCGACTGGAGAGCCGCTGCAGCGAAAAGGTGAAAACCGCGAATTCCTCCGAAACAAACCTCCCTGAATGTATGTACATGGAGTGCAGGCGGAAGGGAGGCACGGGGGACCGAGGGTTGGGATTTAGTTTGCGCGGTGAGTCAGGTGGTGGTGAAGGACGGAAGGGCTAAAGGGAGAGGTGGGCGGCAGGCGCTGCGTGGAATGCCGTTCGGCGGTCTCCCTGCTGCGGACGTCGGAAACGACCGTTGGGGGGGGGGGGGTAGGGGGGAAGGAGTAGAGGAAGAGGATGCTACGGAGGAGATTTTTTTTGTAAATGGATTCCGCGTCCGGAATGGATGTTGCAGGAGGAGGGCGGGGTGTCGGGCAGGGAGGGGTGTCCGAGAAGTCGGCGGTCTTCTCGGACGCCGGCGCTAAGGGTTGGTGGGGGGCGTTGTGGGAGGGTTTTTAAGGGTTTTTTCCGCCGCGGTGTCCCTAAAACGCTATCTGACTCCCCACTTTTTACGCACCTGATACCCACGCCATGAGCTCTCTCCCCTGGCAAGCCATCAGTGGGTAACCCGTTAGTTAGTTCTGAGGAGACCGCGAGCGAACTACGGTATTACCTTCACGGCATCACACGAAAGTGCACGCAAGGGAGAGAATTTCAGGGAGGAATAATCATTGGGCTTCACCGGCAGTCGAACCTGGATCCCTCGGTATCCTGACGAGTGATTTAACTAGTAAATCAAAAATGCATGGGGTCCACTTACGCGTTAGAGAATCCACATTGGAGAAGGGTTCTAAGGCAGCTATATTGGCTAAATCACTCGGCACGCTGTCGATGCATCTGGGCACGAGTCCCGATCCAGGCGAATGCTTTTATTCTCTGAAGAATTTCCACGCTATAAGCTAATGAAAAGCTGCCAGTGTAAACGCAAGTGGGCGGTAACCCTAGTAGCCTGTTTCACAACTCATGATTAGGTTACTATCGTTGGTGATGTTAACTTATATCTTTAATGCGTGTAAACCTAATATACTTAAATGACAGTTACAGTGAGCAGGACCTTTTTATAACGGAGAAGGAAGAATACAGGTTTGAATAGTACATACATAGACCCTGCTCTGGATACATGCGCAAGTGAGGTCATCCAGGTCACAAAATAAAGATAAAGTTTTGCTACCTGCTAAAAACGAACACAAACCTTTACACTCGTAACCATATCTTTGGTTTCCACCAGAGGCCACGAGCTTCTTTACGACGGTAGACGAGAACATGAGTGAACGCCACGTTAACTTTAGCTCAACCCTAGAATGGTGAAAGGGGCATTGCGGGAGGTTAAGAGTTTTTTCACCGCTATGTCCCTAAAACGTTGATTCCCCACCTTTTACGCACCTGATGCCCCGTGCCTGAAACCCTCACGCTTGTAGAATATTGGCCGTGTTTGAACGCAAATTGCCCAAGCCATAGTAGCCTTTACAACCAGAGAGGCTAGAAGGAAATAGAGGATGCATGCCCGTTCACACTGATGCGGTGCCCTGGTGAAAGAATACGGAGCATAGGAAGAAAATAGGTTAGACCTCCTGGGTAAGGAACATTATATTTTTTGCGATCGGGTGAGTATAGAGATTTCACAGGAATCAGAGCTTAAAAAATATTACCATATATACCATTCACCCTTTCCTATACCCTCCCACATGTCAGCATATGAGGGAATCTTTAGACAGAAGGAGTTTTTGATGTTTGACTGGGCACAACAAAGAAATTAATGTGAAATCACCTAACGATAGCAATATTTTGCGATATCGGTTTTAAATCTCATAAACAGTTTCGTGGAATCTTTTAAAGCTGTTGTTTCATTACTTCTTGTACAAGAAGGTTGTTCCAGAAAAATTAAATAATAACGGCATATTGTAAGGACTCCAACTCTCAATTTAAACGAAAAAACGTATGTTCCATTTTTTCAGTCGAGTGAAAAAATAATTTGGTAGGTATTTTAAGGAGGCAACCGAAAAATCAGGACATTTGATCAATTTATGTATTCGTTGGTTTGGGAAGGATTACGCAGGGAACGAAGGAATGGAATAGAGAAACCCGGTGTTGGAAAGAAAGAGATTACAATGAATAATCCCCGCCACCGCCGGGATACAAACCCATACCCTCAAGATAGGAATTGAGCACTCAAGCCACCATACTAACCCGGTCTCATGAACAAATAAATGTTTTGAGCCATATATCATCTACCATCGACCTGATCTCATGGGGAATCGGCAGGCGCGTTCTTCAAGTGAAACATCTCCACCCCTTCCGAGATTTCAATGGTTTCCAGAACACAAGCCAACACCAAACCAACCCCATCCTCTGACATTGTTTGATACAATTAGCACAAAATTGTTTTGAACAAACGTTCCGCTTTTTTCGAGCCGGCCATCACTTTGGGCTATACCCTCGCCTCACACCTCTCCCCACCCCAAAGTAACATCCCCTGACCTCATGCCACCACTCCCGACCCCCCTCGACAAACTCCCGTGCGAAAATTTCTCCCCCAACTCCGCCGCCGAGGTGTATACGGCCGCCGCTGCGGCGGGCAGAAGGGGTTCCCCGGTGTTATGGCGCCGGGACGCCGTGCGATCCGGGGGCGGGCGAGCGCGGCCGCCGCCGGTCCGGGTTGAACATCCGCGGCAATCGTAAAAAAAACACGCCGCGGAATGGGCCGAGCATACATATTGAGCCGAGGGCGTTTGGGGGGTGGCGTAAAAGTGCGGGGAGAGAACATTGTTGATTAGGCTTTTTCCGGACCCTCCGCCTAACCGATCAATCTCAAACCTCCCCACCGCCCCCGCCTCGAATCGGTTCGGATAAAATCCTCGGGTATCAGTAATACTCGCGTAGACCCTTCACCTTCCCACTCTTCCCACCTATTGATCCCCGATTCGTCCCGCGTTCGCCGCCGATTGCCACAGTGCTATTATTGCACACAGGCACACGCACTCACTCACGAACCGTGGCGAGGGTGTAAACGGTTCACTTGGAGGGTAGCCGGGCAGTTTCTTAGCTACGGGGAAAAGTGACCTATCACGTGGCCAAGCATCAACTTGCAGCACAAAGAATTTCACAGTTTTTTACCCGATTAACCAATTAATTTACCGCAATTGTTTCTTATCGATTTACTCTTCTTACAGCCCGTGATACTTTTGAGAGTTGGTTCGTTGGTGAGGGCAGTGGTGTATTGAGAGCTTTTATTCGACTTCACCGAAATATCTGCAGGTATGGGTGAAATCTGACAATCTCATTCTCACCCACTTCCCAAAAACATAGTGCTTTGAAATTTGGCGCGAATGTGGAATTCGATTGACAATACAATATGATGAAGGAATAAGCAGTTATAAAAAGCAAGGAGAGAGTGAAGATTTTTATATTAGCTATATGTGGTCAAGAACTTCAGCAGCGTACAAAATGAACAGTCAGCGAGGATAAATGCTGCTTGATAACAATGGCTCATGGCTTGAGAAATTAATTCTTAATTTTCCTTTTACGGTTTTTCACGTCAAGAATGGTAGTGATAAAATCTCCGTCGAGAGATTTATCAGAGGAAAAAAAATTATTTTGACGATTTAACGATCAGATCTCACCAAACTCCAATCAGAGACGCGCCAAGATCTGATTAATCTTCAAAATAGCCCAGAAACGTTTATAATTAGGCCTTCGGGTGAGAACTTAGGAGGGAACTACCGAATTTGTATTGACATTTCCAGACAGCTAAGGTCGTATCAAAACGATAATAAAGTCAATAATTTTTCCTCACAGCACAATAGTCATGTTTTCTTCCGATTCAGGTAGTTTTGGCGATATTTTTCCCTATTCAATATAGTGACCATATTCAAATTTTACTTTTAAATTTTAGCAACAGTTAGAACCCTGAAGTTAATTTTGTAACCTTAAGGACGTTAAAAGTTGTCTTACATTTCTGTAATTCTCAGTAATTAACTAAACATGCATGCATAAAATATTAACTTGACTCATTTTTTTACGACGTGCACAGAAAACTCCGTAACAACCAGAGATTTTGAGGGATTATGTAAAAGCTACAGCGGTGAGAAGTCGAACCTCCACCTCTCCACAGACCAACGCTCAGCCCAAAATTCCCACCCTTACCCTCACCCCCGCCGCCAACACTCTCCCTCCCACCTGCATACCCAAGTTTCATACAAACCGTCTCCCTCCACCTCTCCTTACTCTTCCCTCCTACCTCCCAACGTGACTATATATTCAGTATTGGTTAACTTGTATTTAGTCCTGATGATGCTGCAGTGCTGTGAAGAATGTCGACTCGATAAAGAAAATTTCTCCAGTTGATTTGTGCAAAGCCTTTATTCTTTTCCCTAAAATGGAATTCCACAAGATATCGGCCACCACCTTCATGGCTTGTTATTTTAATAGTTTATAAAGCATACAAAGTACACACTGCTTAATAAATGACGAGATATATGCTTTACAAGTACCCCATTTTTTTAAATTAAGTCTTTCTGGAGAGCATACCCATACCATTTCCCAGGGAAAATGGCTGGTATGTTTCGGCAAATATCTCGAAAAATATAAATGCAAGTGGATGGCATTTTGCTTTCATTGTAAATATGTCATCTATTTGTTTATAATGAGACCAAATTCAACGAATTTAATATTAAGTGACATCTTGCTCAAACTACCTTAAAATCCTCAATCTTTGCATGATCGGTACACATCTCTCCCAGGAAAGTCGAAGGTGGTTAAGAGGACTCTGACACCTTTGGAAGTTCCACCACGACCGTGCGAGTGAAAGTAAATACTTAATGACACTCTCTCGTTTGCATTGTTCAAAAACACTGCTTTCATCGATGCCTTAGCAGGGAGAAAACAAAATCAATGCACTACATATATGCGGATTAGTCGACGATTATATTTTAATGAACACTTGATACAGCCTTGGGGGCCGATAACAGCGCCATTTCTATTGAAGTGACGCAATTTGACTTTGATCATTTCGTTACTTTTCTAGAAAGCTCAATGCTTTGAAATGCAATAAACGGTATTCTCCAACGTCTAAATTGATAGCCTATCTTCATATAATACTGCACAAGTAAATTTTTTCATGCAATATTTTGTATTTAGATACTAAGTCCAAAACCAAAACATTTACACTGGCCCGTTCATTTTAAGCTCGCGTCCAGGTCACCTTCCTGAATGCAAACGATAAATGGCCGAGATCGAACACCCTGGCAAATAAAATGTTTGGTTTGTGCGAATTTAACCCCGTTTTAAGTGCAAAATAATGATATTTAACGATGTTAGGGCTCATTATTTGCATTTGTAACAGTACGCTGGCTCCAGAAAATGCTTATTAAAAACATGCAAGCATTAGTATTAGTACTGTATCTACACGGATGTAGATTTCTACGCATGAAGCATATGATGTCACAAAACATACTTAATATAAACTTGCAACCATAGAAACAAAATTTCCAATTGTTTACTAGTAATTCATTGTACATAACGTAGAAGTGTGCTTATATCTGTTGTTGACAATTGTTGGGTATCTGAGCCAATTCTCAATTACGAGGTACATGGCTATGCATCTAGCGACATGCAAATCTAGATTTTAAAAATGTCACAAATCGTGACATAATTGTACAATGACTCGTATAAAGAAATGTAACTTAATAATAAAATACCAAAAAGACAAGGAATTCTCAAGAAAACTCAACAACTGCACCGAATGCAAGGAGGGGTCATGTGACCAATAGCCATCCTTCTTGGTATAACTTAATGTAAAAATCTTAACAATAAAGAGCGTAAGTTTATTTGATCTTTGTTAAAATATAGGTAAAGGTAAAGAAATCCACACATTTAAAAGGTGTTGAATGAAATATAATTACTAAAATATTCGGTTGAACTCTAAAAAACGGCCATATGACCGCTTTCGTCCCTCTAACGTCAAGCAGTTTTTGTCCTACCATCCTTGCAGCTTGTCGTCGACTATGACGGACTGACCGTCGAAACATCCCGTAAAATATTTTGTGAGTGTCCTTTTTATTTCCGTGTGCCTGTGTTTTTTAAATTATATTTATATTTATTAGCCGAGTGCGTTCTTCCATATATATATATGGAGGTTCCGGGTTCGAGTCCCGGCCACGGCACATTTTTACCCTCTGATTTCTCGGCTTTACCATCTTCCACATCACCAGTGTCTTCGTCCAATTTTAATTATATGTTTCCTATCTCTTTCTTTCACCTTCTGTTCAAATTATATATATATATATATATATATATATATATATATATATATATATATATATATATATATATATATATATATATATATATATAATCTTTGGAAGTTTTCGCCAATTGGCCACAAATATATAAATTCAAACTTACAGGAGGTAGGAGAAATAGGAAAAGATAAAGAATTCGTTCTTACGGAACGTTTCGAACCAGTTGGTCCTTCGTCAGCTCTAGAAGTGAGCAGTTAGTACTGCCCTGGGGAAGGGGAAGGTAGGGGAGGAAATGAAGGAGGGGAGGGGAACTAGGAGGGGAGGGGAACTAGGAGGGGAGGGGAACTAAGAGGGAACAATGTTGCACCTGGCTGTTTTCGGATGAGAGAAGTTTCAAGCAGGGAGAATTATAACAATGTTGCAATACTGAGGGCACTAAATATTGAGGGTCAGTGACTAAGGGGGGGAGAAATGGAGTGTGGGGAGGGGAACTGGAAGGGGTATTCAATGTGACAATGTTGTGTCAGCTATTTAAAGGAAAATTTTGAAGTATGGAGGAGTTCTTGAAGAGTGATAAATGCAACAGTGTTGCAAGGCAGAGGAAAATTATAATTGTGACAATAGGGGGCAGAGGTATTCATGGGATTAATGCAATACATTGATTCCGGGTGGGGAAAAAGCTTTACAAAACCAGATCACGGACATCTCAGTATTTCTCAGCTGTGTGTTCGAAGTATTGGCGGGAAGGGTATTGAGGACGGAAAGAGAAAAGCATGAGTCGAATTGGAGTCCATGTTTTGAGGCGTGCCTAGGGACAGGGAAGTGGGGAGGAGAAGCTCGGTGGCCGTTCATACGGATAGATAGGGGCGTGGATGTTTCACCGATGTAGAAGGCGGGGCACTTATTACACTGCAAAAGGTAAACTACATATATATATATATATATATATATATATATATATATATATATATATATATATAATGTCTTGGAAGAAAATTGCTGATTTTTCTACCGCTGACGATGGCGTCCTGACGTCGAAACGTACAAGTTTTCTTTTGTGAGTGTCCTTTTTGCATTTTTCTGTGTTTGTTTAGTGTATCACTGTTTTATTTATGCATATATATATGACCCATATATATATATATATATATATATATATATATATATATATATATGTATATATATATATGGGTCATTCCACCTCAATTCAACAAACGTTTGTCCCTTAGGGTCTCAGATTTTGATAAAAATTGGTGTACGAGTACAATATTACCTCAAACTGAATACCCTCAAACCGTTTTGTGAAAAAAAATTTTTGAGTGAATTATGCATATTTTAATTTTTTCGCATTTTTAGCAAAAATCCGTGTCTTAAATCATATTATCACTTATATCTCCGCTTGTAATTGCCATAAAACAATGACTAATAGCTTTTATTAAAGCTACATCTTTATTGAATGCAAATAAATCAATTGAAAATTATTTTCTTCTATATCCTATTGTTGTAAATTACTAATATTTAAAAAATTGTTAGTAAACTTTTCTCAAATACTCCATCTCAGAATCGGCCGAAACTTTTTTTCCGTAATTTAAACACATTCAGCTAACTATTTCAAAAATAACATTTAGTGGCAATTCATAAATGCGTTTTTATAAGTATTTAAACATTTACAATTTTCTCTCGTGCGGCCCGTGTTTAAAAAATTGTTATTAAACGTTTCTCAAATACTCCACCTCAGAATCGGCCGAAACTTTTTTTCCGTAATTTAAACATATCTAGCTAACTATTCCAAAAAAAAATTTTGTGGAAATTCATAAATGCGCTTTTTATAAATATTTAAACATTTACAATTTTCTCTCGCGCGGCCCGTGTGTAAAAAATTGTTAATAAAATTTTCTCAAATACTCCATCTCAGAATCGGCCGAAACTTTTTTTCCGTAATATGAACATATCTAGCTAACTAGTCAAAAAATAAAATTTAGTGGAAACTCATAAATGCGCTTTTTATAAATATTTAAACATTTACAATTTTCTTTCGCGCGGCCCGTCAGCTTCCCATTTGGAATACATGCAGCAGACACGTGATAAGAGCCTAAACATTTCCCTAATTGCTCAAGGTCGTGGCTATATGAGATAAAAATATTTTATAAACTATGATTGTTAACAACAATTGTTATTTGTTCTGATAAATGGATGTTTGCAGAGAAATTAACCATTGAGTCCCACTTTCTCTGCGCGAAGTTTTTTCTAAATACTCCGACACAATCGATTGAAAACTAACGAGAAAGCAAAATCCTTGTATTTATAACAATTGTAAAATGGCTAAGTTAGCATGCTTTCCGTAAACATATGATGTCCTACCTTGAAGGAAGGGGTGTTCTCCGAAATATTTTATTGGACGATCCTGATAATCCTGCCTTTAACTACAACTGAATCCTCGTCCCTTGCTGGACGAAGAGAGTCTCTTCATTATAACCACTCCATTTGATTCGGGTATTTCTGCATGAAACTCCCTAACGTCTGGTATACTAACTGCCTGACGAAATCTTTTCGCAAGTACATCGGAATGTTTTCCAATTTATTCTTTCATTGCGTAGCCAAAATCGACTCCTAAAATATGATCTTTTGCCCGTTTAAAGAGTTCTATAGGTGTACGTATTTGTTTTTCGTATGGAAGCTGAAGGCTTACTCTTGCTGCTAGTCTTTTCAAAGTTCCTCCCAGTCCATCACTTGGCCCTTTACCATGCTATGTAGCAAAGAAATGCCATTCTGCAGAGTCTGTGAAATCTTTCCTGTGAAGAGATAAGTTCTGAATGTTATACTTGTTTTATAATGAGCAGCTGCTCCATCTGAATAATATTTTTCTTTTTGAAACTCCGGAACTTTCAATTTCAAGAATTTAAGAAGTTTTTGTAAAACATGAACAGTTGATGGTATATGCTTCAGGCTGTCTGATATGATTACGAAGTTCAATGGGATTACATTATCCTGGACTTTAGGGCTGTAAGCAAGCAAAGAGGTGAACTGTTGCTTGGCCATTATTCCAGTGCATACCTTGCATGCTGTCCTGTAAAATAAAAGCGTAATTTTATGGAAAATCTTCAATGACGAGAACCTGCCCCACTTGGATTTTATGCTTTACATTTCTAAGAAAATGAGATTGATTTTTAGCAATGTAGTCATGTGGCTGAAGTTTCTGTAACTTTTCCATAAAAGTTTCAAAAAAATATCGGTAGATTTTGTAAAAATGTCTAGGGAGCAATGGTTAGCCTGCACCCATTGGTGGTATGTAATGCTATCAATTAAATTTCCATCAAAGTGTTCTTCTACTGAATTCCGAATTTTGCTCGGCCCAGGGCAGTTTTTACATTCGTTCAAATGGCATGCCTCGGTCGGTCGCAGGGAAACACATCATTGCTGGCAAATAGTCTTTATATGACAACACGGCTCGGTGTTATCCCCTAGATTTAGTGGTGAAAACCTTGCACCTAAAATCATGAATTTAATAATTTGATGCACCAGATACACGCATACGGTATGAGTTCCTGATGCTCCCGCAAGAACGCACTTCTTAGGTCTGAGCTCAGCAAAATTTGAAAATGAAACAGTATCTTCGGGATATTTTTCCTCAAATTACAAAATATCTCTTTCAAATTTCCTAAAATTAGTTTTCTTTTTATGTGTTCGTTTTTCATTGTCATTAACGCCGAGCAAGAGTTTTCAATCGATTGTGTCGGAGTTGTGTAAGAATCACTGGAATCGGCGGGGGGTTTATATGAACCAAACGCCCCCAAGACTGGCCCGTAAAGTTCACCAAGACTAGGTAGCTCGGTGGTCTGAGCACGTCCTTCGGAGCGCAGCAGGGTCTTACGAGTTTATCAAGCCGGCGGTCGAGAACTTCTCGATCGCCGGGGACGTTCTCTCTACGTTCCCGGTGTTTCGCGCAAACCTAGCGAACTTAAGAGTGTTCCTTTTGTGCATTTGCGTGCCTAGGTTCCCCTAGGCACGCGCAGTTACGTGTGTTTTTGGGCGTGTGATTTTCTTGTGTTTCTTTGCTCCCGACATGCCGGTTGAGCGGAAGAACACACTGAGGATTACCATCGATTTGAGAAGATCGCCTCTGGCCTTTGAGGTGCATGATTTCATTCATTCGAACCTCAGGCTGGAAATTGAAGAGGTGTACGGAATACAATTTGGAGCCTCAAGGAAAGTGGTGTTCGTGAAAGTTGTTAATGAAATGGTGCACGCCAGATCTTTAGAAATGGTGAGTGGCGATCTCCCGTTTCCCTCCAAAGACAAGCCGGAGGGAAAAGCCACGGTTGAGGATGCCACCAAACGTTCGACTCTGGTAAAAGTATGTCTTCTTCCCTTTGAAGTCGATAAAACCGATGTGGAGAGAGAGCTGGGGAAATATGGAAAAATTATGAGCCATCAGAGGAACACCTGGGGCTCGTGTTACTATCCGGTGAGCACGGGGACCAGGTCCTACTGGATGACTCTCGAGTGCGATATCCCGAGTTATATTCCCATTGCTGGGGAGAGAGCATTAGTTTATTATAAGAACCAAAAGATTACGTGCTCAAAATGTGGTCAATACGACCATGTTCGAATCAAATGCCCCCAAATCATAGGAAACACACAATACTCAGACGCCCTAAAGCAGAGAACGACGGACCCAAGAGAAGATGAGGAAAGTGCTGCAGAAATTGCAAACCGTGAGGAGGCTGCAGCAATGGAGGTGGAGCCAGCCCAAATTGTGGATAGGATCGTCATAGAGAGCGCCGAGGAGGAGACGGAAGGGAGTGAGACTTCCGGGGAGTGGGAGGCCGGGAAACCCAAGGAGGTACGGAAGAGAAGGAGAAGGAGACGCAGCAAGAAGAACGAAAAAGTAGTGCCTGACCGACTCTGTGAGTCGCCGAATAAACAAACGACAGCCGAAAATGATCAACACCCGAAGGAAGCGGATGACGCGGCCACATCGTCCTTCCTTACGCCGGAGACTGAGCTAAAGGAGTTGGAGGCAGAAATGAAAGAAACTGGGGCCGATGCAGCTCAAGCAGGGGCCGATGCAGCTGAGATGGGTGGAATGGGCAAGGGGGCCTCTACACAAAATAATGGGGCAAAAAAGAAGAAAACGTCCAGGGATGGGGAGGGGGAGGGAGGGGGCAGCCAGACGGAGGAGGTGGAGCTGAAGGAGTTGCGGGAAGAAACGAAAGAATATGGGGCCGATACTGTTCAATCAGGGGCCGATGTAGCTGAGATGGGTGGAATGGGCAAGGGGGCCTCTACAAAAAAAAATGGGGCAAAAAAGAAGAAAACATCCAGGGAAGGGGAGGGAGGGGGCAGCCATACGGAGGAGGTGACGATGGAAACTCAACAATCCTTTGACCCTGAACCCCCCACAAACCTCAGTTTCTTTTCAGATACGGAGATAGCGGAAACCTCGCAAGGAAAGTTCTGGACACAAAAAGAATCCCGCCCCTGTTTCAATACGGACGAGGAAGACATGGCCATGAAAGGAGCGGAGGAGAGGATCAAAAACATCAACCATATGCAAAAAAGGAAGTTAGAACAATCGCTAAAGAAGATGGGACTCAGAAGCAGTAAAAATCGTGAGAAAGCAGAACTATATTTAAAGTCTCAAGAAAATCAAAAATTTTAAGATAGCTTTAGACCTTAAAAAAAAAAAATTTAAAAAAAGAGGGAATAACAAATACCTTTTGGCTTCACCTTTCTCCCTTTGTGATAACCTACATTCTTTGTTCTGTAAATTCATTTTATTGTTTCTCTATTCTTAATATGACCATAAAATTAGTATCTATTAATATAGCTGGAATCACTAACCATGTAAAGATAAACATTCTTAAAAATATATTTAAAGATATTAACGCAGATCTAATCTTTCTACAAGAATATAGAGAAGATCCTGAATGGCAGGACATGAGGTACAATGTAATTACTAACCACGGTGACTCCCCCCTAGGTACAGCGATCATGATAAAAAACTCTTTGAAAGCCCGAAATATACAATATCATGAATCGGGGAGAATTACCACTCTCATGGTAAACAACATTCGCTTTATAAATGTTTATGCTCCATCAGGGCACGAAAAAAGAAAAGAAAGAGATGAGTTTTTTTCAAATACCATCCTCCCGTATGTAGTCGGCTTTGCGGGAAACGCAATTTTAGGTGGGGACCTAAACGCTATTTATAGGAGAGAAGACAGTGACGCCAACGAAGATAGCATTAAATATAAAACTTGCAGATCCCTGAAAACATTAATTAATAATATTAAAGCAATAGACATTGGGATGAAGTTAGACAACCAATCGGTACAATATACTAGAGTAGGAAAAATGACAAGAAATAGAATTGACTACTTCTTAATATCACGTTCTTTAGAAAACAAAACCATATCTTTCAAAACAATGCCAATCGCCATCTCGGACCACAATGCTTTAATCCTTGAAATAGATGTAGACTTTACTTCCTCCTCAAATAGAAAAACAAACCTCAAAAATACAGATACCAGTACAGTAAATTGGCGCTTAGACACAAATATTTTACAACACCCACATATAGTACAAGAAATAGAAAAAGAAATACTGAAACAACTAAACAACAAAAGATTAGATACAGATCCCATATACTGGTGGGAAAATATCTTCAAAACAAACATAATTAGGAATATAAAATATCTTACGCAGAAACACTATAAATACGAAAACCAAACAATAGAAATATATAGGAATGCGTTGACTGAAGTCATGGGAACCCAAAATAAGCCAGCCAATTTTAAAGAAAAAATAAAAGAACTTAAGCAGTTAATCTTAAAATTAGAATTAAGAAAACTAACGCCACGGCAATGGCAAAAAGGAGACGATCCAAATACATGGGATCTCGTGACGTTATCCACAATAAGGCGAACGATAGAGAACGCAGGAGGGGGAGGGGTGGATAGACTCCCTAACACGAAGAAAACATCTGGAAAACAACACGAACAATTGTTAGCGGACACAAAAGAGCACTTTGCAAGTCGCTACGGGCGGTACGAGGAATGGAGGGAGGGGGATGCCCCCCTTCCCATACCCCATCTCCCGCAAGTGAGCGACAAGACAAGGTCAGAATTCAAAGCCAAAATAACGGAGGAGGAATTAGACAGCATAAAACATAAGCTTAAGAAAGGGAAAGCCCCGGGAAGTGACGGACTTCCATTCGAATTTTACTTGACCTTTTGGGGACACATAAAAACAGCCCTCGTAATTGTCTTCAACAACATCACAAAAGAAGGCGAGCTAACTGAGAGTATGAAAACTGCTAACATAACCCTCGTTCCAAAAACTCGAAGTGCAAAGAAACTAGAGGATTTTAGACCAATATCTTTATTAAATACAGATTATAAAATATATGCGCATGTTATGGCAAAAAAAATGGAACAGCTTGCCAACGACATACTACATGAAAATCAATATGGAGGGGCAGGGAAAAAAAATGCAATCGACGCGAATGTCCTAATCAGGGATATAGTATTGAGTAATTTACCGAAAAAAGAAGAAAACACCTTGGCACTGTTAGCAATAGATCTAGAAAAGGCTTTTGATTACATAAGAACAGAATGGATATTCATGGTCCTCAAAAAAATGAACTTCCCAACAGAAATGATAAAAATAATAAAAACAGTGTACAAAAATATCAACTCCCGTATAAAATTAGGGAACAACATCTCGGAAACCTTCTTTATTAAAAACTCCGTTAGGCAGGGATGTCCCTTATCCATGATTGTTTTCACAATTGCCGTTGTACCAATCCTTATAGACATAAAAAATAAAGGAATAGGAATAAAGAGATGTGGGAAAAAATATACAACAGTTGCATACGCGGACGATATAACCATCTTCATAAAAGATGCAAAAGAATTGGACAAAATAAATGAAACCTTCACCAGATTCGCACCAGTAGGCCTTATCATTAATAGAAAAAAATCGAAACTAGTTCACATAAAAGGAGAAAAAATACAAAATACCTACGGCTGGGAGAAAGCAGACGAAATAAAAATATTAGGACTTTGGTGGGAAAGCGATCTCTCCAAAACTGTAAAAAAAAATTGGAAAAAGGCGATCGACACTATAAGAATGCATCTATATAACTTTGCCGACTATCAAATGCCAATTCTAGCTAAGATAACACTAATCAACCAAATTCTATACCCGCTGCTATGGTATGTTGCCCACGTGTGGCCAATACCTGAAAAGGAAAACGCTACAATAATCAAGTTAACAAACGGGTTCATCTGGAACGGGTTTCTAAAAAAAGTAGAAAGAAAGAAACTATACGCACCCCCAAATTTAGGAGGTCTCTACCTTATCGACGCGAAAACGAAAGGAAACATAATTAATCGAAAAAAAGTGGCTGAAATTCTACACGAAATAGACTATGATAGGAAAAGACTCTTGATAAACGCGCTTGGAAGTGCAAAAAAACTTAGATATTTCAAAAATACTTTAAATGAGGCCATTCAAATTAAAAACAAATACTCAGTCAATGGTAAATTAAATCCCACAAAAAAAATCTATGAGGAGGAAATGAGAAGAAATTTTAATACAAACCTCGGAATCAATGAATCAAATATCTGGAGAAACTTTGACAGAATAAAACATGACGTTAAGGAAATTAGTTTCATGTACGAAGTATGCAGCAGGTGTACGATCACAAATAAAATGAGATATGACCTCAGACTTGGGGATAACCCTATGTGCTCTGCGTGCGGGAGGATGGATGAAATAAAGCATAAGATACTAGGCTGTGAACCCTATTGTAGAGAATGGCGAATAATAAAAAATATTTACAAAGACTTTGACACTTTTGGAGATGGCCTCATCTCAGATGAAAAGCTTTTAATGTTAAATTTTAAACTCTTTCCAAACAAAAAAAATATTGTTTTAAGTGAAATAATTGCAACCTTTGCAACAAACAGAGTTACTAAAAAAAATACCAGATGTGTTTTAATTGAAAAAATCCAAACGATGACAAAAAAAATTCTTTTCACGGATAAGGAAAAACAATGGCTACTACATGTCTTTTGAAAATAAAATGTATAGGTGTATGTAGATTTAAGATAACATCCGTGAAATTGTTTTTGATTAATATATGAAAAGTGTTCATTGGTGAAAATATTTTCACTTTATTGATATGTAAATCTTCCAATCCAATGTAAGAAAATGAAAAATTATATGTAGTAATCTCTTTTATTCCTAAACAATTGGCTTTGATGTACGAAAAAAGGTAATGACTGTTTATATTTAGAATACCTTCATTTGTATACATGTAGTACCTGTGATAGCTAAGAAAATATTTTTTCCTTATATGTAATAATATCAGAGAATGTGAAAATCTTTGTAAATATTGGATATCTTGAGCAAATAAATCATTTTAAACAGCATTCGGCGCGACATCGAAAGGTCCGTGGTTCGATTCCCGGCCTAGTCGAATTTTTTTCACTGTGAATCGGCCATCATAACATCTTCGCACCACCATTGGACTTCACAATTTTGTGTTTTTCCTATCCTCTTTCTTTCACCCTCTGTTTGAACGAAATTATTTATTATTTACGCCAGTGAGCGGTTTGAGTGAATGAATGAATGGTTATATATATATATATATATATATATATATATATATATATATATATAACGAGTTCGTGGAAAATCACACACGCGACAATTTAAATAAACTTTGCCACAGGTGGGGCGGAATTAAATATATAAACACAAATAGTGTGAGTGTTCTTCTTTTTTGTGTTTCTTTATTTAATTCCGCCCCACCTGTGGCAAAGTTTATTTATATATATATATATATATATATATATATATATATATATATATCCACCGAAAAGTTTACAGCCCGTGTGAGTGTCTTTTTTATATATTTGTGTTCACGCTCGTGAAAGCTTCCAATGATTATATATATATATATATATATATATATATATATATATATATATATATAAATTGACGTCAGACGATGTTCATAAATAATTAACACCTATTAAGCACATTTCTGCCTTCTTTATTCTTAAATTCATCAGAGCAGCTTCCAGTCCTGCTCTCTCCCTCTCCCTTAACAACCCATCTCCTCACCAAACAAAAAACCCGTAACCAAAACATTTTAACAATCAACACAAAATAAATTAAAATATTTAAACAAAACTATAACAAAATAAACAAATTAAAAACAAGTTAAAAACAAATACCGAGGTACTGTTCAAACGCTACAATATATATAATTTATGTAGTATAAATCCATCCATGATTTCAAAAATAATTAATTTGTCAGTTAAAGACGGGAACATGAAGTATTTTTACTACACAAACATATTCCGACCTTATTCAAAGCGGAAATTGAACATTAACACATTATTAATACATATGCGTCCATTTCCACAAATCAGTTAAAATATTATAATTTAAACTCGTATTAGTTTGTAAGTTACATTGTTGAGCAAGGCATGAGCACACATGCTTTTCAAATTTAATGACTTTACATGCTATCATCGCACATCCAGAGGAGTTAATGCCAAGAGATGGGAATTTATCAGGTAAATATCGCTTTCGCGTTTTTCCCAAAGTTTCCAAAGTAATTTACTTAAGTTTCTCAGAGCAGGAGCATCTTCATAAAACCCATCAAAAGGTTCTAATTTTCTTTATTCTACTGACAGATATTCGGGAAAAACGAGTATGATTTTCTAAATGGATGCGAGGAACTTATTTATCATAGGATCTCCCTGGAAGAATATGAAAAGGTAAAAATCCAATATATTTAACAGCCAACCTAATTTTCTTCAATGGAATTATTAAGACTTGCATAAACTTTTATGATTGAAAATTAATTAAGGATTGAATTCGTTTCTACATGACATTTGACTTAATATTCTAGAATACGAAATGATTTTTTTTATCTTTTAATTGGGTAGCAAATTCAAAATTATTTTTTTATTAATTATCATGCAACATATAATTGATGAATATCTACGGTTTTCTCCCGACAGAATCTGTGAAACAAATCCCATTTCATTGTTATTTTCAATTTATCTTCCATCTGGAGTGCAAGTGGACCAAATAGTCTGTATACTTTAATCTCAAATCGATAAATTCAATCTTAAAAGTGACATTTAAAATAGCATGGTACACTTGGGTACAGCTGAAATAATAGTCGTAATACTGTCACTCTGCTTAAATTGTCATGCGCTGCAATAAAAGCAAAAGGACATCTCATCATCGACCAGGGAATTGAATCCGACAACTCCCCTACAAAAAGCTTAGCTTAGCACAAGCACTATGAACTTCTGAGCATACGGTGATCGTGACACGCAGTGAAACCCTTAACCCTAGGGTACATTACGCGACGATTCGCACCGTTCTCAATTGGTTTTCGTAACACGTCAAGTGAGAGGTCTTACTATAGCGCGACATCATGTATCGTCAAACTTCCCAGGAAGATGGAGTTTAATAGTCAGAGACAAAGCTGAACTCTTGCAACGCAAAAAGTGTTTTAATCAGAGGCTCCAGAAGAGCGGAGGCACTGGCGACAGTACCTCTGCATCGCAAGTTCGAGGGAATTTAGGAGAGCAAAACTTGAGTAAGCTCACCGGAATATGGAGCAGATCTTGCTCGAAACAATCGCGGAAATTTCATCCATAACTGCGTTAGCTAACCTTCGTAGTAAGAGTACGAAAACATGCGAACTAGCAGTATTTTGCGGTCGATATTACAAGGTTTATGTCATCCCTGTAAGTGGCTGACATAAGGTTAAATCCCACCGCATTGTATTAACTTACGCACCTCAATTTTCAGATAAGTTTTGAATATAAAAGTAAACTTCGTGTATTTTTATTCGCTATGATATAAATAAGCAGTGAAAAGTTATACATTATAGTGGCTTATAAGCTAAGCAAGCATAGTCATTATAGGTATAGCGAAACTTGACGGCAGTCAGATGCGCGAAGCTTGGGGACGGGGAGGGGAAGGCGCGCGTGGAAGGGGTCGACAAAGGAGGGGAGGGGAAAGCACATGGTGGGGAATGGTACCAACATGATTGCACTAAACTTTAGAGGGCGAGAAATTGTTAGCAGTACGTTACACGGCAATGGTTTGCGATCCAAACTAAGCCGCAGCAGAGTATATATATATTGATAGATTTCGCAACGCGTCTGTATAACATTGAAAGGCTGCTTATTTCAGAATTGGATAGAGTAAAGTCTGAAATAACTTCATTAGTAAGAAAGAAAGCATTAAAACTGTGACGTAGTCAGGGGAGGGGCCTATAAGGTTCGGACCCCATGGACCAGAAATTTTGATTTTATTTAAATTAAGGGCTATAAAGGAAAAAGTTATATTTGCTTTATTAAAACAAAGAATGTTGATTTGATTTATTCTTTATTCTTAATACCTTTTCAATTATTATGAATTTAATTTTCATATATAAAATACCTTGGGTAGTGTATTCATTCAGAAATTTGCACACAAAAATCTTTTAATAACAGCTATTACACTTCAGTCGAAATTGCACTCTTTAATGCCTAAAGACCCAATTTCGCTACTGATTTACAAATCCATTCCCCCCCGTCCCCCGAAATGAAATAAGCCACTGATTATAAGGAACAGACAGGACAATTCGTCCCTCAACTCTACTTTTAAAGCACATAAAGGAACGCACACTCTTAGATACTTATAAGACTTTGAATAACCCTATGACATTGGTAGTTGGAAATGGTAATCTGTACAGGGGTGACAGCAGCGATAATATAAAAAAATAACTTTTTATTCCAAACAAATAATATACAAACACAAGCTTACGAGCGTCAATCACTGTCCCACTCCTCACTTTCCGAATCACTTTCCAAGTTGATCTCAACTATTTCTACTAAATTTTCCATGCACATTTATAATGCTATATGTTCCTAATCCGTAAATTTCACTTTTGAGCACACAGCTTTCTACTCTTCTCTGTCTATTGCTCTAAATTTTTCCTCAACTATAATCTACACATCCTCACTTTATATGGCAATTGATTCATAGTAGTATAGAGTGCAAAAAGAACTCATAAAATGAAAAGAGGTGACGAATCTAAATGAAGTGGTGTTGGAATTAAAAGTAAAGGAACTCTGATTATTTTCATTACTTTGAAAAAGCTGTTGTTTTGTTGATTGTTGCCATGTATTTTGGCTGGTTGGTGTCGAGGGGTTTATTGATAGAAGAGGGAGATTGCTGAACAAGAGTGGGGATGTGCTTTGGACTTCTGTAAGAAAGTTGCTTTGAATTATAATGAAAAAGCTGCAAAAGGGATTGCAGATTTAATGAAAAGTACTACGACGTTACAAAAAAAATACCCAATCTTCTCGTATTCCGCGTAAGTGCCTACTTTAAGGTTCAATAAATGCATTACAGAGTGATAATTTCTTATTTCATAGGAAATTTAACGTTTAATAGGAAAGATTTACAGCATTTGATTACGACAAAAACACTGCAGGACTTTTCGTAAAAAGTCTACAAACCTAGCTGCTCGTCTCTGCTCGCGATCCAATTCTGAAATCACACCTGCTTCATAAAGATCCCAAATACAAGAAGCTTATTATAGGTGAAGTCCTAGATCTCTATCATCTTGATCGCCTATTTCTGAATATGTTTAATCCTAGATAGATCCTAAATTATTGTGACCCCTAAATATTTAACGGGCTCTACGTTGACTATTTCTGATTTGCTTATTTTGTAAGATCGTTCTGGTGTATTTTCTTTCTACAAAAATGTACTGAAACGAATTTATTTAAGTTTACCTCCAACTGCCATTTTCGTACCAGGATTGCTCCAAAATCCTTTGTTAATAAGTCTTCCGCACTTCCACACTAAAGCACTTCAAAATCTATCGTACAAAACAGCGTCGTCGGCAAATAGTCTTACTTAACTTTAAACGACTGATGTCATTACTCGTGCCATGTCATGATATATTAAAAAGTATTATAATCTTTGATCATTTCATATTTGCATTTTACCTGTGAAGTAACATGGCTATCATTTGTTAAGTTATACCCGTATTTATTTTGAGCAACGTTAAATTTCATGCTTCCGCGGATGCGAATAACTACTTGAGCTTTTTGATGTTGGCAAGAAAGGAATTCAACTGAGAGAACCCTGGCGGTCTCACGCGGATACTGCCTTACTCCCCCGCGAGGAGCGATTTTGAGGACAATAGACTCGTCCGCTGACAATGGTCTTCTGCGCAAATGCCGTCAAGTTTCGCGAGACCTATACGCAGTTGTAGTGCGCCTTTGCTGATTGGAACCCACTAGACCAACACTAATAAACGGAAGGCTCATCAAAACTTTACATGCTCAGGAACAACAATGACATTCCAATATTTTCTTGGTCTTAAATCGTTCCAATCACCACGAAATCATTTATTATATTACTGTACGTTGATCCAGTACTGCGCCAGTTATGCATGGTAATGCTATCGTTGGTTGTAAGGTTGATTAAAGGGGGCGACCGAAAGTTTAGTTCAATTACAATAACTTTACTATGTAGCTCAAAAACACCAGCGTAGGATTCAATAAACTTAAAGAGTAAAATTGAGAGCTAAATCTCATGTACATCAAAGATCCTCTGGAAAGATGCAACAAGATCTGGTTATCTTTTGGACTCATAGCTATATGCCAGCAAATTTATATTTCACATATGACAAAATGCAGCATCAAGATTTGCCTATCGGGAAACAGGTCTCAATGAATGTATTGATTTGGAAAATGTTCGCCTACTACATATTCTTGCAACCTTAAGAATGATATCCAATCGACGAGGAGACAAAAAAGTTTCCTATATCTGACTGAAAGCTAAAATTAACTGCTAGCTTGAGATGATCTGGCATAAAAACATTACGGAAATGTTTTTTATTCCTGCAAATACTCAGGCCAAACAAAAGCCCAATTCCACCTTGCAGCCGCTCCGCATGCGGGAAAAAATTATTTCGTATGCCAACGAGCGTTCGGCTTTTGATTGGCTTGGTGAGTGGTGTAGGCAGCAAACAAGAACATTCATATTCTTGATGGCCTTATAGCTTTACACAGCAGACAACGCATGCATATATATTGCTCCTGCTTAAACCCATTCCCATTCCGACTTTGATTATACCTCGGCGGCACATTGTCTCGCCCTGTCCCCCTCCCTTCAGATGGAGCTGCGACCGATCTATTTTTTCGGATATTTTAATTTGACTTTGAATATTTTACAACGGATTTCAATGCAAACAAGGAATCCCAGATGGAACACTCGTCCATTACAAAACCTTTCAACGAACCACGCAATCCTAAGTAAATCCACATCAAAACGACTAATGAGACTTAATTTCGGCAACTGCGCTGCATGCACAGCCACGCATCCTAAGTGTTTTAGCGTCCCCAAAGGATATGATTGTATCATCTAGGAGACCGATTCTTTATGAGTCTAATGGATACATCATTAGTCATCTTAGTATAGAGTGAAAGGGTGTCACATAATGAAAAGTGATGTAAGAAAAATATAATTAGGAAGTAACAGGGAGGAATATAAGCTTTTTACTTAAGTTAAACCTCAAGTCGAACAAGTGCCAAGATTTCTGGAGGCATCAAATGAAGTATTAAGTAAATAAATCAGAAAAATGCAAATGTGATCCGCGTCGTTCCTAAAAAATATGAAAGAAAGCCCAGTATACAACCATCACTTACATATCTATTACGTGAACAACTGAAAATAATTGTGCCCAGTGCTTCATAAATGGATAGCTGAAATATCATTTCAATTTTTATATTTCTGATTTAAAGATTTTACAGCGCCACTGATAGAATAGGGAAATAAGAGTGGCTAAAAATAACGAGCGGACGAGGTTGACGTGGTGGCTTACAGGACATGCTTCCCGTCTCGTGGGTCAACATTTGGTTCCGATCCGTAGCCGGGTGCCATGGGGAGTGCACTTGAATTAGATTTGGCATTCCGTCCATATTATGTAAATAAAACTGTGAACCCCTACGACTCCCGTCCATATTATGTACATAAAACTGTGAGCCCCTACGACTCCTGTCACAGAGAGCAAGGTAACCCTCTTCACCCTCCCTCCTTGTCCTTGGTAAAAAGTCCACCTCGACCAGGAATCGAACCACGGACCATTGGCTTTCATTTTTTTAGAAAGATTTATTTTTGAGTAGCTACATATTGTTCTCCATATTGTTCACGAGCGCTATACAGCCAGGGGGAAACTTGTCCTTTTAATATTTCCAGCAATTTCATGGTTTCAACTTGCATACTGGCTGAAGCGGTAATGGTGGATCACTGACAGTGAGAGTATTTTGAGTCGGAAAAATTTCTTAGACCACATTTTATTCAAGTGCATATGTTTATGCGTTGGAAATCATCATGCGGGAAGCAATGAAAATGATACAAGAATTATATTTTAAAAATGTTTCCTTTATCAAATCATACAATAACTTTTCTTTCGCGCGGTATTCGAAATATACATGAATTTATATGTAAATAACATTTTGTCAAACAATGAGCTTGGTGTGGCATCTTGATATTTGTTAGCAATAATTAAAATTATAAGAAATGCATCATTTTGCGTTTACGAGAAAGTATTTTTACATTTAACCGAAATAATATGAAATATATTTCTTCTGCCATAAGGCTACGTGTCAAAACAGCATTGAATTGCCAAAAAATTTGTATGTTGCAATTTTTTTCTCTCGAATTTAAATGTATCACTAATGAGAACACGTGCACAAAATTTCACGCAAATACGAACATGAGAAAACATCGCTCCAACCACTCCAACGTGTCAAACGCACTCTCGCACGTGGCTGCGGTATCCTATTGCGATGATGAGCGGGGCCGACGACACCCACGGCGGCCGCTACCTTACGGGCTAGCTCAGAGAAGCTTGCCGGCAGAGGTGGCTAGGTCATCAAACCGAAGGTAGAAAGGCATTGAGCATGCCACGGGGAAGGACGTTGCATTTTCCTAAGATAAATGGCTTACGTTAAGAAGGTGTGAAATAATCTAGGCCGTCGAAGCACCTAAAACCGAAGTTTATCAATGTAAGCGTGATAGGCGACTTTCTGGAGTGTGGGTAGATTAGGCCACAAATATGAGATGGAAAAATAATAATAAGTAAAAAAATACTTTTTTAAAAAACCACGCTTATATTCAAGTGAACTGAAAAGCAAAAAAAAATATTTTTTCATTATTCGGAAAATAAAGGCGTAGGCACTTATTCTTAATCAACTTCCAACCTCTGTCATTTACATTAACAATATCTATTAAAATTATTATACCAATATCTATTAACTATATTAACAATATCTATCTAAAAACAAACAGGGTAAGCTAACATATGCGTGGTAAAATGCAGAGGAACACAATTAAGTGAAAAAGATTGGAAGGAATGTTCCCAATCAATTCGAAGGCAGGGGTAAATTACCCTGATTATATGGATGCAAATACTTTATTTACTCGTTTGCATTATTGAGTTACCATTCGCGCCACGAAAATCTCAAATATCCTCACAAATATGCACTACAGAAAATCCTAGCCGACCAGACCATCATTGCCAAGCTGGTTACACACTGGCCTGGAAAGTCAAAAACTTTGTTTTCGAATTCCGATCATACAAAAATATTTTTTTATAACGTGACAGGGCTTAAATGATGAAACTGTTCCATGATGAAGGCAAAACTCAGAGTCGCAGTTTTCCATTAATGATAGGTTTATTTCACGACTAGCTTCCAAATAGGTACCTACTACGTCTACTACTACGTTAACACAGAACTCAGCACTAAGTTACAGCGACTTCAAAACTCCTGTTTGAGTTTTATTTTTAACATCCGTTACGATGAACATGTTACGCCTTATTATAAAAAAATAAAATGGCTGAAATTGGATAAACGACGTATACTTCAAAAGGCTTTATGTTTGTTTAAGGTACTGAAATCCAAAAATCAGTCTTATTTGCATGAAAACATTATAAATAATGCAAATACTGGGAAGAGATCAACTCGAATCACTGAGATATTCTATGTTCCTAAATACCAGTCTTTAATATTTGAGCACTCCTTCCTCATTTCTTCCTGCAAGCTATTGAATTGTTTACCTGAAAATGTTAGAACCTCTTCTACAATTTCGATGTTCAGGAGAAATATGTCTGATCAGTTATGTAACTTTGCTTAATCTTCTCATATATCTAATCAATATGATCAATTCTTGAAATGTGATTTCGTATCTGTGCATTGCAATGTTGATTGAGATTCGTCATGCTCTTTTGTTATCATACTGTTTGATGCAGTGTCTATTACTTTATATTCCATTATTCTTTATGAAAAATGTGTAAGCAATGCGATTGATAATCTATGTTGCCTGTTTTAAATCCTTAATGTGTGATCTTAAATTTGTGCACCCTAATTTTCACATGTTATTTATTTTCTTATCATTGACTATTGTTGGTTTATTATTGGTGTTTCTTAATGAAATTTGTATGTATTGCTGTCACCATTGGCCCCATTTGTTGTGGCATGTAATAATATTTAAATGTTCCAGGGGACATAAAGTCCCAGAACAATAGAGTCTGTTTTCAATTCAATTCAATTCAATACGTCATTATCAAGTGGCCTGCAAGTGGCTACTTGATAATGACGTAATACGTCAAAACTACTCGTGCAATAACCTATTACTTGTGGAAAACCGCAAAATCTAGGTTTTACCTCCATTAAAATCATTGGGTCTGCCTTACGATTAGGCATTTTAGTAGGATGGTGCGATATGGTTGTAGTTGAAGCCCCAGCAGTTGAAGCCCCTTAAGGTAATTTGTACGAAATATCACTTCACCTAGAATTTGACCTCATTTTTTAGAAAACACTCTCATCTTTCCTATGATATCAAAGTACAAACCCTTTACGGAACCACTTTTCCAGCAATTTTCCTAAAAATATAAGTTGTTTTATATGGGATAGATTACGGCTGTGTGATCCAGAGGGATAATGTAGAAAAAAATCGGAATTTCTAACATCTTGATTTCGTAAAAAAACTAACAGCGTGTAGATTGTACGTTTGCTCAACTATTTATGAAAAAAAATAATCAATTACTTACCGCAGTAATTTTTATAGAATCGCTAAAAAAACCTTCTCCTGTGAAGGCGTATCCACCGCACGGCGTGAAGTAAGGGAATTATGTAGATATATTTATTTATTTACTGATAATGTTTTCATAAATAACAATATTTTGCACCATTAACCGTTTCCAGTCCAATGTTTCCATTTGAGAACAGAGCCATGGTAAGGGGGCAAAAGGTCAGAACTTGTACGTGATGTAGCGATGAATCTCATGCGACGACGTCCCAAGATATCGACTCGTCCACGGTCTAAGGCCCGTTTCACACGATAAATGATCCAGCGGAAGACCTAGTATGCCAGCCGGTACTTGATATTGAGGATGGAACCCAGTACGATAGAAACCGTGGTAGAAGGTTTCACACGCTCATTGAACTTGTGCTTGCGATGAAGCGGTATACTGTCGTCCACAAGAGCAAACATTAAAAAAAAATGGCCGATTTCCATGAAAGAAGGTGACTTTTGGCTGCTGCAGTAAGAGCAGGGATTGTCGAGACATTCACGGCACACTGATTTCACCACCAAAGAGTGTGTAACACCCGCGAATAAGTGAGGCGCTGATTAAAAAAAGTGAAGATCGCACTGCGACTGTAAAAGCTAACGTGATTGGATATCACGAATGACTCATTCATTCTAAATTAGGCAATAATGCTCTTTGAAATCAATTAATTATTTCTCTACCATCATAAATTCATGCACTTTTTACGGCTTTGATGCTATTTTTGAAAAGTATAAAAACATTATCACAAGGTAAATTTTCAGCATTGCATTCACAGGAGATTCCAGTGTTTTCATTTGGGAACATGCTCAAAAACACATTACAATTTTTGTTAGTGTCATCCTTCAGAATATATCTTCACTAGTAGTTAAATATATATTAAAAACAAAAAAATTATCAAAATCGGTTAAGAAATGAATTTGGTCAGCATAGGGTCAATATTACAATTAAAACAATGAGACTGAACATTACAACAATGTCTTCATACTTCTTGCTGACGCTGAAATTAGAAAATGAAATTCGAATATGGTCTCCATTGTGACTACGTCGCTCAAACTGACTTACTAGCACCGACCTCCACTCCTGCTCCCGCATCACGAGCTCCAGTGGTGGTTCGCTGGGTGTAATGCAGATGTAAATGAGAGGCTTTTCGTGAGGTGGGTCCCTTTTCACTCGCTCGCGTGACTCGGGCGTCTTTAGCACCACTCCACGAGAGCAGCGTGAGTCCAGTCCTCACGGAGGGGGCTGCTTCGCTGGGGACGTTGCGTGCTCCGTGCCGAGGGCGATCCTCAAGGCGATAACAGGAGCTCGTTCCGCGTTGGCGGCGTGGCGTGCGGCCGTACTTCGACGGATCGAATGCGGAACTGGGCCTCCGAGGCGAGTGCGATGTAAGAAAACCCGAGAAAGATTTCGTTTTGCAGTGGTGAGGCCACTCTCGAGCTCGTATCGTGCAACACGTGACTCTCAACGTGGTTCAAGGATAGGTATTGCATAGAGTAATGACGTTGGAGAATTATGGGATTTAAAAAATGCATGGCTCTCGCGCATAATCGCTAGAATAATTGTAAGGCTACTTGAATTCATTCATCGTGCAGTCCTAGTTTAATATTCTGCGTGACAGAGCAGCTGTTGATCGATCACTTCCACTTTAGCTCGCACAATACGATATTCAATTATAATTTTCGGGACACTCCGATGTTCAACACTGGTAAAATTTCGATGATTATTCATAAAAGCTACGTCTTTGAGGCATAGTAAATACTTCTAGGACGTCTTCAACCACACCTCTTCCGACAGTCCCTCCTGGGTATAAAGTGCTAGCTAGCGTACTGAGTCTTGCACCGAGCCGAATCTTGTGTTCTACACGCTTCAGAATCCACAGTATGAATTAGGAAACTATTGGAGTAGGAATCGATCAAATGATTAGATATAGCGCAAGGGAGAGCCGCTAGATTAAAGAAACTGTTAGAAAAAAAAAGATGGAAGATTAACTGAGTTTTTGCGAAATTTTGGACGTCAGTTCCTCAAATCAGGAAAAAAGCATTTAACATTATAAATTCTAGAAAAGGAAGTGGAAGACGAGCTCAATTCTGAGAAACGATATATATATATATATATATATACAGGGTGTTTCAGAAGGAAGTGGCAATACTTCTGGAGGAGGATGGGGACGTGATTTTAAGCATTTTTTGTCCAATAAACATGGGGTCGCAACTCCTTAGTTACCGAACTATGGCAACGCAAACATTTTGTCACAAGCATTCTGCAGTTACCATGAAAACCCCCAAAAGCAGTGGCATCCAGCGATACTTACAAAGAAAAACTGGTCTAAATTGTACTTAAAGTTTGTGACTTTATTGCAGATGTACAATAGGTGACTCTAATATTTTTGCTTTTTTTCTAAACTCTTATTTCCCAACCAAATGTAAGGCATATAATACTACTTTTTGGTTACATTTATTTATTCCTAAAATATTCTAATTGATTCTGATGTGATGCCTATTGTCTTAATCTCATATCACATCGATACTTTACCAATGAATAAGACATGCAATTAATTAAATATCCTTAGAAGATCTAATAAGTTGAAATAGCTTCTTAAACAATGAATCTCAGCGCCAGTGATCGACAATTAATCCATGGAGATAATCTCCACTTGAGATCTTTGTTGCCGCTTGATTATTTACTTCATTTGGTTCACAAAAACACCTAAATTTCGGTTTCATTGGTTGGTTATTCTTTTCAAAATGTTTAAAAATAAGTACTCAAGCTTAGATTGGTGAAGGTAATTGTCTTTATCGGTAAATCAATACCAGTTTCATGCATGGAAGAGAGCCGTCGAAAAATGTGCTCATGTAACGATACCGTTTAAAATGCCATATCTTCGCTAAAAATTAAGATATGAAAATAATTTTACCAATTATGGAGATGAAATTATTTTTTCTAATTTTTATGACTATTTACATTTTCGTATATCTCAAAATACAAAAGTTATTCTAAAAAATAATATTTGAAGAAGAAAAATGTTGACAATTTCAGTTACCATTTTATAAAATGTAACTAATATGCGTACATTTTGGCAGAAAAAGAAAGGTACAAACTTTAAATACAATTTAGACCAGTTTTTCTTTGTAAGTATAGCTGGATGCCACTGCTTTTGGGGGTTTTCATGGTAACTGCAGAATGCTTGTGACAAAATGTTTGCGTTGCCATAGCTCGGTAACTAAGGAGTTGCGACCCCATGTTTATAGGACAAAAAATGCTTAAAATCACGTCCCCAACCTCTTCCAGAAATATTACTCTTTCCTCCTGAAACACCCCCCTGTATATATATATATATATATATATATATATATATATATATATATAGGCTCCCTAGATAAATTCGAACACTCAGATGAAAGAAGATGGATAAACACAAAGGTCGATATTATTAAATACTCGTATTTCTGTCGTATTATTCCTGACCACAACGGAATCACAGTGGAGCGCCCTTAACTTCAAATACAACGTAAATAGAATCACCACCTTTAATTTACAATAAAATTAATATTAGCGCGGTCCCAACATTCCTTACACCAGTGTCGGCCCGCGCGGAATCACATAGATGCATACGTATAGCTCTCGCAAAAGTTCCTGGCGCAGACCTGCGTGATAAGGAGGGGTGATAAGAAAGGAGGGGGGTGAAGGGAAAGGACGGAAGGGAAGAAAGAGAGGCAACGAGAGAGAGTGAGGGAGGAGAACCAATCTATTTCGCGAAAAAGGCACAGGGGCATACACACGCAACGCAAGAGGTTAAAATCACCCTCCACGTCATGACTTGACGAAGGACCCCACCTTGAGGTCTAAACTGGACTGCAGGCAGTGGTGATTCATCTCACTTTCTGATGGAAGCAATTAGAAACGTTTTCTGACTGAACATCCGCACTGAACAACCTTCCTCCCCCACTTTGCAGGACTTTTAAAGTTCCGTAGCCCATGTCCAAAAATCGTCCACTGCGCAGCTCCAGGAACATTTTCGAGGGCTACACAACTTAGATTTATTATTTAAGAGCATAAAATACTCGCCAAGACGAATTCTAGTTTACAATACAATTGCGATTAGATCTGTTCTCAATTTCCATTTTTCCCGAAAAAATACAAAGGCGAGTGATGTACGGTGGCATTCGACTTCAATTTTTAAACGGCGATCGATCAAAATGTCGTTTATCTGAGTGAGCATCCCAATTGTGTCACTGGAGTTTAAGAATTGGATGATTAGGGTCGCGTCAAAACTTCTTTATGAACTGGGTCATGCGAACCTTATGACGGCCAGTGCTGATTGAAAGCTGCCACGAGAGATCCAGCACCCAACTCTTCCTTACCGAGGAATACCGGAGGTTCCGGGCACATGACAATATTCTTTGGCAGATCGCCATGTTTTGCATCTTTGCATTTGACGTGCAAAATAGAACGCAATTTTCCCATCTAGAATTTCCAAGCGAGGGACCTAGGGACGTTGAAGAAACTTGATCTCATTATTCTTACATAAGCAAATTGATTTCCTTTGCCCAGGCGTGCAGCAGAAAGGGCTATTGTTACGACAAGATAAGGGCCACGGATTGATCGATATCGCTATTGTTCAACGGCTGTGCTGGACATGAATGGTGCCTGATATCATTTTTCCATTTCCAGCAAGCGTAGATCCCAGACATTGTCAAAAAGATATTTTAGCGTAAAAACTGGTAAATGCGACCTTTCATATTTGCTTACACAAGTGACGTACTCAAAAACAAAGACTGACGGTTAATTGTATTTGGAATGAAAATTACACATATATTTTTATTAAATAGTCCTAGTTGGAAAAAAACTTTTCATTCATTGTACTTTATTTAGATGAAAGAGAGATTTCAAATTTTTATTTCGTCAAGGATAGACAACAAATCTTCTGCCCCTTAAACAAATTATTTTTTAGTGACTCTGAAGTTCCTCTAGAATATTTTCCTACATGCTAACTTCTTCACAAGTACAACTAGTTTGAAATGTCCTGTCTGCTAAAATATTCCCATTTATGTACTTCCTTCGCTGCCACTTTTCCTTCTTTATTCTGAGTAGATTCCCCAAGGATCTAGACCAAATTGATATTTTATAACCCACAACCCCATATTTTGCATCAACCTGAAATGTAGATGATAGAATACGTAGTGAGGAAAAATAAAATAAATACACTCATAAATTTATGATCGTAAGTTGTGGGTGAATTTATATTTTCAGTATTTCTCCGAAAATAAGCCGCACTTATTTTCCCGATTTTAAAGCCTCAAAATCGGAGTGCGGCTAATATTCGAGGTGCGGCTTAAATTCGAGAACTTGCTTAAAAATCGTTTAAATGACCGATTTGAGCAAACCAGCAATTCGGATTCACGCGGACGCCCCAGCTGAACTCGCCTTAAGCCACGGGGAAGGTAAGAAAGAACGCTGAAAAAGGTCTAATTGGTGCACAATTTACTCATACAGTAAAGGATAATATAGGTAACATTGTGTCACAGTCACATAGGTAATGCAAAAACAGATATAAACTCCTAATACCTAATACTGTCGGTAGTACGGGATGCAGTAAAAAGGGTGCGGCTTAAATTCGCGTATTAACTTTTTTCCCTGAATGAGACCCCAAAAACGGGGTGCGGCTTACATTCGGAGAAATACGGGAGTAATGTATTTTTCTCAACCACAAATAGCAGTTATTTTTGTCACTTGCATCGTAGCAATTAACTAGTCACAAATTGCGAATACACACCATGCCCAGTGTGATGAAATATCACCCATACGAAACTTGAACCCAGGATAATTGGCTTGCGAAGGGGTTTACCCTTCACCACCGGGACCAGGTTCGCCTCGAAATCTTGCTCAACGCATTCACGCAGTTGGAGCGATTTTTGTATATGAACATATTTGCATGAAAATTTGCATACGTGCTGTCATTAATGTTCTCCATAGATAAAATTTAAAAAATTGTATCATACCAAATTGGTCTTTTCATAATTCAATGCTAATTAAACACGTAATCCTGTACCATATGACATTTCTTAATAATTCGATTATATATGTACACATGTTCTTCTATCTGCGAAATAATACATTTCTTATGATTATTAGTGTTGCTAATAAATATCAAGGATTTAAGCAGAGGTTGATACTCGAAAAAACATATTTCGATATAATTTCGTCTAAATTTTGACAACCAAGCCGAAAACTTCAGTCGTAACATGCTCTAACTAGGACAAATTAAAATAATATTCATACATCATTTCCATTACTGCCATTACGGTGAGTTCCAGTGCATAAACAGACGCACTTCATTAGAATTTGGTCCAAGAAATTTTTTTGACCTAGTTAAATTTTTTTTTAATGAGCACTCAGTAACCCACGACTAACAACAAATTTCTACACAGAAAATTCCATCCATCGGCCATTTTAATGAACATTCAACGGGAATGTATATCGGCTATTCAGTAAATACATTTTATTTTTCTCTGTATGTTTGTGCTCGCCGATTTCATCCACAAAATACCCTGCAAGCCACCTCAGGGGTGTGTGGCTGGGGGTGAGTATTTACCAACATGCATTACACTATATGTTTATTACAATATAGATTTTCGTTGGAATGATTTTAAATCACATGAAGAACGATCGGTATTTTTTTTGATGTTGTAGTCAGGCATAGGTCGCACCAACGTTTAACTTACAGGAATATACATATATTTGTATTTATACGGTTCAAAATCTTCGATTGTCTGGTGTTCGGATGGGTCAAACATTTATGCTTAATTCGGCTGTCATTTGAATCAATAATGATAACAAACATATCTTAACTTCAAGGTTAAGTAAATATGAAAAATTTCTTGCAAAAAAAAACAATCTTAAAGCCTGCCAGTATGTAGCCATGCCAATTGACGCATTATAAGCACTCAATTATTTTCGTAGTTAGTTCCGTTAGTTGACGCAAGATGGCAGCGCTGTCTAAATACTAGTACTTTTAATACCGGTACTGTCGGTAGTACCGATTTTAAATACTGGTCGGAACTACCGGATTTTGGCTTCATTTTAAAGAAAAACATCCCGTGATCCCAAGAATAACGAAGTATCAGCAACATGCCAATATACTTTTCGAGATGTTTGCCAAGAACGACCTACCTGCCGTTTTACACGGGAAATTGAACATTTATGCACTCCAGAGAGACTTACATGTAAAACTAACGATTTTCTAACTCATAGATCGAATTAGCAATTTAAGTGTATTTCGTATGATTTATCGACCATTTATAAAATCGATTTATAAAATCAATTGCTCACCGCATTAATTATTACAGAATCGCAAAAAACATCTTCGGCTGTGTAGGGATTTTCAGGGAAGGTACGGCGTGAAAGATTTGTGTCAAATTGAAACATTATACATGAATATCAAACGTTAAATGTACTGTTATTATAAATATAGATATTATTTAAATTTACCATTGCATCGTATTTCACCATTTTTCATATTTTTTCATTTTTCATATTTACTTATTTTTCAATCACTGATTTGTAATTTTTTAAAATAATTTATTTAATATTTATATTTGCATATCGGCTCCCCTTTTCTTTCTCTTTATGTACTTCTTGCAATGCTTTTAAAAAAGTACATTACTATTAGTAGGTTTTCGCAGGTTTTTCACACTCCCCTTCATGTGTGGGTGTTTTCCTGCGTGGTGTTTTTCGCTAAGGATATCAGCTCCTTATTCCTTACGTTTTTTCCACAATCGCGTATATTTTACTACGCTCTTTATATTCTAGTTGATTAATTCTGAAATACTGAAGGCATTTTTTGTTCTTTATATATCATTTTAAAATTCAAATTGTAATTATTTCACACATGTATTTGACGTAGGGTTAGATAGAAGAAGGGACACTGCCCCAGTCTCAAATTTGCTCCAATAAAGACGTATTATGATTATTATTTAGTTAATTACTGAGAATGTCAATAACTTAAATAAAAATTTTGCGTCATTAATTTTGCAACATTTAAGTCATGCTTCTTAAAGCTGCTTAAAATTAAATACAAAATTTAAATAATTGTCTCTATTCTGACTAGGGAACGATCTCGCTCAAACCACCTGAAACACACTCTTGAAAATCCGTCCCCACCACCACCAACAGCACTGAAGCCGACGACGAACCTAAGCTAACACGTCCAATGGGCGGGCGCACGGGGGGGGGACAAGGGGGGGGTAGGAGGGGAGAGAGTGGGTGTGAGAGAGTGGCTGCCTCTCTCTCTCTCTCTCACAGTGTATGTGAGAGAGAGAGAGAGGCAGGGAAACGAAAATAGTTTACAAGCCATTTATTCTCGCATCAAGCCGCGGCTTAAATCATCGCCCATCAGTGCGCACATACCGTCCGCGCGTCCACATCGCGTAGCTGAGCAGCTCTCTGGCATTCCACCAGAGGTAGGAGGTGGAGGGGGGAGAGTGTGGGTGGGTTGGGGGAGGGAAGGGATCCCCCCCTCTCCCGGCTCCCTTTAAGCCAGCCATTGCACGGCTCGCTCACTCCCTTGGAAAACGGGGTCAGGACGAACAGAAGTTTGAGAAACCTCCAGTAAAGCACGGACAATGGCTCTCCTCTCGGGCCGACCCTTCCCTCCTCCCCCTCCGAGCAACTCCCCCCTCACCCTCCGGGCGCGTACACATGATCCCCCACCCTCTCCATCCCTCCTACAACTCTCCCGCCCCCGCTCCCCGACCCCCCCCCCCCGCCACCACAAATCCATTTATCCCCACACCACACGGGCCCTTCCCCTCCTTCGAAAGACAACCGCCCGACGCCCCCTCCTCCACGCCAACACATCCCTATCAATCCCACCCCTCCCTCCCAATCCCCCCCTCCCACACTCCCCCCCCCCCTTACTCAAAAAGGGGAGAGAGCCTTTTCATCATCCCGAACGGCTGCGAAGACTCTGCGACCTCAAGACCCTTAAATACCTTTGTGCTCCGGGAGGGAAGGTTTGAGGAGAGATAGATTGAGGCACAGTGAACAGAGGCGTGGGTTACTTCGGCGGCGGGGGCGAAGGGGTGGCCGTCGGAGCGGTTAGAAGGGCTGTGCGATACTGCGGTGTATCGAATCCGATGATCAATACTCAGGGAATATCGCATCGTGATAGTCAATCAACGGGAGATCCTTTTTATCGTCCTGCCGATGTCATGTGAGATTTGAAGTATGACGCTACTTCAAGAGATGTCTCTTACATTTCTAAAGGCGGTATGATACGATGTCGCGTAGTATGCGATATCACGTAATATGCGATATGATGATCCCGGGTGTAAATTATGGATGCAAAACTGTGGATGGTGGATGTAAATTTATATGCAGTGCATTACGAAATGTGATGTGGTATGATGTCGTGGATATGTGACATAATATGACGCGTGATATTAATCAACACCAATGTGATGTCATGTTACATAAATTGATGTGCCATTCCCTTCAACATGCATTATGGTAGAAGCAGCATGGCGGATATCAATTAATACGCAAGGCATTACGAAATTTGATATGGTATGATGTCATGGACATGTTATATGAAGCGAAGCGCGATATTAAGCAACACATGTCCACATAATTGAGGTGCAATTCACATCGATATGCAATTATATGGAGTGGGCATGGTGGGTATAGAGTAATACTTACGCAATACATTACGAAATACGATATAGTATGATATCGTGCATGTATGATGTCATTCGAGGTGTGATTTTAAGCAACACCTAAGTGAATCCAGTCCACATATATTGATGCGCAACTCACTTCAATAAGCGAATATATTCACTGCGATACGATGCATCCCGTGATAATATGTGAAATATGACGATATCATGCGGCAGGAGACATCCCATCTTTTGTGATTGCAAAACATGCAGCCCGATTCCGTTTTGGGATTCGGACGTGCCACGGGTCCAGCGGTGAGGGTTGTAAACGACGGTTGGGGGACGATTCCGGGGAAAATGCGGATTTGGGAGTCGGTTGGGGTCAGAGCAGGGAGGCGTGAAGATGCTCGGACGAACGGCCAGGGCGGAGAACGGGGGGAGAAAGGATAATTCTACATCTGCATAATACCCTGCAATCCACCTCGAGGGTGTAGGGCGGGCGAGGGTAAGTAATCACCAACATGCATTGCACCATACCCTATTACAGTTAATGAAACTATGTCAATTGACTTTCACAATTTTCACGCTAAATTTCACAAACATGTACTAAGCTATATGTATGCTACATATGTTAAAGGGGAAGTCTGTATTAATGGTTTTTTGCAACTATATAAATGCACAGCGATACAAGAGTTATACAGGAAACAAGACAGTTAGTACTACGTATCAGATAAGGATAAAAGCATTAGGTAACCAATCAACTACTTAGGTACTCTACCTATCGACATATCAAGTTAGTAGTCTCATCGGCAGCTGTTATGGTCTCTTATCGTTCGCGGGAAAAATGGCATTTTAAACCTGTCCATTATGCAGTGTACTTTCCTAATTTTATTCTCATGATCTAATCTATAGTGCAGAGTAAAAATTAAATCTGGTTTCTAATGCGATCTGAATTTAAGCGTAGTTTAGTATTACGGTAGTGGTCTACATTTACGGCGCACCTCGCGTGAGAATCAAACTCCTACATATGATTTTAAGGACTCTGTGAAACGTTTACCATGTTGAACATCGGTGGGCTTGGTGTGGATAGCATTAGCTTTCCCGTTTTCCTCGCATTTTAACCCACCTCCCTCCCCCGCCCCCCTCTCCCACTCCCTAAGCAGGTAAGGTAAGCACCCAAAGACCCTTGGAGTGCACGCATTCATAATCACCCCCTCCTCTCTCCCCCTCGTCTCTTAAGCAGCCAATGACAGCCACGTTGGGACATCACGTGGGCGGACGACGAAAGGACGCGCTGCATGGAGCATGCATTAGAAGGTGGTGGACAGCCGGGAAGCAGACAAAACGGAGTGCGGAATAAATGAGCGATCTTATACAAATGGTGTATTTATTGCGTTCGTTCGATCTCCAAGACGGACCAACGTTGGTCTAATTTACTCCGCACCTCTTACGGTTCCGGCTTTATCCTTACAAATTGGTGTCAGAAAAGGGGGAAGTTATTTCCGTATATATAATCTTTGGTTAGCGTGGTTCCCCATTATCGCCATTACGTGACTATAAGAATTCCTTCATCAGCTCCCTTTTTTATTAAAAGTGATGGTTATATTAACGTTTGTCATTAAAAGTGGATGGTAAGTTCAACTTTACGTTACGATGCATCATTTCAATACGCCCTCTATAGATTGAAGGACCTACAGTTACATATCGGGGGGAAGAGGCAAAGATATATGCGAGTCCCTGCTGAACGCGTTCTCATCAAATGCCCTACATCAGATAGATACGACGCCTAACAGAGGGGACAACAATCTTGATTTATTGGAAACAAATATACCGAAACAAGTAATTAAGGTAAACACTGTTGAGGGCATTAGTGATCATAGATTAGTCACCGCAAAGTTTTCTTTGAATATCATTAAATGTTTTAAACAAAAAATAAAGTTATACATTTAAAAAAAAGCCGATTTCAATGCGTTCAATGGCCAGGGCTGTCTTAAATTCAACATGCGTCTACCATACAACCAGTACCACTTGGTTTGACATTCAGCTCTGCAGCTACCTTATTCTTAGACTAGAAAATAGCTATGAAAATCAACTGACACTGCTTTAAACATGTTGCCTCTGAAAATCGGTCCTCTTTTCTGTCTTAAAATCAGATCGACTTTATACCATGTAGTGTGTCGGCTTTCGTAAGATGTTAATGGTGCGGTGAGAAAATAAATCGGTTCGGAACTTTCATAAATGATTAAGTCTACATTTTAATAGACGGTTTTAAAGTGAATCCCATTCCAATTGTTGCAGAAGGCTTGTTACACTAATGGAATTATGACAACGGCCTTTTTAGTATCCCGTCAATTTTCGCTACACGCGTTCCAACTCGGTCATTAATCCTACGTCATAAGGATCCCAAATACTGGCAGTGAATTAGAAGTTAGGTCTAACAAGGGAGGAAGTGCAAAAGATTTTCGTGGGACGTCAGAAACATTGAGCGGTTTAGAGTGGGTGGGGAGGACCGCTTTTTTTAACTCGCGATCGATTCACGACCGAAACAAATTGCCGTGGACGGGGGAGGATTGCGGTGGAGGAATGAAGGGGGTATTCGCCAGTCCATGAAAATCTAGCTTGCAGGGGAGACAGACGCGAAAGTGTGTGTAGTCGGCTACGAGGGGGAGGGACGAGGATCGCATGGAAACGGTACGATCCCCCGCCACTCAGCCGCGTGAATCACTCAGCCTGACGCGGAGAAAATTTCCATCGGTCACTCGAGAGGACAATTCCCCTTTTGTTTCCCGGCGAATCGTAACTGTGGATATTGTGAGAGGATGCCGCTCCGCGAGGGAAGTGAGAAATCTTTGAAAAAATAGTTTTATTGATCATCAGTAATAAAATTTCATCATAAGTATTGAATAAATACGACAGAATCAATACAAACTTTGTAACTTTCACAATGAATTTTACTTAATACGACTGATTTCATCGCATAGGCGATATCTTTAGGTGAAGATGCCCCGGCTTTACTCTTTATACTTGAGCAACTCTATTCTTAACTGAAGGATGGTTGCAGCATGGCTGTGCGGATACCTCTCAGGATGAGCAGTCAAAGCGTAATCTGACGCTCACTAAATTCAGTTGCTTCAAAAGAGTGTCGAGTGGACCACGCATGAAAAATAATTCGTGATATCCTCAATCGATATTGACAGCATTGCCTGAGATAAACATTTTATAAGTATTGCAATTCGAGTGAATTCTCGGATCTGCCAGAAGTTTCGATCCATGATATTTTTACACAGTTGTCGGCATTATTGTATCTTAATTAGTAATATCTATAATTAATTCGCGATATCAGTAACAATGAAAACTAAAAAAATGAAACGGATTCCACCATACAGAGATTTATCAAATGGATCATCATCAACAGTCATCAATCCCATGATTGGATTGCTGCAACTCTTCACTCAGCCAATCGCTTTATCCCTACATAATTATTCTCTTTGATGTCGTTCATGATTTGCCTGATTCTGGATCTTCCTCTCTAAATCTTTCCATTCACTTTTCCTTCCTAAATTGTTTTCAATAAGCTATTGTGTCACAAAATATGTTCAATAAGTTTGTGTCATATTCTTCTCAGTTTTTATCATACATATTTTCTCTCCTACTCTTCGTAAGACTTATTCTTCAGTGATTCTCTCCGTCTATTCACATTTCTATTGCTTACAATCACTTTTGCTCTACCCCTGCTCTGGTCAATTATTACATATCATCGATAAGTACTAGAAGTGTCGATGCAGTTTTGTGTGTGCCATTGTGACAATGTTATTTGGACGTCAATTAGGATACTTCGGTCTTTACGTTCTAAACTATCGTTTCAAGCTGACAAAGTATACAATAGTTATACTGTTTTACATGATGTACGAAATCTATGTACCTCAACACTTGATATGTGAATCAGGCAAAAGCAAAAATAAGAGACATTATCAATCAGAACGGTACAGTATTGATTAATTTATTCAGAAAAGGTTCTAATTCTGTTAAAATAACTTTATTTATAACATATAATTATATAAGTATAGCGCAGTAATAAAAATCAATGGCTAATTTATGACTACAAGGAAAACATGGCGACAAACCCATTTGCTGGAATTAATAACACTTCTCGCCCCACTAACCTTCCCATTTACCTTCCCCTATCATTTTTCATGTCATTTGTCCTATCGACCCCTAGCCAAACGACTTTGTGAGGGATCGCAGAAGAGTATTATGCAGATGCGTAAGCTAGTTGCATTACATTTACTGCTGTAGACTCTTAAGATATCCAAATAAAACTTTTTTGTCTCTCGGGTGGCGCCAGTACCGGTTTCTCGCATGCAAGAGCGAGCCACTGCGTTACTCGGTCAATAACAGCCCTCTTGGCCTCTGACACATTAACCTCAGTTCCTTAACCGAGTCCATTGATTAGATCGATTCACCCATTTAAAATAAACTGACTCATCTGAGGACGGGATCGATGGTAGACGATCAAGGGTACGTCAGTATCCTTATCTGGAATTATAGTTAGCTCCAATTTTTGGAATGAAAATGACGCCTGGAATATTTAGTTTACTAGATATGAGATTAAAAACAAAGTCAGAGAAAAAATGTTTGACCATGGCAAAACGTTCTAACGAGCTTTCGGTGAGATGCTTATCGGTCTTCGGATCGAAGGGATACTATAGAGCCAATCGTGCTGGAGAGGTTGTTTAAGCGCTGGCCCTGCCAAACCACTCTATCATCTCCTAGTGAGTTAATGTAGTGTTTGCCACAGGAATAAAGTCTTAGAAAACTGGCTGGGACCTTAGAAGTAGAAGCACCTAACAAGCAGAACTATCGCTGCTTACTGCTTATTTGGAAAAGGGAGGACATATTTTTATCATCAATTCCAAAAGATAACATCTACGACTATTCACAATAAATGGCTGAATATCCTTGAAATAAGCTTAATGCAAATGGAAAAAAATAAAAGCAAACAATTACTGCAAAAATGTTTCTACATTCGGAATATTTTTTATGTCAGATTTGCATTTTTTTCAACGACGTAATTCAATAGTAATTACGATGATATGAGAATATTCAAGAGCTTGAATATGATTTTCAGAAATGGCTCGCCTGACAGGAATCATAACACAAAAGGGCCTTAGACTGCAATAATGTTATGAGCAGGTTTACTTCATTTATTGAAATATTAAATTGTTAATAGAGTTGTATAATCATTAACATCCGCGCATATATTCCAAGGAAAAATACATTATTCTCTTCGCACCCTTCCTCAGCTTAACGTTAGTTTCCCGCCAAGAACAATTGAAATGGAGATGCGTTTAAGATTTCCTTAAACATAAATTGAAATATGATGAAAATGAATTCCACTAGACTGTTCGAAAGCTCTCCAAACATTAAATATGGTTAACAAGGAATGATAATGCTCACGACTTAAGGCAGTTTGAGCAAGTTGATTCGCTAGTCATAATAAAGATCATATTCAAAGTCAATTTTAAAATTTCAGCAAATGAAAGAACTATGAAATAAATATTATAGCAATAATTACGGAAACACTTTGTTTTGAATTGCTGAAATTCTCAGTAACATATGAATTTGCTAAATATTTTGTATAAAATGTTAACTAGACTCATTTCTCCTGTACGCTGCACGCTGAAAATGCCTTCACAACCGAAGAGCTTTTTTGGGGTTCTGTAAATATTACTGCGGTGAGTAGTTGATTTATTTTTAAAAAATATTTAAATTAAGTCCCCCTGGAGAGTCAGTGCCATTTCCAATGTTGAATAGCTGTTTTTTTGCAAATATTCCGAAAAAAGTCTCAAGTGGCTGATATTGTGTTCTCATTGGATGAAATATATTTCTATGTGAAGCCACATACATTTTTAATCACTTGTATTCACTTGTATATTTTTAATCACTTGTATTCCGGTCACGCATTGCCGTTAAAGTTTGACAAATATCGTTAAAACCCATAACGTTTCAACATTTTTTGTAAGTATGTAAGGGTGGTATGACTACAGTCCTGTATCGCGTAAACGATTTTACAAGTATTTAAAAATGACTTAAAATTATATAAATAATATTTATATGATATACTTTGGTCTCGCATCGCTGTGAAATATGTGAAAAGTTTACGATTTTAGTAAAATTTCAAAGTTTTACATTTTATAACGATTTTGTGACAAATCTATTCGAGACGCCACAGTAACATTCCTGTTACTAGAGGTGATTAGAAAAAAAAAGTGCAGTAAAATAGTTCTCATATTTTAACACTAAACGGTGTACTTACAAAGAAATGAATGTACTCAAAGAAAATACGGCATTGGGAAAATCGGGTCTTTAGAGGTGAAAAAAAAACAAAAAGAATGACTGACGGAAAAAAGAGAAAAAGTTATGAAAGAAAACGATCCGACTTATGCAAAAACGATGAAGTGTAAACGGAGGTTTGTAATTCAGAAATTTCTGTTTAAGGAGCTTTTTAATTCAATAAGGAGCTTCATCTAATTTATCTATCATTTTATCAGTTGTTATAATTGCACCTGTTTGCATGCACAATGTCGCGGGGTTGAGCTGTATCCTTTTTAGCGGATCGCCGGGTAAACGCTGATGAGGCTCGCCGTCACTATATCATCACTCCGTCTTCCCATTAAAGTGCTCTTCTTTATTGTCCATTTCGCAGCTGAAACCCCACAAGCCTTGCTGCGCCCACCAGCGTCAGCATGGGGAATTCCGCGCAGGAGACCGCGGGTGTAGTACTTCCCTACTATCTTCGGTGGCTGGTTGAAAACAACTGTCATTTAAAAGTAGCCGATTGTAAATCCCGCGTTATGGGTGCAAATATTTACGTTGAAGTTAAATCACATACGAAGTAGGTACAAGAGCCAAAATTGGGTTTTATATGTTAAAACTGCAAATTTTATATCGCGCTTCATTTTCAAACACCAAAACCACATAAAAACACAATCAAATCATACAGCACCAAGTCTTACGATGCTACATGTATTTACGCCTGTAAAAAGGTTATGCGGAGGAATCTTATGTGCAAAACCCGGTCCTATGCCAAAACGCGAGTGATCCAGCAACCATTGAAAAGCTGAAAAGAATCCTGGAAGGCTCATGGAGAGGGACTGCTGTCGTTGGGATAGTTAATTTGTTGCATATCCACGTTGTTACCTACCAGCTATCACAACTGCTCGATGCAGGGGGTGCTAACATATCTCAAATCCTGCTGCTTTGTGATGTATAAGTGTTCCAAGAAGATGCACTAATATAGTAATGTGATACTTTTTAAGACAAAGGTACATACAAGTTGAAAGTAAAGGTATCTGGTGCCACTCAACTTTTGGATCTAGTTGACACGGATCATTGGCAACAAAACACTAATTTTGAGTAAGAAAAATTTCACAAAAGTTCACTTTTCCTCGGCCAAGATATCAATGATAATACGGCCAATAGTTCAATGATACACCAACGTGTCAATTCACCTTGATAACGACAACTGAACTCTCAAAATCTGGGTTGAAGAAAGTAAACAATTTTGGAATAGGTATATGCTATAGTTTGTTTGAAAATGATATTTTATTGTATTTTAAATTAGGTCACAAATACTTGAGCGTGGTGTTACGTAGTTGGGAACTGCACGAGAAAGAAATAAGTCTTGAAACGTACCAGTCCTTGCGCCTATCTCCAGAGGGTGATAGAAGGTAGGATGTTGGCGAGGAATGATGACTAAAACTGGCAAGTAATTTTGCATAGAAGAGTGAAAGCAGATAGCATGAGCATCTTCGAGGACTTGATATCAGGGAGAGAACGTCTTTTCAAAAACGATACCAATTTACGACCAATGTATTAAATCAAGGCATGGCATCTCCCACAACCCAACAGTCCATAGTGGGACAAAAAAATAAAAACAAAGCCATGCGGTACACAATTTCATACCTTGCCGTAGCATGCGATATTCGATATGTCGCCCCTTTTGAGATCACCAGAAGTCGGTAATTCGAAGATTGGTTTGCTCCGACGACCCATTCCCTTCTCCAACACTTAAAATGTTGCGCGCAAGGGAAATGTGATCCAAGACTTTTTTACTCGTCTTGCAGGCAAAATTATTAAAACGTGCACTCAATGACCCATGATTACCGCTCCAGCCACCTTAAAGTGGTTCTACCACAACTGTGTGAGTCAATACAAGTACTTAATTCCACCTCTTGGTTTATTTGTTTTAAAAACTTTACTTTCGGTAAATACATGAGTTACTAAATGAGAAACAGGGTTAAGGTGAATAATGTGCAGATTAAGTTGCGAATATAATTTTTGATGAGCACATTTTTCAATCCAAAGGTGCCGACAGCAGCGCCATTTTTACGGAATTACCGCATTTTGACTTTAATTATCGCAATTATTGGCAAATAACTCTAAAAAAAAAGACCGTAAGATGCCTATATTTTATTTTTATTAAATTTCTTGGAATTTTATCCTTCCTATACACAGTTTTCCACGAAAATGTCATTTATATTATGTGGATAAATACTATTTTTCCCCGTGCTTATCCCATTCCCCCATTTAAAACCATATAATTTCAACTTCCATTTGTGAGAATAATAGCACGGAAAGGTGACATTTGGTTGTTCACATCAGATAGAGGACGAATTTTTCTATATGCAGCCAGAATATGAGTAAAATGACATTTAAGTCATTTTACGGGCGAACCACCTTAAATCCCAACATTGAATAGGTGAAACAAATACAATAAATATTTTTCCGTTCTTCTTATCCTTAAGCTTTGATATCCAATAAAACAAAATAACTTTTATAATTTTCGAACACTGGATAAATATTAATATGGGAAAAGTACACAAAGTATCTCTTCTGTACATTTTCTATATACTGTACATATTTGATTGAACAAGGATTCCATACAATAGAGGCATACTAACTTACATCTAATTAAGATATAGTGTATAATTCTCAGTGCTGTGGTCAATGTGAAATATTTTGACAGTCTTTGGACAAAACCCAGTATTTTATTAGATGAAGATGTTATATTTACTATATATGGTATGAAAGTCATCGATGATTCGAACGTGACGCCTAAATCTTTCATTTCATGAATTTGTTTAATAATGTGGCCTTCCACTCTGCATACTAAGTTTATATTTTTTCCTTTCGAGAATATGTGACATGATAACATCTCTCCCGATTGAGGTAGCAATAACGAAGCGTTTGAACAGCCCGTCTTCTAGGCTGAGCGCTCTCCCCCAGACGCATTGCGCAGCGATTGCCTGACACTCGGAAGAGGTATGTCACGAGTGTTTTATTTACTCTTCATCCGCGTGAGTGGGTCATGGTTGTCTGGCTGTTGCATACGAAATGCGTCCTCCTCACGCGTGCTAGCACGTCCCTCGCCTACCCACTCGCGGACGAATCACGGGGGGGAAGAGGGCGGCGGGCCGCACGACCGTCCTTCACCGGCGGCCCGCTCGCGCCGGACACGACGCCCGACACCTGTTTTCGGACCGTTCAGGAGTTGACCGCGGGACTGACGGACGAACCCTTTCCCTCCAAACGCGGAACACTGTCGAGTGAAATGAAATTCTCCCGGGACGCGCTAATCGAATTGTCTCCACGGTGACAAAAAAAAATATTGCCAACTCGCTTTTATCGATTAAAGTCTCTGCTCCAAAACGACTGAATTAGATACAGTTGTGACTTTTAGGTCGGTTAACTGGGCGTGTGCCTGGGGATCCGCGGTAGGATTGGTTAAATTGGCTCTGCATTATTATGTAATAATCTAAACTTCATGCAGAATGACTATATAGGCGAGAGTGAATGGTGTGTTTTTCCATTTTTGTAATACAAAATATCTGGAGTCTGACCCCACCCCACCGCCACTCCTCCCCCCTTTCTTTCCCTACCTATAACTCCACGTCTCCCAAAAATCTCATTACCAGTGCCCCCCCGCTCCCGTACCCTCCCCCCCGCTCATGTGTGCATCTGAACTTCCACCCCCACAACTCTTTTTTGTATATAAGTGAACATTTTTCTGTATTATGCACCTGATGATGACGCCATGACGTCGAAACCAAAGTCGTAGCTAAATAAATTTCATGTGGAAATACAAAGTTACAATTATTCAAGATGGAGTCTTCACTCATTTATTCAATTTAAATTTGCATCTATCACATAATACCCTGCAAGCCACGTCGAGGGTGTGAAAAGGTGTATGTGTTTTCACCAATATACACCATTTACATTTAATAAAACTAAGAATACTAATGAAAAAGCAAAAAACTGCAAATACCTGTCACAAGAGGTGAAATTTCACCAATATACGCGACACAATATGCTACCAATGTTACTGAAATTATGACCGCTGAAGTATTTTTCAACCGCATTCATGAACAGAATACAATAGCTATACAGGAAGCTCATCTTGGAGTATATGCTAACGTATATTCGTTTTCTGGGGCCCCACTCAACATTTTCCCTCGGGCGGACCTAACTATATACGGCATGAGCACAAACCTGGGTGCAGAAATTGGAAAACAATGTAGTCGTTTTAGCGCAATTATAGCGTAACCGTTCGCCTTGATTATCATAATGTTCTCTGCTCTCTCTCTCTCTCTGGCAAGTACATTTCTAGATTTTTCTTCTATTCCTCTCTCGGCCTTATTTAGTGGTCACGTTCCTATCACCCGCTCTGAATTTGTCCGTCATTTGTTTCCATTTCCTCCCGCGACCACTATTCTCCTACACCATCCCTCTTCCTCTATCTCTCGAACTATCTCCTCTTCTTTCTCCTTCAGATCGTTTCCATCGGAGGCTTTTTCTCTCACTCTCCCCAACAACTCACTTCACCTTGCTCTAACCTTCCAGCTCACGCTCACCATTTCCCACATACTCCTTTCAGGGCTCACAGTCTGTCTGAATTTTTTATCATTCACAAGAACGAGTCCTCGAATCAATAAAATACAAACAATTTTTACTTTTCAAGGATTGCGTGATTTTATTGTGAAGAATGTGGTGTGTATACTTTCAAACTAGAATGTTTTTTTCCATTTTTTAAATTTATCTTTCTAAACCATGTAAAGATAATTTTTTTGGCTGAGTAGTGCAATAGACGAATATGATTTTGTTTTCTTTAAACACGAGACTCAATTCTAAGAATTATTAATCACAACTTCAATAAATACCACTCGTAATAGTTTTGGTAAAATAAATTTAATAATTAAAGTGGAAAATGTTTCTTTTTATTGACAAGTACTTTAATAACTTTTCCTATACAAATTCTGAGTGCTCAGAAAACAAGCATGTTAAGTTCACAGAAGTATTGAACTGGAATTATTTTCCGACTACTGTGTACTCAGCTTGCTTTTATCCTACATGAAATTTGTGCTCATCTGCTCGGGTGCACATACCAAAGCAAAGTTGTAGTTAAATAACTAAAGATTGCTCAGGAGACGCGATGTGCTCATGGGACTGAATTCCCTAAAAAATGAGGAATTTCAACCCGGGAATAGAATAAGTACCGTACATGTAATATTACACGATTGCTTTTCTTTAAATAAATTATTATCACACAAAAAGTAAATTTACTTTACATTGTGCCTTGAATGTTTCATAGGGTGAGAAACTTAAAATTCTATTAAAAGATAGTTGTCGAAGGTATTGGGCAATAGAGATATAAATCCTTCAGATTCGTATCACATTACACCTATAAGAAAGCTGGTGGAAGTGGATTAGACGCCAACACCATAGAAGTGCACTCGTGGAATGGAGAAATAGAAGAATAGGAGGCTATAAAGCTCATGAAATTTGGCTTTACTTTGATTATAAGATAATTATTCCAGAGCATTACAATAAAATGATCGAACTATATCGCAAACAAACCAAACTCAAAGTTAAATGAAATACGAGTACGATAAGGCATTTTCAAATACACAGTGCGACATTTCCATGAGGACTTAGCATTTCAAACTCATTAAAAAGTGGACTATGATTACATCGAAAATTCTCTTTTTTAAATATACTTCAAATTATTTCAAAATATCGTCAAGCTGCAAAGTGGTATTATAATAGTTAGAATTTATGTCAGTAAACTAAAAGTTTAACTATATCATTGTCGTGATGAAGAATCCTACATCATCAGATGAATACATTTACCTACACGTTCAGCTACATTTGTACGTCAAAAATGGAGACATTAACATTAAGCCGTCACGACATAAGTGTTCACAAATATGTCTATGAAATATTTTCTAGCAATAATACTCCCTAAGCTAGGCAAATATTACCCAATATGGCTGCTTCTAAGCAATGTATTGAATGATGGAAAGCAATGAGCATAAAAACAGAAAATATTCTATTCACTTCTCACTTGAAATATATTTGACGAATAAAATATTGCGTGGCCTATTACATTGCAGTTTAAATTAGGCTAAAAGCCTAATGTGACATATTTGCTCTCGCCCAGACATGAAAAACATGTTCACTAATGTTACCATATCCCACAGCTAACCGTTCCATAGCAATTGCTGCGACCACTGCAGGATAATCATAGGTCGAGCTATTTTATGCATTTGAATAAATCTGAACAAAAATGTCAGTAACAAGAAAGACCTCTCAGTATTTGGCTTGTACAGCTTACAGACCCTATCTACGGTTATTTAACAGGGGATTTCAAACGGCATTTTTATTTAACACAATACCATTTAGATCCCCACTTAAAATGGACACGATGTAGGTACGACGATCCATATAAACGAATTTCTTAATGAATTCAATTTACTGATAACGATCCTGATTTTCACGTACCTACCGGGCTTTTTCTGAAATAAACGTAGATGGAGTTGATAACATCAATTTTAAAATGCTATATTGCGCTGTATTTTTCATGCCGATAACAGCTTACCGAGCAAACAGCATGCCGATTAGCTTTAAAACAATTACTATCCTAATTATAGTAATCAATATTCTCACTGTGCTTCATAGTGTACAATGTACTAGTTCAATTCAAAATTAAGGATGGGTCGATTCCGATTCCCGATTCTCGATTCCACCGATTCTTAGCGGAATCGAAGAATCAAAGCCTTCAAAGTCGATTCTGAAGAAATAAAAGCCAACCAAAACGGTACGTGATTTCAAATTTCCCGGGTGAGCGTGAGCACTCGCTCACGCTCTCTAGTGGATCGTCCTGCAAACGTCAACGGAAGTCGTTTCTCCCGTGTTTCTTTTCTTTAGTCTTTTATTGTCTGTGTTCCTTTTCCACAGTGCGCGGGGGCATGGTGAAATACGTCCTCACCGAATTTTGTGGAGATATTCAGTGAATTTATTTATACTGGTGGCAATTAACCTGTTAATTTTATTGTTATGTCTTCCCAAGTATGGCAATACTTTGCTATTGATGTTGGCAATGAAAATTACGTGAAATGTAATATTTGCAACAAACTTATTTCACGTGGAGGAAAGAGTAAATCAACGACCAACCTCAACAAACACATTTCTGTGCAACACAATATCAAGTTCAATTTAAACAGTGCCATCCCCCAACAAAGTTGTCAACCTCCGACGTCACCCTTGAGTGTCACCGTTGATCCACCCGTGAGCCCTACGACTAGCGATTCTCTTTCATCATCCATGGAGCTTCAATGTAGTGAATCTTCCAATTTTCCATTTTCTTGGGAAAGCCCATCTCCCAAAGCATATCCAAAATGTATACAGTTGGGTGATAAGCTGCGTCAACCGACACTGAGTGAATTTTGTGATAGAACAAGGAAATTCAAGTCAAATGATCCACGATCAGTGAAGATCAATAGATTGACGGTAGAGATGATCTGTTTAGACCTTGAACCATTAATTATTGTTGAAAATGTGGGCTTTAAGAAACTTATATACCACATCGAACCACGATACGTGATACCCTCCAGAAAAATTCTTGGTAACAAGTATCTAACGGAAATGTACAGTGCTGTCGCGACAATGGTAAGGGAAGCCCTGGCCGAGGTCCAATACGTCGCAGTAACTAAAGATATGTGGACTTCAATCAGTACGAATGGCTCTGAGTTGTCACTTCTTTAAAGAATCTGGAAATTCTCTGAAATTATATCATAGATGTTTAGAAGTTACTCCATTCCCGGAAGTTAGTCAAACTGCACAGAACATTTTAAATTTCATTAGAGAGACATTACGTGGTTGGGGACTCACAGAAAAAATCGTTGCAAATTTACAAATGATCAAAGTTGGCAGAATGTTAAAGAGCTCATATTGTCAGTAAACACTGAAGAAGATTCAAAAGTAGAACTGGATTATGTGGCCCAAACATCCACTGTGTCCACTAGTTTAGGAATTTGGTCACAATATAAGAATCTTGTTACCTCTGCAGAGAATTCTCCCCAGGAAACATCACGTGAGGAAGAACTAAATAAGTACATTAGTGAGAGTACATTGCACCCAGAAGCAAGTTTGGAAGATATTGGGAGATACTGGCACAACAGCCATTTTCTCAGACTGAGAAAACTTGCTCTTAAGTATCTTTGCTTACCCCCAGCTACAGTCATCAGTGAAAGACTTTTCAGCACTGCAGGGAATATTGTAGATGCCAAAAGAAATAGGTTGGGTCCAAAGAGGGTCAAAATGATTTTTTTAATAAAAACTTAAACAATTGACTGCATGATCTATGAATGTGGAAAAAAGTTTTAAGAAGAAATAAATATTGTTTTAAGATTTGTGTTAGTTTTATTTAAGTTTTATTTGTTTTAAGATTTCAAATAATATCCAAAACTTATAGCTCATTATATTTTATAGCTTGGCTGTATATAATTTGTTGCATATTGAAATATTTAAATATTCAAACTTTACAATAGAGTACCTTTTCAGAATCTAGAATCGAAAACACAGGAATCGGGATCGGGTTTGGAATCGAAAAAAACTTGAATCGACCCATCCTTATTCAAAATTTATCTTTTCTCACTAACATCACCTGGCTGAGAATATTCCAACCATAGTATAGTGCGTATCTGTCATTAGACATTCAAAACAATGAGAAATAACACTGCCACTGTTATTGTCATGAAAAATCACAAAATAAAATATTCTTTTAAATGGAAACAATCTACTTCAACTTTGTTTATCTCAGAAATTACGAAATTTGCTGGTAAATGACGAACAGATCTGTGAATCAAATTTATTAAAAAAGGATACCTTTTCTTTCATTTAGTTCTTTCATGGCACCCGAATAATGTTCAATATTAGTGCCACCGACTTAAACGAAGCCAAAGTAGTGAGCTTAATGTAGTTTGTGCCATAATACTTCGTATAAAGTTTAATAATTTCTTCTCATTATTATGAAAAAGGTCTCATCTTTCCAATAATGCCTATCAGCCACTTACCACACTACCTTTCGAGATATCAACCAAAAAATAGAAGTAATTTTTATGGGTTAATGATTGGCTATCCGCTCCAGAGAGAGTTTATTTAAAAATGACTCAATGATCGCGTCAGAAACGTAAGTAGGTACCTATACAATTTTTACGTACTTGCATTTCTGACGCGATGGCATTTCTTAGATTTATGACGTGCGTACACATATATTGAAAGTAACGATGTGTAGGTCGTATGTTTTCTCAAATAAAAAAAATATTACGCTAATACCTTTTTACGAAATCACAAAAAAAAATTCGGTTTCGTAGGCGTTTTCAGCGTTCGGCGTGGAACAAATGAACACATTAAAGCCTTTAAATGTATGTATAATTAGTTCATTACTAAGAAATTCTGTCATATAAAACAAAACTTTAATACCAATAATATTATTATGAACTATCTTCATGCATCTCACAGTTTGTTTTATTTATTTGAAAACAAATTCGATGGTAACCAGAGAAACAACTGACATTACGTTAAGGAAATAAAACATGTGCCCGGCAACGGTTTTCTATTTAAGGCTCCACCACCAAGGCACCACTTGCAGGGGCCCTCAGGTGACTATCCGGAACAACGAGGGCCGGCAGCAAAGTGGAAGGAAACAGGCGACGCTTGGAAGGCGTTGAGGTATGGCGAGAAGGGGAGTCTATGGGTTGAGCCGGTCTCCATTTTCTCTCCTTTATTAGCTTGGGAGAGTATTTGAAGACCTCGCACTCGTGCACGTTGACACATATATTGCGTGCTCGTGACCGAGGCACGCATTAAAATTCACACTTATTGCGCCACGAAGCGTGAGCGATGAGTCTCCCGAGCGATAATGAAACGGTCGTTAGTCAGACGTGGGGACGTTAACTCGCCTCGCCGCGGAGCTGAGAAGCACTTGAGGATGTGGGGGCAAAAATCGACGGGGAATATATTTTTAAGTTCATAGTCAGACGGATCTGCTTGGTGAAGACTTAGCAAAAGGTGTCCGTACATCCCGGCTGTGTAAGTGGAAAGCGAACAAGGGAACACTCCTTTGCCATTGTCGACGGGACATACTGCGTGTTCCTTTTACGAGTGGCACGGCTGATAAATCTGGTCGATCCAAATATGGAAATATACGTCATTTTCGAGCTTAAAGCCCTATGCGGAATGGCTGCAGACCTTTCGTCTCGGAAAAGCAGCGCGGTTAATGCGAATTTGTCCGGCCAAATGTTGCGTGCCATGCCGCCAAGTGCACGTTTGAAGTAATGACACTTTTTACAGCAGCCTACGAGTCGCGTGGAGTATGTCGAGAACGGGAATGCTGTAAAATTGAAATTTTCAATCCTTTTGCATGCTTCATGTTTATTTATGCTTGCAAAATTACCACATGCGGGGATGGAAACTTATAACACTATCAATTCAACGCAACGGCTAACAATAGTCGCAGGAAGTGAGTTCGTGAATTTGGATTAGATTTAAAAAGCTGAGTGGTCAATATTAAATCGGAAACGTGCATATTTCGAGGGAAATATGGAAAAATATTCAGAAACGTACGCAGAAAGTTTATAACTTAATCATTATGCATACATTGCCACGGATAATGGAAAGTTTGAAATATTCTCTCGGGAAAGCGAAACAAATATGCATGTAGTCATTCCCTGCATCTCTTTCGAAGCAAGATAACTTTTCAACTATTCTGTATCACAGAAAAACTATATCATCAGTGCTATAAATGAATCATCAAAAAAGTTTAAATAAATATTTCAGGAGTATAAATAAAAAATATTTAAATAAAATTCAATATGATCAATTGCCTCATTTAATTAGGATACCATAATATTTTTCCGATTTAATATCAGTTTCAACATCGGAAAGAGTCAACAGCTCACCATATTGAGGTTGTTTCATTATATAATATATTAATGAAGAGAAAATATAAAATTCCTTCGGGGCTTTCAGTGTCAAATGAGAGGCACGCCTAGGAGAGCAGAAACTGAAATCAATTGGTAGCAGCTGAAGCACGCTAGCGCCCGTGAGTGGAGGCTAAAGTCAACAGAACGAATGGCATGTTGCTTTAATGGCGTTCAAACACAAGTGGCACAAAGAAATATTTCACCTCGGCAAGTAAACAGTGTGATCAAAAGACGAAACATTTTTATCCCGGAATAAAAGAGCCCTTGAAAGGAAAATCTTTCAAAAGCGTTTCCATTAAGTGGACGTTAGATCGAAATGTAATTTCATTTCACCTCATCATGAAATGGCCTTCCGCTCAAGCAATCACAGCCAGGCGACGTCTTAATTTATTTGATTAAAGCTGAAATTACTCGGGTGCTGAGGGCAAAGTTACAAAGATTCGGCAGAGTAAACACCTCGTGGAGTTTCTTTATTTTATCCTCATTCCTTTGGATCAGAAAATAAATCGGATCCGTGTTCCGTATTTTATGGAGGAGAACAGCAATATCGATGTTTTGATATGTCATTCCCCGAGGCGAGCAACAAAGTAATGCACCATACTTTAATGTGGAAAAAAATTGGCGGGATGCGGTATGACCAAATCCATGCCATAGAAATGTAATATATGACATGCAAATTTCGATGTCATTTATGACAGGAGTGTCATTTAACGATTGGTATTCCCGTGGTGCCGATCCGTAAAAGTGACTTCTTGTGCGAAAAACACTCCTGCCCCATTTACGTGCTCTTTACTACGACTCGGAATGTCCACCGCCACAACACCAACGCTCCATTTTCTTTGCGTGGAATATGGGCTAGATCCAGCCCATTTGCATTTATGTCATCATTTCTCAGAATTAAAGAGGGAAACCCCGTTTATTTGGAGAACGCCGTCAGTCCGTCTTGAGCATTTTTCATAAACTCCAGAGACTCCTTCTTGAATGAGCATCTTTCATGAACTCATGAGACCCTTCTACTTCTTTGTGGCGCTACGCATTCATCCATACTAAAGAAGCGTGGAGAGGGAGAGGAACAATGGTCTTTTGAAAATAAAAATTAGAGTACTTCTAAAAACTCAAAAGGTACCTAAAAAAAGAAATGCCATTTGCGTTTCTACAACGCAGCTTTCTTGTTATTATGTATCTATGGCAGCGACATCTTGCTTGATTTCCGCTCATTCGCCAATTATACGCCACGTCGGCTAAGTACAAGCTTTACGAGGTATAATATCTCCAGGAACTTGTTTAACATTCGAACTAACCCCTATTATGGTGTGAAAAGTGGAAATTGTTCCGGATGAGCTAAATAAGAGTCTATAAACAAACGGATATTCAGGTTGAATGCAAACAGAGTAGAATACGTAGCTATGGCTATATTCTTAGACTTATATTTAAGAATTTCTACCTCTATCAAATACCTCAGGCACCGGATCCTCTACAGTTAGAATTATTTATCTCCGAGTTGAGATATGAACCCAAGTACCTGGAATACGCTGGCGGGCTAGCTTCCTACAGAACTATCTGGGTCCATGATTGCTTTGGCAACTTCTACCCGTCATACTCTTTTCCTCAATATCTAGAACTCAAAACGCATTGTCCTAGTCCTAGCATAAAACAATATATCTCGCAATCGTTGGTAACATTATTTGCCCATAAACTGTAAAAAAAGGGTTAGCATGATGCGTCCAAGGTAGGTAATCTGCAGAACTGTAACCGTATAGAACGGAGAGAATCACCAGCAAAGAAGCCCAACGAAGAGTTAGCGAGAAAAGATATGCGCTTTAAGTTTAATTCGCTAAGTTTGTTTACGAGGAACACCCGAGTGTTTATAATAGACTTTAACCTCGTGGTACCATACGCACAAATCTAGAGTACTTGGTCACATGATTACGCCTAAGGAGCTTCACTAGTTAAAGCAGCCAGTACGTAATTGGGGGATTTTGGTTCGACTCCTAGTCCAGGTATTGTTTCCTGTTAATTTCATGTAATCTTCGGATTGATGACCGCTGATGATGAACCTTACCGGATTGCATTAAAAGCATAAGGAATGAGAGAACATTTTTTAAATTGTCAAAGACATGGATATTGGTACATGATAGCATTGATGTTCCATATTAATAATTTCTATTTATGTTATAAAATTGTATATCATGTATCAAGCTTAATGCAATGGTCTTTATTTATTTTTTTGTTCATATTAGTCGCAAAATGAAATGGTTTTATGCTAATTTACTATATACGCTGTGCATAAAAAGTGTTGTTTCGTAGCAGCAATGCATTTCATGTTTTTAAGACAGCCTCCCCACAGCTCTGTGACCCTTGAGGCTGCCTAAGGCTCCATTAAAAATTGTAAATGAAATACACTCTACTAAATGTAATTGTGGAGCAATAAATATTATATTATTATAGAGAGAGCGGCTTATGGCAGCGCTACGCCATCAATAGCGCCAAAGGTACCATTGAGCAAGTTGCTTGAGTCGGATGTGAGGATGAAGATGGGCGAAATTCATAAATGACCGACCGTTGACCGTTGGGGAACGCCGAGGGGCATTGCGTAGTACGCCGCGGGGTGAGAGTAAATGAAACGATCGTTCAAGAACTGGGCGGGGGTAACTCCGGCAGCGATATGAGCACACACACACACACATCATGAAACCCAAGTGCATAACTGGATTATGCGCCGCGGGATGCGAAGACCACCACTTGTTTTGGACCTATAATCTGCGAAACAGGCCCTTACATTTAGCAGCAATACTATAATTCACACAATTTTTCTCATTGTTATCTACCGCAGCACATCAACAACCATGAAAAGTACGCGAATCACTTAGTCGCTGTGCTTTAATATTCAGCTGAATATTTAACAGGTATGTAAACCGAAGATAATATATTCTCCCATTGATGTCACTCGCGTTAACTAACCGACTGGCTGATAAAATATATAAAGCCCAATTATAATTATTATTTATTATATTTTTCAAGGACTATGCAAAGATTTGTTGGTATAGGAATCGTCAGTTTACAGATAAAAAAACAGTAACATAGTGTACACACGTATAAAAATACAGATAACGCCGAAAACATTTTTTTTACCATATAAAGTTCTCTTTCCTGAAATATATTGTTTCCAAACTTATAAATTGTCACTTAAAAATTCCTGAACAGTGCAATAATACCTGGTCAAGAGAAATATTTTCAATGTTTTTTAAATTCTTCCACTGACCTAGTATTCTTCACTCTGTCCGGTAACGAATTAAATATTTTTACACCCATAACCATTGGGTTATTTGATGAAATACTCTTCTTGTGATAAGTTGCATGAATAAGGTTTGCATTTCTAGTGGCACGAGAATGAATCTCTCTGTTAAAATCATATTTCTGAATATTATTTTTAACCAGAACAGCTACACACTAAATGTAGATTGCTAGAATCGTTAATAGGTTCAACTGCTTCATCAGTGGTTTGCACGAATTCTTTTGAGGAACACCCAGCATACATAGCATACATATAACTACTTTTTCAGCAGCAGGAAGATTTTTTAAAGTAAACTCTCTCTGTAAACTTCACGTTAACGTTAATGCTAGGTCATCTTGTGGTTAGAGTCAACCAGACATTATGAAACTGGGACTTAGTCAACCATATTAACTTGACAACCATGCATCCCACGATACGGCACCACTAGCTTCACTTTTCAGCTGTCTGCAAGGAACAAAAATAATTATCATGGTCCATATAACCTTTAATACCGATCCGGATTTAACCTTTTACTCAACCATTTTCAAGCTCTTCTGAAATAAAACTTTCAAGGCCTTGAAAATGTCTGCGTAACGGTCCCCGGGTCGGTTTTGAATATTTTGTTTTATATTCTCAGCTGCGCTCCAGTTCTGTTACACATGATGATCCATATGCACTCACTCCTCGGCTCGTCTGTAAACAATTAGCGGATTGAAAGCACTAGGTAGAAAGTGTATACTAGAGATTGTCACCACCGAGGGCCATATTTGGTCCACTACCGATCTCTCCGTCGACGGGGAATCGGCGCGTGCCGACGACACTACTCGCCAGGATGGGCCGTCCACCGTTGACTGAATGCGTCATTGCGCATAACTTTGGAAACAGCGTGACGTTGAATTCCCCTCTCACCCTCCACATCGTATCATATATACATGTGTGAACTAGGTATTTCCACGGGACAACCAATTGCATGCCATTATAGGCAAGATGGTCACGGTTTTGTCTCACACTTTCACCTCGAATCGTCTTTCATTGAGTTCACAAATTAGAACCAAATGTTAAGTTAATAATCACTATTTGAGAGACGTTTTCAAGAATGACGCACCTTCCTGTACGTTGACGCCAATAACACCGCATGCGAAGCCGACGTCAGGTACATACCCCATTTATGCCACTTGCTTCCTACGAAAGAAATAAGAAATATTTCATACACTCGAAGAATGGTTTTTGTGGGTCGGCGTTAGCCATGTTAACATTTTCATCCACCATTGAGTACCATTTTAGTGCCGCTAGCCGGATTGTGTGACAGGTTTAATGGAAATTATTCAAAATAAAGGTAGAGCAGAAAGATTATTTTTTGAAAAACTGGAAAAGACCAGCTAACTAACAAACACCAGTAGCTTGACTAACAAACACTTGCTAGACTACCTAGTAAACACCAGTAGAAAAACACAGGAGTAGACGGATTACGGACTGCCCTGAATTCGCCATGGGAAAATTTCGTAAAAAAATAAAAGAGGCGACGAAATCTAAAAAGTAGCACAACCCTTTACGTTTCCAACCGAATCTAAACTAGCCAAAATAGGTCACTTCTTTATGAGGGAAGTTAAGACCAGTATGAATGCAATTTACTTGAAGCCACCATATTAGCAACAAGATTTTCACCAAATACTAAGTTGATCTTTTTGTGATATTAGAAGCATTTTTGCGGTTAGTGGTAGTTGACCTCTATGCAAATGTCGATAAGGTCATTTCCATAAAATAAAAAAACTAAAAAGCAAATGGAGAGATATAAAATGTCATTTGCTTCGCGAACAAATTATTAGCCACTAGGATTAGATAAATAGATTATAAGCAGGTACTATATTAGCTGAATAGCTAACTTTTTAAGTTGATAAACAAACCACGGAGCATGCCTCGAATGCTCGCTTCAATTATCGGGGTACTAGTAGTTCTACGCATTTTTGTACATTGTTGATGGTTATGGGCGTAACTCTCCGACATTTTCAACATTATAATGAAACCAGACTCCATAAGATTTCCAATACATTTTCCGTGGAAATCGGTTCTCTCCTCAACATTTCATAAAATGTCTCTAAAAATTCTCACATCTATCGAAAAACCATGGGTGTTTAATTTCATTTTAATATATCTGCCTGCGTAATCCATATGTGTTCACTTGAAGTATCTGAAAGAAAGACGATCATAAAAAAATGAATGGTCCTTATGCGTAATGGAGAAGGAATGCTGAGGATTCAAGTGAAGAAGGAATTAAACAATCTAATTCAGGGAGAGAACATACTTCGACTCTTTAAGACTAAAATGATTAGGTGGACCGTACGGAAATGTCAATATCCGTTAATAAATTGAGAGGCTAAAAATCGTGAAGAGGAAGAAAGATAGGGAGGCCTCGGCAAAGGTGAACACACGGTATGGCAGAAGATCTGACCTAAGAAAGATAGGCTTAAAAATTGGAGGACTGTCGCTGCTGATGGAGGCGTTTAGAGGAGATCAAGAAGGTAAATTTCTTTATTTAGTACAATAATGGCTATTTATTGCGTAAAATGTTGAAACCCTGCTTGAAAAAATATACCTACTTAAAATGAACTGTCGTATTTTGTGATTTTTTATATGCATCACTTTTTTCATACTGTAAGACCTGCAAGTGTATTGTTACAGGCTGTTGTGATCATATGCATATTTTTGTGTATGTCTAAAAACGTTTCGTTTGTTTTTCTATATTGTTGGTCACGCACGTTTCTGCAAATTGAAGGTAGTCTTCTTACAGGAAATACCTGAAAATACCGCCTCAAGCTTTAAATTAATGTATCCAAATGAGTTTGTATAGATTAATTTGTAAAAAGTAATAAATATTAACGGTCCAATATTAAATTGAAAATCCGCAAGTTAAATAGGCCAAGGTAAAAACCGGAGGGCTAAAGCACCAGGGTTTGAAGAAGAATAAGTATGTTTGATCCATAAACGCGCGTTAACTACACGTCACGTAGAGAGCACAGCGTGTTCGGCGTTCAGTTCACCCCGGCCACGCATACTTCAGTGGAAGCTTGCCTGGCGCTGCGTCGATGTGAACGAATCAACCCTTGCGGTGCGAACGGGGCATGACGGAATGCCACCGACGGAGACGTCACCCCCCGCGAGCGAGAAGAATGGTGGGCGAAGTCGACGGTTCGCAAAGGGCCTTTCGAAGGCTCCCTTTATTTCTCGCGCATGTCTCAAGAGGGTGCGGAGTTAGGGGCGGGGGGGGGGTGTGGGGGGTGTGGGACGAGGAAGGACGTGTAAGAGGGTGCAAGGGTGGAGGAAGGAACGGCGGAAGGAAGGAGACACCGAATGGTTTGTTGTTGATTTTTTGAGCCGAGAAAGTGGCTTGAATGACGAGCTGCCGCCCATTCACACGGGAAAATTCGAGATGGGACTTGAAGAGGAGGAGAGAGAGGGAAAGGCTTGTGCGTAGCGGGGTGGTGGGTGGGTGGGTGGGGGGGGGTGAGGAGGTCGTGTGGGGAGGAGGGTGGAGACGTGGGTGGGGGGAGGCACGCAAGAAAGGTCAAGAGAAGGGCGGCTTGCTCGCGCACAATGGGGAAATGAACGCGTCGTGTGGAGGGAGGGCTGAAAGGAGCGAAGATTGGGTCGGCTGGGGAATGGCGGAGAGCCCTGCGGCCTGGTAGGCGAAGGACTGAGGGAAAGGGATTAAGAGTATTGTGCATTGAGATAGGGGGGCGTTGAGAGGACGGTCTCTGCTTGAATGGACGTGGGGGGGAATTGGCGGAGGAGAGCGAGGGATAGGGTATAGGCATTTCACCCATTTCAGTTCATGCCGAGGCGCAAAATGGTGCAGTGTAGTACGCACCCACACGGCACCCGGCCGCTCAACCCGAGAGGCTGTGCCAGGGGGTTCTCTTTTCATCAATCATGTACCATACTATAAAATAATAATGTATTGGTCTGTGCAAAGCCACCTAGGAACATAAAACGAAAATGCAGAAAATCACATCACAGTGACAGTAAGACAACACAACACCACGATGTGGATTTCATGAAAGCTGAAAAGTTGATGTAACATTCTCCATTACTTAGATTTAATAGCAAAAAGTTTGCGGGAAGTTTCAGCCAGTTTTTTTATGATAACATATTGCATGACCTAGGTGGTGAGGAAGGGAAACTTGTGGAACAAATTAGGAGAAGGCAGGGCAGGTGGCTGGAAGGGATAATGAGGGGTAATGGTTTGCTGAATACCGTCATAGAGGGAGAGACGTGGGGAAAGCAGGGAAGGGGAAGAAAAAGAATAGGTTTTATAGACGGGATGAAGAAAGGCATTACTTAAGCAGAGATGAAGAAAGAAATAATAGAAGTATATAAAGCACTGCACGTGTAATTGTCTGTTGGATATTATCTGACTTTCATCATAACCTACCTCTAACCGGTAGATTACTCAGATGATGATGATGACGATAAATCAGCATGTATAAAAATACACGTAATATGATGAGGGAGATAAACTAAATGAAATCACTATTTTTTAACGAGGCGGCATAACTATGATGTTTAAATTATTATGATGTGGTATGAAGGCTTTAGGTTAGTTCAAGCGACATATTACACCGCGAACAATTCAACGAATTAGGCCTCAGTCCAAAGAAAATATCTCATTTCTCTTACGATACCATAATATAATACCATAATATCTCATTTTTCTTACGATAGCCTCTTATCGATCTACTATGAACCACAAAACTCTGAACCCGTTCGCTTTGAGATTTGGCACGGCTATGCGCTCCAGATAGGAATTACTAACTAATGGGGAAATTCTAACGAACGAATCTCGCAAGAAATTAAACAGTTCGTGTGTTTCGTCAGTTGATTAAAAAAATAAATTTATTATTCCCTGTAATACATTTTGTGAAATCGCAGCAAGGTTTGATTGCTAAGACATTTTCAGCGTACGGCGTCGAGCAAAGAAGTCAAGCTAAATCCTCAGAAATTTTATATATGGGTCATTCCACCTCAATTCAACAAACGTTTGTCCCTTAGGGTCTCCGATTTCGATAAAAATTGGTGTATGGGCACAATATTACCTCAAACTGAATATCCTCAAATCGTTTTGTGAAAAAAAAATTTTTGAGTGAATTATGCATATTTTAATTTTTTCGCATTTTTAGCAAAAATCCGAGCCTTAAATCAATTTATCACTTATATCTCCGCTTGTAATTGTCATAAAACAATGATTAATAGCTTTTATTAAAGCTAAATCTTTATTGAATGCAAATATATCAATAAAAAATTATTTTCTTCTATACTTTATTGTTGTAAATTACTAATGTTTAAAACATTGTTACTAAACTTTTCTCAAATACTCCATCTTAGAATCGGCCGAAACTTTTTTTCCGTAATCTAAACATATTCAGCTAACTATTCAAAAAATAAAATTTAGTGGCAATTCATAAATGCGTTTTTTATAAGTATTTAAACATTTACAATTCTCTCTTGCGCGGCCCGTGTTTAAAAAATTGTTATTAAAGTTTTCTCAAATACTCCATTTCAGAATCGGCCGAAACTTTTTTTCCGTAATCTAAACATATCCAGCTAACTAGCCAAAAAATAAAATTTAGTGTAAATTCATAAATGCGTTTTTTATAAATATTTAAACATTTACAATTTTCTCTCGCGCGGTTATTGGTATCTCAGGGACCTACAAATCACCATAATTGCCCGGGAAATCAGAACAAATAATGCTTTTAATAATGACAGGCATTAGCTATTACAGAGCAAGATTAATTTCCTAAATGTGCAGAGAATTCGATTGTTATATTTTCCATTCACACCTTTATCAGCCATATGAGCTGAATACAGTGCCATATCTAATAAACTAACGCATATTGACTTGGTTTTCTGTGGTAATTAGCTAATAACTCAAAACTTAAGATGGATTGGTGCCATAATTGAAAATCGTAGCATTCCGTAGAAATTTCTCTTCTTGTCAACTGTTTTCGCGAAAATGGCGTTTATAAATGGAACCTAGACTGCAGAAAATGCACCTCCTAACCCCTCCACTTATACCTTCAATTCAATTGTGAGTTCCTGCCACTATCAGATATCTTAAACACCAATGAATTTGCCTCAGAATACTTGGTATCTGATGAGACGAGGAACGTTTCGCACGGCTGGTACGTCACATTTGTAGAACGTTTCGCACACCACATGAGAGTGATTTGTATGCCCCCTCTTAACGATGGACTAGGGTCTAGTGAGTGAGTGCAAAACAACTCACGAGTACCCCACGTGATTAGCTTCCCCAAATGGAACTGGACGTGTTTACTGATTGGCTGTATTTCTGTCAACTGTGCTATTACCTTGGACGAACATAACTAATAGGACGCGTTTTTCGACAGAGCAGCATCTTGAACTTAATATTGGAAGGAAGAAAGAATGCTAAGAGTTACAGAGAAAGACCCAGGGTGAAGGCAAATGAAGAAGGACATCAAAGCGTTTAATAATGTAGGAATGAAGCGGTTGGCGGAGAGGAGAGTTAGGTACAGAGCTGCAGCAAACCCATCTTCGGATTGATGACTGATGATATATTGCTATTATTATTTGGCGGCCTTACGTTGATTTGAGGAGTTTTCCATCGTCCGCGGGCGAATTCCGGGACAATATCAGTACCGCACAAACTTTGACCCAACGCAAGCAAATATTTTTACCGCCGTATCCTTTAAAGGCGACTGCCTAGAGCGGGGATAACAATTTGCTGTTGTTTTATTTGTTGCTATGGTTTATTTAGTTTTCTTTATATTCTAGACATTCAAATGTAGTAATAAACAGTGGCTGAACTGGAACTTGAGGCCTTCTGATCACTGGAGAATAGTAGTCACGCTGCCGGGAGACTGGAACCAATTTTCCCCGAGGAGACGCAGTTGACCATCAAGCTCACGCGCCATTCGTTCCCACCGTGACTCAGATGTAATGCGCGGAACAAGCAAAAAATAAACCCCACGCCGCAAGTAACAATGACAGTATTGATAGAACATGCGGCCTTAGGTACAGCTTTTATTCCACCCTTGCCAGGATCCCATTATTGCAATTATTATTATTTGCAATTTCCTCCGCAGGTTTTTCTTTCATTTTTTTCCCCTCTCTATTCTTTCCATTATTTTTTGGATGAAATGGGTGGAGAGGGCTAATTGAGGTGAGGAGGGTGGGTGGGATGGGGGTGAGAAGGGGGTGGCCGGCAGGGTGGGTGGTGGGAGGGTCGGAACGTGGAGGATTGAAGGCTTTCGGAGAGACCGCTCGAGGCAAAGGCGGAGAAGGTTTTTTGGTCGTTCTTTCCCAACCCCTCCCTCCCCCTCCCCCACAGTTCTACCAGGTTCTCTTAATTGATAGCTTCACAAAGGATTATAATTCGCTATAATTGCCTCCCTTTTCGGGATTCAGTCGAAAAAATATATAAAAAGACTTTTCCATCCGATATATAATAATATTTTCTGGTCAGATTATTGAGCTTTTAACAAAAAATAAGAGAAAAGTGATAAAAAGTTTTGCACATGATTTCGTTCGTTGTGTACGATTTTTTTGGGTTTATGGGAATTTTTCTATTGATTTTGATACCTGACCGAGGTAAATATGACCAAATGTATCTGTGAAATGCTGCCAAGAATCTACGTAGGTTTACCTCTTCCCAAAAATGTATGCTTTCCCGTGAGAGGCTCTCTTTGAATTTATGAATATAATAAATAAATATATTCATACATACCAATCACGCAGTTTACTTTCGGGGTTGCGATAGTCAAAATAGTATTATCTCTCGGTGTTAAGCCTGTAAAACTGGCTCAGTTATAATAATTCCTTCCACACTGCCCTAACCTTGTGAACCTATTTTGCTTTAGTTACATTCACACAAGCACGCCTTCCTGTTCTTAGCATAACAAATGTTCCTTCTCTTAAGAGTATCTTTTATCACATTCACCCATGACTTTTGCAGTCTACTCCTTCCCTTCACACCATTAATCTATCTTAAATCTGATTTTTTATTCGACTCTCATCCATTCTCTCAACTTGGCCAAACTAACGAGGAAAACTCCTTTCATGTCCACCCATTACTGGAGCATCCAATCCTCAGTCTTTCATCACCCACCCTATCCTTTGTCCTTCTACCGCAAACCCTGCTTATATATCCCACATCCACTGTATTACTACTCTTAGGGCCGTATTCTAAGACGTTCCAAGAGGAACGACTCTTCTTCTATGACGCGTTTGTGGTGACAACTCAACCTCCAAACGTTTTTTAAACGTACCTCTTCGGTTGTAGGCTCAACGCTCTCTACAAACAAACGAATCTCTTGATCCTATTAGTAGCATGGCTCAGACCATCCTCCAAAATAGAAGGAACAGTTCCAAGGCTTAATATGGCGGAATGCGTCGATTACCTCCGGATTTAGGCATTTTTTTCCAGGCACATCACGCATTATTTTATTTTATTTTATTTATTTCATCAACCTGAATACAGCCTCGAGGGCCATTTTACATCAGGCGTTGTAACAATAACAAAGGACAACACACACAACCATGTCCAGGTAGGAGAAAAATCCTCCAGTGGCGGGACTCGAACCCGCGACCTTTGGGTTGGCAGGCGAGGACGTTACCCCGCCACCACCGAGGCCGACGAGCGATCAAAATATCTTTTTCCATCTTTAATTATTCTTCTTCTTCTTGCTGTTTCGTTAAAGCCGCAATGAACTGTGGGCAGCAAACGTCACACGAAACGTCATCGAAGCATTACGTAGTTATGAGAATTTCAGCGATCTACTCAACAGTCCCTCCAAGCCCCTCCATCGAAGAGGAAGAGTTTGGTTTCGCTGTAGGAACGTTCTAGAATACGAATAGTGGGTAGAGTCACAACTCGCACTCTTCCTCCTCCGGCGAAGAGTAAGAGGAAGAGTATGGTTGAAAAATACGGCCCTTATGCTTAATAGGCATACTCAAGTTTCGCTTCCATGCAATAATGTTGAAAGGAATACCATTTTCTAAACTGCAATTTTTGCTCTCTTAGATACATTCGTTCCTTGATATGGTCATTATGCTACCTACGTCTATAATTCCAGCATTCGCACGCCTTTTAATCTCTTCATCTATCCTCATCCTTCATATAAAAATACTACTTCCTTCATCTATCCATTAACAAATTAATGCCATAAATAAATCTTACGCAAACGATTAGCTCATACATATTAGAGCCATACTCGTTTATAACCATACTCATTTTGAAGAATAAGTAAGTTGTACTTCTTCGTGTCTCGTAGTTTTCATAAGTCCATTTCTTAATTCTGTTAAACCTACGGATGACAACGATTTCCTACCTTTTCATTAAACTGGTCGTTATATTTAACAGTAGTTACTTTTAGAAAAGCGTAGTAGCTATATGCTCTATTAAGCACACTTTAGCTAGCAAAACCTATCTATCTAAAGTTCTCCTTTTAAATTCTTGAACTTCATGATGTCAAAGCCCAGTCTGACGCTCATGGAGCTAAAGTTAAACCCCTGTCTTTAGATTATTGTCTTCTTTCCCACTTGTCTCACACGTGGAAAAACCAGATCGTTTACACCACTAGGCTGATGAGCTTGTTCATCAGACCATGCCCTCGTCTGTAGCCTGAGGATGCAAATCAAAATCTCGGCAAAGGCAATGGCATTTCACTTTCCAGGCATTGTTTTCGTTGAACCGAAATACTGATTGCCCCGCACAAGCCTGAGAATTTCTTCAACCTTGCTTCGTTTCACTATTTTTGCTAAGGAAAGTGATGATGATAAATCAGAACCAAATAAGTCGTTCAAGACAGAGTAATAAGGAAAAACCAAGTTTTTCCCGAAGAAAACACTTTTCAACAAAATATGAATGATTTTTCTTTGCCCTCCTGATCATACTCTGACCCAATGACTTGATGTTCACTACGGTGTCCTTCCAAATTTTCCAAATATATTCTAATACTGGCCTCCTCCTTTTAACTGTTTCGATGTTTTTTCTCCTTTGATTATTGTTTTTAATTGGCAGGCTGTTGTGTCGCAGGATTTTTTCAACGAGTTTGTCTCTCTTTCTTCTCAGAGTTTTCATCATGCTTCCTTTATCTCCAACTCCTCGTTGTACTTCTTCGTTAGCGATTCACTCCGTCCATATTATCACCGTCATTCTTCGGTAACTCTACACTTTTCACCTTTGCTAGTTTGTGAAAGTAGTTGCATGAAGCATAAACACAGTGATGAAAAACGCACCAAACCACACGCTTACTATTTATACTCAATCGTTCCCATATAAAGACCTAAACGACACCATTCCTTCACCGACCTCGTTCATGGGATTAAACTTTTTACCTTGACATTATGGCACTAATGAGACTCCATTCCCAAAAATACTTCTATGACAACGAATAAATTATCTGGGACATGGAGGATAACCGATCAATCAACTACTCCTTTCAGATGTTTATGGCCCTGAATAATGTTGTTCCAAATTCATCTCATTATTTAAAAAAAGTAAATTGTGTTTAAGGATTCACGGATGCGTGTGAAGGTGCCATGAACCATCTGATTCGCACTCGCGTATTCATGAATTGCAAAAACAATAGTGCCTTGAACATTCCTTCAATGGGTCTACGCGGGAAGCCATCCTTCTTGCCCATTAATTCTCCCTTGACGGCAGATGATCGTGTTGGTGAGGTGGCTCGAGTACCGGCATCCCATCCCAAGGGTTTGAGTTCAATTCCTGCCATGGTGGAGTTAAGTGGAACCTAGATCCCTACTTTGGTGTCGTACCGTGGGATCTCCAAGATCAGTATTCCGTCTGCTGGATGGTATGCACAGCTTTGCACCTCTCGGAGCTTTCCATTTTGAGTAAGCGAATGACAACACCTGGTTTCTTCCCCACTATCCTCCATTCATTAGTTATAAAAGTAACCAAATTCCGACACTGGGTTTCCCATCACAATTTTTCATTCCTTATCTATAATAACGGGCTAGTTTCGACCATGGGTTTCTCTCCAACCATTCCCCATTCCTTAGTTATAAAAGTAACCAAATTCCGGCACAGGGTTTCCCTTCACAATTCTCCATTCACAATCTATAACAATGGGCTAGTTTCGACGTCGGGTTTCTCTCCAATCATCCCCAATTCCTTAGCTACAAGAGTAACCGGGTGGCATCAAAATGTACTCTCTGCCAATCCTCCATTACATAGCTGTTAGAGAAAACCGATACTGGGTTTCTCTCCAACCATACCCCATTCCTAAACTCTAATAATAAGCTAATGTAGACACCGGGTTTCTATCCACACATCCTCCATTCCTAATTTAATATACCTTACGCACCTAATGGTGCAAACGACCTCGGTTCTTCGTCGCCTCCCAGGATAGTCAGCCAACTGATTTACAATGGAAATAACGGATGCATACAATCATTTGCCAATATTATTAAAAAAAAAAACAACGCCAATATATCCATGCGACACCCTAGACACTTAAGATCATCATGCCACAAACTCCAGCTACCTGTGCTCATGACATGGCACCATCAGCAATTTTCAGATATTCCTTCTTTCTGCACGTGACCCATTTTTAAGGACACCTAAACGTCCCAAGTCGCATTTTTTAAATTTTCTTATGTTTCCTCCAAAGGTTTCTCGCGAGCTTCCCGAAATTGAGAATGCGGACTCACTTAGCAAACAGTACCAAGTGTCGCCTGAGTAGCTTCGCTGCACCCGCAAATAGAGCCCGGGGTTTGCACGCTTTCCCCTCCCCGCCAGTGCCGGTTGACGATGACCCAACGAGATAAGAGCCTTGATCTGGTGCTTGATTTGTGCCGCGTCACTCTCCAGACGGCCGCAATCAGGACGAAGGAGAGGAGAGACGAGATGGGCACAGAAGAGGGTGGGGAGCTTGTTGTACGCACGTACCTTACCCACTACTCCACGCTTCAATGGCATAGAGGTGGACTGGAATCTCACGCGCCGCTATGCCGCGTCAAAAGAGCCAGAGAAGGGAGTTTGGAGGAAGAGAATGTGTTCGCGAGGAGCAGCATGAGTCAAAACATAATAAATTTCACCTTTTTGTTTGTGTTACTGAAAAAATATCGCTTTCCCCGATGTCTTATCCAGTAGGTAGTAATGAAAATGATCCTCACGCTCTTTCTAGTGTTTCTTACGGTTTTTGCGCTGATTTCTAATGGTGTTAGTATCCTCTAAATGTTAACAATTCGATCAAAATATCTAATTTTGTTTTTATTTCCGTTTTAGACTAGGTGAATGAAAGAGTGGCTTCCAAAAGTAACTGCAAGAATTCTACGGATTATTTCTGCTATGTCTGCGTATATTACATAAGTTCAAAGATGAAGAAGTACAAAAATAACTCCAGGCACCAAATATTACATAGCTTAGGGTGCTTCTTTTGGAGTTCTAATAGGTAACGAAGACAAATCATAGGCTCCACACGTTTGCTGCAGTTCCTGTAAATCAACTCAACTTGAAGGAATGGATCTCGGAAATGCATGCCATTTGAAGTTTCCAGAATTTGGAGAGAGCCAACGAACCACAATGATGATTGCTATTTCTGCTTGGTTGATTGGTCTTATTTCAAAAATTGAGGCGGACTGCAGTAGGTATCCAGATATTCCATCGTCCATCGCTCCTGTCACACATGGGCCAGATCTTCCTATGCCTGAACCACCTGCCAGTGATACAGAAGCAAGTTCATCGCCAATGAAGCTTGTACCCACGTCTGACAGCAGTGACTGTGACTATGTTGACGATTCAACCAAGAGTCATCATTAGAGATTGGAAATTTAAATCCAGAATCGATTTTCGATTAATCGACTTTCGATTTTGGTTTTAAAAATCGATTTTCTAATAATTCGATTTTTTGCCCAAAATAATCGAAAAATCGAAATCAATATTTATAAATAGTTAAGTAATTGTCTGCTGAAATACGGATGTGCTGTTGTAACAAAATGCAAAATATAGGTTAATGTTCTCCGAATAATCGATTTTGCACCTGAGTTGCAATTAACCCGGCGCACAGTGGGCTCAAATCGAAAATCGCCGGACAAAAGTCCAAAATTGCTTTTTTTGAGATAACGTCTTGAAACTTGGTACATATACACACAATTGATTAGTGATTATGGAATGGTAAGCCATTTTTCATAGGTCTTACCCGTTACTTAGATACAGAGCCTCAAACACGACCAAATTTCCTAAAAAGCGCCCGCTCTCATTTTTCTTCGAAAATCTTAAACGTTGAGCAGATATAGGAGTAATGGAAGGATTTACATGAAATAAAAAACATTACCATTTATAAACAGGGTACTTTACCTATACTATGCATAACTTTCAGACATATTTGCTCATATTTGAGTCCTATTATGTCACAAAATGGCGGGCCCTTTTTTTAGACAAAATTGTACATAAAGTAGACAATATAATCCTTATTCGGAAAATGGTCTCTGGGATACTTCATTAAAGTATAAACTAAACATATTTCTAGATTTTTCCGTAAAAATATTTCAAAAAAGTTTGCGACGCCGAGAATAAACTCGATTTTTAGATCGCGCGTCGCGGCCCGGCTCCGCGCAGCGGGACGTGGAAATACAGTGACTCCGTTCGATTGTTCAAGTTGTGTGGACATTAACTCCTCGAATCCAACTTTTCCGGGCTATGCATGTTGTCACTGATTTCTAAAGATTCTAAACTGAAGATTTTGCGAGGATATTGGATCGAGAGAATGGATCAGTGCACGCGTAACTGCGGTACATTTGTTTTTCTTTGGATAATTTTCGGAATCATACTGCAAATTATGAACGTCTTTCAACTCATAAAAAGAATGCGGGTTATCGGGGTATCATGCATGTTTTCCATAAAAAAGGTAACATTAGGGTTCCCTTCTTTCCCTTCACCCTCTCCTCCCCCACCCCGAATAACACCCTCCGCCTTTACTCCCAGAGGGTGGCGCGAAAAGGAACAATTGATGATAATGTGTAACCTTAAGAAAAACATGCCTGCTTGGCAAATTACAACTTGTTTTCACTCTTCGTTATCTGACTCTTTGATGCGCCAGAAATAATAACAGTAGATACTCTCCTACAAATAACTTGGAACTGATAATCTATGTAAATTAATATTAATTTTTAAGGAATTACCTAAAGGGAATCATTTTCATATTATCATTCTTTATAGCTTCTTACAATGAAATTCAAGCTTGAGTTTAAAATCTGCATAATTTCATGAGTTTTTATTTTCAAAAAGCTCTGTTATGCGCAATATCATATCTTTGTATTGAGTGACAAACTGGATCATTATGTTTTAGCGATGGATTAATTGAAACTTAAGTCTCTAGTGGTTGTGCATTTTTATTTCGCAATACTGAGCACATACTGTAATTACATGCTGTCGACGAATATTAAAGGAATATACATAGATGAAAACACAATTAGATTCATCGATAATATATTAAACAAAACTGTAAAACTGATGTTGTTTTGCATAGAATTTGCTGCGCCAAGCCTTACGCGGAATATGGTAAAAGAGAAAAGGTATTTTGAAAATAGGATGGCCATAAACTAGAATGGCTTAAATTCGTTTTGATGTTGTCAGTACCGGTAATGATTAATTCAATAACATTAATGAAATAACATAGTAAGATACTGAAAAGAAGCCAAATACTATTTTCCGAAATGATTTTCACCCTCAGAGCAGCCTTGGTTTTAATTCACCGAGTCATCTTCAGGTAGTTGACGAATTTATGAAAGCACACACCATGTGTATATTTAGGAATGGGTAAGAAGGTTAAGAAACAGCTAGAGGAGATGAGTTGGTCGCACGTGTAACGACGCGCTCCATGAGAGAGATAGATGAAAGTGAGAGGTCTGTTTGAGGCAATGAAGGGAAAAAAACTCGAGCAAGGAATACCCGGAGAAAATGAAAGGAGAGGAACTTGTCTCGTCGGTGTTCTAATGAGGGATTAGCAAGGGTGGGTAAGGGAGCGGGCAAAGGGTGGTGGGTAGCGGGCTCCTGACTATGCGATCGCCTTTTCACTATCCTTTCCTTAACCACGTTAACCACTCACCCATCCCCGCGAATCCGTCACTACAACACCGTTGACCCAACTTCCATTGCTGATTGTTAATTTCAAGCTAAATTCTTAGTCCTCGGACGAGTCGTAATTACTACTCATACTCGCTGTTTGATTCTATTGCTTCTTCTTTGTCTACTATTAGTAATAGTTCCCGTAATTCCTTCGGAAGCCTCCTATGAGCCTTCACAGTCAAATATATGGAGGAGGAAAGCAATGGATCTGATGTGATCAAAAGTCTTTTGAATAGGTCCTCATTGGTGGCCATCCTGGAGTGTTTCCGCGTGAATCATTCTCGGAATATCCTGGCGTCCTTATTGCGAGCCTCCATCGCCTCTTCGGATATCTGGCCTAAGGGAAGAATTGCCCCTTTCGAAATTTCCGCGCCATGTATGAGCACTTTATGGACCGTGGTCGGCATGTAGTACCAGGGATAGAGCTCAATGTATAATTCGGCCGTCCTCAGGCAGTACAGTAAAAATGCCTGGTCGTTTAGTAGTAGGCCACTTGAAATTTCCTTCAGAATAATAGAAAATATTATTATAAGCTCATACTCTACTCCTGAAATGAAAATATAAGAAAACATGAATTAGCCTCGATAGCAGAAGTATAATACTCATCAAGCAAACTCACTGTTGATTTGTTGAGTGTAATACGTGGCATTGACCATATGTAGTAAAATCCAGTCGATACGAAATATGCAAAAGACACTAAAAAAACGAATGTAGCAATGCAGCGTCGATAAACCATAAGCATATTAGTCTACAGCTGCCGGTCGATTTTTCATGGCTGTTATGTTATTCATATCTTCATAATTCAAATTCAAAAATTATGATGCAGCAAAAATCGCTCGTTATTCCGGGAACACTTTTCCCACTTCCTCATGTAGGGCACCATAACACTTATCCAAATAAATTTACGAAGACTATTTAGAGCGTCATCATGTGACCCTAAATCTAATATTCGTGACAAATAATAAATCAAATATTCTTTTTTGTCATTTAATGATTTTCACTTCAAATCCGTTACTTTTTTATGGAGCTCAAGACACGTGATCTGGTGTGAAGGCATATCAGCTCACGTTTGAGGAAAAACATGTGTAACGATCCAAAAATTTAAGAAAATATAATATACGAAGGATAAAAGAAAAAAGTTATGATACTTAGAAATTAAAGTAAGCAGTAAGATCGCGTTGTAGAAGAAAAACCAAGAGAATATAACAAAATATATATGAACACAGATGAGAAAATTACGACGCATAATGTGGGTAAAAAACGTCATTGGTTAGAAAGAAGAAACTTAAAAAAATTGCTTACCTTAAGAAAGAGGTATATGTACTTTTAAGAAAATAAACAATACTGCTGTCGCCACAGAAAACTGGAGCAGGAAATATGTCAGCATTTCACGAGCCAAATAACCAGATACTATGGGTTTTCCAAACTCACGAGAGCACAGGCACAACATTACTTCACCAAAAACAAACTACAACTGCCTGTCAATATGCATTTCTTAAAGGAAATACCCGCACGTGTAACGAAAATACCCGCTAATACAGTCAACAGCAGCCCGGTGTCATAAAACGTTCCTTTTCGCGCCACCCTCTGGGAGTAAAGGCGGAGGGTGTTATTCGGGGTGGGGGAGGAGAGGGTGAAGGGAAAGAAGGGAACCCTAATGTTACCTTTTTTATGGAAAACATGCATGATACCCCGATAACCCGCATTCTTTTTATGAGTTGAAAGACGTTCATAATTTGCAGTATGATTCCGAAAATTATCCAAAGAAAAACAAATGTACCGCAGTTACGCGTGCACTGATCCATTCTCTCGATCCAATATCCTCGCAAAATCTTCAGTTTAGAATCTTTAGAAATCAGTGACAACATGCATAGCCCGGAAAAGTTGGATTCGAGGAGTTAATGTCCACACAACTTGAACAATCGAACGGAGTCACTGTATTTCCACGTCCCGCTGCGCGGAGCCGGGCCGCGACGCGCGATCTAAAAATCGAGTTTATTCTCGGCGTCGCAAACTTTTTTGAAATATTTTTACGGAAAAATCTAGAAATATGTTTAGTTTATACTTTAATGAAGTATCCCAGAGACCATTTTCCGAATAAGGATTATATTGTCTACTTTATGTACAATTTTGTCTAAAAAAAGGGCCCGCCATTTTGTGACATAATAGGACTCAAATATGAGCAAATATGTCTGAAAGTTATGCATAGTATAGGTAAAGTACCCTGTTTATAAATGGTAATGTTTTTTATTTCATGTAAATCCTTCCATTACTCCTATATCTGCTCAACGTTTAAGATTTTCGAAGAAAAATGAGAGCGGGCGCTTTTTAGGAAATTTGGTCGTGTTTGAGGCTCTGTATCTAAGTAACGGGTAAGACCTATGAAAAATGGCTTACCATTCCATAATCACTAATCAATTGTGTGTATATGTACCAAGTTTCAAGACGTTATCTCAAAAAAAGCAATTTTGGACTTTTGTCCGGCGATTTTCGATTTGAGCCCACTGTGCGGCGTGAGAAAATGGTCGCTCACACGGCACGGTAGAGGCAACTATAGATAAAATCCTGCTGGCTGGTTTGAATACGTGGGGATATTCTCCCTTAATCTCCTTCCAAGCTTGTAGTGGACTAGAGTTGGACTTGCGGTCGACTGGAGGGCGGTTTACGAACTGGCGCAGCTCGATTGGCAAAATTCAAACGCTGTAGCAAGCTAAAAATCGTAAATCGATCGGCTAGAATCGATTTTGATCGGGTTTTCAAAACAAAAAGTCGACTTCGATTAAATCGAAAATCGGAGGGTGATAATCGATTTTCGACAAAAAACCAAATCGATTTTCCAATCTCTAGTCATCATTATCCAACTCAGGAAGAACATGATGACCTGATACGTGATCTGGATTTACCTAAATATAAAGCAGAGTTCCAAGTATCCCGCCTACAAGAGTGGAATTTGTTGGTTAGCAGCTGCAAGGCCTGACAATGTAAGAAGCTTACATTTGTACAGTACTACAAGTATGAAGATTTCATATGTTACTGTAGTAAAATCAGCAGCATTTTTGATGCAATTGGGATTGAAAAAAAAATCCGCTGCATGGCGTCCTTTCCTAAACAGCTCAGTTAGCAGTTTGAAAGCTGTGTGGTTGCATAATGGCAGTCAATATCCATCTCTTCCTGCTGGCCATTCTGTTTAATTGAAGGAGAATTATATCAGTGTTCAAATATTAATAGAAAAGACTCAGTACAATCACTATAAGTGGGATGTTTTTGGTGACTTTAAGATCATAGATTTTTTGCTGGGATTCCAGGAAGGATTGACCAAGAACCCATGTTTCCTTTGCCCACGGGACAGTCGAGCAACTGGCATACGCTGCATTCAACGAGAGTGGCCTTTAAGGAATGAACTTTTTCCAGGACAGCACAATGTTCTACATTAACCTCCAGTTGACAGGTAAAAGATCTTACTGCTACCTCTCCACATTAAAATTGGGACTAGTAATGCAGTATGTCAAAGCTTTGGTTAAATAGTCAGGTACTTTGCAGCATATTCGCTCCATGTTCCCACGTATGTCTGAGACAAACGTATTTGCTGGAGTTTTTACAGAACTGAAGAACACGGAGAACGATTTCATCATGGAATCACGGTAAAAGGGCAGATGGGATACAAGCATGATGGGGGACTACGTTTGGAGTTTGGTGAGGGATAGCTCGCAAGAACATGAAAGAAGAGACGATCACAACTTCATTTTTAACTAGTTGATTGACAAGTCAGTGATGTTGAAACAAATCCCATTTCATATCATCAGATAAAATTAAACTATTTTTTTATTTCCTTTATGTTTCTAGCTGCTTTTCAATCCTACCAGAGAATAGTTGGTGCTAAGTAGAGACCTAATGTATTTCAATGTATGTACTTTAATTTTTTTAACTCAGTATGCTTGATTTAAATAGGAATTATGAAAAAACTGAGAGAAACGATTGCTCTTTATGGCGATAAAATGTGTAGTGTGACCAAGTAAGTGGATAAATTGGGGCGGGAATTTCTATCAAATAGAAAGGAAAAGTAAATGTGCAACTTTTCTTTGCATAAAAAAGTACATATTTCTAAAATATAGGTACATGTTAACTTGAGAACTAATAATATATACTTGAGACCTATTGATGTTATGGATATAAAATTGATATTTTTGAACTCAGGGTGCCTGAATAACATAAGAACCGTGAAAAATTGAGAGGAACAAAAAGTTGCCCAAATATTTTAATTTTTGTAATTATTACTATTACACTTAAAATAATCTACCGGTTATGGTAGGTTTTAATGTAAATGATAAAAAATCCTTTAGATTTTAACATGTTCAGTATTTATAAAAATTAAGGTATCATATAGGATGTAAAGTTAGAGATTAGATATTTAATTACCGCTTTTATTTTAATTTTTTTTATCCATAGTAGCTGCCTCCAGTGTCATTGTTATTGAATTCATGGATTTGGACTTCAATTTTTGCTGTAATTTTGCTAATTAAGCGAAATATATTCTGTGCTGGTACCTAAATGCTATTAAGATTGAGTTCCCTGAGAGAAAATACTTCTGATTGACAGTTTTATGCAGAAGATGAAATCATATCAGATAAACATTACCATTTTCCCCATTCATTAACCATTCTTGCATTTCACACTACGCGATTTCAACTCCAATTCACGAAGAAAATAGCAGGCAAAGAAAATATTGTTTTTTACATGAGACAGACTACACGTTTTTCTATGAGTAGCCAGAACATTAATTAAAAGACATGTATGTCCTTCTGCGGAGGAGCTTATTTGTATTATGTATATTATGCCGCACGATTGGGGAGGAGCAGTTGGGACGGTGTACGGTGCTCTCTCTCTCTCGCCGAATGACGAAAATTTCCCCGATGGCGAGGGGAACTTGTCTGGATCGTGCCGAAGTGTGCACAAATGGTGATCGAATTAGTGTTTACGGCTGGAGAACTAGCTTTCCGATCCGAGGGCCTGGGTTTGAGTTCCGGCAGTGAGGGGAGATTTTTTTCTCTACTATACTGATGCATAGTCGAGTGCACTGGTTAAGAGAACACTTCCAAAGGAAATCTCGACAAACTCAATAAAATAGACCGTATAAGGCTTAGAGGAACCACTGCATTATTAAAAAAACGCAGCAGACTTAGTCCACAAAACTATTTACTAAAATACTGTATGACTTATTTCGTACCCTATGGTACCCTCAGGAATACATATAGTACCCGAGTAACGTTTGATTGGCGAAACCGTTAGCACAGTATTTTAATAAATAGTTTGTAGAACCTAGGAGGTCTACTGCGTATTGCTCTTTATGGCGATAAAATGTGTAGTGTGACCAAGTAAGTGGATAAATTAGGGCGGGAATTTCTATCAAATAGAAAGGAAAAGTATAGGCTAAATCTTTTACGTAAATTCGAAGCAAAATATCACACGGAAGACGTTCAGCGTAATTCACTAAAGCCAAAGTATTGAGGGATAAACTACCACAAGTATAAGGCAACGGTCATCGATTTCATAAGGGATAAATAATTTAAGATGATTCAGTTTCCGCGGACAATATGAGACCAAATAGTTGCGACAGATCTTTTCTATGAAGTTATCACTCTGGTTAGGTAGAATAATGTTTTAAATTGTGTTTTTATAACTTATCATTACTCCTAACACCTCACCCCGATTTGATTTTCTGCATCAACTAGTATTTCATAATATCGATGAGTTGTTATTATTATAAATTCTAGTCAGAATTAGTAGCATAACCGGTGCATTACATGTAGGCACGTTTGTCAATGTAGCACGCTCCTTGTTTCTGGTTCTGCCCTGCACTGTTCACTTGACTGCTTTTTGGTTCGCGCTCAGCAGACGGGAAAGCGTGGGGGGTTTGACCTTGAACTAAGACGAGAATTGCATACCTGATGTGAAATCACCAGGTGCTCCACACCATGCGGATGGCTTGCACAGTAGAATCGTATATGTAGCACTGCGTCCGTCTTATTGGACGGAAACCTATGGACCCCTAGGCCTCTTTTATCAACAATTGGATAATGTCGACGCCGGGTTTCTCTCAGCCAGTCTACCATGACCCAAATAACTTCCTCTTACCAAATTTCCAATTCTTAATAACACAAATGATCTTTGTTCTGGGCTGTCCCATAAATAATCGAAATACATGCAATATGGAAATATTGGGGTAGAGTCAAGATCAGGGACGACGGAGTTGTCACCGTCGTTTATAATTCAAGTAATAACTAAGTAAACTTAAAATGAAAATTTCGCCATTTTACTGAATATATATTTATTGTTTCTTGTAGTTTAACTATACTGAAACGTTTTCAGGAAGGCTTTATCAAGAGTAATTTCCAATTGATGTTACAATATAGCAAAACTGGCTGAAACAAAAAAAAAACAAGCAACTGTATCCAGGATTAATTTTTGAAGATGCTACGATGAGCTAAATTAGTTGAAATAATAGAAATATATTCAGTGGAATTACAGTTTTTATTTTAATATTTTGAATTAAGCTTTGAAATTCAACAAAATCTTGGCTTCAAACATCGCTCACATTCTTACAAATGTTGGTAGATATTTTGAATAGTTACAAATTCGTTTAATACATATTTTGTTGCCGTGTTTAAACTTGCCTTTCATTAATCTATCTATATCCCTGCTATTCATTAGGTCTCTCTTATGTTTAATGTCTCCCTTGGGCCCTCCCTAATTTCTAAAAATTCTACAACATGAAATTTATGTCTCTAAAAGAAACAGCCGGACGTGAGGCACGGGAAGAAAGTACTGCAAGAAAAAAACTAGGCGGGATCAGATGAAATATTTTAAGGAAAGGCGGAAAGTGAAAATTTCGGGACTAATATTTGACTAATAAGCAGCAGGAGGGGGATCTATTTAAAAAAATTCGTACCGTAATGAGAAAAATAAATGGAAATAAACTGTGAGAGTACATATTGACAAACGGCGGAAACGTAGACGACAGCTGAATTGAAGACGAACTAATTAGGCAGTTTTAATAATCTTTATTTTCTCGTCTTGTCTGGGATTTTTTGAGAGGATCATTTGAATAGTGCCAAAATAATTACGAGATTAAGAGCATTCAGTTGGTACTAGAAAAGGTAATCATGAGTATCATGCTGCAATTCTTTTTATTCTACAATTCGAGAACTATCGTGCCACATCGTGCTTTCCTATTAGAGATTTTAAAAACGCCGACGCTTGGTTTATTACACTCTTACTTCCCATCTCAAATAATCCTATATGGAAAAACCAATATTTCCGCCCTTTGTCGTGTATTTAAACATCATGTGTCAATCAATCACCTCCTCTTTATCTTTACAATGTCTCAATTTGCATGCTTCCTTCCCCACTTATGTGATTGTGCTTAACCGTTACGATATACACTGGAGAGAGAAATCTCTAGTTTACCACCGGTTAGCATTGTCGTTCAGCACCGACGTTTCTAATGCTATGTCTTCCATCATCTTCAATGGGAATGCTAGAGCAAGGATGTGTCGGGTTTATACATGTTTTCTTAAACTTGGTATAAACACATATTAACCCTGGAGCCCTGGCTCTAGCATACACCCTGAAGAAGGTGGCAGACTTAGCATTCGAAACGTTAATTCTGAATGACACTGCTACCTGGTCGTAAACCCGATGTTACTTCCTTCAACCTGTTCGACCGGAAGACCTTCACTATGATTCAACCACTCAATTTAAGCAATCTTATTTGATTCTCATAGACGATAATGACATTAAAATTAGAAGTAGTAAGATTAAAATTAGTAGTTTTATTAATAGCATCGTCGATCTTTATCTTTTGAGGGCATCGGGCTGGTTTGTAGGACACAGCTTTGGCGTACCATCTCGAGGGACCCAGTTCGAATCCTGGTAGATTTTACAGTGGAATACCATTCCAACTTGGGTGCCATGTGAAGAGCATTTTTGAGTGTTGTACTCCGTCTTTCGGATGGAACATTAAACTCTGGTCCTCCAGGCACCTGCCATTGAGAGTAGGCCTACATCGAATCTTTCTCCACCAGTCCTACATTCCCAAAATAATCATTCCCTTACCAACCCTTCCGTGATTTTTTGGACTTTATTTTTTATAGCTAATTCAACAAATATTAAATTTGACAAAAATCATATCAATATGCATAGAAAAATAAAAATAAAAATCTTGCTTAACTCATTTGATAAATTTTTCTCAATGGTTTCCCAGCGCAAGCTAAATAATTACCCCAGAAATATCTTATTTTTGGAAATGAGAAATTTCTACAGAAATGAAAATTTTATATTTTTGGGGTAAAAAATTAAACAGAAATTAATTTTGTACTGAATTAATTTTACTTATTTTATAGAGGTAGTTATACTTCTATCCTAGTTAAATAAATATACAAACATTTGAATACCTCTCCAACACTGCTAGATACCTATTGTAAAATAAATATGGCAACAATTTTGGCGGGTTAAAAAAGTAAAATCCCTGAGGGAGCATAAACATCGTAGTTGACGCAAAAAAAAATATTTTTCTGATCTGCAACGAATGAACAGTCCATTAATTTCCAATTTCACAGAAAACGGAGACCTTTAAAGCCATTCAAAATCCTAACAAATTTTAATAGAACTATGGGAGCGAAGTTGATCCTCATTTTCATTGAATTTCATTGAATGTAAATGCTATCCACGTCTATTTCCATTCCCAAGCTTTCACGTCTGAGGTAATGACCTACAACTGATTTAAAAACTCTAGAAGTTATCACCAAGGTAATTGTGAGGGAGTATGACTCATCGTATTTTTTCGATTTTTTTCTGAAGGTTTCAAATACAAAAATAAGGTACAAAAAATAATTTTTTTCGCCGTGCTCATGCAAAATACATTATATAATTGCGATTTTCGAAAGGTGTAGAAAATGAAGAGAAAATTATATTTTTCCTGTTTTTAATATGACCATTGTGAAAAAGCAGCATTCAAATATTTTCCAATGATGTAAAAAATATCACATTAATAAGTGCACAGCAATAAGTATTGTAGAGCACAGCGGCAGCCTAGAAAAAGTGATGAAGAGGCTCACAGGAAAAATATAATTTTCTCTTCATTTTCAACACCTTTCGAAAGTCGTTAATATAGGGTGTACTTCGCATCAGCGCGCCTAAAAAATTATTTTTTATGCTTGTTGCAAGTATTCGAAGCCATCAGAAAAATAATTCGAAAAACTACGATGAGTCACTCTCCCTCACAATTACCAATAGCGATACTATTCCTCGTTTCACATCAGAAGAAAAGAAGATATCCTCGTGATTGCAAGTCCTACCTCGCCTCTGCCGGAGGTGTGGTGCACGAGGGCGGCGAGAGAATTGAAGCAGAGAAGGTGGGAAGACAGGCAAGTGACGCTGGTGAATTCTGGCTGGTGGCTCCACCGTGCGACGGGAGGCCAATGCTCCGTCAAAAATCGTCACCCATCGTCACCTCTCGTGTCGAACTCCGTCAGGCCCCCGGAACGAGAATCCATTTCCCTAGCCGCCTGCGGCCACTGGACGCGCCCGAAAATGGATGTGACGGCCGCCGATGAGCCGCGTGGGGGCGGAGAAAACGCCAAGACTTGACTGAGAGGAAAATTACCGCTAACTGACACATCCTCGAGAGAGATCGAGTGAGTGAGTGCTGAGGGCCCGCCGTTGGCCCACGCGATCGCGACACCACTCAGCCACTTTGTGACCAGGTGGTCCCAACGTATGCATGACCTCACATATTCGAGTTAAAAATTGTTAGAGGGTTTGGTTAGAGGGAATCACAGACGCTCGAATAGTTTAGCGTTAGATAGCAGCACTGGTTTTTCCCACAGATGAAGGCATTCTTTCAAAAATAGTGGGATTGATAATGGCTCATGACATCTTCGATATGAAATTAAGGACTACTGAGATATTTGTGGTTGAAAAAGTATCATAAAAATGTCCATGTTCGGACATGGAATTACAGACGCTTGAATGGTTCAGCGTTAGATAGCAGCATCGGTTTTGTTCACAGATGAAACCATTTTGTCATATATCGTGGGATGGATATAATGACTCATGCCGTCTTCAGTATGGAAATAAAGATTCTTGAAATTTATGTGGTTTAAAATGTATCATGAAACACAGACGCTTGCCTATTATATCGAGAGATCATTGATTGGGGGAGGAAATATTGATTTTGTCCATAGTTGAAGCCATTATGTCATATAACATGCCATAGAGAATGGCTCATGCCATTTTCGATGTAAAAGTGAGGAATATTAAGGTTTTACGGTAGAAAATGTGTCATATCATAGTAACTTCATGTAACTACGCTTACAGTATGAACTGCTGTGGCAGGCTAACAGTAATAATTTGTCATATTGAATTAAAATTTTCACCAATTAATGATGTTATCATAGAAATTAATTGTATGTTGGATAGATGGTGAAAATTTAAGTAGTTTATGTTTTATAGCTTTAAAAATTGTTTTAAAAATAGAAACTTGGTAAATATTTAACATTTTTATTTATGGTATCTATTTAATGTTCATTTGAAAATATTAAAAAAGCCGTGGCAAAATCTACAAGAATTATTAAATTATTACATTTGTGGGGTCAATGGCATAAATGAAATGAGTTAATTTACTTTTTTCTATCATTTTTCCCAAAAGATACTGCATATCATAATTAAGATATTATAGATTTGATGGAAGAGCAAAATATTAACTTCCTGGAAATCATATTCTAAAAAGTTCTGATCCTAAAAGTTCCCCGAAACCCTCAACATTCTTATTGGCAAACATACAAAAATACTTTTTTACTTCAAAATTTTATAAATGTACAATTGAAGTATGAATGCTTATTTATTTACATAAAAACAAAATTAAGAATAACATTAAAATAACGTCAATATTTATCTACTAAAGAGGTTCACCTAAAATTTGTAAAATAAGACACCTTGATGATCAAAACTTTTATTTTTTTCATCAACACTTCCATTGTACAGCAATGCACTAATATTTCGGAAGCTGCGAGTAAAATAATTGTGAAGCTAAGAGGAGAAAAAAGGATCTGAGTAAGGAATAAAAAAATTAATTCGAGTTTTCTATTTCACGTTCTACGAGGATTCAAATGGAGCAGCTATCTTTAAATCTCCACGCTACGATTTCACAACGTACTAATCAACCTAGCTGCAAAACTCGACAATAAGCCGGCCCGGAAAGTTAAATGTTACCGGTTCGTTACCCACCTTGGCCAGATGTTTTATTTGTCTCCGACTAAAAATTGAAGGTTAGACGGTGCGACATAAGTTGAAGAACCTAAAATCCAAGTGTACAGCCACTACTGATTTCTTTCCGATTTTCATGCGAAGTGATGTGTAAAAAATGGATCGGTTGACTATAAATTAATTTCTTTCGATAAAGTGACGAAAATGACCTTTTCAAGATAATTACACCATTTTAAAACTGTCTGATCATATTGCCTATCAAAGGGCATTGCGTAGTGGTAATGAAGAGACCTGCCTTCTCCAATAAAGGCTGTTGGCTCAAATATTTTAAAAGCATCACCTTGTTAAAAGGCACCATTTAAATTTATACTAACACCGATGTAATCCACTTTTGAAGAGCACTTCGAACCATGCCAGTCAATCACTTATTCATTACCTTGGCTTGGAAACAGGAAATCAAAACTTGATGTTCAAGACCAGACGACTGGTTACCGTTGCAATTACAACTGCGGAGCGTTGGTTGCAATAGCCATTCCCTGGCGTAAAACTCGAGCAATGGATAAGAAATTAAGACAATTCTTAGGGGAATAAAAACATGGAGAACCTTAATTTCATGTTTATCGTTCTTCGATCCAACACCATTGAATATAATGGCACCGGCATCACTCGCATAACATTTACGGTATTTGCACAAAACCTATCGTCATTTTGCAGTGGTGCTACCAAAGGGCAAAATAAACACCTTGAAAATTAACGCATATTATTCACAAAACTCTTCCCATTCCACAACATTTTCTCGGTCTTCAAAAAACCAAATTCCGAATTCACTGACAACGACAAATCTAACAGCTTTCACTCAAATCTTGAATTTTTCGTTTTCACCTTCACTTTCGTATTCAACAAGGCATGGATTTTTATTGGGAGTCTCCACATCAAAAGCAGACTTGAGAGGAAATGATGGCATAATTAATCAATTCAGCCGGGGTAGCGTGCTAGGGAGGGAGGTTGGTTGCATAGCTACGTCGTGCAAAAAGAGAAAAAAAGTTAAGAATTTACGCATCACTCAAGGGATTCTCTCATTGACGATGCTATTGAGACAATGGTTTTAATGTTAATTTAAAGGTCTATAAAAACACTCAGTCCACTATAAAAACTCATACCTATCGTTAGCTAAATATTTCCTGAGAAATGGAACGCTCATAAATTTGATAGCCTAAACAGTTCCTTCTTAAAGTAATCGCAGAAAATGCAAAAGAGCTGAAATGCAAAAGAGAGAAAATGCTGTGTGGATTTTATGCATTGAGTTAATGTTTTTACCTTATAAAATAACAGAATATTGGATAGGGAGTGTATAAGTACGCTAAATTATGATTTATAGCCTTAATAATTATAATTAAAAGTTGAAACTTTATAATAATTTAAACGTGTTCATGTAGTATCTATTTCGTGTTCGCTGGAAAATATTAAAAATGTAATACTGTCGGTATTGTATGCATACCTAGTGCACATAGTTTCAAAATACGTGAGTGGCTGATAAGTGATAAATCACCAACCAATGTCAGACATTATCTTTAGCGATCAATATATTGCAATTGATTGGAAAAGGGATTTTAGCAGCAAGGGTGAACAGAAAGATGATCAATGCATACATACCTATTTATTTAATCTAAGGACACGTTCATTTCACTATTATGTCGTCTTCGAACCCTTACCCGCTATTTTCGAGCGCCAATTTTTTTACGTGACGTCACTAAGTGGACTTCATAACCGTAGGGTGAATGTTTAGAAGACTGCAAGGGCGTAGGCCAGGAAAGATTTCCACCATTCTCCCTAATCCGCCATGAGCTATTCTGTAGATTGCAGCTGTAATCAAAGAGTCTGTTCAGCTTATACCGCAGAACGGATACAGAGAAGGAGTTAATTTCTTAATGCTAATGCTTTACAACCCCTTTAATGAATATTTCTACATTATTTATTTAAAATGCAATTATATATGCACCAATACACCTCTAAAAAGTTTTGATCTTTAATAAAAGAACGAAAGTACAAATAATGGGATACCATGGGAAGTTGAGACATGGTTTAGGAGAATGAAACGTGTTTTCCGTAGTAAATTAGTTTTCGTAGATGAAGGAGGGATTAATTTACTTGAAAGCGCATAATTTATTTAAAAGGTCCTTTCTCGGGAGCTCTCTGGTGTGTCTGGGTTCCCGTTGCGTAGGAACGTTAAGGAAGCGAATCACGTAGGTTATACGGTTTCAGTGGACTTAAGATAGATGGTTTAACGGTTAAGATGTAACGAGACTATCAGTAATTTCACGGACTTTAGCCTGTGATTTAGTTAACTCGGAGTTGCTTGGTTTTTTATTAAACTGCGATGTAAAAGTGCGAAAGAAACATCGTGAATAGTATTTCGTTATAAGGAGATGGATGAATCTTACTGTAAAATAATGGAAATATTGCTTAAAATTGAATATAACTTCAATGTTTATCTAATTCAAGTTGGCTTTTCCATAGAAGTATATCCAAGGAGCTTACCTGATTATGTAGATACTATCTTGAAATCCTTAATTATAGCTTCGTTGACTAGAGATGTAATAAATTGCTGAAGGATAGCTGTCTTCTTTCAGCACGCAATTAATTCTTTAGGTTTTCAGTTCTATGGATTAACATTTTCTTCATTACAATTAATTATATGCCTAAATAAATTAAAATAGACATTTTATGAACAAAATTATGTCGTGACAACTCTTCGCATCGTTTTCAGAATTAATTGCGTCTATAACGGCGCACAGTGGTTCACAATCCCTAAAACGTGGTATTCATGGTGAGAAAAATGAAGTTATTATGTCGGATTTTTTAAATAAGGGGATTGGTAGATTATATCTCGAGATGACTGAAAACGCAGAAGGTAGGTGTTCAGATGTTCACCTGTCCATCTGATACAGACGGATAGTGACCGCTGCTCGGGTAGCCAGTCCATAGTTTCCCAGTATGTGAAAGTCACGTCAACTTTGGGCCTCTGCCTAAACCATAGTTTTCGACCGATTATTATTAAAAAAAATGAAATCATAGACGGAAAGTATTTAAAATTTACATATATGATTTTAATAGCGGTATATGCTCGTCAAATTGCAATAATTTCTATTTTTCATAAAGAAAAAAATTGTATTTTACAAAAGAATTAATTAGTTTTTCATAAAAAAAGTAATATTGCGGGACGTTGCGGGATGGTGATTTTTTTTGTTTCTTGTAGGGCATATAATTATTTCTTAGATGTTAAAAACCGCTCTTTCACGTGTCCCCAAAAGAATTTTATAAACAAAAAAGTCTGGCACTGCGCCTGAAAACCTTCAGCGAAATGAGAAAACCGACGCCCCTTCCTATAGCAACTAACAAAAATGCTTATAATTCTGTATATTTCTGATTTAAAAGAATATTTTATTAGTTCTGGGATTTAAGGTTTGAATTATGTGAGTAAAGCCTGAAATTTGGCCAGAGCAACTACAAGTTGAAGTTTCTCGTGGAAAACGGATCACTCGTGGACGACTTCCCCATCGTGCTAACTTCTATTGTGCCGGAAGGGGTAAAGTGAATGATAGTACATTGTAAACCATTAAAAAAGAAAGCAATACGGTCTTACTGCTCGTTACAACCAAGCGTTTAAACGAAAATTGCGAAATATGTGTACCTATACTTTAAAATCGATGGAAAGAAACATGAAACCTTGGTCAATTTGGCATATTGTTCTCTAAGTTTTATGGTTGTAGGTTTTTTCATGTAGTTTAATGGTTGTAGACCTTTTTCATGTAAAGATTCGAGAAATAACTTTCCTATCCATGGAAACTTTTAATTTTATGTTTTTAAAAACATAAAGAACTAATTCCTTTCTGGTGTTGAACTCAGGGCAATGCCCGTGTATCTTTTTAAATTAATCCATTGAAAAAAATATAAAAGCGTGATAAAAATGTTTACAAAGACCACGAAAATTCTCAATGATGCGAGTAACAAGCAAGCAAGGAAAGTTGGCTAAACATAGGCTGGTGTAAGTGGACCCTTGAAGATGAAAATGTCATTGTTATTGAAAATTTCAAGTGAGTTGCAAGCAAGCTTTAGCTATGATGTTTCTCTGTAAAACATGAAATGCAAGAACAGCATGCTTATGAACCTCATCATACTTCTGAAGGTCACGTTCTATATTCAAGGAAATAAAACGGTGAAGTACTTCTTAACTTAAATGAATTGGTCTTTAAATGAAAATGTTTAACAGCTGTAAGCTTTGCGGGCAGAATAAATATTTTTTCGCGAGCCGCATAAAATATTTCGTGGGTAGCAAAACGGCCGCGGCTCAGAAGGTACCCTATAATGCATTTAATGTTAATGCTTTTCAATGAAAACTGTAATAATCTTCAATAGTTAGACGATTTTAAATGAATATCAGCAAATAATATAATTTAAGGATTGTAACCGTAAATTGATTGATTGAGTTTGAGAGAGAGAGATTGATCGATATAAATCTGTCGGCCTCGGTGGCGGAGGGGTAACGTCCTCGCCTTCTAACCCAAAGATCGCGGGTTCGAATCCCGCCTGGGGAGGATTTTTCACTTCCCAGGGCATGGTTGTTTGTGCCTGTCCATTGTTAATTGTTAATACCCCGATGTAAAGGCCAATAAGAGCTGTTTTCGGTGATTCTTGAAAATAAAATAAATAAAAATAAAAATGCTTTGGTTGTTGTAAATTTGTGTTCGATGTATTACTGTTACAGTTCAGCTACTTCTAACGCATATGCATATAAAATCATAATAACTAATAAATAGGTTGATATTGAATAAATATAAGTCCAGCTAAATGAAAAGGATTTTAAAATTTCAATTAAGTTTTGAAAAAGGGGCGCCTTATATGTAAATACACGTTCTATACATTATTAAATAGGCTATTAAATATGCATTCAAATTAATTTGGACATTAATCCATCAAATACCTAAAAATATAATAATATTGCTAACATTATTCTAATAATTTGATTTTAAAATACATTTGAGCAAGACTATGGTTTACAGATGTGAAAGTGTAATTACTGTGTTGTTTATGAATATTTTTTTGTAAAGAGATTCATAATTCGATTCCTTTCATTTATAGTTTGGAAGAATAAAGGGTTATAAATGACAATAATGTATATATATTATCATAAAACATTGCAAATCGTGTTCGTTGAATGCATAATATCGTTAAAAGCTATTGAAATACGCACTGAGTAGGTTAAATTGCCTTATGTGCAGCCTTTATAGCCAGTATATAAAGTACTGCAAGCCTCAGAAACAATGAAAAAATAGTCTGGCAACGAAAATGAAAAAAGATAAAAATTTGCATTTATTTTGCGTTTAAACTTCAAATAATGCAGTTTATCGATCGATAGAGAAAAATCGGTTGCAAAAATTAAATTTTTTTATGCTTTGGCCTCATTTTGGTCGAAAGATGAAACTTGTATATCAATTATTTCATATTTTAATGAAAGATAGAGAATTACTCTACACGTTAATTATTCGTTTTTCTCGTTAACTCTCATTGAAAAACAAAACACTATCTGGGCTCGAAAAAAATAAAAATATTGTAATTTTTTTCCTGACTCAACACCAAATTCCAATCCTCCCTGAAAATTTCAATCTTTTGGCTTGATTAAAAATGCCCATGAATTTGTATCAGTGAGTGAGTGCAAACATATGTATGAAAATTTGTATTCAAAAGAAAAAAGTATTAGTAAATAGTAAAATTTAGCGAAAAAAAATGTCATGCAATGATTTTTTAAAAATCCGATGTCATATTCGATATCAGCGACCTCAGAAACATACATGAAAATTTTCATTTTAATCGCAAAATATTTTCTTGCCAAGGCCACGTTTTGGGGATTCTGAACCACTTTGCGGCGTTCAATGCCAATGTTTGCTGGGGAACGGCAGGAAATTCTCATATGTCAGTATTTGACGGACGTATCACCGTGTAAATTATCATCTAAACACATATCAAGCATTCTTTCATGCATGTTAAGCTCAACGAGTTCATAAAATCATGTATGCGGAATGCGTGCATCAACTGTTTATAGTTGTCACATCTACCACTGAAAGACTTTGGTACCACCTTCAGAAATGAGCGAGATAGAGCTGAAAATAGCGTTAGAGCATTTAAGAGTGAAAGGGTGTAGAGTGTAGGGTTCACCCTACGTGGAACGGAACAAGGCCTAAGTTTAATTGTAGACACAAACTGTCCATGAGAAATTAATTTGAAAATTGAAAGCACAGAATTAATAAATTCTCTAATTGAAACGATTGGGATCTTATGCCCGTGTAGTTAGGTGCTCCAAAATTAGTCCTACAAACATGAGTACTCAAGTAATTTAGAGAACGGCACCTTTCCGAATGTCTTACGTTGGATTATATTCTTCAAACAGGATGCTTATCTTTAATAATTCCTCTCAGAGGCGCTTGAACGTCTAAGATCATTCTGACGAAGGTTTTCGCGGCGTTCAGGTTTGCAGTCAGGAAGGTTTCCGGGATTCATTCGCGTTGTCATTTTGGTGGCGACGTTTCACCGACTGTGCTGTAGGCGTCCAGGCTGAAGTGGAGAATGCTTCGAAAGCGTTCTAAGCATTCTCAACTTCAGCCTGGCCTGAGGACGCCTACAGTATAGAATGTGAAACATCGCCACCAAAATGACAACGCGGACGAATCCCGGAAACCTGCCTGACGGCTAAGTTCATTTCTTATATATTGCCTTCAACTTTTATGAAGTTTACAACAACCTAGTCAAATTTGAAAAATATCCATCCAAATTTGAGACGAATCCAAATATGCTTAACGTCAGTTATCGAGAGGATAAAAGTGTTCCCATGATGCAAAGTCTTTGCCCGAGTTGAAAACTCTCGCAGGAAATTGATGACCGGACTGGACCCGTTCATTTATTTGAACTGTGCATGGAAAGTCTTGAAAGCTGCAAGAAATACTTTTGTTCTGAGAGGACCCTTAGGCCGAAACTTCATTTGAAATGGAGTCTCCATCCGTTTTATTTGCTGCCCATCCAGATTCGCAATGCCGCTCCGTGAGAACTGAAACGGCAAATTAAAGACTCGCTGAAGCAATATTTTGGATCGCAGCTCTGCCGCAATAGTATGACGGGCATATCTGGAACACGCGGGGTTCACGCAATATGTCATCCTTTTTCGAGGTCACGTGAATCATCACCGTCAAGAAAACTATGGGAAGCATTTCAGTAAAACAAAGCGATTCACGTAAAATGTAACCCCACTCCCCATGAGGGTGAACTTTGCGGGGCAAAAATAAGTCTCACGTGCGTGCAACTACGTTAGGAAAGGTAAAACCATGAATATAGAATACTGGATGGGAGTCAATCTGGATCTGTTGCCGAAAATTCCGCAGGCTAGGCTACCACGACTAAGGCGATGGCAGCGCTGTAAACAAACGGGTATTGGTAGAACTATTGGCGGCGGTTTAAACTAGCCACAGAGCGAGTACTAAGGGTTATGTTCGGGTAAATGAATAAGTATCTCTTCAGGGAGAAATAACTTATAAAATTTAGATTGGATTAAATACCGATGCCTTGAACTAAAAACGTTAATTCATAAAAAATTCTTAACTTCATCAATTCATTTTTTTTTAAACCGATGTAGATATCCGGGAATTCCATTATGGTCAGGGTTGTTTCCTTTGCAAAAATTGCAATTACAAATTATCTACCTATTTTCCTACTGATCCAGCAAGAAGAAAGAAAGGTATGGGTATTGAACTGCCGGCTGGAAAAGTGGAAACCTATGTTCTTTATGCCTATGTTTGCCGTGTTACCTATTAATAATCGGAGTCTGAGGTAATTTCACAATTTTTCTTGAGTTGAACGGAATACTTCAGCCCTGTTGTCTAAACATATTCCCAAGTAGTGTGTCATTGCCTATTATCCTCGCAAATTTCAACTCCCAACAACAAATTTCAACTCCCGCTGCGATCTGGATTCAAGACGGCGGATTACATTAGTTAATTGCGTGTCATCACTTGGGGTATAGTAACCTTGAATAACCTTAGCGACGCTAGCTCTACCTACCAACTACCCACAGCTAGAAATTGTAACTTCTATAGGGTGCGGAATTTACCGACAACAACGCTTACTTATTTTCACGGGACATGATGGCGGATTTCCGTCCACTATCTGTATTCATGGTAAAACCCTACGTACTAAGCAGTCACTGCAGATTTATGTCACCTTGGCAAGCAAGCGCTGCTGGATTTACGTTTAAAATTGCGCACAGACGTTTAAAATTGCGAAATTTCCTGCGAAAAAATTACTTGACTGTCCAGGGATTCGAAACCCAGTTCAGAGTAAGGATGGTTTTCTCACGGTGAACTTAGCACATTCTCGTAAATCATCAGTGGCTTACGTTTGTCAAAGTTTTACCATCTTGAATATCGTCAAATATACTGAAGTTTCAGGTGATATTGCGTTGGCTTTAAATATTGTGGATCGACAAAAAGATGTGTAAATTTCCTTAGTAAAAAATTCTCCCTTTTGTGAAAAAATGCGGTCTTTATTTATCAAGCCATTATCGTCAATGATTGACAAAACGGCTTACGGAGATTTTGTCTTTGTGATTGGAGAGGACTGAGGATGTTTACGAGTCTGAAACCTTATAGCCTGTTTACTGAAATGAAATCCAATGTAATAAGTGTACCTACTGACTATGAGTGTTCTTTTCTTATATGTACATTTAAAGCATGTGTGTGTGTGTGTGAATTTAAGAACTTGAGATTCGTGCCTTGGATGAGATTACGCCTTTACAGTACGTACAATATTCCTATAATAGTAATATTATAAAAGTAATACAATTCTCTTTTACAATACAACCTACATCACGGAGTGACTGGCTCATGGTCCAGCGGCTTCGTAGCGTCAGCGGCAAACCCTGCAGCGACACACGGTTCGTTAAATGTTTGATTGAAGATCTCTTAGAATACAATAAATCTTTAAAAAAACCATGAGCTGCTTCGTAACACTGTTACATTCACAGTTAAGGCAGGAGATGTTGCACCTGACCACAGGGTATAAAGTCAGTTTCCGAACAGTGAATCGAAGACTAACAGATGCCACCACGTGCTCAATCATGCGCTTAATCTGCAAAACAATTTCTCATCCCATACTTGCCGTTCAAGGATGATCCGAAAACCAAGAGGCTGGGGTAAAAATGATGATGGCCCAACTTTGCAGTTTTTCCCAATTTGAGCCACCATTACGCCGGGGTATCTGCCCCCAACCAAGAACTTTCGGGTTATCTCTCGACCCGCGGAGCGACACCGATTGCAATCGAGTCCCGCTCGCGGTGACTCTCCAGCCTTTCCATAAATTCATTTCTTCCACGGGGCGACCTTGAGGGTGACACGGTAACCGCTCGGAACGTCCGCGGCAGCTCGCTTTAAAGAATAACGACGGTTTCAAAACTCCGCTCGCCGACGTAGTGCCCGGTCTTCAGGCGAAGTGACAGCGTCGCCCGGACTGCCAAGTAACGAAAGCGGATGGGGAGAGAGCAGTCACGACTGTCCCAACCCAACCCACTTTTTCCTTTATACCGTAATGGGAGCATTATTTTAATGTCACTGGGTTAGAGAAACATGTGTTGAAACTTGTATACGGTGAGCTGGGACGGCGACGTTGACACTGTTTAGAAGCAGAAGGTCGCGAGGTCAACTTGTTCCGGAGGCGAGCTATATGGAAAGAATGGTGACATCCGCCCCATGCTAGACGAAGATGAGCTGCGCGAGAGTTCTTTAAAACCAATTGATCGCAGTTTGTTGTGACTACGGTCCAAGGAGGGGAAGTGGGGGAGGACGGGGGGGGGAGGAAGAAACTAAGACGCTCGTTAAGGTAATGCGTGGCTCACTTAAGGCACCGCGTTCCTTACAGCAGTCGCTCGCCGTGAGCTCGCAAGCGTTGATGGCATCGATTAGAGTGGTTTCGCTGCCCGGAGCGATTGACTGTTTTTGAATCGGCGCACAGCTGGGAAGAATCTCTAAAAGGTGGTCAAGATGTGAAAATACTGCAGGATTGTTATGAATACTTGTATGTTTTGGAGGTTGCTGAAAAAAAAGATGAAGTTTGGAAAAAAATATATTTCTCGCCAATGTTTTGCAGGAAAATTATATATTTATATTATTTTTCGGAGTTACTTTAGTAATATCCCCCTCCGAGTCCCCAGCAAGCATCAGGTTTCATTGCCAGCATAATGGCCGGAGAGTCGAGAGGGGTTGAACTGGGTTCGCAGCCACGTCCGACGCCCAAAGGATGGGTGGCCACGCTGCGTTCGGGTCATGCGTTCGCAGTAGACGGAGTGACCCCAGGATGGCGGCCTTCTGCATGCGTGCAACTAGTAATTCCGCTTGTGTCACGCAGAACGGAATACCCGGGGTACATTTGCCGAAGTCTGAAAAGCAGCTCTTAATATTTCGTCCGTTTTTTCATCTCCTTCGCATCCATGTTCATTTCAGCCGGATTCGAAAACTCAATGACGAACATGGAGCGTGTGAGTTGGTCGAGGAGAACGATATCAGGCTTGGTCACCTCCAACTGCCTGGTGTTGGAGAAGGAATAATTCCACCAGATCGTGCATTTATCGTTCTCCACTACGAACTCAATATCTCCATGGGGATAGGGCAGCACAGGTGATTTTATATTACTTATTATTATACCTGGCACGGTATTCTGACTGGATGATTTATGTGCTCATCAACGCACACCCAAAACTGCTGCAGACAAAAGCGTCAATTTTTAAGGATATATTTCTATCATGGTGTAGGAACGCACTTAGAACTGGTTACCTTGAAAAGTATTTTGTATGCTTATTTACCACGTTGTTTGTAAATTTCACTCACACGTGAAAAATGCTGAATTTTTGCAGGCGCTTCTTTCTCGACTTTTTTAAAATTTCTTATTCCTTATTTCCCAAATATTATTGCCTGTGCGGTGGAAGATTCTTTGCGTTACGTTTCCACGCGATTCAAATTTGCGAACAATGAATGCAGTAAATCTGATGATATGAGACTGGAAAGAAAATGAACAAACAGTAGGTTTTATATTTCTTGCATTGCAACGCATGCATGTGATTAAAAAATGAAAGATAAAGATACTAATAGTTATGAGAAGAAATTACTCACAATGCTGTCAAAAATAATCCCTTAACCACCTCTCTCATTATTTTCATCAGTTTTCAAGGATTTTCTCCCCAATTCAGTTCGCAATGTACCCACCTAATTTAACGGTATAGCTACAGTTACTTTTAACATTTATCTTTGTTTCGACTGTCATGCTCAATCATAGAGCAACCTTATAAACTTATCCAACGAAAGTAAATTATAAACAGGTCAGAAACTGATAGTTATGAGAAAATAGGTGTCAAATAATATCGGCATTCCTACAATGATTGATAGCGAAATGTTAAAACTACTGACCCATCCATTTACTTTTTGTCTTCAAACTGTAAGATCGTACGCAAAGTCAATAAGAACAATCGTTTCTCACCAAGAGACTAAGACATTAAATATAATTTTGGTATGATCAGAACAAATTATTTGCCTGAATTTTTCACTTACTAAAGAAATAAAGCAATAATTAACTTACCAATTACCACGAGGGCTGTTCTGCAATGGTGCCACTAAACTAGGCTCGGAAACCTAAAATGCAAAAGGAAGTCATTACTAGCAAAATATTATACATTTCCGTGGGCTTGTGCACAAGCAAAAATCATTGAAACCACGGAAGATCGATTGCATGCAGAACCATCTAGTCGGGTTAATCAAGCAAAATGACACCAGGCCCCTTCCCTCCTACTAATTTCTTCTTCTCCCGAATTTTAAACGCTACTCTTCTTGTCAGACTGTTTTACTGCAACTATTTCCGGAACTGGCACCAGAGATTTATTTACCATATAACATGCCAACTGCCTCCACTGCTTCTTTAAAAATGTCTGACTTTATAAAATTATTCTATTATCTGGATTTGGACTAGCCAAGGGAGGAATTCAAGCACTCGGTGGAATAAAATGAAAGAAATCGAATTCTCAGTTATAAAAAGCGTGTCATTAATCTAAATGAGATGGTTGCGAAGACATAAATTCTAAGACTTCATTCCGTAATGGGAATATTGAATAGGAAGAATATAACTTTGCTTGAAAGTAACCACCTCGGACCGGGTAAAAGTTTTTCATTGATATCAAAACGAAAATTGTCCCATTCCAAGCAGATATGAAGTGTAACTCTAGACCGTCAGAGTTGAAGATGTGATTTTAGAACGATCAGCGAAAAATCTCAATATACGAAATTGAATAATGAAGAATTCCATGTCACTCTCGAATCTTAATCAAAAATATTATTTGGTGGAAATGTGCAGTTTCCACAGGAAAATCATTTCGTAGTAAAACACTAGCAGGAAAGCATTTTATAAATTGGAAGCTAAAATTTAATACAGCCGAGTCAAATCGAGATAACAGATATGCCATATCGTGAATTGCAGCATCGCACAAAAACGTTTTTGTGTGGGTCTTAATGGGCCCAATATGCCATAGGAACATCATATAGGCACCTAAAGCCACAACCTTTTTGGGTAATTCGCTTTCGAAAATATCATATTAATAGCTCTCATTCACTTTAGTCAAATAATATGGAATAACGTTCAGTATTTTAGTTACTCCCTGCAAAATTTAAATTGCACTGATATTCTGTACAAACTTTTAAAGTCTAAAACAAATCAATGCCACACTTAGTGATACTAAAATAATGTTAGCATGAAATAAAAAAACAGCCAAAGCTACACTTGATACCAGAGAGGAAATATAAAGTAGAAAACAGCGAATAAACAATCTTTGCACAGGCTCTTCCTCATTAATGCTCATAAATAAGAGAAATCAGGAGCAAAATAAGGAACATATAACAGCAATGAAACTACCTCCTAATAATAAAATCTTGACATTTCACATCGAAGATATGGAACGAAAGGTTTTTTAAACGAGACCATGTGAAAAAAATTCCTCGCGGAAGAAGAATGGTTTTTCATTAGTAAAAGTTAAAATGAAAAGCTACGAAGTTTCTCACTTGCCTACGGCATTTAGATAGATACAAAGATAATTCAGTAATAGAAGAATTTTTAGAAGGAAAATTTCCATGAACAAGCCATTTCTCAAGCGCAGCGTTACGCCGAATCAGAACAAGCACTTCCGAACCAGGAGCAGAAATAATAGGTGTTCCGCGACATTCACTTGCGACTGATGGATTACGATATTGCATCTTTGTAAAATCTCGGTCCTTTTGATAAACCTAGTTTACTTAGCATTCGCTAAGTCCGAGTAAATCGAGAAATGAATTAAAAAACAAAACATTTACTAACCCTTAAGTATGCGCGCGGGGTCCGTCAGGCCCCACGCATTTACCATTGCTTCTACTGTTTTAAGCGTACGATATATATTTTTTATATCTCCAGTACCTTCAATAAACTTGGTATTCACATGTATCAAATAAAAATATTTTAAATAAACGTAGAAATGAACATATTTTGAATAACAATACATATTATACCTACATAATACATCTATTGATAATATTGAAATACCTTTATAAATAAACAACGATTCTAAAATTGTGTAATTTTATTGAAGATTTTATGCACCATTAAGATTTTTCTACAACTCCCAGTGGGGAATTTATTGTCCAAAAGATGTTCAAAGAACGTTCAGTGAAGACTATTTGAAAGTTCAAAGATCATTCAAGAAGGAAATTCAATGAACGTTCAAATGGCACTCACAGTTAGTTCAAAGAACATTCATCGGAATACTTCATAGAATGTTCAACTTGGATGAATTGCGACTGAACTGTTTTTGAATTAATAACTAATGAACCATGACGGAATGTTTAAAAATAGTTCTCGTGAAGTAATTCTCAATTCTTATCGTCTTATCTCTTCACTGACTTCCCTACTCTCTCGATATAAATAATTACAATTTACAATTAATCACTATGAATGTGCAATTACGCGTTCGTAAGGTTAGTACGTTATAACATCCTATCTTGTATCTTCCTAACCTTCCTAACGTCAGTGTACCTATGTAGCGTTAATAGGTACTACTACGACTCTAAGCGCGTGTTCTTGCAGCCGCTATTGACGTACAGTCGTAATGAAAGTCATATATATCTAGTCACTTCCGTCGACAAATGTAACTTCGAGAACTATAATTTTTAAATGGCGATTCTGTGATAGTTCGGAGAAATACCATCAAATCTCGATAACAGTTATTCGGCATTAATTAATTAAAATTTATATTGTCACATAATACGAATATAAGTAACTTACAACTGTGAATAAATTAGATTTTGAGCTGTACATATATATGCGTACAGTTCAGTGTTCATCCATTAAAATTTACAGTTTAACTCATTACGTACATAATGCGATATCACATGCAGTTATTAATTTTAGGAACAATATCGTACATATGGTATGATAGAATATTCCCTAGAATATGTAATTAATATTTTGTCATTTATGACAATTCAAATATGCATGGTTTAAAGATGTTCTTTAAATGTCCAACCAGGGAGCATTTTTGAATAATTCTTCGTGGACTGGAAATGAACGATCTATGAACAGTCTCAAATGAATAGTTCTCACTTGAACATTCAATGAACGATCTGTGAACAGTCTCAAAGGAATAGTTCACACTTGAATATTCAATGAACGTTCTATAGTTGTATGCTCAGGATAATTCAGTGGTGAACTACTTTTGATTTAGTTCATGAATATCTTTTGCATGGTCTCTCCCCACTGGGCTATTATTATATTTTTTTAATTGTAAATAATTACAATTTTACTCGCAATTTTTAAGTCATGGTGGACAAGGGAACCCCGCGCACCTTTTAACGTTGCATTTTCTGTCTATAGTGTCCACATGCTATAATTCCCTAATTATAATTAATGTGAACCAAAGAAAAACAAATATCATTCAATATATCTACAAGCTATTTTTTTCGCTAGAAAAGAAAAAAAATTGTTTTTATATGTAATCGTAGGCAAGTTATTAGAGCTCCACGAAATTACACGCAAAAATTCGGGAATTTGCGATAATGATGACTTTTATGGGCTAAATTAACTCGATAAATTTACCGTCGATAGTTTATATCGAGCTCCGGTTTAAACGTCTGTTTAGTTAATGAACATAGTCGAATATCATCTATGTCTGCAACACGGCGTGGAGTTGAAACTCCACTGACTGCCGCAATGGCTCCAACGCTGGTCATATTTGACACTAAAATTCATGACGATAACGTGGTACTCGGATGGAAAACACGGTGACCTCGCAATAATTGAACCAAGTAGATCGTAACACACAAGTGTCGGTGTTCCGAAGGAGGATGATGAAAGCAGGTAGCGGAGGGGTATGCTGCTTACATAACAGGTTTACATCCGAATCTCAAACAAGCTTAAAGATATTTTTGTGTTAAATACACATTTTTGTGTGCTTTACTGTAGGACAACTTCGTGTGACTGAATCTAAACCTCCCTCTGTAGATATTCCATCAGTTATTCAGCTTGTTCAAATGTTGGCATACTTTTCTTAGATCTAAGAGGCTCATCATAGAGTAGATATGAGTCATGAGCCAATATTTCAAGTTTAAATTTAACTCATTGCTCACGAGAATGAAACAATTAGGTACTCGTACTATTATCAAATCTTCCACCTACATCCAGGTCAAGTCGGTTCAACATTTTTATTAGATACGAATTTCATTGCTCACACACTTGTCCTCTTGCTCTGGTTCACCATAACAAAGCAGCATTTCAGTTCTCAGTTGGCAGTACACATTACCCTAGCCTAAGATAAACGTTTTACGCAGCACTGCTAATGTTGATTCTGCATACCCACTGGTTTAATTTCCTCCGTAGTTCTTTTTCTACGGGGGCATCGTTGTGTTTAATTTTCAATGAACATAAGAAATGGCTAAAGGAAATGGAATTGCTAAGGTTTTTCCTTACAGCATTCTCTAAAGGTCTCTATGAAATCAAATATTTACTTGAATCGAGTTGCCAAAGCGCTATTTGGTCCATCGAGCAATACCATCGCAATACCAGTGTGGTTAATGTGGCGCTTGGTTGATAGATTGTTACAAGAGGTGTGATCTTGGTATCGGTGAACCAGTCATCATATCAACATCCAAATCCATAATGGATAGATTAAAAGGAAACGAGTGAATTATGTACAACACGATTTGAAGTAGAATCATCTGAAAGATCTGAGAGTAGAATAATTTATATGATGAAAGCAATATGCTTGCTTTCAAATAAAGCTCTTTCCAATATTATGGGAAGCACAAAAGTAATTTAAATTCATACCAATCGACCGTGAAAGGATTATTTTTACGCGCATGAGAGTGGGCGGGAGGGGGACGGGGATGAGTTTGACGGTAACTGGAATAGCAGTTTGAAGGAGACAAGTGCGAACAAAGTGTACAGAGAGGATTCGGCGGAAAATATTGATGGATATGGAATGTAGCTCCAGGAAACTTCAAATTGAATAGATAAGTTTGAAAGCGATTTGGGAGAAAAAAACTACCTATACGAGAAAAGAGTCCAAAGCAATGAAAACATTTTGTACTTTTCAACAGTTCATTTATTTCTGCGACCAGTTTCATCTTTGTGAGGTATCTATCTATCAAGGCAATAGGTATTGGCCACAGAAATTACAAACTGTAAAAATATGCACAAACGAGGTGCGATACCCGGAATTTCCTCTTTTATCAAAAATATTTATTTATTTGTCAATATTAATTTTGTTCCATTCAAAGTAGTCCCCATTAGATAATATGCATTTGTGCCAGTGCTCATTCCAATCTTCAAAGCATTTCTAGAACGCAATTATCGGAAGGGTCTTTAGGTCCTTCAGCAATTCTGTCATGATCTCCTCAATGTTGGCAAAACGTCGTTCTTTCATGTTTTTTTATGTAAACTTCTATAGGCGCACCACGCACAGAAAATTCTGCAGGTAGTAAATTGGATTCTGGGCGATTTCTGCGTCACGCTTAGCATTCCGAATGTATACTCATGAGAAGGCCCTGTCTTACAAAGAGTCAGATGCCGTACTGATTAGAGTCGCCGCACGTAACGAATGTCCCAGTATCGATTCCTAGATGCTGAGATTTAAAAAAAATTATATTTATCAAAATATTGCCATATAAGTTTACACTTCTCCGGTCTGGTCTTAAGCACACCAATTCTTATTTTTTTAATCTAAGGGAATAGGAAAAAGTCGCATGAGGCCATGTGCTGCAAATACAGAGGGTGAAGCAACATAACGGTATTGTTTTTTTCACGGATACTATATACAGGATTCGCGACTCGGCCACGAGAAGCGCTGTTTTCTGCTGTCATTTCGCGAGCTTTTTAATAGCTTCCAAATTGTCCACATCATGGCGCTGTAAAGAATAGGGATCTATTTATTCCCGATATTCTCCATTGCTGGAAGTGCAAGTGCATGTGCCTGCTTCGAGTTAAATCGCTATAAACAATAGTTTTCCATTTGAAAGCCAGTGAGTTAAGGTTTTTAGAATTTAAGAATGTCTTTCGCCACTACGTTCAGATCCCTCCCGAGTGTCATCGCCGCGTGTCGCAGCTTAGGAAACCTAATAAAAAGCGCGGGTAGTGGCAGCACTTGTCGTGCCCGACTCGAAAATCCTGTATATAGTATCCGTGGTTTTTTTCCACAAATTCACGAACAATCAGTGAAGTGTATCGTGGTGCAATTATCATGACTTGTTTCGCCACCAATCCGGGCGTTTTCTTCGAAAAACTTCACGCAAATGGCTCAAAACTTCCAGATAGTACTCCTCAATGACCCTACGACCTGGTGGCATGAACTCAAGTTACACTATGCCATTAAAATCAGATTATTCAGCGAACAAAATACTCCGCGTACTCATTGATCAAACCCCGTAGTTTTCCCATTAATGCCTTTCACTTCCAACAATGAATGCCCAAAACCATCAAATTTGTAATGCAATGGAGGGTGAGCAGACGAAGACGGAAAAGGATCAATCAGTTTTAAGTCTAAATCGTGGTATAGGTGTTGAAGAACCTGGCGGCTCTCACCAGTGAAGAGCTTCAGGTTGGGATGGGTGAACCAAGGGTGGAAATAAATTACTTAGGAACCGAAGGTCTTCCGATAGGGGATCTGCAGAGGAACCGAAGCCCCAGGCACTTACTCCCGCCAACCAAGTAGTGAGCTTTCCCCTCCCCGACATCACATTCCGCGCAAGTGAGTGCCACCAGTTTCCGTGATGTCCATAAACATAGTACAAGGGACGGGGCCATGAATTTTTTTTCCCAAACTATCCACGTTAAAATTTACGTAGGATCAGACAGCGTAAGATTCAGAGCATTCTACCCTAAACTTTACAGCCTCAATTTTTCTGAAAAAGAAGATAAAGGCATGGTTTTGTATAGCCCACTCTTCCTCAAACCGAAAACGAAGCAAAGGGAAATGAACCCACGGACCAATCTTGCAGATTCGGAGCAGTTATGAGCGCCTCGTGTTTAGCATACAAATATCACCTAAAAACCTGATTTTTCACCAATTTATACCCAAATGATTCCTACTTTCCTAATCACTTTTTTTTTAAATTGCCCCAATGTGTGCCCTATCAACCATATATTACTAAAACGTTTTCAGTTCCGCTAAGTGAGGCATTGATTTATTTTGGAATTTCAAAGTTACACAATCACAAGATACCTATACGATTTTCTTAGTGCATGAAGTAACCTAATACCTGAAACAGATTCAATATTATTTCATTAAAATCAATCATTGAGACGATTTTTCAAAAGGGAATCACCTAAAAAAATATATGATATTCCATTTACATGTTAGGGGGAATACCATTTGGCCAAATTCGGCCACATATTATTTTAAAGAGAATAGCATTGTTAATTTAATTTAAAAGAAGTTACCAGCTGCATTTCCACTTCTTTATGAATTTCTTTTGTTGTAAAGTGAGAAAAATACAGTATATATATTTACACAGTGCACCCAAAACATAGGAAAGGAACAAACTGCATCAATAAACGTAACATAGTATGCTGAATAGCTTTATAATAATGCTTCCGTAGATATTTGATGACGATAACCTTTAGTGCACCTCAACCAGGACTTGGGCCCTAATAGCACGAACACCCCCGGATTTTCATGAAAGTTCATCTCAGAACTTAGTCATTAGACTTGGTTCATCGTAAACGGAGTGCACACCTGTAATATATGAGTCATCCTCACCAGTAGATGTGACTTTAAATAACAACTCGATAAAAATAGTCATTGGCATCAATGGAGGAGCTACGTGAATAATAATTAACCAGGGCATTGCTTAACATAAACAGTCATTCCAGAACGGACTCAACGGCAGAATGTGTTGCAAAATCGAAAAATGATACACGTTGAGAGAGGTCAACGAGACGAAAACGCCCGAAATTAAACAAAAAAAGAGAGATTAAGGGCGATAATAACCAATTCGACGATCCACTCTCAATGGTCACCTCATCACGCCGAGCCTTACCCCTTATATTTTTTTCGGCCAAACTGCATACGATAATATAAAAAAAGCGGATTGTGGGAGGATAGGGAGCAATCATTGGTGGGTTTTTTATACATCCCGCGAGGGGAAGGCCATTCTTTTATTTTTGGGGGAGAGAGAGAGAGAGACCGAAACACCGGGCAAAAAAAGATAACCCCACCTTCGTTTTTTTTTAGAAAACGGTCACCGATATTGCGCATCGTTCCCAGTATTTATGGAAAACGGCAGCCTACTATTCATCCTCTCAAAAACCTCCATGCTCACCCCCTAAAAACCCCAGATGCCTCGTAAAAGTCCTTCTTCCCTAATAAGTTTGCGCGGCCCCCTCGTTGCTCAACTCCCGCCAAACCATGCCCCCTCCCCCCCTCACTGTCACGTGCCACCCCTGACCCTCTCCCACCCAACCCACCACCACGGATCTCCGCCTCTTTCCGTGTGCCGAACCCCCAAAGCGCCGCCCGTCCCCCCACCCCCTATCCCGCGGATCGTAAATAAAAATTCGTAAGCGCACGGGGAGGAGGTGGGTGGGGGGGGATTTTGCAGTAGCAGGGGGAGGGAGGGACAATCAAAATCCGGCGATATTGCCTGGTCCGGGAGCTCGCATACCCGCCCGCCCACCGACAGTCATTCCGTCTTCCCCTCGCAGGGAGACTCAGACCCGAGATGAGGGGGCTCTGTGGGAAATTTCAATTATGCTCCTCGACTGCGGACGGTATCCCTAGGGCGGGGGGGGTCATCGTGTTGGGGGGAGGAGGGAGTTGGGTCAAGAGTGGGTGAGATGCAGATGAGATTCGTCGCCTTTAGGGGGTTCCGGTGTGGGAGTGGTGGTTGAAGATAGAGATAGACCTGTCTTCCCATTCCGAGGGACTCGGTTCGAGTCAAGGGAAGGAGGAGATCGAGAAGATGGAATGAGGATGAGAGGAATTTTCATGGTTCACCCTAGTGTTTCGCGTGGTCATTGATGTCTTATCCATTAGACACTTAACGCAGAGTTTCTAGGGCATGTGAGAAATTACAAACTAGAGTCGACAATAAATTTAATAAAAATAAGTTCCACCGTAATAGGACTTAAGTGTATTAGTACTCATGATTAATGATAATACTTATTGTTAGCACTTTCACAAAAATTTTATTGCACGACGCGTTTCACTGATTTACGTAATAATAAGAAAAGTACTAAGTAATATCATTAATCATGAGTACTAATATAATAAACTTCTACGAAGTGAGTGCCACTGTCATATTTATTTGGACTTCCGTGTCATTTAATTCACACTCTGGAAACTTGTAGAAAAATGTGTAACCTCTCTGTTGTAAACAACAAATCCTTTCTTACCTTGCTATTCTTTTCGCAATTTGAATATGAAATGGCATGGCGTACAATGCAAGAGTTATATTTTATAAATGAATGAATATCTGTATGGATGAATGAAGTCCATACGAGGTACTGTTTTGCAAAAACCTGTCAATCAGAAGCATTTTATCTCATGTAACTCTATGGTAATAATATTGAGATACCAGTAAACAAAATTTTTTCAATTGTTAACTAAATTACAACAATGATTGTAGTCTAAATGTATTAATTCAATGAAAATGGAGCTGAAGTAGGCTACTGTGGCAATGAAAAGTGATAATGAAAAATCTATTCGCTCAACTTAACTTCATGTGCCATACCATATTTTTTTAAAGGTCAACATGAAAACATTAAAAGGTTTTTTACTCACTTCCATATAAATCCACCTTAACCGGGAATAATAATAAATGGACCTCTCATCAGTGACAGCAACACTTTATCAGTAAAGCAAACAAAAAGGTGAACTTAATAATCTCCTTGATTCACAAGGTGACGGTGTAGCCCTCAAACTTATCTGAATGAATAGTAAACAATGATGCCAAGTGCTGTCATCGCCCACTCTTTCTATATGCTCCGCGAGGACATAGAACAACTTGGTACCTCATCAATCTTGGTACCAATCAATATTTTGCTGGTGTTATCATATGGAGTTTCGCTCTGTTTCTTTCAGTTGAATTCCTTTCCGACCCACTTCCCATAACGTCTCATTGCCCGTTCATTATTCTCATTCTTTATTCACTCTCCCTCGACATATTGTGATGACGTACGTTGTCCTAAATTTTTTTCACCATTGAAAACGTTGCAAAACCATCGTTACAACAAGCAAAACGGAAAGTAACAAAGTAAACGATGCACCGATGCATGAATGCGTTTCTTTGCAGGCGCTTACTTGTATCGTTAAACGAACAGGCTTTCTCCTTGTGCTCTATTTACAACCACCAGTCATACTGTGTCACTGTCGAGGATGATCAAAACGGAAAAGCGATCGGGCCAGGCTAGGTTTTTGTTACACAGAGAATGCTTTCCTCCAAGCTTATCTAGCAACTCTATCGCTTTTAAACCCTCAATGGCCAAAGATGCAAATGAAAAAAAATTAATGCGCTCTAGCAACACGTTGACACGCAAAGCAAGAGTGCGTGGCTGCATTATCAAACAAAAGCCGCAATGAAAGAGAGGAAGATTTCAATAAAGTGGACGTGTGCTTCAATAAATTACTGTTTTTACTTCGGTGTTCCTGCCAATGGACCGAGGAAATAACAAGCCCACGTATCGGCCGCGGTGGTTTGTCTTATTTCTACAATGAAACCCAGCGCTCAATGGGACCGTGACCATACGTTTAATGTGAAGGTAACCTTGCGTGGCGGATGCAAGTAATATCCTGCAACGCCTCTTGTCCGCTGAGCCCCATATCCAATTACACGAGAGATATTCGGATTTCTATCAGATAAGTTTTACACGGGTCGGTGCAAAGAGTATATAGTGCTTTAATCCTTTTCATTTACACCTTTGACTATTGAGCGTTGGAAAGTGACAGGTTCGATAGAAAACCTCGGAGGAAAGCATTCTCTGTGTAACTAAAACCTTACCTGGCTACCGAAGGAAATTTACATAATATAAACGGCATTTATACTACAGTATATATTAATTATTTCCATCACCGTTTACCCAATCTTTTAACCAAGAAGTTCCTAATTCCATTTACGCCGTAGCTATTTGCAAGTACCCACATTTCTCTTCGCTATTTATTTCGTTTGGCTCGTGTTCCGTCGCACTTGTCCTCAAGGTGACTCCCACGGATACACGCGAGCAGATGGCAGAACTGGCTCATGATCGCGAAACGGGAGTTCAACTAGTCGAAGGAAACACAATTTGAACGCATCTAAAAACGAAAGCACACCCCCTCCATCCCTTTCCTCATTTCCAAATAAAGGAGGAAAGCCAAATATTTTCTTAAATTCGGTTGGGTTAGGGTTTTAATTTTTCGGAGCGGGGGAAAGTGTGGTGAGTCTAAGGAGGAGAGGGTAGGGGGTCGGGTTGTGCAACAGATTCAAAGAAGGGATTAAAGGAAAGGGTTAACGGCATTTACGTTCCACTTCCCTGGGCACCTCCTTCGATACTGGAGATACGACGTGTTCGTCCAACGTCCCAGCCGTATTGGCTCCACACACCCGATCCCAGTCAATATAGTCAGTCACCCGGTGGTTTGAGAAGGTACGTCACGCGGAGTTTAAATCCTTTCTCTCATCCCCGAGAGAATTCTGGCAATTAGCGATGGTGTGGCATTCATTCTGTCGACTCGAGTAGTTGAAAGCACGTTCGTCTATCCACGCAAAGCCTCTGGCCTCATGCTGACTCGACTCTCACTTCCTTTGCCCACTTAACTTAAAGTCAGGATGGCACGCACTCCGTGATAAAAACGGTATCGGGAGATGAATGGTTCACTCCAAAGAGTTTGTACCACATCAGAAAGTCAAGAACAGAATTTTCCAACTCACCTCAATTTACAATCTCCCATTTATCAGTCACCGTAGTTTACAAATTGTTGTTGGGACGAGGAGAAAGTTTTAATTTAGATAAGATACAAAATTGTAAATATACTGAAGAAATGTTCATGCTAAATGAAGATAGCGTCAAAATTATACGAATATTATACTTTTTAATGCGGCTGATTTTGATATGTTGTATTTTTGTATGTTTCTGGGTTACAATAAGCCAAGCTAGCGTGTAGTCTCCGAATTTCTTGTGGCTCCCAGTCTAGTCCATAAGCTCTGTCACGCCCTCTGTTCGCTGATAGCAGTTTGGCTTTCCGTTGTCATCCTTCTTCTTCATCCTTCTATGTAATAAGCACATTGCCTGTTCTTCCTTCATCCCTCCACCTTTCATACTTGTTCTGCGGTAAGGTCGTCACACCATCTTGTTTTTAGACTTCCTTTCCTTCTTTTTCCTGACGAAAACTTGTCACGAACTACTTTTACTATTCTTTCCTCTCCCATGTGATGCATGTGATTATACCATTCGCGCTTTTTATTATAGTTGACTCGTTGATGTTTTCTAATGTGCAAGTTTATCTCATATTTTCGTTTCGTTCTCAGTCCAGTGATGTTTTGCCCGTAATTTTCCGTAGTACTTTCATTTCACCAGTCTCCAGTACAAAGCCTTCTTCATCTATCTGTGTATGGCCGTTTCTCCGCCATATATGTCATTATTGGTCTTAAAGTAGCTTTATGTACTGTAGATTTTGCTTCTATTCCTACATTTTAGTTCTCTCATATAGGGAAGGTCTCAGGAGTAACCATGTAGAAAAAATTAGCTACAAACATAATTAAATGAGACACTTCGTCCAATTCCTCACTTTTATTTTATCAAAAACCAACCGTGGTTTTGGCATTTTGTACCATTATATGAAACTACGGTCGGTATTTAGTAAAACAAAAGTGTGGAATCGAACAAAGTGTCTTATTTTACAATGTTTGATTCTTCTATATACTTTCACTCAGCGTTCAGCATAAGAAGTTTTCTGTTTGTTGCTGTCCTTAATATTTTGTTCATTTCGGGGCTGCATTCTTTCTTTGCAGGTTCCTCTTTCAATGGAAAGGCAAAAGTTAGCGATTAGCGCCTATTGTCGTCTGCCATTCGCTAGCGGAATCCGCTCACGGTGAACCTCAAAAACTTTCGCGCTGCGCTCGCCGTCGAAAAGGGTTTCAAGTCCATGGGTGAAGTGGGAGCGGAGTGGAAATATCGAGTGCTTCAAGTAGGGCGGTGCAGGTGGGTCAGCGGCCCTGCGCGGTGGAAGGGGGTCGCTTTAGTGCGCGGAGAGTGCAGCACGGAAAGGGCACCGAGTGGACAAGGGCTAGAGTGGACCGAGAAAGGGCGAGGATCGTTCTGCGTGGAGCCACGACGCGAATTCGCTGACCAGAATCGGCGACGCTGCTGCGCCCTGCTCGATTGTGACTTCGCAGCGTGGATTGAAGAAGGAAGTAGATGCCGTTTTGATGCGCGAAAGTGAAGCCTGAAAAGTGATTCGACTAACGTTGCCATCGCACGAAATCAGTCTATATTTATTTTAAATAATGCGGAGCTTTTTTGTTAGCTATGTATATTTTACACTTTTTTTAGATAAACCATTACGATTCCGTGGAAGTTCCGCTACTAATACCAAATGCTTTCGGCGTATTAACTGTGCAAATTATCCATTTAATTTGGTCAATTGCGCATTTTAGTGGATTTAATATTAGTAGAAGCCTCGTAAATCTCAAGAGAGAAGTTAGGTTTGTTAAACGTAGAGTTGCGAACTAGTGAATGCTATTTATGATCCAAGGGCTGAAGAGAGTTGAATATTATTCATGGAGAGTAAAAATTCCATCTATATTATTGACACATATGTGAAGATGAGTAGATGAGAATATGAGAAGATGCTAGACATCGTGGCTCTCATGAAATCAAACAGAATCGCACAATTACATGAAATTTAATGCACAATGTACAACGCGTTTCAAATGAATTGAATTGAAAAAATTTTTATTGCTCTAGGACAATGTCCTCCAAGAACAAAACACTATTCACATCCAACACTTTACAAATATAGGCTACAATCAATAAAACAAGCAATCAATCTCGTATTGAGATCCAGATCACATGCATCAGTTCAATAATTTCTATAAATTTTACAATAACAATTATGAACGTAACATTTCAATAATATAGAAAATTATATTAATACATATCATAACCAATTCACAATGAGGTAGGGTTCATAAGAAGATTAAATACCTTAGATTTAAAATATTTTAACCCTTTAATATTTTTAACCTCAATAGGCAGAGTATTCCAAAGATTCGAGGCTACAACCTGGAAAGATTTCTGGAAGCATGTGGTCCGATGAGAAGGATAGTAAAAAAAGTTGGCATCAGACCTAGTTATGATACTGGTGGTTTTAGGTACAGTTTTAAAGAGATTGAATAAATATTCAGGACTTATAAAGTGAAATAAGGCATAAAGGAAGGCAGCAATAAAATATTTACGTCGTTTTTTGACAGTCAGCCATCCTATATCATTAAGGGTGTTATGAGTACATCTCTCCGGAGGTTGTAAAAAAAATATAACTCAGTAGTTTAGTAAGCGTTGAATTATAACATCGAGATCGTCGGGAAATTCATTATAAACTAGACAACAATAGTCAAAATGTGGGAAAACAATAGAGGTTATCAATTTTTTCCTAATTTCAACAGGCAACAAGTCTTTGTTTATTTTTAGTTGAAACAGGAATTTGCTGACTTTTATTGAGATTCAATGGATATGGTTTTGCCAGGAGGGATTGGTAGACATTGTAACCCCGAGGTTTTTAACTGTATTTGTGTAGGGAATGATAGTATTTCCCAACTTTACTTTAGGGATTGCATCGAGATCAATCTTATTAACCAGTTTTGAGGAACCGATGATAATAGCTTAAGTTTTGGAGAAGTTTAGGATCAGATGATTACCATTAACCCAATCGAACATTGAGGCGATATCTCCATTTACTTTAACAATTGTATTCCCAAGGTCTTGAGGAAGAAAGTGATGATAAATTTGAAGATCGTCCGCGTACAGCATATATCTGCAGTGCTTGATAAGTTCGGTAAGATCAGGAACATATATAGAAAATAACAAAGGTCCGAGTACCGATTCTTGAGGTACGCCGCAGGTAACAGTATTCCATTTTGAGATGCTACCGCTAAAGTCTTTCACTGCTTGGCGGCGCCCAGCAAGATAGTCATGGAACCAGTTGAAGTCATAGCAAGAAAGACCTAGTTGCTTCATTTTTTCTTAAAGTCCTGAGAGATCGACCCGGTCAAATGCTTTATTGGAGTCGAATAACACTAATACGGTAATCAATAGCAAACCGTAAGTCTTCAGTGATCTTTAATAGGGCAGATTGAGTGCTGAAGCCCTATCGTCAATCAGATTTAAATGGATCCATTTTCTTATTAGCGCACAAAAATATTTTGTTACTTGCTGGTATACCATGCGCTCCAGAATCTTAGATATTGCACACAAGATGGAAATTGTACGAAAGCCCGAGGGGGAATGTGGTTTTTTTATATTGTTGATAGGCCGGACTAAGGCAGTTTTCCAACAGGAAGAGAATGTGGAGGAAGAGAGCGAATAATTAAAGATATTGAGGATAGCGGGTAAACATTTTTTATGAGGTCGATGGGAATATCATCAGTGCCCGTAGCCTTCGATTTGGAGTATGCAAGGAATTTGAGTAATGCTTCGAGCGTCATCGGTTCAAAATAAATGTTTGCGTCACTAAACGGATCATGGGGATCTGCAGGATAAGAGTTAGTGAATGGGGAAGGAGAAACTGAGAAGAAACAGTCGTTGTTGGTCAAGTGATAAGTTTAATGGCATTGAGTGATTCTTATTCGAAATAAGTCCAAGTTGGCGTTACTCCTTCCATACTTGGTTCGGGTTTGTCAGTTGATACAAACGCGAGGAGTAATACCTACGCTTTGCTTGAATTACTAACCTTTTAACTTTATTTCTCATTCTTTTAAATTTTTCGTAGTAGTCAGCATTCCCCGTGTGCTGGATGTCCGCTCTCAGACGATTTCTGTCCTTAAAATTTTCCGAGTATCATTATTTAACCATAGCGCAGGATAGTTCTTGGGATAAATGGTCTTAATAGAGGTTTGCTTATTAATACTTTCCAAGAGGTTCTCGTTAAAACCTGCAATTTTAATTCGATGGAGTCAGACCTAAGGAGGTGATTCCAATCCCGAGCCTCGAGATCATCCAAATATTTTCCAACGTAAAAGTAAGTGAAGTCCCGATATGTGAATGGAAGAGGGGCAGGACGGAGGGTTTTGAGTCCATAATGTTTTATAATAAGGTCATGGGAGGAAAACAAAGGAATAGGGGACTGGGAGTAAAAAGCAATTTTATCGGCGTTACCTACGAAACAAAGGTCCAGTAATGTATGGCTTCTTGCTGTGTGATGAGTGGTTTCGAATGGTACCACATAGAGATTATTACAGAAGGAGATATTCCTAAGGACTATCATGGCTATCAACGCACATGTCAGAGTTAAAGTCTCCCATTGCGACCACATTTTTGAAGGTAGGGACAAATCTAAGGAGATCATTTTCAAAATCCGAGATTAAGCCGAGTTTGGGAGGCCGGTATACAACACACAATAATCTAGCAGTATTGGCGTCAGAAACGTCAACAATAAGGTATTCAGGCCTTAAGCAGTAGGTAGCAGAGGAGTTGGCAAGGAGAGTCACAGACAGATTTAAACGAACAATGATTCCAACGCCCCCACCTTTTTTCCCAATTCGATCATGTCTGATTAGGTTAAAACCAGGTAAATTTACCATATCATCCGATACATTAGGGTGAAGCCATGTTTCACACATACATATGATGTCAAAAGATTCAGCTAGGAAATAATCCCGAAATTCATCAATGTGACATGGAGGGATTGACAGCATGACAAATTTTTACTGTAGGCAGTTCATGCTGCTTAGATTTATAACTTCGGTTTTCAACAGCCGCAACACATGAACTAGGCTCCTGATGCTTTATCAGGGAATCAAGATCCCCGTTGTTGCTTATGGTAAGCCTTTCACTATTTTCAACTATTCGGGTGAAAATTCGTCCACTACGCACCCAGAGGAATTTTAACTTCCCTTCCCCTTTTTTGCTTTTGGCGCCAGCGTAAAGCTTCCTATTTGCAGGGGTGAGAGATTCATTAATGTATACACTGGAGAGTTGGCTGGATGTCCCGATATGAGATAGGCACATTTTACCTTTTGGACGACGGTCAGGGATGAAGGTCTCAGCAGTGCGTGAGCGAAGGAAACGGACAGGGATAATATGAGGCCGAACGTCACCAGTATCCTGAGATCCTCTGCGAATATTGATAGGGTAGGCGTGGTCGATGTCCTCAACAGCTAATTCCAAACCCGTAGCCTGGCCAATTGGACACACTAAGGAGTCAACATTTGCACCATCTTCGACCTGAACCCCAAGAATTTACACGGAGTTTTTAAGGGAATCTTGTTCGGCACGGTTAACCCGAGCTTCAAGGTCGGATACAAGTTTCTTGAGAGTGGCGGTTTCGCTAACGGCCGATTTCAATTCCTTACTTAGCTGAGCTACAGATTCATTCACGTTAGCAAGAATTGTTACGTGTTCACTTAGAGTAACCTGCGTTTGAGAAACCAATTTCTTAAGTTCACGTTGCTTACTTGGCATAGATTTCATACGCTCCAGTATCTCAGTCAGCATCGCCGCGGGAGGGTCACTTGGGGCAGCGTCCGCTGGTGGTTTTAAAACGGAGTATTTTCTCCTCGCGCAGTACATTGATTGGTGAGACATGGCCCGCAATTCCAAGTCTGCTGAAGTTCTTCAAGCACTTGCACATCTTTGGCTGACATCGCAACACAATCAGAATGGTTTATTTCGTTACAGAGGGCACAATTTATGGACTTTTTATCCCGTTTCACAGCCAAAAAGCACTTCGGGCAGTTGGTCATTTCGTGAGATCTTCTACCCGTGTACTCCCAGCTAAGAGCTCACGAAAACAGGTCTGCTAACAAACAAGTCACACAAACTCACACGAGTAGAAGAGCTCACGAAACCAGGTCTGCAGAGCCATGATGACTCTGTGAGTTGAAACGCGTTGTGCATTGTGTATTACATGTCATGGAAAATTCCGATTCTGTTTGATTTCACTATGGTGAACTTCCACTATACTAAGCCTAAATCTGTTGAACTCATCGCAGCTCTCCTTCAGCTCTCACTGATTAAGATAACTCATGCAATATCATTAAAACATTATCTTTTGTTGTCATTTGGTAGCACATAAATGTGAGTGAATTTGGGTACACCCTTTTCACTGTATTTATGCATAAATGGAAAGGTTGGCAGAAGGTCCCGAAACCATAGCCAAATATTAAAAAATATTGTGGAATTGTGCAAAGTAAATTTGTTTAATCAAAATTAAATAAAAGTATACCACCAAGAAAAGCCTAAAACAGTCTCTTAAAAATGCAAAAATACTGTCACTGGTGTAAGGGGAAAAATGCGAAATAGGAAATTGCGCATGACACGCCATTTTATTTAAATTCCAGGGGGAAAAAAACACATAACTATCGGTGGCACAGAAGTACGACAGTCCTTTTACATGTCGGCGCCTGCTGTGCTAACGTCAATTATTTTTCTCCTGAGACGGAGAGGTTGAGACCAATGTCGATGCCTAACTTTCCAAGTACCTTGAACATCGCGTCTGTGACAAAATAAGACGAATGAAATAGGTCTATTTAATTTGACAGCGGAGCCGGAAAACCTTGATGTCAATCTCAACTGAGAGCGAACAGAACATACGCCAACAAGCATGAGTGAGTCGAATTTGGCCCTAATTCGACACGAGAGATGATCTAATTTGCTTGGACCCACCCTCAGTATACCAATGGATCTAGGCATACGGTTCCTCTCATGATTTGAATAATGTGTTGCGCCATCCGTTTTTCGTAGTTGGAATGGTTACTGACCGATGATGTCGGATACAAATACATCCGGCTGAACGCACGCAATGCAAATTGAATTTATTTAATTGCAGCAAATATCCCATTTTCGTCGTTCCTGGTTTACTTAGTCGTCTCCGTTAAGAAACGCCATTGTCTTGCAGCGTATCATTTTTAAAGACAGATGCTTCCACTACATTTTAAAATCTTTAACTTAAAACGCACTCCCGGTTGTTTCTACATTCATATTTTACAGATCATATTAAACTTTTTGAAGCAGATTTGACTTTTTTAAATCGACGTCAAATTGTTTAATACGCATCTACGGTGTAGATAAAACTACGTCGTGAAACATCACAGGCGTTTCGAAAGTGATTAACAGATTAAGGAAGAGAGAAGTTGGCGTCTTGACGCACGAAGGCGAATCAGGTTATTTTGTGAAAAATGGTTCAACTGTCATGGATACCGCGCGAAATTTTTCCATAAATTTAATGAATCAATGTAGTTGAATTAGTCCAAATAGTCCAGTATAAGTCAAAGTCTTCTTTTCAGGCTGAAAACATAGGCTAAAATCCGTGACTCAGGTGTAAGTTGAGGTGAAAAAACTACTGAATATCCTTATTTTTGCGTCGGTACAATAAAACTTGCCTAGTAGAATGCATAATTATCACAATGCGGAAGTACTGAGTGTATTTGGCTGTGGTACGTCCAAATACGAAACTTGAATATATCGCATTTATAGGCAATGATCCTCCATGGCTCATGAGGAACTGAGACATATATGACTTTATCCAGCCAATACGTGGAAGTATTGACTCCAAGAAGTCACCTATATTAGTGCCATGGCTATAAGTCGAAGATAGGTTTTCATTGGCCAAAAAAAGGAAGACATTGCTCGACTTATACTTGAATTATGCTTTACGGTATGTTTTTGGCGTATTAACTGCACAACTGGTACATTCAATATGAATTATCACTCATTTTAATGGCTTAAATCTAAACCTGTGAAATTGCACTGCATTTTTCAATCCATTCTCATCTTCATTCAATGGGTCGAAGTGCGAACCGCTATGGGCTACGTTTTCGACATCAAAGGTTCGCATTCTGTTGTTTCTGATTTATCGATCAGTGTAGCGTTTTATGTGAGCATTTGTGAGGATCGGTGAGGCAGCAATATGGTTTGAAGAAGGATAAAGGGTATAAATCGAGAAGGATTGGCTTACAGTGGTGACCAGAGCACTGGTCTTCCATACTGAGGGCTCCAGCTCCAATGTGGGTCGAGGCGGAGTTTTTAAAGTGGATTTTCAATCCCAAATTGAGTGCTATGTGGTGATATTATGTAATTTAAACTTTTAATACTTCAATGGACGAACTCGTTCATTGCTTCAATTCGCAATAACTACAATCGCAAATCATATTTGACTGGCTCTATCCTCAAATGAGCCATCTTCCCTGGCTGCGGGATTATGAAAATATGGCAAAAAAACTAAATACGTACTAACAGGACCAAAACTACAAAAAAAGACTGATATAATGAAAAAAAACAATGTATTTTCTAAAATAAATTGGATTTGTATTAAGAATTGGGTTAAAATTGGGCAGTAGAGTTCAGTACTCCATCTTCCTTAAAAGAAGGTCCAACAGTGTGTTGACGTTTTTGAGAGATTTGTGATTGAAATTGTTATTAGAGCGTAGATTAACTAACAGGCTCCTCAGTAAATTCAAGGCGTGCTATTTCTCCAAAGACGTAAAAGACTTACTAAAAAGTCCATGCTACTATAGTAGGCTCGATCACATACAAACCTTTGAGCCAGAAAAACGACGAAAAACTGAACGCCACCGCCCACTTCTGTCACGTCAGTAAACGTCGTTGATGGTCCCACCCTTAGCATCGGTTTTCATGCCGGGAAAATATTCAACGAGGCATGATAAAACCGGGATATATCGTTCTAATTCCAAGTAGGTAGTAGCACTACCAAAAGACTCACCATCTAGACATCGAAACAAATGGCAGTAACACTACCATTGGTCGCGGGGGCAGTGGGTGAGTCGGGCATTTTAAAGGGATGGGGCTGAGTGAGGGGTGATGCAGGAGAGTGCCCATCACCGAACCCTTGCTCTCCCGAGTCTAAGGAACGGGAGGTGGGCCGGAAACTCGATGACACTCTCCCAAATGAAAAGGGTCCTCCGGTGGAATGGACGGGGGTGTTTTATTCGAGAGGGGAGCACCTCATCCGATACTCGTCGCAACCCTCATCCAATACACCTCCCTCCTCCAATAGGACTTTCCTCCCATCAACCTCCCACGCCCTCCCTCCTCCTCCCTCTCCCTACTCTTGCCTCACGTGTTTCGCTGCGTTTCCCGAATGCCAAAACAGCCGCGATAAGATCGGTTTTTGATCAGCGAAGTGGTTCCCAATGGCCCACATGAGCCAACCCCTGCGATAGGTGAACGACAGCTAGATGAGCGGATTGATAAGGTACCATTAGTCATGTGATTGAATAGGAGCGAATCAGCGAGTTATTATTGCTAGGGTAATCTACCGGCGAAGGTTGGTTTAAATGGAAGAAAGCAAAAACCCTCTAAATCTTTTTGGCGCTGGCCCCATTCCATCTACGCAAATTCTTTCTTCATTTCAGCTTACGTCCTAGTTCATCCCGTCCATGAAACATATTTTCTTTCCTCCCAATCCCGGCTTATGACACATCCATCCTCCCCTCTATCACACCCTTCAGCATCCCTTCGCCCCTCATTACCTCCTCCAAGCACCTACACTGCCTCCCCCTAATCTCCTCCACAATTTTCATCTCCACGCCCACAGCACCGATCACTTCCTCGCTCGTCTTCCTTTCCGTCCACAGCATCTCCTCTACTCTCCTCCGCTCCCACAGCTCAAACGCTTGCAACCTATTCTCTCATTCCTTTCTCAGGGTCCACATTTCTAACCCATATAACGCTTCATTCCACATTAAATTCATTCTTAGCCTCTTCTTTTATCCTTACCCAAGGTTCCCGCTATCAGCACCCTCCTGAATGCATCTTTTGCCTGCGCAAGTGTCCTTTTTACAAATTTGCCACTATGCCCATTTCCTGCTAACGTACCACTGAATTACTTGACCGAATATATCCGCTCCGCGAGAGTCTTTGGGACCGACAATCTCTTAAAAGCGTGTCCAAATTCGACGTTCAGGAGTGCTTGAAAGTTCATTTGAAATGAGGAATGCAGCCTGGATGGCGTTCAAATTCATCAAGCATCGCTTTAGTAACCATATTTTCACCTATTGATACCGGTATTGAAAGGAGCCACAAATTTATAGTAGTAGCAAAACATGGCGGCATCTTCGCAATATGTTCTCTTCAGGGAAAGAGTCCATCCCCGACTAAGTGGCTCCGCACGGGGGAGTAAGGTTGTGTCAGCGTTTGACTACCAAGGTTCTCAAGGCCGTAAACCTTCGCGTTACTTTTTCGTAATACACTATAACATTATTATTACTATATAAAATTACAACAAGTGGGCAATTTTCCAGGTGATAAATTTAACAAATGTAGATCATTATGCAATATTGAAAAGTGCCAACACAACTATTTTGGAACTAAATATGATATTTAAAAAGTTATTTACCAATTTTGGCACCTCTTCTTAAAAATAATAACATTGCTCGAGAAGGTCTCAGATAGTTATACCGACAGATGGTCATAATCAAGGAGTAGTTCTTTTTAGTTATACATTTTTTTAACATTTGTCCTTAGTGATTTGCACTTGGTCTCGCTCTGGTGACCATTTTAACCTGACGAATATAATTTCTCCTCGTCCTTCCTCAGCTCTTCCCATGCGGTTTCAAATATTTAAATTGATCTTGCGTTTATTGATCTATTCAGATCTACAACACAGCGCATAACTGTAATTGGCGTGATGAATCCAATAAAAAAAGGGCAATCCCACCAACGTGACAAAACCGGTCGTGCATAAATTTAAATTAGCGGCTATGTATATAGTTTATTTATTTGTGACCGCAAACATTCACTAATTTGATCCGGAAACTATGAGTTTCATCGATATCAGGGGTGAATAAATTTTATATGTTGAAATCCTGGGAAAGCAATATGTTTTCGATAGTGAAAACGGCAATTATGAAAGCGCAGATTCTCTAAAACAAAGAAGAAACTCGCCACGTGCAAAACTCGACGGTGTTAATTAACAAGAAGTTCCATCACCAAGCACGCCAATCACTCATCCTCCGGGCACAAAGTTAATGGAAAATCCGAAGCGTTCTCTTCTTCCCCCGTTCTTCACGGTTGCTTCTCGTGTGTGTGTGTGTCTGTGTGCCGCAACGTCGCTTCCCCCAAAGAGAGGCCCCCCCCACGTTTACCAACCGAGTAATTGAAAATGACGTCTAAGAGAAACAGAATAGGATCCCCGCCACTTGGCGCCCCACACGCTGAAGAGGATCCCACCAGCCGCCCGCCCAGACTACCCAATAACCCCCAGTCTTCTGCAACCCCCGCAACATATCCTCAAAGCCCTGGCCACAACCTCTGACCAGTCCGACCCAAAAACACTTCAAGACCACCCACGTTTCGCCCACACACGACCCTGCTACCCTCCCCCCCAAAAAAAAATAAAACCCCCACCGCCCAGACCTTCCCACGCCTCGAATTACGCATGCAAATTGCTCGCGAGCTTGTTTTACGACGGCCCGGAACGGCGATATAAGGTCAAGACTCGGAAGCGGGCAGGAAGCGCTTGATGACTGCGGGCGTCATTTTGGTTTCAATATTCAGCGTACTCGACGGTTAACAATCCTCTCTTGGTCCCTGTTTTCTCCCGAGAGAGAGCGAGTATTTGTGGACGCCAGGCGAGAGCAGTGACCTCTTTAGCGCGAGGCTTTATCCTCGGTGAGTTCGGCTGCACCCGTGAAGAAGTGAGCACCGCGCTGGAGTCACTCCACTCCGTGAGCACTTTGCCTTCCGTGCATTTCGATCCTGAGCAGACTTCCGCATGATTTGAAGGCGATAAAAAACACAGTTTTATTGGATTGTTTAAAATCATTTTCGATGCGACTGGTTCCTCTACTTTGAATGATATTATAAAAATAATAACTAAGTGAAAATTTTGTATAATTTTTCTATGTACATGTAGAGGTCTCTGTAACACCAAATTGAATGCAACTGTCTAGTAGATTATATGTACTTTTGTTTATTTCTGTTGTATTCATGGTAAAAGTTTATGACATGTAACTGTTAACGAAATGTATTTAATAATAAGGGAGACGAGAACATATACCGATTAAGGTGTAATTTTTCAAAAATAATTCCTAGATAATACTATTGGTAGAATTATACATTTTAATAGCATAGGTATTGTTGGTTGATATTTTTGTTTGATGACCTTTAGTATCATCATGGTAGCTCCGAAGATGGAATTTATTAAATCCCGAAACCTCGGATAGAAATAGCAATGTTGAATTAAACACACACAAGAACATTGCCACACGGTGCAATATAGCAGATTTAAAAAAAATATCCTTTCGCACCGGAGCCTGGCGATAGGAAATGCTTTCCCTGGCACGAGCGCCGTGTGCATTCCACTCAACTTCTCTGTACGGAACTATCTTGTGTAAAGGAATCACACAGATGTGGTCTTCCTCCTTTTTTGGGACCCAAGTTCTCCGGAAGCCAGACCTCGTCTAGAGAATGGAGTTAATCTCGACACTTCCCTAAAGCGCCAGCTCCTCTCGCACTGTGCCCTCAGTCAAATATTTGTTTGCACAATGGATTGACAAAAACATTTGTTCATACTTAGAATATATGTACTCGGTTAATAAAGTTAGTTAGTAAAGACTTCTTGATAAAGTGTTATAAAAAACAGTGACAATTTTTTGTAGAATATACAGCAGCGAGAAGAGAGCACATACAAAATCAAATGAACAAAGATTAGAAATCTGAAATACTGCTGGCTAAACGCAAATCTTGTCAAGAGAAAATATAACAGGCTTAGAAGTGAAACAAAGAAACGAGAAATGCATGAAAGAAATAACAGATCGACTCGTCGGAGAAATTAAAAAAGAAGGACGAGCAGATGCATTATATAGGAAAGTTCAGGAACGGACGGGGGTAGTAAGGGAAGGGGAATTGTAACGATAACAGACAAGACTGGAAAGTTGATCGTAGAACCAAAAGAGATCCGGGAGAGGTGGAACGAATATTTGAAGGGCTTTATGGTAAAGAAATAAGGCACAGTACACTAAAAAACGAAAGGGTAAATCGACAGAGATGGCATTACCAGATATTCTTTGATAGAGAAATCAAAAGAGCACTACAAGACATAAAAAGGAATATGGCGGTGGGAATAGATGGCATACCTGCAGAGTTTATACAGAGTAAGGGGAAGAATGGAAGAAAAAACTTTCTGCACTTATTCGTAGGATTTATGAGAATGGAGTTTGGCCGGAGGACTTCGTGAAGGCAGTACTGTAGGGTGTTGCTTATTTTTTATTTTTCCTCGGATTTTCGATTTCTACCTCTTAAAATATGCTATGGGGTGCAGAATGGATATCCTAAAAATTTCATCCCGATTGTTTAACATTTAGAGGTCGCTCAAAGAGCATAAATGCAATAACATTCAATTCTCCTGATTTGAGGAAATAACATGAATTTAAGGGGTAACACACAATTTTACAGTCATTTGGGTCGAAATTCGCTCCATTTTTACGTCCGCTCAACAGTTTTCCAGGAATTAAATACTTTTCCGCGAGCTACAGCCGCGCGTCACACTCCTAACGGCGAGCTGGTTGCTCGCGGGCCGCATTCGCGGTCAGCTGATAAGTCCTGCACCCCTCATTGCCTTACGCCCCCCTCGCGCCTTCCCTAACGAGAATCGGCGGAGGGAGGGAGGAGTTACTTACAAACTTGCATTGTTTTACATTGTTATAAATTCAGGAGACTATTTCGTTGCGATTAACCATAATAGATGGAATCATTAAGAATGATGTTTATAGACAACTATGTGTACGTCTTCATATCAAAGTTTGCGTGGTTCACACCTCCTTTAACCCCATCGCAGTCGGATTTCGAATGGTGTAGAGTAAATATTCGGAGTCGAAACGCTAGTGCTAAAAACGATGTCGTTTACTACGCGCAAGTCTAGTGAAATATTCCTAATCGGCGTCCCCGGAACTGTAGCCGCTTGTTTGCCAAAAACTAAGCTGCCTTTGATTCGCGAAGTGCTGCAGGTGTTCTATCACATTATGGCTTTATCGATTAAACAAATTTTTAAGCCTTACCCTCCACTGGGACGGAAAAATTGTACCCGATCTAACCAGCAAAAGAAATGTAGATCGCATTACAGTTGTAGTAACAGGGGTTACTAGCGATCAACTACTAAAGGTAATTTTTACTCATTCGTTAAATCAAGTAATTTAAATATTATTTTGCATATTACGTCATTAAATGGTTCAATAAATCTCATGGACGATTGATGAAAGAAAAAAAAATATTACAGATTCCAAAACTCACCAAAACTGCCAGTGGGTGAGCCACTGCTGAGATTGTTTACGACTGCATTGGGGAGTGGAGATTAAATTAAAGCATTTTAATTTTATACTACTAGCGTAAATACAGGTAACGAGCTGTTTTTATATCTTAGGTACTCAGTTTATCATATTTTATGGGATTTTAAAACTGAAAATTTCTTTTTTTATCATATATTATGTTCAAAAAATGGTGCTGCAGTTATTTTAAAAGATAAACTGCAGCAAAATGTTTTGTATCTTGCTTGCCGCCCCCATAGAGGTAATTATGAGCTCTGACAATATATACTTATACCTACTTACATTCACTTGAATTATCATTTTAATACATGCGTAAGGTATACTTAATTCCTTTTTGAAATGCATTCACAGGTTGGTCAACCTAGAGATGACTATTTGGAACTTTTAAACCTTTCTCTTGTCGTACTTGGAAGACGTCCCCCCAAAACCATGAAGTTTAGAGCACCCGGAGCATTCCATAGGTCTAGATGTATGGACAAGGCAATATATTCATTAAAAATATGGATTTTTAGAAATCAGTTTACTTTATCAGAAAGTGAGGGTAAGGGACTACTAGCTGTGACTGTTTCCATTTTAAAAGTATATATATGTTCATGATACACAGCCACAGATGCTCCAGGGGCACCAAAACATGATTTGAAGCTAATAACCAGATTGAAAGAGAGAAGAAACTTTGACTGTGCAACGGCATCCATTGCCCTAAAGAAATTCAGCAGGCACTTGTGGTATCTGAATGAACAGTTGTCGGCAGTATCATTTTTCGACGATAGTGTCAGCCCATATGAAAAAAAAATTGTATAAAACCTAAAAAACAAAGAAGGGGTACCAAATCCTTCTAAACGACTGCCCAGGAATTTGGAATTTACCAACAGGTTAGCGCTGGCAGATTTTGTCACAACGAATAGTCTCTCATTCTTTCGATGACTTAGTATTCCTGAAGATTTTTTGGAAGAGGATCCTGTGACATGGCACAACAACAGCGACTACAGAATTAGTCAAAATAAAGTGAAGGCTTTGCGTGGGAACAATTATCATGCTGAACGCGCTATCAAGTTGATGGAGAATTTCAACAAGACTATTACATACAAAAAAGATATTTTCCAGCATTTACTCCTTGGTGCTGCTCACTTCCAAAGAGCTATAAAAGACTCGCGTAAGTTCATCGTTAAAGAGCAATGTCGTTTGGATTTGTGATAAAAAATAAGTGTTCTTAATATGTTGTGCTGCTTTATTTACAACTTTCTGACAGTATTAAAGAAAGAAAGTTTTTCTGTGAATCGATGTTGTCTATTTCACTAACGTAACCGTTAAAAAGTAATTTTTCTTCCTCTTTACGACAAAAGCGTAAACACATGTATAAATTAGAGCTTTACGTCGGTCTTGTAAGGATTGTAACTTCGTGTGAATAATTAGCGGTGTGAAAATGTCACCAAGGTATTCGACTCCTCCCTCCCTCCGCTGATTCTCGTTAGGGAAGGCGCGAGGGGGGCGTAAGGCAATGAGGGGTGCAGGACTTATCAGCTGACCGCGAATGCGGCCCGCGAGCAACCAGCTCGCCGTTAGGAGTGTGACGCGCGGCTGTAGCTCGCGGAAAAGTATTTAATTCCTGGAAAACTGTTGAGCGGACGTAAAAATGGAGCGAATTTCGACCCAAATGACTGTAAAATTGTGTGTTACCCCTTAAATTCATGTTATTTCCTCAAATCGGGAGAATTGAATGTTATTGCATTTATGCTCTTTGAGCGACCTCTAAATGTTAAACAATCGGGATGAAATTTTTAGGATATCCATTCTGCACCCCATAGCATATTTTAAGAGGTAGAAATCGAAAATCCGAGGAAAAATAAAAAATAAGCAACACCCTACAGTACTGATTCCAATACTGAAGAAAAGTAAGGCATAAAGGTGCGAAGACTATAGGACTATAAGCTTAATATCCCACGTAGCCAAAGCATCTCTGAGAATTATAAACAGGAGGCTATAGAAGAAGGCTAACTTACACCTCGGTGACAACCAGTTTAGGTTTAGGAGAGGGACGGGAAAGTGGGATACTATAGGAGTGATGAGGACGTTAGTAGAGAGAAACCTAGGAAATGAGCTTAATGTTTTTGCTTGCTATTTAGATTTCACGAAGTTGTTTGAAAAGGTGAACTGGACGAAATAAATGGAAGAGCTGAAGGAATTGGGGATCAATTGGATGGGAAAACGTCTCATTCGGAATCTGTATATGAACCAGACGGCGAAGGCTCGGGTAGCCGATGGAGAATCGGGATACGCCGTGGTATGACGGGGAGTACGGGAGGAATACCCACTATCGCCGTTGCTTTTTAACAAGTATTCAGGATAAATGGTAAGGGAGGTATGGAGGTATGAATAATGGTAGGAGGAGAACTGATAAAGTCAGTGAGATTTGCAGATGATCAAGCAATGGTTTGCCAGTCTGTCAATTGATTACATTCAATAATGAATATGTTAAAAGTGCAGTGCAAATAGTATGGGATGAAGATAAACCATAAAAAGACGAAAGAGATAAGTTTTTTCTAGAAGTAAGAATTCGGGGCTGAATGTAAGGGCGGAAGTGCAGAAAATAGAGCAGGGCAAGCAGTTGACATATCTGGATGGTATTTTGTAGGAGAATAGGTTTAGTGGTTGGGACATGAGATGTAGAATTTCCCAGGCTAAAGAAGCATTTGCAAAGAGAAGGGAATTGATGAGGTGGGGTATAAGAAGAGACGCAAAGAAAAGGTTGGTGAAAACTAATATGGAGAGGGAGCTGCATGAGTCGGAAATTTGGTTATTGCGAAAGGAGGATGCACATAGACTTGAGGTGTTTGAGGCGTGGGTTTGCAGAAGGATGGAGAGGGTGAGCTAGGTGGCGAGGAAAACGATTGAGGAGATATTGAATATAGTTAGAGAGGAGGGGGGTTCGTAAAAGGCAGACGGGATGTACGGAGGACGTTATGAAAGGTGAGGGCATCTTGGAGAGTGTGATAGAGGGAAGACCGCTGGGGAAGCGTCGAAGAGGAAGAAAGAGGTGAGGAAATCTGTACGAAATAAGAAGAGGTAGATGATGAGAAATTTAAGAGATACCTGATAGCGATCCATCAATATTAGGAAAAGTGTATTGGTGTCCCAGATTTTGAGACGTTAGGATAAGGACTGTCCAATAACCTACCAATCAGCGGGAAGCATATCCAAATGAACATACGTTTCAATGGTTTCATTTCATTAGCACTACACGTTTATTTGATTTTTTTTACAGAGAAACACTCCTCAGATCAACTAGCTGTCCCTGGCCAGTTTTTAATTAAGTTCAAATAAGGTTTAAATAAAGCGAGGAAGACCAACGAGGAGGTATTGGATATGGTTGAAGAGTAGAGGAAGTTTGCGGCACAGGTTTGGAGAAGGAAAAAGGGATGGATGGAGGAATGTTTGAGAGAAGAGGACATTTTGAAGAGGGTGATAGAGGGGAGAACACTGGGGAAGCGTGGAAGAGGAAGAAAGAGGATAAGAATTCTGGATGAAATAAGAAGAGGTAGACAATATTAGAAAATTTAGAGAGAGCTAATGGCGGGACATCTATAGGAGGGAAAGCGAGAATATGTACCAGGATTTGGGATGTTTGATTTAGGACTGTCCAAGAGCCTAACAATCAGCTGATAGAATACTCAAATGAATGACAGTGAGAATATTTACTAACAATCCAGTGCTCGTGTAAAGTCAAAAGGAAGCAGTTGCGTAATCGGAAGGTGGAAGGCCAATAGTGTTTTATTGGATTGAATAAGATTTGTAGGATCATTTGTACCTCCTTTCCCAAATTAAAACCTATCTCCTTCCTCACGTAAATTCTCTGATTTACTCAGCAGTTCTCATGTCTCTCTCCACTCCGCCCATCATGCCCACACGTTTCCTGTTCCATTGCCAAGAGAAAATATTACGAATCCATATCAAAATATACCCCTGCGCAGGATGGATAACAGCATAAAAATGAAAAATTACTAAGGGCTTATTACACCATTATCAGCTGTTTTAAAAATACACTAAAAATTTTAAGAACTTCAAACCATAAAATTCCTTATTCCTAAAGATGCTCCAGTGTAGCCAAACTAGTCGAAATGAATATAGATAAAACAGTTGATTGCTAAGTTTCAATTATTAATTTCTTATTCGCTAATATTTCATAGGAGTGGATTAAAACGGCTCATTAATGTTTGAAATAATGCCATGAGCATTCTATATGATGGAGTGAGAAAAGATACGATTATGGTGCTGTGAGCGAGATATCACTTCTCATAAAATTCGATGAATTTAGCCCCAATATAAAGAAAAAGATCCCATCTTTCCAATGAGAACAAAATATCATCCACTTACCATTAAACTTTTCCAGATATTTTCCAAAAAATACCAGCCACTTCCCAATGGAAATAGTATGGGTATACACTCCAGAAACACTTCATTTTTTTTTAAATGAGGCTCAAATATTTTGTCAGAAATGTTGGCATGTAGTTTGCATGCTTGCTCTTATATTTTTGAAATAAATCAACTACTCACTGCAGTAACTTGTACAGAATTGCAAAAATGTCTCCGATTATGAAAGCGTTTTCAGCGTACAGGGTGAAACAAAATGAGTTAAGTTAACACATTATACCAACATGCATATTTTGTTAATTACTGAGAATTTCAGTAATTCAAAACAAATTTGCTTCGTCGTCAATGCTACAATATTTACTGCATACTTTTTGCAGGCGTTTTAATTTGGAAATAAAAATTGAATACGCTCCCAATTACGACTGCGGAAAAATCTTTCTAAAACTATCTCAATGGCATCCATTTCCTAATCTCGCATGTACCAACGTTTCTTCAATGCCGTTAACAGGACGAATGCAAGGGGCTTTACCTGTCAACACTCAAATAAACGTAAATAGCCTCCCTCCCCTCCGCCTCGTCCCTCCCCCAAAGAATACCGATAAAATTGAGGGAAAGTAGGATGAAAATGAAATACTTTAAGATAGGTATTTCGAATGCGAGAGCGCGGAGTCCCTGCTCACTTCTCCGTGGCCAACTCGTCCTCTTGACGTTTCTGAATTTATAAGCGTGCGCGCATGGAGAAAAGGGCGGGACGTCACGCACAAGCATATTCATGTAGAACACACTTCGTTCTGCTCCGGGAGCACCGCGCCCAAGCAATCGAATTCCAGCAAATATAAATTCTCCTTTGGAACGAGCCCACGTGCACCTCGTTTCGGTGAACCGAATGAAGTGAAAATTTCACAAAAATAAAAAAAAAGAATCGAATGGTGTACGCCATAGCCGAGATGCCAGCGCACCACGTGGCCGGAGCAAGCGCTTAATGCGGCTCTTTATGAAAAAATTGCAGAAAACTGAACTCATTACCTAAAAAATACACAATTTTGACGTGAAGAGAAGGGAATTTTTTTCTCCTGTTAAAATTACGGTGAAGAGAGATGAAAATTTGGAAATTATTATTCTTATTTTTAAACCGTTCTGATTTTTAAGCATTTGAATGTACTTTTATTTCATTTTTCAATGTTCTATCATACCTATGCATGTATGTGCTAGGTTTTGTGTATGTGGTTTTGCATATACGAGGGAAGTCAATAAATAAGTCGCAAACGTTACACAAACGTTATGTTAAGCTGTTCCGAACATTTCATTGGGAACGCTTGGAACATCCACTGTACAGTCCCGACTTGTCCCCCAGTGAAAAACTTCTTTGCTGCCGGCTACCAAGGACTTGTTAAGAGATGGGATAAGTGTCTGAATGCACTACGTGAATATGTAGAAAAATGAAATAAATTTCAGGAAGTTATTTTGATTATTATTGCCTATATCCAGTTTTGTGACTTATTTATTGACTTACCCTCGTATATGTATGTACTTACGTGGCTATAAATATGCATACGGAATTATTATTATGTAATTATAATATGTAATGTTGACAATAAGCTCGAGTGTTGCACACAAAGTAATCTTTGTTTTCTTTTGTCAGCAAGTCCTTTCGTTACTATTTATAACTTTTTAATGTAAGTTTTTCTCAAACTGCTACCAAATGCATTACGTAGTTAAACTGATGGTAGCCCCACAAGAGGCAATCTTAGGGGATATCCGATTCTTTATTTCCATATATGCCTCCCATTTTTTGACCCATTTGAAGCTATTTATATTTTGCATAAAGTATATAATTATTACTTATTATATGTAAAATTTATTCTTATTTTTCACGTGACCAATTTTCGTAACTATCCCTCAAATATATGCACATCAGTGATGAAAATCAATGGAAAGTCAATTACGAAGGCTAGAGATGGATGCCATGAGTAGAAGTTGCCGAGTTTCGAGTATACATCATTTTCCAAAAGAATTATTTGGAGAAAGAGTAGGGATGCAAGAAAATGTACTAGATAGGATGGAAGGAAGAAGATTGACTCAATACGGACATATATGAAGAATGAATGAGGAACGATGGCCATTGAAAATGTGGAATTGGGAACACCCAGGCAGAAGGAGAAAATGATGGCCGATAAAAACATGGGGGCAAGTAGTGAAGGAAGGCATTCTTCGCAGGCAATAAAATAAGAACGACATTTATTACACTTTTATTAGGCGAGAAGGGCGTGGGAAACGGCAAAAGCTGTAAAAAATACAATACATATAGATATCTCAAATTGGTATGATATTAGGAATGAACTCCCAATTCTCACAGATTTTCACGGACAGATCTTAACAGCAAATCCAAATCAAAGATAAACCAAGAGGAATAAACTATTGTAAATGATGATTGGATACATTCATAGCATACCAATCCAAAATTGTAAGAAATTGCTTCATTTAATCTTGAACTAGCAAAAACAATGAATAAATAAGACAAACTGCTCACCATGTAGAATTAAATAGGAGCCAAGTTTAGCTTTGACGTTCACCGGGGGAATGTGAGGCTTCCGGGTTTTCCACTATTTCTTAGGATCTCTCAGCTCTTCTATCTCCACCTTTCTCCAAATTCCGCCATACCTTCTTAGTTCTCTAACGTGTAATAAAGTGTTAACATCAACTATGCCTTCTCAGTTCCCCAATTTTTCTACATCTCGTCACTTGTATCCCACGCGTGATGCTCCGCAGCTTATATTACTTAGATGGGTGAAAACTAGCGGGTAGCTCAGCCTGTCGTCCCAACTGTTTGCTTCATACATTTTACTATCAAGTTTTAATTGGAATGCTAGGCAGCTGAAAAAGCCAGGTCCTCCTGATTAAGGCTTCTCAAGTTTGTCACCGGATTAGAATAGTGGCCGCTGACAAAGATCCCAAGGCTAATTCTGTCATCGGTGACGCGTTGGTGGCAGCCGCCTTTTCTAACTCGGGAAAAACCGAAGAAGTCTCCATCAGAAACGCCGTTTGCCACACTTGGACCACAGGGAAAGCACCAAACGCTTCACTAGGAAAGTCCTCCTTTTGCAACATCGACTGTTTGTCATGAAATCACTAGTTATTCCATTATAAATAATTTGTCGTAAAGTTTTCTACGATGTTTGATACTCTTGACTTGATTCCCGGTTCAAGATTTCCTTATTCAGGGCATCAACCTTGAATGACGCAGCAATGAAAGTTGAAATGTTATTGAATGTCTATTTGTACTATTTTGGCACTGAAACGATTGGACAATGTTTTGGATTGGAGAATGTTTCTCTCCCACACTTTTTTTAACAAGTTCTTTTTTTCCTCTTTTTTTAACCAGTTCTTCTTCTTATTCCTCCTTCGACGCTACAACCCTCCATGAGTTTTGGAATTTTCAGCAGTTAACGAAAACCTTAAAAAGGAGACGGGACAACTTAGTAGGCCACATCTGAAGACACCACGGATTGATGAAGACAATCGTGGAGGAAAAAGTGAACGGGAAGAATGAAAAAAGCAGGCCTCGCAGGAGATATATGGAGCAAGTTGTGAAGGATGTAAATGAGAGGAGTTACATCAATGTGAAGAGGTGGGCAGATAGAAGAATTGAGTGAAGGGCTGCGTCAAACCAATCCTCGATGATGTTGACCGATGATGATGATGAGCGTCCATCTTCTTCGATCCTTTGGTAGCTCCTTCCATTTGGAAATACTCATTGTATTAAAATCCTATGTGGCATCATCTTCCCATATGTTTCTTTGTCTCCCTCTGAACCTATCTTTATCCCTTTGTCTATCAGGTATCAATTAATATATTTCCTATTTTATTTAGTAAAAATTATATGTATACCGATCTTGCCTTCCCCATACGTGTTTTGAGTCCTAACCTTTACATTCTTTGTGATTTTTATGGTTCCTCCTTTTTTCAGTTCATTAAATTCTGCATTTCTCTTAGTTTTCTATTCATCTCCTCCCACCTGTGATTGTCCATAAATTTTACTTGAACTTTTAATTTCAATATTTCAAGTCTTTCTTTGTTATGAAGAAATAATACGTGTAATTTTTCACAAAAATAAAATTTACTCCCGGCCAGGGTTTCAATGTTGCTACATCATCTTCAGCTCATCTAAAGATGGTGTACCAACATTCAAACCAGAGTTGGAAGTAGATTTAATTTTAATGGAAAATTGCACGTGTCATTTCTTCATTATATACCAATTTAACTCAATACCCGAGTTTATATATTTCTTTGTTTTTCTTTGAAATCCTTCGTTGCTGGCAACGGTATGTCACAATTGGTCATAGTTCTGTTTAAAGTTAGCTAAAAAATAAAAAAATCCAAGATTTAATTTTCTGCCAAAAACCTTCTATATCAGGTGCTCCTATGCATTCCTACATGCATTTTTACAAATCTTCCGTTTTCATCATAATCTGCTTTCTGCTGGTAGTTAGCTTGTTACTGAAAATAGTTCTGAGGGGATGGGAGATAAATTTTACTTTAAATACACTAGAGACGGTTCTTGGGAAGTACAGATCTACTGAATGATATTGGCCTTTGCATGAGATGGCACAGGTGTAAAACTCATCTCCCATAATAATTAATGATATTGCATCTGATCATTAATACCGGAATGCAAATTTAGCATCCAAATTTCCATCCCAGGCGCCAAACATTTAAATAATTTTTCTTCTGGAAAGATTGGACTCACTAATTATTTGCCTAATTTAGTCAATATATATGTAGTTCATTGTACTCTTATTTACACCGGCAGGTTATTTGAATACCGAGACTTTCACCATTCACTAACCGCAATAATAGGTTTTGGTATTCCATAAAAATCATCGGTGAGCCGTGAGCATGGCGTGATTCTTTCGGCAAGTATCGTGGTCTCATATGAATCTATATTGCCACCAAATCAATGAAATGTGACCTCAACACTAGCCATGGGAATCTGAAAGTAAAAAAAGGCCACTCGTGTCCTATGCGGTATGCGGAACTCAAAATGAGTCCATTAGACGCAAGCACTATGGGCTGTATTATGACGAAAATTTATGACCGCTGTATCTGTACGCGAGGGCATTTGGTTCGCGAGACATTTTGCGCCAGCAGGCTCGAGTAAGCCCGCAAACTGATGCGTGGCGAGTTTCCACATTGCCCGAATCCGATGATGATTATGAAGGGAGAGGCACACCTCGACCCCGGGATATGCCAAAGTCATTCGTTAGAATAAGCCGCATTTTATTCATCCAGAAATGTCCCCCCCCCCCTCCCATCTACGCGCGATGGGACCCCCCACCCGGGTAAGCCAACTGCCCAGTCCAGCCCTACATGCCATTCCCCTCATCGCACAGAACGAAGCCTCCGGGCAACCGACCATTGACCCTATCGGCCACGAGTTATCCCGTGCGGTCTTTGAACCCAAACCTCGGCAGCGGCGGCATTATAACTCCGCAAGCTCTGAGCTTACTGAGAGGGGATGAATCAACCAGGGGCACTCATTAAACGCTGTGTTTACGGTTATTATTTTGCGGCCCTTTTCAACGGTTGTAAAGTTCCCTTGATACCACTATTGAGAGTTTACCCGTCACATGACTGTCGGAAACTGGACTAAGCCACGGCCGTTGCGTAAACATTTCATCGATCACTACTTTACTCCCTTAGTGCTCGAATAAGTGTTATTCGTGCAGATCTTCCACCTCAATAATTAAGTGGAGATCACGGAACTTGTTTGATCCTGGGCACGAGCCTTCGGCATCACGCTCCGCGGTAGGTGTGGTCGTGCTATTTTAGTCGAGCAGCTGGTCGTCGAAAGAGCAAGGACAACCTCTCTTGGAGGTTGTGGTGCCGCTGGCTGAAGGCTGAGGGACTCGTTTCAATGCCAACGTGTGCAGATGATCGGGGAAACGAAAATCTACTTCAGAATGGAGATAAGCAGTTGGAACGATGCTTCGCTCCATTAGATTTGAATCGATTATTTTAGGAGATAGTAAAATCAAATTATGAAGGGAAGGACTGGACTACAAACTATTCGAACAGGTTTGACTGGTTTTGTTACTTTATTCCGCCCTATTTTGAGGATATACTTCCCACGTATTTTCTGTACCTTAAAGCCGATTACCAGGAAATCGTTATGCGAACTCTTGAGAGTATTTTAGGCGTCGGAAATAGTAGCTTTAAATTAGAGACAGATAAGAACAGGAATGGTTACATAGAGTAGTATATTAACGCTCTCCTGGCTGCAAACACTGGCAAAATAAATCATTTTAAGCTTAATTCAAGAATTAACAAAATCGTATACGCTCTGAAATATGCTAGTACAATCGAATAATAAAGGGGAAAATTCAATAACTATTCAAACAGATTTGACTGATTTTGTTAATTGATTCAGCGCTAAGCTTGGAATGATTCATGCATGTTATGCAAGATAAAATACATGTTCTGCGTTGTAACACCGGTTAAATAACAAAGCAATGCGAATAATTGGACTTTAGGCATCTCAAACAAGTCATCGGTGTTACACCGTTTACCTTTAGTTTTTCCATGCTTAAAAATCATTCGACAGTAGATGTTTTCCGTTTACACGCACGTTGGTGCTAACCCTAGTAATCTGTTAAACCGTGATTGAGATATCATCGTTGGCGCTAGTTCCTGGCTTCTATTATACATTATTACAATATTTTAAACAGATAATCAAAGTAAGAAACACAACCAGGAGTAGAGATGCGATCGATTGACTGCATATGCTAGCATAATAAGTGGTAATATGCTAAATTATAAAAAGCTATCGCAATCCTTTATGCTTCCATTTCTTTACTTTTCTACTTTCTTTTAGACCACCAGAAGTCACCAGTTTTTATACGGTTAGTGGGACTCGTGTGAACGTAAAAATAGTTAAATCCGTCAAATTAACTTGTGTAGTGGGGGATGAGGATACAGAGGTGGCTAGAGTATTGGCATCCCATGACGAGGGTCCCGGTTCATCTGTTAACATCCGATCACTTCTCGGAGTAAAAATAGCGATCGAACTTTGAACGAGGACAATCGTTGCAAAGGAAATAAATGTTACCGTCTCATATTCGTGTAGCACGCGCCAAAGGTTTACACCGCGCACGTGCGTGAATGCGACGCGTGGTGCAACTCCTCATAAGCGTCCTCTCTGTCCGACGCGAGTGCGACCGTGAAGGTCAACTTCCACAGAGCCGCGTCGGAAAATAAATCACCGCCGGCAGGAAACATTAAAAAATAAGTATTCCTCATCACATCGTCCATTGCGAGAGCACACTGCGTGTATTATTTGTCCGCTTTCAGTACTACACAGGCAGCGCATCAAGTGCTAGTTGATTGAATCTCTAATGACTGCATTGCGTGGGGCATGGTTATGGCGCAGAAAAATAAGCAATGGCAACCAAGCATTGTTCTGCAAGCGGTAAAGCAATGAAACAATAAGAGGTAACAAGGCATCAGAGCGTTTAATGAATACTGAACTTCGCAAATATATACTACCATGCAGTAATAAATTGCTATTATATTCGGAATTAAATCTAACGGAGCATGGTATACCAAAATTGAATTGATGTTAAAAACGTTAATATGGATGAATGTCAGTCAATCTTTTGAATACAATGTATTAACCTATATCCATAAAGTTAAAAATGGGGATAATGTCAAAATACTTTGACGAAATTCTCATAACCAACAATGATTTTCATAATTATAACACTAGAATAAATAGTAATTTCCATCTACCGATGAGAAAAAGGACATCATCATAGGTCTCACTCTTTTATAGACAATTGTTATTATACAACGCAATGACCTCAGAACTAAAAACTGTTAAAAATCTGGATATTTTTAAAAGAAGGGTAAAAGAATGGTTGCTACACGCAAAACGCTGAGGTTAAGGTGTAAAATATATCGCGTAATGAATTTATAAGAAAAAATATAAAAAATATAAAAAATATATTTGAAGTATGACAATTTTCTCTTTGAAGATTAAGTAACATAATTTGTTTTGCAATTGGAATAATGTCATTTGGAAAATGTATTTGTACTGTAAACTGTGATTAATTATTTGAATAGCTACTGCTAAATAAACGCTGTTATTATTATTATATGAGACCACCGGCCACTATAATATGGTGACCTGGGTACAATGCAACCGTCATTGACTCGACTACTGTCAGTAGTTACGAGACTAACAATAAGCTCAAGATGTCATAATGATACATTTTAAAGTCGATGCCAGTGAGACAAACTTGACGCTTCCGTGTCTTCACAATCTGCAATTTAAAACCTTGAAAAACATATTTAATCGGCAATGTACAATATATTAGATTACATCTTCTCATGTGCTCATAAATAATGTAACTACACGTTAATGAGGATGTATTGTTTCGTTTTCGGTGTAAACATCCCGTAATTATTGGCAGTGGATAAGTTATTTCTCCGAACTAAATAATGATCGACTCAGAAAAAATTGAGAAAACTCCAATTTGGAAAAAAAAAACTTTCCACTTCATTACGTTATGTAGATCACAGTGACGTATTACTTAATATCATTGGGACTTCACTTTTGATAAACTACAAATGCCGTAAACGTATTTTGCCCTACGCATGGGTCAGGGATCCGTGGAGTAAGTGTGATGCCAAATTAAATTACTAATTTTGAGAGGAAATAGGCCGATAAACATCGCCGATTGCATCCCACGGCCACAATCACATCGGTTTTATATTTGATAACCCAACGCTTCTATAAACATCGGCGAAGGCGATTTATATTTCCAGTTCTGTTTTAAAGGCGAAGGTCCCTTAAAGCGGAAGTGTTCGTCATTCCGCCGAGGAAGCAGCGACAAAAGGAACATCACATCGCGCCTAACCGCATCAGCTCCAAATGTTTGACTCGCGCGCGTCTTCCGATTCTTTCTTTTTTATCAACGGAAAGGCGACGGAATAAAATAATAAGAAAGCACCCCGCGCGAATGATTTGCCTTTTATTTAACGTTGGGTCTTCTCCGCGATTTGAACGGGCGCAGGTGCCACGGAGGGGAGAAGGCCACATCATTAACTTAACGGAGTAACCGAAAGCGAGTAATGGCCTTGCGCACCACTGCCTCCCCCCACTCAGATTTAGAACCACACAGTTTCAACATACGCGAGCATGAATATTCATAATGGGGAGGTAGCGGAGGCGGGTGCACAGAGGAGATCCAAATGAGAGAGCCCGGAATGCAAGAGGGAGGTGGTAGATTGAGAAGGCGGGGAGAGAGGGAGAGGGGGCGCCGGTAAAGAGGATGGGGTGGAGAGGGAGAAAAACAAATACACGGGCATTTATGAGCCAATGGGCATTTAGTACGCGTCGTGAACGATTACATTCGTGCAGACAAAATGACACTCGTACAGACACATGCACACAATGGGCACTTGAGGAGCCCGCCGTTGCGTGGTGAAAGAATGTGGAATGCCGCATTCCCGTGGAGCACATTCTGTCTCGCAATGTTATGCACCACTCGAAAAACGAAACCGTGTTCCGCTCTCCCGACTGACCCCGCGGTGCACTGTAGCATGGTGACCCGTAAGTACTCGGACGAGTGATCATCGAATGATCAAAATACCTATTTCAATCACATTATATTGGTTGAAAACAAATTCGACCGAACTGATAGTGTAACTATGATTTAAGGACTGGGTTGGGAGCATCTAGAGGCACGGAGGTAATGGTGGTAGCGAAACATGGAGGAAGTGGCGATATTCCGATCCATTCCCACAGGATGGGATATCAAACTCTAGCCAGCACACTCAATTCCATGTATCACTCACAATACACTACAGTGGTGGCAGTTGCGATATTCCGATACATACCCTAGGGATGGGACGTGATAACTGCATCCACCACACAATCCTAGTTCCATAAATCACTCGCATACACTATAGTGGTTGCAAAACTTGGTGGTGGCAGTCACCAGTGTTAAGGGTGACGTTAAAGAGGGGTAGGCTCGTATGAAAGGCGTAGGCTAAGGAGAGGAGGGGAGAGGACAGCTCGTGGTATACAGTGCAGCCAACATAACTGTATTTAGCTTGAGAGGGCTATAAAGTGCCAGAAACGCGTTGAACGGCAATGTTTACGATCCAAACAAAGCTGGATCTAAATATGATGAAATTATGAACAATACTTACAAAAACCCATCTAAACAGTTGGTTTAACAGCTAAAGAAATGTTTAAAGTTCAAGCGAATAACATATTGAGCACGTCAGAGTTGTTAATGGTTTGTAACATTGGGTGTTGGATGTCAAACGTGGACATATTTTATGCAGCAATGCTAATGTGTACATGTCTTTGTAGCGGAGATGCACTTTACGAAAACTACTATATTACGAAAAAGTAACGCGTAAGTTCGTGGCTATGAGAACCTTGATAGCCAAACTGGGAGACTACCTCACTCCCCCCTACGGAGCCAGCTGGTAAGCATCGGAGTTCTGCGCAACTGTCACTATGTTCCGCTACCATTACGCTACGCTAGAGTTACCATAAAATTTTATGTCTCAATATTTTCAGATAAACCCGGTAGATACGTATTATTGTACCCTCAAAGTTCTTATGAAGAATATATAAAAGCGCTAAAATAAGATAAATACACCTTCAATGAAACAGGTTCAAGAATTATTTCACGACTACGTTAAGGGCAGATACAAGCACTTCTTCTTCGACAACAGACCTTGATTAATATTCCTTACCTAACCCAATTCCTTTTTTCCCTTTCCCTCCCATTCCATTCACTGTTCCCAAACACCCACTGCCACGCGCTCTTGAGGCGTCTCTTTGGTATTCCGTAAATATAGAAGAGTGTCAAGAACTCGGAAGGCTACTTTGAGCTATAATGTGTGTGGTATTTTAATTTTGTTTTTAAGAAAATATCCATACTGTTTTTTACGAAATGTAAGCCGAGAAAATTCCGCCGACTAGTGAAAATATGGACTTCGACGATGCTTTTAACATTGGCATTGACGTACCGGTAATCAGCTCGCATATACATGTGTACCCACTTGAGGGCGGATGGGAGTGGGAGGGGTGCGTTCGAGTGGGCATTTGGGCCACTCATACGGGCTGCACTCTCGGCCATCGCTGACGGACAAGGGAAGCGAGGGCTGCTTCAGAAGGCACTCCCAGAAGAGGGACGGATGGGAACCGGGAATGCCACGGCTAGTAAATATGTCACCATTTGGAGAGTTTGCCCCGAAGAGCTCAAAGAGCCGAGGGTGCAGCTGCTGCGGGATGGTTTCAGGACCGCCGCATCGGCGGTGGCCGTAAAATAATGCTTTGCGTTCATTTCCCAAGGATTCCCTGCATGGAATGTGAACTAATTATACGCGTCTGTGATTTTTTAATAATTTTCGCACCCCTGCACGATTGTTGAGGCATGAAGACGAGACTGAATTTTGCTTGGAAGACTAGATTTTGCACTTGTGATAGCTTATTAATATTACCCAGTGGGGAATTTATTGGCCAAAAGATTGTCAAAGAACGTTCAGTGAACACTGTTAAAACGATCAAAGGTCGTTCAAGAAGGACATTTAATGAACGTTCAAATAGCACTCATAGATAATGTAAAGAATATTCATTGGACACCTTCATAAATTGCTCAAGGAATGTGCAACGTAGATGACTCTCTAAACGTAAAAAGTGTCTTTATCTCCAAAGGCTACTATCATAGCATCACAATGTATACTTATACCATAGAATCGTCACATCACCTCCTACCTATCGCAATAATACTACTCGCAACTGGTTTGAATTAAGGCACCCGAGTTAAGTGTTATTTAGCTGGCCCTTTCCGTGCGTCAATTTAACTGTGAGAACTATTTTTAAAATGTAAATGCCGTGATAGTTTGAGAAAATGCTATCCAATCACGATAACTACTTATGGCAAGGGTCACCCCTCTTGAAATGTTCCGATTCCCTTCTTACGCCTTCCTCTCCCCGCTCTTCCTCTTTCCCCTCCTTCCCCTCTTACCCCTTCCTCTCCCCCGCTTTCCCCTCTTACACCTTCGTCTCCCCCTCGTTGCCCTCCGATACCTCAATTTCTATCCCTTTCCTCATTCCTACTCTTTACCTTGAGAAAGGTGGATGCAAATACCACCGAAATATTGGAAGTTTTAATTTGCAAGTGTCTTTCTCTTGTTTCTATGCTTGTTTTCTAGTGTATATATATAGATAAACTTAGCCACAAGTAGGGCGGAATTAAACATAGACACAAAAAAAGGAACGCTCATACAATAATTTCCGATATTTCGGATGCTATGCGCAACCTTTCTCACAGAAGGAAGGATACCTTCCTTCTGTGAGAAAGGTTGCGTATAGCAATCGAAATATCAGAAATTATTGTATGAGTGTTCCTTTTTTTGTGTCTATGTTTAATTCCGCCCTACTTGTGGATAAGTTTATCTAAATTATCACGTGTGTGATTTTTTCGCAAACTTATATATATATATATATATATATATATATATATATATATATATATATATATATATATATATATATATATAATAATACACCAGTGTCACTAGCTGTGACGCACTAAATAAAATAAAACACTAAGAAAGAACACTCACACGAGAAAAGTTTTTTCCGGAGCTTTCGAAGCCAAAGGCTTCTTTCTCAACGAGAAGATGTCGACTGACTGGGTCAGAATGCCGCAGGAACCAGGGAACGGGAACGGGAGGGGGAGAAGGGGTGATGGGGGAGGGGGTTAGCAGGATACATTAAGTCCAGGGGCGCTGCAATCGTTTAGGCGCCAAATGCACGCTAATTCAAGCGTGTGGAGGTTGAGGGCGGAGTCTGAGGGGGGAGGGAAGCAATAATGGACACCTTGAAACAAGAATTGAAGACCGCGTCGTGGGACAAAGAATGCGTGGCCACTGGGAGGGAAGCATGGGGGGATGACGGGCAGCAGGAGGCACGATGATTTTTCATTCTGAGGTTAAGGGGGGTGGTACATTGGCCTACATAGAAAGCTGGGCAGAAGTTGCACTGTAAAAGGTAAATTATGTTGGTGGACGTACAGGTGGTGGAGGGAAATATCGGAAGGGATTTAAGTTTGGGGAGAAAAGAGGCTGGGGGTGGAGAAAAAATCATGCAGGTCTTGCATCTGGGACGATTGCAAGGCGAAGGTGGAGTGGCGGTGACTCGCAGGGATTTTTTAAGTGGGCGGGTGGCTTTAAAAATGGTGCTAAAATTTGGTGGCCTTTTGTATGTGATCCGTGGAATATTAAGAAAAATCTGTGAGGTGGATTTGTGGTTAGAAAGAATGGGGTACAGGTCCTTTAGGATATCCTGCAATGCATGAGCGCCTGGGAAGTAGGTTGTGAGAAGAGAAGGGGAGCAATGTTTTCCTGAGCGGGGTTTATTCGGAACATAAGGTTTTTTTCTTATTTTATTTCTTAAAAGTTTTTCGGGGTATCCGCGGCGAAGAAGAGAAGTGTGTAATTGCGAAAGGAACTTCTGAAGATCATCAGGGTTATTGCAGATCCTGTGACCTCGGACGGAAAGGGAATAAGGGATGGAGCGTTTGGTGTGAGGTGGGTGGCAGCTGTTGTAGTGGAGGTATTGCTGTTTGTTTGTGGCTTTGATGTGAACAGAGGTTTTAAATTTGTTGTTGGAAAGGTCAACGTCTAAGAAGGTGATGTTAGTTCTGGAGATGGAAGATGTGAAAGATACAGAGGCAGATGAGTTGAGTGAAGAGACAAAGGCGTTTAGAGAGTTTAAGTCATGAGGCCAGAGAAGGAAGATATTGTCTATGTATCTAAGCCAAAGAAGAGGTTTTTGAGGGTAATTTTTTAGAAAGATTTCTTCGAAAAAGCCAAGGAAAAGATTTGCATAGGAAGGACTGAACCTACTTCCCATTGCGCAGCCGGACATTTGCAGATAGTAGTGATTATTAAAAGAAAAGGCATTGTGGGTGAGAATAAAATGGGAGAGATCAAGAAGAAAGTCCGTGCTAGGGATTTGTGGGGTAGGTCGTAGGGAAAGGTAGTGGCGGAGAGCTCCGGAAAAAACTTTTCTCGTGTGAGTGTTCTTTCTAAGTGTTTTATTTTATTAAGTGCGTCACAGCTAGTGACACTGGTGTATTATTATATTGTGCTACGCGCATCTTTTCCTAAGAAACTGTATATATATATATATATATATATATATATATATATATAAAGGGGCGAAAAACCTCAACCAAGTGAAAAGTTTACCCAGGCGGGACTCGAACCTGCGATCTCGTGGTATAGAGCAAGGACATGATTTATGCAAGTATACATAACAGCATCAGACTGGAACTGGTGGAAGTAGTCGATATTCATTGTTAATAAAACAATAAGTAATGTTTCACAGATTTATTGAATGGCCCGACGTGTTTCACCACTCTGCCACGAAGTCAATTCAATAATTTTATTAAAGTATTTTATTCATCATGAATTAAACAAATATACTGTCAATTTATAGAACCAGTTGCCCTTTACCTATCCAATTTTGCCCAAATTTGCAGGGTGCATTCCATTTGTTGCTACATTGTTTGCCATGGCCAATTGTTTTGCAAGATATGAATTGTATGCCTTGTCACGAAAGTATGAAAAATTGAACTTCTCGTAAATATGCATTTGACTTAATTTTCACTTCTCCAGACATTTAGCACTATATGTCAGAGCAAAAATTCTCTTTTGCACGATTAAGCCACAGCGCATAATATTATGACCTAAAAAATTCCATAGGTTGCATATATATTCCATATGTTTAGTGCATACATTTTTATTTTTACTTCAAACTCAGTTTACTCAAAACGCTGTTCCCCTTCCATTTTTATCATCAAACCTGAATAGTTTAGTTATTTAGTGATCATGAATTTTCATGCAGTTGAACCAGAAAGAAAACAAAATTATCAAATGATCAAAAAATGAAGAAAATACTGGAGTGCAACTTTCTAACGCAGAAAATGGACTGCCCTCTATATTTTCCGTCGCATCCATAAAAATGTGGGGATTGCTTATTCGTCTGTAAATAAATCGCAGCAAAATTAATTAAATGCACGATACCTGGTTGAGTTCTTACTATGCACCGTATTCGGGAAATATGAAAAGCAGGCCTAGGGCTGCGGCAATGAGAGAGGGCTGCCTGGTGTTCGCAAAAGATGAACGGAGACGAGTTAAACACATAAAAAGGAACACACTCACTGAGGTGATCATGCAAAAGTATATTCATCACACCTCGTCGACCATGTGAGCAGTGCACTCACAGCTAGCACGGTAAAGTGCACACGCGAGGGAATAGGTGTTGTGGCGTGAAGTTTAATTTTAATGCTTATTGCGTTCAGTCGCTAAATCATCGTGGCGATTAAATAAAAGAGCTACAGCTGGATTTTTTTCAACAACCGCAATGTGTCGCTTAAATTTCCTGTGACAAAAAAATACGAGCCACTCAACAGACGGCGAGAAATGAATTATCCGACATGAAAGCTGATGACGGCAGAGAGAGAGAGAGAGAGAAAGAGAGATTGTATGAGAATGTTTGCATCCTATTTTCTGTCCGCGTGCAACCAACTTTTAACTGACGAGATGAGAATCAGAAGTAGCATTGCATGGAAAATTGAGACCGTTTTAGAGCAAACAAAAAGAAATACTGTGACAAATGGGCAGGGGAGGGCAAGCACACAAGAGGGAACATGATAGAGCATCTGCCACAATGAGCACGGTGCATACACTCACCTACTAATTGGCACCGGTGATACACGCCCGAACGCCCCAGTCAAGTCCAATCAGACTCAATAAAAGCACCCAGAGCCCCGTCCATTGCTTGCTCGACCCCGTTAGCTATGTGTTGGGGATAGAGGGAGGCTGAGTGCATTTCCGGAGTATCCATTAAACTCAACAGAGAATATTGTTGCCAAAGATACGCCGATAACTGTGCCGGAAACGCACCTTACCCTATTCCCAAAAAGAAAATAGCCAATGCTCTCAATACGAGCGAGCGTCAACTGTAGTTCTAAAAATGATGGCACTACAAAACACTTGGGGAAGGATGTATCTACATTCAAAACTACAGCAGGAAATATTATCCAGGCGTCCTGTCACAGATTATGGAAAGTATTGGCGCTGACGCAATAAAGCAGCCATCCAAAACTTCTCATGGATTTCAAAATGTGTTTTCCCACAGGCTCAGATATAATATCCAACTTCTGGTATGAAAATGGTTACCCAAACGATCAATATTACAAATTGCACAGCAAAATATTTGCTTTGCACTATTAAATATCGAGGAATGAAAACAAAATGCAATTGGTATTAAATGAAGAACGTTGAGATTTCTATGGACGGGAGGTGGTGAAAAATGAGACCTTTCACATCTGAGCATGCAACGCAAAAATACATCAAAAGCGCCTTGAACTGACATCTTCCTAAATTAAACAAGCATAGAGCTTCCTTTTTATCCCAAATGGGTAGTATCGATTCCATCACATTCAATTAATTCCCTTTCATGGCCGAAATAAACCTAAAAGAGCAGATTTGGTGCGAGGACCTGCGAGTCAATGAAACGAGAATTAACCCCGCGAGACAGATGGCAGAAATCATTGCGATCAAAACCACTGGCAGGGTAATTTACTTTATGCTAATCGTCGGAGGCAGTCATCGGACGATAAGCTACATTATTTTCCCATTATGGTCCAGGGATCGAGGAGAAAACAAATCTGGTCAAAATCCGGAAACGTCCTTTAAAGAAAAAAACAAAAATGAGAATGCTTGATCTTCTCTTCCCCCCCCCCCCCCCCCCTTACACCCCAACCCCACGAAGCCCAATCACGGACACCAGCTCGGCAATTACAACGGATAAAGCACGTTAAAACCAAAATTCGTCGCCCGGCGTGCGTGAACAAAGTATAAAAACACCAATGAAACGAGAGCGGGTGTTAAATACAACAGTGCGAGATAAATCCGGAGATGTGTGAACGAATAAAATTGAATTCACTCTTTCGCCGGTACAAATAATAAACAAAATGATTAAACTCGTGGGGAAACGGGGGTTGGAGGATGAGGTATAACGAGGATACGTATCCCACGCTCACCCCTCTTAATATCTGCTCTCCGAGTGCTCTTTTTTTCTTTTTTATTCTTATTTGGATGGATAGGGTGGATGGGAGGGGGAGCGGGAGGTGTTTTACATGTAATGAACACTCTGTATGTTCGCGCGCGCATTATGCGCGAAAAAAATGTTCCAAGTCTCCTTTTTCACCCTCTAACGCGAACATCGAATAAAAGTTGTTAATGAAAATAAATTAAAAAATTGTCAGGGTCGGAGAGGGGGAGAGTGGGGGAGGGAGCGTTTTAAAACCATAATTGTGAGGGAGCCTCTGTTAGGGGTTGGAGGCTAACCGTGGGAAGATGTATGGCAGAGGGTAGGCGGAGAGAGAAAAATGGGTACATTGAAGGGGAGATAGGGAGGAGAAGGAGAGATATTAATGTGCGAGAAGAAGTGCTCCGCGATATTTCGATGTATCGACGGCAATATCCGATATAGTGGCTCTAAAGGTGGGTTTACATGTAGCAGTCGACTGTTAAGCTTGACTTGTACCTGTGAACGATAACTGCGATGCGAGTAAGAGTCGATAGAGGGCTAGGTCGAATGTGATCGACCCTGGATTCGAGCTATTATCAAAGTAGGACTTCTATTTTCATCACAGTGAAGTGCAATTTATCTCAACACTCGCTGGTAGTTGTAGACGCACTATGGAAGAGACCGGGATTTTAAGAAGTTGGTGAGGACTTCTCTGCCATCTCTTCAGATTTATCGAAGGATATAGGGAACATGAAGACTTATGGAATGCAAGGAGAGGGGGAGTATAAAAACATGGAAGCCAAAAATGCGACTCAGAGACCGATAGAAATCTCCAGTGGCCAAGAAACTTAGACATATGGCTATTCGCACATTTGAAGATTTTAAATATCTCATTGCATTGCCGATTGTTTCCAGTTTTGGACCAGACTGTTCAGTAGGGTATACAAAATTATGTTAATACATGAACTTTTTAACCGATTCTCATTATTGTCACAGTACTGAAGATCCATTAGAAAACATTAAAAACCAACCATAGTGTTGACGGCATTTCACTCAATTTGGTGTTAGCTGCGGGAGCAACGAAGAGACTACGATAGATCACATTAAAACAGAACTTTACTTCACAGACCAACTAATACACACGATTGAAAACATAGAAAAAGACTCACTCTCCGCAGGTCGAACGCGAGCGATTAAAAAGTGAAATGAGGAATGCTAAAGTCCGTTATGCGTATAATACTTTTGGTAAGAATAGTATTCCATCAAAACATCTGTGGAAAAGTTTAAAAGAACTTGATGCAGTTCCCAGCAAAGCCTCCATACCTTGCAGTGTCCCCATAGCAGACGATTTGAGTCAACATTATACTGCTGTTACGTGCCATAGTGAGGATTTAGTCTCAGTGCTATTAAATACTATGATGAAATGCCGGCGTTTTCGGTTGATGAGCCTTTTCATTTCAAACATGTTTCTTTCAATGACTTAAAAATAGCTGTGAATAGTGTAAGCCCTAACTCTAAGGGTATCTGCTGAAATGCTAAAACTATGTCTGGAAGAATCCTCTCCCGCAATACTGCATATATTTAATTACTCCCTTCAATGCTGCTCCTTTCCTGACCTGTGTAAAATAGCCAATGTCAAACCACTGCCAAAAAAACGTGGAGCCAGTATTGTTAATGAATTCAGACCTTTAAGTCTTTTATGTACTCTTGGAAAAGTCCTTGAGAAGATCGTTCATGCACAGTTGATTGACTATCTTGATAGAAACTCCATTTTTAACTCACTACAATCAGGATTTAAAGCAAAACATAGCACTACGACGGCCCTTTTAGAAGTCATCGGGGGCATAAGGGAGGGAGTAGACCACCAGAGAGTTTCATTACTTGTTTTATATGACTTCAGTAATGCGTTCCTTTCCGTTCACCACGGCCTGTTGCTTTCGAAGCTTAGACTCTTTGGCTTATCAAATTCAGTTCTACAGTGGCTTAGGTCATACCTAAAAAATAGATGGCAGCGGGTTATTAATGGAACAGACGTCTCCAATCTGATCGCTTTACTCTATGGTGTTTTGCAAGGTTCAGTTTTAGGCCCTCTTCTGTACTGTCTTTATGTAAATGATATTGATATAGTTTTTAATAGGTCCAAGTACCATCTGTATGCCGATGATTTACAGAATTATATTTCATGTAGTCCTGAAGATATTATTGAGACCATAAATTCTATGAGCGTAGAAGCAGCTAACCTCTGTGAATACGCTGTAAGGCATAATCTACAGATTAACCCTAAAAGACTCAAGTAATCTTGATAGGTAATAATAAGCTTTTGAAAAAGCATCCTGTCCACCTGCCATCTGTTACAGTAAATGGCGTACCAGTACCTTATTCAAAAACCGTGAACAATTTAGGAGTTATAATTGATTCATGTCTAGCTTGGGAAGATCACGCCAACCTGGCGTGTTAGAATGCCTTAGCTTCTCTACATGGACTGCGGAAACATAAATTTACTTCCACCCTCCACTAGAAAATGACTTGTAGAAGCTCTGGTATTCCCTATTCTTGACTATGGAAATATTGTTTCCACCAATATGCTTGCTATTTCAGCACTCAAAATGCAAAGGATCCAGAACGCTTGTGCAAGGTTTGTCTTTGATCTAAGTAAGGACTCTCACCTCTCCGAATACATTAAAGCTTTATCTTGGCTAAATACTGACAACAGACGCAAACATTCGGCTATATTACTTCTTAAAAAAATACTTCTAACGAACTCCCCTGAATATCTCTCTACCAAACTCCGCCTTTCCAATACCATCCGTAATCGTAATCTAAGAGCTAGTAACTCCATGCTCCGTGTACCATTACATCGTACAGATAAGTTTAGAGGGGTATTTTGGATATTTGCTCCTATAATATGGAATACTCTACCTGAAACCATATGCACGATAAACAATTATAACTTTTTAAAATCCCGTTTACGTGACTACCTCAATAAATTACAGCATGTTAGGCAAACTTGTAGGTTTATTTATTCATATATTTTTGGTTGTTAATTTGTCACAATTCATTTGTTTATTTGATAATGTATGCGCGTTCTATCTCTTGTGAGATGCACTAAACTGACATTGTATTTTGTATTAATTGAATTGGTTAATGGTGCTCTCGCAGGACTTTTTAGTCCTTTTGTACCTTCGATGTAATAAAGAAATACCAAATATCACACGTTTTCAAAAATTTACCCTCCATCCATCTAACTCGATAAAAAACAATTTTGGCCGTAATTCGATACAATGCGTAAATTAATATAACGCAAAATGATGTAGCGCTATATTCGATGCGGTTCCCTGGGTAATCCTTAGTTATTCGATGCCATGCAAATGCAATGATGCAATCGCAGGGGAGATCGGCTAGATTAGCAAAACGATGTCGTGATAAACTTAGCTGTGCGACCGAATTATAAAACGAATTAGGGTGGGAATATTAATTGATTGGACGGAAAATTATAGACTTAATCTTTTGCCATAGTTCTAAGCAGAATCTTTTGAGGAAGGCGCTCAACATATTTTGCTACATAAGAAATACGTTATTTTCTACATAAGTTATATGATAGAAACGATCAAAAGTATAAGATAAAGAAAATGTGATGAAATTAAAACCGTGAAATTTTCCACGGTATAAAATTTACTTTCGATCCGGGTTTTAATCTTGATAAATTTATCGTTGGGTCGAATCTAAAGTAAATTTATAAGTGAAAATTTGCACGGTTTTATTTCATTTTGTTTAAATTCCACTCAATTTTGCGTGAATACTCGGATTACATAAGGAAATAGATTGCAGAAACGATAGATTTGAGACACCATTTTTTCGCGGACAATAATAGACCACATATATAGAATAGATCTTTTAAATGTATTTTCCTCTCGCGATAGGCATAATAGACACTGCACCAGTGTTTAGTAAACCATCATTGCCACTAAAACCTTACTCCGCTTGAAATGTCAGCATAATAACCTCGTAGTATCCATAATATCATCCCCTCAAAAACAACTGGAAACGTGGACCATTGTAAAATCAAACCAGAAAAGATTAGATATAATTGAAATCTGGTGTTGCAGGAGAATGCTGAACAGCTAAGTATGGCTTAAGTAAGAAATGAAAAGTATACAGAAAAGTAGATGAGGAAAGGACCATATGGAAAACTATAGAGAAAAGAATAGCCAAATGAATCAGGCACACCCTGATGAACAATGGGAAGAATATATTTGAAGGAAAAATAGAGGGAAATTTCTCAAAAGGAAGGCCATGGGATAAAGGCATAGACGTAACATACAATCAGACAAACAAACACACAATACATAGATTAAATAAAGAGGAAAGTGCGTAAGAAAAACTACAAGGGAGTAAGGGAAATAGTATTAGATAGGAAAGGATGGAGGGCAGCAGTTAACCAACCTCAGAATTGAACAACCAATGATGAAGTGCCTATTTCTCAAGACCATTAATTATAATTCCAGGGGGCAAGACTGGAACATTTTCTCTCTCTTATTGCTTATAACATTTCCGCGCATTGTTTTTCCTTTATAATTTCATTTCATACTGCATTTCCGCTTGGTTTTACTGTGTTCGTAGGTAAGATTACGGGATACAGAGGAAAGTAATGAGGACATTTTGGTTCGTAAAAGGAGATACAGCAGCTATTTAGTTGAAAATTACGATTTGCGGGGATGCGTGGGCAAAATATTCGTTTGCACAGTAGCGAGTGAGTTCGTTTATTTGCTGTCACATTTTATTCTCAGCAATTCGCGTCTCCTATCTTTAAGAAGCATATGCATGAGGGCGATTCGCTTCTGTTCCCCTGCCCACGACCGTAGTTTTAGTTCAAAATCCGTTGCAGACTGTAGGTATGTTGGGAGCAAATAAAAAATATATTGTTTAATTTTTGTTCTATTTAAACTCTCCGATGATAATATCGGGAAATATGAAATGAATAAGGGAGCAGAAGAGTCATCTCACCAATTGGAACGCTATGCAGATGAGAAGAACCAGATGAATTGGGTACAGTGGGTTTCCGAGGAAACCATTGAAGGAAAATAGAGGGAAAAGTGCCAAGGGATGAATACATAGACCAGAGAAAGAGGAAAGTAGTGCATAAGAATAACTACCACGGAGTAAAGAATTCAGCATTGCATAGGGAAGGATGGAGGGACACAGTCAACCAATTGGAGAATTGAACGAACGACGAAAGTAATGATGAAATTCCATCACTTACGTTTTTAGTAATGCTAATAGTTAGAAGTACCTTAACTAGTATACATCATCTTAGCATATTCGACAACGTATCACTCGAATAGTTTGTGCCTGGACGTAGTTTGAGCAAGATGTTTCCCAATTCATAGTAGAGACTATATTCAAACTTTATTATTAGATTAAAACAATTGTAACTAGCGGTTAGACAATATTGTAACATTAACGACGCAAACTCTTTGTTTTTAATTACGGAAATGTTTGGTTATCAACTAAATATACATGTACCTATAAGATTTTAACTTAACTTATTTTTTTTCACGTCGTACGCTGAAAACGCTTTCACAACAGAATATTGTTTTACGATTCTGTAAACATTACTGTGGCAATTGGTTTCCAATTAAAATAGTTAACAAAGCACACAAACTACACTCTGACAAATTTTTGACGCAATCTATGCGTTTAAAGTTCCTCATTTTAAAAATAAAGTCTCTCTGGAGTGCATGTCCGTGCCATGTACTATGGAAAATGGCAGGTATTTCGTGGCATATTACTCGAAAAGTATGATAATAAGAGGCTGACATTTTGTCATCACTGGAAATATGAAATATTTTTCTTTCTAACGAAGCCAAAACCATCGAAATTCATGCAAAGTGATACAGCTCCAACTACCGTAAGCCGTGCATTATTCTCCGAACTACAATTTGATCCGTGCCTAGAGGTAAGGGGGATGGGTACGACGTTCCACCTTGACCTGGGATTAGTATTGCATGCCAGCTGTGGAATCATCCCGTGCCACACACCCTGAAGGCGACTCACACGGTATCTGGGATATCTGAATGTAATGCTAGACGGAATGTGATGCGATATGCGACAAAATGCCCTGCAATAAATAACTTGCGATATGGCGCAAGCATCGCGTTTTGCAATGCAAAGTGATTATCGTATTTTGGAATTGAAATGCGAGTATCGCGTGATCCTAAGGAAAAGTGTGAGAAAGGGAAAAAATAGTGTTGGTAGGGTGGGGAGGGGATGCATGGGGGGAGTGGGGGCGGAAATAAGGGTGTTGGAGATGTGGAACGAGAGTTTTCGAGTGGGGGAATAGAGTGCAGATGAGCGGCAGGGACGAAAGACCGCGTAATTACAAAAGCCGAGGGGGAGAGATGGGGGTTTCGATAGGGTGCGAGCGGACTGGGCTGAGCGGAAATGCAAAGCGTGGATGAAATGGTCAAAAACTTCAGCAGACGGGGTTTTGGGAGGGAGGTCTAAATGGGAGAGTAATGGGTGGCCGGGTCGAGGCTGCAAGATATTAAGCGCCGTGGCGTTCAAATTTTTGACCATTAGGAGCCGCGTGCATTTGATAGATCACGACCGTGCTTGGATTAAATGTTTATGCCTTCGAGCCCTAAGCCACTCGCGGGATTACTTTCAGCAACATCGGGTTCCTGGGGGCGGAAAAAAAATGGGAAATTTTACGTGCATCTTCGGCCGCGGGGCATTTATTGGTTAGCATATAAGAGTTTAGAACAAAACGGTGGATTTTGACTGTTTAAGGGCTTTTGAATACGTGATATTCAGCGTTCCAAATGAGTGTTAGAGACGGCATGGCGAAGCAAAATGTTACAAAGCTTGGTGGTGGATTACGATAAGCGCGCTCTCTCTCCCGCTAACGCTGCTAAATATCCCTGTCGCTGACAAGGGTAATAGTATTTGACTGAGCCGCTAATTAGCTGGCCGTTGCATTTCACTGTAATCGATTCAGAAATAGTAATTGCTCAAGTTTTAAATTCGCAAGTTGAATGTTGTTTATGCATAGCTTTCCCTGCTAAAGTTTACAACTTTCAATTCTAGATTTGGCTGTAGGGAATTGCTTTGTGAAGAGGAAAGCTGTAACCGTATAATTACTATGCAATTCATTTCAGCATTGATCAGACATTCGAACTCAAGCTCAAATATCTGATCAACTCAATGAACTCATGAAAAACTATAAAACTAGCTTCTTCTATCTAGGCATATTAAAAAAATTTCCCAACCATTGCTTCCATCATAAAAGCTTTCCAAATTCACGGACGTCAATTCACCTCGAAACTCTGCCAGATAATTTTCAGACTTAGTTATTTTTATTCCTCGATGCCTTTAAAACAGTTCATTTTTACAAGGCATAAACTGCAGGAAATATGCTTATTTTTTTATTGCCAACGATGCACCATTTTCATTGAATCTAAATTAATTGAAGCTTAGATAACTTCGAAAATTTTCGATACATGTATGAGCTTTACTTTTTAACTAAAGCTACCGATACGCCGCTCTTAATCGGGTAAAAATAAGTGAAGCTTATTCTAAAACCGTGCTAAACACTGCATACTTCATAAAGTCCCTCGTTTTCACGATGTAATTCGCTCGATGATTCAGGAGTGTTGGCATGTCATCCCAATCTAGCCCTCCAATTATGCATTTTATGATAATTAAATTCCCAAATAAATATTCTCATGTTATACCGTACATATGCGCCTGAAATATGGATAGCATTGAAGATAATAAAATGTGCCAGTGAAGTGACAGTAAAAGTCATTGCAGCGACGTTTTCAGCTTGTGGTATATGAAAAACTATGGAACACTAATGAAGAACTAGAATAAATCGCAATCAATATAATCAACTTTTAAATATTCCAAACTTTGAGCGTTCAAATGTTTTAATACATGCACCCGTTTAATGAATAAAACTATGCGCTTTTTAGGGAAATAATTGGCAGTGAAATAAATAGACCAAGCGGATTAAGCAATAAATCCCTACCCCAGTGCCGCCAAAATATTTCGCAAATGTCATACCGTTCATTCCAAAGCAAATGACATTTTAGCCACATGACCCCATATACGCATGGGTCAAATTTTAATTTTATCGCTTGCAGTTGCACAGGATTATTATGAATGCTTTTACGCGGACTAAAACGCCATAAATATTCCGCCGAATACCAGACGAATAATCTCCGGCGCATAACTATTAAAAAAAATGCACCGTAAATGTCGTGGATTCACAACGTTTGACGTGCGTAACAACGCAGACGGATTGAAATGTGACTTTGTCCATCGTGTTAAATGCCACGAGATTCCACTCGGCGAATCTGATAGCCCCATTTACTTTTTATAGTAGCCCTCATTACCAATCACGGCCACGAACGGTCGTGGCGTATGGAATCCGTTCTCACCCGTCACACATCCTCTTCATACTCAAGCATACTAAAGGCTATTTCACATGATGCTCACCTCAGCGCTAAAAATCCACATGCATTCAATATGCTTCACGTGGCCTCTGGCCTCAGAGTCACTTATACCAGAAATCCTGAATATTTAAATGTACCATCTTTGAAGTGCGCTTACAAACTGAGATGAGAAAAAAGGGTTTTCAGGTTAGTTTTGCTGTATTGCAGCCTTGAAAGTGGAGATTTTAACATGGTCTCTTATGGAGATAGCTCAGATTAAAGCAGAAAAATTTGACAAGAAGGCAAGTATAAGCTTTTAAATAAAACTGCTCGTAAGAAGCGAAAAGTCCTCGTAAATTGAATAAAACTTAAATATAGGAATCTTACCACCTACTTTCTAAAGTTAGCCAATTATTACCGTAATTGAGCAATTACTTTTTCAAGGTTTACTTGATGGTATTCCATCATAAGAGGGAGAAAAAGACAACTTTCACAAATACCACTGAAATTTATTGAAACTCGACCCGGATTTCGACGTGGGTTCACATCATGTATATGCTGTGGATGGTGTTAACATAAAGGCGACAGATGAAGTGAAGTATCTGGGAGTTACGATAACTTCGGACATATCGTGGGGAACACATATAAGAAATATTTGTGGCAGAGCTCTGAAGAAGCTAGGATTCGTAAAGCGTATTGTGGGAAGATTTTCGGATGAAAAAGTAAAAGAGAGGTGCTATTTCGCACTCGTCCGGCCACACCTTGAATATGCAGCGGGCATAGGGGATCCGGAGCAGAAAGACTTTATCCGGGAACTTAATAAAATACATAGGAAAGCTGCGCGATTCGTCAAAAACTGCTACGGGCGTACAGACAGCGTTACACAGATGGTAAACGAATTATGCTTGGAACCGCTAGAGAGTCGGAGGCTGCGCGCTAGGCTTAGATTGCTTGAGCAATTGAGAATAGATATCTTTAAGAGCGACACGGAGAACATCATATTAGAACCCCACTATATTTCCAGGTCCGACAAAAACGATAAATTAAGAGAGATATTTTGCCGAACGGATAGGTATGGGAATTCGTTTTTCCCCCGAACAATAAGGGACTTCAATAAATGCTAGGCGTAATTTCACTAGAGCGTGTTTCCTTTTATATGTAAACGGCTGGTGTCCTAACACCCCCCGCCACACGCCTATTGAGGCGGCTTGCGGGGTAGTATGTAGATGTAGATGATCATCATCAGGCGAAATTATAAGAGAAGCACAAGCCTTATATACATGACATAGCCAAGTGAGGGAGGGGTGGGGGGAAGAGGGGGGGGGGTTAAGGCAACCGGGAGGAGGGTAGGGGAGGGCGTTGACTGACTAAGAGGATAAAGGGGGGAGGGGGGAGGGTTAAAGTTTTGAGAATGGGAGAAGAGGCCGGGAACATACATTCATCAACAAGGAATTTATCACAGTCAAGTTGTTTTTTAAAAATCTCTAGCTGTTCTAAAGCATTCAGCTTTCGCTTGTCATCGGTAAAATGGAGAGGTATCATAGTAAAATCACTTTTATGTCCATGGGTTAAAAGATGTTTGGCGAAGTTGCTTCCGTTAAAATTGAAATTTTTTAAATCCCAATTATGCTCCATTAGTCTGATTAAAAAAACCGTTATTGAAGTCAAAATGCAGTAGTTCTATACAAATGGCGCTGCAGTCGGCTCATATGAACAAATGTTGTAATTAAAAATATATTCGTGAAATAATCTGCATACTTTGTACCTTAAATGTGGTTTCTCAATAGGTGAACCATTTCATAAACGAAAGCAGGATTTTTACAACCAAATAAATAAAAATGTATAACTTGGTATTTGCTTGGACTCAAATAGTCGGTGTAGAGCCACCTTCATCATCATGTCGGTGCCCTGTTCAACTTCCGTGGGTTTAGGTATTGACACTTAGCACCTCCATCCGGGTCTTTCATTCCACACTTCCTGCCTCACAGCATTCTCATAGAAACATCCTCTCTTTTCAATGTCGGTTTTAACTTCATCTACCCATCTTCTCCTGGATCTTCCCCTTGATCTTTGACCTTCTCACTTTTCCAACATCATTTTAAGTATCCTAACATTTTCCATTCTCATTACATGACCAAATCATTGTATTCTGTTTCCAGCCATTCGCTGTCTTATATCTTTAATATCCAGCTGTGATCTTATATATGAATTTCTGATTCTATCAAATCCTCTTTTCCTCGCACAACTTCTCAGGAACTTCATTTCTCCTGCCTTTATTCTACTCCATTAACTTTCAGACATTTTTCAAGTTTCTGACCCATGTAGAAATATCGGTAAATAATATGTATTGAACATTAACATTTTCGCTTTCTGTGGCACATTATTATTCCACAGCGTAATATGTTTGATGGCCTGGAAAAATCTTCCTCCTTTATTGAGCCTATTTGAAATTTCGGGCTCTAATTTCTCATCAGAAGTCTAACTCCTAGTTATGTAAAACTATCAACACTCTTCAAAAGTGAATTGTCAAGTGTAATATTAACATGTACTATCGTTTCTCCCTATCACCGTAGCTTCGCTTCTTACAGTGCTCATCTTCAGTCGATGAAACTTCGTTCGTTCATTCCAGTCATTTAACTGTGCTTGGAATTCATTAACGTTCTCACCCCATATCATCAGGTTGTCTGCAAATATCATGAAGTTAGCTCTTTTATTTATTATATTTCTTCTTATTAATTATATAGAGCCACCTTAATGAGAGCAATTACAGAGGAAGGGAAACAATGGAAATCACCAGGCAAGTCATGAAGGACTTTGAAGTTAATAATTACATAGGAATGAAGCGGTTGGGTGGTAGGAGAGTGATGAAAGATGGAGTCAAGCACGCTGTTGTCTAGTCGCAGGATCGTCTGCTCCACGCGCGACGGATCCAACACCATAGGCGCTGGGCCATTCCGCCCCTAGGCGCCCCAAGCACGCTGTACTGAAAACCTATGACTGATTTCTCGTCAGTCTTGACTCATTTAAGGGTTGAAAATGATACCGGTGATGGTCATTTTCAATGTACAGAACTGTTCAATCCTGTGATCAGTTCTAAACTGAGTACTTCCAAGGAATCCATTCTTGCACTGTGGCTCCTGCAATGTTTTAGGAGACGGAATGCGAGGATGATTGAAAGTGCAATTTTTTTTCGGCCACAGGCCAATAAAAGTGGTGATGAACGCTGCCCGACTTATCGTTTTCATTCTGAGTGCCTTGAGAATTGCCCTTTCTGCCGTCAAAAAGAAATAGGTAAGCCAAGAATCGGGAAAATTTTCCCGAAGATTGTCAAAATGCTACGCCTTCACGGAAGAATAGACGCCGTCCACAGCCAAGATGGGGTTAAAGAAAGATAGGGGTCGATCGTTTTCACTATTGGAGTCATATCCAGAACCATACAAGATTTTGAGAAAGATTGTTCCCAACGGCGTAGACCATGCGGATAAAGCTTCTGGATTCCATGGAAGATTTCCCGGAATTATCTTCTTCAATTCCACAGCGGATTATCCTGAGAGTACGATTTAGAATCAGGAAACTGAGAAAAATACCCATTGTAATGAAGCTTTTTTCTGTTGAAAGAGCTCTTGGGGAATATACGCCATCTGCGGTCGTGAAACGATAAAATTTTCTTCGCCGACGAGATATTGCCGGAAAACGTGTTATCGTTTCGCACATCGGCAGTGATGTTTATATTTTTGGAGATGATGAATTGTGTTGTGTAAGACAGAAATAAAGTTCTGGTTATCTTCAGTTGCACTGAAGATAATCCTCACGTTTTTCCCACAATTGTACATATCTTTTTGCACTTATTTCTGATAGTTCATTATGTCGCGTTGATATTCTATCTCTATTGTTTTTAGTATTATTTCCCTAATTTATATATTGCAGTGTTTGTCATGTTGAATGTATTCATGTACTGACGAGTGGTTAGATGGAAGAAGGGACTTTTAAAGTCTCAATCTCGCCCCAATATAAAATTTTACCTTACTTTCTACTATTCTTGACTCACGCGTATCAATATACCAGCAATAGGTTTTTACCCCTAGTGCTTGAATGCATCACTGGTCCGTGCAGCGGTTGGTCGTCAGACTAGAAAACAGCTCGCTCGACTCCATTATCTTTCCGGCATTTTTCAGTCTCCCCGGAGTGCGTTTTTTCCGGCATAAATGTCAATCGTTATAAAATATCCTGGTAATCACAGCAAAGTCATAGCTGATTCTTAATATTGAAGTTGATACCTAGAAAATGGTGCAAAGGACAATTCTGTTATGGGTGGGAAAAAGGGCATAAGTTAACAACATGGCGAATGTTCAGGAAAGCCTTGTGAAGTTCAAAAATTCTGTGTAGACAGGTGTTTGACTTATATCCATTTCACCAGTGCTAAATACTCTAATACATATTAGGAATAATTAAAGCTTGTGCCCCTTTTCCTAACACAGAATTAGAAAATTTGAAAACAAATGCGACAAGCCAATATCGGCCCAAATTGACTTACGACCCTTTTCCCGCCGTCCACAGAGTTTTCGCTGGGGCGAAATTCAGGAGATAATTGAGTTTCTTAAATAGTTTTATAATACGTAGACGAATAAGGTATTGATGTTTGATTTCATATGAATACTTGCAATGGCTTTAGCTATAAAGTGCATTCAGAAATTATCCCACTTTCTTGGTTTCGTAATAAGGAAGCAGCAAACACGCTGCATTCGTTTAGGAGCTCGAAAAATGGGCTATTTTTCTGTTCTTAACGTACCTATTAGTGCCAAACGATATCAACATTGAACAAAGTTGTTTTTCATCAATCAACGCAGGAAATAATAAGCTTTCATTTTGTGTGTGAGTGATTGAAATAGTGTTTCTCTTTTTTGAGATATTTACGCTACAAACTTGGGCTACACTATTTTGAAACGGACAGAATCATTCAAACGCGGAGACTCTTTCTCCCAAGTGTGGAGCCAGTTCGTAGGCTCTCCCATTGATAAGGGCCTTTGCGCAAAATTTAACCATGTTTCGACTCCACTATAGGTGTAGCGAAACTTGGTGGAACTCGCTTGTGAAGACCATGACGCTAAGGAGAGGAAAGCATACATTAGATGTGGGATGAAGCGGCCGAGAGGCCTTTTCCCAGAGGACCCTGCAGAGGAAGTCCTTTGGTAACTTTTCCCGCTCATCAACGCTTAGTTTACGGTCAGTGTCCTCTAATCCTCCGCTGGTGAGTGCCACCAAGTTTCGCTATACCTATACACGCCCAGCAGCTGCTCAAAACACCAATACCCATTCACCCACCATACCTCTCCCCTCCTGGCTCCAAATGGCATTTCCTTGGAACCTGTTCAGGAACAGCGATACGCACTTGGGACAAAACAGCGACCCTTCCACTGGCTTCCAAGATAATCTCACGTGCCCATGGATGTCAGTCGACATCTCGGGCACATCTCTCCCTCAACCCCCATCACACCCTCCCTTGTTACTCAACTGTCAAGTGCTCCCTTCTCACGACCTCAAATATTTCCCTCCATTCTTCCAACACCACATCCTTCACAGCCATACCGAGAAGTGATTTTTTTCACTCTGGTTTCACTGCAGGCTCATTTTTCTCCTATTCCTTCCGACCATTTTTTATAGGCTAGTCAATCCCTATTTCCTATTGCGTAATACTATTATTTTAGGTGTAATCCACCGGTAATGGTAGGTGTAAACGGAAGAGAGTAAACATCCAGCAGTTTTTTCACAGCTACAAGCTACTTGGGTTACACTATTTTGAAACGGACAGAATCAGTCAAACGCGGAGACTCTTTCTCCCAAGTGTGGAGCCAGTTCGTAGGCCCTCCCATTGATAAGGGTTTTTGCGCAAATTTCACCATGTTTCGACACCACTATAGGTGTAGTGAAATTGACCTTCACAATTTCTTTCTTCATCTCCGCTATGTCCTACCTCTCTAAACCACGTCCATAAAGTCCATTCTCTTTCTTCCCCTACCCCGCTTACCCAACATCCTCCACTCTATCACGACCTTCACCATCGCTTTGCCCCTCATTACCTTTTTCAACCACATACTCTGTCTCCTTCTTATCTCCCCTCCCGAAGCTTCCTCTCCTCACCCACCAAGCACTTCCTCATTCCTCCGTCCACCGCACCTTCTCCATTCTCCACCGTACCCACGCACAGTGGGCTGAAATCGAAAAAAGCTGGTCAAAACCCAAAAAATGTTTTTTTCAATCCGGAAGTTGAAACTTTGTACAGTCATTCTCCATAATTGAAGCATGTGATGTTGCATGCCATTTGTCGTAATTAGTACCCGTTAACAACATAAATGGTCTTAAAATTCGACATATTTCGCCAAATCACCTACGCCCAATCGCCCAATTTTCCCCAAAGTCACAGAATGCAAGTTAATGTTGAACCTTTTGTAGTAAAACTGTGGAATAAAAACTGAAACTTTTTGGTATAACTATTCTTTTTCATTACATATTACTTACTTAATGGGCACAATTGTAATATTTGTCATCGATACATGATAAAATTACGGACCCTGTTTTTCGTAAATTTTTCGCCTTTGCGTAGCAAAATAAAAAAATGGACATCGACGGACACTGAGATATTAATATCACGATAATAACAAAGCTTTTGGAGAGTGAATCCAAAGATATCATCGGCGACCGTTTGCGATTCCGGAAATAAAATTTGACAATTTTTCGAGCGTGCGGCCCAGTCCGGATCTGACTGCTGGCAACAGGGAATGCTGTGACGCGGCGTGTGTAGGGAAGCGCTATTGTTCCATAACCTTCGTTATGGATTTTTTCAAGCCATATCAATTGAAAAGGACTTCCATGTACGTTACACTGATGTTCATACGGGGAAATCGATCTCGTCATACGGTTTGTACTGTTAGTCAAGTTTACATTTAACCTGCTTTCCTCGGTTGAAACACAGTCTCTAGCACTGGCATTTCACGCGTATATTTTAGCCTTTGAAAGGATAAAGCAGCTCTTCTAGGCTGATTCTAACCTTCTATGACATGAAAACTTGTTTTGAGAGGCACCGGCTAGCTGCTGGTGTCTAATTGCCGCTTCACTCATATTTAATCTTTCGCCAGCCTCTTCTATACATCCTTACTCAAGGCTACGGCTTTCAGCTCCCTACTGATCACTTCTTTTGATAGCGATTTTTCCTTTTTATAGATTTGTTATATAGTTCATTTTCTTCCAACGTACAAATTAAATAATTTAAAAGTCCTACTTTCACCAATTAGTGCCTTCCTATTTTTATGACCAGCTTCACTGCGTATTTCCTGCGCTGATTTTTCGATGCATCAACCAATATCCCAAGAAAAATGTTGCCTTATTTTTTTTGTTAATCGCCTCTTTTCCTAATTAGATTTATCGGCAGGGTGCTCGGCGTTGGCGCAGGGGCGTAGTAATATGACCAATTTATCTCGGTATCCCTTAACTTTGATGCATTTATTTTCCACATGGGAGGGTTCATAATCATGGAAGGTCCGAGGAAAAAAACATGGGAAATCACATCAGAGGGCCTCTCAAGCTAATGCGGTCGGGATTTAAGCCTGCCACCTTCCCTTCCAAACATTTTGCCCTCGATATAGAGGAGATTGATTGTCACGAGGAAACTTTGATTTATTTGCTGAGGTAAAAAAATTGGTAACCACTGAAAAAAAAACTTTGCCAATTTTATTATTTACATTGCCAATGTGGTACTATACTAATACTAAATTTTGGAGAATAGACCTTGTGCTTGAATAATATTTTTGAAATAATGTTTTTATGCCAGAATGACTGTCGAGTTATAGAGAGGATACAATGCCGCTGGGTAGACTAGAATTTGTATTAGTGTTTATTAACTTACAATTATGAACACCTCTCCCCACTAACGATATTTTGCTTGATATTTTTTCTGCATGATGCATGAAATGGAGTCTCGTGTTAGGATGAATTGGTAGTATTTGTGGTACTAATAATTGGCAGTGTCCTGGCTCCGGTACAACTTGTTAGCATGTTCACGAACGTGGCACTCTCCTGGTTTCTGATTGACCTGTGCATTGTTCTTCTGACTGTTTTTAGGTTCGCGCCCGACGCAAGGTTCGACTATGAGGTGGGCCGAGCGTTGCAAGCTTGGATTTCTGAGTCCCGTGCCCACACATGGAACGTGGCTTGCGTGGCGTTTTGTAATTGTAGATGAATATTTTGTACTACCAATCATTTACTCCAGATAAATAAAAACTAGAGAACTAGGTTCAACTCACACAATGGATGGTCAGTTTACGCCAGTAAGATTGAAGTTATTGTTACATTGGAAAGTTATACAGCCTCTCGGACATTTTATCATAACGGAGACTTTTTGCAGCAGCAGCCAGAGGTTTACCTCAAACCTTATTTCTAATGGCTAATCAACTACAACCAATTAGTTATGGATAAGGTTCACAAATAAATACCCTCATCCGTCATTTAGGCCGCATCTTCTGCACGTGGCCCAGTTTCACCTACATCCATATATTTAGGCAAACCTTTCGTGGGAGAAAGCACGCAATTACATCAAATCATTTGGTAGGTATACACTTTTGTTATACAGCCTGTACTGTGCCTGTACTGCGGGTGGTAAATTATTTATTTAGCTGTATTTTTCTCATAGCTTTATTTGACTCCTATCCCTTTTTAAATGTTTTCAGCCGAATTATTTAACTATAGGCACTAAATATAAAGGTAATAAAAATGTATCCTAACAAGGCAGCAAAAAACAGAAGTTTACAGAAGAAAGAGAACCGTTTATTGTTTCATAATCCTAAAATTTCCACCTAAAACTATTCTTAATGGCATCCAATCAACTGGACTGGGATTCGAACCCAGGCTCCTCGATTTTGCGCCGAGTACTCGAACCAAATAAGCTACCCAGTCCTCTTCCGCCAAAAATTTCATGGAGGCTTTGAGTAGCGAGCTGTCCTAACAGGTACCGTGTATACAATATCATGGAGTACCCGTGCGCGAACGCTTAGCGCTACTGTCCACGATGTAAAGTCCAGATTTAAACAAAAATGGATTTACTTTAGAAAAATTCAAAGAACTGCGGCCGCGAAGTTGATTTTTTCACCGTGAATTACTCACAATTGCGTTACCATCAGCGGGTGACTCCGTTAAAGTTACTGCACGGACAGTTCCGCAATTTTTTTATATTTTAAATCCAACAAAACTCTAGGTTAAACTCGTCCAAGAAATAGGTTTGTAATTTAGTTGAGCAATCGTTAAAATTTTTCTAATCATGACGATATGGCTTAGTGACGCAATAGTGATAAATCCAAGAAATATTTTCCAAAATATCTCACCCCATCTCACTGAGTCAGAAAAAAATATATTTCAGCACGATAATGGAAATTTTACATTCAAATTTCGTGAAAAAGTAACTGGAAATGCCCTGATTAGCGAATTTTCTTGGGCATTTCTCCTCTAAATATATCTCTCAGCAGAGTTTTCACGAACTTTTACCTCGGCGATATCACCTTTTACCTTCCATTCTTTCGAGTTTTCCCCTTTTCTGTCAATACTGATTATCGATTCAAATTAAAAATTGTTCCCGGGCCTCTTGGGATTAAAACAATAGATCCTTCACCTCCACCTTCACGCACATTGGACAACCCAACGTTCAATTCCCCACCGCTCGCATCCCGCGGATCAGTTTAGACCACACGCATCGTCCAAGGTAACCGGGGCTAAAGTGCAATGCGTAGCGAAAGCTTCACCGAACCTAGCCGAACCAGCTCCCCTCCCCACCCGCTCTCCTTCAACCTCCACGTATCCCACCTCCTCAGTGGCCTCAAATTTATTCGGCCACCCCTGAAGAAGAATTTATTTACCTCTTTCATTGTGATTTCATAAACCACGCGTTAGTATCAGAACGATCCTCTTAAGGTAGCTGGGGCGGTAATCATGGGCAATTCAATGAAAATTTTACTAATATTTTGATTAAGTCAAAAAAAAAAATTCCTGGACCACATTTGATTAAAGTGCATCTGCTTATGTTTTTGAGCTCATCATACATGCAGTAATGGAAATGTTTCAAGAATCATTATTTTAACCCGGGAGTGGTCGCTAAGCTATTTATCACGCGAGCGGTCGCGTGTGGGACTTTTTCTCAGACTCATATGTACCATTGATTATCTATCATAGAGCGTCTATAGGCAATATATTACACTATATTTAGATTTAATTTCTTTCTCCTAATGTTCATTTGAAACAATGATTTCCACATATACACAATTACTGATACAATTACATAATCATTGCTACTTTTACTGGCGATGATACCATTGGGTATTACTGAAGAAAATTACCATTCCCAAGGAGAAATATTTATTTATGAGGACATACTTTCTCATGACTCATAAATATGCATTAACGTATCTGCTCTCCATGAAATAAATCAACTTTGGCTGCATGTTGCGAAAGTGTAACGCAACTGAGTGATACAAAAACACTAACATCAGTGGTCGCGCGATGAGGAAAAGTCTCACACCTTGTAGCCGACGTTATCAGACATATCATTACACAGCTGCGGACGCTTCATTTATACTTTTTGAGACGGTCGGTCAATAGGAAGAGATAAAAAAGTCAGCTAGAAGGAAAGGGAACTTATTCTAACTCATGATTACAAAGTGAGCACAAATTTAAATTTGGTGTGAGAGAAAATCTCACAGCGCGACCAATGGCGGGTCAAAATTTTCCCTATTTAAAGCATGTTATGGTTATAGTTTTCGGCGCTGTATTCCAAATTGAACTATGTTTTCTCTTGAAAGTTGTACTCAAGAGTGACACCTTGATAGTTTTTAGAAACAAATATATCTAGTAATGAAACATGTATCATTTCGCGTTTAGATGAAAGTGTACTGATGTGTATTCCAATTTTTATGAAATATATGTCATGTACCAAAAGGCACTGCTAAACAGCATTGAACTGCCGAAAAACCAAAATGGTAAGATGCACATTTTTCCCTTTTATCTGCAGATATCACTAACGGGAATACGTATGCAAATATTCACGCAACTCTGTGCATAAACAAAAAGTGCTCCAACTAGCTAAAATTGGCGTTTCCTTTCTCGCCACGAACTCAATTCTCAATCTGTAAGTTGTTTTCAAGCTTTGAGTTTTATGAGGAAAAAGTTTCGAAGGGATTATTTTACACAATGCATACTTCTTGAGGTTGGGTGTAATTTCAACCGTATATGGTGGTTAAATTTCAGTCACAGCTCCTTAATTTTCGGTTGTTCACAAGAATGCTAGCAGAGTAGATGGCTAGGTATGTTTCATCCACGTACTACCCCGCGAGCTGCCACAGAGGCGTGTGGCAGGGGGTATTAGGACACCAGCCATGGAAAGAGGGAGATAATAGAGAAAAGGAGGGGGGATAAGACAGAGGTTGAACTGTATGTTAATGATGTGTCTTATGCTACTGTCACACTGTTTTTGTTATAATCATTAATGGTACATGTTTAGATGAAATTTTTCTTCATAATCAGTCAGTGTGTTTCTGCTATTCTGTCACTTCTCTCAGTTCCAAAGATATATCACGCAGTTAAAATAATATCTTCTGTCTCGTACTGAAACTCACCTGATCTGAATTTTTCAAGTAATCTGAGTCTGGCGTGGAACCTCCGGGTCTCTACTTTCTGTCAATTACTTTAACGATACGCAATAGAAGGTCATTTTCGATGGAAATACCTACATGCTGGAAGTTTGTAACATTTTCCGTTTTTCATATTTTCCGTTCCGTTTTCACATTCAACAATAAGTCGCAGACTGACCGTCCCCCTTGCAAACGGCAGCCCGTGTATTTTCCCTACGTTGCCCACACCTTGGGCCGGCTTCACTGCTCCTCCTTGCCGCATCCCTCCCCCCCCCCCCACAGCAGAAGACGAAGCTTCCCATTTCACCGAGATCATGGACCCCGGACGTTTTGCTGCCAGCCGCTCCTCGAAAGAGCGTGAAGGAAAACCAGTCTGTGCGGTTCGCGCCTCCCAGATGAGTGAATCTTCTTCTTCATCCTCCCCCCCCCCTAACCCATCCCTCCTCCCTAATCCCTCCCTCCGCTTCGCGATGGTTCCCCGTCTTAAGGAAGCATCCTCGACCCCGACGCGTTGGGGTGCTTCACCTCATCCCCGGCCGGCTGAAAGAGGCCACCCCGGCCGCAGGAGGGGAGTGGTAAGCAATGACCTTGGGACACTTAGGGTGCCACGACCTCCTAAAATGACTCTCCCTCCTCTAACTCCTCCCACCTCTCATCCCTCCGACGACCATTATCTGACGAGATGCGTGGGGAGGGATTTAGAGGGAGGGTGTGGAGGGAGATTTCTTTAAAGCTTGAACGCCTGCAGGGAAGTACGTGTGATGAGGTTGTTTCCATAGCAACGGGGGTCCGGAGGCGGGAGACTGACAGCGGAGGGCATTCACACCTTATTGACTGCCATTGCCAGGGCTTTGGGAGACGGATGATATCGTCCTCTACACACACACACACAAAAAAATAAATAAAAAAAAAATATATATATATATATATATATGCATATATGTCTCTCCGGACGCCGCTCCCCGTTTTCGGTCACAAATTGGTGATAAACGCATCCTGGCGGCCCACATCGGAGGTGGTGGGAGGATGGTTCGTCAAAATTAACGAAGTGAGAAATAGTTGTTTATTTTATTTTCGCCGTGAGGAGAGGTGAGATATTCCTGAAGCACTTCGGGCATAAAATGCTTCGGATCGAGAAAGGTAGCCTGATGAAGTTTTGTCGTGCATTAGAAGGCTTCTTATGAATGAACGGCCGTTTGGTACGTACTCATCGCTTCTGGCCAAGCTTAGTATTTTTTATGCTGCATACGCAAGTTGAGAGTTTTTTCTTCTATTTAGCTATATGGCAGATGATGAGCCCTTTGAATGCTCCGAAATAATTTCTTGAAATCAGAAATTATAGCCACTCAGAGGCACTGCAAAAAAAGAATTATTAAAAATATTTTCCAGGAGGTGGAATATCATTCGCATACTTCGACAGAATCTGCACGAATCAGGAATATGAAGCCTCTCAGAGCCACTACAAATACCTTATATGCAAAAGAGATATTATAAATATTTTACGTTCAGAATGAACTCATTAAGAGACGGCTTTGAAACCTTCGGTTAAATATTTTGTCGGTACCAAAACCGATGCTAATACGTTATTTCGTTCTCTGTAGCTCACACCAACCAACCGTAAGGCTGACGTAATATAAAAAAGCCATAATTCTCAGGTAACACCAACTTAATTTAAAGGATACGTCATCAGTTGCTTGACGTAAAGTATATTAAAACCAGATCAAAATGTTCAATGGTTCTAAAATGGTAGGAGACGGTTACACCTGAGTGTATAGGGAAGGTTAAATATAAGTGAACTGGTTTCCAGAGGTGATTCATCCCGAGTACAAGGTGTACAAAAATGGCTGATTCTGATTAGTGGTAGACCAATCCAAACTAAGGTCAGTCGCGGAATGTTTCTACAGATCAATATACGTACCAGTACGCCATTTGATGGGACCTTACACATTGAACCTCTGGCCAATTCGCGTAATATAGCTGCTGTGTCATTACATGATTGGCTGAGCTGGCTCCTGTTCCCACTTCGTCGTCATCTAATTCCAAGCCAGCAACTATTTTCTCACTAACAAATGGTCAAAGTGAATGCAACAGTCACTGGCCTGGAACAAGAGCTATTGCAGCAACTAGGCGTAACCCAGTAGTGCCCATAACATTATGTCGTGGTGCTTAAATTAATGTATCCCATGAAGCGGTGGGAGCCCGAAGACCGAAATAGCACGAGTGATTTTCTCCGAAATCCCGTTAATTAAACGCTCTTCACTGCAGCCTAATGGCATAGTATGTACCATCTTCAATTCAACGACTCGCAAACATAGTAACGCAACGCCTCAAGGAATGCTTGTAATGCAAAATCCTCAAAGATTGCCTCTTAGCTGATTCGTGAAGTCAAAGCGGCAATAAAAGCTCTAATGAATGTAATGAGTCTAATGAATTTAATTTTCTCTGTTGCATTAAAGTTAATATTAAGAAAAGTATCGACGATTATTGATGGTTATATATGTTGCTACGGTCAAAAATAAGCTAAAGAACGGATCCAGTTCTTAACAATAAACGTGAAACCATTTCTCTTCAAAGTGACCTCTTTTTCGAAAGCTAATCAGTAATCATTTGAAGGCAAAAATTAAACGACCGTGTTCACGCGTTTCAGTGACATTAAAAATCCTACAAATTAATAAATATTTAAAAAGCTAAATGTAAAGGCTTACCTTTGTATGCCCTTACACTAATATTTATACACTTATTTTGTATATAACCCGCCCCTTTAAGGTTACAATCAAGTACACCTTGCTCGAGACTACTCTTCAAACGTTTATCATCCCCCCACCCCTACGTGAAGTAAAGTTGATGAAGCTAACAAAGCAGTTGAACTGCCAACGACCTCGTCCGTGACGCAACGCTTTCTTCGACACCACCAGTATTCAGTGGTCAGTGTTGCGCTAAGTTACATCTTCACTTAGTTTCTCCGTAAAAGGTAAACTATGAGTCTATTTAGCCAGTAGCTTCGTAAACCATGAAAAAATAAACATTTAGATTGCTGATTCATTCAGCCAACTCACGTCGTACCTCTTTAACTTAAAACGAGAAGGAATTCTTTTCAGCAAACATCTACCATCGTGCCTTTCAAAATAAGAGGAGTTTCTTCAAAGTATTTTTTACTCTCACTCGTAGAGAAAGTATTTCACTCTCCAAACATGACACAGCAAATATTCCAAAAAAAAGAAACACTTTCACGTTCTAAATGAGGCTAGAAACGTAACTTTTTTCCAGGATCCCAAATCGAGAAAGAGAAAATGGAAACACTTCCCAATTTTTGAGAAAGTAGAACAAGAGCGTGCTTATTAGTCCACTAGGTCTACAAAGAGTCTTAAGTCATAGCGGAAAACAAAGCAACAAGGTTCATTTGATGACGTCATTCATAAAGGAAATAAAACGTCAAGCTACGTATTCACACCGTCAACCGCATGCTAGAAACAGCTTGGAAAGTATTAATGTTACCACTACGAAAACCTACCGATTAAGGTAGGTTTAAATGGAAAAGGGTAAATATCCTTTAGATTTTTACAGGCGTAGACCTCAATTGGCCTAATCAATTTATTTTTTCATTTCAGCATACGTCTTACCTCTCTTTATCCCTTCCACAAAGCCTATTCTCCTTCTTCCCCTTCCTCTTTAACCCAACATTCCCTCCTAAATCATGCCCTACAGCATCCCTTCGCCCCTCATTACCTCTTCCAACCACCTACTCTGCCTCCTCCGTACCTCCACCAGAAGTTTCCTCTCCTCACTCACCATGCCATGCACTTTTTCGTTTGCCCTAGCTTGGAAATAAGATTCATTTTTATGGCACTCTATTTAACCAATACAAAGAGAATAATACTATACCAATGCGCATATCTAACCTGTAACGTGTGAAGAGAGAAGTTCAAAGCCCAGAAAAATATTAACTAAATAACTTATCAAATTTTCCAAGCAAAAATACAGTTTTTTTAGCGCAGGAACAAGAGATCGCATTTTCTCACAGCTTGTTTTTACGACATCTGAAATCAGTTATCAATGCATTGTATCTATATCAAAAGCACGAGCATGAAGTTGCAATAAAGGGTTCAAGTTTATTATTGCGCCTTTACAGCAGTAATGCTGGAAAACCTCTAACGTAGATTTTTAAACGATTTGCAACGGTCCGACGATTTTACTTTTACTTTCGCAATAATGCAGCAGGAGTTTTTTCCAGAACTGGTAGACGAATGTATCAAAAATGCACGACTAAAAAAAAAAAGAAATTACTACTTAAGGTGTTACTATTTACTACATTTCTGCGCAACTACTCCAGTATTACTCAAAAAACGGTCATGAAGTATTTGGCGAGGTACATATTAATATCCTAATAGCTCGTAATAGAGCTGAGCTGTGGGAACTCCCTTATCAAGTTTGATTTTGTGTCACGATATCGATCTCAATTTCCACTCGTTGTTAGTTCAGCCTACCAAATTTGAATAAATATCACTAGGATGCGGTTTCACTCTATCCACTGATTGTTAATTTGGAAATTTATTTTATGGCAGCAATAGGGAACATGCATTATTTAAAAAAAAAACTCTGTATTTGCAATGCCGACGCATTCTTTAGTGTAGAGGTCATGAATTTATCGGAAAAGCATGTTTTGTAATTGATATATTTCTTCTGCATATTTACGCCGGCTTTGCGGCGTGGAAACACTACGTCATTGGGTATCCGTGGGAGGAAGTCACGTAACGGTATCACTAACAGCAATGCGATTTATTTTCTTGTGAAGTTCGGGTTATTTTTCGCAATTTGACGACATTGCCCCGTTTTAATTTTCTATGTGGGAGATAAGTAACTCGCATTATTTGATCCTTTCTGTTAAAACCCATGTAGAGCAGAGGAGCAATGCCGTGCGGTGACGGCAAGCCACTCAGGTGCTGTGTTAGGTCACATTACCTTTACAAACTTTTATGCACTTTTGAAAGGCAAATAATAATGTCTGTGGTGAACGTAACCACATGTGGATTATTTATTTGAGGTTTTCAGGGAATTATCTCGTGTAAACTACTTAAATTTGAGAAGTAAATTTCATGTATTCTCCCCATTTGTTCGACCGAACTCGTAATGTAGGAGACTTCAAATTTTCCTATTTATTATTCTCTATTTTCATGTCTCTATTGATTGCTTCAAAACTATTCCGCAGCCAGAATGAAATAATAATGAAAGAGTAGAATATCAGCGGAACATATTGTACTTCCGAATCGCAATGAGTTAACTATTGAATGTAGCCACGTTACTTTCACAAGTTCAAACTACACATCACATATCAGGCACAACGAATTGTGACTTTCATTGTAATCCTGCTCTTAACCCTTAGACTACCAGTTTTTCTCCTTTATAAGTACCCATAAGTACCAATGGGACATATATGTCCCATTCGTACTTATGGGCGGGACACATATGTCTCATTGGTACTTATGGGACGGCACATATGACGCATCTACCTGGGACATATATGTGCCGTTGGTAGTCAAAGGGTTAACGAACGCAGGAGCCTAACTTATGTTGAGTAACAATTGTGCTGAACAGTGTATACTAAAAAACGCCATGGAAACGTGATTCACGCAATTCATTCTTGAGTAAGAAAACTGAATCGGTCCCTTTAAAAATGCACTCGAGACAATGAGGGTGGTGTTAACTCATTCCTTCGCAAGACGAATAAAAAACATCCAAGAAGAATTGCGGAAGCCCATGAAATTGATTTGAACGAGGATATGGGAACCGAAGAGGCAACATTGTCTTCGAACTGCCACAGATTATGGATTGTCCGTAGCCGCTTCCAGCAATAAGACATCACATTTCATGAACTATTTCGATCCGAGCGCGAAACCTTCGGGAAATGGGCAACGTAAACCGCCGCCCATTGAAACGGTCGGCTCTTATTTCACCACACAAGACTCGCTCAAGCTTGAAACCAGCCATTTCTTTGTGGGAGAAGAGTAGGGGGGAGAGGGGGGAAATGGAAAAAAAATCTTTGGTTTGCAGGTGCCCCTTTTTTCTCATTCGAATCGATGGCGCCATTAGACCGTGAGCCATGTGAAAGGAAGTCAATTATTGCCGTCTTCACTCTCTATGGTCGACAATTTTTGGCTTTGGACTCGGGGCGGAGGGTGGGGAGAAAAATGGCCGAAGGTCAGTGACTCTGAATGCTGGAGCATGAAAGGGTGGGGCAGAGAGGGAGGGGGCGAGGATGGGGGGGGAGGTAGGGGAAGAGGTTGAGGGAGTGAGGGCGGTCGGCAAAGAGGTTTTCTCGTAGACGGGCGAATAGTTTTAGGGGAGGGGCGTGAGGGATGAGCAGGGGAGAAGACAACATTTGCTCTTTTTGACGTAGAATACGTCTAAACCTTCAAGCCTGCACACTCGATGACATTTCTGGTGCCAGAGATGGTGCTGAGAGAGGCTAGCGGTAAATTTCACAGAAAGAACAACCAAATTGCGTACCATATGCTGGCATAATCACTTGTGATTGCCTCGCTTTGATAAGAAACAGAGCACGTTCAATCAACCTAACGGTCTGGCAGCAAAGTTATGCGCATTTCAACCTTTATTCGTTTATGAATAGTGAAATAAAATTGAATGAAGAAGAAGCCATGGGAATGTAAGGGTTAAATATTGATCCAACCAATCAAAGTGCTTAAAACATTTTTTTCCAGGTATGTTGTCATCATTTATTCTTCTGAGCAATTATACACAGATCAAGAGGTAGGTATGTCCTCCTTTACGAAGCATGAAAATAATTCATAGCGGAACTATTATGAAGATGATCAATTAACTCTAGATGATAATCAATGTACTCTAGTCAAATAATTCATTGTTACATTATTATTGCTAATTAAAGCCATAAAAATCCAAACGTCCATTTTATTCCCGCGCTGAATTGTTTTGATTACTGCCCACATCTCCAGATGTGCTCATCAGTTGGATATTGTTCACCATCGGTAGCCGCTGTTCCATCCGACGCGGCCAGGCTCAGCATTGCAGACCAAATATACCTCGATAAATTGTCCCGTTGTGCAGAGAGCTTAAATGCCTGCACTCAAGGAGACATTTCTAGTTCCGGGCTTAGCTATCAGGGCTACCAGCAACAGATGCCGTCGTTTGAACGCTCACATTATATGCCACATGGTAGCATTCAATGTAATCGCAAGCAAGGGTCAAGAAATAGAGCGTGTGCTGTTTTTCTTGCCTCATCGGTAATAGTCATTGCAAATATAGAAATGAAACATAGTATAGATAAGCATAGACAGCTTAAATTAAGTTTTGGAATGTTGCTAAATCTTTCAAACGCGAGTTTATTTTAAGAAGCAGGCAATATATAAACTGTTTTAATGCCACGTGGCTTCGAGCCTACACAGAGGTAGCTACACATTTGTCACCCTCTTTGGTGTACATCTTGGCACCCGTGGGCGTGACTACGCACCACATCATGTGCAATCGCAACGATTGGAAAATTGTCAAAAAAAAATACATTAAAAAAATGCAGAGTTAAAAAAAAAACAGACTATGTGATGGATTGAGATAAATTTTACGTGCCTTAGGGCTACGTGTTAAAATGGCATAGAATTAAAAAATCAAATTATTGAAATGCATTTTTTTTACTTTTATATATGTAGATATCACAAATAACTTCACGTACCTACCTATGCAAATTTTCACAGATTTCATTTTCATGCACAAAAACCGCTCCAGCCACCTTAATCGACAAGTCAAGGCAGCGACAAGAGGCACGAGAGTCACAGGCACGCATTCCACGCTCAAAGCCCTTGCGGCTGCGTAGTGGTTGAATTATTTTTTTGGGTAGGGGAGGGGGTCCGTGTGAGGAGGGAGGATTGAACGGAGTGAAAGTGGGGTGGGGGAAGGAGGGTGGAGGGGGGGGGGGGAAATGGGGGGCGGCGGAAACGGCGGGACGCGTGACGAAGCGGGAGGAGCGATCATGGGGGAGGGCAGATAGAGGATTCGCTAGATGGAGGAGCCCGAGTACCTCACGACACCCTCTGCCAACATCCCTCTCACTAGGCACGCAATCAGCATTCTTCGAGGAGACGGGATGAAGAAGATCTCCATCTATATCATACCCTGCAAACCACCTCAAGGGTGTGTAGCAGGGGGTGAGTTATAACCAACATGCGTTACCCTATTAAGGTTAATGTAACTCCGGCTACTGATGCATAAGCAGAAAACAGCGAAAACTGGTCAGGAGGCGAAATTTCACCAATGTGCGCTACACTGTATGCATGCGACCAATGAAAGACTGAGTGAATGGGTTTTACAACAAAGAATCAAAACGCTTATGGTACGCCTAGAGATTTCGGCTCCACAATGGAGAACATTCAATACTTTTAAAAAACAGTTTACATTTGAAGTGAGTATTCTTAAAAGTTACAGGTCATGAATTTATATCGGAAAAAAATATGGAACTAGAAAAAATTTCTTATTAAAAATTACGTACGTTTTGCGGCGTGTAAAACACTACGTCATCGGGAACCCGGGAGGTGACCTCACGGAACGGCTTGCAGCAATGTGGCGTTTTTCCATGTGATTTTCGGGTAGATTTCCATAATTGAAAAATTATCGTTTCAATTTTCTCAGCAAAGTGCGATGACCTTGTTTGATTTTACCCCATCTGTTGAAACTCAAATAGATGAGAGAAGCGTTTGGCGAGTTAGTCGCTTTAATTTCCTTTGAACGCAATGAACTAATATGATTTGATCCTTCACGTTGAATAGCATGTAGCTTAGAGTATATACAGTGCGACGACGTCTAGCCAACGAGATCCCGTTTTGGTTCATGTGAATTTTTCACATTTTTATGCCCTTTTGAAAGGTATTTACTAATGCCTACTGTTGAAGCAAGCACATAGATTACGTGATTAAGTTCTTGAGGAAATGTCTTGCCACCCGCACTACTTATAATTGAGTTTAAATTGTGTGAACGTTCCCTATTGGTCAATGCCGTTTGAACATATGTCCCACTCACCGTATTCAGCATATATATCTACATCTACATACTACCCCGCAAGCCGCCTCAATAGGCGTGTGGCGGGTGGTGTTAGGACACCAGCCGTTTAAAGATAAAAAGGAAACGCTCTAATGAAATTACGCCTAGCATTTATTGAAGTCCCTTATTGTTCGGGGGAAAAACGAATTCCCATACCTATCCGATCGGCAAAATATCTCTCTTAATTTATCGTTTCTGTCGGACCTGGAAATATTGTGGGGTTCTAATATGATGTTCTCCGTGCCGCTCTGAAAGATATCTATTCTCAATTGTTCAAGCAATCTAAGCCTAGCGCGCAACCTCAGAATCTCTAGCGGCTCCCAGCCAAATTCGTTTAACATCTGTGTAACGCTGTCTGTACGCCCGTAGCAGTTTTTGACGAATCGCGCAGCTTTCCTTTGTATTTTATTAAGTTCCCGGATTAAGTCTTTCTGCACCGGATCCCATATAGAGTGTGCTAAAGTGCGCCAAGTCCACCGAAGTGAGTTTTGAGGAAAACGCGTTTAACTTTTTGTATATTCCTCCCGAAAATCAGCTGTACTTAGTGTACTTGACAACTAAACGCCTTGTAGAGGCAAATAATCGAACTTCGGACAAAGGTCTCCCTTGAACTAAAATTTTACGACAGTATAATCCGTCCAAGATAATAGCGTAGTTGAAAAATACTGATTTGGCTTCGAGATAAATTAAAAGTAAACAATTTTTCCACGATCGTTTGATATAAACAAAGACCAGATCCTTTTTTCATGAGATTCCCTTCCCCAAACGGTGTTTGACATGTTTAAAAATTGGCTGCATTTTTGTTAACTTTGCTATTATATTGACTCTAACTATCCTATTTAATTGTTCATAAATAGAAGAAAAGGACTTCAAACCTCTACTTTAACGTGGCTGAAGGAGAATCGTGGGTCATCAAGAGCAAATTTCGATAATTTTTTAATAATTTGAAAAAAAATTCTTGGGAAACATTTCGTTTAAGTACAAACCATTGAGTGTTGGATCGCACCATACTGGCAGTAATGGAAATAATATAAGAGTTATATGTTGTTTTTTTTTCCTTAATTATAGCAAATTTTCACTCTGGTTTTTGGCAAGATATTAAACATTTATTCGAAATTATATAGAAATTTGTTGTTTTCGAATATTGGACTTAATATACGCTAGCAACAATTATAATGATAAGAACTATATAACTTAACACTGATCTTTCCATATGGAGATGCTTGTGAATTTCACCGTAAAAATATCATTCTCCTGAGGGTTTGTGTTTATGAGGAAATCACGTACCTAACTAAAGAGTCACGTGGTACAATCACGAAGGGTTCGAGAAATTGGTGTGTTCAAACCATTCGTAAAAATCTTACGCAGCCTTTCCAAACTGGATTTTTCACCGGGATATCGTTGATGGAGTCGAATATCTGGATAAGAGTCGCAATAGTCAACATATCAGACTCTCAATTTATCCATACGAATGTTTCAAACACAACAAAATCGCGAACCTTTCGTTTTTGTTCCACGTGACTCCTTAAGTTACGTGATCGAAATTATTTCGAGTGGTTTAAATACACTCCCGCTGGATTGGGATTCGAACTCAGATCCCACGATGTCCTGGACTCAAACTTTGTGAACTGTGGCATCAATGTAGCCTTGCACACGAGTTCGGGTCAAAGAGGATAGAAACAAAAATGCAGGGCGTATCCAATTGACACTCCCGTTGGATCTATATTTCGTGATTACGAAATAACATACGTAACTCTCGTTAATGGGAGATTCTTTTGTTTTGTTTGTCAGAAATAAAGTTGAAATGAAAGAATGAACATTACGCTATGCATAACAACTATTCATCGAAATAATTAGTGCAAATAGCTAACCTATGAATAAGTGGTCGATGGTAACTAATATTTTCTGCTTTCCAATTCTAATTTTACGTATATTGTGATATTATCGTCTAACTCACGTTCTCAGCTCTCCGTAGATACCTCGATCACTAAAATCGACCAACTCGTTCCGGAGATACAACAAGAATTGAGCGCGCGCCGTGCCCACACAAGCCCACATTTAGACCCCCCACGTGCAGCGCTGTGACGTCACCTCGCAACCCCCCCTCCGCTCGTGACAAACTATTTCCGGTAGTCGACAAAACGGGCTATCCAGTCATAGTTTTAGATATTCTGTAATCCTTATAATTTTTGCACACTAGGCCCTCGAAAGTACACAAATATCGGTCGCGTCAAAACCTTACATGACACCGATAACGAACCATAAGATTCGTTCATTCGCATTCACATAAAAAATGGAGGCGACATACTGCTTGATTCTTGAAGCCAATTCCACCATTACAGTCGGCTCAGTTGATATCTCACTCTCTGGCTTACGTTTCAAGCTGTCGCGTTTGATATTCCTCAAATATAAGTTCAAAACCATAGGCAGAGGGATGTTTTGTGACTGGTTTGGCCACACCTACTCGGCACAAAATCCTTCCCAAGCACCCCTATTCTTGCTTCACTTTCGCCCATGAGCGTTCACTACTCCATTTCATTTCTAACCTCCTTGGTTCGGGTATTTTGTCGCATCATAGCTTATATGGCTACGTTTATACGGCATTGTCTCGTCCACCTTAACTCTGTGGCGAACACAAATCCATGCCCGAGACTGGATTCTTAAATCCTAATCCGGGACCTTTGGGTTAACAGGTCAGCGCATTACTAAGATAGTTACCGCAGCCAGGTTTCAACATCAATCAGTAAAACCATTAACCAACCTGTTTCCCCATCAGGCTGGAGTATCCATAAATGAATAACTTTCAAAAGTTTGTAGCTTAAAAATGGTATTCTCCATTTGAAAATATGTTTGGATATGAGCTGAGTGGAAAGTTTCAAATTTTTTATTAACAGTACTTCGAAGCTCCCATATGCATTATTATTGGCTCTTTTGTTATAAAATACACCCTATTTTTCTTCCACAAAGCCAATGGTGTGATTTGCATCGATTTCGATTTGGCGAGGAATCTTAGAGGTTAAAGGACTCGGCAACTCACTCAACAATATGGGATGCCTTTGAGACACGCCCACCGAAACCCAAGCCGAGAGATTTTTTCCTGTGAATCAGGTTTTCTTCGGAATCCACCGCCGCACAGTGGGCTGAAATCGAAAAAAGCTAGCCAAAAATCAAAATTTTGACTTCTAAATTGATACCCCTCAGTATGACAGTTTGCCTTTATATAATCCAAGCTACAAAGATCAAAAACTGTTTTTAATTTTTGAGCTTTTTTTAGATAAGCAGAGCCCATTAAAGTTGACAAAAAATTGTCAACATCCTACGAAGCAGATTTTTCGCGAAATATCGTAATTCTCTTTACTCGTATGGCCATCTGAAAGCAAGTATGGTTGTTTTAAAAGTATTATTGATAAGTAGGCATCTTTTCAAAAGATAATACGTAGTCGCTTTAGTTTTTATATTATTTTTGTTGATAATTATTAAACAAGTAAAATACCCTGTTTTTTGCCTGATTTTCTTGTAATGTTAACAAAAAGGAACGACACTTAACGACACTGAGATACTTATGCCACATGAAGTACAACATCTCTACTACGTTTTTATAAAAAAAACCTTGCCCCAACTTGCCCCCGCTCCATTTTAAATTCAATATGTATTATGAGGCGGGGCAACCGTCCGGCGCCGAAATGAGCGTAATGAATATTTTTGTTTTGTTGCTACTAACCTGTACTCAGAATTTTATCCCTTTCTCCATGATTTTGAACCAAGGACCAACGATGTGCTAAAATATGTTAGTACAGTAAGAAATACGAAGAATAGAGAACAAATATTAGAGGACAAGAATAGAGAGAGATTTATCTAATCTCCTTGGTAAGAAACTTCGCGGCTCCTGGCTGGGCACTTAACAGTCTCGTGAAGTAGGCGTATGAAACAGCAGCATGCTTTCTTGTATTCAACGAAATATAGATTACTGCTGCGATTACTTCATCCTTCCAAAAGGACAAGCCACAATACTCATGAGCGAGCGTGGTCATACCCGGGCCGTGGTAATCCTCCGCGGCCCTGAGGCATTCCCCGAGCCTTTTGTCCCAAGTAAGATCCCTCACCCACACTCATGTTTTAGTTCCCTGAACAGCACTTTGCGTGATAAGACGACATTTAAAAATCCTATAAGTTTTCTAAAGATGCCGCTAATAAGCTTATTACCCCTTCACAAGCAAATCGACTCATGTGCCCCAGAGCATCGTTTCTCTCAGACACGTGTGTGTCCGGGTTCGCCAAAATAATTTGAGGGTTTTTCCTAAAATGTGCATTTCTCATAGGTTTAGAAAATTTCTCTCCCACTCGTTTTCGCGGAGTGATTCAACTTTAATTTGCTGCTGTGAGTTGAAATACTCAAGCGTTTTCGGCTCATCGACACGGAAACGAGGAGTTGTTACGGAGTAGCCATCTATCAGGAGAGTGCTAGAGAATGAAGACAGCGTGCTTCAGAGCAACATTAGATCTCAGGTTAGTTGTCTTGCCACATGATAAAATAAATTTAACATTTATTTCTTATTTGATTATCAATGGCTTTTTATGTTCGATTGGATTCATTACACCGACACAAAGGAGAAGATGAATCCTGAGAATGCTTCTCACAAAGAAATTCATGACATTATGATGACAGTTGCGGGACAGTCTGTTCAGTCAAAGAAGTCAGCTGCGCTACAATATCTGTTCAAAAAATTTAAGATGGCAATAGATTTCAATGCATTTAAAGTATTGGCACAGTTCATTGATAAATTATTTTTCATTCCATACTTTCATCGTTGGGATGCCTGCAAAAGGACTATTAGCAGATTTGAAAAAAAATTCAAGTGTGGCTGATGAACAATATAATTTTTCCTATTGATATATGTCAAAATCTTCCTGGAACTTCTGACTCAGATGAGAACCAAATTGATGTCAATGAGTTACATGTTATTATTCTGAATCCTCCAACACATACAATTATTTCAATTCAATTCCCTTCTCAGTTGCATGTTCTGCTGTGGGTTGACCGTAAAAGCCTTTTCAGGGATCTAGTGTCAGATCTAAGCGATGGAATACAATAGAATTGAGGGAGAAAACATCGGCATCGAAGTTATCGTTTGTCACAAGTATGAGGCTTCGATCTGAAGGAGATGATGCAAAAGGCAAAATTATTACATAGGTTACGACAACAACTCCAATAAGAGGGAAGCGGATGCTGTCAAAGTGGAGATGACAAGGAGTTGATGCAAGCGGAGGCTCTATCATTCATCATAAATTGTCACTTAACAAAACAACAGTACAAAACACTGCGTCAACTTACGAAGAGGAGTGGGCACAGGTTATACCCTGGCTACGAGAGAAAGAGATTTGAAGAGTGCAGCCTATCCATACATTAGGGAATATCAATTGCAGAAAAAAAATGTGAAATGAACCTTCAAGCCCTTCTCAATCATACGGCTCTCCGTTGCTACCCGTTATGTAAATTTGTACCTTTGGTATTTAATACCACCAACACTTCGCAAGGTGCAACTTTATGGAGCATCCATTGCGAAGGCAGCAGTACTTCCAATCGGGCAACTCTCGGAGGAAGCTCTGGAATCCAGGCACAAGGGCATCAAAAGGTTCAGGGGGCAGCACTCGAGGAAGACGTCCAGGAAAGAAGACTTCGAGGACATTTTCCGAAGATCGCTCATAAGTTCGGATCCACTTATTTCAACAAGAGAAATACCGGGAAACAAACGGAGAATGCCCAAGGAAGTACGGAATCTTCTTCTGATAGGGGGGCCAACAGATTCAGAGGACAGTGATGATGTAGACTCGGACTCATATGAAGAGATTTTGTGAAGTAAATGCTGATAAACTGTGTAGATAAAGTATTCTTAAAAGGGCTTTCTTTCTTATTATTCCAAGTTGAATCAAAATTCAACCCATCTCTTACATTTGAAAGAAATTCTAATGCTAATTTTTTAAGTACATTCAGTAGTTTTTGGCATCGATATTTGTATCGATGTCTGCATCGATACTCTATTTGGTAAGCAGTTTGCGTCAAACATCGATATCTGCTAGTGAATGATAGTTGTTTTTAGATGTTAAAAATATTCTCCTTCATGGAAATGAAAATTTAATTGACTGTCCGTATGATTGCTAGCGAAGTGGATTTCATGGTTCCCGCCATTTTGTCTTAAAGTGGTCCCTGACAAGTCTACGGGCTAAAATCATTGGGTTTGAGACCTAACCAGCATGATATTGTGAAAATTTCTTTGCTCTAGTTTCAAAAACATAAGAGATATCAATTTTAGCCAGCTTTTTTCGATTATAGCCCACTGTGCGCCGGCAAAAAGAAAGGAACTGCCCGCCAATTAAAAACCAGAAGGTCTTATCACGAGTTAAACTTTACCAACATTCTATCAAATCGTTTACACATTAGAAGGCACTAGTTTTGGTTGGGCGTTTCGTAATATTATTGGCTTCGACCCACTAGTAGAGCATTAATAAGTTCGTTAAGCAGGGTAACCTTGGAAGGGGACAGTAATAAACGCGTCCGGTACTGCGTCAAGGCTCGAATTTTGATGACAAGAGAAAGGACGAGGCCACGAGATTCGTCTCAGTAAAACTGTGAAAGAACGTCGTGTAAGTTTCCCCCTTCGTGGTCACACGAAGAAATGTAGAAGCGAGCAAATCTGCACACTCATTCGCTCTTCCACTATGCTCTCGACAGACATTTTCAAATTTCTGAACCCATCCTTTTGTTATCGACTGATGATACTGAGTGTCATTAAACCATTACTTATTCACAGGATTACATTCTCTTAGTTTCTGGTTTTACGGGCATTTTTCTCCCGACTGCTTTCTGGTCCTCGCCTTTTGACCGGAGGAACGTGCGAGGTTCGACCTTGAACTTCGACGAGCGTTGAATGTTTGGTGTGGAATCACCGCGTGCCTGAAACCAAGGAGGTTAGAAAAGAAATGGAGGCGACATATACCACTTGATTCTTGAAGCCAATTCCGCCATTGCAGTCGGCACAGTTTAGACCTTCCTCTAGCTTACGTGTCCTGCGGTCGCATTCGATTTTCGTCAAATCTAAGTTAAAAATCACTGTCAAGACGATGTTTTGTGACTGGTTTGGCAACACCTACTCGGCACAAAACCCTTCCCAAGCACCCCTATTCTTGCTTCACTTTCGCCCATGAGCGTTCACGGTCATGCCTACTCCATTTTTTATTTTAACCTCCTTGTGCCACACACCCTGGAAGTGGCTTGTACGGTATTTCGTAGATGTAGATGCACGGTTGTGCGAACATTTACGGAAATTATTGAGAGGAGTACGGATATATAAGTAACTAAACGAAGCGTTTCCATGTACAAAGCATATAACTACTATGAAAGCATCCTACGTAACTGAAAATAAACGTAGAAAACTAGGTAAATCAATTAGAAATTTAAACTTGCAATGAGGATAAATTGTACAATTTATCGTTGTTGCTGATAAAAAATATTTTATCTTTCAATTTTGACAAAGGTAGGCGTGCATCTGCGTTTGAAATTTTACGTTTTTGTGAAAAAGTGAAAAAATACAAGAAATTATTACGCCTGATTTAAACAACCTAGTATAAATTCCACTTAGATGAAGAAATATTTAAAAGTTTAAAGCGGTAGAGAGAAAAAGATTTAAAAAACGGAAACGTGATTTTATACAGTAATAACAATAGAAACGAAATTGATGAACCAAAAAACAAATAAAGATGTTCTGTGAAAACTTGAACAGGAAAAGCCTAATGGGGACTTCGAAGGCAGGAAGAGAAAATATTCAGCGATGCACACAAATGCGGATATTTTGTCTCGTTAAAGTCGTGAAAGGGAAAGTGAGCGGAAAGATAATCACGTAGGATGAACCATGATTATTTCTCGGAATTAAACAAAGGCAGGCGTAACTTGAAGGCATGCTGGTAAATCTGGATTAAAATTAAATGTAGAGATTTGTCACCCCAGTATTTGGATTTATGAGCAGTATGATTTTAAAAGTAAGCACTTAAATAGTTGAGCGAGCTGTAAGGACAATATTTTCGTTATTTACTATCTGTCTTCTTCTTCTTCCGAATTGGTCAACTGCGGACCACGTTACTTCTACTGTTATTCTGTTTGTATCCTTCCCTTTTCTTCTACCAATTCTCCTTCATTGTCTTGCTATGCTCTCTTTTCCTCGTGTCTATTTCTAACACGTTCTCAATTTTCCTCCCCAATGATCTGGAAACCTGACACTTTACTCCTGAATACCTAGGTCATATTTCCATCATGTTAACTCAAGTTATTCCAATTTCTCGATGGTCCTGTCCCATAAACCCTTTTGAACCCTTTGTGATTTTATTTAAGAAGTACTTAAGAATTCAACTAGTTACTAGTTGTTAATTCGTCTCTTATATTCTCAGCAAGTTGCCATGTAATGTGACTCCGCATGGTATTCGTGATTCTTTATGCGTAGATACACTTGTGATTGCGTCTTCTTCTGAATACTCCCCTGTATCTGACTCAGCCTAAAATGTTCCTTAAGATCTTCATTTCATTAAATTCCAATTTTTCCTTAAAGCCTTTTTTATCCATTGCAAGATATTCAGCTGCCTAAACAGCTTGTGGCCTCATTACGGTACAATAGTGTCTCAAATTACATCAATGGATGAGAACTTTTTGTCTCACAATATTTAATTTTTAAATAATAAAAGACGCTAGAAGACGCGTTAAGCAGGCCCATCATTTCACCCCATGGGTGTTAAACAAAAGATAATAAAGTGAAATACCACTTAGCAATGTATTAATAAATGCGACAACATCCTATTGGTTAGGCAGCTATTTCCTACAACACGTTATTCTTTAGTTGCAAAATGGGGGTGAATATTTCCTCATTGAACTCCTGTCGATAATGAGAGGCCCATTTTTTTGATCTAAAAGAAAGGTCTCCCTATACACACTAAATTTGCAGGGACTTTTGCTGCAAAGAGTTGAAATGATAATAACGTGGGAAGTATATACCTCTCATTTGAATGACGAAGGTTATATCATGTATGCTCTAAACGCAGTAATAGAATATTTGAACGAATTCCTACATAAGACCATGGACCTTAATTCTTAAGACTTTAATCACCTTACATACGAGGAATTCGTGCGAACCTGAGATTACAGCCGCCGTTACTCGCAAATTGAGTATAGAGCTATTCATCTACATATACATACTACCCCGCAAGCCGCCTCAATAGGCGTGTGGCAGGGGTGTTAGGACACCAGCCGTTTACAAATAAAAAGGAAACGCTCTCATGAAATTACGCCTAGCATTTATTGAAGTCCCTTATTGTTCGGGGGAAAAACGAATTCCCATACCTATCCGTTCGGCAAAATATCTCTCTTAATTTATCATTTCTGTCGGACCTGGAAATATAGTGGGGTTCTAATATGATGTTCTCCGTGTCGCTCTGAAAGATATCTATTATCAATTGTTCAAGCAATCTAAGCCTAGCGCGCAGCCTCCGACTCTCTAGCGGTTCCCAGCTTAATTCGTTTACCATCTGTGTAACGCTGCATGCACCCCCGTAGCAGTTTTTGACGAATCGCGCAGCTTTCCTTTGTATTTTATTAAGTTCCCGGACTAAGTCTTTCTGCACCGGATCCCATATGCTCGCTGCATATTCAAGGTGTGGCCGGACGAGTGCGAAATAGCACCTCTCTTTTACTTTTTCATCCGAAAATCTTCCCACAATACGCTTGACGAATCCTAGCTTCTTCAGAGCTCTGCCACAAAAATTTCTTATATGTGCTCCCCACGATAGGTTTGAGGTAATCGTAACTCCTAGATACTTCACTTCATCTGTCGCTTTTATGTTAACACCAGCCACAGCATATACATGGGAATAGTTGGACGACCTCCGCAAGAAATATACCACCGTGCATTTGCTCAGATTAAGTTCGAGTCCCCACTCTTGGCTCCACACATGAACGTTGTTTAAATCCGATGATAGAGTTTCACAGTCAGAGTGATCACTAATTTCACGATAGATGACAGCGTCGTCGCCAAATAAATGTATTTTACTGCTAATTCGAAGGCATAGATCATTTATGAACAAAAGGGGGCCGATCACGATTCCTTGCGGGACACCTGATGTCACTTTAACTACATCAGAGCTAATTCCGTCAAGAACTACTTTTTACTTACGATCACTCAGAAAGTCGCGTATCCAGTTTACTACTGTTCCGTTTAGGCAGCATGACTGTAATTTGTATAAAATTTTGTTATGAGGTACCGTGTCGAAAGCTTTCTTAAAATCTAGAAATAATGCGTCAACTTGTGTTTTCGATTCACCAGATTTGAGAACGTCATGAAGAAAGAGCGCGAGTTGTGTTTCACATGATCTACCTTTTCGAAAGCCGTGCTGACAGCCATGTAGGACGTTACGACTGTCCAGGAACGTCATGATATTGCTAACGACGATATGTTCGAGTATCTTTCCTATAATCGACGTTAATGAAATTGGTCGATAGTTCCCTGGGTCGTGTCTGTTTCCCTTTTTGAATATCGGTGTAACGTTTGCAATTTTCCAGTCTAATGATATCTTTCCTTCAGACAATGACTTCTTGAATTTTATGTCTAAGAACGGTGCGATCTGTGGCGCTAACTCCTTGAGGACACGCGCGGGTATTCCCTCCGGACCCGGAGATTTACTATTTTTTATCGACTGTAGCTGTTTAGTTATCCCATCGCGTTGAATAGTGATTTCTTTCATCGGTTCTTCAGTGAATGAAATTTCAAAATTACATGCAGTATCGTCTGTAGTGTATACACTTTCGAAGTGGGAATTTAACGTGTTAGCTTTGTCAATATTTTCTGTGACAAGTTTGCCATATTTATCAAATAACGAATCTACGGTTGAAGATTTTCCCTGAAGCTCTCTCGCATATGACCAAAAAGATTTCGGATTTTCTTCGAGTAATTCACCAAGTACTTTTTTCTTGAAATTTCGCAATGCAGTAAGCATTGATTTCTTAGTTTTTGAGCGTTGCGCAGCGTAACTTTCTTTTGCTTCAAGTTCCTGCGATTTGTCACCTACCGTAGTGGACTTTTTGACCAAGTTGTACAATTTTCTCTGTCTCTTAAGGTCCCTACTAACATCGTTGTTATACCAGCGAGGTTCTTTACTGTCGCATTTCAATTTTTGCGGAATATATTCGTTGATTCCCTGTCGTAGAATTTTTAAGAAATATTTCCATGATTCATCAGTGCTTTTATCCACTGTTTTAGCTACGAAGTCCGTGTACGAATCATTAAGCATCTCGCCAAATTTTATGAAGTTGCATTTATCAAATAAATAAATATTGCGTTTCGATTTTACAGCTGACTCTACTTCAATTTTTAAGGTTGCAAAAATTACTCTGTGATCACTTATGCCGTCAATAATATCGAGTTGTTTTATCAACTTAGGATGGCTTACTGCAAAAAGGTCTAATATTTTATTTCCTCTCGTAGGCTTGTCAACTACTTGGGAAAGTGAGTGATTAGCAAGTGTGTTGAGTAAGATCTCGCTGATTTCCCTATTTTCCCTAGAATTCGGTTTTACAGTGTATTGCTAGCTTTACAGTGTAACAGCTATTGTTAGGATACTTGACACATAGGAAATATTAAGACTCATTTCGACAATAATACATAATATCTCAGGTTACTACTCTTCAAAAGAGAGTACGAAGTATATTGTACATATCATTACATCATATCTTCCAATCAATTCGCAGTACTTCATGGAATTCTCTCACTATGGGAAAGGAGAAAATTCATAGGTTTTTTATTAGTAAATGGCATTGTAAATGAGAAAAAGGATCGTCAAATATTGCTAAGACAAAATTTTTGTTTCAAAGTTTCACTTCAAACAAACCATTTTTTATTCCCTTCGAAATTTCTACATGCTGTTTAAATGCACCCTACCACGCTAGTGCAATGAGTATAATGCAACTTGAAAACATTTTGATTTCACTTTTGAAAATTGTATCTTCATTTCGGATGTTGATCTAAAAATAAGTAACAGATAGTCCTAGTAACGTTTTCCTGGTTTTATACTATCTCCATAAATGCATTAGATAAGGATAACCTCGTACCGGAGTCACTTCACAGCGAAATAGAGAAGGCATTAAGGGATATTAAGGGAAGAAAAGCCGTGGGAGGAGATAAGGGAGAATTTCGGAGTTACTGAAGAATTTAGGCAGCAAGGGACGACGATTCCTTTTCGTACTTATTTGTATCGGATTTTTTGACAAATGTATTAACACCTATCCCGAAGAAGGAGATAGCGTCATAATGCGAGGAGTTCAATTAAGGAGAGCAGTCAGTTCAATTTCGTATGTGGCAAAAGTTTGAATAGAATAATAATCAAAAGTTTCGGAAAGTGGAGCAAACCACTATTTAGGTGATGACCAGTTTGGGTTCAGGAATCAAAGGGCAACACGGGGTGCAATTTTGGTAATGTGGGCATTAATAGATTGAAACATAGAGTATAATCAGTATGTTTTTGATTTCTTTGAGGATTTCGAAAAGGCATTTGACAGAGTAAATTGGGAAAAGTTAATGCAGATACGCGCGAAAGTAGAAATAGATTGGCATAATAGGAGACTCATCCGAAACTTATGAATGGCCCAGAGGTCATAAAAGAGGGTAGCTGACGGTGAATCGGGGTGGGCAGTTATAGGTCGCGGGGTAAGGCAAGGGTGCCTTTTGTCGCCATTGCTTTTTAACATCAATGCTGAATAAATGGCAAGAGAGGCATGGGAAGAGCTAGATGTGGGAATTAAAGTAGGAAGTCAGCTGATGAAATCGGTTAAAGTCGCGGACGACCAAGTGTTGGATAGTCGGTCATCAAAGGGATTGCAAGCTTTAGTAGATGCATTAAAAATTCAGTGATGGAAATAGGGGATTAAATATTAGAAAATAACAGTAATGAGACCCTCTAGAAAAAATAAAGCGAGACTGGTCATTATAATAAGAAGGCACAGACTGGAACAAGTAGAATAAGTTAATTACTTTGGTAGTACGCTATAATTGTAGAGTGGCGTTACCAAAGGAGGCGTTTAGTAATAGAAGGGAGCTGATGATGGGGACTTAAGTAAGGATGTAAAGAAGAGACTTGATAGGAGCTTGATATGGAGTGTGGCATTGTTTGGGACAGAAACGTGGACTCTGAGAAAGGAGGAGGAAAATAGATTGCAGGCGTTCGAGATGTGGGTGTGGAGGAGGACAGAGAAGATCTGGTGGACGGAGAAAGACAATAAAGACAAAAAAGAAGACAGAAGAGGTAGTACTTGACATGGTTGATGAGGAGAGGAAACTTCTTGATTAGACTAAGGAGAGGCAGGGTAGGTGGCTGGAAGCGGTAATGAGGGGCGATGGTTTGCTGAAGGCCGTGAGAAAGGGTAGGGTGTTAAGCAAGCGGGGAAGGGGAAGATATAGAATAGGTTTTAAGGACTGTAATGAGGAAGGTTAGGATGTACGCTTACAATTAGATGAAGAAAGAAATGCTAGGGACAGGTAGGTAGGGATAGAGGTAGAGGACTTTCTTAGACTTCCATTATAACCAACCCTTATACGGTAGATTTTTTCTAATGAATGAATGAAGATCACTCCTATTAGTGTTTTTCTTAGAGAATGAGTAAATGTTGTTACAATATTCTATAATTACATCACTGTTTTAATAAGTTCCCGTTTGCCAAACAGGTTATAATTTTATCTGTAATACTGAGTTTTAAGCTATCTAAGTGTTATAGTATTGTTATGTATATCCATCAAGGCAGCTTTCATGTTGTGCTAGAGGAATGTAAGCTAATTAAATAAAAAATACCTAAAATAAAGGAAATTTGGTATCGTGAATCTTTATCAATCATGTGCGTGTTCAAATTGAGATATTTACCCTTTTGTAATGTATATTAATTTTATCTAATAAAGACAAAGTTGTTAACAAATTTTGAGAATCATAAGCAAGTTTTTGCGCAATGCAATATCTATTTTTCCAAACATTAGACGGAAATAAAATTGCAGCTAGGGTTTGGGGCACATTTATACAAGATGAGATAAATACCCTTTCTCATTTGAATGAAGATAAAATGGCTCTTGTTTTTGGATCTATGGAGAAAAAATAACTTCTGGTTCTATGGGTTGTGTGGTATCAGGATACCAGGGCTGTATGGAGCTTCGCAGCACCGAATCGTCTGCGTTACCCTTTGTTTTGACAACTGTGAGAACAAGCGCAAGTACTTGACGGGAAGCTGTTGTTTGCTAACTGGGGAACGAAACGCTCACCAGGTTAGGGTAAATGGATATCCTAAGCGTTTTCCAGGGGCACCTGAGAAGGCTGTAGGTATTGTGCTTTCGCCTGTGTGGTTGATTAACGTACTTCACACGTGCAACAGGTAAGGAACACGGTGAAAGTGTCTCTCAAAACAAGACACGAGCCTAGGACACAGAATATCATGATAAAGGTAAATGGAGAATAGAAGTTTGAAACTTTTTGCATTACAATGATAGACCTTGCGCCGGTTAACCTTCGCAAACGAATTTTATTTCTCTAGTTTTAAGTAATGGACCTCCCTTTTCAAAGGAAGAGTTTCCAGAGATATATTTCGATAAATGGGCGTAATAAAATAGTATTCAAAATATGTATGACCCTACAGCAAAATTAAACATACTAATATGCATTTAATTCTAAATCAATTATTTCGTTTTCGATTTTCCAATTTTCATGAGAATTTTGTAGATTTTACTCAGTGTTCAGGGAAATAACATCCAACGCGTAAAAAAAGAATGACAATATTGCGAGTTTACACTTTCCGATGATTCCTAGGCTGCATTGGTATGAGTAAAGATAATTACTACCGCTACGTTTATCCATGGCGGAGAGGTCGTATTTATGATCTACGAACCATCCTAACTCTTCACGTCAGTTAGGCTGGTTCATTGGCATCTGATCCCAGTTGGTCGGCCGTTCAAGTGGTGGTGAGACGCTAAAAACTATTGACGAAGGCATTGGGCAACCACTTCAATTATCTTCCATGTGATGACCGCAATAAAAAAGGGCGATGAATCCCAGCAATTAAACGGTCTCAGGGCCTCAATTAATGGTGGGAAAGGTCATGCCCAGTAATTGGGGCGGCAAGGCCACGGCAGTCGTCATCGCATGAGATCTTTAGCGCAGCCGAGTTAATTGCTGAATAAGAGGCAACACAAGTGAGAAACTCCAATAGAACATGGCACGGATTGCTGAAATGATGCAGAGAAAAAAGAAGTTACAAAAGACTTAAAGAGTGGAAAAATTAAGCATAAATATGCTAGCCTGTTGCACAGAGAAGGGGGATACATTTAAGTTATCGCTCATTACAAAGTATTTAGTGTAAGTAAGAATTTTATTTGTTTATTTAGGTTGCTTAGCAGGTGATACGTGTATTATGTTATCATCGTTGTGTGAGTGTAACGAAAATACAGAAAAAATGCTAAGTGAACCATAAATATGTGAATAAATAAATACATAATGAAATTATAAATGAAAACCCCGTTTAAATGAATAGACAACTAAGAAATACAATGGTAAGCCAAGACAAGAACAATTCTTTGCCTTATAAAACACTACAAACTGATGGGTACCACCAGGAGGGATGAATTTCATCATGATACAATCATTTGACCGGGATCCAAACCCGGATCTCCCCGTTGCCGGTTGGACGTGTTAGTCAGGACCAAGCCATCTTATATTGAGGCGAAGATATTTCGCGCTGACCGGCTATTGGGAGATCCGGGTTCGAGTTCCGGTCAAGTCAAATGATATTTTTCATGGAAAATGTCATCCTCCTAGGTGTAAATCTTTGAACTCGCGCGTCAGTGCGTACCATGTCACTTGTGCAATCGCGGTGAATTGGAAATTCTTAAACTCTGTTTGGAAAAAAGCTATGTCGAAACCTTTTTGAGAAACTGAATATATTTGTTTAGACCTCAACATCATCTGTTGTTATTAATCCGGAGATTGGTTTGCAGCTGCTCTCCACTCCACTCTCCTCTCTGTCAACCGCTTCATTCTTGCATAATGGTTTACTTTGACGTCCTTCATTATTTCCTTGATGTATTCCAATCTTGGTCTTCCTCTGTAAATCTCCCCATTTATTTCTCCTTCCAATATCGTTTTCATTGGGCTTTTGAGTCGCAAAATGTGCCTAGTAAGATTGTCTCTCCTTCTACGCGAAATTTTCTTGATGCATCTTTTCTCTCCAGCTATTCGTAGGACGTATTCGTTTGTGATTCTCTCCGTCCATGTGGTCTTCATCAGCCTTCGATAACACCACGTCTCTATTGCTTCCAGTCTCTTTCATTCTGCAGCTGTTATTTTCCGGGTTTCACTGACATATATAAGCATGATCCAAACACATGTTTTTACAAAGTGCTTCTTTACTTCTTGGATTCTGCTACAAGCCGTCACCAGACTTCTCTTCTATTAGAATGCCTTCTGTGCTTGGACTATTCTGCTCTTGAACCATAAAATTGTCTGGCAAATGGTTATATAAGATTGTTCCAACTTACAAATAGCTTTATTTTAAACAATGAAAGGTTTTAACTTTGGTATGTTGCACCAAATTCCTCTGTGATGAATTGGCAACCCTAACAGCGGCTTCCAAATCGAAGGTTGGTTGAAGTGTGAGAGTCCACCAGGTGATCAACTTAATTGCGTTTCTTTTTTACTCTAGTGCAACAGTCCAACGTGGACCCCTCAAAGATCCGCCTTCAATCCTCCGCACCACCACCACCCTCCAATTCCGACTTCCAATGATCCGAAGATCTTTCCAATAATGACAATGTCAACTATGTTTAAATCCACAGAGTATTTTATTGGTACAACTAGTTTCAACGCTACGGCGTCATTTTTTCTCCACATCCTTTCCTACCGAATCATCTCCTATCGAATTTCCTACCATCCTCTCCTACCGAAGATCTTTCTCCACATCCTGCAACCTTCACGCCCTTGGCATTCATCTCCTTCTTACTATGCCCATCACTTCGGAGAAAATTTGTTTCTGGATTCCATGGTCTGGCCTTCTCTCCCCAAACTTCCAGGTCAGCTGGAAGTTTATCAACCACACGATGTTAATATGTTACGATAACTTTAGTTTTACGTGCGTACATTTGGTTAGACCCTTGTAGCTGATCATACTAAGGGAAGAGAAGCATGCTCTGCTTTTTGCATTGAGAAATGATCAACCGGTCGTATTAAACATTCCTCAGTTGAGAACAGAAAAGAGTTATTCGTTCGCCATACATCAGTTTCACCACATTAGTGTTGAGAAAAAAATATTGGCCATACTGTATTCCTTTTCCTCTCAAAACATTGTAATGAATGACTATCAGTAGCCCTCAAGGTCCAAACCTCACTGTCAGAGGTAATTATTGTTCTGATCTATGAGTTGAACATTTTCATTTTAGAATCTCGAAATATTGCTATAGCTATTAAAAACTTAGCATCTGGAAAATTTACCCGGTTTCCCAACATTATCCATTTCCTAAATTATTAAGAGATTTCGTTATTTCATATGATTTCAGTTCCTAGAGAGCTAGAATATGCATTAAGAATTTCACCCAATGGAGATGAAATCTTGGTAGGGTGGTTGTTAATATCCATGTGTCACTTAGGCCTTTCAAGAAAGACGTGGTATACAGAAAGGGTCAGAGAGTTCGGGTGTAAAGAGATGCTTTTTATGTGATTTACCAGGATTTGAAACCAAGAAATGCAGTAGTAAATAGAGTATACTCAGTAACCAATGAAGGTATAAGAAATAAATATCATTACAGACAAAATAGGTTAAAAAAAACTTCGCAGTTAATTATGCAAAAGAATCCCCGAGTAGTCACAGTGAAAATTTATCACGAAAGAAAATAAATGATGGTGAACGCTCACGTATGAAATCTCCAACGAAAATAATGAAACAGTGATTTGGTCACGAAATTGAATAATTACGCGGGAGTATGACATGTCACTGCATTAAATCTCACAATGTTTTTAAAGACCAATGAATATTTTAACTGCAATGAAGTCAGTATAGTCCCCCACCATTTGAGGAGTATTTTGCGAGAAAATGTATAGTGGTTAGAACAGAAAGAAAACTTTCATTGTTTTACAGGAAGTATATACCACAAGGAAGGATTTTATAAGAGGACGTTTTAGCAAAGAAATCATAAAAAGATTATTTTAAACCCTAATGTGAAGCATAGCATTGCATATTTTAGAAACGTGGTCTCTGCACGCGGTCGACAGGGGCATAGGTACTGCAATGAGCGTTTTACGTTTAGTTTCACAGTATGGGTTCATAAGGCGATTATTTTCCCACGTAAATGTCCATATAGCCCTCAACCCACGGTACAATTTTTCGTAAATTTATCCATGAAATCCATAGTCATTAAACAAGTTTCATGAACATGCATACCTTGATGTCCAACGAGCAGGAAAACATCATAAATTTGGCGCTGACTGGCTGACGGCCTGAACAAGAGTTTATTGTTGTAAATAATCTATAGTGCATAATCTGTACGAAAAGAACGAGGGGCGGAGAGTTTTCCACAAAGTCTATGAGCCAAAGTAAAGTAATTAGCAGTAAAAAACTATAGCCTGAAGTATAAACTGAATGAATAACATGAAAAAACATCCAGGCTCACGAAAATCCACATAGAAAAACCAAAGTAGTAGTTGACTGACATTAAAAATATTGCGTGATTTGCTGGTAAAATTACAACAGGTGATTTAAAAAACAAATGTATGCACAAAATAATTTTACTTCTGCCATACAGTAAATTAATATCAGAAATTAGCTGAAATATATTATGTGTATAATACTAGCCTCTTAACCATATTTCATCTACATCTACAAAATACCCTGCAAGCCACCTCAGGGGTGTGTGGCAGGGGGTGAGTAATCACCAACATGCATTACACTATACCCTAGAGTTAGTGTAACTACGACTAATTATGTATTAGCATAAATCGCTAATACATGTCACGAGGCGAAGCCTCACAAGCATGCACTACTACACTACAGATGTCATCACAATGGAGAGGGACCGTCAATATACATGCATTATACAACTACACAGATGGATAGGGACTCAAGACCCATGCAGAAAATATGCAAGGCGTGCTGTTAGTATGTACTAGGTAACATAAGGATTCAAGTATTAGGAGTACTACTACTACTAAGAGCTTCACTACCTAACGACAAACCTAGATAAAAGTCTCATTGGCAGCTGTTATGGTCCCTAATCGTTCGTGGGAAAAATTACATTTTAAATCTGACCGTTCTGCAGTCTAGTTCCCTCATTTTTTCTCATGATCTGATCTACCTTAGTATGTCGGATTTCTTAAAATATTATCAACGTCGTCAGAGAATAGACCGGTTTGGCACTTTAATAATATATTGAGTCTAAATTTTAATTGACGGTCTGAAAGCTTTTCCCATCCCAGGTGCTGCAAAAGGTCAGTAACACTAACGAGATTATCATAACGGCCTTTAACGTATCTCGCCGATCTTCGCTGCACGCGTTCTAACTCAGTTTCCAAGTCCATCTCATAAGGATCCCAAATACTGGCGCCATATTCTAAGTGGGGTCTAACGAGGGATAAGCAGCTGATTTCCCTAACTTTATCGTCACACTTGCCAAGTACTCTTTTAACAAATCCCAATTTACGATTAGCTTGACCGGTAATTTCTCCAATATGTTTACTCCACGATACATCATTAGTCAGTTTAACTCCTAGGTATTTAACGGATTCTACGGTCTCTAACTTTATGTTGTTTATGCAATAGCTGTTACAAGGAGCGTTTTTCCGTTTCCGAATATTTACAACAACGTATTTTTTCAGGTTTAATTCTAGCTGCAACGCATCGCACCACTCTTGTATTGCCTTGAGGTCCTTAGTTAGCGCTTCCTTATCATTAAAGCTACGAATTTCTCTATACACCACTGCGTCGTCAGCAAATAATCTAAGCTTATTGTCAACTTTGTCACCGATGTCGTTTATGTACAAAAGGAACAGAAGCGGGCCTATGACACTTCCCTGTGGGACACCCGATGTGACTTTTACTTCATTAGAGGTAGCGCCATCTAATACAACCCTTTGCACGCGATTACTTAAGAATTCTCTAATCCAGGAAATTACGTAGTCGTCTAAACCGTAGGATTTTAATTTCATGAGTAGCTTACTGTGGGAAACTTTATCAAATGCCTTTTTAAAGTCAAGAAACATTGCATCAACTGGAACGTTAAGTTCACCCAAGACTAAAATATCGTGAGCATAAAGTGCTAATTGGGTTTCGTAAGATCTTCCCTTTCTGAATCCGTGTTGCGTTTTTGTTAACAAGTTCTTTATATCAAGGTGTCTCATAACTGGACTTACAATTATATGTTCAAGGACTTTGCAAGAGATAGATGTGAGAGATATCGGTCTGTAGTTCGATGGCTGTTCCTTGTCACCGCTTTTGAATATGGGAGTGACATTTGCAATTTTCCAGTCCATGGGTCCTTTGTGTTCGTTGATGGATTTACTAAATATATTCTGCGAGTAGGGTGCTATTTCACAAGCTAATTCTCTATACACGCGGGCAGGAATTTCTTCAGGAACTGGGGATTTATTTGGACTCAAAGATTTTAGCAAGTTTTCTATTCCGTGAGTGTAAATATCGATAGGCGGCATCTTTTGCTGGAATTGATCATTTATCTTTAAGGATGTAATCTGCGATGACTTGGTGAACACACTTTGAAAGTAGGAATTTAATAAGTTGGCTTTGTCCGAACTGCTTGTTAATAATTCGCCATTTTCGTAGTGGAATAACTGTTGATCTATTGCCTTGAACTTCCCTTGCGTATGACCAAAATGCCTTTGGGTTGTCCTGTAACTATTCTACTAATGTTTTTCTTTTATAATCCATGAATGCATTCCGAAAGGCTTCCTTTGTAGTGGCTCTAGACAATTTGTATTTTTCAAATATTAAATTTTGATCACTAGTGGACAAATCTCTACTGAGTTTTTTCATCTTGGCGTGGCATACTCTGACGTCTTAACGATTTTCTCACTTCTGAATCGTACCATCTTGGTTCGCTGCCCTCTTTTTTTACTTTACTTGGAATGTGTTTTCTGATCCCTGAATGTACGATCGAAAGGAAAGCTTTCCAACTACCCTCCGTGTCTTACTTTACGCTTGATTCCTGGAAGTCGGGAAGCGAAGTTTTTAGATGACTCTTGAACGCATTGAAATCGGCTTTTTTTTAATGTATAATTTTTTTCTTTGTTTAAAACTTTTTATGATATTCAAAGAGAACTTTACGGTAACTACTCTATGGTCACTAATGCTCTCAACAGCGTTTACCTTAATTATTTGCTGCGGTATATTTGTTACCAATAAATCAAGAATGTTGTCCCCTCTGTTAGGCGTCGTAGCTATCTGATGTAGGGCATTTGATGAGAACGTGTGCAGCAGGGACTTGCATATATCTTTGTCTCTTCCTCCTGATATGTATGTATATTTCAACTGTTCGTAAAGATGACGAACTTCAATGACGTTTTCTTGTCAAGTAGTGGAAGTAGTCTGTTTTAGGGTATAGTCGAAGCGCACGCGCGAGGAAAAACCAATCATTGGTTGTGTTTCGTCAACAATTTACAGAATTCCCTAATTTACAGAAATTGACACAATGTTGGCACGTGCATGCGCGTGCTAACATTATTTACTACGAAATTCTGACAATTTTCCCGAACACAACATGCATTAATTTACTAAACATTTACCGTGGGACACCGGCTTAATACCCGAGGTGCGATGTTGCCAGAGGCAGCGGGAAAATTAATACAGCGCTAAGCAGTATACAAGGAGCTAAGTATACTGTATATCATTCATGAAGAGAGCAATTGATGAATCAAGTTTAATTAAAGATTAATCCAAATTGTCCATAGAAGAAAAGGAATTTCGACTCCCATGCACGCATTTCGGTCATTCAGGTGACCATCGACGGGGAGAGTTTGAACCTCGTAAACACGCACGTCTCCACGAGATTGAGACCTTCGAGGGGGAGATGTCAGCGATCTTTCGGGGTTTACACCGGGTAGTTAGGTCCATGGCGGCCTACGTTTCGATGCTCGAGTCGAGCATCGTCCTCAGGGCAGAGGTGAGTGCCAGAAAGTTCCGTGTGAATGCGGGGAAGTGTACGTGGGTGAGACAAGTCGGACGGTGGAGACGAGAATCAAGGAACACCAACGACACCTTCGATTGGGCCAACCTGAAAAATCGGCTGTTGCAGAGCACAGCATCACGGTGGACCATGCCATCCATTTTGAGAAGATAAAAATGATCGCCTGCTCTTTTGGCTACTGGGACCGGTTCATCAAGGAGGCCATCGAGAACCGAAGAGAAAGGCGAAACTTTAACCGTGACTCCGGTTAAAACCTGAGTCACACTTGGAAACCCATCCTCAAGCTTATGGTAGAGTCATGACCACCGCATGTTACCTAATTTTTCCGCCAAAATTTCGGACCTGATCTACCCATGTTGGTTACATATATTGACCTCAACCTCTAGTCAAGGCACTCACCTCTGCCCTGAGGACGATTCTCGACTCGAGGATCGAAACGTTAGCCGCCATGGACCTAACTACCCGGTGCAAACCCCGAAAGATCGCTGACATAATTCTTCGCCGGGAAAGTCTGAAATCCTTCGAGGGGGAGAATTGAAATCTCGCAAACAAGTGAGTGTTGACGAGAATGGGAATTATGAGTAGCTACGCTAACTGAGAGAATTAGATCGTGGTCAAGAAATGCTTGCCTCCAACTCACACTTGAGGACGCAGTTAAAATGGTGTACTGGATGAATGCAACGCGTAATTAATAAATACATAGGATAGATAGACGTATAATTTGAGATTTGTAAATGGATCCGGTGGGGGAGGATTAGTGGTTGATAGGAGATTTGATTGAGGCAGAAATAGTGGACTGAGAGGGAACGGCATATTGAAGAGATTGATAAGGGGAATATGTCGCAGTAGATGAAATAGAATAAGCGTATTATATATGGTACGAAGAGAATCAAAATAAATGGATAATTGTGAAGGAAATTCATATACAAAGAATAATTGTTGACGGGAACGTTAAGGAAGTCTTCGCGATCAGGAAAATTATAGGCAGGACTGTACCTGTATCTAAAAACTACAATGATTATAGGCAAAACTCTTCAATTTATGCTACAATAATGACCGGAAACTATACGGTTGTCCTCGAGGTGAGAGAAACATTTTTGAAAGATGGGTAAAGACTGCGAAATAAATCGAAAGATATTAATATTGAAGTGGTAAGTATTACGCAAGTTGCATGTATTAATGTAGAAATTATGGCATAAAAAACTTCGATAAATAATAAATTTCGTCATAAATTAGAAATCTTCACAACTGGCCATTATATTTGCAAAACAACGTTATTTGGGATGAGGCAAGGTCGTAGCGTCTTCACGACATTGGCATTATGGAATCAGTAAGAAAGAGCGTTTAATTAAATCCTCAGATGCTACCTTGTATATCCACACATGGTAGCATCGTAAGGAGCAGTTAAACAAGTAAAAAATCAATACAATCGATTTACGCATGAAGTTATATATTTAAGTGCTTTTTATCCTTCAAATATCGAGGAGGACTTGCATAACTTCTGGAGTAGAAAAAATAACAACTGAAGGACCTCACATTAAAAGAGGTTTAAATCGGGAAATTACCTGTCGGAAGGCCAGGAAAAGTTTGAAAATTTGAGCCAAGAACTATATATTATGAAAAATATTAATGGTTAATAAGCGAAGTCCCTAAAAATTTTAATATTTTAGGCAATTCAATGTAACAGAAAATGTTGAGGGTCGAATGAAAAAAAAATTCGATCTTAAGCCGCATAATTATTTAATACAGTAATCCATCCTCGACAGATGCAACAGGAACATATATATGTAGTCATGTGGTGTATCTGTCTATATATCACGCATTACATGCCATTGAAGACTTCATTTTTCAATTACTGGAATGCGAGACGAACGCATACACATAATACGCCTGTATAATGTGGCGCTGAAAACAAAATTGTCTTCGGAAAATGTGTGGAAATGGTAGCACGCCTTCGGTACTCTGCTTTTCTGAGTACGTAACAAAGGAAAACTCATATCGTCACTACTTAAACTTTGAAATACAATAAATTCTCATTATTCCTTGAAAGGAAGGCTGCTTTATTTTTAATGCGAATGGTGACGCAGGTAATTGTTTAACCTATTTTAATTTTAAATTTTTGTCTTTGATTTTTGAGCATACATTATTTAAAACTCTTAAAAATCTATCGCCTGCACACATATTTTTTGATGAAATGATCCGGATATCACCTCATTCGAAAGGACTTATAACACAGGGTACCCAACATGTAATGATAATTGATGAATATGCGGAGTTTATTCCAATAAACGATTACACATAGTGACGCTCACTAGTGCTTTCTACCACGCCTTAACCAGCGGAAAAATGGTAACATTGGAAATATCCTACTTTCACTCCAGTGTCCTTTATTCACTGATTCGCAACGGCCATAGCGGAAACACTTTAAAAGGTTGAATCCGAACGGGAATGGACTTACGCTAAATGAAACCTAGAGGAACTGTTTTTATCCCACGAAAGCCAAGTTTCACCGGATAGTTTCCGGTATCGAAGAGCACAATTTTTTTCCAATAAGATATAACTAGGGCACGTTGAATTGTTTAATTACACAATTCTACAGATTACGAGCAGATAGGGTAGCAATGACACGTTTTGATAATTCTAGCAGTGTGACGAAGACGAAAGCCTGATTGGGATGGGTATCGCAATCACAGCAAACATTACAAAATAGGCTAATTGTCCTGAGGAAATTTGAGACGAGGTACTTCACCGAAGACGTAAAGAACATGTAAGATATCCGTGATTTTGTAGCAGGTTCGACCAGATGCTTGAAAGTACAAAGATAAATTGCAGGACGGACATGTTTAATTTTTAATTATTCCTCATACGATTACGGACCACAATAGCTATGGTCAATTTCGCCAATAATGTTAATGGTAGCGATTGGAAGCAATGTTCTTATGCTATACGGGGTGCTAATTAATTTTATGTTATATGTGCCTATATATTTTCAAATAATTATTGTATGTTAGCATGAGTAAAAACTTTTCACTGGTCCCCATAAAGTATTAGTACAGTTAAAATAAGAAATAGACACCGTGTTGCATGTGAAATCTCCGGAAATGCCGGACAGCGGTCAATTGACCGTTTCGGTCTTTTTGTCGACGCTAACTCGAAAAATTATTTTTGTATTTTGATATAATAATAATAATAAATTGTTTTATTACTCCATTAAAATTGTACAGTAGGAACTTGATTACATAATGGAATAACTTTAGGTAGCCATGTAGGAAAACCTGTTTTATGGATACCATCATTTACAAAAAGGTCATGCACACATTGAAACGTTTTTAGTCACAGCATTTTAATTTACAGTACATAAATATATTACATAGTATTACATCATAGGAATACATCCTCCATACTTTGTCTTGTAAACAGCCAAGACTGTATATTTTTCATAATTGAGTTTTGATATTTTGATATCAGACATGAATTCGGTAATGTATTGTACACTTTTGGGCCTATGAACAAGAAACATCGTTTATATAGTGTAAGGTTCGGTTTTGGTAAAGAAATACGGGCTCTTCATAGTGACTTTTAATATTTTAGGGTCTTAAATCACCCTGCAAAATATTACGAAAAAGGTTAATTTGGTGGACGAGTAACAGGCGAGTCTACCTTATAGGTCGGCAAGCGGTCAATTGACCGCTATTGCGTTTTTAGATATTTTGTAAAAGTTAGTGATATTTAGGGTTTTATTTAGGCCTGTATCGTCAGTGAAATAGTATTTAACTGTCATTTTGACCTAATCCCCAAACATTTATTTAAATTTTTTAATTCGGTTAATTTATTTAAATTTTCAATCTCATAATTTTACGGAGTATAGACAATGATTTTTTCCATGATCACTTGATCACACGCTTGTATGGAGTATTGCAGCGCTTGAAAACTATGATTGAGCGTCTTTTGTGTCGTCTTAGCATTTTTTCAAATATCTGAAAGAGTTCTTCCCACTCCACTGCTCGCTGGCAACGCTGGAATGATTGGCGCAAAGTTTGGTGGTAAGGAAACACCCAAAGATAACACTGTTTGGACTCGCATTGCGTCTGGCGATCACGCTGGTGCAATGAATATACTCAAAGAATCATGGGGACCCACAGACTATATTAAGCACTACTTAGAGAAAGATTTTTACAGCAGTGCTTTGAAGCTTTTCTTTTTTAACTAAACCAGTGCTAAGACTTATAAAACTTTATCCTGAAAAGGAGGCTCGTAAAGTGCTGCGCGATGAGTCGTGCTCACTGCCGCTAGAAGAGCTAGACGCGATCCTTTCTATATTGTATGCACGAGGGGTTGGCGTAGCGCAATCAACCCATCTAAAAGACCTGTAGCACTAGCAATCGAGTCAAAAAAATTTTTTCTATGACATTGAGTAGAGATCGGTTCAAAAAAATCTTGAGATTTTTACATTTTTATGACAAACAGTCGTGCTCACAGTAAACAAAACCAATAAGTTTTGCTTGGTTTCAGAAGTTTGTAATAAGTTTGTTGACGGTTGTTTAGCATACTACAAATCTGGGGAAAGTATTATCGTCAACGAGCAGCTGCATCCGACGAAATGCAGGTGCCTTTTTTACAAAAGGTATATGGCGAATAAACCAGACAAGATCGGGATTAAATTTTGGATTGCAATCCAAATTATTCAGGCATAAATCTCCGCAGCTTTAATGCAGAATTGGCATCCTTAACACATTAAAAATTAAATGCTTTGCACAATCAATGACTGAAAAATCAATTAAGTTTCAGTAAACTACTACATCAGCGAAACCCAGGCATAATACCTGTTAATGCGCTGAAAAGAGATTCCAGTCAACCAAAACGCCGTGATTTGAAGGAGCAAGCATAAACTTTATTTTCTTTATGACAAAACATCTTATAGAGAAGGATTAATTTATAGTTTCCGCATGCACTTATAATAGTAGATAATATTATCGCATAATCGAAGAATTTGAGTATTGAAGGAACAAAAGTATGATGTGGCAACAAATTGCGTATAGAGGAACGGAATTTTCACTCGAAAAGCGCGAGCCATTGAAATGGTTAACGATCTATTTCCACATCTTTTGGATCGATTTCTCAAACATAAAGACAAGATCTCCATCTACAACTAAGTTCATGTAACCGCATTAACATTTAATAAATTATCGCCAATGATTTGCGTCAATGTCAGTGTCGGTATAAAAATATTGGTAAATATTTCGTCGGGCAGGTGTCCCTTGCAAGCATATTTTATACAAGAAAATCCATTCTTCACAAACGTTTTCGAAAATCAATTTCTAACTCCAAATTTCAATTAGACACGCCAAAGACAACGACCTAAAGATTCTCCCTGCAAATTATGATCATGAAATAATCAGCTAATTGCACAAAATTAATGTTAAAATTGGCTCACACCACATAATTAATTCATGACCGCTACGCCAGATATCCATAAATTTTCAAAATTTTAAAATGTGGAATTCCTCTCGTTATTTCAGTTAAACGTTTTGACAAGATTGATCAGTTAATATACCTAACGCACACACGTATCCTATACTTGACGGCATGCACACGAATGAAAGCTTCTTTTGAATACAAGCATTGGTGATCCGTTCAAATACTGAAGCTCTTTTGACAGAAAAATTCATGTCCATTAAATAACATTCAGCCGTTTCGGTTCGGAATGCAAAGTCAAAGAGAACGTTTAACTCACCGAAAATAAGTCCATGTTTTCTGCATAATTCTTGCATCTTGTTAGTATATACAAAGTTATCTAGTCACAAAAACATCAATAAAAACAGTTTCTCTAGCATTGGTAGCATACTTATAGTGTAGTGCACGCAGGTGAAATCTAGCCTCCTCACAAGTACTTTCAAGTTTCTGTCAATGTATCAATAGCCATAGTTACATAAATTTAAATGGGATATAGTGTATTGCATGTCGGTGATAACTCACCCCCTGCCACACACCCTTGAAGTGGCTTACAGTGTGTTTTGTAGATGTAGAATACATCACATTCTGCAAAAAAAGTCTGGGTAATGCGCAGGCAATATTTACACTAGATGTAATAAGCAATTTAAAGGGATAAGGTTTCCATTTTGCGGTCACGTCGGTAGCCCTTGATCATGTAATAATCTCCGGTTTCAATGTGTACACGCCGTGGGTGCTATGAATCCACCCCTTAATTTCATTTGCGCTCCGTTTATTCACAACCTGCAGAGCCCCAGTTTTTAAATGTGACACGTTCCTTCTCTTTAAAAAAATAAAAAAAAAATAAAGATGCATATTATTTTTAACATTCACCGTTTTCTTTTGCACGTTTTGCGCATGAATCCTGGGCGGTGTCATAAACGGTGGGTCGTGGGGGTGGGAGTGTGCAGGAGGAAATTTCCGCCCCTCCACTCCATCTGGCGAGAGGGCTCCGTCCTCGACTTTCCCCTGCATCCCACATAAACGCTCCTCTATGACCTCGTCACCGGAATTAAAATAAGAACGGCGGAGAGGACGAGACGGACTACAATAAAACAAAAAAAAATAAAAAGCATCCGACGGCCCACTCATTCAGCTCCAACACGCGGTCCTCCTCCGTATACAACGCCAGCTACTCTGCTCGCTTTCTCTGAGCCAGGGTGAGCTAAAAAATTAAGAAGTTCCCCTAAAAACCCTCAACTGACTCGTACCCTTGTGATGCGGAGAACGGAATACTCCCTATTCATAATCACGGTCGACGAAATTCAGGAATTCCTACATCAGGAAAAGACGTGCAGCGACGCAAGGGACATGAAGAATGCATCAACAGGAACAATTGTGTTCACCGCACTAAAAACATTGCTAAAACATAATTCAAGAAGTGAACAATTGACTAGTAAATTTAAATTAAGGTTAATCCAAATTGTTAATAAAAGCAAAGGAATTTTGACTCCTATGCAAGCACTTCCATCTTTCAGGTGACCGTCGACAGGTAGTTTAAACACAGTACAGTTTAGTTTCTCGTGGAGACGTGCGTGTTAACGAGATTCAAACTCTCCCCGTCGATGGCCACCTGAATGATTGAAATGCATACGCATATGACTCGAAATTCCTTTGCTTTCATTGACAATTTGGATTAATCTTTAATTAAAATTAATTCATCAATTCTCTCTTCATGAATGATAAGCAGTATACTGTAGCTCTTTGTATGTATCCTGCTTAGTACTGTATTAATTTTCCCGTTGGCGCTGGCAGCATCCCACCTCTGGTCTTAAGCCGGTGTCCCACGGTAAATTTTTAGTAAATCAAATTATGTAAAATTCATCAAAACTGTCAAAATTGGACCGCGCATGCGCGTGCTAACATTTTGTCAATTTCTGTAAATTAGGGAAGTCGGTAGTCACCTGGATGACCGAAGTCTTTTTAAATATCTCTGCCAGAGCCGGGATTCAGACTGTGGACCTTCGGGATGGGAAACCAGCACTTGAGTCACCACACCAACCAACCCTATTCCCTCGAATAGTCCATTAGACGAGTATTGGAGAAGTATGACTTTCACTAATCCTTCGTTAGGCCTCATTTAGAATGGTCCACGAGCATATGGGATGGGTAAATACCGGGGTAGAGTTCGAAACTAGACCGTCGGCACTGAAGATCTAAAGCACCTGTATTAGGTTGTTATGATAATTTTTTCAATTTTACAAGGCTATTTCAGCAATTAGTGTGGGACACTATAAGATCGTTGAAATAGCAAGAGATTAATAATGTTAATCATTGAAGTCAATTTGAAGAAGATATTAGGCCCACGAAAATATCTTTTTTGAAAACCACGACATTTAACAGACGAGTAGATCATTAAAATAAAATAAGGGTTTTAGACTGCCGAAAGAACAGATTGAATGCATATTTCTTTTTTCTAATAAAAATGAGAGGTCTTAACAGATGTGGTTATTAAGATTGGATAAATTAGCCCTTCGGGAGGTAGCCTAGTTAGTTGATTCTCATTGCAAAGGCTTCTTATCAATACGATAAATGCTTTTAACAGCACGCCTTGCACGTTTCCTCTAATTTCTGAAATTCTTAAGGTGCAGATGCAGGCTATATTAGCATGAAGAGATGATTTGATGCTTTTAATTGACATTACTCACGTAATACTCATTATAGTAATAATCATCGAAGAATAGCGTAAAAAGTCTCAAAACATTTTAATGAGTTTTGTCGGCCAATTCTAAGCATCGCCATCATTTGACCATTCGAATGACTTCCGCGAAGCTAAGGAAATACCGTCGTTATACCTAGAATCGAAGTACCTCAGGAACAGAAAATTTTTTCAAGTTTTAGGAAATCGGAGTGGTGGAAAATATGATTAATATATTTTTAACGGCCGAATAAATCCAACTTACTTCGAAAGACCTAGAAGATCAGCTTGAAAAGTTCAAGAGTGATAACATATCGGCAATTATAAAAATATAATGAGGAGGTTCGACGTAACTAAACAGATATTTGGGTAGTTATGCATTGATTAATATTTAAACCTTATTTTTATTGTAATTAGACCCTTAGTTAGACTCTTTTTGCATGGTTGCTTCCAATTAGAACCAATGGCGCTCTTAGTTGTGAAAGCCCGTGTTACTCAACGAAAGTTTACAATTGTCATCGTATGCCGTAGGAGCGGGCGGAATTCATTGTTCAGTATATACTTGATATTATTTTTTTACGAGTTAAAGCTGAATAAATAAGAGAAAAAAATTGACCCTTGAAAAAATATCCACGCCATGAAAGGTTAAAGAAAAGAAAAAAACTAACAATGAGAAATATTCTTAAGGATCCGATGTTACAATATAAGTGTCAGTCTACCACCCTCATCGCCACAAACCACTCGCGACTGCCAAGCGAGGAAAAGATCATTTCAAATATACGTGCTTCTCAACGCCAGCAATTGAACTCTCACCACTCGATCAATGCTCTTCGACTAAAGCACTCACGTTTTAGACGGCCCTCAGCATTTTCTGAACCGATGCTGATTTTTAGTCTCACGGTTAAGAGCTGCTGGCAGAAAGCATTCCCCAGAGACAGTCTATCCCATCCACTTCCAAGTGTTGTCGCTCGCTTCACTTAGCCCACCACACCAAAACGGAATAGGTCTCCTTAGTCCTCCCCTCCACACCGATCCCTACACCCCACTCCTCCCCCGCCGCAACTTTTTACCACACACAAAAAAAGAGGAGGAAAGCCTCCAGACCCATAAAAGCCGAGGAGCGGATAGAACACGGAGAGGATTTCGTCGCGTAGGAATTCACTGATGTAGGTCGCTTTGCCAGTCTCATCCGCATTGCCGACTGAAATTGTATTTGATTTTTTTATCCTTGCGAATAGAGCTCCAAGGAGAACTCCCCGATGTCCGGTCGGAGAGCTTTCTCCGCAGTGAACGAACGGGAAGCGAGGAAGTGCTTCCCTGGCTAGGTGACCATGGCTAGGTGGCCATGGCTAGGTGGCTGGTTGCTGCGGTGAGATAGAAACGGCGAAGATGATGAAGTCACTCAAAAAAGCCGCATCGCCTTCATTCTGGCGGGAGAGGATGCCAGCGTTCTGGATTCCGAGTGTATCCCAGGTGACAGGAGGACGTTTTGCACACTTCAAGACTTCAATTTTTTCCCTGGTCCTCTCGCGCGACGCTCATCTCCCGTTCGCACCATTACCATAACTGCCCGAATATAAGTTGATAGTCTGGTCACGTCATGCTTCGCTACGAAATAACAAATTAATTACTCGCCCGCGTGCCACGTATATTTTAATTTTTTCACAACATGGGTTTATGAAAATAATTAATAGAAACTTCAAATTAAAACTTCGCGATTCAGTTGTTTCAGACAAGTGTTGCAATTTCTTTCGGATACAACTTCCATTATTCCCAGAAGATGCTTCAATGAAGTGAAACTATTTGAAATAATAAAATTATACTATCGCCAAATTTTAAGTTTTCCTTAATTTTGCAATGGAATTCCACAAATACTTGGCCTCAGCCGTCGCTCAGACGTAGGTTTCGCTGTGGTAGAATAAATCAGGACCTGATGTTGTTGTACCATAACGAAACCTAGTACGTGAAAAACAATCAATGCGCAAGTACTAAGTTCTCTATTTGTTATTTCATGGTGAAGGAATACCACAATGATACGATAGAAATAATTCAGCATATCATACTCATTCGAATCATCAGATCGCCTATATTCAAACACCTATATAATGCCGTTAAGTAAGTTTCATAGATGGAAGCACCTCTCCTTACTTTTAATCACAGTTCGTATGCATTTCGTTATGTTTTTCCCCGTGGGCCTAGAATTTAGTTTATTATCTGAAAGGGATAACTGAGCCACGGCTCCAAATTTGAGCACTACCTGAGTTTTGATGAAACGGCCTAATAATTTTTTTTCATAATCTGTTGAAAACGTTACGGGGACCACCTTAAATATGGCGTCCAATTTTATTTGGACAAATGCAATAGTTTTCTACACTGGTGACCCATATCCTAGTAGAAAGTATTAATATATTAAAGCAGCTGTCATCATCACTAGTTATGTAATATTAATGTCCAATCACTGCGAAATGCACAAATGATATGGCACGCAGCCATGCTCACGGGTGAAAAGATATACGTGAAAGTGGATGGAATTCGTCACTTTGGTTGTGAAGCTGGCTTGATGGTGTAACTGGCTAACGCACTTTACTAGCAATTGTGACATCCGGGTTCGAATCGCGGTCAAGCCAAATGATTTTTTCAGGGCGAATTTCACCCTCTTTGGTGTACATTCAACCTAAGATTGGTTGAATGTACACCAAATGATCATTTATGTCCTGGTAGGTCTTCTGATTCATATTCAGTTTCAGCTGGTCCATGAATTTGTCCCTGGGCCTTCCTCGTTGGACATTCCCTTCTATTGAGCTCCTTAGGAATTCGCAGTGTCTCAAATGGTGGCCTAACCATCTGGATAAGCCACCATTCGAGACACTGCCATCCTCGTCTCTGATTCTATTCATCCATTTGATCCTCAGAATCCACCTACAGCACCAAGTTTCAAAAGCCAAAATTCTCCTCTGCTCCAGATTTTCAATTTTCTATGAGCTACATAGCGCTAAACTCCCTAAGAATATTGTTGCTTCCTAAAACATAGGTGTAAACTTTCGAAATCTTATTTTGGTGAAGAATGCCAAAGATCAAATCGACAGCCAACATAAACAAGTGGATATACACATAAAAATAGAGATATTCCACGGAGTTGCAAGCATAAGCAAGAGTATGGTAATAGCGAAATTGGGTGCCTGAGCAAAGTTTGATGTCAAGTAGGGGAAGGCTAGTGTAGAAAGGGGCGGCTAAGAAGTGGAGAGAAGAAGACAGCACATAGAAGAAGACAGCACACACGCTGCTAAATCTACTGCATTAAAATTCAGTGGGCGTGAAAGTGACAGAAGCGCGTTTCTTAAGACAGATGGATCAAAATACGCAGATAGTGTTCGCATCTCATCAAAGAAGTCCATATAAACAATTGGATTAAGAGCCATAGCGAGCTAGAATATTTACGTGAATGACATGTTGAATATTTTTAAGGTGGCAATGAAGGTTTACAACCTTGAGAATTCCGGTAGTCAAACGTGGAGACTGCATTACTTCCCTGTGTGGAGCTAGTTTTTAGGCAAAAAAGCTGTGGCTTCAGCTGAAAATGATATTCTGCGCAAATCCCACCATGTTACGCTACCGCTATATGCACTCCAAGAATTGATAATAATCGGTATTGGAATGGTTTGGAAATATGCTTAAGGGGAAAATGGTAGAGAGAGAGAGAGAGAGAGAGAGAGAGTCACACGAGTAAGAGCTAGGGGCAAATACGGCCGACAAAGGGAAAACCACTGCAGGGAAAGAAATGAGTTTATCTCGGGTAAGGAAGAGTGTGGAGTTTCCACCGGGGCAGTGCAAGTCAAGACAAATACTAAGTTCCAACTTTTTCTGTGATTGGTTTAAAAAATCCTGCTTCCGCTGATGAAATACTTTTTAAAACCAAAATTAAGATACAAAATATGCAAATTATTCCACGAATATTTTTTAGTGAACACATTTTCATATGCATAGACGCCAACTACAGCACCATTTCTATAAAAATTCCACATTTTGACTACAATTATCGCAGTAATTATCTAATAACTCAGTAAATAATTTGGTAATATGCATATATTTTGTGTTTAATTGATTTTTATGGGAGTTTTCGCTTCTTCAAAACAGTTTCGGGGGGAAATGGTATTTAAATGAGATAAAAAATACTATTTTTCCCCGTTTTTTCCCTCATTGTCACATTTAACATTATGAAATTTCATGTTCAATTTTCAAGAAAATGACGAGGAAGGTTGACATACCTATTGTGGTTCATATCAGGTAGAGGACATATTTCTCTGTAAGTGCACAGAACATGAATAAAATGACACTTATGTCCTTTGACGTTGGAACCATCTTAACCAATCTTAGGACCGAAAGGCTGATGACGATGATAACCGCCATCTTTCACACGTCATTGAAAAAGGGCGGAGGCATGCAATTGGGGGGCAAAAATGGAAGAAGCGATAGGAGCGCCACACCGGAGGCAATCCAGGTCAACCTTGCATTAAAAAGGACGAAGGCACCATGATATTGCGCGAAGGGACATGTTCCAGATCTGAATACGGTGTCGTATGATCCTAGAAAAAAAACTTAGAAAATGGAATATTCCGATTATTAGAAGTTGATAATCAAGTAGTGTTATCTATACAATAGGGTGGGCCGAACAACACGAAAGTGTCCGAATCGAATCGCAATAGCGCGGAAAAGTTGCTACTCGTCACGCTGATCACAAAGAAAGAAAACGTTTGAAATAGGATCACATCTTCCGGTCGCACATCTCGTAAGAAGTTTTGAAAAATCGTAAAAAATATTACTTTTTTCGGGATTTTTTAAAAAGAGTTACAGTGATTGAATTGCGTTCCAAATCGGTATGTGGCCTCTTCTAAAAGTCCTTTGTCTTAAACAAATATACTTATCCTTCTTCTAGAGGTAGGGGGAGTCCCTCATCGCGTTCAAATTATCGACAAATAGTAAAAAACATGACTTTTTTCGTGATTTTCTCTTTATGAGTTACAGTGATTGGATTACGTTCAAAAGAGGTATGTGGCCTCTACAAAATGTCCTTTGTATTTTTAACAAGATATAATCCCTGTTCCCCCCTTATTTAATGGGGGAGGGGAGGGGCATGAATCGTAAAAATGAGATAACTTACGGTCTTTATTTTCCTCGTGAGAAGTGTGCAGTTCTTCGCCCTAAAAACTTTAGGTTTGTGGGTTGTTTCGGCTTCACAAAAAGGATCAAATGTTTTTCTACAAACCGATGATACATTCACATTGTTTCGGAAGAAGGTAAAGAAAATAATCGATCTAGTACGTCCACTTTATTTAAAAATTTACTACAAGTGTTTCGGCTTTTCACTTAGCCATCTTCAGGCACAATGAAGGATTTGTATTCCGGTCGTTGCTTTCCCCGTGTGAGGAGTGCCTTTGGGTAGGCTAAAGCGTTCAAAGCGTTAAAATATATCCTGCTTGGATCATTCTTACGGAAATGTAATTTGCGTATAAAATGGGAAGGGAGCCTCAGCGAGTGCGGTCCTAGCCGCCAGCCAGGCTGGCGTCAGCCGTTGCAAGGACTTCGTTGTGCCGCTGCGCGCAACGCGCCAGAGAAGTCGAGTGACTCCGAGAGCGAGCAAGCCTATTTTGTCTAGGGGAGACGAGTCGCATTCTACTGCTGCTTAGAGTTAGAGCACGGTCGTATCTTCGAGTTAAAGAGAGCTGGAAAATGACGTTGAGGACGTATGGTGAGAAATTTCACTGTCCTTTATTTGGACCGCCTCAAAGTCTGAGCTATCAGATTCTTCCATCGCATGCTGACGTTTCACTGAATTGCCAGCTTGTTAGATATTCTTTATCATTGGCTTCGGCCAGTCCAAAACAGGATGTCAGCTTCTCTGCAGTAGTTAATGTCGCTGCTGATGATATAGAGACTATTTTCATTAAGGCATCTTTGCCAACGGTCTCTCGCCCTAGAATCATAAAACGTATCAAAACTCTTCACGATAAGTATTACTGCATAGAAAAAGGTTTTATGGGGACAAAAAGTATGAGGAATAACAAAAGAATTTCACACAATACATTTATGACAGTACAAAAACTTTATTTGGCGTATGTTCCTGCAAGTGCAAAATGCACCTGCTGTGTGATTGCAACAAAACAATAGATAAAATGTACCTGTGATGAGCCGGTTAAAATCAATTGTTCAAGTCCTGTCGACAGGAAAGTTCCTGTGGTAGAGAGAAATTTTCTTTATGCACAGCGGATCATTCTCTGGGACTCAAATGAGAACAGTACTTGCTAATACTGCTCTTTACGATACATGCCCCTCCCCTCCCCCATGAAATAAGAGGAGAACGGGAATTATATCTTTTTTAAAATATAAAGGATCTTTAGAAGAGGCCACATACCGATTTTGAACGCAATCCGATCACTGTAACTCATAAAGAGAAAATCCCGAAAAAAGTCAAGTTTTTTTATTATTTTTCGATTATTTGAACGCGATGAGCGACTCCCCCTCCCTCTAGAAGAAGGATAAGTTTATTTTTTTAAAGACAAAGGACTTTTAGAAGAGGCCACATAGATAGTTAATGAATAATGCCACGGCCTATTAATATCAATAATTTGTAAAATTTGGAAATTTAAAAAATTATACTGCCGTGACTTATGATATTTGACGACAAATGTTAACTACGCCATTAGAAGTGAAATCATGGCCACATTGAATTCATATATCTTCAAAATTACCGTCATTGTGATGACTGTTGGTGCATTCGTATTGCCTTGCTTAGGATGATCAATAAAACCCGTTATTTGAAGTTCTACGCTTGGTAGTTCTCATATTGGGTTACACGGAATTTTTATTTATTTATTTATTTTCACATCCTGAAAACAGCGTCAAAATCGGTATACTTACGACATTTTAGCAGGCAAAAACGGTAAAATACGTACAACCATGCCCAGAGAAATGAAAATGGCATTCATATGGGATTCAATCTCGCGATCTTTGAGTTGGGAGTCAAAGACCTTACCCCGCCGCCACCTGGCCAGCAGTTTTCGATCAGCACCTAACAACTTGTTCCAAGGCTGGGAACATAAAGCAATCCTATCCTTGGATCCATGCTCCTTCATTTTCATCAAGTTTTCTTATGAATCATAAAAATCTCTGAGCGGAATTCCTCTCCGAGGAAATGCATAAGATGAAAACCTAATTCAGTGACTACGCGACTAGATTACAACGGAAGTAGATAGCCACTCGCTAGAGGCTTTGGCGGAAATATTCGCGGATCTATTTAGTCGGTGGTGATCGTAAACATTGCAGGGTGGTGAAGCAGTAAGACGTCAAAACTGAGAAAGAATATAAATAAGTGAGGATGTCGTTAAGTTGGAGATAAAAGCTTACGACTTAAACACATCCCCCGTAAAAATGCGGAAGATCGATGATTCTCGGGTCTTCCCCAGAAAAAAGAGATTTTCTCTGGTCGCATCTCCTCCAGAAGTTTTCAAGCCTCTCAAACCAAAGCTTTGACTCCATAGATATTCAAATGCGACCTCATGACTTTATCGCTTACTAAGACAAGCGCACAAGATAAAATAAGGAAAAACCCGAACATAATTTCTCGCTCGAATATTGGATCATTTTACGCTCTTCTCCGACTGGATAGAGAGAACGTTGTTCGTTCGAGAACGTAAGCGTCGTGAAAGAAAACCGTACGCGCTAGAATGCAGATGATCATCAACGTTTTGTGACTTGATTTTAGATTCGGATGCATCCCGAATGGGTAGTAGCCGGGATTGCTAAAATTACAAAGTCAGATGAGAATTCAAAGAAACACTATCACAATCCTTTCCCATAATGTCGTAGCTATTAGATTAGTCTAGAAAGAAATAAAACTAGCTCGGGGTAATCTTTGCGGTCTTGAATGATGTAAATTTGTATTCAAAGTATTATTATTTTTTTATTTATTTGTAGTTAAGTAAAAGTTTGAATAAAAATATGTGGTCTAGGAAAACTTGCCAGATTATATGCCTGAAGCCATAAGAACAAATGTAACTGTTTTAGGCAAGGACCCGAAATGATATTTGCTAAAGAAAAAGTAAAAAATACTAAAAGAATTATGTCTACATTTCCATACATCCCAAACTGAAAGCGAAAACGTGCATGGGTAAAACACTCCAATCGTGAAATAAAGCAACATTAATACATATCAACCATTCACACCCGGGATATTTCCCAACACTTACTCTGGTAAACTTAAATCTTTTTCAGGAATTTAGACGCCTAACTCGCGATTAGGTATCATAATAATGACATAATAAATAATTTATTACTGCACGAATATAACCTTTAGGCATCCTTAAAGGTTTCACATTTGTGGAGAGGCTGCCGTAAGGGTTTGCAATGCATTTCTAAAATAAATAAATAACTTCTCATTTGACATATGTGACGTTTCAAACCTAAATGCATAAAAATATTGCATTGCCTTTGTATACCACGAGAATATCTTTTTATATTCCAACTTACTGGCAGAACATAAGATTCCACCACGTGACCTTAAATTTCAAGTTAGAAAATACATGTACAGATGATCATCCGTACAATATGTAGTTTATATTACTTGGCATACATTGTAGTACACACACTACCAAGTTCCTTCTCGTCTAGTTCAAACGGCCCCCTAATAAACACGTTAACTGTCGTAATTGAAAAAAAAAATTTCCCGTAGGGCCACGGTGTATTATTGTGAAAAGGTAAAAAAAAGTTAAGGAATAAAATGAACCTCTCTAAGTTAGTAAAGCATTTTTTAATGTGAGTGTCCTTAGTGTGTGTTATATGCAACTACCGTGGCGCCAGAATCAATGTTTACGTTACACGTAGTTAATCGCTCCAAAAGCAAGGAGACGCGCAACTTGCGCGCGCACATGCTCCATGAGACCTTGTTGCCAAAAATAGCGTGAGTTAAATACAACTCAAATGGGAGTCATCGTGTTGATATTCCGGGGAGATATGCAGAAAAAAGTTGGGCCTCTCTTTTAAAAAACCGATGGAGGATCCTTGGAGTATAAGAAACTGCGTATCAAAGGAAAAACAAAAGAATAATAATTCCGCGTGCCTCTTAATCGTCACTGAGGATTGTTTTCAGATGGAGGGTCCAAAGCCCTCCTCCGGCTTTAAGAACGAGTCGGATGTAGTGGAGGAGACTTGTACATGGTAGCGTTCTTCTAACTCCAATCCTCTCGTCACACCTCCCCCCTTACATTTTGAGAGAGTCAACTCATCAAACCTCATCCCTTCCCCCTTGAATGACGAGGGCATAGAGTTAAACCCCCTCCGCAACCCTCTAAGGTAGTGCGAAAGTACGACGGAGCATCGCGAGAATACGACGGAGCATCGTGAGGGTGCCCTAAAAAAAAGGGGGGGACGAACCATCCCCTTATATGGACGTCCTCTTATATCCCACCCGCGCTCATCGCCTGTGTACGAATGTTATTGCGGCCTGATATCTATGCATGAGTGACTCAGCACGCCGAGAGTGTAGGGTGCCCTTGTATGAAGAGCAGCCGGCTTTTGTAATAAAGTAACGGTTTTCCGCCGAGACGGTACCGTTCTGTGTGTATGAAAAGTCCGAGTCAGAGAGAGAGAAAGAGAATGAGACGGAAGAGGGGGGAAGGTATAAAACGATCCATAAACGTAATTGATGCTTTGGTGTGTGTTTGTGCGGTGTTTGTATTCAAAACGCCCGCATAATTGAGCCTTGTTCTCCGCGGATGCGAGCAGTGCCTTGGCGGACGGGAATATTTACGAGCGGAAAGCGGTAGCTTCAAAGTCTCGGGAAAGTTGTCCCGAGTTCATAAACCTCTCCCTCGTAGCCTCCTTCCACTGTTTTTATTTTTATTAATTTAAACGGCTAAAAGGACATAAATCAGCCTACTCGCACTTCAAGTTTACACTCCATGCAGTCCTCGGTTATGCTCATCTTCTCGTTAGAGGATGCGATGCAATATTTAAGATACTTGGGGAAATGGATTTATGGGCTAGGATAAACGTATTTTAGGATTGGTCTTCGCCTATATATCATTGCCTCAATTACACAAAACAATGCATTGTTATTTAAAGAATGTTAAATTTTACATTATGTTCATAAATACTAATTTTTCTTTTGAATAGGTGATTATTAGATCGGATTAACGATAAATGCCAAGTAGAAGGCTCAATAATCCCGCATTCACAGGGAAAAATTTCTTAAAGTAAAAAGAGAGTCACAATAATAGTAACTCCATTCAATAAAGAACTTAGTAAAAATACATAACTAAGTTATTATACAGATTGCAAAAATAAAGGGCTCCATGCACGATTAGTTACCGTTGTGAATCAATGGATTTCCTCATATCGATCATCTTTGTCACAAATACAAATTTCCATACTCTATGATTAGTTTCTAAAATATTACTTTTTCTGTCATTCATGAATCATATCATCGAATATATTACTTTTGATCCCATATCACTTCGCATCCACATACTATTTTAATCCAAACGACCTTCAGATTAGGTAAAATATTTGTTTTCGTTCGATACGCTTACAATGCCAAACTAAGTGTTTCAGCACTACATTAATTTCGTATCCATAGCATTTGATATCAGCAGTTATCAGCCCGAAGTTTGGTTTGATGCAACACTCCCTTCCACTCTCCTTGATCAGCAATCCATTTCATTTCTACATATTTCTTCACTTTGACGTGATTAATCATCTTCTAGATGCATTTGATCCATCCAAAGCATAACACAATTTTTATTTTACTGCAAAAACTAAACTTTAAAGTAACGATACCTCTTAATTTGCTCAAGACAGTAAATTTTCAAAGCATTATTTTAAAATAATTCGTGGAGCATAGTTTTCCTACCCCAGGAGATATGAATTTTTTTATTTTTTTTTTCCTTCCATTTTTCCCATTTTACTGAACTTACGAAATCAGGTAATAAATCGTCGGGCATATTCACAACTTGTACTGAAACTTTCGATTTTCTTTGTATTCTTTAAGGAGAAGGAAATGATATCGTGGCCATATTTTATGAAGGACGGCACGAGACACAGAAATCCTCAAAGGTTATCCTTTAAGCCAAAATACCAGTGGATTTAACCAGTCTTCGTTGTAGTTAATAATAATATTTATTGTCTTGGATTACTTAATCCACAATGAACAAGTACTGTTTAAGAGTTTAAATATCCGAGTTCCATAATACAAAGTCGGTGAAAAATACAACATAACAAAATAATTTTCAAACGTTAGCTTTAAATCAATAGCAAGAAATCGGAAAGCATAAATATATACAAGCATTAAATCACCTTGTTATGCAGGCGATATGTATTTACTTGTCAAGAGCAAGGTAAGAAAGTTCAAAAACACAAGGCTATCTAATTACATAACTGCAAGGTATCCTCATAAATATACTCGAGAATGAAAGTTTTATATTCATGGGTAAGTTATTCCAGTTATGGGAACCAGCAAATCTGAATGACTCATGAAAAGTAGAGGTACCAAATTGAGAAACACGAAGATAAAACGAACCAATTCTGGCAACCATATTGTGACAGTTAACCCAAGTGGGAAAAACTCCGATTGTATACTGCAGTTCATTTTGGTTAAACAGAGAATATACGGATGTCCTCCTTGTTTTTAAATCCAGCAAAACAATCTTTTTGGGTTGAGGAGAAATGTGATTCTTTATCCGCAAGTCGAATATATATCTAACGCAGAAACTTGAAAGATATCGGGACCTGATATATAGTAGTTCTCAATCAAGGTGTGGAAAAACTACTGAGGAAACTACCTGTTTTCTCATGTGGAGAGGCAGCAGATTTCTATGAACTTTCAGCTGATACAGGATCGTTTTCATCTTGTAAGAGGCAGAGTACATGATCTTTCCATGGCATATAATTTGCCGATATTACACCTAAGATGGCATAGGGAATGGCACCCTTGGCATAGGGAATTCCAGTATTTTGAACCTTGATCATGAGTAACATGGAAAGGTTAGGTGTTTTGATGGCCATGCAATCAACATTAACTATGGATTTAGTATTTCTACTATTTAAATTGAAAACGTTTTCTTGAACCCACATACAGATAATGAATACCGTTCACCTTATCGATTGCTTTTAATAAGCTTACTGTGATAACAATGGCAATAAATCTGGTGATCGCCAGCATTCATAATTTGTATGCAGTGAAAGGGTAGTCAAATAATGAAGTCCTTATTATTTCGTTACTAAGCTCTAGACTAGATTTTGTAGGCTCAAAAATATATTTTGGGGAGTTTGGTTCTTCGTCCGGATAAAGGCCCGTCGTAATCTGCCTCTTTCTTTGATTTTCTTCTTCATATCCAGGGTTGTTCATAGCGCTAAAGGCCATCTAGGACTTAAGATGCGTTTGGGGGCAAAGCGATCTAGGCAATTCAAAAAACTACCGAAGGAAAGTTGCAACTTGAAATCATGATTTGGAGAACTTAATTGATTTTGTAGTCAGTACCATATAGATCTACCTTAAAGTTTCCTGCGCCAAATTTTCTAAGGCAGTAGAAGGCAGTAATGTTTTAGCTGCATAAAATTTGTATGTCAAAGCGATATGCCAATATCTGACATAAATGTGACAGGTGACTAAAAAAAGGAAGAAACGTCTTCTAGGAAATTAAGAATACAATGTTCGGGAATTCTGAGACCACTTTCACTCAGATGAGTCGCATTCGATGGAATAAGGTGCAGTACATAAAGTTTCTCAAGAATGTACAATAATTTATATCATCAAAAAAATCGGCATTAAAGTCTCCAAGAGATACAAGAATTTTAATATGGCACATTAAAGACTGGCAGTCAAAGAGGTAGATTTAAATTTCGCTTCCACCTTTCGCTTTAACTACAAAAAGAAAAGTATCGTGCGTGCTGTGGTGGAATTTCAACATATTGAAGACAGAAATTGAAATTTTCCACAGCTAGAATAGATTTTTTTGCAATTAATCTATATCAACAGTAGAAAATTGCAATTTTGGTCTTCATTGTTCCCTGTTACTGCTGGAAGTAGCAGAAGAACCTCATTCTTATGTATTTTGCTTAGGTCATCTTCCGTGACGATGCACATCCGCTCTCCACCTTCTCGAACACTAGCAGATTTATTCATTGCCGGTTTGACATGTAAATGAAAGTTTTTAGTATCTTTTTATTCGTAAGACATCACTTTGAGAGATTTTACACTCAATTGACAATTTTTGAGAGAGAAGTCCCTAAGAAATGTCCTCCTTTGGCTCCGGTAATTGCTTTTCCAATCAGGATGGTTTTTCATCCAAGTTATGAAAGATTTTTGTGCAGCCATACATAATGTCCATGAATATTGTAAATCGCCATCTTCTTGTGCTACGGACACACGTATATTCTCGTATTATTTTGTCCCCATTGTCAGCCGTTTGCAATGGTTATAGTGCATTATTATCTCAGGTTTGAAATTATTTTCTGGACCTGCTTATTAAGTCCAATTATATTGGGTTGATAAGAGAATGACAGCTTTTATTTTTGAGACAAAGGAAATCAAACTAACGATATTAGTAATCCCAAATAAACTAGAAAATGTTTCCATTGAAGGATGCGGGAGGAACTCAGGTGGAATTTCTATTTTACTTGCCTTAAGTGTACCAGTGAAAGTAAGTTAATTATCAAACAATGGCTCAACTAGCGGTATGGAAGTAAATAAATTATAACATTCAACCCCACTCCACGTCCCGTAGTAGGATCGAACCAAATCGTTCACAACCCGTTTTCCTTGATTTTTCTCTTTCCTCTTCCACACCTTACCGGCATACACTCGAGTAGAAAGTATAATAATATGTTTCTGAATTAGCAATTACCCTGATATTGATTCCATAATGACCAGGTTTACTTTCTATAAAGACGTCGAATGTACATTTTCCTCTGAAAGAGTCAAGCCTTTCATCTATAGTGATATTAGAGCAAGGCTTATTTCACTCATTATCACCTCTTTCCACAGCTTTTCCTTTCCGTAATGATGTGTTCCCTCTAGTATGAGTGATGTGGCCCTCACGATTCGTACAGGTGCATGTTTCATCGATCATTTCCCCATTCAGCGAGAGTTGAAAGGATTCATTACCTATGTCATGTTTTCACTTAAATGTATACATTTTTTAAATTCGATTATCTTACTAAGTATAATTAATTAATTACTCATGATGACAAATAGTCATTATTTAAAAAAAAAGAACGACAACAAATATTGAAGTCGTAGGAATTATCCCCTGGGCAGTATTTGAACCCGTAACATTCAGGAAAGAATAAGAACGTTACTTCAGCACTAATGAAGGTGACCATAATGTCTCTTCTCGAATCTCGAATTATTCTGTCTTTATTTTTTTATTTTATGAATTGAATGCATTTTGAAAATGGCTGTATATATACCTGTTCTACGTTGATCCTGTCCTGGATGTGACGATTATGTGTATTTTTGCCTTCTAGAAACTGGAGACCTAGTGTTCCACTGATATCCTGACCTAAACCTGTAAACAACCAATTACAGAAGTAATCATTGGCAATCCCTCTGAGCATATCACATTGAAGCTCATCCTCTATGTATTCTACTTCCTCGGCTTCATCTTGAGCATCTCATTTGTCTTCACTCACTACGAACTCCTCGTCACTTTCTTTTAAATTTCTACGCTCTTCAGCCTCTCCGTAGTGCCTTCTTTTCATTGGGAAAGCGAAGTAGTGACTGTGCATTCACAGAACTATACTGTGAAATCGCAAACTAAGACTTGCTGAATAAATAGATTCTCAGAGGAAGACGAAGTTCAAATGAGTAACGTGTACACATTTTTAAGGTGTCATTTGTAATAGTTTCCAAAATGCTCACATTATACACGCATCAGGGATGAGTGTAAAATTATTTTAAATAAGAAACAATAATTCCAGGAAATTTGATCTGAATGTCAATTCTCTACCACAATGCCAGTTCCACATTCCTAGTTCTAACATTTGAACAAGTAAAGGCTGTGATAACATGACATTTTTTGCATTAGTCACAGTGGAATTATTTCGTGGAATACCAATAACCAAATATAGTGGAAAAAGTTTCAATGATGACGGCCAACTTCATGTAGCACATCATTTTCACAAATGGCAAAGCTCGGTAACTTGTAAACACACAGCAACTTGTCTGGAGATAATAACAGATGGAACCGCAATACATTGCAGTATATTTGACACGAAATTTGATTATTATAAATGATATGGATCGGTACTCTTCTCTTGGACTACAACCTTGTCGTGGTTGAAGGGCTTGCGTGCTCCGATGACCCCTAGAGCTGCACTGGCGGGAGCATTGCTCCTGGTAGGGTCACCCATGCCAGATTGGTCGAAGGTTAGGAGACAGACGAATGGTAGTCCGCGCAGCGTCTGTACCTCAGTGAGGCGGCTGCAAAAGGCGTCTGACCCCAGTGGGGCGGCCTCTTAAGTGATGGTGTCACGTAAAAAACACTATTGAGTAAGGCCACGGAAGACTATCTCAATTAAAACAAAAACCTTGAAATTATGGACAGTTCTCAATTGATAATGAATCCTGGCAACTACGGGACTCGGCCAAGAGGGCCGGGTGTCGTGCCCGGCAGCGGTGGGAGCAAGGCCCCTGCGGTCGTCATCACACGAAATCCTTGCTCAGACGTAGCAGCAGCAGAGGAAAAGAAGATAAAGAAGAGGAACGAAACTATCAGAATAGGCACGTGGAATGTTAGGACTATGCTGAGGGCGGGGAAGCTAGAGAATATAAAGCAAGAAATGGAGAGGGTGGGTGTAGACATCATGGGTCTGGGTGAAGTAAGATGGAAGGATGACGGGGATTACTGGAGCGGCGACTATAGAGTAATTTATAGTGGAGGGAATGAAAGTCAGCGCGGGGTTGCATTCGTAATGAATAGGAAACTCGGTAGAAAAGTAGTGTATGCAGAACAGGTGAGTGATAGGATAATAGTCGTGGAACTAAAAGCAGAACCAACGAATTTAGTTATAATCCAGGTTTATATGCCTACCTCTAATCATAAAAAGGAGGAGGTAGATGGGGTGTACGATCAGCTAGAGGAAATAATTGGTAGGATACCAGGAAGTAAGCACCTGGTAGTAATGGGGGATTGGAACGCGGTGGTGGGTGAAGGAAGAGATGGACGGGAGGTGGGCGATTACGGGCTAGGAAGGAGAAACGACCGGGGCGAGAAAGCTGTGGAGTTTTGCCGCAGAAATAACCTAGTAATAACGAATACATGGTTCAGACATCATCCTCGACGTAGGTACACATGGAAGAAGCCGGGAGACACAGGTAGGTTCCAGATAGATTATATAATGGTACGTCACAGATACAGGAATAGTGTTAAAAACTCGCATACTTATCCAGGAGCTGATGCAGACACAGACCACAACTTATTAGTCATGAAATGTCGGGTAAAACTGAAAAAGATAAGAATGGGAAGGAGGGTACGAAAGTGGAATACGCAGGCATTAACTGGGGAAATGAAGAAGAAGTATCGGGAGAAGGTGGATGAGAGAATGGGTGAGGACCATGGAGTTAGATCAGTCGAAGATGAATGGGGAAGTTTGAGAAACGGAATTATAGAAGCGGCGAAAGCAACGGTAGGCGTAGTGAGTGCAACTAAAATTAGAAAACCGTGGATCACGAAGGAGATGATCAGGGAGATGGAGGAGAGAAGGAAATGGAAGAGCGTAAACTCAGAGCTAGGTAAGAGAAAGTACCGAGAATTTAATAACAGGCTTAGAAGAGAAACAAAGAAAGCAAGAGAGGCGTGGTGGAGAGAACAGATCGACGCGTTAGAGAAATACCAAAAAGAGGGAAGAGCAGATGCATTATATCGGAAAGTTAAGGAACTGACGGGTGGTAACAAGGGAAGGGGAATTACAACGATAACAGACAAGACGGGAAAGATGATCGTAGAACCGAGAGAGATCCAGGAGAGGTGGAAGGAGTATGTTGAAGAGCTCTATAGTAAAGAAACAAGGCCCAATAGGTTAGATATAGAAAGGGAAGACGATATGGACAGCGATGGCATCGGACCAAGTATCCTAGATAGCGAAATCGTAAGAGCTCTAAGAGACATGAAAAGGAATAAGGCGGTAGGAATAGATGACATACCTGCAGAGTTTTTAAAGAGCATGGGGAAGAACGGAAGAGGAAAACTTTTTGCGCTTATTCGTAGGATTTATGAGGATGGAGTGTGGCCGGAAGACTTCGCGAAGACTGTACTAATTCCTATACCGAAAAAGAGTAAGGCAAAAACTTGCGAAGACTATAGGACAATAAGCTTAATATCCCACGCGGCCAAAGTAGTTCTGAGGATTCTAAACAGAAGGCTAGAGAAGAAGGCAAATGAATACCTGGGTGACGACCAGTTCGGGTTTAGGAGAGGGACGGGAACGCGAGACGCTATAGCGGTGATGAGGACGCTAGTAGAAAGAAACCTAGAGTATGGGCAGGATGTTTTTGCATGCTTCGTAGATTTCGAGAAGGCGTTTGATCGGGTGGAATGGACGAAATTAATGGGAGTGTTGAAGAAATTAGGAGTCGATTGGAGGGACAGGCGTCTGATTCGGAATTTGTATATGAACCAGACGGCGCAGGTTAGGGTAGCCAATGGTGAATCGGGATGGGCCACGATAGGACGGGGAGTGCGGCAAGGGTGCCCACTATCGCCGTTGCTTTTTAACGTGTATTCAGAGGAAATGGTAAGGGAGGCATGGGGGGAGGAGGAGGTAGGAATAAAGGTAGGAGGGGAGCTGATAAAATCAGTGAGATTTGCAGATGATCAAGCATTAGTTAGTCAGTCGGCCAAGGGGTTACAGTCAATGGTGAATGCATTAGAGGTGCAGTGCGAAAAGTATGGGATGAAGATCAATCACAAGAAAACGAAAGTAATGAGATTTTGTAGAAGTAAGAAGGCGGGGCTGAATATAAGGGTGGGAGGGCAGAAGATAGAGCAGGTCGAGCAGTTTACGTATCTGGGTAGTATTTTGGAGGCGAATGGGTTTAGTGGTAAGGACATCAGATGCAGAATTGCGCTCGCTAAAGATGCATTTTCGAAGAGAAGGGAATTGATGAGGGGGGGTCTGAGAAGAGACGTAAAGAAGAGGCTGGTGAAAACTTTAATATGGAGCGTGGCGCTATATGGGTCGGAAACGTGGTCATTGCGAAGGGAGGATGTGCGTAGACTTGAGGCGTTTGAGATGTGGGTTTGGAGAAGGATGGAGAAGGTTAGCTGGATGGCGAGAAAGACGAACGAGGAGGTATTGGATATGGTCGGAGAGGAGAGGAAGCTTGTGGCAGAGATTCGGAGAAGGCAGAAGAGATGGATGGAGGAGGTTTTGAGAGGAGAGGGCATGCTGAAGAGAGTGATAGAGGGGAGAACACTGGGGAAACGTGGGAGAGGAAGGAAGAGGATAGGAATTCTGGACGAAATAAGAGGAGGTAGAAGATATGAAGAATTGAAGAGGGATCTAATAACTTAGGAGGGAAAGCGAGATAATTTCTATTAGGTTGGGATACAAAATGGGGACTGTCCAAGAACCTACCAATCAGCTGGTAGAATACTTGAATGAATGAAAATGAATGGATCGGTAAACAAAATGTAAATTGAAAAATACGTATACTGGGGTGACTGAATTACCCCACTCAGCCATTGGAAGACTTCGAAAGAACAGCTGCGCGGGGCTTTCGGCACCCCACTTGAATATCAAGAGGTTTCCACAGAAATACAATAATAAAACCTGTTCCTTCATCGTCTAAATAACGCATAAATAGTTTTGTAGGAAATCGTGTAATATTAATTACACAAAATCGATAGCAAAGATTTTGTAACAGATTGACTTATATTGGGATAGCTCAGTTACCCCGCACAGCCACGGAAGGGTTATTTATATTAGAATACGTACTACAAATTCAAATAATTTTTAGAAATATGCATGATCCCAAATAGAAATTTGGAATAATCACCAAACTTGTCCAGATGGAGATGGATTTACGAATGGCAACTTTCTCCTCACGCATCTCTTTGAAGGCACTGAACTACTCATGTATCATTCCACTGACAGCCATTGGTGCACACTTCGACGCCAGTTGCAATAGGAGTGTCGTCCCCACGCAATGCGCGGGCTCTAGTAAGGCCGTCATCATAAGTCCAGGATCTCAGTAACTATATCCTATCACTTTTGGTTCCTCTTTATTGATGGAACGTATGGTTGCATTGCAATCCGCTGAACTGGACACGACATATACATTAATGTGCAAAATATTGATGAGTGACAAATTCGTGTAATGCAAGTAACACGCTTTACAAAACTTAATTATCCTCGTCCGACGTTTGAATCAAAATTCACTTAGTGTCAATGCTGAGAACGACTCGTGCACAATGCACTTGCCTCAGCTTTCGAAACGTTGAATGCCATTACCTGACCTGGTGGAAATTCCTTTAAGACTTCACTCCTATCACGCACCGGAAAAAACAAATATTTTAGGGATGGTAGTTAGTTTGATAAGTAATGTTGAAATCATATCGTCAAATCGATCTACCCTTTCATGCAATCAAGGTCGTCAGCTAAATTTCCCCCGGTTCATGAATATTTCTTTCAGTCGACGCGAAGGTGAGAGAGTCTAGCTGCACTTTCACAGAGTGTGCTCGAGTTAGATTCACGGAATCACAGATTAATGCAGATACATGAGAGACCATTGTGATTTGCTTTTCACCCCTTCACTCTTGCATGCACTACATCCAGTCTCTCTTCCTCACGATGTAGCCTCGCCCCTACCACGCCCACCGTACGCAGCACCCAACACGTACACCACGTGCGACCGCCGGCCACTTGACCTCAAATATTATGCACGGAGTACGACAATTCAGGAAATTCAATTTTCAGAAAAGTGAGAGAGATAACAACATGGTTTTGAAATTTTGATGTGAATATGCGAATGAACGAATCTTATGGTTCGTTGTCGGTGTCATGTAAGGTTTTGCCGCGGCCAATATTTGTTTACATTTGAGGGCCTCGTGTGCAAAAACTATAAGGATTACAGACCATCGAAAACTATGGCTGGATAGCCTGTTTTGACGACTACCGGAAATGGTTAGTCGCGAGCGGAGGGAGGGTTGCGAGGTGACGTCACAGCGCTGCACGTGGGGGGTCTAAATGTGGGCTTGTGTGGGCACGGCGCGCGCTCAATTCTTGTTGTATCTCCGGAACGAGTTGGTCGATTTTAGTGATCGAGGTATCTACGGAGAGCTGAGAACGTTATTGAGACTTTGAACGTTATTGAACGATTATAGCACAATAAATATAAAATTAATAATGGAAAGCAGAAAATATTAGTTACCATCGACCAATTGTTCATAGGTTAGCCATTTGTACTAATGATTTCGATGAATAAACATTATGTATAGTGTAATTTTCTTTCTTTCATTTCAACTTTCTTTCTGACAAAAAAAAAACAAAAAAATCTCCCAATAAAGAGAGTACTGTATGTAATTTCGCATTCACGAAATAAAGATCCGACGGGAGTGTCAATTGGATACTCCCCTGCCACACACCCTTGAGGTGGCTTGCAGGTATTTTGTAAATGTAGATGTACTCCCTGTATTTTTTTCTGGGAAGAGTAAGATCTTCCGCTCATCCGCAACTACCTCATTGTGGACGATCCTTCACCACACTTTTCCCCTCACCCCACCGAGTGTTCTCGGGTTTAACTCCCGTGTTTTCCGTCCCGGAAATCGCTCCTCTCCCCGCTCTCAATAGCTTCAAGTCGTCCCACGTAATGTAATTGATTGTCTTCGTCACACGGGTCGGATTTGGAAAAGAGTTGTTCGTAGCAGTCATTGGCTGCCTTGAAAAATCTGCTTCCTGCCCAGGGCTGCTGACAGAGAGATTATCTTGGGTAGGTTTCACGTGTTGTCAGTCACTGTGCAAGAAGAGTTGGGGAGTATGTAGAGTTTTGGGGCCATAGTTACATAAAATCTATGATTACGGTTTTGTTGGTCCTACTGAGGGAAGAGGGGAGTTTCCTACAGCTATTTCGGGTAGTGGTGTGAATGGGTGTAAGTTTAAGGTCATGGGAGGTGGTTTCGTTTCGCATGAACCAGGAGGGGTGCACCAATTGGCGGAGAAGATGATTTTAACTCTGCGAGAGCCGTAGGATAATGTCGGGAACACCCACGCTTGCCGTGCGTGCAAGAGAATTGCCTCCGCAGTGGCTCGTAAGATCGTAGTTATTTCCATTGAGCTCAGAGGTGAAACATTTGAACATCTGAAACGCTTTTGACCTCGTAATTTACTTTCGCAGTTCTAACCGCAAATTTGAGTCAAAATCTCTCGTTTCCTCACTCCTGATGGCTTCAAGTCGTCCCACGTCATACAATTGGTTGTCTTCATCATTTGAATGCAACTGGGATCACTTATAAAAAACGCCGCTCCTGATGACATCCCCGATTGGAGCGTTGAACTATCACTGAGTATCGATGTGGCAAACATGTTTGATGACAGGTAGCTAAAGTTTCCTAACTGTCAAGAACTCTCACACAATTGGAAACAATTTTAAAAACTTACCACCTCCCGCATTGAGCCTTTTTTCTACCTACTTTAATGCGCATGAGTCTGTATTAAAATGTGTCAAAACACCCAATAATATTTAAACAATATCTGAACCTTCGTTATCTAAAACCACCCTCTGTTTGCTGCAAACGAAGAAATATTAATTTTCAATACATGACACTGCTGTGTATTCCATCTGCTTTCAACTTGACGAGTAACTTGGTGTAAAGAACTTAAATTGAAAGGACTTTTGAAATCTTACAATGTCGCGTCAACCTAAATGTGTCTTTTTCCTACGGCAGGAATATCGTGAACAAAAAGGGCTGGTTGGGTTTCCACCTTCCTTAAATCCATCCTCAATTTGTGTTAACAAGTCTACAATTTCGAAATACCCCATTATTTAACTGATAATTACATGCTCCAATACCTTGTACGAGATGAAATTGAGGCCAATTGGTCTATATTTACCAAACTCTTCCTTATCGCCACTTTTAAATATAGGGGTAACGTTCCCAACTTTAGAGTCCTTCGTAACATATTGTTCTGCTAAAGATGTTTCACATATTATATTCAAGTAAGGTGTTAATTCTGACATCACTTCTTCATAAAATCGGCGGAAATTTGACCGGAAATGGGTAATTTCTTGGAGTTAATGTCTTTCGGATGACTGTCTACTCAAAAACAAGAAATATTAGTAGCAGCATTGATTTTTGATTTAGCATAAGAATCGAAGCGGTGTTATTCCTAAAGCATATTGTAAAGACGTTCCAGGATATTTTCTTTTAAAGGTTACTGCTTGCTCCTTCTGCTCGATCGTTTTTAAGGGATGTTACCGTTGATGTAATACCTTCAAATTCCCTCTCGTAAGATCGGGTTATCCTCCAATCATTAACTAAATATTTTACTTTTGAATTCCGCTCTTCAATTCTTCGTGCGTTATTCATTTTTGTAAGTCAGATTCGTCGTAGCTTAAGTATTTAACTTATTCGTCCGGAAAATTCGTACCATATTTTTAGACATGAATCACTGTAGAAAATGTAAAAGGAAAATAAATTCAACATTGGCAATTGATGAAATCAATTAATTACTTCCAATAAATTGATATTCTGCCATTGGAAATAATTTTCCCTTGAGCTTCAATTAAAAGAGCATAGCATTCCACATCCTTGTTTCAACCATTCATGATTTTCAGCTGGTGATGGCATTGGTAATTAAAGTTGGAAACAATTATTCATAGATTGCGGCAGTGTTTAAAGAAAATGTTATGAGGCTAATTGCTGAGAATGGATACGTTATTAGGACAATAGGCACAACAAAGAGAAAATCATTCGCTCAAAATAACTCAAGGTTAAGGTAAAGTCAGTCAAAACTTTGGAACCTTTGAGCACATTACTCATGTAACAGGTGCATACCATGAGTCATTTCCGAAACAGAATTTACTATTTATATATAAATGTAGAATTAAGAACGAATTTAGATGACGATTTTCTTAACTTTCTGATGGTAACACAATCAAGGTGTAAGTTGAGTTTACTAGAGTTTGCCTGGGGAATTGAACATCAGAACATGAAATCTTTTTCTACTTAATCGTTTCAAAATACTGCCGTCCAGGGATGCATACGCGAGATATTTAAAAAAACTTTAAAAATTAATTACCTCATTAATAAATGACGCATCTGACAGCACAAACTCGCTTCGAAATTTTCAACGATTCTCTCCATTACTTTAAAATATCTAGACTCCAAGAGCAAAGTGGTTATTAAGTTTTTCAAGTTAGAATTGATAAGCCAGTAATGATAATACTTTTTTTCTTCAAGGAGAAAAGTTTTAAACCAGAATATAGGGTATGAATATGAAATGGTTTAAACAGAGAATTTGGAGTAATGTAGTAGCATAAGATAATTGAGACGTATTTAAAGTAAAATATTTTACTGAATTTTACTAGAGATATGGCCTCAATTTCATTATTAAGAGGACTGTAGGAAGATTATTCTCATGAAAATGAAGCGGGCATTGCATCAAAACCGGCTGAAGTTCTCAAATAAAGTGTGTTGTGTACGACGCATATTTCTTTAAAACTAAGAGATTTAATTGCTTTTTAGATCATGAAGTAGTTTATAATTACCTTTTCGCATCAAATAACGATGTAACGATGCTTCAGTCTGGCGCAATAGCAACTTTCTGAATCAGATACATATGCACAAGGGACTGCATTGGCAGCTAATTCAAAAGACTCACACAACAAAGAATCGTACTGGACTGCGCACCGTTCTCCTAACTGCTTTTTGGCCTGCGCCTAGCGGCCGGGGGAGCGTACTAGGTTCTGATTTGTGCTGGGACGAGTGCTGCATGCCTGGTGTGGAATCGCCCCGTGCCACACACCCTAGTGGTGGCTTGCACGGTACTTTGTAGATGTAAACTTACTTGATTCCCGGAGGGTGACAGCTTTTTCCTATTGCAGCTTCTACCTAGCAAGCTGCTCCTGGGAGAACTCATTAAGGCCAGCATTTCGTCCACAGACTCGGGGCTTAGTGTTATTCAGGGTTTCACGCAGTGGTAATGATTGTGGAAACTCACACAATATTAGTTACGATATATATATTCTTAGATTTCACCAACATACAAAAGGCGCAAACAGGCTACTGATAGCATGCACCGGATTTTACGAAAAAACCACAATCGATCGATCGATACAATCGACCGATCGATACAATCGACCAATCGACACTCCCAAGCATCTTAGCAGACGGCAACCAACAACAAATCAACTACAGAGCACAACACATCAATACTTCAACACTCCCCTTTGCTCATAGTTTAAAGTACAAGTCCCAATTCTTTGGTGAATTTCTGGGTCTTAATTTTAATCAAACCTTTGGTTAGTATGTCTGAACCATTTCCTGAACTCGAGACACACAAAAATAGCTCCAATATACAAAATTTAGAGAACCCATCAATCAGTGTTAAAATATACTGATTACTACCCTTTGTGGATGGGAATGGGCCGACAAAATCGATATAAATTCTTTCCCAGACATCAGAAGGGATGTTAGAAGATAACGTGCCAGGCGAAGAACAATTTCTAGGTTTACATGTCTGACATAAGTGGCAATTTCTGACCATGTCAAAAATTTCCCTTTTCATATCCTTCCACCAATATTCCCTGCTAATTTTCTCATAAGTTTTGGACATTCCCAGGTGAGCGCCAAAACTAGAGCAATGAAAATATTGGAATATCATTGGTCGAAGCACGACAGGTAAAACAACCTTCCCTTTCAGAGTTTGTGAATTGCCAAAGCATAGCAGCTGGTTCTTAACAAAATAATTTGCACAAGACAAAGGATCTTTTAGCACTTTCTGGAGGATATCCCTCAAAATAAGATCTGACCTTTGATGGTCTCTAATATTAACAAATGATAAAGGAACATTATTCAATGCACAAGCCATTGGTGGAAATAGATCATCACCAACTTTAGATGAATCAATATCACTAGCAACGTTATCACTAGACACAGGAACGACACGAGAAAGGCAATCAGCTACATTATTGGCAGTTCCCCGTAAATGATGGATGGTGAACTTATAAGAAGAGAGTTTAAGAACCATTCTACCCAACTTTCCCAGCTGTTTGGGATGTGAAAATAACCAAGGCAATGCTCCATTATCAGTATACAAATGAAAAGGTTTTACTTGAAGGTACACATTGAATTTCTCGACCCCCCAGCATATAGCCATACATTCCAACTCGTAAGTCGAAAACTTTCTTTCATGGTCCAATAATGCTTTACTAGCGAATGCCACAGGTATGAAATCACCGTTTACTCTATGGTTTAACACTGCAGCTAATGCGAGGCTACTAGCATCAACAAATAAGTGAAATTCATCCTCGAAACGAGGGAAAGACAGCACCGGGGGCTTAATCAAAGCTTGCTTTAACTGAATAAAAGCTTCATTCTCTGCCGTTGACCAGTGAAAGGGAACATTCTTACGTTTAAGGCGATTTAAAGGAATAGAAATTTCAGAATACTTTGGAATGAACTTGGAATAGAAACCACATAACCCAGAAATCTCGCTACCTCCTTCAAACTCTTTGGAGCAGGGAAATATTCGATTGGCTTAACTCTATCAGGATCAACTTGAAGTTTTCCATGGGATATCAAGTGGCCCAGGAAGGTGAGAGACGTAGTGCCAAATTTAACCTTCTCCTCACATACAGTAAGTCCAGCCAAACGAAGTCTCTTAAGGACAGCATCGACGTGATTAATATGATCCCTGGAATTTTTTGAATAGATACACAAATCATCGATATAAGGATACACACAAGAATACTTTAGATCTCCCAGTACCTCGTTAATTAAGCGAGTGAATACTTGGGGAGAATTGGCAAACCCGAATGGCAAACGAGTATATTGATATATCCCGAACGGTGTGACAAAAGCAGTGTATTTCTTCGAATTTTCAGACAAAGGAATTTGGTGAAAAGCAGAATTAAGATCAAGTATGGTGAAGTATTTTGCGTCAGCTAAATACTGAAATGCATGTTCCACCGACGGAGTGGGATAACCGTCTATTTGAACTTGCTTATTAAGCTTACGATAATCCACAACTAACCTCTCCGTACCATCCTTCTTGGGAATTAAAAAGGCTGGAGAAGACCAACTTGAGTTAGAATTCTCAATAATTCCCTTGTCAAGCAGTGACTGCACATGTTTTTTCATGATCTGTGCCTTAACGGGAGATAAAGAGAATGGATGACTCCGAATCGGGTTACAGTCAGTTAATTCTATTTCGTAAGTCATAAGCGATGTGGTCCCCAAATCGTGGGTCATGACATCGGGATATTGCGACAACAAATATTTTAACTCACTTATCAAATTATCCGAAGATTTCGATTCATTTTCAATGAGAAAAGGATTGCTGCAGGACTCTGTCGACCGAATGCTGCTTGGCACTTCGGGATACGCACTCGATGCGCAATTGTCAACTGAATAAGCGATAAAATTTAACTTAGAAGCGGGAGACGTTTCAAAAGAGACAGGTTTTGGATGAACAATCATATTGGATTTCCGAATAAAATCAAGGCCTAGAAGAATTGGAAATGGAATATTGGCTACATAAAATGTATGCTGCCAGGAAAATTTGTCGATTTGCACCTTAAGTTGGATCGACATCCTTAATTGAAACGGTTGACCAGAAACTGTCAATAGCTCGATAGAGTCGGAAGACTTTTGAGATTTGCCACCGCGAATTTTAAGAGTTTTGAAGAACTTTTCGTCGCAAATAGAAACGGAACAACCAGTATCAATGAGAGCATTGCAAGAAACAGACTGAAGTTTTATCGGAAGAAGGGGCAAATTACTGTTACAATTTTGACGTACGCTCATGAAACTCACGGCTGGTTGGCGTGTTTCACGGGCTTTCTTCCAACATTCCCTTGCATGATGCCCAATTTTACGACAATAAGAACAAATTATTTGCCTTGCGGCAACTGGGGAGACATTAGGAGAAATACTATGAAATGTTTTGGCGTACTCGGCACAATCCATCAATTGCTTTGACGCCTGGGTTATGACAGAGTCTAGCTCCTCAAAGGTCGTGGGCTGGCGAGCAAACATTATGGCGGATTTAGTGAGAGGATTTAACCCTTGAATAATTAACCGAACGGTTTGGCACTCGGTGAACTCTAACGCCAACACTTGAATCACGTTACGAACAGAACATACGAAATCATTAGGAGTTTCACGGGGGAACTGAAATCTCTTTACTTTAGTGGTAACAAGACGGTCAAACTCTCGATCACTTACAATTCTTCCCCAAATTCGTTTGGTAATTTCGGCCCACGAAAGATTCTGATTTAACATAGAGAGCCAAAACTGATGAGAACTAGCTGGCAGCTTGGTAATGACTAAATACAAAAACGTAGACAAAGGAACTAGCGAAAGAGAGACAACTTCTGTCAGTTTCAACATGAAATTATACCAATTTTCTGTATTGGAAACCTCAAATGGTGGAAAATCAGCGGAAAAAAAATTCTTGATGACCAAGATACAGCACTGCCAGGTAGTATGAAAACAAATCCGCTTCTGGATTTTCTGTCTACTGTGCAACCTGCAAAATCTGAATCACAAAATACCCTCAAAGGTTGCCCCGTCTTTTGATACACAAGTTTCAAACCTTTGGTTTTCAACAAATACCTAAACACACTCTTTACAGCCCTCCAATCAGATACAGCAGGATTTACACACCATTGACTTAGTTTACCTATGCAACATCTGGGTGGCTTACAGTTGCAGCATACAATATATGACCAACAGCTTGCTCATACAATTTTTTATCAAAAGGTTCGTCACAATCGATATGAAAACCAGCTTCACACTCTTAAGCTAAAGGTGTTGACACTCCAGTCTCACTAGTAACATCAAATAATTCCAACATTTGACCCACTTGAACAGATTGATCAAACACAACTGTCTTACTATCGGGCATAGTCAGGTGAACAGATAAAAATTGAGTGTCCGAGCCTAACATTTTGACATCCAACTTTTCTTTTATCTTAACTTTAAGCAATTCAAGCATTGGTTTTTTCCCAAGTATCAGAACATCGTCGACATAGACTGACACAATGAGATCTTTGATTTCATTTACATATACACATGGATCACTTAGACTTGATGACACCCCTTGGATGTCAGACTTCTCTCCTTTCCATAATTCCAAGGGAATTTTCTTCTCAATAGCAGATGAAGGACACAAATTTCTAATATGACATGCTGAACTTATGGCTTCAGCCCACAAGGAAACAGGAAGTCCTGATTGGATAAGTAAACACCTTTCCATTTCTACAAGTGTCCTATTTGCACGTTCTGAAACACCATTTTGTTAAGGATTTCTAAGTACACTTTTCCTATGTAGAATACCCTCAGACTTCAAATAATTCTCAAATTCAATACCTGTATACTCTCCACCATTATCTGATTGAAAAACACTTATTTTTGCCTGATGTAGAGCCTCAACCTCCCTCTGGTATTCTCGAAAACACTTGAACACATCACTCTTTTTCTTAATTACCCTGACAGTAGTGAAACGAGAGAAATCGTCAATGAAGGTCACAAAATAATAGCCTCCCCCCAAAGATTGACACTGTGCCCTGCCATTTACATCACTATTTCTAATGGACGTTCACAATTATGATGAGGTATTTTCGGAAATGGTAATTTGGTCATTTTTCCCTTCACACTGTAGCGCTATCGGGAGGAGCAGATTTTCTCGCCGATAACACTCTTGAAAACACAAACTCTTTCCATGCTCGGGTGAGAAAAATGAGGAAAACGAACGAAACACAAGTATTATCAATCATAATCTTAACTTATCAATATATTTTACAAATCACAAAATAGAACCAAACCAATTACAATAATTTACCCATAGGTCGAGTGCCAGGCGACCGTAATGAAAATTTCCAGTCGGAAAATAGTTTAAGTTTAACAAGTACGAGAGGTTGAACTTCTCTTTTAAGTACAAAAAAGTGACTTAGTCAGCAGGCTCAGACAACGGTGTTCCCGGTCGGCGTCTCGGAAGAATAGAGGGCGAACTCAGCCATGAGTCAGCTGAGGAGGGGGTCTGTCGACAAGGACGAAGGTGGAATGGGTAAGGTCAGAAGGTTGGCGATTGGTAACCTTGGAGGGGAGGAAATAATGGGATGGGTGATAGATAGGGTGGCAGTTTTTAATTGGTGCGCCAGGAACTGTTTTCTGGCTTCGGCCGCAGAATACAGGATCACAGCCTTTGTGCCTTGGTCAGGATGACCGCATTTTTGGTATCCTTCCTCACTTTACTGGCTATATAAACGATGCAGGACCTGGCGAGGGAAAGGCGCGGCTAAAGGCGCGGCTAAAGGCGTGGCTTAAGGCGTGGCAGAAGTCGTGGCAGAAGTCGCTGGCAGGAGTCGCTGCATTTTGTAGTCGTAGGCATTTTGGCCGTCGTTGGCGCACATGATGCGCGCTAAGTCCTTCGGCTAAGTCCGGAGGGTAAACAGTCCGCAGAGGAGAAACTGTCCAAAGAGGAGAATTGCCCAAAAAAAGGGGGGGGGAAATGCCACAACACAGACCTCATATAACTCGTCGTTCTTCTCGGAATCTTCTTTCTTGACATCAAGACCTGGGATTTTATTCATAGCACCTTCATGGAGATGCCGTAATCATTCATGCCACAACACACTTCTGAAAGATTTAGCCTGAAATACTTCAATTTCTGTATCACCATTACACTCATCACTAACAGAAACATTTGCAACGTAATCCTCATCTGGTTCAGTCTCTAAATAGTACACATCATTCTCCACTAAGGCATTGAACAAATTATCACCGTCATCATGTTCTCCAATCGCTTCATCCAAACTGAACAAGGTCTGCACACCTTTCCTAGCCAGCTGCCTGGCAGACACAAGATTTACATCCAACTCAGGTACCCAAAGTGCATTTGATAATGACAACGTCCAGCCCCCACAAGAGTTAGCTAACTTAATAACGATTGTCCCTTTCCCCTTCACGGTCAGACGTGCTTTCCTATCTTCACTTCTCCAGTGGCGGGTTGGAATTCAACAAAGCGGTGACGGTCTGGCGTATTATGGTTAGAAGCACATGAATCTAGGTAACTAACCTTCTGTCTTTGAGAGCAAGTCAAAGCAAATGCAGAAATGAGTCCCTTGGACTTTGGCTTGTCCCCTCCTTTCTCGTGTCTCTCCCTTGACTCCTCATCTTTTCCTCTCTTCTCCTCCGGCTTCTTGTCTCCTTATGGCAGTCCACACTGGTAGGAAATGTGACCCCACTCTCCACATCTGTAACATTTTTGATCACCTTTGCTTCTCTGCTTTAAACCATCTTTGTTATTGTTTGGTCTCGGCCTATTGAACTTCCTCGCTAACAACGCACTGCTTTGCTCAGATGACTCAGCAGCATTGATTCTTCTCTCTTCAAGCAGAATATCTGATTTCACCGCCCTCGAAGTTAGTGCCTCATCTATCTTCGTAATTCTGACATAAGTCGAATAATGTGGATCTGTCACCAGTCCCGCCAATATAAAGGATGCCACAATGTGATCTTGGAAAACGATTCCGTTTTTCGTCAACTTCCCATACAGCTCTTGGATCTTCCCAGTGTACGCTGAGATGACCATTGACTCAGTCTTTTCAATACTGCCCAGCTCCCTGAGACACATAGCTATATCCATAGATGTTGCTCTCCCATGGATTTCTTCCACTGTGTCCCAACATACCTTTGCTGACTTAAGATGACTGATATCAGTAAGATACGCAGGCCGCACATGTCGAAAAATGTATGCGCGCGCCTTGTTATCCTTACGTACGTTATCCGGTTTCTTCAGGTCATCTGCACTTAGCCCGGGGTTGATTGCGTCCCAGCAGTTAAGAAAAATCAGCGACGCCTCTGACATAGTCCTCCAATATTCGAAATTCTCCTTGTTGAGGATTGGGTTCAGTACTTATCTGAATCCATCTGCTCATCCTGCTCCGCCATGGTTTCGCTTTTTTCTTTGTTATATTCAAACTGATCGAAAACTAACATCCCCAACCACACAGCACGACTCCTGGGTCCATAACCTGTTATTCAGGGTTTCACGCAGTGGTAATGATTTTGGAAACTCACACAGTATTAGTTACGATATATATAATCTTAGATTTCACCAACATACAAAAGGCGCAAACAGGCTACTGATAGCGCGCACCGGATGTTACGCAAAAACCACAATCGATCGATCGATACAATCGACCGATCGATACAATCGACCAATCGACACTCCCAAGCATCTTAGCAGACGGCAACCAACAACAAATCAACTACAGAGCACACCACATCAATACTTCAACACTTAGCCACCCGCGCGGTCTTTAGAAATCACTAGGGCGGTCTCTAGAAATACTCATCCACCCCTCCATCCATCCCTCACTCCCTACTTCCGATAGAACTCTAAAGCCAACAAAATTAAAATGATGCGATCTTTGCCTTGCGTGAACGATATTCATCACCTAGGACACTGAATAACATTCATCAACGAGACGCTAGGCAGAAGAATTTGAGGTGACTCTGATATTTTATTTCAATTTATACCATAATTTGATACAAAAAACAAAGGCCAATGAAGTTGAACATTCCTATTTTCATGAGAGATTAGACAAAAAGGGCTCCCTGGCATCAGTTGACGTAATATCCTTCTTTGAGAAATGAGGTCAACCTCTGGGAAAACCCGTCTACTTAAAGGCCAAAACTCTGAAAAAAACACTCCGCCAGGATTGGAAGCCTCGAGTCTTATGACGAGTGCGCCGAAAAGAAAATAGTGCCACGTACCGAACCCAACCTGCGGTGAATTACTCCGCCACATGGCGCCGGGGAGAGGAATAATTAGCAATCATCCCGACTCCCACGTTAATGGTCAAAGCGGTGTCTAATGGCCATGCTCATCCCTTCCTTCTCTTACGCCAAAAAATAAATCTTTTCCATGCGGCTCGTAACTAGTTTGCCCACGTCACCGAGATGACCTTCTATTCAAGAGGATCCAAGCTGATGTACATGTGTTCATTAACTCAATCTGTCTCCTTGAGCCCAGTGACTCCAATTGCTGACGCGAAGGATCAAAGCTCGGGCAAGACTCCGGATGAGGTGATGAGAGACGTCCCAACCGCAGCCCATGAGTTATGTTTGCCTGCAGATTTCATTTGCCCGCTTTCAGACAAGCGTCCACAGGCATAAACAACCCCTTCCTCACTGCATTCCGTCCATACGATAAGAGAAAAAAATTGATTTTTGTCATACCTATTCGTCCGTCTCTGTGTACGCAAAGACGAAATGACCACGATCGTCGTGCCACTTAACGGCAAGAGTAATAATTGGCACCTCTCCCTAACGATGGTTGCCAGCTGATCGATGGAGGCAATTAGTAGGAAAACGTCCCCCGTCGCAAGGGTTGGAGGGTCGTATCTTTCAAGGGACGAGGAAGCCACGGGGACGATTTATGATTAATTAGAAAGAAAGGTTTGGAGTGCGATATGAAATACGTCGAGGAGCGCATAGAATTCAAATAATTTGGGCCACGATCGATTTTGAAGCCTTATGATTTTGGATGATAAGCTCTGAAAAGAGTATTCACCATCATGGAGGCATTGTGGAGTCGAATCCTTTGGCAGGCTCTGCAATTGACTTGCAAAGTATATATATATATATATATATATATATATATATATATATATATATATATATATATATAATATATATAATATATATATATATATATATATATATATATATAAATAAACTATGCCACAGATGGGGCGGAATTAAATATAAACACATAAAAAAGAACACTCACACTATACGTTGATATTTCGGTTGCTCTAGAACCTTTCTCAAAGATAGAAGGATACAAAAAAAGCTATTTATATATATATGTATTATATATATATTCATTATATATATATATATATATATATATATATATATATATATATATATATATATATATATATATATATATATATATATATATATATATAATAATACACCAGTGTCACTAGCTGTGACGCACTAAATAAAATAAAACACTAAGAAAGAACACTCACACGAGAAACTTTTCTCGTGTGAGTGTTCTTTCTTAGTGTTTTATTTTATTTAGTGCGTCACAGCTAGTGACACTGGTGTTTAATTATATTGTGCTACGCGCATCTTTTCCTAAGAAACTATATATATATATATATATATATATATATTTTTTTTTTTTGAGTGATGATTGAGTATATATATATATATATATATATATAAAACTTCCAGGAAAATCACTCGGGTGATAAATATACAGTATGCCAAGAGGGTGGCCGATAAAAAATATACACACGGAAAAAAGAACACTTACACATAAAAATTTTCGATATTTCGGTGAAGTCTAGCTCCACCTTTCTCAAGGTTTAAGGTAGGAAGCATTCCTACCTTAAACCTTGAGAAAGGTGGAGCTAGACTTCACCGAAATATCGAAAATTTTTATGTGTAAGTGTTCTTTTTTCCGTGTGTATATTTTTTATCGGCCACCCTCTTGGCATACTGTATATATATATATATATATATATATATATATATATATACTCAATCATTCGGAAACATGACGATCAAAGGCGCGAATAAATTCATACATTCATAGGAAATGGAAATGGATAGGAACACATAAAAGGACGAACACAGGGTTTGGTGGGGAAGATGAAAATGAGTCAAATCCAGACAGAAAAAATTTGGGAGCACACCTGACCGGCAATTGGGAGATCCGGGTTCGAATCCCGGCTAAGGTGAAATTTTTTCTGTCTGGATTTGACTCATTTTCATCTTCCCCACCAAACCCTGTGTTCGTCCTTTTATGTGTTCCTATCCATTTCCATTTCCTATGAATTTATGAATTTATTCGCGCCTTTGAGCGTCATGTTTCCGAATGATTGAGTATATTTGGCAATGTTGTCTCTTTTCTTCTTCTTCGGCTATGCGTGCCTTTAAACGTACTGTTCTCCTCTTTATATGTTGTATGCCTGTATTCCTCTTTACCTTTCAACCTTCCAATTGTGTTTGTCCCCTATATGGTGGGTGAAACCGTCCATGCGCGCCATCTCTGGGCCGATTTATTTGGGCATGGGTTGTAACATAAAACCCCGTCAAATTCTGCAGTTAATTGAGTAGCCTTGGTGGTGTAACTGGGAGCACACCTGACCGGCAATTGGGAGATCTGGGTTCAAATCCCGGCTAAGGTGAAATTTTTTCTGTCTGGATTTGACTCATTTCCATCTTCCCCACCAAACCCTGTGTTCGTCCTTTTATGTATTCCTATCCATTTCCATTTACTATGAATGTATGAATTTATATATATATATATATATATATATATATATATATATATATATATATATATATATATATATATATATATATATAAATTCATACATTGATACATTCATATATATATATATATATATATGAATGTATATATATATATATATATATACATTCATATACCGCTTCCCATCGTAAGACCTTCAATAAATGTTTCTCTCTCTCTATATTAGAAGCCCTCCCCGAATCAGCAACTAATATTGAACTGAGGACTCGCGAGATGGCTTTCATCTGGTGCTTAAGAGCATTTGAATCGCCCGGGCTTAACTTGGCCCACTGACCAATAGCAACCCCTTGCTCCCGCTCCCCACCAGTCCCCTTCCCTTCTCCTGTTCCGCTTCCCCCCCCCACCCGAGGTAACAGACCACTAGTTAGTCTCTTGTCGTTGACGATGGCGGCTTGACCGTCGAAACGTCCGCAAATTATTCTGTGAGTGTCCTTCTAATTTTCGTGTGCCTGTGTTTTATAAGTATATTTATATTTGTGATTTTATTCGCCGAGTGCGGTTTCTCAGAAGATATTATATATATATATATATATACATATTCGGACATACAGACGGACATATATATATATATATATGTCCGTCTTTAGAGCGCTTGCTTGCGCTTTACGGCATCCAATTTCCAGGCCTCTCTGTTTTCCCAATCTCCTTCTTGCAGGTTTCTCTCCGCCATGGCTTTGGTTATTCCGCTCCTCCATGAGTTAGGTGGCCTTCCTCTCTTTCTCCTTTCATAGGGTTTTCACTCCATGATGGTGCGGGGCAGTCTTTCTTTGAGCATCCTCTGAACATGTCCGTACCACAGCAGTTGTTTTGACTTGATTTCGTCCAGAATGGTTGTTGTCATTTTCATAATTTCTCGAATTCTCCCATTTCTTACTCTATCAAGCCTGGATTTTCCGGCTGCCTTTCTGAGGAAGTCCATTTCTATAGCTAAAAGTTTCTTTTCGTCACTCACATTCATTTGCCATATTTCACTCCCATATGTAAGTATGCTTTTAAATATGGTGTTGTATATGTATCTTTTATTTCTATTTGATATATCTTTGCTCCATAGTATTGAATTTAACATATTAATGGTTGTCCTATCTTTATTTATCCTATCTTTAATCGTTTCTGCGCTCTTTCCACTACTGTGTATTTTTATGCCTAAATAGTCATATGAATCACAGGCCTCTACTATTTCATTGCTATCCTCTAGCACAATGTCCTCATTTTTTCCTCCAATACACATATACTTAGTTTTGCGCATGTTGAAATCCAATCCCCATGCACTATACGCTTCTTTTAGCTTTCTAAACATAAAGTTAATATCATCTCTGTCTTGCGCTAGAATTACCTGGTCATCTGCATAATGTAGTGTGTATATGGTATTTTCTCCTACAGGCAAGCCCATGTTTGCGCATTGTCTTTTCCATTGTTTAAGGGCACCATCGAGATATATTCCGAATAGGCTAGGTGAAACACAGCATCCTTGTCTTAGCCCTTTATTTGTTTCAAATGGTTTTCCTAAATTGTTTCCCACTTTCACTTGAGCTGTAGATTCCGTATAAAGTTTATGTATTGCCCTTATGATAGATTTATTTATGTTTGTTGCCTCTAGTACCTCCCATAGGTTTCTCAAAGGTACGCTGTCATAAGCTTTTGTGATATCAATGAATATGAAGTGCACTTCTCGGTCAGTAGCTCTCTTTTTTTCTATTATTTGCGTCAAACAAAAAGCGTTATCTATTGCTGAGCGTCCTGCCCTGAATCCGGATTGTTCTTCACTTTCAAATTGCCTATACTCCTCATCAATGAGCTGCGTCAATATTCTACCGTATATTCTGCTTAATGTGCTGGTGATTGCTATTCCCCTATAGTTCTTGGGCTAGTCTTTTGGGCCTTTTTTATGAATTGATTCTATCCATGATTTTATATATATATATATGTATATATATATATGTATATATATATATATATATATATATATATATATATATGTATATATATATATATATATAAAACTTCCAGGAGAATCACTCGGGTGATAAATATAGGGTATGCCAAGAGGGTGGCCGATAAAAAATATACACACGGAAAAAAGAACACTTACAGATAAAAATCTTCCGATATTTCGGTGAAGACTAGCTCCACCTTTCTCAAGGTTTAAAGTAGGAATGAAGAAAATGAGAGAGATTGAGGTATGGGAGGGGAAAGAGGGGGAGACGAAGGTGTAAGAGGGGAAGGAGGGGAAAGAGGGAGAGAGGAAGGTGTAAGAGGGGAAGGAGGGGAAAGACGAAGAGCGGGGAGAGGGCGTGGAGGAAGCAGGGAGAGATGAGATGAGGGGGAGGGAGAAACTAGTGTGATTTATTGAGTCCAGGGGGCGAGAAAGCCTGGTGGATTAAAATACAAGAAGATTCAAGATCTTTGAGCTGAAGGGGAGAGGAAGAAGGGGAAGGGAAGCAAGTAGACCGACTTTAAAAGTGTTATTGAAAGTGGAGTTGTGGGAGGAGACGTGAATGGCGACAGGGAGAGAAACAGAGAGGGAGGGGCAATCGTTACAAGACGAGCGGTGCCCATTCATTCTAATATTGAGAGGAGTGGTGGATAAGCCAATATAGAAAGAAGGGCAGTATTGACAGAGGAGGATGTAGACAATGTTAGGCGTGGTGCAGGAGGGTGAGAGGACAGAAGGGAGGGGAAAAGCGAGGAACTTGTCCGGCAAGGGCTGGGTGATGAGGATGGGGCAAGTTTTACATCGCGGGCGGTTGCAAGGGGTGGGAAGGGATTTGGTGGGTTAGAGTGATTTGGACAGGGGTTTGGTAATATTGAAAATGGCGGATAGATTGGGGGGGCGTCTGAAGCTGAGAGAGGGACATTGGGGGAATATTTTAGAAGTGGTTAGGTTGTCCGACAGGATAGGGTAGAGGTTTTTAATAATACGCCTAATAGAGTCCACACCTGGGAAGTAGGTGGTACAGAGGGAGATATTGTGTTGGGAAATGCTATTAGTAGGAGGCAGTTTGGGGGAGTGTGGTTTTTTGAGGATTTTTTTATTGAGAAGTTGCTCTGGATAGCCTCTGCGAAGAAGAGATTGATGGAGGTTAGTAAGGAATTTATCAAGGGAGTCAGGGTTGTTGCAAATTCGGTGGCCACGAATAGAAAGGGAGTAGGGGAGGGAACGTTTAGTGTGGGAGGGGTGGCAGCTGTTATAATGGAGGTATTGTTGTTGGTTGGTGGGCTTGATATGCACGGAAGTGCTAAATTTGCGGTCAGAGAGGGAGACGTTTACGTCTAGAAAGACGACGTTAGAGGCAGAGATGTTAGAAGTAAAGGAGAGGGGAGAGGAGGCGTTGAGGGAGGAAATGAAAGAGTTGAGAGAATGAATACCATGTGGCCATAGAAGGAAGATGTCGTCAATGTAACGAAGCCAGAGAAGAGGTTTTAGTGAGCATGAAGATAGAAAAGATTGTTCAAAAAGTCCAAGGAAAAGGTTGGCGTAGGAAGGACTGAAGCGACTACCCATAGCGCATTCTTTAATTTGAAGAAAGAATTTGTTATTGAAAGAGAAAGCGTTGTGGGTTAGGATGAAATTGGAAAGATCAAGAAGGAACTCAGAGCTGGGAATATGAGGAGCAGGGCGTTTAGTGATGAAATGGCGGATGGCAGAAAGTCCTTCAGAATGAGGAATGTTGGTGTATAGGGAAGTGACATCAATAGTGGCCATTAAGATATCACAGTTAGACGGGAGTGGAGTAGAATGGAGGCGTTCAAGAAAATGATAAGTGTCTTTGATATAGGAGGGCAGGGAGTGGACAATGGGTTGTAGGTAGTAGTCAACAAATGCGGACATGCGTTCGGTGGGTGAGTTATAAGAGGAGACAATGGGGCGGCCAGGGTTGTCAGGTTTGTGGATTTTGGGTAGAATATAGAAGTTTGGGGTGCGTGGGTGTGACGGAGAAAGAAGGGTGATATCTTGTTTAGACAGGCCTTCTTCAGGGCCTTTGATTTGAAGGAAGGAGATTATTTCATCCAAAAATTCAGGATTAGGGTCATGGGACAAAGGCTGATATGAGGAAGTGTCAGAAAGTTGCCGGTTGGCTTCATCGAGGTAGTCAGAAGAGTTGAGGATGACTACTGTGGATCCTTTGTCAGAAGGAGTGATGGCAATATCTGGATTTAGAGTAAGTTTCCTGAGGGCCGAGATTTCAGAAGGAGATAGATTGGGTTTTGGTTTAAGGGAATTGAAAAAAGATGGCTCAGAGAGTTTTGATAGGAGAAGGTTGGTGAAGATTTCAAGGGGGTGATTGGAAAGAAGTGGTTTTGGTTCATGTGAAGAAGGAGGTTTGAATTTGGAGAGAGCGGTATGGGGGGAGGTGGGAGACGGAGGAGTAGGACGCGTTTCCCAGAAAAATTTCCATTTTAGTCGACGGCAGAAAAGAAGGGCGTCAGAGAGGATTTTAACAGGGTTTATTTTAGGGGTAGGTGAAAAACTAAGGCCTTTGGAAAGAAGAGATAATTGTTCAGGGGAAAGAGAAGTAGAGGAGAGGTTAACAACCGCTTTTTCAACTACCGGCAGTCCAGCCGACGACTGAGCTGGGAGGGTGGGGGCAGCGGAAGGAGATTCGATTCTAGGAAGGACGCGCTTTGGGAAATCCACTGACGTAGGAGGAGGCGGGGTAGCCAGGTTGAAGCACGTAGCAAGGTCAGGTTTGGACAAGTACAATGGAGGTGGGGGAGGAGGGGATTTCGCCATGTGCACGGGAAGAGAGAGGCCTCGGCAAAAAAAGGAAAGGATTAGTGAAGAGAGTTTACGCTGGGCTTTTAAGCGCTTGGAGGCAAGAACACGAAGCGCAGAGTGGAGGGAACGTTGGATACTGGAGAGCGAATGTGGGCTGCACAGCTTGACAATTTTGATAAGGGAATGAATATCAGCATAGTATTGGTGTACAAGAGCTTGATAACGTAAGAGGACCGTATGACAGAAATTAAAGGAAAGCTGATAAGAGTACGTGTGGAAGAACGGACGTAAAGAAGGAGGGAGGCCGGTTAGGGGGAGTTTGATAGTGAGTCCGTTTGGAAAGATGCCAAGGGATAAGCAAGAGGAGAGAAACTCGGAGTGGCACGTGTATTGCGCCAATTTAAAAGAAAGTTTTTTTATAGTGTGCAGCCAAGACATGACAAGATCGGTGGAAGGCATGACGGACTAAGTCTCGATGAAGCCAACCGGCAACTTTCTGACACTTCCTCATATCAGCCTTTGTCCCATGACCCTAATCCTGAATTTTTGGATGAAATAATCTCCTTCCTTCAAATCAAAGGCCCTGAAGAAGGCCTGTCTAAACAAGATATCACCCTTCTTTCTCCGTCACACCCACGCACCCCAAACTTCTATATTCTACCCAAAATCCACAAACCTGACAACCCTGGCCGCCCCATTGTCTCCTCTTATAACTCACCCACCGAACGCATGTCCGCATTTGTTGACTACTACCTACAACCCATTGTCCACTCCCTGCCCTCCTATATCAAAGACACTTATCATTTTCTTGAACGCCTCCATTCTACTCCACTCCCGTCTAACTGTGATATCTTAATGGCCACTATTGATGTCACTTCCCTATACACCAACATTCCTCATTCTGAAGGACTTTCTGCCATCCGCCATTTCATCACTAAACGCCCTGCTCCTCATATTCCCAGCTCTGAGTTCCTTCTTGATCTTTCCAATTTCATCCTAACCCACAACGCTTTCTCTTTCAATAACAAATTCTTTCTTCAAATTAAAGAATGCGCTATGGGTAGTCGCTTCAGTCCTTCCTACGCCAACCTTTTCCTTGGACTTTTTGAACAATCTTTTCTATCTTCATGCTCACTAAAACCTCTTCTCTGGCTTCGTTACATTGACGACATCTTCCTTCTATGGCCACATGGTATTCATTCTCTCAACTCTTTCATTTCCTCCCTCAACGCCTCCTCTCCCCTCTCCTTTACTTCTAACATCTCTGCCTCTAACGTCGTCTTTCTAGACGTAAACGTCTCCCTCTCTGACCGCAAATTTAGCACTTCCGTGCATATCAAGCCCACCAACCAACAACAATACCTCCATTATAACAGCTGCCACCCCTCCCACACTAAACGTTCCCTCCCCTACTCCCTTTCTATTCGTGGCCACCGAATTTGCAACAACCCTGACTCCCTTGATAAATTCCTTACTAACCTCCATCAATCTCTTCTTCGCAGAGGCTATCCAGAGCAACTTCTCAATAAAAAAATCCTCAAAAAACCACACTCCCCCAAACTGCCTCCTACTAATAGCATTTCCCAACACAATATCTCCCTCTGTACCACCTACTTCCCAGGTGTGGACTCTATTAGGCGTATTATTAAAAACCTCTACCCTATCCTGTCGGACAACCTAACCACTTCTAAAATATTCCCCCAATGTCCCTCTCTCAGCTTCAGACGCCCCCCCAATCTATCCGCCATTTTCAATATTACCAAACCCCTGTCCAAATCACTCTAACCCACCAAATCCCTTCCCACCCCTTGCAACCGCCCGCGATGTAAAACTTGCCCCATCCTCATCACCCAGCCCTTGCCGGACAAGTTCCTCGCTTTTCCCCTCCCTTCTGTCCTCTCACCCTCCTGCACCACGCCTAACATTGTCTACATCCTCCTCTGTCAATACTGCCCTTCTTTCTATATTGGCTTATCCACCACTCCTCTCAATATTAGAATGAATTGGCACCGCTCGTCTTGTAACGATTGCCCCTCCCTCTCTGTTTCTCTCCCTGTCGCCATTCACGTCTCCTCCCACAACTCCACTTTCAATAACACTTTTAAAGTCGGTCTACTTGCTTCCCTTCCCCCTTCTTCCTCTCCCCTTCAGCTCAAAGATCTTGAATCTTCTTGTATTTTAATCCACCAGGCTTTCTCGCCCCCTGGACTCAATAAATCACACTAGTTTCTCCCTCCCCCTCATCTCATCTCTCCCTGCTTCCTCCACGCCCTCTCCCCGCTCTTCGTCTTTCCCCTCCTTCCCCTCTTACACCTTCCTCTCTCCCTCTTTCCCCTCCTTCCCCTCTTACACCTTCGTCTCCCCCTCTTTCCCCTCCCATACCTCAATCTCTCTCCTTTTCTTCATTCCTACTTTAAACCTTGAGAAAGGTGGAGCTAGTCTTCACCGAAATATCGGAAGTTTTTTATCTGTAAGTGTTCTTTTTTCCGTGTGTATATTTTTTATCGGCCACCCTCTTGGCATACTGTATATATATATATATATATATATATATATATATATATATATATATATATATATATATACGAGTTCGTGGAAAATCACACACGCGATAATATAAATAAACTATGCCACAGGTGGGGCTGAATGAAATATAAACACATAAAAAAGAACACTCACACTATAAGTTGATATTTCGGTTGCTCTAGAACCTTTCTCAAAGATAGACGGATACAGAATGATGGATAGGCAGGGAACAAGAGGTGGGGTGAGATGGGAGGAGAGAGGGGTAGGGAGGGAGAAGAGGGGAGGGGCGGGAGGGGGTCAGAGGAAGAGGGAAGGGCCCTTCCCTCTTCCTTTGACCCCCTCCCGCCCCTCCCCTCTTCTCCCTCCCTACCCCTCTCTCCTCCCATCTCACCCCACCTCTTGTTCCCTGCCTATCCATCATTCTGTATCCGTCTATCTTTGAGAAAGGTTCTAGAGCAACCGAAATATCAACTTATAGTGTGAGTGTTCTTTTTTATGTGTTTATATTTCATTCCGTCCCACCTGTGGCATAGTTTATTTATATATATATATATATATATATATATATATATATTAATATAAGTCAATTGCAGAGCGTGTATATATATATATATATATATATATATATATATATATATACCTGAAAATACGCACTTGTGATGACAAAAAACTCAGAAGTCAGAATCCATGTTGACCAGCAGCCTATGCTAAAAAAGAGATAGATTCAGGCCTAACATGAAAATGGCATTGAATGACTGATTGCACGATCTTTAGCTAATTATAATGTGATAAATACTAATCCATCGTTTTCATTAAAAATACCAAAAAAAAGCTGAAGTCCACCCTGACGAAGCAGCCGCATTGTGAGTGAGTTGTAAACGTGCTGTAACTGACCTCCAACAAGTTCACAACGTTGTCATAACGCACTTTCTTTATAACATAATTCCAACGTCATTGCACCGCATTCATAACGTTACAATGCGCGTAGTAAAGATGTCGTAAGTACAATCTTGCAACGGACCTGCATCCGCACTCAAGAATGCTGTTACAACGCGAAGACAATGGGGATATGCGTGTTATAGGTCTGTAGTGAAAACGTCGTTGCAACACACGTTCTCGCGCAGCCGGATATGCATTCATAACATGGTAAAGCGCGTTGTAGAGATGTTGTGAGGTCGTCATTGCTCGGGCATGCTACCATCTCAACAACGCTGTTACAACGCCAAGTCAATGGGGCTTTGCGTGTTGTAGATCTATAGTTAAAACGTTCTTAACGTAAAAAATGAAAAAAATCATGTTTATTCTAGGTAATGTTACATGTATATTCAGACTAGAAGTCAATATAGGTTTAAATTAATTAATACCAGATAACTGTTGTCGTGATGTAATGGTATTTCCTCAGACTGTCACGGAATTTCAGTTTCCAAAAATTAGTTCTCAAAGTCTCATTAAGCCACGGAAGTGGCCACATATATAAGAGTTTCTTGTCGACAATTATTTCAATATGCATGCGAGGATATACGCGTAGGGAGCTGAACATGCGAGACAGATGCAATGTCATTAGGTGTGTACAAATTAGGATGATACTAAAACATACCATCGTAATAGTAACATTCATATTCTTCTGAATGCAAATTTAATATTTTTAGAGGGCACAGAAACAGGGTTTCAACGTGCCCACAACGTATCCAATGCGGCAACGCTATTCTTCGCGTAAAAAATAGGGCCACAACGTACTCTAAACGTGATGCCAACGCGATAACTACAAGATTGCGACATGCTCCCTCCCACGCCCAAAACGGATCCACAATGGGATAACAACGCATCAGCAACGCGATTCACAACTCACTGTCCAAATTTTACAAGGTTACAACGCGGTATTCGAGGCAACTGAAACATACTTCCAACGAATTTACAATTCAGCATAGCGCGTGATGAACAATGTACTTGTAACGTACTTCCTTCGTCAGGGCACATTAAACATGATGTTTTGAGGTTAACTTGATGGAGGTGGTAACTTGAAGTACTGAGAATGCTTAGTGCATTCCACCAACAATAAGATGCCGCGCCGGGCGCCCAGCTGCTACTGGAACCTTAAAAAAGACCGTGCAACAGTAGCAACTAAGGTAAGTGTTCGAAAGTTTGTGGATTATACGAAGCATTTTTACTTCCCTGCCTTGCTGATTCTTGCTTTGACAATTGACAAGCAGTGCAAGTTTCCACTGTCATAGATGAGAAAAGCGTCTTAGCTGCTGAAGTACCGAAAACTACACTCTTCGGGATTTTTTTTCCTATTCGCAATTTTCAAGGTAGTTAGAGCGAGATTTCACTTCTAATCAAATTCAACGAATTTCGTTTCGTTACAAGGAAAGATATCTCATATTCCTAATACCTCAAATCACAGCAACATGCTGACCTACATGTCGAGATATTTGCTTAGACATAGAAGCCGAGATTTCCCGAAGATATGCTACAGCTATGCGCTATGTAGGGGCATAATCTTTGAAGAGAAATGGGGATGTTCTAATGCAATGTAGCGGTGAGAAGTTCGGATTTCTTCTTAATAAGCTAAGAAAATAAGTTTAATACTCACCGTAATGTGATTAATAAAATCTAACAAAAAGCCTTCCGTTGTAAGCGGGTGCTCAGCGTACGGCATTAAATGAGCGAAGTTAAAGATTCTAGTGTGTGTACTTAGGGAATGACTGTGAGTTTAGACATGAAAATGAAAAGTTATTTAATTAATAATTTTACCATACTCACTCCATGCTTCTAACAGCTGATTAAGTTTAAAGTTTAAATTCAAATGTGGTATCTTATAAGACAAGGAAATAGGTACCTTTAGGGGATTCTATACCCGGGCTACAATGCTCGTTTCAGACGTCAACCTCTTTCCCAATAGTGGCTTTACCATCTTAGACAAGGACTTGAAATATTTTTTCTTCTGTAGAAGAAAACTCATTTGTTGATACAAGAGGAATAATTTTATTACTAAGCGGTTGAGGATTTTATAATATAAAAGCAAATCTTCTCCTTTTCTGGGGACATTTCGAAGGCTAGAACCTGGAACGAGGCTTCTCAACCCACTAAGAGCAAAACGTGATCCTTCATCTACGCATAAAATCAACAAATATTGATCCTGTTTTCGTACTAAGGTTACAGAAAGGAATATCATTCAGCCTACATTGCTCTTTGCGAGCGAGATCCGAGTGAGAATGGCAAGAGAGGATGTCGCTGATCTACGCCCACTAGTCCTGTCAAAGTCCTGTCAACCCTTCTTGTTCACAACACTCAAAAGGCACATTGTCGGTGAGGTGGCTCGGAATTACAGAGCCACGTTAAGAGCAATTTTGATCCTGATAAACGGTATCATATTTCAATAGAATCTTTTCAACGGTGGAATGAAATATTCACCCTTTCCTAATGCCCGTCTTCTACGCCCCGTTTACACTGCTGGCTTCATATGCTGGTTACGCTTAACAAGGCTGGAAGTTTGCAGTGTGAATGCAAGTTGGCGCTAACCCTGATAAGATTTTCTGCCTCGGACAAGAAACCACGGTTGGCGCTAGTTACCGGCTTTTGAACTACAAGTAAACGCAAGTTAGAGGAAAGAAGGTTATCTTTAAAAATGGAAGTCGTATGGGAAGGACTTAGAGCGAACACAGACGCATTATACCTAATATTATATACCTTAAATGTATATATGATCCGTAATAGACAAGCAGCAAAGCTATCAGAAAAAATCGCCTATATTCAAAAGAAAGAATTGCTTATAACTAGATTGAATAGTTCTAAATTATGGCATTCACTTATCAGAGAGTCATTTTAATTATTTACAGTTGTGCCTTTAGCTCAAACATGTTCAGAAACTGCAAAGACGCTATTCGCTGCTCCATTGCTATTTCGACTAACTTTAACTCGCCATCAGATGTCACAACCGTCTCTACGACGGCTCCGGGAAGGTGGAGTAAACGTAGGTTAGTTTTAGCCGCCATATTAACCATCAATCAACCCACGGATACTATATACAGGATTTTCGAGGCGGGCACGACAAGTGCTGCCACTACCCGCGCATTTTATTAGGTTTCCTAAGCTGCCACTCGCGGCGCTGACACTCAGGAGGGATCTGAACATAGTGGCAAAAGACATTCTTAAATTCTAAAAACCTTAACTCACCGGATTTCAAATGGAAAACTATTGTGTACAGCGATTTAACTCGAAGCAGGCAAATGCACTTGCACTTCCAGCAATGGAGAATATCGGGAATAAATAGATCCCTATTCTTTACAGCGCCATGATGCGGACAATTTGGAAGCTATTAAAAAGCTCTCGAAATGATAGCAGAAAACAGCGCTTCTCGTGGCCGAGTCGCAAATCCTGTAAATAGTATCCATGAATCAACCATAGTAATGTAAACGGGGCACTAGGATCGTGGCGGCCACGGTCGTGAGGGAGCAAGTCAGCTGGCCTCAACCACTCTCTCCGCCATTTCCTCCGGGACACAAAAGTGCGACATCACCTCCCTCTCCCACCCAACTACTGCAGCCACTGAGAAACCGTCCTCTCTCCAGTCCGGACTCCTTGAATCTTCGCACACTCCAAGCGAGCACTTCCTCCCATCAGGAGCGCCCCCCCCCACCCAACATTCCACCGACATACCCTTTAAACGCACCCCCACTCTTTCGCACACACCCTCGATAGGAGACGGAAGCAGAGAGAGAGAGACTTCCCCACCTCCTTCCCCAACCAGGAGGGGCCTCCCCCAACTCCCGCCCAAGCGTCCATTGTTCCCTCCTCCACCCTCACCCCTCTACATCCACCCCCGCCCCTCTCAAGGATCCCTTTTTTATTTCGCACACCCCCCGCCACTCACCCTTTTGACCCACCCCCGCATACCTAACCCATCCAACCAGAGTCTCCCTTTTACCTTTGCGCTTCCTCTCAAAAGTGGAGTCACCCGGTCCCCCCTCCCCCTTTTCCCTCTTCAAGGGCCAAGGGCGGAAGGACTCCCTCAGAAGGAGACAACAATGAAGAGTTCATCCATTTCACCCCATCCATTGGAGATGTCTTCTAGTGGTCCTCACCCGGACCTCTCGGAGGGGGGCGGAGGTTACGGAAGAGAGTGGGGGGATGCAGGAAGGGGACCAAACTGAAGGGAGCAAAAGGATCGAGAGAAGAAGGAGGGGAAAGGGCGGAAGAAGGAAGTATTGGAGTGGGATAAGACGTAAACGCACGCAATAATTAGGCCTTATTTCATTCATTCCGGGCGGAAGGTTTCTTCCCGGGAAAATTTTCGTAATGGCCTCCAGACGGGGGTCATTCGCGCACTAATTCCCTTAGACGTAATCCTCCGGGCTACGGGAGTAAGGAAATTATGATTTAAAAAATACATTTAAAATAAAAAAGCGGATGAGTTTTTTCTTAAATCTTTCCTTATTTTTCTTACGAAAAATAACGAAAGAGCCCGTTTGCCAAAACTCAGCAGCTCCTTTCAATTCCGCGGGCGGAAAATATTTTTCTCTCGGGGAAGAAGACGCGGCGTGAAGGGAAGAAATGTGAATCAATTAGGGAGATTGTCTTGCTTTCTTTTTACCCCTTCCCGATGGCGGCGAATTGAATCGAGGCTCTTTTAGTGGGGAGGGAGGGTAGGGGGATTTTTCGAACGCTTCCGACGGTGGAATCCGCCGTCGAAATGCACTTAGCTGATTGATTGAGCGACAACTGCCGAGCCGAGAGAGCGTAAACACACTCCTCTGAATGAACACTTCTTGCTAGCAGGAAACTTGTGGTGAAGTACGCATCTCTTGGCCAACTGTCCCGCCTGACGATAGCAATACATCGAGCCTTCCAGTGTGACATACGAGAGGTACGTCGAGAAACCCTATAAAAAACACTATTTATCTCGTTGAAGATATCGCGGGGCCCTGTTTCAACTACTTGCAAATTAATGCATTTCTACTATGTATTCCAGAACCTCTCACCTGACAATAAATGCAATGCGGAGGTTAGATTCTTCAAATTAGCATGAACTCATTGGTTAAGCAAAGAAATGGTGGCCAAGTACCCTTTTCTTGGGATACTTAGTTGTGGTTATTTACCGACGTATAGTACCACATTCATAGGATACGTCATTTCTTATTTTGGATTTTTATTTATAAAGGATGCATCTATCAATCCAAACTAGCTTTGTTATTGGCAGCGTTCCTGTTTGTAGGGTTATAATAACTTCTTGACTCCAATTGAGAGCAATTCGATTGTTAAATTCTTCAAATTAACAGACACTAGAATATTACCCATGGTGATTGTTTTTTTCAAGTGGGGAGGCTCAAATCATGAATTAAGAGAATGGATGTGTACTGGTTTAAATAGAGCATTTGTAATACTCTAGAGGTTTTAGTAGTGGCAGTAGTTAAAGTGTCCTCGTCTGCAGAGGTATCAAGCATTTTACCACAATTAGGAAGAAACACGCTGAAGTAACCATCCGGCACACCTGGCATTGAATTAAGCCATAAGATAATCTTTTGTCAACCACACTCATCAAATAAATTAAGCATTCAGTTTCGTAGAGATCCATAGAGTTAAGTTTTGTTCTATACTGATAAGTTTATTTTATAGTTCAAATTGCACACACTTTCTCTGATTCCCTGTCAATATGGCAATATTTTTCATCTTTGATAACATAATAAAGTAAAATAGTTGTCAAAAACACAATCTTCATAAAGCTCAAGACCAATAGCATCGGATTTTTATATCAGATTAGGATATTGGGACGAGATGTCAAAGTTTTTCTTCATTTTCTCTCGGACGACAGAAGTTAGACGAGCTAACAGGGAAACGTAAATACTGGTACATACAGTTGATCTTATACACTTTGCAAACAAATCCTCGGATCATCATAGAAGAAACATGTACTCAGCTCTCAAAATAATATTTTTCCATAAAACATGTCCGCAGGATTTGGGTAAGGGAATATTGTAATCTGATAAAAAAGAGGTTTGGATGAAACAGCTCCGGTTCCGAAAAGGATGCTCGGATTTTTTTAATGTTTTACTGACCTTATATCACCTGAAAATTACATACAATTTGTGCGATTTGATTGTGATACAATACACGACGATTAATGATTAATTACAAAGTGAAACATTTATGTGCCGGGAAAAAGACAGAAAACTATTGTATTCTGACCCCAACGCATTCGTGAGACGTCATGCAGCACATTCAACCCTACCGACTTCGGAAATGCTCACGCATAATAGAGTTTTTAGCATAAGACACTTTCGCGTGCAAATAACACTTGCATGAAATTATGTCAAAGTAGCAAGTATGCAAAAAAGGCAATGCATTTTCTATTTGAAACTAGACAGAAATGAACAGGTATGAGAATGTAATTATACAGATTTTGATACGTTTTCATTTCTATCGTTAATTCATTTCGATTTGAACCAAAGTAAACTGGCATCCCAACATTAGTTTCTTTTTTCTTTATCCATCTTATAATCGTTTTCAGTATCAACATTTATGTAATTTAAATAAAATTTAGGAGAAATTAATTCTTTAGCAAACCAGTTGGGAGAAGGGGAGCAGTTCACAAAACTATGAGGGGCACTCTATCATGGAGCAGAGAGCGATGGTCGATGCCAGCAGAAGAACAAAAAAGATTTGAAGCCACTAAAATTGATGCCGTATGAGAATGGTTAATATCGAAATGACAGAATGAATCACTATTGGAGAAAGACTACGATGAGGTGGCGAGATAATTCAATGAAGTAGATGAGACTAACTTACTGGAGACAATCTCAGTTATAACACCCTCGTGGAATCAGCAATGGAAGGGAAAATGAATCATAATAATAACTACACAGGAAGACTGAAAACAGAAAGCAAATTATGAGACCTATAAAAATGAGGTTGTTATTATATAGAGCTAATGATGGCTTACGATGATTCTATGCTCATGATCTAATAGATATATTTTGGACTATGTTATCTCCGGGTTGATTTCAGTGTGCTTCACAGGTGTGAAACGGCACTAATCTTCAACTAATTGTACAAATCGTCGTCTCATCGTCATATAAAAACAAAAAGATACAATCCAGCGAAATTTTACCATAAAACTATACACAACGAACCGATTTTGCTACATGGGTGTTGGTACATTCTAGGTGCTTTTTTAGCTAGTAAGGGGAAACGCTATGCCAAACATTTGTGTATAACAACTAGCCTTTTTGAGGAGACGCTTGGAGATAAATGTAATCATCTAAAAACAATTACATAGTAGCAAAATAAGTATTTCACTAAGCTAGTACACGCATGGCGGAATTCGGGTCGACCTAAGCCAGAAAGAATATTTGATTCATACTTTTTCGCCACTTCTCCAAGCCTATTTTATACGATGACACTCTTTAAGTTCAGGAAATGAGAATACTCACTAATAGTTACCATGACTATAAAAATCATTGTTGAACAATCACACTGAAAGCGCGCAATTGTAGCCCTAGTAAAAACCATTTTCTTTTGTTTTCGTCAAATACAAATGAGCACTTGGTAAAAGCAATTTCCCGGTGCCTCGACGGTTCTAATGGAGCAATGGTTGGGATGAACAAAAATATAAAATTCAAGTACTTCATAATACGGGCCCATATCTAAAATTACCTACCTTAAAGCAGCAGATGGATGGACGAAGAAAGTAGATGGCATCTGACCTGACGCACGAAAACGAAGCCTGTTTTATTGCGATGAATGATCCATTTAACATTGCTACCGTGCGAAACTTGTCACCAAATTTTATGAATAGTGCAGAGATTCTTTGGAAATGATTTCCATATGGACTTACGCTTGGCATTTCAGGATCAATCATTACGACACCGCGACCATTCCGCTAAAAATTCTAATGTTATCGACGCAATAACTGACCGACTGATCCAATCTATTTTGGCCCAGTCCGCATTTCAATGGTTTCCATGTTCCCCTGCGCTATGGTACCGTGTGGTTCAATCTACTCTCTTTTTCAATTTATGGCGCCACCTGTTAAAAACATATGAAAATATTCCCGTTCGCTGGTGATTTGCAACGACAGAGAAGGATCAGATAGGTTTTGAAACTATTTCTGCGTTCGGTAAGGGAACAAAAACTCTACTCGTTTATCGAATGCGTTGACGAAAGCTCTCACACGATCTCAGTTTAAGCAGCTCCGCTTCAGGACTTAGCGGTTTATACCTCAGCATAGTCAACTCAGTCGTCGAGAACCGGAGGTAATCGCGATGCTCGCAGTTGTGCAGCGACATGAGTGAGATGATTGAATCAACCGAGACTGAAAGCACGAGTGAGCCAAGCAAGCGAGGCGGGGGGGGGGGAGCGGGAACTTGAGTTTGCTCACTTATTGCCCGTCTCTTTTCATTTCCGCCGCACGACTTCATTCTCGAACTCCAGGTGAGGGAAACTGATCCATCACGTGGAGAACCAAACACCAATGCCGACGTATTTTCTTTTCCCGTTTGAAAAACAATGAAGCCTATCCCACGGCTGATTCGAGCATAAACAACTACAATCCTCCACCTACTACTGAAGTGAATAATCTACGATAATAGTGGCAACGAAACTTGGCGGCATTCGCCTATCCTTCGCGGGGCGTCAGGGAGGGGAAGGGTCGCGTGGGAGGGGGTGGCAAAGAAGCGGAAGAGGGAGGAGAGCATGCCAATCAACGCTGACAACATAACTGCTTTAACTTGAGGGGGAGAGGAAGTGTCAGCAGCGCTTTTCACAGCCATGTTCACGTATCAAAAACTAAGCTGCTTCAAAATATCCTGATATTGTCCGCAAACCACCAGAGAAGCCAAATTGAATGAAGAGGAGCCATGGAGAGCTACGACGTTTATATGAATAACAGCTTGTGATGGCTGGAGCGGTTATTGTGAATAAATGAGAGCACATTTAAATAATTTTTTAGAGGTCGAAAAACATTCTTAGACCACATTTCATCGAAGCACTGTTTAAGCGTTGTAACTCATCATGACGGAGGTAATTTAAATGAAACATTAGATATATTTCAACTTTTTTTCCTTACTTAAAGCATGTTATGGCTCTTGCGCGAATTTTATCCATAAGTTTTATTTGCGAACAAAGCGGTACTTTTTTTTACCTCCACTTTTACACTTTTTCATCTAGATAATTACTATTCCGCTAAATATACCTGTTTTGGGATTGTTAACTGCACCAATGATCCACTCAATATTGCCAATCATGCCATTTATTAGCTTCAATATTCTCCTACGCTATCGCGCCGTTTGGCCATAATTATTCTCTTCTTAAATCTACTATCTTAACGGCGCACGTCAGCAAAACAATTGAATTTCTTGTGCAGTAGACGATCACGCCTGGAAAACAGACGAAACCGCCCGGAGAGCAGTCTTCACGCCGTATCTCAATCAGCAGTTAGTTCTCAAGCTATTCTTGGCATCGAACTCCACTCTGCCCGCAGCTCACCGTCCAGACCTTTCGCTGACTCTACATACGAGCCTCCCGAAGGACGTGCGGCATGGAGTGCTGGGACTGCATCCGTGAAAAAGGAGAGCATATGAAATGAACTAATTATAGAGAGGAAAGGGACGTGAATTGGAATATCATTCGGTAGATTAGTGTCTCAACCTTTTTGCCTGTTGATATTAATGGTGCACGAGAAGATGAAAATTCTCTAACGAACATATTCCACAAGAGTGGCTCTTTAATCTTGCTGCTTTGTTTCTTCTGCAGATCAAGTGTGATGGTGAAATAATATCCTCCAAGCCATCTTGAAATCTGCGTCATCTGAACTTATCTCGTAACCTTAGCCTTAGGGGTAGCCTCAAGAGTCTCTTGAGTCCGGATTGGCGCGATGGCTGGAGTACTGGCTTCCCATTCCAAAGACTTGGATTCGTATCCCGGCGGCGGTGGAGATTTTTCAGTGGAAATACTGATCCCTATTTTAATGCTATAAGGGTAGCACTTAAATACGGCACTTCGTCCGGCGGATGGGAGGATAACTGTGGTTCCCTTGGCGTCTTTCGTTAAGAGTAGGCTAATGCCGACGCCAGGTTTCCCCCTACACTTCCTCCACCCGTCTACCAGCCTATCCTCATAGCGCAAATGACCACAGTTGTCGGTCGCCTCCCCAAAGAAGCAACCAACCGAGTCTCTTGTGCCTCTCTATCTACTAGTTTACCACCAATTTTCTGCGTCACTCTAACTGGTCGCTTGCAGAAGTTTTTAAAGAAGGTCGATTTGGGCCTCCCACGGGAGAATACGCGCAATGGAAGTCCTTCCACAGACCCTAATGCGCTCACCACATTTTTTTTGCATATTTCCTTACAAAGGCGCTGACATAAATGTTAACGCTTCATGATAAACATTCCAAAATTCTTAGCCTCCTTGCCTTACCGCAGGTTGGCGCGTGTGAAAACAGCGGGGTTCTTCCGTGCCACCGTCACCCACCCGGGCATTTTCCGGGTCCACAAATTCACTCGGAGAGTCAAGGGCCCTTCAGCAGCGCAAGAGGTGAAGCAGAAAAGGACCTTCATTGGCGATCCATAATAGTTATGACTGGGGCTTTAGCGGCCAGGAGTCAAGTGGAATGTCCTCTTGGAACGAAGCCGGTGTAATGGGATGGCTTGTGGGCCGGGATCGGCAGGGATGGAGAGCTATGGGAGGGGTGGCGTGAGGGCTGTGGTGGGAGGAAGTTGAGCTTAAAGTGGATCCCTTAGCTGGAGAGGGCTGGAATTTGACTAAGGCTCCCGTCCTGTTTCGAGCATCGAAACACAGGGGGGACAGGGGGAATTAAAACAGGAAATACTCTGGATCGGGACGCGTTGAAAGAAGAAAATAGACGAATAGTCTCAGTGATAAAAGAGATTACAGGAAGTTTACAATTTGCGCTAATCTATAACAATGGAGAGCCAGTCACTTCATAAGGGGGGAGGGGCACTACGCCAGAATAGGCGTATTTAGACCGCTGAGGTTTACATTACCACTGTATTTAAAAAAAATCCATTTTTCACTATTTGGTGCTAAAAATAAGGAGCGATGAGACATGTTTTTCTATGTAAAGTTTTAACTACTCATACTAAAAAGGAAGAGTCGCAAAGTTAGCTTAAAAAAGACTTTTTTAAAGTTTGTGTAGCAGGGGGAAAGTTTTTACTGAAATACGTAACACAATATCCGAAAATGTTATTGAAACTACGGGCATTTATGTATTACCAAATTTCTCAATTAGTGGGGTGAATATCCACCGAAATGCACTGTTCTACTCGCCAGAGATGACAGAGTAACAATGAACATTAGTTTATTCTGCTATCATATGAATGTACAGAGATAAAGAGTTACACAGGAAATATGCGAGACATGCTGTAGGTACTACTTAGCAAATAAGGACAAATGGATTATAGATTAAAGTAAACTAATTAGCTCCACATCCTATCGAAAAACCTAATCACAAAATCTCAATTACTGCTATTGTGGTCTCTGGTCGTTGGAGGGAAACCCTGTGTCGACGTAAGCCTAAAATTGGTTAAGGTTTCCTCACGACTGTGTGAGCCAAAATAAATAATAAAATACAAGATTTTGTTTATTTTGTGAAATAAAATCCTGCTTTCGCTGATAAAATGCGTTCCCTAGAGAAAACCAAAATTATGGAACAAAATATGCAAAAATTCCACAAATAAATTTTTAATTGACACTTTTTTTCAGTCATAGGAGCCAACTGCAGCTCAATTTGTATGGAATTACCGCATTTTGACTTCAATTACGGTAGTAATCCACTAATAAATGAAAACAATAAGGTGGTAAGACCTCTTTAATTTATTTTTATTCGATTATCCGGAGTTTTTCCTTCTTACAAACATTTTTCTGCGAAAATGGAAATTATAGTAGGTATATAGAAAAATAATATTTTTAAGATTTCTAGCATTTTATAGCATGTAATGTCAAGTTCCATTTGCACGAAGAGTAGCGTGGAAAGGTAGCATTTTTCGGTTCAGATCACATGGTGGACATGTTTTTTTTCTCGTAAGTAGCCAGAATACGAATGAAATGACATTTAAGTCATTTTACGTTGAAACCACCTTAAGGGGACCACCGTTGAGCTACCCATCTGACGGGCGGAGTCCTTAATTAGTAGGATTACTAGTTAAGGACTATTAGAGTAGAGAGCGCGATCAGTCACTGGTATAGGTACCGCTGAAATATTTCCACCACCGGTGGGGGCGAACCCTTGGGATGAGAAGCCACATCTCCAGCCACCACACCCTCCTTCCTTCGATCATCGACGGTCACAATGATAAGTGTCCTCCTAGCCGACAAGGTAGCGATATGAAGTGAATAGGGATGAAAATCTGTTGACGGAATGCCTCCGTTATTTCAACTCGCAACGAAATTTCCACTTCTTGCACTCGGAGTTTTTCGGACACTGCGTGAATCATCCATGAATTTAAGTAAATCTTTCACCTTTGTAAAACAGTTTTGGGAGCGATAATAAATTGCTAATCCCCTTTATGTTCCGACATACAAAGATATTGATAACAAACACGGAAAATGGTGTATTTACAACGCCAGTAATCTCATCAGTTTAAACAGGCAATTCAGTTTATGATCAAGTCCCATTGGACTATTATCTTTCACCAAATCTCTGAGCGCATTTAACTGTGACAATGGTACAAATTTCAAATGTGAAGGCCATTTAGTTATCAATATAAAGAATTAACATATTATATAGAGATGCGAAGAATCAATACAATGTTAATGATATGCAAATGGATGGAATGCAATGGAACAGGAATCAGAGGTGATATGGGGGTTGATAGTGACACAATAGTCAAGAGGATCGTCATCCGTGAAACGATCCAGATATTTGCGCTCAGGGCCTCTCTACAGTGTGTCCACGTTTAAGCAAATTTATCCTAAAATAATTGGTAATATTTTCTCAAGATAATCAGACAATGAAATTGGTAACTAATAATTCGACGCAGAATATCATTAACTGTGCACATCAATGAGTAAATATTGGACAAGAGAGTAAGGGCGGGGAGATGGAATGAATTAAAGGCAAAACTTTTTGAAAACTTGATTCGTTGCTACCTCTAATCGAGATCTCCAATTTACTGCATTCTTGAGCTATGCGTAAATCAATATGTACTCAGAGATCAATGCTTTTTGCAAAAAATGAAGAAGAGGAAAGAAGCAATGCGTGTGAAGCAATATTCAGGATAGAATCCTCATAAGCGCTTTCGATAACACGCAAACAGACATGTGGTGATTTTACCCGTCATGCTGACTTCACGTGTCAGCAGACTATTAAAACTCCACATTTAAAGTTACGTATTACCGTGCGAGCTGACGCAGGGGCGAGTGGCAGGGGTTTTAGGGCACAAGCCACGAAAAATCGAAGGTATAGGAAAAAGGAATTGGAAGAGGGAAAAGACGGAAGTGATTGTATTTTAGTGGATGCTCTTAGCGACTCACTCTGTTGATGAAGTAGTCAGCAATGGCGCGTGCTATTGTGCAATATTCAAACATACGAGTTCGTCAGAGTATTTCTCTTATTTTGTCGTTTCTATCAGTACTAGACGCATAGTGCCAAATTGAAATGATATCCTCCGCGTCACCTGGGAGCTCCCCTTATCTGGATTTTCCAAGAGACCTTAGACTATTAAGAAGTGAGAAAAAAGCTCTGATATTCCACATAAAACATTTGATGTGGAATAGCAGAGTTTTTACCTCTTTCCTCAATATGGAAAGATTCCGCAAAGTAGTCTGAGACAGTCTCCCTTGACCTTAGACTAGCCTCTAGCTTCAGAGTCCCTAACGGCTCCCCAACCTAATCCCGCGATCAGCTGCGTTTCACTATATGTGAGCTCATAGAAGTTTTTAACCAACTGTGAGCTTTCCATTGTATTTGGTTTATGTCGCGAACTAAATATTTCTGCACAGGATTCCAATTACTCACGGGGGCGTTCTCGAGATAAGGCCTAACAGAAGCACTCAAGGATATTTCTTTCACTTTTTCATCCAAGGGTGGTTTTACTTCTCACTTGATAAATCACAGTCTCTTTACAGCAATGACGTAAATGTTTTAAACTTCGGTGATTCCCAATTATTTCACTTCGTCTAGCACATTTATAGTCCAGGCACATTCACACTCCTCCCACTAATAGATGCGGCGTTCGTGTGTTTTCCTTCATAAGAAGTGTACTAAAGTGCGTATACAGAGATTTAGTTCCAGCCTTCAATCAAAATACAGCATTTAACGTTGTTTAGAACCGATGAGGGAACATGGAATCCCACTATGGGGCTATTTCTCGCTAAATGACCGAATCGCCAGCTAAAAATATAATTTTGCAGCCAACACTAGAGTAAATGTCATTTGTATAAACAGGAATAACAGGGGGAGGATGAGGGGCGATCCATGGCATTGCGCAACGTTGACCAATTGGGGAATTTGTACTTGTACCAACCAGTACGGCAATGTATCTCCTTTTTCTCTTGAAGTCCATCGCGCAGACTACGTAACATAAACGTCCATCCCGCCCACAATGATCTCAACCCACACATTCTTCCACGTGTTTTCCACCTCAAGATGTATTCAAATTTTCCCGTCAACATCCCCATCGCCAGCTTGTGCTCCAATGCTTCGTCTCACGTACACTTTCCACCCGTTGAAAAGGCTCATTATTCACTTATGGAGGTTGCGTCATCACTGTATGGATCAAAACAAACATTGTATACCACATTTTCGCACGTGATATTAAAAAAATACTGCTTTACTGATGGAAACCTTTCGCTTCCGGAAAAGAAAATTATAGCACACTGTATGTAGATTAATGGGTGAATAAACTTTTAATGAAAACATTTTCCAGCCTTACCAGCCGACTGCAGCGCCATTTTAATCGGAGTAACGTATTTAAACGTCAGTTTCTCTGGTATTAGCTGATAACACAATAACTAAGATGGATTAGTGCCTTAATTTTATCACCTGAGAAAATTCGCATCTTATAAACATATTTTTACGTAAATATTATTTCTAAGAGATAGAATAGCTAATATTATTTTTCCACTTGTTTCACTCATTCTAGCACTAAAGGTAGCTAGAGCAAGATATCAATTTACAAAGAATTCATCGAATTTGGCCAGATGATGATTAAATATATTTCATCTTTCCAATGATGGGAACGATTAGCCACTTACCATACTAATGTTCAAGGCATTTTTCAAAAGTGCAGCCATTTTCCATGATATATGGAACGGCAATACCCTCTTGGGAGACTTTATTGAAAATATTAGGAAGTTTTGACATATACAACGCTTCAAAAAGATAACGGTTTGTATTCTGTACACTTCCGTGACTATTCAAAAATATAATTAATTATTAAAATTACTGCTTTTCACACAATCACTAAAAACTTCTGCCGTGAAGGCGTTTTCAGCGTAGGAGTGGAAATAAGGAAGTCAGATAAAATATTCATTTATGTATAGGTATTTAGTTCATTACTGAGTATTGCAAACAAAAAACTAAGGTGTTGCTAATTTTCCGGGATTTCCTCCGCGTCCATACATACTACTACTACTACCACAGAGTAATATGACTACTCTATGCTACCACGTACTAAGATGCATAGACGTGGAGGAAATCCCGGAAAATTAGCAACGCCTACTATACCACTCCACGGAAGTATTCATCAATATTTTAAAAAAACTAAGTTTTAGTGTAGTTGAATGTACTATATTTACGTAATGCATCATACAACTGCTTAACTTAATAAATTTTAAATTCGAATATGTTCTCTAGTATGAATAGATAAATATTTCGCTCATACAACCTTCACAACACGTGATTCAAAACTCAATTTGCGACAAAAATAACAGTGAAAGTTAGAATATCGTTGTTCACGTCAAAAAAAGACAACATCTACACTCATCCACATCTGCAAAATACCATGCAAGCCACCTGTGGGGTGTGTGGCACGGGGTGATTCCACACCAAGCAAGCATTGCTCATCTAATTACATATTAGAACCTGGCTCGCTCCCACGGCCGCTAGGCGAGGACCATTAAGCAGTTCGGAGAGCATTACACGGTGAAACCAGAAACCAAGGGACTGCTACGTTGATAAATATGCTATCATCCAGTACACCGGCAAAAATACTTCTACTGCTTAGTATTACTAATACATTAAATTCATGGATTCTAAGAGGCAATAAGTCATTCAGAAAATAGAATCATGCGAGACATGTTACTCTGCAATCAGCTAGAATCTGAAAAAAGTGGCACTTTCGTCATCTCACTGAAGTTCACCTTGATACCCTTGACAGGTCCTTCAAAAAGGATCCATCCCCCCAGATTGCGGGCAGGCGGATCGGGACAGAGATTTTGGTGATGGAATAAGGCGAAAAACCGCAGACCCCAAGACGGGAGCAACCCCTCAACGACCCTCACTCAGCCCACGCTTAAGCTCAAGTCTCTCCCCCTCCAACCCACAATCCACCCCCCCAGTCCTCGTCCCCAATAACCTTCCTGCCCTCCCGAGACTGCGTGGTAATAATGCCGCCTTGCCTGAGAGCCCTCGTCAGCTGCACAGTGTGTGCCTCCGGCGCTGGAGCGGTGCTCCGTTGTGATGCTCCGTAGTGATGCTCGGAAACCTATTTCTAAAGCGCCTTGGCCGAAGGGGAAGCATCACATATCATCCAGCCTTCATTAAGCTGAAGTTAAGATGTGAGCAATTTCTGGCATGCAGGGATTAGCATTATTATGACTCGGGGTTCCCTACCGGTCAGGGTAGGTTTTGATGAGTAGCCACCCTTACTCTCCTCCTGTTACCCTTTCTTGCTAGGGGGTCGATCTATTATATCCTCACGTGATTTCTCTCTCCAGGGAACCATGCTTCCCAAGGCTCTTCATTACGCCCAAAATCTCCGGAGTAATAGTCATCAGAAATACCTCAAATTCGATTCTCCGAATCAGATTAATCTCAGAAATGGATCGAGTTCAGCGGAGAGCAGCCATATTTATAATAAAATATAGCGGTTAACACTCCGTTGGTCGCGCGGCGTCTAACAGACGCCAAGCCATTTTCTTTTCTTTGCCCACATCGTGTTTTCATAGTTAGGAAACTCACCTTCCTTGTATCTTATTATTTCATGCTTCTGAAGGGTTCACCAATATGATTATATAATTTTTCACATTTTTGGAAAAAATACTGATATTTTGTTGCTTTTGGAGTCTGGTAGACGCCACGCGACAACTTGTGCTACAAAACGTTATATGCTTATACCTTCGTGATATTCATTGCAAAGTTTTTGAATACGTTATAATTGAAACAAACAATTATTTAAATCATTAAAATTTGCATCCGCGTCTTATTGCTACGCATTTTTGATTGTTCTCACTATAACACCTGAATGAAAAAACTATTATTGTGAAAAATTACTGTTTCTCGCATAATTTGAGTGAACCATGGAATATACTATACCGTTCCCCCTCTGTCACACATTTTAATGGTGGCTTGCAGGGCATTACAAATAAGTAGATGCATAACATTAACCGTAAATATATTTATAACAATTTTGTGGTGGGATCGAATAACGACTTTTCAATCTCACAGGAGAAAATGTTTTGGTTCAAGTTCAACTGAACGCGCTTTCAAAATAAAATGTCTCGAAAATCAATAATTCCTACTGTAAAGTAAAAATTATTTGCGAGGTTCTTAGCGAAATCCGTAGTGTGAATATTCAGTATTCTTTTTTTGTCGAAAAAGCAGTAGGAATAAAAAGTAATGGAATCATCGGACTGACTTTATGACGCAAAGACTGCATTAATAAAGAAATATGACGAGAATTGACGCCTTGGAAATGTTTGATACCAGGCAGCACTTCAAAAACAACGTGCCCCTTGCAAACGAGAAAGTGCTTCCATCTCATTCCCTCTTATCCTCATCCCACTGAACGAACTATTTCATCAGTGATACCATGAACAGTGCCTCCTTCACCGCACCTCCTCCCTTCCCTCCACACCGATATTTCCAGTAGCTGAACAATCAGTGAGCCATTAGCAGATCACAAGACATAGTATTCAAAAATCCAAGTGCTATTCCTTCAACTCTTTCACCAACGTTATTCCTACAAACTGGCAAAAATTCCCTCCAAAACACCTGCAGCCCTAATAGTAGCTTGGGCTAGCAAATTACCCTCATCGGCTATTGTGCACAGAAGTTCTCAGAAACTACATTGTGATAATGTGTTCCCTGCTAATCCCTCCCTTCGTTCTCCTCACACGCTAGACTACCCGCTGAGCTGCCTGGAGACCCATTATCGCCACAAAATGTGTTGGAATAATTTTATTAGTGACAGTATATTAGCTCTCGTAGTGGTAAACACAAATAAGCTCATTGCCGCTAAGAAAGCCGACTTTTGTAGGGAAAGGGATTGCACTCCGACGGACATTGGTGAAATAAGAGGTTTCATAGGACTACTTTATATGGCAGGTGTTCAAAGAAATAGCAAACTCAATACTAGTGACTTGTGGAATAACGATGGCACCGGGGTAGAAATTTTTCACATGGTAATGTCTCAGAAACGTTTTCATTTCCTCTTGCAGTGTATACGTTTTGATGACAAAGAAACAAGGAATGAAAGGAAGACTTGAGATAAACTTGCTCCAATTAGGGAAGCTTTTGAATTCTTTGTTCAAAACTGCGAAGAATGCTATTCTTTGAATGATTGCGTAACTATCGATGAAATGCTGGAAAAATTTATAGGAAGGTGCGGTTTTCTCCAGTACATCCCCACTAAACCAGGGAAGTATGGAATAAAAATATTTTTATTGGCAGACTCGAGGAGTTTCTATACATCAAAATTAGAGATATATGCTGGAAAGCAGCCAGATGGCCCATTTCAGGTTAGCAACAGTCCTTATGAAGTAGTAAAGAGATTGATTTAACCAATTCGAGGCAGTGGACGCAACGTCACTGCAGATAACTGGTTTACTAGTTATGATCTAGTTACAAATATTCTAAAACGTGACAAGCTTACATATGTGGGCACAATCGGGAAAAATAAAAGGCAGCTACCGCCCTCCTTCACATCCACACAAGGTCGGCAACAATTTACAAGTTTTTGTTTTCAGAAAGAGTGCACTTTAGTGTCATACATACCCAAAGCAAGAAAAAATATCCTACTATTATCATCAATGCATCACGATTCTGATATTGATGAAGCAGCAGGTACAGCAAAAAAACCGGAAATTGTTACATTCTATAATGCTACGAAATCTGGAGTGGATGCTGTGGATAAGGTATGCGCGACGTACTCTGTTTCGAGAAACACTAATCGCTGGCCAATGGTATTATTCTACACAATGCTAAATGTAGGAAAAATAGATGCCCAGATTATTTATCTAGAGAATAATCCTAATTCCCCGAAACTTCGTAAAAGAAGATATTTTATCAGACATCTGGCATAAGAATTAGTGGCGGAACACATGAGAAAGAGATCTCAAATCCCTTTGTTACCGGTAGAGTTGAAGAAAAGAACATTAGAATTCAGTGTAATAATGAATAATGAAACTAATGAGAATGAATTGTGTCAGGGTACGAGTAAGCGTTTCCGAAAGAAGACTGAGGAAAGTGGGACAAAAGAAAATTCCACAGCCCGAAAGAAGTGTTACGTCTGTGGTCGAAAAAAGAATAGAATGACTCAGTACAAATGTAATAATTGTAACAATTTCATTTGCTTGGAGCATTCAAAAAATATTTGCATTTCCTATTCAAACAAAACATGTTGATGTAATTTCGATGCAATAAAAACTGTAATAAAACGTCGAAATCAGTAGTATTAAATATTTTATTAATACGAATATCATTATTAGGCAATCACTAGGGAATCACTATTAGGCAAAAATTCGCTGCCCATGCATGAAATTAAATATTTAATGAATGATTTAATTGTATTTAAAACAGTTCTTTCTATTTCATGCATTTTCTCTAACCATTTTGAAATGATGTCTGTGAGACGCCGCGCGACAAATAGTGTTCCAAAATGTGACGCGACTGACGGAGGGTTAAGGTAAACTTAGCAATGTCACAGAGATGCTATTGGATAAAGTCTGGAAATTATAATAATAATTTCGTCTTTCTATATCCAGCGACTTTAGGACCATACAGTCCTCTCTAACAGTTAACTCGTTTTTAACGGATGAACACCAACATCCATGTCCTGAATGGTGACAAATCCACTAAGGCGGGACTCAAACCCGCTACCCTCAGATTGGGAGGTGAGGACTTAACCCCCTCACCACCGGGGCCGAAATCGGATGGAAGGAAAAAATTTAGGCTGCCTTGTTTGCGTAAGTTTTAAACAGACTATTTTTCTGAGGACGTTCATCATATTTGTTTAGACGCCAACGTATTAGCTGTGTATGTTTTCAACATAATTCTTGAATCTCTGTACGTTTATGTAGTTGAAAAATACATAAGTAATAACGGTCCCTCTAACATTATATAATATCTATAGTGTAGTGCATGTTTGTGAGGCTTCGCCTCGTGACAAGCATTAGCGATTTATTCTAATGCATCATTAGTTGTAGTTACGTTAAATTTAGGGTTTAGTGAAATGCATGTTGGTGACTACCGTGACTAATAACCCCCTGCTTCACACCCTTGAGGTGGCTTGCAGGGTATTGTGTAGATGAGTAGATGTAGACGTATTATTTTAGGCACGATCAGAAATATTAGTTGAAGGAAATAGAGTTCCGAACTGATATATATGAAATGTAAGTTTTTCGAGGAAAATAATGGTCCACAATTGTTGAGGTAACTTTTTTCTAAGCATTGGCCACCCACCCAAGGTACACTAGACTTCGTACTTAGCGTAAAATAATTTATTAATATTACAAACACCTCACTTAGGTTAAAATTTCCTGCATGCTTTTTTATGTACGTATTATAGTATTCTTCGATATAGATGTAAATGTCTACTCATCCCCATCCCTCGTCTCCTCTTTACCTGCTTTCTCCTTTCCAAAATAGATTTCGGTATCCCATTCTACATTATTATAGCTCTAGCAAAAGTTCCTGTCGCTACGCAGTGAACAATTTTTGGACATTGGCTACGAAACATACGAAATCTTGCGAAACGGAAGCGTTTCGAGAAGAGAGATAACTCACCAATACATTCCGTCCCATTTCGATTCGTCCCATTTCGATTCATAGCGATGGGTGATTTTAACCACTCGCATTGCGTGTGTGTGTCTCGTGTCTTTATCACGAAGTAGTTTGGTTCCCCTGTTCCACTACCTCTCTTTTGTTGCCTCCCTCTCTTCCCCTCCGTCCTTTCCCTTCACCCCCTCTGCTTCTAACCCCCTCCTTGCCACGCAGGTCTGCGCCAGGAACTTCTGCGTGAGCTATACTCGCACCATCCACCTGCTATGCCTCCTCTTCATTTCCTCCTCTTAATTTTTTTCTTCCTCAATCACTTACTGGCACTTTTGTTTTTCCTTGTAACCATAGCATTGCAACCTCCATTAACAATTTTACTGTTGGCGAGCATGGTTTCGTCGCAAAGCAACACCATCAGGATAATGCACAAAAATGGCGCAAAATCTCCTGCCTTGGGAATTTATCCTTCAAAATACTATGGCTTTATCTTCCGTCTGAGAATACTGCTTAGCAGTGAAACCGTGGTTGTCAGCAATAAAGTTTTTGGTGGAAATTGCAGTTTTTTCAGTTCACCCTTCGTTCCAAGAGCGAAAGATATTCTAATACCTACGCCTGAGACTGTCAATTTTACATGTAATTTTCTAAAATTTATTTACAAATTATGTAAGTAATATCTAAATTACTCATCCTTCACCACACTTGCGTCTTACTTTTACTCGTCTGATGGGCTCACAGAAGCCCATGAGACAAGTAAAAGAGCGCAACATGTAGATATACGAAAATTTAATCAATCCACCATCCAATCCACTCTGATTCCTTAGTGATACACCATCAATGCACAATGAATAATGTAAATAAGTAAAGTAATACTCATCATCTCATTCACAGCTTTGAGCAACAGCACTTTTCGATACTTCTACTACTACGCTTTAGCAACATCACTTAGAATTATATTTTATTCACATTACATATTCAAAATTAAGTCATATAAATCGTATTCTTTATCTTGTCCAATGTGAGCACAGTATCTAAATCTACGATAAAATATGCGGTTTTTTCTTCCTTTAATTATTTAGTTGGATATTAATTTATTTACTTCCATTAAACATTTTCGTACAACATCAATGACAAATTTTCTTCAATATTTTCTTTTTCATGAATATTTTTTATTAAAAAAATAACGGACACGTGCAAACAAGAAATTGCGCATCATATTTGTCGAAGTGTCCTCAAACTCGTGATCGGTATTCCGCGTTTGAATCCAATTGTAAAATACTTCTGGGCACAGAAAAATTATCTCGCCCGGCTCTGTTATACTAATTAAATTCTTCCAAGACTTCATGTCCTCTCATTCGACTCCCATCGCATCTATAACTTGAAGGATCCTAGTTTTCCCGGGCCGGACGTAGAATTGGCATTTTTTCTCGGGAATCAAATCGGCAGACGTCCACAACGGTCGAAATGAGGGTCAAGCCGAGTGATATAGGAAGTCTTCAGTGATGGAGGAGGCGTGAATGATGCAGTGGAATCGCACCACTGTGCATCTAGGGTGGAGCATTTTAAATTATTCCACCCGCATGCTTAACGAATATTTAGATCCCCGGCTTCGTCCCCTTGCGATATAACATGGCGGCTGTGCGTCAACAGTAATGTGATTAATCCATTTCCAGGAATCGTTTTTCACATCCCGTCCATTGAAAGTTCTAAAGAAGTAAAATAATATCACTCACAAAAAAGCATAATATTAAAGCCAAAGTAAGCTGGAACAGAGCATGCCCGGTGAACAGAATAATTTCGAAAGATTTATTAAAACTTTAAATCCTGAATTATTTTTTCAAGTGACCAAGATTCAGTCTATTTATTCCAAATTAAGTTGTATAAGAAAGTTATTATTTGCACATTTTATAAGGTAACCTACCGGTTAAGGTAGGCTTGATTGGATGTGAGTACACGTCCTCTACATTTTTGGATGCGCAAGGCCCTATCTACCGACACAATTTCTTTCCTAATCTCAGCATACGTCAAACCCTTCTTCATGCCACCCACAAAACATTCTTTTCCTTACCCTACCCGCCCACCCAACATCTTTCCTTCTTTCACGGCATATTAAAATAATATTGACAATTTTCCACAGTATAAACTTGAATGCGACTGGTATCAATGCACTGCATCATCATCAGGTGACAAATATGACTCAAAGTACAGTATAGATACAGGATTGCAATTAAGGGGAGGTTCGGGGAAAGGGGGGAGAGGAGGGGATTAGATGGAAAGAGGAAAGGGTGGGAGTTACTATGTATGCGGGGAAAGAGGAGGGGGGGCTGAAAGTATCTGGGTGCAAATGGATTAAACCACCCCTAGTTGCAATCTGGGAAAGCCCGAGCCATTGAGGAGTCCCGAGGCGCGTCATCAAGCATCAGGGCCAAGGGGGTCTACTGTGTAAGAGAGGAGGATGATGGGGGAGGAGATGGCGGCAGTCATAGGGACGTCGAGTTGTCACATGGCACGCCGTCATCCTTCCAGGTCCGAGGAGGCGCAGCAGGCGAAGGGTTAGGGAGGGGGGAGGAATGATGCAGTGCATTGAAACCGGTCGCATTAAAGTTTACATTTTGGAAAATTGCCAGCATTATTTTATAATGTTATTCCACGAAATCAAGCCTGAAGTAACTCTTTTTATTCCATCACGGCCCTCCTGGCATAAAGGCAATCCCTCGCCGCCCGTCACTCCCTCCCACCACCTGCGCCTCCTCTTAATCCCTTCCAGAAGTTTCCTCTCCTCACCAGCCATACCGAGCACTTCCTCATTTGTCTCACTTTCTGTCAACCGCACCTAGTCCATCCTACAACGCACCCACATCTCAAACGCCTGCAGCATATTCTCGTTTTCCCTTCTGGTTCAATTATACTCAGAACAATGTATTCCGTACTATGAAGTATGATGACAGTTCTAATCATTTGTTGAGTAACATGGGCCATGGCGCCTATAGGGGTTAATGGCTCATGACCGACCAGTGTCCTGCAGTCAACCGGCGAGAAAGGGTTAACATTTGTTCGATCACGGTTCCATTCGAGAAAAACACGGGGAATAGGTATGACGTGACGCGGAGAAAATAAATGGGCGGGATACGGGACGTAGGATGAGGAGGTGGGAAGGAGAAGAAGACGGGGGGGAGGAGGAGCGCTCACTCACCGGCATCGAAGTCTTGTCGGCTTCTCCCTCGGGCCCGAGGAGCTCGTATACATATGCTCTGCTACCGAGTTCCAATGCGAAAGTTCAGCATTACAGTCAAATAAAAGTGACACCTGTCGACAATAACCAAAAATAAAATTACACTTCTCGTGAGCGGAGAAGACAAAGGAAATAAAAAAGGGAGGGAAATCCAAAATAAAAATTCAAATACATGAACTTTTGAATGGCCTAATCCCGGCTCGAACATCTCGACCACCGCGAATTTCCCCAAAAATTCACTTTAAAAAGGAATGAAAATAAATTAGTCCCAATTTCAGAAAAATACACCAAAAACACCAGAAATGGCATAATTAAAAATGAAAATAACTTCTTGGTTTAGATGGGGAAGATTGGAGTTGCTACTCTTCAATGGGTAAAAGTACTAGATTCACCACTGGCCTAATCAAGAGACCAGATGGAGTACGCAACTCAACAACCCTGACGCTCCCTTCTGATTCGGGAAATGTTTTGGTTACCCGACCCATCTTCCAGGCTGCAGGTGGGATATTAGTATCCCAAAGTTTATATATGGTAAAGCATGATTCCATTCAAAGAACTGCGGAACTGGCCGCGCAGTAACTTTAACGGAGTCACCCGCTAGTGGTCACACAATTGTGTGAACTTCACAGTGAAAAAATCATTCGCCTGGACTGGGATTCAAACCCAGACCCCCCGATTTCATCACCCAGAAAACATCTCGCTCCTTAAAGCCTCCAAAAATTCACATTGAGAGATGACGCCTGGGTAGATTAACTGGTAGAACACTCGGTGCGAAATCTGGGGGTCTGGGTTCGAACCCCAGTCCAGGCGAATGATTTTTTCACTGTGAATTTCACACAAGCATGATTCCATTTAGTCCGTTGTTGAAGAGTGTGTAAACACTCTTGTGACTACCGTTTCCAAAAATGTTTTCATCTAATGTTCAGCAAATAGCCAACAACAGCAGAAGACGCTCGGAGGATAGATTACCCGGTAAATCCAGCAAGGCTTGACCAACTAAAAAAATCCGGGAGTCAAATAATTCATTTCCGAAGGATGGGAGGAGAGTGAAGTCGGAGAATGAGAACTTAATCCTGCTTTAATTTTGCAAAATAAATTAGAGACTTCTTCAAAATTAAGGGCATGTTCTACGACAATTCTTCGTAGATGATATTTAACTGATTTTACGCCGGCTACCCATAATTCACCAAAATGTGGGGCAGGAGGGTTGAATTTCCAATTGATTTTGGCAAATGAGGGGAAAGATAATAAGGAATCCTTGTGAGGGTTGGACCAAATCAATGTACACCATCCCGATAGTAATCGATTAGCCCCCACAAAATTAGTGCCACAGTCCGAATAAATGACTGAATGAATTCCCCGACGAGCAATAAAGCGTTGAAGTGCGGTGATGAATGTGTGGGTCGACAGAGATGTGGCCAGGTCTAAATGAGGAGCCTTACAGCCAAGACAAATAAATAAATAAGGCTAAATACGCCTTAAAATGTGCTGCATTTAAGCGGTTACTCATTTAAAAGAGAAATGGCCCCCCGTAATCGTTTGCCACCGAAGAGAATGGGCTTTTGAGGGGCAACGCGCATAGCGGGCAAATCAGCCAATATAGGGTTTTGGGTGACCCCAGTGCGCCGGGCACACGCAACGCACTTTGCTTTTTGTGATCGAATGATTGTCCGGAGAGAAATAATCCAAAACTGTCTAGGAATAATTGCTTCCTCAACCCTGGGACCGCCATGTAATGAAGCTAAATGGTAATGACGCTAAATAGTAATGGAGCTAAATGGTAATGACGCTAAATAGTAATGGAGAAATAACTATGTGAAAGAAGCAATAGGGGTTCGCGAGCTGCTGCCCGAATGACGAAGGCGACCTCCAACGCGAATTAAGCCTTCAAAATCCAAAATTTGTCGAAGATTTCTAAAAGAGCTTGATAGGCCTTTTCCTTCGCTTATAGATTCTAAAATCCCTCGAAAATGAAAGTTTTGGATTAATTTAACTAACTGCAAAACACTATTTTGCTATTCTTTGCTAGATAGAGCTAGGAGTGAATCGTATTCCCTTGAAAGTCTTCGAAAATCTCAAAACATAGGAAATTACCCTCAACAACCTTTACGAGAGATACAATCTTTGGATCCATGCAAGAGGATCACTCTGTTCCCTAATAGTGCTAAAAGGTTCTACAAGGTGCAGTTCCCTAATAATGCTAATTTTGCTGCATTATCTCAGGCAGGAGTGAAAGTTGCAATTCAAAATCAATCGTAGGAGTCCACAAACCGATGTCAAGTCTACAAAATGGAGGGTCCTCCCAATAAAATCTTGTTCTCAAAATCTGTATTGGCAACAGACCACTTGAAATACAATCCCCTGGGTTTTGGCTGGACTCTATTTGACTCCAAGAGCAGTGAGGCAAAATATGATTGATGTTAGTAATTCTGTTATCAACAAACGCTTTCAACCGGTGTGATGAATCCGACCACGCAAAAGTTTCCTCTAAATGAACATGAGCCCAAAACACATCGCATGCTCGTTTCATGAGTTTAGCGAGCAATAAGGCTCCCAGTAGGTCTAACTTCAGTAATGATATAATTTTCAAGGGTGCGAACCTAGATTTGGCAGTAAGAAAAGAAGCCTTAATTTACCCAGTAAGTGCCACAGTTGGAGCATATAAGATGGCACCAAAGTCACACTCTGATGCATCATAAACCCTAATAGTTGAACTTTTGAATCAATGAAATTAATACGCCGTGGAAAATAAATCTGGGGTAATTACGAACATGGAGAAACAAATTCACTCCACTGATATTGAGTATCGTGAAGAAGGGAGTCGTCTTAACCTAATTTTAAGGTACACAATGATTACATAAAACATCAGAAAATCGTGGACAAACCACCAAAACGATCAAAGTTTCTACAAATATTCGATAAAAGCCTTCGCTTTGAATTTACTGTAGCCTCGAAGCCTACGTGAGACGACAAAGTATCCTGAGTGGGGACCCAAATTAAGTGAAATTCTTGAGAGAAGGGGATTCATACGCATCAAAGTGTGATGCTTTCTGATCGAACAAGTGCTCTGACAGACATAATCCAAAAACGGCGGGCAATCAATGCCTCCACCAATCGAGGGCCACCGTGCAGTGATACAGAGTGGTAGTGTCGCACGATCAACCGCGAGAGATGACACTCCTTTGGCAGCAGAGCCGGCTGTTTTTGCGATAAAGGCAAAGCCGAATTAAGAAGCCTGCCGCCCACCCTGAGAATTCCTTGGGAATCAATTACCGGAGAGAGACGAGCGAAAGCTGACTGAAGACGCTTGTTTTGAGAAATTGATTGAAATAAATCTTTTAAATGACACTTTTGAACCAATTTAATAATACGGTTAAGAGACGCCGTCCACTCAGATTCCAAAATAAAAAGGTTAGGTGGCCGTTGCTCTCCCCTACAACCAGCAATAAATCTGCGCGCGAATACAATGGCTCTTATCAATTTTATGTAACACAAATATTTTGTCATCCAATCACACGAACAACCCTCATCTTGGACCGCCCCTACCATGAGTGAATGAGTCTTCATTTCCGGCAGAGTATCCTCAAATTTATCCTCCAACGATATAGAAGACCACTTTGATTCATCTTCCCTAAGAAAATCTGGACCTGACCAATATAAATCACATAACATTAGCTGATCAAGCAACATTCCTCTCGAAACAAAATCTGCTGGATTATTAAGTGATTCAATATGCCTCCATGAAGAATAGGGAAGTATAGCCGTAATGTTGGTACAAAGGTTTTTAACAAATGAGGTGATAAGCGGAGCCATGCCAACACGATCTGAGAATCGGTCCAAGCATACATTTTGAGGTTTGTTAACCTTTTCTTTAACGTTGATGACAAACGGGGTAATAGTTTTGATAATAAATCTGCTCCCAACAATTCAAGCCTTGGGATAGATAAAGTTTTAAGAGGTGCTACTTTACTTTTCGCTGCAACAAGATGAATACTGATTCCGGATTCTGAAATGGTTCTCAGTTATACTACCGCACCGTAGCCGCGCTCCGAAGCATCACAGAATCCGATCAGTTGTGATTCGGAAGGCGAATGGGAAGAAATGAACCGAGGAATCTTGACCTGTTGCAATGAATGACTTTGAGATACAAACTTGGTCCACTGAAGTCTAATATATTCCGGAAGGGAATCATCCCAAGATAATTTTTCACTCCATAGTGACTGCATCAAAACTTTAGCCCACAATGTTACGGGAGCGAGAACCCCAATAGGATCAAATATTCTCGCTATATTAGAGAGCAGTTTTCTTTTAGAATTTACTATAGAATCAAAAATCACATGGTAAGAAAATGTATCGGAATTGGGTGACCAGTACATTCCCAACACCTTAAAAATGCAATTATCGATAGAATCGAAATTCAAAATAGTTTCACGTTGTTCCGGAGGAATACTAACTAATAGTTCTGGAGCATTACTGGCCCATTTCCCGAGAGGAAAACCTCCTAATGAGAGTAAGGAAATTAACTGATTTTGCAAATCTAGTGCATCCGGCACTGAGCTCGCTCCCGTGACGATATCGTCCACGTAAGTGTCATAAAGCAATACATGTGCAGCTAAAGGAAAATATTTTCCTTCATCATGAGCGAGCTGATGCAAAGTTATAATTGCCAGAAAAGGGGAAGAAACAACTCCATAAGTCACAGTATTTAGTTTATAATCTACTAACGAAGATGATGGATTCTCTCGAAAAAGAACGTGCTGATAGGAACAATGGTCTGGACGTATTAGTATTTGTCGATACATTTTAGAAATATCGGCCATAAACACAATCTCATGTGTCCTAAATCCGATTAAAATATCAAAAATGTCCCTTTGGAGTTTTGGATCAGTATGTAGTACGTCATTTAATGAATTCCCAAGCGATGTCCGCGCTGAAGCATCGAAAACCACACGAATTTTATTACCCTGAGGAGAAGCCTTAAACACGGCATGATGGGGCAAATAATACGATCCGGGTTTCTCAGAATGGGACATGTGTCCAAGAGCCTCATATTCCTTCATAAAATTAATATACTCCTTTTTTAAATGTGAGTTTTTTGATAACCTGCGCTCGGTATTCATCCACCGCGACATCGCGTGACCATGAGAATTTCCCAGCGCAGGGGGAAACTCGTAAAACGGCAACGTAACCATATACCTACCGTCAGACATACGACGATGTGTATTTTGAAACAACATCTCGCATTGTAAGTCCTCGGGTTTAGGTCGAATCTCGACCTTTGCTTCTTCCACCTCCCAAAGCGCCTTCAACTGATTAAGAATAGGCATCTCGCTCCTACAAACAGCCAACGAAATAGGTGCGAGGGTGGTTGGGAGGCAATGGTTGGAATACTTCCCATTATAATCCAACCAAAAACAGAATTCATTGCTATTGCGCTTGCGCTAGACAACGATACCCGCCCACCGAGAAGAATCCGTGGGAATAAATCCATACCTAATAACATTTCCACGGGTACTGGCTTATCGAATTCTGGATCTGCGAGACACAAATGAGAAAATTTTTTGAAAACATGTCGCGGCAAAGGAGCTGTTGGAAGTTCAGTCATCACCTCTGATACCACAACCGACTTGGTAGAGAGTATCGGGGATGACGCATGTCTTGGCAACAAAGAGCACAAAACCTGACCCTTCGGCTTTTGCAGCGGGACATGGGCTAATCCAAAAAGCTCGCCTTCGTAGGCAGATATGGGGGGCTATTACGAACGAGAGGGCGGTGAGACTCCGCCAGGCGGAGTTTCCGTTCCGCCTGCGGTGTCACTCCGACCCCTGCGATTACGAATGGGACGTACGGAGTCACACCGCCGGGCGGAGAGGACTTCACTAGGGGTCGGAGAGGAGCGATGCGGCGGAAGTGACGTTTATATGAAAAATTCTGCGCTCCTTCAACACGGAAACAGCTGCAGCCAATGGTAAACGTTTGTAGTGCTTTAATTCCGCGGGAACTCTCTCCAGCAGACAAAATAATCGAGTTGAGCGCATTAAAGCTGCGACCGCAATGCGCATACGTAAAGAAATGCACGAAAATCCACAAGGAATACTTAGCTGGAGAGCCTTAATCACAGGCAAAAACAATTCCTGTGAAATAACAAAAAATCTGTTGCTCTGCATACCTTTCGTTTAAGTGATGGGGATTGGAAAGCTATTCAGAGAGCACAAGAAAGGCACTTTTTAAAATAATGAAAAATAACTTTTAAGCAGTTATCTGTGAAAACCAATAAACAGTTAAAGAAACACAAGAAGTGCACTTATTACTAAAAGACACTTTTATTTCATGATAATGTGACAGAGTTTCACCATTTACTTTGGTTGCACGAATACACAATCACAGAAAAACAGTCTGCCCACAATACATATGTGATATCGCGAATCGGTTCTGTGCCAATACGCACACACAAGCGACAACGTATTTCAATAATATAGATAAATCCACAAACGATATAGTAGCACACACCATAAAAATATAGTGGGAAATAGGCTAATGCAATCATCCAAACTGGAAGTCACTACCATTCTTATTTTCATCACGTAAAACTTACAATCACAGGGCTCGTTATGATGAAAACTATTATTTATTCACTGATTTTAAGCCTTACATTAACCTACGCAAGTGGCACAGGTGCCTTTTCTCACTACTATTCGTTGATACGATTCATATACTCGAATAAACAAACATCACTCTTGATAGCTTGATCGTGAAATATCATCTCTACGGTGAATAACGGAGGTGAACACGCCAGTGGCAATTTTTACATTACCGTCAGATATTTCTCGATAGAATAATAGCACTATTCACATACCAATCAAGATGGAACACTGATAATTACAACTCTTGGCCGATATTTTCCAACCTAGTAAAACTTTGAGCATTACAATACCACTGGCACTGTGATTATCAGCAGTAGATTAACGGGAGTATAGATATAGAATAATAGCACTATTCACATACCAATCACGATGGAACAATGATAATTACAACTCTTGGCCGATATTTTTCAACCTAGTAAAACTTTGAGCATTACAATACCACTGGCACTGTGATTATCAGCAGTAGATTAACGGGAGTAGTCATGTTGAAAATAACACTATTTTGGCACAAAAGATGTTCGTAGAAATCTCCAAGCAGCGAGCAAAAGTTGTATTCACCTTACAATACAAGCACAGGCAGTCATAAACGACGAATTTTCCGGTACCTATGAATAAATGGATGAAGTTATTCTATATAAAAGCATAGCGGACATTATAAAACATCACAATTGTTCTAATTACATAAACGAATTAGGTGTCGTCGATAAAACCAACTTACAATCAATATGTATCCACCTCCAACGGCCGTGATTCAGACTGCTACAACGATGTTTACTATCAAAATTTTGGTTTCCAATTGCTCCAGTTTTATATTTAATGAACTTACTCAGATATTAATATTATAAATAATACAAAATATGAGGGTTTTCCAGTCTCTATCGTCGGATATTTTGCTTTAAAAACGCCAGCTCGACCCGGAAAAGGTAAACAAACGTCCGCCATTAAGGGGTCGGAGTCACAAAGGCAGGGTATCCGGCCGCGGTATCACACCGACCCCCTAGCCGTCGTATGACTCCGACCGGCAGCCACTCGTAATCGCTTGGGGCGGTGAACGCGCTTCCGAGCGGTGTGACACCGCCGGTGGAGTCTCACCGCATGCGGTGAGCCGTTCGTAATAGGCCCCATGGTCAAGGACACCCGCCTTACGGCCGAAGAGGATATGACCGACACTTGGGACCCAGGGTCTATGAGAATTCTAATGGATTCCCAAGCCCCATTACCCGCTTGAATCATAGCTACCGCTGTGCCTAGAATTGTGGTATGCTGCTTAGCACTCCGAGTGTGCGACGTTAAGATTACAGGGGGAGAAGACGTTGAATTAGACGTTTTGGGCAGGGAATTACCCTCTTCGAAATCGCTCCGAGATCCAATGGGTCCTCTTTCTTTAATACCGTCGTCGTTCGTGCCAACAGAATTTCCGTTACTGCCAAAATTATGTAACGACGTATGATGGTATCGCTTACATTTTTCACACCGCATACCTTTTACTTGGCACTTGGGGGCCCAATGCCCCGGCCTCAGACAATTGAGACATAGTTTCTTTGAGCGCACGAAGTTTGAACGTTGCTCGCAATTCAATTCAATATATTTAGTGCATTTAAATAATGGATGCAAAGAAGAACACAGCGGGCAAATATCACGTTTTAGTGTTACATCTTCCGACTTCGAAGATGATTCGCGGACTGAAACTGGAAGCAAATATTTTGTTTTACCTCGAGAACTAGAGGAAATAGATTTAGGGACGGTTCCTTCTGTTGTCTGTAAAATTTTAATTCGTTTCTTTACGAAATTAATAAGATCCATCACAGAAGGAAACATGTTTCCATTCGACGTCTCTTCGAATTGTGATAATGTCGCCGCGTCCAGAACACGAGTCGCCAATCGGAATAAAATAAATTCTCCCAAATCAGGTATATTCAAAGTTCCCAAAGCTGCATACATCTCCGCAAAGGTTGTAACGAAATGTTGCAACGACGCTAATTGATTAGCAGAAACAGTCGAAAACGAAAGAATTTTATCCAAAAAGGAAAAACCGAGAATACGAGGATTGTCATAAAAGACATTTAACTCTCTCCAAGCTGACGGATAATGCATTTCACCAAAAGGAACAGAGGCAATTATTGCCAAGGCCTTTCCTTGGAGAGAAGATTTTAAATAAGAAAACTTTTCAATTGCAGATATATCATTTCGGTCATGCACCACCGATCTAAATATATCTCGAAACGCTGGCCACTCTGAAAATGCCCCCGAAAGTTTTGGAACGTCAATCGAAGGAAGTCTACATTTTTTAACAGAAACCAAGGAACTGGCTTCACCGTCCACTACACGGTTGGACGATGTCAATTTTTGAGAAATAGACAAAATGAAATAATACTTCTCTTCGAACTCTTCCGCGAGCAGGGAATCTGTTTGGCATATTTCAATGCGATTAGAATTAACGCAGTGTTCATAAACTGCTTGATTCGCATTCGTGAAATTACGGTATACCTCATTTAAAAGAGAACACCTAGCCGAAAGTATTCCACATTTAGGATGTTCACTTTCGCGTCCCTGATAGCTGTTTATCTCGCATGCTAAGTCGTGCGCAATTGAGAGGGTAGCCTTTGACTGGTCACGTTTAAATCGCAGGAGAGATAGACGCGATTCGACATTTTGCCTCGTGGTTGTTCCTGTCTCAGGCATGATTGCATAAAACAATCGAAATTACAAAAAATACACTAGGCCCTATTGATTTACAAAGATTCCCGGGTTTCGGCACCAAAAATTGTACGCACACGGGGCCGCTAGTCCCAAACTTGCCACTTCTAAATCTAAATGACCGGGACGGACCTTACACACACGTACTGGAATTAAATAATAGACAGGAAAGGGGAAATCAATAGAGGAAAGAAAATTATAATAATGGAAAGAACGGGGGAAGAAAGGAGGTAAGGAAAGGAATTAACACTCACTCCCGTCCGTTGCTTGTGGGTCTCCGTCAGCTGACGCGCACTGGCGTGAATTAGACCGATGAATCTCTCTGACCACACCACCTTGGTCGGAGCACTTCGATGAACTGGGTGAAAACTACGGCGATATCTCGCCCTAGAAACAAAAAAACAAAAACGAAACGAAAAAAGGGAAGCAGACGGGAATATGAATAGGGAGGGAGGTTTAAACAGAAAAGAAAAGAATCTGGGCGAAAATAAGGAATAGAAGAAGGAAATAAAACAAATCCGTCCCGGCCTAAACATGCGTAATCCATTATTTTGTAGAAATCACAGTTCCACACTTTCAATTAAGTTTTGGTTGGTAACAACTCAAAGAAAATACTTGCAAAAAAAGAAATTTTTCACAGAATATTGATTAATCTAACCTAGGTATCGGAAACATGTATGTACTATTACCAAGGCAATCATTACCATGACAATTTCACAAGTTGCCGAAACCTAGATAGGCTTAATAAATACTGCCTGTACAAATTTGAAAGGATTTTATATAAGATTTTATTTGCACCTCAATTCCATAATTTGACGGCTGATACTGCTACATTTTTTCAAAGTTCTGTTATAACAATATATATCAGTCGCTACCTCCAAGGTCACACCTGATACCATCAAATTTATTTCATATGTTCACCCGTTTCCTGTTCCGGGAAAAAACCTGCACCTTAAAGATCGAAGAAATGAAAAATATTGTTATTCTGAAAAGGAATGACGACGATGCTAGGGTAGTCTTACAATTCAGTTGATGCGTTACGAGTAACTTGAGAATATACGGCACTCATTACTCCATTCAGAAAAAAATTGACCAGCTGTTTGCGTAGGCCGACAGAAGCCAGGTGAAAAAAAATCCTCCAAGGACTTTTGATGGCACTTGAGCAGCAAGAAGCGAGAGAGCACGGGAAAACTATTTTCACCACGCTCAACAGTCACGACAGCCAATGAGGGGGAGGTTAATTGAACAGCAATCTCTCACAATGGATTAAAAATATAAACGTGAAAATAAGTCCTGGTGAGCTTGATTTGCGAGACAGAAGAGTGAAGGGGAAATAATAAAGAGAGGCAGGGAAAGAAGCCCTCGTGAAGTAAAACCAAGGCAAAAAAAGCTTTAAAATTCAAGAAAACACGAGTAGTTTACCTGTCGCTGAGCATTAACACTGGAAAAATAAAATCCTTAAATTTAAACTTTTTTTCCTCCCAGAAGCCAACACAAGGACCATGTAGATACCTAAAAAAGAGAAGCAGTATGGAAGAGCAATGTAGCAGGGAGAGCAAGCGTGAGAAAAACTATGAGATATTATGTTAGCCTCCCATTCCCTGTATTCCAGGAAACACATTTTTTTATCAATTGAGTGGGACGGAGAAACATATTACTCTAGCCTGTAAACCACAAATAGAAAATGAAACGTTCAATATAAACAGAGATTGTCAAACAGATACTTATCCGGTTTCTACTCCCGGGATTCTAGTTTAAAAATTCTTAATGGAGAGTTTCAACTGATTTCAGGGATTGATAAAATAAATATTTAGCATCAAAAGAAGAGCTTGACAGATTTTAATGAGAAATTCCAGAAATTGAAATAACTTTAAGCTCCGTCCCATTCAAATATGCTTCATCCGATATTCAATTCAGCGCTGTACTGAAGAACCTGTGCTCAAAAATAAATGTTTACATTTATAAAACTATTTCAACCTGACAAATAGTAATACCGAGCCTGGATCTCCTCTCTTACAGCCAAACTCCTAGCACGACTTGATTCTTATGATTCAGCGAAAATGCGAAGACATTAGCACAAATAGAGAATGGAAGGGTGTCCAATATCAGTGATACCTACGTTTGAACATCAATCATGGCAAAGCTGTTTTTCTAAGGTAAACATTTCCAAAATATATTATTAGTAACCATGAACGTACAATTGTAGTAACATTCTTCCAAAAATTATTATCAATTTCATGCGCTGGAAACAGAGTTAAGCATCAATTTTTATACGGTAGTAGTAGCCATCTGCGTATCATAAGGAAAAAGGACCTTTTTAATAGAATAATTTTAAGTACCAATAAAGGCGTTAGAATGTGCACTCTCCAGCGTATATATAACAATGATGAATTGACAAGAAGAAAACACCAAGGCTCTCTCATGAACCCAGCTCCTCAAGAGGGGTCTTTGTTCTGGAAGAAGTAAACATCGTCGATTTTCGCAATGGTGGAGTTCTTAGATCACGACTGAGCAAATACAGAGTGATTTATTTAGAGAAACACAAGGTTCATCTCATTCATGAAGCGAACAATTGGCAGGTAAGCTTTAATTAAAAATTATTCCAAATTGTCAGTGAAAGCAATAGAATTTTGACTACTATGCATGACTTTCCTGGATGACCGAAATGCATGCATAGGAGTTCAAATTTCTATGCATTTATTGACGATTTGGATTAATCTTTAATTTAAACAAGGTCCATTGATGCACGACCATGGACATCTCGATACCATTGACGATCGGAGGCTAGGTTATTTCATGAGGAAGTCCCCAAATTCCTCTTTTTCGTTTTCGGTATAGTACACACTTAGCAACCTTTTCATGCCATAGTCGTTTTCACCTCTAAAATATGCAATCAATCTTGAATAGCGATAAAGAATTCCATGTGAATCAATTTGTAAAGGCCTTCGACAAGTGAAAGAACTTCGAACGGGACCAAGAGCGTTTGCGCAAGCGCCAAAATCGAAACGAGACACAAATGGGAAGTGAATGGATTCATTACAAGATTGTATCCAATGCTGAGCATTCTTGTCAAAGTTGTGATTTCACCGATGAAAATAAGCAGCGCGTAACGCGCTCCAGAGGCAGAAACGGGGGGAAATCGTATTAACCGCTCTAGACGTAAGATCATGAAAGGACACTGTGCCACATCTATCTATTTGAGGTGCTTTTGTATAAATTTGAGCTAAAAATTAAGGTAAAAATCTAAGTTCTCTTTCTTTCTTTCTTTAAAAACAAAAATCACAAAAATCAAAAATCTTTAAAAACAAAAGAATTAATTTTATTGCACAGTTTTCAAAAAGTATTTCCCCAGAGATAAATATACTATGTAGAGTAAACATTGTTTCCTCTATTAATAAAAAATCATGCAGTGTAGGGTTTAGCCGGTGTCCCGCGGGAAATGTTTTCGTCAATTAATTCATGAGCAATTTATGAAAGCACTCAAGAGGCGGACTGCGCATGCGCATACCAATATTCCGTGAATTTCATGAAATTAGGGAACTCTGAAAATTCTTGAGGAAACGGGGCCACTGATTGGTTTTGATCTGCAAGCATGTGATTCTACCTTACCCTTGCTAGAGACTACTTGGACTACTTAAGAAGGAAACCTCATTGAAATATGCCATTTTTATCACCGATTGAAATATGGTAAATAAGTTAGTATTATACGCATCGTATATATGAGCGAATTGATGATATTATTTCAACGGCAGGAGCATAATTATTTTGTTAAAAAATCTTTTGTTAAATGATCCGTTGTAATTAGATCAATAAATCTCACATTATCGTCAGGGAACTGATGCGTTGGTATTTATGCGCACATCATCTTGAGCCAGGATGTTTTTTATGCAAGTCATTCAGTTGCTGCCTAAGGCTATTATTTTCCTTCTAATTACTATACTTGCGCTCGTAGGCTCTGAGCAAAATTCTTCATTCTTTGTATCTTCTCTCATTTTCTCTTTTCGTACAGATCATGCACTGTAGAATCTTGAAAACAAAAAATGCTTGTTAAGGCCGACACCCGGTCAGCACCGAATTCATTTTTGCTGCTTGTGTCATTCCGACTCATGCACGGCCATGAGACTTGTCTCATGAATTTGGATTTCTAGAATGAATTAACGAAGAAAATTACCGGGGTAAAAGTGATTTACTTAGCTGCAAAAATGGCAGCAAGAGAGTACTTAGAGCCTAATACTCCGTCTGTCGGATGGTACGTCAAACTGTGGTCCCCTCGGCGCCCTTTGTAAAGATGCAGGGTATCGCCGACGCCGGTTTTCTCTCCACCCTTCAAGAATCTTCAAAATAATCCTTTCATTGCTTGCATCCTCAATTGCGCCATTTATCTGAGCTGTCAGTTGTCTTCCCAAATTAACAATCAACGGTACAACCAAGCAAAGTGCATGTGGGTGAAAATTCAACCCACACCACATATACTCACCCTTGAAATGGCTTGCAGGGTACCACGTAGATGTAAATGAGCTGCCTCCTAAGCCCTTATAACAAGTCTCCACTAATGACGCGTGGGTACCAGCATGACTACGCCTGTGGGCCGAAATCGCAGTGGAAAATGCAATGGGAATGCACATCTGTACGGCTGTAATATTTAATTCTTAGCACTAGAAAATCACAGCGGTTGGCGCCGGTACCGTGGGGTAGGAGACCGCAAAGATGGAGTGCGATAGTGAAAAAGGGGCAAAAAAATGGAGAAGGGCGCTATATAACTCTTCTTAATACACACTGAAGTCTCATTTGCTGTTGATAACATTGCTGTTATTGCAAAGGTGTCACAGTCACAGGAATTCTATTAGTCTTCTCGAGTCTTCCACCAGGTCAGCTATTTGGTTGCCGACGTTTCGATGACTGCCTCCGCCATCGTCTTCAGGGTTAACCCGGCTAGAGGATCCAGGGATAGCCCTAAAGACGATGGCGGAGGCAGTCATCGAAACGTTCGAAACCGAGCACCTACCTAGTGGAAGACTCTATAAGACTTCACTCACAGCATACGCCGGGAAAGAACAAAACCCTATGGCGGGAATTTAATTTCGATTGAAGTTAATTGCTTGCTTTTCAAGTGGGACTGGAAAAAAATGGAGATGACGTTTTGCTTAGTTCTAAAAGCCATTCCTCCATTACAGTTGGCATAGACTTTACTCTAGCTTACGTTTCCGGTGGTCTCGTTTGATTCTCATCAAATTTAGTTAAAATTCACAGAACATGCGATGTTATGGTCGGCCACGCTTAGTCGGCACCAAATCCTTCTCATACCTCACCCCTATTCTTCGCCTTTGCCTTTGCGTAGTCGGTAGTGGGAACGAACATAAATTATCACGACGATGGGGAAAATACGGACCTGTCTATGTGACCGCGTGACATCTGGGCTGATCGCAAATGAAGGAAATTCAAATTTTATTACATTCGTAATAAATGTCCCTTACAATATAAAAAAGATATGTCATGCTCTTGCTCATTCCAAGGTTACGCATGGTAATATTTGCTGGGGCGATGCATACATGAACACCATAAAACTTAAAACATGCACTGACATTTCAGGAAAAATAATGAAAATTATTGCGTCAAAAGACTGCTTAATGTCAATTGCTTCCTCGTATCCATTATTTGTATGTCTCGGTATGTTATCGCATAGATGGTATGTTTCTAAGGTTCTGCGAATATGTTCTGCCAAAGTGGAAATATGCCTGTTTCCGGATGCAAATGTCAATATAGCCTAAGAAATGATTTTTTTTACATATTGCCCAAGCCAAGATTTGCTTTGTATAAAAGATCATTCCTGTATACATGACCTAATAATTAAATCTATTGTCTAAAATAATTTAAAGATGCAAATGTGGAAAAATATTATTTTAAATTATCAAAGAATGGTGCGACCTCGTGTTCTAGGTTTTCAGATATCTCGCAAAGATATATAATAGCAACATTGAAACTTATCGCGTGATAAAAATAAGCGTTTGTAGTTTTACTGATTATGAATAATCGAAAAAAAAGTTCAGCCCCATATTTCCAAATATTGCCGTAAACAATGTTGCTTTTTTCGAACACTTCCGTATTTCGAAGCTAACATTTCGGCATATATCTGTTTAGAATCGGTTTTTTGACATTTTTGATATGTTTTACCATGTTTCTGCCGTTTTCAAAAGTAGGAGTCACGAGAAAATGCTTTTGAGTGAGTTATGACACCTCAAAAACGGGCAAATGACGCATGCGCGCGCTATTTTGAACGGCTCCATAGCAACCAACAATCGCAATCAAACGGATTAATTGCGTTATCAATTGAGTGATCAATCCTTTAACTGTTGAAAGACTCGATTTTGCTTGCATTGTCTCTACCAGCGTCGAGCAGCAATTCATCGCGCGAGACCCCACATGACTTAATATTCGAATTTTTGGATACATTCAAAGGTGAATATCTCCGCCTTCATTGAGAATACTTATCGGCATATGTCATACAGTTTTACAGGCCTATTTATGGTGGGAATATAAAAAAAATCGGCGTGGGTCGAGCACACCACATTGGCTCAACTCGCGTGGTATTGCCCATGTATGTGATGTACTAGAAATTGAAGCAAATAAATTATCATTTTAAGATATCATTTAGCAGATCAAAATAAGAAAATAATTCAATTGGACATGTGTACGAAAACGCACCATTACCCAGCTATGTCTGTATGTGTTTTTCACTGAAACCACACTAAATAAAAACCTAACTATGACACAGACTTGACATTTGGTGTAGATGTTAATGGCAGTATTTAAAACTAGCCTGCGATATTTAATTAGATGAAACTTTTTATTATAAATTAGAACTTGGAGATGTGTAACCTGCCGCTGCAGTGACAAGAACGGTACGGAATCAAGAGAACGTTCCTCCACATCTGAGATCCAACAGGAGCAAGTGACTGATGCGGTCATCACAAAAGAAGACATTCAACAGATTAAAAACAGCCTCAACTTCTTATCTGATAAGTACGATGATTTTTTTTTTAGTATTAAGGACCTGAGGAACACTGTCAGTGATCTAACAAGTACGGTCAGTGATCTTAGGAATCAGCTTCAGGTGAAGGACACATTAATAGAAGATCTCCAAAAAAAGATAATTGTCCTAGAACAAAAGCAATTAGATAAACAAATTGAAGTAATTGGTATCCATACTAATGATAGTGATGGTAAGGAAGAGCTGACTAAAAAAGTTATTGAGCTAGCAAATAATATTAATGTTACAGTTGATAAAAATTCCATTTCTGACATATATGTTCTTCCTAATAAACAAGGAAAACTTATTGTTGAGTTTTCTAATAAGGCTGTAAAACATTCTTTATTAGCACAAAAAAAGAATTTAAAAAATGCTGAAACGAGAAAAAAATATCCAGACTCTAAAGTGTATATAAATGAAAGCCTGACATATTTCTATCGGAATCTATTGTGGCAGGCTAAGACTAAGGCAAAAGAACTAAATTATAAATTTGTATGGTACAAAAGTGGTAAAGTTCTTGTCAGGAAAAGTGAAAACGCACAAATAATGAAGTTGCTAAGTGAGAAAGATCTAATCAAATTGGTGTAATAATATACTCTAATTTCAATCTTAAATCTTTAACAGGTGATTAGCTTCTTCATTTATATTACTTAGGTGCTACTGGATTTGAAACTATGGATCCTTTTAATACAATATGTCATAATAGCAAGTGCAAATCGTATAAGAAAGTGTCGAGCCTTATAAAGTATCTCCCTGTTCCAAATGAAGGGTTTTCACTCTATCACCTAAATATTAGATCATTAAAAACAAATTGGGATGAACTGGTTGCTCTACACCATAAGATAAATACAAATGGTCAAGTTTTAGGTTTCTCTCTCTCTGAGGTAAATATTAAAGAGACTGAACTCAGTCCTTTTAACTTCAGTGGGTATACTCTCTTCCATAAACTAAGATCTAGTCACAGGGGAGGAGGAATCATTTTCTATCTTAAAGAGGGCATACCTGGTTTAGAAATTGATGCTGTAATAAAAGAATGTGAATCACTCATAATTCTAACTAACTTTTACAAATATGATGTCCTAATTATAAACATTTATAGGCCACCCCACAAAAACAAAAATGATTTCCTAATTAGCTTAGAGGAATTCATAAAAGGAAGACATGAGAAACATATCATCCTGATAGGAGACTTCAATTTAAATTTGAAAGCTACAAGGGACAACGCTGTGATTACATACAAGGATTTGTTAGCTAACAATGGTTTTATGGCATGTATCAACAAATTTTCTAGAGTTGAAATTAAAAACAATAAGGTTTCAAAATCTTGCTTAGATCATATCAATGTTAAGGGTTTCCATGATAATGTCAATAGTTTCATTCTTAAAACATATATCTCCGACCACTATCCTGTTGGCATTAACTGTTACATCTCACAACCACTCGGTCACACTTCTGATAGGAGTACCAATACTTCCTACATATGCTGCAAAAAGGTGAGCCAGATGTTGGAAAGAGTGGATTGGTTGACACTGGTGAACCATGATGACCCGGATTACATATACCATGAATTGCTAAAAAATTTCAACGTTATATACACTAAATCAACAGTTAAAAAATCACAATACACTGGAAATAATTCATTCCAAAAGCCTTGGGTTACGGAGGTCATTTATTCAGCAATTAAGAAAAGAGATATTTTGTACAGAAGGTGGAAATCAAACACATCTAATGAGATATATAAACAATATTACAAAGCACAAAGAAACAAAGTGAACTCATTACTCAGGAGGCAAAAAAGAGATTACTACCAAAAGCAATTTATGCAAACAAAAAATAGCATTAGGAATACTTGGCAATTACTGAACAATATAAGAGGAGTACGTGAAAAGCAATCACTTGATTCACATATAATTAAAAACTTCAGGAAAACCATGAATGACGATGATATCTGTGAAGCATTCGCTAATCAATTCACTGAAAATATTGAAAAAATATTACCTAACTCTTCTCATTTTCTTCTCAATAATGAGCCACACAGGAATTTCAATACCATTTCCTTGAGTCCAGCAACTCCTAGGGATGTGTTTAACATTGTAAGAAATATGAAAAATAAATGCCCAGGTCATGATAACATTCGAATCAAAGATCTATCCTCTCAAGCTATATCTACCGTAATTGCACACTGGATTAACTTAAATATTGAACATGGCACAATGCAATCAAATCTTAAAGTAGCTAATGTCAGACCCATATATAAGGAAGGGAAAAAGAGTGACACTAACTGCTATCGTCCTATCTCCATTCTTCCATCTTTAGATAAGATCATAGAACGCTACGTCGCAGATCAACTAATTCACTTTTTCAAGAAATACAACATAATAACACCAAACCAATACGGATATCAACACCACAAAAGCACTAAAATGTTACTTGAGGACTTTAGCGAGAACGTTCGCTCTAAACTAAACAAAAACTACTCCGTACTCGCAGTCTTTATCGACTTCCGAAAAGGCTTCGATACTATCGATATTCACATACTATTGAACAAGTTGGAACGGGCTGGTATACGTGGACCGCCGATGAACTGGATAAAATCCTACCTTACAAATAGAAAACTAACTGTAAAAATTCTCGATCACTCCAGTGGAATGAAAACTATCCAATCTGGAGTTCCCCAGGGTTCAATATTAGGACCAATTCTGTTTCTAATATATATAAATGACATCGTTCAACATATTAGAAACTGCAAGATTTTTATGTATGCAGACGACATTGCATTACTATCCACAAGCAGATGTTTTGAGGTGGCCCAGCGAAAATTAAAAAAACGATTTGTATTCCTTGCAATTATGGTGTCACGATAATAAAATAATTATTAACAATAATAAGACATACTCCTTGCAGTTTTTAAATGTGAAGGAAAAAAGGCAAACCTTAGACCTCACACTACACACACACCTTTGTTTACACTCCAACCAGGGTGGCCAACCGAAAAATTCGTGCAATAAGTACTTTTCGTGTGCAAAAATTACCCAAGTTAAACACCTAAAATACTTGGGAATAGTTTTAGATGAAAAATGTAGTTTTAGTAATCATATAACCTATATATGTGACAAACTAAGGTGTATTTTGTTTCAAATGTCGTACCTAAAGCACTATTTGCCTCATGAGTTGAAAAAATTAATGTATCAAGGCTTAGCTGAGGCCGTAATACGTTATGGTTTGACGATTTGGGGTAGCACAAACTCCACCTTGCTGAATAAGGTTATTACTTTACAAAATAAAATGGTTGCCCATTTGATGGTCAGGGAAAACGATGTGAGAGAAGTATATAAGAATCAGTGTTTGTTACCATTAAAAGAATTGTATAATTATGTGTTAATTTGTGACAACTTTTTTGACAGCAAATTAATAAAGCAACGTGTGATTAATACTGACATGCAACTGCGTCGAATAAATAGGTTGTCTGTACCTAAGTATTTTAACCACCATGGCAAGAGATCTCTTGCACATGTAGTCCCTGGGTTTTTGAACGAATTGCCTATGTCAATGAAGGATATTAATAGCATATCTGCTCTAAAAAAGTCACTGAAAGAGTGGCTCATAGGCTAGCATTGTTGAGCTCCGAAATTGTCCAGAGCGCTGCACAGCAAAAAAAATATTTTTTTAACAAAAGGCACCTGCTGACAAGCCGCTTTGGCTTAGCAGGACCTTAACTGCAATCTTATTATTTTTATTTCTCCATATTTATTTTTTTCCATGTGATTGCAATACAACATGATGATGTAATGATGATGTAATTTTGATTTATTTTTTTTGTGTCATTAGTTGTAAAAAATTAGATAAGATCATGTATTTTACGATGTAAAGTGTGTAATAATTCAAAATAATAATTCAAAATATTACTTTCTAATACACCGTTTAAAAATGGCGGCCAATAAAACATTCTAACCCTTAATATCTTTGCAAAATTTTATTGATACCTTTTGTTTGTTGCATGTGTGCATTAAACTCTGACATTGGTATGAAAATCTGCTGACCAAATTTTTGTTGTAGTAGGTATGCAAATTTCATTGTTACCATTTTATTTGTAAATAAAAGGCGCAACGTTTTCACACTTGCACTTTTTTAATACGACTTCTGTGTGCAAAGATATTAAGGATTAAAACGTTTGATTAACCACCATTTTTAAACGGTGAATCAGAAAATAGTTTAATAACGTAGGGTAGTTTTAATATAGATATTAACAGCTATTCCAATTTTCAAGTCTTAATTTTAGATATTTTTTTTTTATTTTCCGTGGTTTCAGCGAAAAACGCATACAGACAGATATCTGGGTTTCGGTGCGTTTTCGGACACATGTCCAATCGTTTTCTTTTTCTTATTTTGATCTGCTAAATCATATCCTAAAATATTACAGAGTCATTACGAAACACCTCGTATTAGTGACCGAAGACAATATGGCCTCAATGACGTAGCGAGTTGGAGAGAGAGAGGAGAAGGAGTTATAGAAAGTGAGACATTTGGTGAGCGAGAGAGAGAGAGAGACAGAGATGGTGTTCCGAAGTTTGGGAGGGGGTTGGAGAGGCGGGAAAGGAGTGTATAAAGAAGTCAAAAGGGGATTTGGAAGAAGAAAGGGGGTTCGGGGCAGAGGAGCCTTGTGGCCTTTCCTTGTGAAGAAAGGAAGAGGATTTCCACCGACGTGATAGGTGTGCAGCGGGGGGGGGGGGGGGGGGGGGAGTTTGGAGAAAGGGTGAATAAGAGAAATAGCATTGTGGGAATGGTGTGATCTCTCGGGTGAGGGGAAAGATTTAGGGTGCGGGGTAGACGAGGAGAGGAACGGGGCTAAACAAAAGTTTCGGGCGGGGGTGGGGAGGTGGGTCGGATGGAGAGGTTTGAGTGGGAGGGAGAGGGTAGTAGGGCTGGGTTGGGCGTTGTTTTCGGGCGTGGCGCGGGGAGCCGGCTTGAGGCTAGGGCTACGCGATATTGCAAATTATTGACCGTAATACGCCAGAAACATCGCATGCCGATGTCGGAATTCATAAGATTCGATATACAACACTCAGGAGTTGGCGCCTATACGAGTCCACTTGGAAGGTCGACTTAGTCGTGTATAATACCTACTCCTAAACGAGTTCGTCATCGATAGCGGCGGAGTTCGATACTAGCACATGGTAGACATCGTGGTTGTGGAAGCGATTTGGTCAACAAATCATTGGTCGTTCAATCCTACGATTGGTTCCCCTCCATCCTTTAATTTCTTACGCAAGTTCCCTTACTCCCCGGTAGTTCCTCTTATGTACCCTTCTCTTCATATGCTCTCTGTACTTACCCCTTGACCATAATCTTGAGACTTTTCCTTCTATATTTATTTCAATTATATTCTTCACAAGATATAGATTGTATGTGTGGGCGAGGGCCTTCTGGAGCCCCCTGGCACTCAGACCTCTTTGGATCCATTGTGCCGTCCCACATTTAACCTGCCTACCACTTGCAGACAAGAGACAAAAACGCCACGGTCGAGGTATGGAGGAGGGCCATCCCCAACCTTCCCGCGTATGGAAGTACACGTATGGAAGACCTCCCTCCTGCCTTTCCGGTTTGGGGCTTCCCTCCGACCTCCGGGTAGAGGTCTGGAGGAGTGTCACTGTCACCTCTATATTCACCCCCGTAGAGTTTTGGAGGAGGGCCACCCCTCCACTCCCCGTCCGGGCTCAACGTTGCTTGCCCATCTTCTTCACAAACCCATTGTTCCTCAGGGTGTGCCCAATCCATCCGGTTCTTCTTCTCTGTATAGTGCTCCATATGGTCCTTTCCTCTTCTACTCTTATGTTAACATTATCATTTCTTATTTCCTCCTCGCAATTTTTCTTCAGTATTCACCTTCAACACCAAGTTTCAAAATGTAATCAGGTTTTCTTGTTTCCTTTTCAATTGTCCATGAGTCCTATTCATTGAGTGCCAAGTTCCACAAAAATATTTTCTCATACCGGTTTTATCCCTCGCAGTCCAATTTTCTTTGAACACTGCAGTTGCCTTTTATCATGAAAGCTTTCTTAATTTGGGAAAATCTGCGCTTGATGTTCGTTGTACTTCTTCCGCCCCAAGTGATTGTTCTTCCAAGGCAGGTGAAGAAATCCACTTGCTCTAATTTTTTACTCCATAGTGAGACTTCAGCATTCAGCTTTTTTGTTCCACATGGTAGGATTCTAATACTTTTTTTTACTAGTTTTCCTGTTATATTCTTGAAGAACTCGGCCCATTTTGTTCAGTAATATTTAAAAATCATCACAAATTACTGCTGTGACTGCTGAATGGAGAATGTTAACTTCACCTCCGTTGACCGTAACCCCTACGCTATCCGTTACATTGGTTTCCCTTCACTAAAGTTTCAATGTCTTTCGTAGAGCCTGTTGTGGTTGTCTTTTCATCACGAACGCTTCTTTAGCTTAGAATTTCCTTTATCAGCTCTTGACGCGCGATGGAAATCTTTGCTATGTGATATTGCTATGCGATTTGCTATGTGACATGACTTCGCAAGGCGATACTGAAACTCGAACATCGTACAGCCTGACGTGGATGAGGGAGGCTGATGAAGAGAGAGAAAGGTTTTGAGTCGCATTTTATAAGTTAGAGAGAGAGAGAGATAACAGAGAGAAGAGTGTGTGTTGTACGGGGATTGAGGGGTCGGGACGGATCTTCTCGGGGAGTCGTGAGCCACGAACGGGCTTAGCGCGGGATAGAGTGGGATGGTTGGCGAATTTCAAAGGGGGGTGAGCGGAGGAGGGTAGGAGAGGGGTGGAGAGGTGGCTGGGAATATGGCGGGGAAAGGGGCGAAAAAGAGAGACTAAAAGTGGAAAAAGTTGAAAGAGAGCGGTTGGCGGCGGGAGAGGGTGGGGATGTTCTGTGGGCCGGAGGAGTTGTTCCCTCCCCCACACGCCTCCCAACAACGAGAGAGCGAGGCGGTTGAAACCACGGAGAGAGAGAGAGAGAGAGAGAGAGAGAGAGAGAGAGAGAGAGAGAGATGGAGGGAGCATAATGTCACAAACGGGTAACCAGCGACCGGCCGTGTATATCATCACCATTCGCTCTAACTGGCATGCATAGATGTGTTGCACGCACAACATCAAGAAAGTAAATCTCCCTCAAAATTGATTTACATTTTATATAAAACTGATTTACCCAGATTTACTCATGCATTACATTTGCCTTTCTCTAACTTGCATCTCACAGTTGTTAACAGAAATGAAGTTGTTTCATGGAAATATTTCTTGCAAAAAGTACGCGCGCTTTGTGGCACCAAAAACTACGTCACCGGGAACCGGGATGAAAATAATCGCTTTTAATTCGTTTGTGGAAGCCAACGAACAAGTATGATTTGATCTTTCCTGTCGGAATATACATGGAGCAAAGATGCGATACCGTACGGTGACGTCAGAATATTGCGATGCTCTTTTGAGAAAAAGTACTTTTAAAAATGTGTTTGCCTTTCTTAAAGGTAAAGTAATGCCTGCGTCTTAACGTATACACATGTGGATTGTATATTTATTACCGTTTATATACCGTTTGAGCCGTATTGAGATTAATTTACAGGCAATCAATACACGGACCAAATAATCCGGAAAATGCATAGAAAGACTTAACAGGGAGGAAGGAAACTAGCGTTAGATAGGGAAGGATGAAGGGATAAAGTAACCAATCTTAGAATTGAAATACCAATGATGTGCAAAAATTACTCGTGTAAGAGCGTAAGATACAAGGGTATTATCCCTTGATAATGACATGTAAGTGTTGAAACCGGTCGGGGTCCATACCATTAAAAAATTGTGTGGAATTTACAAAGTTTATTTATTTAAATGTAAGATATAAGTTTTTCAGGCTAATATTTCCCCCGGAATCAGGTAGTCGAATTTACTTCGTAACCCTCTGCGATTTCCATGCCCTGGTCAAAGTCGACTTTACCTTCATATCCCAAGCACCCCTACCCCCGCCAACTTCCCGCTACAAGTATCAGAAAACCAGTATCGCCCTTCTTCAGCGTATTTCCACTTCCTTGACTGAGGGAAGACAGGAAAAGAGGCGAGGAAGGAGGAATGTATTGGCGAGGGGCTTGCAGGTAGGCGTAAGGTGGTTTTGGAGTGGGAGAGGAAGGGGTAGATGGCAGCAGCAGCGGCACGCATGAAAGCCACAAAGGATGACGATTCGGAACGACTCCCGGAATTAGAAGAGTCTCAATTCATACGCAGTGTATTTTCCATCTCGTCCGCTCGCGGGGAATATCAACTTCAAAGCAACGTGTGCCGCTACAATTCACTGCGCCGGATAGCCCCCGGAGTCCTATCGGAGTGCAGCCTGGATTTGAACGTCCTTTCGCGCACACACAAGCTTCCCTTCCATCGAGAGTCGTATGAATGGATAGGTAATCCGAGCCTTCAGCTATTTCGGTGAGAATACAAAAGCTTTTTTTTCTCTCTCCGAAGTCACGGCATTATTGCCCGTATGATGCAATGGCAGTGATATCTGCCGTTTCAGCAGGGAGAACCGGAGTTCAAGTCGGATCAGATATAACGAGCTTGTGATGGAAAAACCCTATTCAGTTTGTTTATTGGTGAAAAATGGGGTAGCAAGGATCATGCCTTTCAAAAGTCGTTAGCCTGGTTGGAAAAAATTGAAGGGCGTAAAGATACTTTTCGCAGAGTGGATTGCGCTAAATGCATTCAAGTGGAAATCGACTGAAAAAATACTATTTTTAATAGTAAAATTAGATCAATATAAATAGCTGCTACTTCAAAATCAATTCACTTTTATAAAAAAAAACTTCATAAAAGAACCATAGAGTCAGTTATTCATTTCGTGATTTCTAGGAAATTTCTTAACACAATTCCTTTTCATGCACAAGATGTAATTTTGAAATATATTGCCACTTCACTAATTTCAAGTGCAATACACTCATAGTAATAAATGAGGAAATGACATGATATATTAGCTCTATTTATTTATTTGTGCACAATGTAAATAAATAACATGTCTGGTGGCATGGAATCGCGTTTCATTGATGGTTGAATTACTATTGAAAGTTTATAAATAAGCAGCAGATTATCGTTGAAATCAGATAGACACTGCGTTTTTTCGTGACTTTAATTTTTACGAAGAAGCAATAAATATAAACCTAAAGAGAAAGATAGTACAGAGTTTAAACTGTTTAGGTTCACATACATTTAGGTTAGTCTAAGATATCACAATCAAAATTGAATATATTAAAGCCGATCTTAAGCTATAACAGCCACTTAACCCTGCAGAGTCGATCTCCTCTTACCTCATAAGAAAGGGATGCTTTAAAAATGTACAAATTCCCGGAAATTCAATGCACAGCTCACTTTATCCGAATTCATTAGGTTCCATGATGTCTTCAAGCGAATGCAATTGGAGAAGACGTCAATCGATTAGCAAAAAAAGACCTAGAGTACAGAAATGTTAGCTAATGCGTTCACCGATTAAAAACGAAACTCGTGTCTAATATCCAAAAGGTAAAATCGATGGTCGGCAAGTTTACTTGGTGGAATTTAGACATAGTAATACAAAAATACTTGGTAGTTTCCACAAATTTATTTTCACTCTACCGGCTTCAAACTTTACAGGTCATCATCAGGAGTCCTCCTGATGATGAGCTGTAAAGGTTGAAATCGGTTGAGTGAAAATAAATTTGTGGTATCAACCAATTATTTTTGTATTACTATCCAAAATGTAACCTAGTAGCAACCCACCCCTTTCACTCAAATGAAAAAATCACACGCACATACAAAAACTGCGTGATGGTTGTGACAATTTATGCGTCGTGTACGGGCAATCATCATCATCAATAAATGTCTAAGAATAGGCCGTTTTGCCCGTTCGGCTTCAGGTCGGAAGTGGGACCCATCATCACTTCCTTCGTCGCCCTCAATTTATTTTTTCCAGAAGGTCAGTAATTCAGAAGTCTCCGAAGTAACCTGTTGTTCGACATCCTTAATATATGCTCATACCATTTGCTACGGCATTTTCCCATGGTTTCGGTGATGATTAGCTCGGAGCGAATGCCTTTATTTCGTTTATGGTCGTTCAACGGCTTCCATCCTCGTGATTTACCTTGATCATAATGAACATGTTTCAAAGCAAAATAGCACAGTGGGAGTTCCAATTGATGTTTACATTTTTAAAATTGTCTATGGGCGTATTTCTTTAGTAGTGTAGGTATCAGAAGAGGCAAAATAATTGGAAATATTTTATTACCCAAAAAGAAAATGACAACTATATTGGAAGAAGAAATGAATTGGAAGGATTACAAGGGAGACTAAGAATGGAATACATCAGGCAAGTCGTTAAGGATATCAAAACAAAAACTAATTCAGGAAGTGGTTGGCGGAGAGTGAAGTGGAGAGCTGCAGAAACCAGTATTGGATTGATGATTGCGGATGATGATTTATTATTTTTCCTGAGACAATGCAACCAAGGAAAGAGAAATTATCTACCTGTTCTATTCCTCGAGAGTACAAGGAACTTTGGATTTGATGGCGTAGCGCGAAAGAGCAAATCACATTATCCTATACGGTTTCAAGTATCAATAATACATTCCTATGTCAAATCAAAATGTGCACGGAACGACAATAATTTACGCACGCATTGTACGCAAATGTAAAGGCATTGATACACGAGGAGAAAAAAAATATGATGAAAGAGAAGTTTTTCGTGCGATGATAACTCATCTTCACATGACCGAGAAAGTTGATTAACCTCAAACATCACTCAGTATCAACTTGGAAACTGTGATGCAATGGTTGACAGAGAGGTAAATTAGCAACCTTCGCCTATAGATGAGCTTATGAGACCTTACGTTTGTTTTTCGTTCCGTTGAGCACGGCAACCAAATGCTGTTCACTGCCCTCTGCCACGTGTTTACGAGATTTAAATAATCCCTGTCGACGGTCACCTGGATGACCAAAATTCATGCACAGGAGTCTAATTCCTCTGCTTCTATTGATTATTTGGATTAATCTTTAATCCAAATTTGCTTTTAAATTGGTCTCTTATTGTAATCCACCGCCCGTATTCTCTTGAAAATCTCGACCCGCCTGCTTGCCATTGATTTGTATTTGGACCGAGGAATCAGATAGAAAATAAGTATCATACAATTTTGTGTTTGCACTAGTGATAGTCAAATTCGATTGTTTCGTCGGATACGATAACTTTCTTTACACGGTACGATTTTTAGCTTACCGAATTCATTTTAAATCACAGTTGATACTGATTTTCAGCTTTGAATTAATCATTGTGTAAAAAGGCCCATGCATATTCTCCCATGGATAATTTCACATTTTAACGAGTCATAATGCCTTTTTGTGAGTGTTTTCGCTAAGAAAAAATATAAATTAACCGCTAAGTATGATGAAGTAAAATATGGAGCTATTCTTCAACTTTCCCCACTTCTAATAGCTAATCACAAGTTTGGAAATCTACCGCATTAAAACAAAGTGTCTCCTGTCCAACAAGAAAGCAATGAAAAGTGCTGCTGATGCATTTATCCTATCTAGCAATTCCATTTGCGACTGAAACACACGGTGGAGGAATACAGGATTTAATTCTCCTGCGGTTGAGGAAATGTCGATCATTAGTTTTAGCGTTGCACGATTTATCCAAAGTAATAGAGGTGGAGACGTGAAAATATCATTTTCATTTACTACGCCAGCAAATTCCCCAAACTTCAGTTGGCATGGGCTCATCCCTTCTACGTTTCACTTACCACTGTGACAGCATAAACACCCTCACAAGAATCAAAACTCCCGCCGATACTGCCCTCTTTGGGACACTGACTAAGCTATTTTCTTTACACAATTCCGATGGAACTATGCTATGATAGGCTACTATTTCTAATCCGTTCGGCCTGTAAATGGATCGTGGTTCCAAGAACTAAGTGAACAAGTCGTGGCGAAAGACACTCGCGAAAGCCGGCTGTGGAAAACATCGATGACAATACTTCTATGTGTCGTGTCTTGTACTTGAGAGCGCTCTTCGCGGGTAAAGAGGATATCATTCAACGTTCAAGCGTCCTCTCCACGACGAAGCGATTGTGCCAGAAAGGGAAAAATTACGTTTTCGTGCCGATGGAGGAGAACGAGAGAGTGTTTTGGTATGGCATCAAGAGTAATATTTCACTGATTCATCGAATTTGCATCATTTCACACTCTCAAAAATCATGATGGAAAGGAAAGGAAAAACAATATTAGACAGCAACTTTGGCAGAGAATTTATGATCAAGCGGAAAGCTCTGAAGGTAGGCCCAACACTGATTGCTATTAGCATTTATTCTGAAGCTATTAGAAGAATAACTTAGGTCATGTCACATATGTAAGACATGTGAGTCACATCTACTGTTTACCCCAAAACGACCTATGCATTTAGCTTTCTTTAATGAATAGCTAACTCTTGAAATTAAAGAACCAAACTTCGTGAAAAGTATAATGCTGGCACACTTTTATTGGCAAACTCTAACTCACGAGGGGAAATGACGAAATACATGAAAAAAATAAAAATAAAGCGTAATTAGTGTTTTTTTCATAAGTCATTTCCCTCATTAAGTCAAGCCAGAAAAGTAGTATTTCATCAATGTAGATAGTTTCTCCGACCACAGTGAGATAAATAAATGCCATGCATTAGATCTGGGAGACCTATGAGACACTAACTCTCATTATTTTACCCGTATTTGTTTTGTCTCTCTAACACCTACCATATTCTACGGCATATTAAATGCCATTCCAGAGGGACATATTCAGAAACCAATTTTTTTTGTCCACGCGAAAGCGCGGCACTATAAAAACGGCAGTAGGTGATTATGGGTCTGAAAGGGACTAATTAAAAATTTGGTTTCAATTGGGAAACATTTTCGTTAAAATACCGTAATGCATATTTAAACTTTTTGAAAAAGTTATTGCAAGTGAGTTATAACCAGTATCGGATAATATTCCATATATTTAGAGACTGCTTTGTTAGTTTTGTCAAGTTTTAATAGTTAGATGTATGGGATTCCAAATTCTTATATGACGGCGATAAAACGTTAGTGATACTGGCCTTCGATATGGTCAAAACAATATATATTAACCCAATTACCGCTATAAACAATAATAGTGGTTAGAATAACTGAAACCACAACATCGTTTGTATACATTTTAATATCTTGAAGTATGGCTGACACGAGTGTTATTGACTGCCTGGGGGAACATTTGCCCAGGATGGAGTGTTTGAGGGATGAATTAAGCCGGCGTAATGATTTGCCTTCACATAAATATAGGAATCCGGGATGATTTCCGAGTGATTACTTTGGGAAAAAAGTTCATTTTATATGCCGTCAACTAAATTTCTGTTTAATCAAACCAAGGCCTAATTTGAATTCGGTAAACGCCACTGAATCTCAGATAATCCACCGTTGAGTGGGAATAATCATGTAAGTTCTTCTTTCATTTTAGTAATTCTCGATCAATACGTAGTATGAATACGGTGGATGTTAGAAGAAAAAGTATTTTTTTTTCACAGACTGAGAAGAAAATATTAGCAAAGTAAACGCTCGGTCATTTCATAATGGGTCATTAATATTCACCGAAATATGCGCTGAAGTTAACAAGAAAAATCACTGCCTTCCGCTTTCACGTACAACCCGTCAAGGGGTAAGGAGGCAAATTCAGGCCAAGAGCTCGGAAAGGATGTGACAAACAGCCCTAGTGGAGCTAAATAACGTTTACGTGACGTCGACGAGGCTTGGAAAAATACGGACCACCTAAGTGGAGCTCGCTCAGAAGAAACGTTGTGAGTCACATGGCCTTGGCTGAGAAAACACCATTTAGAAATAGAGACAACTTTTATTGTTCTGGGAACAAAGTCCCTTGGAATATAAATTCAAAATACATGCCACCATGTGGTAATTAATACAACAAATAAATACGAAAAATGGCATAAATCTGTGGTAACTAATTCTGCTAGAGGGCTAAGACAAAGCAATTGTCACGTTTACAACACCAAAATGTAAATACTAATCAGCCAGGACACTGAATGAAACAAATTATCAGAAAATAATAAATAATGATAGCAACAACTTACAGATAGTATTCCTTATACAATAAGACTGTGAGGTTCAACACATAAGGAGAAAAACGATCATCCAGGGCACTGATGGAAATTATTAACCAAAAGATAGCTAATAATCCAAATTACTAATGCAAATGACAAATATGGGAATGCACGGGTATATAACTGACGCGGTTTCCAAATTGGGTTCGAGTAGGTCAGTAGCACGGTAGCGTAATGTGCGCTTCCATTCAAGTTTGGCATAGCTGAGAAAAAACAAAGTATGAATAAAAAATACAAATAACAAATATCATTCGATTATTTCAAGTAAGAAATGTGGTGTTCAGTACATTGAGGGAAGAAATTAATCAGTCATACTCCTTTTGAACTCTGAGACATTCCTGGATAATTGAATGTTATTTGACAAGGAGTTCCACAATTTACAAGAGGAGATATATAACGATTTTCCACATTTTGTTGATTGGTATTTGAGGACGTGGTTTAGAAAATGATGTAGAGATAGATTTTTGTCCGAGCAAAGGAAGAGAATCGCTTGAATGATGGAGATCAAATTTGTTGGAGAGAACTACTAGTGATAAAGTCTAGGAAGAAGTGGAAAGAATGCCTGCTCCATGACATCTCTGAAATGTGGAGGAGACAAACGTCTCACACAATGGAGCAAAGCAATGATGAAAGGAGCAACAACTCGGAGGAATTACCGAGCATGACCATGGAGTGGAGTGAATTAATAAAACTATAAAATATGTCAAAATACGTAATTATGAAGGATTTGAGCAGTCGACATAAAAGAGAAGGAATATAGTGGAGAGATACATGAAACTAATCTTCGGACTGATTACTACTGATAATGATGACTATGAAAGGAAGATACTAGAACAAAATGCAGATTCAGGGGTGATGTGGTGGACCCGTTCCATAATGACAGAAGCAAAACAAACGCAATTTTCCACTAATAAAAGATTTAATATCATTTAGTTTCGATGTTGAAGATGATGACTTGAAGATGATGTAGTAATATCAAAACAAGTTGTATTATATCTTTCATTGGTGGAAAACATAAGTCTTTCGCTTCTGCCATTTATGTCAAAACATGTTTATTTCCTTCTAAATTTAGTGCTCGGCGGTATTTCAATTAGTAAAATTTAACTTAATTTAGAAAAAATGCATTGGCACAATGTGTGCCTAACCGTTTGCCTCTCTGACACATCCAGGGTTCATGGGTACATAGAGCAGGGGTTCTCAACTCGTAGGGATTTTGCTCATGGGATAAAATATAGGGGGGAGAGTAGGAAGGGGGAATTGGGACTACTATTCTCCAAAGTGTGATGTTCTGTAGATAATGTAAAATCTGTAACACTGCTTCATGTTTTAATTTATTCTTCTATTACAAATCATATTAAAGTTACCAATAAACTTATAATATGAAATCGATTGTTAAACATGCAAATTATTTTCATTTGCAGAATTTAATTATTATGTCCATAATAATTTACACCGAGAAGAGGGAATGATTTTCTGAACTCTGGTGAAAGGGGTGAAATGAGCAATAAGGTTTAGAATCACTGTTCTAGACGGTGACTTTCCACTGCGTATATGCATGTGACCACTAAACGATCAAAGTTAAAAACATTATTAGATTAATACAATGTGATGTAATTGAGGACAAATCATCGTTTCGTAAATTTCATAGACATGGTCAATTCGTAGTGATAAAACTTGGAAAGCTAGGTAAGTTGTCAGATGGGAGTTTAAGATACGGATCCTGAGTCTGTACTGTCCTTAATAGCGTTTACCAAATGAAAAGCTGTCATAATTTCAAAGAAAATAAGTGATAAGTTCCCTCGCAATGAGAGAAATGGGGATTAAAAAAAGGGCTTATTGCAGCACCTTGAGTCCAGATTAACGGGCCGATAACGTGAGTAAAGAGGCTCCCAGGTAATACCATAGTCAAAGCATAATAGTAGGCTGTGCTTACTCTATGGCAATACTTAAAGATTTGCCGAAATAATAGTATATTCATACACTCAGATGGGACTTTAAGATTTGGTTATGTGATGAAAAGGCTACAAAGGGCAATAAGTGCGGATAAATGAATTTACTGGAAAATTGAATTTCCTTAATAAAAATGAATAATACCAATTTATTTAATTTACCATGAGCGAAAAGCAAAATACTGATTCTTATTGTAAGAGTGTATCGACCATAAAGTTTTGGTCATGAGTTAACGAAGAGCACCAGGGGTTAACAATCGTAAGTTTATTCCCGTTTATTCGAAACTTGAATGAGGTTGACGCATTGCTACTGGGATTATTATAATTTTTCCCGTTTGGAGGACACCAATAACGGGAACATGTTACCCGAGAAGATTTTAAGCTACTTTGTTTACTAAACGAAGAGTTTAAATACACGATAAAATTCGAAGAAGAGTTTCTTCGAAATCCTGTAGGATAAGCAGAAGCATATATAGGTTTCTCGGCCCAAGAAGTTAAATTACGAAGTCATAATTGTACAGTAAAACTAAATATAAAAGTTTAAATAAGGCAGATTTATTTAATTAAAAGGAATCGACATGAAACTACACCACTCGGATAAACCGTAGATTTGCATCTATACACCAATTTTATGTCAAAACTCAGTAGATACCTATTAGATTGCGTTTACGGTATAAGAATAAAAAACATACAGAATGAGGGAAATATATGGAAATGAAGCAATCGGTAGCCCCTAAGGTCTGTTTCGGCTCGGTCAGTTTAGCCACGTATTACCTTTGATGAGAATTAAAGAATTTTATTAACTAAAAATAAGTCGGCACTATAAACTGGGTCTTGCCCACAGAGGGGAACGACGCTCACATAGATTTCTTAACGACTGCATAATACATATATTAAAGATTCGGTATCTTGATGGGAAGACGGAAAATGAGCAGGAATTACGCTTATTACACGTTTATTACAAAACATTAAGGTGAGCACTCATAAAAGCCACATAGACCCAAGAACTAGATCAGACACATGGGTGATAATTTCCAAAGACAAATTCAGTCAGCTTTGGCGAAAAATGGCTGAAATTTATCCTGGAATAAAAGAAGTTCTCCAACCACCGACTTCTAGAGGCTGAAGCGGTAATGCACCAAGGGCAGAAAAGTTTTCCCTAAATAATTTACGTATCGAATTTCCACGTTAAACCAATATGTGACACGTGGTGGATAAGCAGTTAACGGACATTAGAAATGAGAGTGCTTGTCTGATTCGAAAATTAAGCAGAAAAGTAAGACCCAATCAACGCAGAGTCCATACGAAAATATTTCTTTTCTATCACAGTGAGGCACATTCTGACAGAATTTCATTTTATCTTAAAGCAAGATTAGCATGTCGAAATTGATTCCTCGCTCAGTAAATTCAGTCAATGTCACTGAAGAGATGAAATAATTGGTGGAGCTCTACAGTTTTATTGCGTGCTATGGGCTCCACTGGCCGTAAAAAGTTAATGCACCAAAACGTGGTAAGGAACAAAAGAGAGGGTTGGAGGTCAAATAAAATAAATAAACCGCACGCCTCCAGATCAATTCATACTCACTCTAAAACACACATGCACCCACATGAAACTCAATTGAGGTCCTTCATTGCATGTAGGAGCCATGAGAAGGAGTAACAATATGTGTATCTGTGCGTGTGTCATCTGAGATTATCCCTATCATGGAAGTTCTTTGCCAAAAGCAGTCTCAGTGAGTGTGAATGAGAATACTCATTTATTGGTGCTCCTTATCTTGGCCCCAACAACTTCGTGAAGGACCTAATTTTGACTTTACTGTGCTAGTTTGCATGTTTTGAAGTAAAAATGACTTGATCTGGTGTGATTTATTTGATTGGTTGACGCCAAACTCTATCTTTGTACTTCACGAAGTCTGGTGCATAGACTTTTTACAGCAGTGGAGTACTGTTCCTTATTTCGTTCACTTAAAATTTTTTTTACGAATTAGCAGTATCCTGAGAGGATACCAGACTTGCGTAGAAACACCGACCCAGCTTAAAATTAGCAGACTGAAATTTAGATTTAATTACACCACGCGCACTATACACCCATAGTGCTCTCCCGACAATTCCATCAAGAGTTTCTGATAGAGTTCTCATCAGGAATGGGTGGATGAAAATACTCATTGTACCTCAGTGCACTTTTTTGGACGAATTGTAGGACACAATGTGGTATCTAGTCTTCAGGGTACCTTAAAACTCCCAATTACTTCTCAGCGAAAAAATATGGGCTGTCCTCCGAGAGGTAGGGCACCAAATCCTTAAGAAATAATTCTTATTTTCTCCGCATATATTTTTTCGCGACATTGTTGTAAGTCTAGCTTGCAAGTAAATGCACCCGACTGAGTAATGATGCGCTCCATAACGAGTAGACTCTTTGGTTGGAGGGTAACCCTTTTGAGAGGGAAAATGAGGGAAGCGGACTCAGAGAAGATCAAGGGCATGATGGGAAGGTAAGACCCATGTATGGAGAGCACAGATGCCATTAGAGACGGCGCCATCAACCGTCCGTCGTGACGTCGATGGAGGGTTCACGAGACCAGTTTCTAAAACATAGTTGGTTCTGGTGCAGCAAAAAAAAAGAGACTTGAAAACAACGTTTACCAGGTTCTTCGTGCCCACTCCGATGACTAAGTAGGGGAAAGCTATTACGCAAATGCACACGAAGCCAATGCAGCATGAGGACTGCCCATTCACGTGCGGCCGCAAGGAGAGCGAAAACACCATTTGAAGCTGAATGCCCATTCTCGCAGGAGAGTGAAGCGGTAGAAACGGGAATTGAGAATCCACTAGTCTCATCACAATCCTGACCACTCAAATTACAGCAATGTTGAGGATATTGCTCATGAAAAAACACGAATTTTCAGAGCCCCATATGATCAAGAGCGTCAGTCACGCCTGTTATGTTGGACTAAAATTTATGCAACGACAGCGATGAAATAATACACCACGGCACTTGGGAGACGAGCGTTAGGCCACTCGTGCACATCCATAAATAATGACACAAAAACGTAAAATCCAAAGATTCTCGCGAAATTGAGCGGAATTTGTACATGATGAAGAAATAACACGTGCAATTTTCCACAAAAATTAAATTCTAACTTCCGACCCGGGTTTCAGTGTTGATACATTCTCTTCAGGTGATTCATATATCAGGTGACACACCATCTTCATTCTCTTAACCTGGCCTGAAGATAGTGTATCAACATTGAAACACGGGTCGGAAGTAAATATTTTATTTTTTGGAAAATTGCACGTCTTATTTCTTCATACAAACCATCACGCCGCTCCCTTTCGTGGTAGGCACAGTCAAGAAAAGCTTGTACTCGGTGATAGGCCTGTAAAGCTGACTCTGCTTTTATAATTTCCTCCGTTCGGCCCCATCCTTGAATGCCGCTTTCGTTTCTATTACATTAATGTATTGCTTCACACACGCTCTCGTATTCCTAATATTTCTTCTCGTGAGAGGCTCTTCCGGCGCATCAATTTCTCGGTCCACCCCGTCCTCTCATTCATTTCACTCTCACGAATCTTGTTTCCTCATTCGACCCTCATCCATTCACTCCACCAACCTACGAAGCACATGTACATGAACAGTGACAATTTTAGAATTTCGCGATCACTGACGGTGATGAAATCAGTCAGAAAAATCGTAGACGTAGAGGTTAGTAAAAAACACTAAATGGAGAGAAATTAAAGGCTGAATTAAGCTTTGAAAATTATTTTACGGTCCTTTACCTCAACAGAAAACCTACTCCACTCGTGCTAACAATATTTCTTTTCCAATGAAAATGTTTATGATTTTCATTCGAGAGTGGAGTTGTAAAGTGCTCGATTACCTACTTGATATTTTTAAGGCTCCTGCTATGGAAGTAATTTCCATATGAAAATTAATCATAAGGCTCAGTCGATTTCGTCCATAGAATCATCAAGTCACTCAGAATGGCTTATCTATGAACCGGGATTATTCCTGAGTGGGTGCTAGTATTGGTTGCTAGTATAGCTCGCTATGGGGCAATTTGGAATTCGGGCCGCGCTTACTCGAGCAAGAAGCGCAGTGCACAGTAATGGTCTATATTAAAGTGCTATTTTCCTCATTCCAAACGGTGAAAATCACGAGTTTTTGCCTTTCTCAACGCAAGAGTAGTGAGGCCCATGCCTTCACGAAAGTTTTCATCAGCCTACAGGGATTATATTGGAGGTTAGCAGGGAAAATGGAGGTAGCAGTCTACTCTGTGTGAAAGGTTGTCCAATTTGCAGGGACTGTTAATGGGGCCTGGTATTTTACACAGTTTCAATGCGGTGACACTGATCGGTGAATCTGTGCTTTTGGCTGCATTTCTATTCCATGATTAAGAGTTTACTTAGTACTTTTGAGTTAGATTTTTCTCCAGACGTGATTGAGACAGTATTTTAGTTTTATTTTTACACTATAATCAAATATAAAATACATGGAATTAGTATAGTGAACCAAGCTAAAATGCTTAGTTTTTAAGATCGAAGTTCTCAGTAACTAACAAAATATACATATTTTAGGCTTCAAATTGACTAATTTGTCCTACTCAGAAAACTCCTTTACAACCGAATTTTTACTCTGCAGTGCTGTAAAACTATTAGAGTGAGTGATGAGTTTTTTGCATTAATGATGAAACATACAAACTGAAAAACCTTATATTTAGATCGTGATCTTAGCATTAACTAGTCTTTATTTGCAGTAACCTTCTGAAGCGCTCAGACGTTACATATTCCATGGAAAATGGTTCCTATTTTTTATAAATATGTGGCAAACGTATTCCTATGAGTTTATGATATTTTTTATTATTAAAAAGACTACATTTTCCTACATAGGTTAAATTTGCTGAATTTTATGAGTCGTGATATCTCGCTTAAACTAACTTAATAAACTAAAACTACGAAAACAACTACGCTACGAAAATAAAACACGGAAAAGGTGGTTCCACCATAAAATGACTCATGTATTTTTATTTATTTTCTGCCTACTTGCAGAAAAACGCGTCCTTAATTTGATATGAAAAACACTATCATACACGTCCTCGCTATTTTATTCCCAACTAACATTACATGGTGCTAAAGACAAAAATGGGTGAAGAATCACTAAAAATGGTACATTTTCTATTTAACATAAATACCATTTTTGCAAAAAAAAAACTTTCAATAAGAAGTTAAACGCCAATAAACTTTCATAAAAATGAATTTAAAAAACATTAATAACTCCTTTTTGATTGCTTTAAAACTGCTGGTAGTTCAGTGTAAATGGCGCTGCAATTGGCTCCTTTGGATGGAGAAAAGTGAAAAATGTATTTTTTCAAACTATCTACACATTTTGTACCATAACTTTCTTTTTTAATAGCTAAGGCATGTCATCAGTGAAAACATTATTTTTCAAACAAGACAAACAAAGAAGTGGAATTAAGTATTAGTATTTGCTTACACACTCGTGGTAGAACCTACTTATTGAAAGAGTCCAAAGATATATCCCGGCCCACGCAAATGGTTTTGAGTATCTCGACCCATGTCGTACATACACTCACAATTATTAAGCATTTCATTATTTTATACCCTATAAAATATTTATCTTGAAAATATCCATCAAGAAATCCGATTGGAATTATCCGGGAGCAGTTGCAGCTTGCCTGCAAGTACGTGCGCAAACGTTAAGAGCATCGGTATCTCCCGATGGTTTTGAATTCCAACACCTAATTGCCTATAAGCTTGACCGCGGCAGGCTTCACTTCATAGAAGTTAATAATATCAGTAATCATTACTAAAGACCACTTAGTACTTTTCTACATCATTTATTATGTACGATGCGTTTCACCACATTACAGCATCGTCAGGTACAGAAGTTTGTCATTAACTATAAATAGCAAACTTCTGTACCTGACGATGCCGTCAAGCGGTGAAACGCGTCGTGTACATAAAAAGTTTTGTAATAAAAGTACTAGTAAGATGTCTTTAATCATGAGTACCCAATTGCCGTATGGAATACTACAATGTTCAGTGTGTTTTTCGAATCGGGAGTTCAATTATAACCGGCCGGGATGAAAAACAATTGTAATGAAAATAGACGATATTACCACTTACTTCCATAATGAGAGATGCCATACGTGAAGGCGATAGGGTACAGTTAAATATTTTCCCATCATTCAATGAAAATTTCCTTGAATGATATTTATCTGAATGATATATATTTCCATTGAATTATCTTTTTATTGTGACATGGTGTCATTTATCTCGGTTACTGAAAGAGTTACCACGTTCAAGCATCTGATACTTTCTTCGTCATTACAAATTGACCCATGGGAAAATGAGCTGAATGCGCGTTCAAAATTTCCCCTCTAAAATGTTTACGCCAAGGGAACAGCACTGATGAATCGCCATATGGCACAAAGGGCTTTACTTTTTATTATCCTTTGTGAGTTGAAAATGTTTCATTTGCATAATAAGTATTATTTGTGAACTAATTATTATTTCAACATTAAAGCCGCTGATATTTAATTAAAGATTTTTACACTATTACGCCTGTCATTATCGTGGCCTATGATCCTCCACTTAACAATATTGATTCGACAGTGTACGCAAATTAATTTTTGCGCCCGTAAAAAAATTCATATTATTTCATATCTGTAAGCGCAAATAAGGGTGACACACTAAATTTTCATGCATGTTGTGTTTCTAATTTCTTAACAAAGAAAATATGCCAAAGAAGTAATATCTTTGATTCATGAAGAAGTAACTGTAAATAATTTTTTATAATTTACAGTTACTTCTTCAGCTAGAAAAATCTGTGAGGGAATTGAAATTAATAATATTTAAGTACTACCAAATCTGTAAATGGATTGACTTAATTCAGCAAATATTAAGTAAGATTACACTAGTAAAGGTAATGGACCGAACTTAAATAAATATCACTTCAACTGGCGACTTTGGGTTGGAATAAAACGACAATTGATCATAGCATGAAGTAAACGAATCAAGGCGGGCATACATCATTGCAATAGTAATGGCGCATACAAACCATTTCCATTTCCTTTATTAACCCGTTATTTTCTACCTGCTGCAAATAATCCTATTTTCGCATTGGGTTGAATTTAGAGAATGTTTGTAAATTACATTAAAATACCAGGGAAAATAGATCATAAATGAACCAGCTGCCAGCTCCTAACAGTCTATGGCTGAAGCACAACAAATTGTAAAGCCAGCTTTGCAACAGATCATTCAATTGTGGTTTTCGTTTCTTGATAGTAAATATTTTATCATATCATTACTTGCTACGGAGAATAGTTACATAAAAAGTAAGCTACATGGCTACAAGTGAGGAATACTCAAGTTCGCAGAGACCTTGACGACCTAGTTTATACACAACCCATTACCCAGAGTAACTCCTCTCGGAAAATTTAAAAGGTTTACCATACCCACGGATAAAGCAGAAGGGTTAAGGATGGAAACTTTTTGCGGTGAACATTATAGTACTTCAAGGAAAATCCTAACTTATAAGACTGCAAGAAACGGCAATGCGGTACTAAAGACAAATTCCAGACGAAGTACTCCCCTCAAAAACTTCCGCCATAGGATTTCAAACTTGAGTCAGCAGCGCAGTCTTTTATAGCCCAGTAAAAACTATTTTGAGTGGTTTCCACGCTAAGCTTTCTTCACCATCCTTGAATACAATGAAAAATAAAATATCCTCGTATGAATGAAATGTTTCCAAATGATCAAGAGTGCAAGGAGAAATAAGACTGAGAAAGTTAGGCCATATATAAAACTGAACAAAACTGCAGAGCACAATATGAAACAGGTGAAAAAAAGAAAATAACGTTCGCGCCGTGATACGACGTTATGAATATAGCGCTGACGATGGCGTCCTGACGACGAAACGTACAAGTTTTCTTTTGTGAGTGTCCTTTTTGCGTGTTTCTGTGTTTGTTTAGTGTATCACTGTTTTATATATATATATATATATATATATATATATATATATATACATTGCAGCGCCGAGAGCTGAACGTTAAGGTTTCATCAGCTTTAAGAAATTCTGCATTCAGCGCTCGCAGTTTTTGAGATCTCGCAGATCTGTGAAGCGAAGGACGATTTTATTTTCCTTCAATGGCTTCCACAACGATTCCTGGGATTTCGCAAAAAAATATAAAATCTTCTCCAACGTAATGGCGAAACGTTTTGAATCTAAAACTGAACGCTTCTTCACTTGATAACTTCTTAAAATACTTCCAACCTTTTTCTTTTCTCTACCCCATCATTTAATTATTTTTCTCGGTGTATCATGTTGTTTACTCTGCATTCGCTGTTTCATGGAATTTCTTTGACTCTTTTTTTTAAGGCAATGTGGCAATATTTAGATTATTACAATATTTCTAAACTCGCATAGTTATCCTATAAACTCTATGAAAGATTGCAAGCTTGAAATAGCGTACAGCATCAAATGTATACTTGTTCCTTTCTCGACTAGAATACCACCAACTAATAAAAAATTCTCGCACTCATTTCCTTTTTAAGTGGAGATAGAGAAATAAACATAAAAGCTTTTGAGATGGGAGAAGCTCAGGGTACATGTCAATAACCATTGCTCTCAAGAGCTCGTGGCAAAGCTCAAGACGGAGCACGAGATTCAATAGGGAGAGCGTAGCAATACTTTTATTCGCTGCTTCTGGATTTGTCCCATCTCCACTGCATTCTGTGAACCGATCCCTCACGGTATTTATTCCAAGTTTTTCACTTTTATGCAGAATGAAAACTTGATGCTACGCCATGCAAAATCATACGAATGCGCGCCTTAAGCGACAGACATTTTGAATGAGTGCAACTCAAAAAAGGGGTTCACATTATAAGGAATTGCTAGAGGTGAATGAGATTTAACTAAGTTCAGCATGATATTTCTGGCAAAACGATAAAATGACACAAATCCCTTTGGGCGCGTTTTATACGTGATTGTGCAAGAAAAATCTTTTTTTTAAATCGGCCTTCAAGATAAAATATTTCGGTTGAATTGACAATGATTGAAAATCATAGTCAAAATTCTAGTAACATCCAGGCATTGTAATTTCTGAGGCTCATTGGATATTTCTCTAGGTCCTTCTTTAGACGAGATCCTCGGAGGATATATTTTCATTTGCGTTTGCAAAGCATCACAAGGATGTCAAATAATATACGAAATATTAAAGGTAACTTTTTGAATAACAAAAATTTCAAAATCATAAGCAATTAGATTCCATATACACCTTTCCTTTTGATAGTACGATAATAAACTTGTGTGTTCAAGAAATTGAACCCAAAATAATGACAACTATCGTCAAATCATGCCTCCCTAATTTCTCCTTAATTTAACATGGAGGTTGAAGTCAATAAAAAAACAATATAAAAGATATTTTGAGACTTATAGAGCATCTTAGAGAGAAAATTTGAAAAAAAACTTGTCTAAACAAACGTAAAACTAACAAGTGAAAATGAAAACACGATTTAATAATAAATAATTTCATAGGGTAGAATTCGATTGTCATCAATGTCACGTGCATGTTGACACTCTTTACTGGAGAACTCCGTTTAATTCAACAAAGAGTTTTAGCGGGAAACTAGAAAGTTAAACCATATAATTCGCAATACGAAATAGAGAACACTAAATAATTTACCTACCAATAAAATATTTATTAAAATAATTAATCATATGGCTGCATTTTATAGTCTCATACAGTTTATAAGTTCATAGCTTATTGATTACCTACATTCAATATATTTACTTAGAGTGGTAATTCTCGTGGTGAATTAATAACTCTTATGACCAGTGATGCACGACTGCTCTCAAAATAATGAGAATTGTTGACAATTCATCAAAAGGATACCTCCAACACCCGATAGAGCAATGAATGTTATTTGAAACTTTGGTAGGAGACGCAAATCTTTTAAGAGCCTACTTTCATGTAATAACTAATGCCATTCCCCAAAATTAACACCTAAGATCTCTTTTATCAGCCAAAACCTGTTATTAAACACAGGTTTAAACACTTTTAGGTCATTTACACTGCGCATGAGTCAGGTGTAACCAGTGTTTTCCAATTTTTGTCATGACAGAGATACGGTGACGCTAACTCTATTTTATACCGAAAGCACTGATTTTAAAATGACTTTGGCTATGCGTTAGGTTATGCGAAATTATCCGTGAAAAAAAACCTTTCGCCTCAAGTGGGATTGCAGACATGTTTTTATCATTGTGACTTTCACGCATCTTTGTATCTCTCTGGTAGGTTACATCCGTTACATTTACACTGCTTTAAACTTGAGTTTAGGGTTTACAAGACAATTGACAAAAAATTAAAATAACAATCAAACGATCTGGCCAAAAAATTCATTTCTGCAGGACATGCATTGCAAGTATTTTCATATACCACTATTACCTTGAATGTCATACACCTTTGTACAATATTCACTTCAAAAATCAAGTCGATCCCTGTGGTAATAAATAGGTCAATATGTCTTTCAAGTCGCAATAATTCAAAACTCATTTTATTTTAATTCACAATTTTTTTATAGACTCAAGGAAAAGTCTAAGTAGTCATTTCTTTGTTTGTCATTTCACTCATGGCATAGAAAAAAAATTGTTCAGAAAAATATATTACTCAAAATAATGTCGAGAAAGTCTCTTTCTACTTAACTCAGTAGTCATGACATTGTGAAAATTATCGAAGGATTAAAGAATAAGGGAAAGGGATTTGATGGAATTAGAATAATTGGCACTAAGGGTCATTGAACTTGTCTCCAGTAGTTACTACGTTAATTTAAATAGTATCAATTAAGGCTTTGTCCGTGATGATATTAAATTGCGAGAAATACACCAATTAATTTAGATAGTTCTTTTTTTGGCTTGAGTAATTAAAGGCCAATATTAATATTGCCTGCAACATTTTGGAGAAATATGTGGTCATTCAACCTAGGAAATTCGTAAAGAAGCATGAAATCATGTCTAGTTTTTAATATGGGTTACAGGAAAGTAAAGGAATATAAGATGTTTCAGAGCGATTAGCATTTAATATTTACTACTAATCTAGATAAAAATAATGTGGTAATCACATTTACGAGCAACAACAAAGCGTTTGATACTGTTAATAATAATATATCGCTAGATGATATGCAATAATTAGGTGTACGAGGTGTAGCCTTGCAATGGTTTAAAAGCTACCCAGAGAACAGAAAATAACAGTAAAGCTGAGTAACAGAAATTAATGAGTAGGGTATAAAATATGGGGTGCCTCAGGGCTCCATTATTGCACCTATGCTGTTTCTTTTATACACCAATGGTATTGTGAAGTGTATTAAATACTGTAAAATCCTGATGAATACAGAGGATATTGTTTTAATTTCAACCCATAAAGACAAATATGGCAATAACTTACATGCAAATGGACTGAACAGCCTGGCTAACTAGTTTAATTATCATGATCACCATTACCTGATTCTAGCAGATCAAAAGTAATGCATATTTTCTCTATTGTGATAAACAAAGTTCCCCTGTACCTCTATCTGTATGAGCAACAATGTCAACACGGGAAATGCCACGTGTCGTCTTGCATTTGCGAGCCGTTGGAGCCAGGGCAACAAAATAAATATCTTGAAGTTATAAAGATACATTTCTTCCGGGTATTACACCGCGTAGGTCCATTGTTCAGGGACGACAGTTTCGCCGGCGTTGCAGTCGGCTTCTTCAGGTCAGTGAAGTGTGGATGCAGAATGTTGGCCGCCTTATATAACTTATCCGTAGGGGTTAGGTCACTCGTGATTGGCTGTTGCTGTTTTTATTTTTCCCGCGCAAAACGCGTTTCCAGGCATTCGCGAGGGAATAGCCATCTTCCCTATTGAAATTGTCTTCATTCTTGCTTATTTCGATGGCCTCCCGTATGAGACGTGGGAAATATCTCCTTTCTTCGGAAATTAGCTTAGCTTCTTCAAAGTTGATGTTGTGGGTAGGGCCCGTCCATGTGTGCTCTGCTATGGCAGAGAGTCGTATTTGTCTGTTCTTAGTTGCCCTTTGATGCTCCATTAGGCGGCACTTGAGGGATCTGGAGGTCTGCCCAATGTAGCTACTCCCACAGTTGCAAGTGACTTCGTACACTCCGCTCTTCGACTGCATAGGTACACGGTCTTTTACTCTGACGAGAAGGCTTCTGGTCTTGGAGACACAAGTAAACCTTGTGACTACATTGCGTTTGCTAAGAGCGCGTGAAATCCTCTCTGTGGTTCCCGCAACATAGGGGATCATGGCGAACGCGGCAGGTTTCGGTCTTTCTTCCGGTGATTGGTCGTCGGTCCTTGTCAGGGCCATATTTATTTTTCTTTCCTCCCTCAGGATCACATCTCGGTGGTAGCCATTCTTCAAGAAAATAAACACTTAATGTGGAAGAGGAATAGCCATGAATATTGTTCACCCAGGTATCACAACAATTATGGAAAAATAGGTAAAATGTTGAAGTTGCTAGGTTGCTGAACAGTTTACTTGAAAATATAAAATACATTAAAAATATGAGTGAAATAAAAGTTAGATTAAGATATCTTAAGGTATCTAAATTCAATGTTATATGCACACCAAAGAAAACTGTTTGCTATGTGAAAAGCAAGAAAATATAATCTATGCGAACTTGGTTGAAAGTTGCCGGCACCTGGGCGGAAACTCATTCATAGGCAGGTCTATTTTGACGAATTGCAGCTCGAGAGGGCTGTGGGTGATAATGGTCATTCTCTAAAGTAGAATGCACCCTCTGAACCCCTCAAGTAATCTCTCCTCCTTTTGCTCCCGTTCTAAGCCTCGAAGTTCCAGGGATTTTCAACCAAGCAATTATGCTATGTGTATCTTGCATTACGCCATAATTTTACACTACCGTGTTGCCTTGTCAATAATTGTATCTTAAAGTAGTTATTAGTATATTTATTTAAAATTATTTGTATATCTGCAGCCATTATAAGTTGTGGAGCCAAAGGTTGAGTTATTCTGACACAATGGACCCTGCCGACAAACATTTTAAGGCTTGGTAGGACCGTTTTATGGGTTAAATATCTATAAATTCTTCTGCAGTGATCTATAAAATTCTGCTATTCCACTATACACAGTAAAAGTGAATAAAAATATTATTATAAATAAAACTATTAACTACTTTTGATTAAAATATACAACAGTTTTTAATAAACTATTAGTATTTGGTACAATAGAATATTACTACAATACTATTTAACACACAATAGTATTTTATTTTAATAGCATTTTTATTTTGTCTCACATAAAATGAATGAAAAAAATATTTTCATATTATGAAAAATGAAAAAAGTATTTCAACCCCATTTTTTTATTTTCATCATCTTTAAAATAGGATCCAAAACGCGAGGATAATAGAACGGCCCCAAGGTTGACCAAACTTTTGTTCAGATGTACCAAATCTTCAAAACCTGCGTAACTGAGCGGTAAGATTCATTTTTTTGTTTTGAAAGTTTATCTGACAGTGTAAGTCAATTCTTTTAAGTCCTCGGCTCTACTAAGGAATTTGTTAGCAAAACCATTCGAGTAGGATATTCACTTAATAATGAGGAAGGAAAGCAGACACTTCTCTACTCTAAATATTCTCACGCACCAAATATAAGACGATTGACTGTCCCACTCCAGCCAGCAAGGAGATAAAAAATTCTTCCCTTGAACTGACACCACCAATTTACGAAATCAATGCGTGAACGACACCGTCTCTTGACACCGTCGCTAAGGCAAATAATGAAAAAAATAAAAAGAAACAAAAGTGTCGAAAACCTTTTTAGCTCCGCCACCACCGTGCTCTCCGGTCTCCCCCTCCGTCCACGCTGATAAAGCAATGCCATACACATGTCCACGTCCCGAAGCCGCAAAAAATGACGCCTTTTTATTCATGATGCATTTGGATGGGACGGTGAAGACGGGTATCGGACGGCTGGCAATCGATACGGAGGCGGCGGGCTGCTTGAGAGGAGAGCGTCAAAGGAGGAGTTGAGGCAACGGATTCCGAGGGTTCGACGGGAATTGAGGGGCGTGGAGATGCTACGTGATCGGAGGAAGCGCGATTTGAAACGGGGGGGATGAGTGGGATGGGAGAGTGACGATTGGCAGCGGCTGTGATTGGCGGAGGGGGATAAAGTATCTCCTCTGGGCGCGGGCGACGACGGATGATTCGAGGAGCGAATGTGAGGGAGGAGGGAGCGAGGTGAAGGCCACGAGGAAGAGATAAACCCTTTTGCCATGATCCACCACGCACACACCCTTTTTAAAAGATAAGATTGCACTGCCACTCTGAGAGCCAACACAAATACTTAATTTCAACATGTCGTTTGTACGTACCATCGAAAAAAGAAAAACTAAGCTACCAAAACATCCACTGCCATGAACGGGGTGGAGTACACTTGTGTGTCACGCGAAATTCGCTTCTTAAGACCCACATTCACTCCTTGATATGCTCCACACACTATCGACGACTTTTCTCATTGCCTCCACACACCAATTCATATCCTCACCTTCCATGCTTCACAAACATTCGGCTCAGACGCACAAAATCATCCACTTCTTCACAACAAATTGTTTCAGATTAGAGCGATATTCCACCGAGGAAAACCCATTCTTCTTGACCGGGATGCGAACCCGAATCCCTCGATTTCGCGCCCAGTGCTTCAGCCAATTTAGCTACCGAGGACCGTCCTCCTCTCCTGTGGATTTCTTTTGAGGGCTTTATAGGAAAAAGTTGTTCTGGACTGTCGAGCTTAGCGCCACAGTTCACGAGGAGAAAGCCAAACGGAACACGTTGCTCTTTTCGCTGTTTTTGACAAATTTTAAGGGTACCGGGACTAGCCACGGTATAACCTTTTATAAGGAGTCACCCGCAAGCGCACATCAGTACGATAATCCACAGAGGAAAAATCAATCCCGGTCAAGGTGTATCCTCAAAATTTGTCAAATTGATTCTGGCTTCACTTGGTGGAACACAGTGATAACAAATAAAACACTTAGTATAGTATTGATACACATTTTGTTAACTCCCGACCAAGGTTTTGACGGGTAACAGTCGGTAACAGGTAACCTTGATAATGACGGAAACCCGTCTAAACCTATGCCGGGAGTAAATAAAATTTGTGTGGACCAATACTATTTTAAGTGATTTTTTTCTTATCCACTTGTTCAATTAATTTATCTTTAACCAGGTATGAAATGTCTCCAATAATTTATCTTTCACCGTCATGACTTATGACTAAGTGTTTTATACATCATAAAAAACATACGCAGCGATAACTTTCGATCATTGCAATTAATAAAACTTCCAATCAACAAATGATAAATGCAAACTTGATTTCAATCATTAGAGACATGACATCATAACGGGCACAATTGTTGCTGATGGTTTTATTAAAATTCCTAAGAAATATCATATAGTTCGATATGTTATTTATCCAGAATAAACGTTAAAATAATGGAATACCATTACTTGGATTAATTATTCCCAAATATGGTTTGCACAGCGATATATTTCGCCCAGGTTGACTATTGGCTCAGCCACCTATTGAATTTTTGAGGCGAAAATATATCTCGCCAACATCAAAATGATATTTGGCTGGCTTTTACTTGTGTTTTTGGTCCAGTCATGCAAGGAACATTCTGATATTAAGAGGTTTCCAATCCATGCACCCAAATGTCACTCGGTACGTGAGCGATTGAGGAAATTTCATTAATCGGACGTTTCCTCGTGACTAGCAATTTCGAGTGTAAGTTGGCATATTCTCACGATAAAAGTTGTTTCCAATGCATTACCGTAGGTTTGAATATTTCGTCAATGCCAGAAATTTAATTCTATGTGCGAGTTTCACATTCATTTCCAGAATAAACTAAACTTATTCTAATTCCCACACTAGTAACACAAACATTATATTTAATAATGACTACATGCTACATAGAATTACAATAAGAAAAGTAGACGCTGATTTATGCAATACGTAGCAATCAAGATAAATGGAGGTTTAAATCTAGTGTTGCCATAAGGGTGAGGTAAAAATTTAGAACATCAATACGCTATAATTTCATAATAATGACATACATATGTATTTTTACATTAAAAATGCGTATATTCAAATGAAAAGTAGATATACTTATCAGGATTTGATAAAGATATTTACAGTTAATCTCTTTTTCAAATCCTTCATTGGAATAAAACAAGCCTGCTAATTAAAAAATTTCGTTCATAAACTACAATCCCTCACGAGTGTAAGGGAAGATCATCGATTCTCTGGAACGTAGAAAGATGAGCGATGTTTGAGGGAAATGTTCGAAAAGCAAAATGATTTGACAGACGAATATAAAGTATGTGGAGTATATTTTCAATACTTTTTATGAAAATCGGATTTTTAGCAAAAAAAAAACAGATAACTATCCGGGATGAATTTGGAAGCCTTATTTCATCTAAAATGTAAGCTGCCATTTACGTTCTCCATTCACTCCATGAAGTAACTCCCCAATGGCGAAGGGAGAACATTGTAAGTAACCTCACTCTCGCTACATGTCATACCTTGCGAGAAATAGTCCTTTGAATCCAGGAAACATTAGATGCCATACATTGAAGGACACATTTCTCGTTCCGGTTCTGTAAAATTCCTATCTACGAATCAATATGTTCGTATTATCACTTACCTCATTTCCGTAGTTTATGGAAGTCATTGATGAATGAATCACAAGAGTCACCCACTCGATGCAAATTTCGCAATAGGACTAGATTTCGACCTATCGCACCTATCCATTCGACATGCTCTTAGTTTTCACCAGGATTAGGTTCAGGGCATAGGTAATGCAATTACTCGCGCATTTTCCTAGCACCTAGTCTTCTCAACCTAATTAACCACTTGCCTAAACCTTGTTTCCCATCCGATCGGGATTCCCCAATATCTTCCCTTCAAGCGGCTGCAAGCTTAATGCACTCGAGCACCCCACACACGGGACAGTATTAATCCCGACGAGAAAAAGCGATTACCAAGCACGGCGCGCCTGACGGTACGCACGTGCGTGCTGAGAATAATCGAAGAGCACCCCTCGCCAACACAACCCCCCCCCCCCAGAAAGATTATCGATTATGCGCCAGGATAGCTTAAATATTTATCGACACTAAATGGCTCTCCATCATTGATCAAAGCTCCCTTTTGCCAACGATAAGGTGGCTCCACATCGGCCAACATCCGACGAATGTGCATTCGGAAGGGTTTTAACCCCTCAACCCTTCCCGGTGGACCCCTACGTGCTCATCGCGGAGAGAAGGAGCTGAAACGATCGGAGGCGTTAGGGGTTTCAAAGAGGTGGCGAGGGAAGGGTGCGAGTTGGACATGAATGGTGTGCTCCTTCCGTCCTTGCCTGCCCTGATGCGCCAGGGTGTCGGCGAAGGAAGGTAAGCTGCGACGATTACCGCCAAGCGTCACGGGCAGGGGCGGCAGGGGCGTTAGTGGTGTGACAAGATGAGAACATAAATATATCACAAATAAAGAAACTTTATATATTTCCACTGATTTAATTTAATGTATGATCGATTTCGTCACATTGACAGCATCATGACCTGATGATATCACCTGAGCCACGAAACCAGCCGTGCATCAACCAGTGAAAATGTACATAGTTTATAGATTTTGTGAACAGTGAATAATCACAAGTTTGATCCATAAAAACTAATTCAAACAAAATTTTGATATATGAATGAAGAACGTCGGGATACATATTCTACTTTTTCCACTGGATAATTTTGCTTGCATTTGGCAATTAAATTCCTTTGATTGTTTTTTGTCGTATTAATATATTTGTAAATGACAGATAGTTCCTCTTATAAATCATCAAAGATGACTACACTGGGAACTTGTGCTACTATTCTGTTTTGAAACGATGAGTGAAGAAGATTCATTTTACTAAATTTTACTTTTATTAATTAAAATATTCACTGGCGTTCTTCATCTCACAGCCAACATACGGATAGTCACATTAACAGCCCTCAACGAGTAAAATAAATTAATATTTTTATCTCGTGGCTGATAAATAGCCATTATATCGGCCAATGAAGCCTAAAATGACTTCCATATCTTTAAATCGGGAGAAGTGGACTTATTATGTGTCGCAAAGCGTTTTGCATAATAGAATCTGAAATTAGACTTACCAACGCAATTATTTAGTTTTTTCACAATATTGGAGAAACCCTTTTCCAAATCGTCACACACCTCGAAAGCATCCAAAAAATATGTACTACTACTCCGATTCTTACATCATAACTCCGAATCTTGAATGAAGGGACAGAGGTTTTGATGCACCAGGGAGCTAATTAGGCCAACGGAAGCTGACTCATATGGAATTAGCGAGTATGCGAGTACAGCGAGCGAGATGCTTCGATATGCATCGGTATTGCATGACATCGTTCTGATTACACATTACTTCCGGTTCCCTCAAGAAATGAATAAAGGAAGTAAACACTGAATGCGGTTATTTCAAGAATCGCCCACTGCGGCAATAATTGCAATTGTAAATCACATTTTGTAGTCCCCCAGGCATTCCTGGATTTTATAAATTCGTATAAAATACATACAGATATATTGTTTAAAATGAAGGAGGAATAATAGGTAATACATAAAATGGACAAATAAAACGTTGGTGTGAATATGCGTGTGTGCATATTTAAAGAGAATTAATCCCGAGAATTTTTATGATTATCATTACTTCTAGAACACCTATAAGTCTTAAATTTCTGTTTTTACTCATGATTAAGTAAAATTTCTAGTACTTTTCTACAAAATGTTATTTGTACGGTTCGCTTCACCGATTTACAGCATCGTGAGGGAACGAAGTTTTTTTTAATTTTCTGTCGGACAAAGTCGAATATGTATCCCAACATTCATCATACGCAATTACATATAATATTTTGTTGGAAATCTTTGTTTCTGGATCTAATCTGTGATAATTCAATGTATAAAAAATTAATAAACGATGCACATTTTCACTGGTTGATGCACGGCTGGTTTCGTGACTCAGGCGATATCATCAGGTGATGTTGTCTATGTGACGAAATCGATCGCACCTTAATTTAAATCAGTGGAGATACATAAAGTACATTTATTTGTGATATAATTATGATCTCCACTTGTCACCATTTACTAACGAGCCGTTCTGCCACCCCTACCCGTGACGCTGGGCAGTAATAATTGGAGCTTACCTTCTTTCGCCGAAACCCTGGCGAAATAAATACATAAATTACTTCTACGAAGTGAAATCTGTCACTGTCAAGTAATTTCTTTCCTTTCTGTTATCAGCCCCCGCTCACGGTCGTGTAGCCAGGATATCACCGGATGCGATGCGATTCTATTGCAGAAACTATGGTACTCGCAGGTCAATTAGGAGCATATTTTCCACGTGAGCGCGAACCGCTCTGGATTACTGCCGCTATCGGCCCCTCCTGCCATTCAAGTAGGTGCTTAATCATCGAAGTGGCAATTTGCGACTTGAAATGCTACCATCATAGAAGTAACTTCCATATTCCAAGTCGCTTATACACATTTCATTGCCTATCATGAGGAGCGTATCGAATTAATAGAGGCGCAATTTTGCCGATCACTGCATATCTTTGCAATAAGTCACGCGTCTTATTCGGTTTCAGAATGTCCTCCACTTGTCAACCATGCAGCGGGGGAAAAGGATTTCGGCGCAAAGTCTCAATTTTCCAACTTGTCATATCGAAAAGGGAGACTAAAAAGACATAATATGCAACACGTTTTGAATTTTAGTTATGGGAAAAAAAAGGATTTGCACGAGGATGGTATGAAGTTAGTACGGAAGATGATGCAATTATTGCCTTTCTTCATTGTTTAATGTCACCAATATCATGCTCCTTCATTATCAAGGGGACAAAATATTCAAAACAATACGTAGAACATATCTATAACAGTCTATATAAAGAGGATGTTGGGGCAAGATCGAGAAATGGATGTTTATGGTAACTTGATGGAATTTCGTGCCCATCACAGAGCAATTTTCCTTGAGCAGTTGAGCGAAATCTGAAATATATTTAGACTTCGAGAGAAATCACGACTCTTGTAATCTTTTTTCTAATTTTCCCACCATGTGTTCTTAATTTAAAACTAATGTTTAGATCTATATTCTGGTAATCAGTTATCAGGCATTACAAGCAAGCTGTATATTGTATTATATTTTTCATGCATTGCTGGTCAGAGTATATTCCAAATGTAGGCTCACACCTTTTGAACAATCAAATACAAAACCATGCACTTTTAGTAAATCAACCAAAACCTAGAAGATGTATGAAAATAAAGGAAAATAGAGTAATTCTTATAACATTTCTGCGTACCTATCCCTTTCAGTACGTAGACTCTTCTGTTCTTCGCCAATTTTCCTAAGTTGATTACGAACGCTTGATTTTTAATAAGTATTACGAATTTTGAGGATACGGAGATTAGCTACGGTGTTACCTTTACCCGTAAGTGCACATACGTGCGAAAATTCGAAAGAGGAAAAATCACTCACCGTGACCGGTACATACTAATAAGTTCTTAAGGTGACTGGAAAGGTAATCGTGGGTCATTGAGCGTACATTTTAATAATTCTTTAAGTCGAAAAATAATTCTTGGACCATATGTCACTTAAGTGCATCTGTTTATGCGTTGTAACTTACCACTAAGGCAGTAATTGAAATGATACAAGAATTATATTTAAAAATGTTTCCTTTATTAAAGCATGCTATGACCTGAACCTTGGGCGGCGTTTTCCAAGCTTGAACAAAATTATATTGAAATATGTTTTTTTCCAATGATGGACTCGGCATCACAATTTGATATTTGTTAGTAACAGTAATCATAATAAAAATGTATTATAATGCGTTTAAAAGAAATCTGAACATGCGTAATCAAACTATTACAAAATGTGTCATGTTCCACAAAGCTACGTGTAAAAATAGCATTGAATTGCCAAAATAAAACATTTTCCGTGATGATAACGAGGGCAGTTGTGCAGTTTCATGCAAATTTGTACGTAAACAAATAACACTCCGACCACCTTAAAATACAAAGTCAAATATTTACTGCTTTTGGTATGTATTTGTATTGATAGCTATGACAGTGACCAGTGGCGACACTGCCGAAAGGAAAGCCAAGTAGGGTGAGGGAGGGGGAGGCATGTCGGGGGGGGGGGCGATGGGTGGGTGGGCGATGGGTGGGTTGGGGCTGGCTTTGCCACGTTCGACGCGTGAGAGGAAGACGACGGTCCCGCGAGAGAGGAGCGGGAAGTGAAAAAGGGATATCTTGAATGAGGTGTGATTTTCGAGCTGGCTTCGCCATGTTTGGCGGCTTGTCAGTTCCGCCGGAGGAGTGGAGGATTTAGTCTTCTTCCATTTTACCCCCCTTCAGATAAAAAAGACTCTTTCGAAACAGCTGCTGCCGGGGGGAGGAAATCCCGATTTGGACGTGAATATGCTGCCTCTTCTGAATGGATGACGTGGCGCTGAGGAAACGGACGACTCTATTTCGGCAGGTCTCGTCGAATACAAATTTCAAATATTGCATGCCCTTATAAATTTTGCGACGCGAGAAACACCATGCATTGCATGGTAAACCTAGCATATCACGTTGTATTCATGTCAAATTATATCGCACATTTCGTGATATCGCTTATCGCATGACATCGGGTATCGCATGGCATCGGGTATCGAGTGAAATCGCATATTGCACGGTATTGCATATATTATGGTATCGAGTGATATCGCGTGATACCACTTATCGCAAGTTGTTCCATTTAATCTAATCGATTTATATCGCATATTTTGGATAGTCAATACCTCAATTTGATAGCATATGACATTCGATGCGTAGCAAAATCGTGCAGCCCTGAATTTCTGCACTGAACTTAATTGACGGGACCAGATATAACCGCACGGCTTTGTCCGGTTCGTATGTTTAAACCACCCGGGGAAGCGAGCCCGACTTATCGACGGTGGCGAAAAACTGATTGATTGTAATGTTCGTTTTCACCAAGCAAAAAAAATTGCAACCAGAGAAGAACCAAAGTTGAAAAAAATCGTTTCATGACCTACTTAAAAAGAGTGTAAGCCTTGGTGTCGTGTGGTTTTTCCTTTTACGAACGCTTCATTAGGCAGCTGCAGGGATCCCAAATATTTCATTATTAAAGCTGACGCCCTAACGTCTCCTGATTTTCACCCATGTAGTGGGGGTTGGTAGTAGTTTATTTCTTGTCATGCGCACATCATAAAAAGGGTAAATACTTTCTTAATACGAGCCCCAGTTCAAACATCTTAAAAAATGAGAGGCTTTCCTTATTCACGCTATAGCTTTACACCCACCATCGCTGAAAAATCGATGAAGTTGACCATGCTAAGCACGCGTTTTAGTTTTTTTCCGTGTTGAATATAAAATTTTCAAGCCACGGTTTGCGTTGTAATTTACGATTGACGCATGATTTCTTTTATAAATTTGAAGAATTCAATGAGAAATAGCCAATCAAACAATTTATACATGAATAAAAATAATTAAACGTTGGTATCGATTTTGAAAACCTCTAAATTACATTTTGAAGTTAAAAAAGGCTGAATCATGCTTTAGTCAAGAGGATGTAAAGAGTTTTCGTTAAGCACAAATACTTATTGCTCCTATTTGAAAAAAAGCAGCGCAAAATAAACACTTGGTTCTATTAAAATCCATCTCATCACCAATTCGGAAATCGTCGCCGGCGAAAACCATCGCCAGAAAACTTTTATGAAAAGAATAAGGCAAAATGTTTTCAAATCATTTATTGGGTCCTATCGCAGGAACCCACGAGAAAAAACGATATCTTTCCTTCAACGGTATTTAATAAGAAAGACGAGTTTAGAAAAGGAATAATGAAAAGTTAACATTTGTAAATGCCCTTAGCACCAGAGCGCCCGGACATTTCCCCCCTAAGTGGTCCTAAAGGCGTTAATTGGATGATTTTTGTTTATTTATTTGCTACTCATAAAAAAGGTAATTGAATTTTAATGTAATATGTTTTGATTTCCTGTAGTACAAATTTATTTATTATAAATATTTAACTATGCTTTTTTTTTAATTGAGGAACAAAGTAGAAAGATATAACTCACATTCTTAAGCATTTTATTCGTACATATTTTATTTGCTTCTTTTAGTTCTTTTTTCATTATGTTTGACCTGAATCTATTGATTGACCAATACATCTTTTCTTAGTTCTTTGCTTTTCCATTTGTAGTAGACATTCTATATTAAGAATATATGCTAGCTAACCCCAAAACTTCTGTACTCGTTACGTACGGAATCACTGGAAACATACATGCATTAAAAATTCCTCTCGCCAAATTAACGACTGTGGACGTTTCGGGTGAACTTCTATGCAATTTATTAATGAATGATCCAACGTCGAAATGGTTTTAATACGTTACAAGTTCACCCAAAAATGATGAAGGCCACAAGGGAACATCATCCATTATTCAAGAATTACAGAAATACAGATATTGAAAAATCAAAAACAGTGAAATACCCGGGCCCAAGAGCTATGGTGTGAAACTTGGCTTCCTTCTTGAATAAACCTACTCAGTTTCATTAGCTACAATCAATTGGCTGAAAAAAATAAATATGAATCCATTAGAATGCCCAACAATCACTAATATTACTTTTCACATGAATATGATGTGGTTTTTTCGTATAGAAGGAAAAGTTAAACCGGGGACTCTTGGTTCCTGCATAAGGAATCTGCCGTATCAAATCAGTCAATAAGTGGACTAAAACGATAAATGGGCACGGCTTTCCCCATACAAATTGTTTTCCTTTGCTTTTCACCATGGGACTTCATTTTATCACCTTCAGCTATTGTTTCATAACTATATTTACGCGCGATAATTCACAGCGAATGATGCCGCAATATCTAAACCACGATCAATTTGAGAGAAATCCATCTGCCATAATTCATTCCTGTTTTGATTCACTAAGCTAGAAGTTTATTGAATTTCTAACAGAGGGCGTAAAATTTCGGTACCAAGCACGACATTTCCAGCTTTTCATTTTCAATGAGCTTTATGAATCGTAGTGCCACACTCAATTAGTAAGCATTACGCCGTTTACTATAAATATTCGGATCCAAGTTGGATGGGGGTACACTTCACGCACCAGAAGATTGTGCTGGCTTGTATGTGACTACTACTGTCAAAACCTCCGTAGAACTTAACGAGTTTAATAGTATTCTTTCGCACGATACAGTATGAGGTGCGAAAAGAAACCTCAAATTCTGATGGGAACTTAAGGGTTCATACCGAAACGATATGTTATCCTTATTTATAAAGCATCACAGACTCTTGACATTTCAACTTTAAATACATCTCTAGCACTCCTGCTGATGCTGCAAACCTATTCAACAGCATCATTATCATTAGTGGTCCATATTTTCTTCAGGATCAATCTCAGTACGACTTGCTACAGCTCTCCATTTAACTATATTTTCAGACAACCATTTCATCGTCTCATCGATATTCCATAATTATTTAGATCATTATTTAATACATCTTTTTACATTCAACAAATTCCAACTGACATATTTTATCTTTGGCCTACCGAGGTGTTGGTGGTCGCAAAAAAATTCATTTTTTCATGTATTTCAAATTTATAAATTATAGATAAATTCAATTATTTTCATCATCACACTGCAATTACAATAATTAATAATAATATAAACCTTGAAAATCTAAATGTTTTCAGAACAATTAAATAGTATTCCAATAATATTTCATAACAAAATAAATAATAATCTACATTCCTCAATATTCATCATATAGGTTTCTTTAAGAAAAGAATCTGATGGCTCCATTCAAAGGCCACTGTGTCCTTTCATCAGTGATGATATTATTAAGTATGGACACACTGTGACGACCGATATCCCCATGGAACAATATTCAGTTTTTGATATTTTATACAAATTAGGAAATACAAATTTATATTCCTCCAAACCTTTAGCGTTTTTTTTCCTGCTAAGAATATTCTGTTTGAGGTATAGCATCACCTCATGTGGTGAATTCGGATTGGTAGATGAATGGTACGGTGCCTTTATGGACCCTTCGTTTTTTAGTGAACGATCGTTGCATACCTTTTCCGATTCATAACTTTCTGCTAATAATGTCTGAAACTTTTATTATCATACTCCGTACATTTTCAAAAGGGATCACATCCCTGATTGAAACTCAGCGTGGAGGGTCGGTGGTCTTCACTTACGTGGAGTTAAATAATTGACTCTATGAGCAAAATAAGCCTGTATAATCCGACCACAGTAATTCAATCAATGACGAGCTATTCAAGACACGCACTAGTCGATGATAGTCATGGTGTTCATGGTCACCTACCAGGTGGCCAGTTTGAGAGAAAGGAGGGCAAATGTTCATGTAAAATGACAATTTAAACCCTTCAATAAAGACATATGCAGCAAAGCACCACAGGGAGAGATATTACACCGTTATCCTTGTGTTTACTACCATTATATTGCTATGCTTACAATTTCTCTGAAAGTTATATCTTAATTTTTTCGATTAAATTAAAAAGGAAGTGCAGTAACTATTTTCGCTCCAATCGAAAGGTAAAATTTATATTTGCGACCCTATAGCAAATTGTTACGCTAAATTTAACTGCCGATAATGATAAACATGCTGAAAGTTAATTCCAAAGTCTATAGCACTAGTATGAAAGTAGGCATTCAGTTATCATTTTTAAGACTAAGTGACGGAGAACCAGGAATTTAATTTGGGAGATCATGAGCGGCAGCATCACAACACTGGCTCTGCTTGACATAGTAGGTCTTACAATCTACTCGTTCGATCATCTAAACTGTACTTTTTTAGAAACTAATGCAGAAGTCGGCATTAGAATACTGATTCTTGTCATTAAATCTTCTGGAAATTTGTAATACTTTAAATGTGAATTCCCGAAGAAATAGGTAATAAGTATAATACCTAATGTTATTAATTGATAAATATTCGTAATTATATAGAGAAGTTTTTAGCACTCCCAGTAAACGGAAAACGATTTTTGTCCACCGCAAATGTCACTCAGGATATGGAGCTGTGTGCATGTTACTCATTACCATCATAAAGCACATGATGAAAAAAGCCGTAGGGACTGTTTTAAGAAAAGTTTAAATTACATAAATAACAAATAAACTTTATCTTATACTATAAAGTGAGAAAAAATTATATACGTGCATTTGATGCGTAATAATTTTACTAAAAACCGGCATTCCGATCTACCCGAATGTTGTGTTTCGCAGTATGAACAATATAATGTATAGGTCCCAAATCCGCTTAAATCTGTTCTATGCATAATCAAAAGAATTTATTTATAAAAAAAGTAATTTTAATAGGCTTTCTAATAATGATTTTTGTTACTTTCTCATTGTTTTATTTATTAAGTTTAATTATGGCTTATAAACACGAAAATGCACTATTATAAAATAAAATTATTATTGATTATAAAATATATACGCATAAAATGAACATTTTACAACGTTTTATTTTCGAGAAAACCTATTTAAGGTGGCTTTAATGAGATTTGTTGTTTATGATAAAAATTAAAAAGTTTAAAACTAATTAATTAAATAACATAAATTTCGAAATAATTAAAAAAATAAATTTATAAATTAAAACATTTATACACATGGTGTACAGAGTAAACCTTGGTCCCCCGGAAAAAAAAACTAAAATCAGACGACTTCATTCCCATTGATAATCCATCCAAACCGAAATATAATTCAGTCCCAAATATGATTCATACGTATAATAAATTCATTCGAGCAAACAAAAATGTTTTTTATATTTTATGCTCTTATTGTGTTCATTGAATCGAAGACGAGTTCCTTTCTAAAAATATTTAGTTAATTCAAATCAATAGCAAGGAATCATTTAGCTTTTTTAACTTTATTGTGTCAATTTTAACTTTTCATTCAAACAGGTTCTCCATACATACATGAATGCACATCACGCCATTTCTTTTCGGAGTAGGCAAAGTCTATGAATTTAGTTATTGTCGTAAACCCTACAAAACGGGCTCCCTTTTAATAATATCCTATAATGCCCTGTCCTCGCATGCCTCCGTCACTTCTCTTACACTCATGCATTGCTTTGTACACGCTCTCCTATTTTTATATATTCTTCATTTATAGTCTCTCTTCCACCACATTCACCCCTGACTTTCACTGTCTACCTCTTCCTCAGAGGCAATTCATTTTACAATCATAAACACGTAATAAAGATTATATTTGCTCAAAACTTGCCTTTAGTTTACATAGCATATCCAGTGATTCGACGTTTCAAGGACCCAATTGATTCGGGGTGAGTCAAGCTGTAGAGAGGGCACTTATATTATTTATTTACAATCGAAGGAGGAAGTCACGAGTGCGTACTTGACGGAGGCGTGGCGTTTCCCACAGGAAGGGTGAACGAGCGGGGTGACGAAGGACGGATCGCCCCCGGGGGCGAACGCTCACCAGGGGGGCGCTTTCGCCCCGGCTCCACCTCGGAGGAGGCAGACCGACCGGCCACCGCCGGACCCGAATGGCCGATCGCCACCACCATCGCCACCCCTTTCCTGATCTCGAGATATGGCCACCTAATTTCCGAGGGCGCCCGGCGACGCGGTTTGAGGAAACTGCTTGGGGAAAATTGTGGCGGAAACGGTGAACATTAAAAAGGAAATGTAATCACGAAATAAAAGCAGAGTGAACTTAAGCGGTAGTCACCCGCAAATGGGATAATCGTATGCGCGAAGGTCATGTTGAAATAAAACCATTCGTGTGATCTAGATGATAGTTTCGGACCTTACTAGGCGGTATTCTTTGATATCAGGGATAGAAGAATTAACACTGCAATTCCACAAGGTAATAGATAGATTGACACGACCGGTTTCGCCGCAGAGGAGCACCTGATTATTCTTCTGTCCCTGAATTCGTGCGATCAATCGTCAAAGGATAAGTCTTGACCGAGACTCGGAACTCTAGGCACTTTATCTCTTATATGAGGCACTCGGCGCGTTATCGAGGGGTCCGAGTTCGAGTCCAGGTCAAGGTGGATGATCATTACTCTGTGGAATTATTGCACTAGCTGGTGACGCCGTTGAGGTAATTCTCAAAAATTGCTAGAATCATTCGCATGGACCGGGAATCGGACCCAGATCTTTCGAATAAGCGTCGAGTGCTATGAGCAATTCAACAAAAAACCGTGATGTGTAAAAAGTTACACAAACTGCGACGTCAGTCTTGCTGAACGATATGGGATACATCGTCTCGTTTTCTCACTAAACTTTTGATGTTTATCATACTAACTCGCATCGTAATTAATATACCTCTGATGGAGCAGTCAGAAGGTGGGAAGGTCTGGAGAATTCACATGCCGCGGGGCGTAAACTGCGGAAACTGCTTGCCCCTGCTCCACCTCGGAGGAGGCAGATATTATCGTAGTTGGGACGATGTATGGTTGCGGAATAATAGTTTAAAGCACATAAATTTATACATATATAAACACTTAAAAATTGATGGGAAAAAAGGACAAAAAGTAAAAACCTTCAGTGCTGAGAACATTTCTGGCCCTTGAACACTTCTTAAGCGCTCGAAGACAGTAACAGTCTGATAAATCTTTATTTTTATGAGCATATCCGTGTGTATTTTTATAAGTGTATACAAAAAGTATAAAAGGCACCAAGTGTGGCAGCTGGTGAAAACAGGACACAAAAAAGAACAATCGTAAAAATTAAATTATGAAAATGCTGCCCTTCCTCTTTGGGAGATGAGTTCTTGAGTTGTGGTCTACTCTCTCTAGAAGAAAACCTGCATTGACTGGCAGAAAATTTGAGATTTGATTTGAACTAATGTTTCTTTCTGCACTGTAGTTAATAGCTGCCAAGCCTAGTGGTTTTATAGTTTAAATTTTATCTCGATCAATAACGTTTCTGTGAACGTATTAATGAGACCCACCATGCCGTTCCCTTCCGGGATAGACACAGTCGAAAAAGTTCATTTCTCGGTGATTGGCCTATAAAGCTGACTCCGCTTCAGTTATTCCCTCCATGCTGCCCTATCCTTGCATACTTATTTTGCTTCAGTTACCCTCATACCGTGTGACAATGTGGCTGGTCAAGGGCCCAGCCACAAGGACACAGCGGTTCCCGTAAGATCAACGAAGTTAAGCAATGTTGGGCCCGGACGGGGGTTGGACGGGTGACCATATATACCTTCACCGTGGCGCTCTTGTCCCCTGTCTGCATGTGGCAGGCAGGCATGGGGTTGGCACAATGGATCAAGAAGGTCAAAGTGCCCGGGCTCCTTCGAAGGCCTCCCCTACAAACAATCAATCTATCTAATCTACTCTCGTACCTTACTCCATTCACGCCCTCCAGTTCTTGTGAATCCTAATGCTCCTCCTTTTCAGAGTCTCTTCTACCACATTTAACCATTAATTTCTCGGCCAACCCCTCCTCTAGCTTTGTCTCAGATTCCTTCCATGGTCTATTTTTTTAACTTCATGAAAAGTATCCCCTCAATGTGCAAGTTATGGCTACTTAGTTCCGTGGTACTTACAATCAAGCTTTCATGCACGCTCATTCAAGCAGCCTTTCACGCTCACCAAATCTCAAAATCCATTCACTTTTCAGCGTTGAGTACTTAAATATATCTTTCACACTGAGGAGCAGCACGAATTTAATACTAATGGCAGGAACGGTCTTCTTTCGCCGTGGAAGTAATCCGAGAAACCCCATCAAGGCTGGGTAACCATCTCCCGGGCAACACTTGATATCGATGATTCGACTTTCCATGGCATCTGCGTTCGAGAATTTTATTGCGAGTGGCAGGTCGATCGACGAAACGCCTCGGGCGTACATCCACCATCGAGGAAACGGTAGCTCCTGGGATATGGGCAGGCTACCTCCTTATCCTCCACCACTCGCTCGGAAGAAATGTTGACTTCAAATCTTCGCGAAAAAATAGATTTACCGCGAAAGAAAGCCCCCCATGTTTCCTCAAGTCTGACAAGCAGTTTAGGATGAAATCGTACCAGGAAACAAACAATCGGATTGAATTCTGCTTCCCTAATGTTCAAAATTAATTTTGTTTAAATTCCTTGGAGAGTTTCCGACCGGGTCAGGAGTTTAGATACTTCACTTGTTTGGTTTCGAAAACCAACTCGGTCATTGCCGGAAAACTTCAGCAGATACGAGAGATGTAGTCTAATTGTAAGCCAAGCTTAGAAGCCTGTTATGCAAAAAAGGCTATGTGGGGTGACGCCAAAAAATCACTTCTCAACAACCAATTAGACGCGACCTCACAAAAATCCTACGGTAATAATAACACGACGAAATCTGATTCTGACATCAACACCCTGAAGACGATGGCGTAGCTAGTCATCGTAACGTCGTTAACTGAACTCCTGATCCACTGGGAAATCTGTGAAGAACTAACCCAAGTAATTCACCGGGAAAATACCAGACCCTTCACCATTCCAAGGTCTGTTATCTTCCTCTCGTTATTTCTGAAACGATTTCAAATTCCATAGATGTTAATGCTTAGATGTCCGCAACGGGAAAGTTTTAATTTAACTATTATAACTGCCATGAATTTTCGAGGCAAAAAATCGGCATAACGATTCGTTAAGTTAAACTTCAAAGCTAAAAGCTAAAAAAGGTCTAAGCAAAACTTCATTCAACAAAAGTAATCTACGGGGTAATACAGAAGAAGTAATAGATAAATATAAGTAGGAAAGTAGTAGGTTAGCTTAAATAGGAGTTAGTAAAAATCTTCTTTTTTCATGCGCATGTCCCTATCTACCTATAAAATTTATATCTTCGACTCAACTTTTCCTCTCTAATGAGTGAAACGTGAAGAAAAATACTACCTATTTCTATCCAATATAAATGGCATTTTTGCGGAAAACTGTTAATTAGAAGTGAATTGTCACAGGGAATAGAATAGTGATAGAATTAAGGCTTCAAATTATCATTGTGAAAAAAGTTTTCATCAAAATTATACTCGTCGAAAAATCTGCTCATTCATTATCTTAATGTTAACTTCTAATAATTTTCTAATTGCTCCGAAATCCACAAACGATGTGGTATGCAGTCACGCGCACGGGTGCTAAGATACACACCAAAGAGAGTGAAACTCGCCATTAAAAAAAATAATTTCCCTTGACCGGGATTCGAACCCGGATTTCCCAATTGCCGGTCAGGCATGTCATTCTCCTTGAATTAAGATGGCTTGGCAATGTAACTGGTTAGCACACCAGAACGGCGATTAAGAGAGTTAGAACCTCGGTCAAGTCAAATGATTTTTTTTTTCATTGAGAATTTCACCCTCTATGATTTCTAATAGGTAAGGCAAGTGAAGTATTTTTCAGGCAATACAGACGAAGATCTTCTGAGAGAAAAAAATTCTGGCAGAGCTCTGAAGAAGCTAGGATTCGTCAAGCGTATTGTGGGAAGATTTTCGGATGAAAAAGTAAAAGAGAGGTGCTATTTCGCACTCGTCCGGCCACACCTTGAATATGCAGCGAGCATATGGGATCCGGTGCAGAAAGACTTAATCCGGGAACTTAATAAAATACAAAGGAAAGCTGCGCGATTCGTCAAAAACTGCTACGGGGGTGCATGCAGCGTTACACAGATGGTAAACGAATTAAGCTGGGAACCGCTAGAGAGTCGGAGGCTGCGCGCTAGGCTTAGATTGCTTGAACAATTGATAATAGATATCTTTCAGAGCGACACGGAGAACATCATATTAGAACCCCACTATATTTCCAGGTCCGACAGAAACGATAAATTAAGAGAGATATTTTGCCGAAGGGATAGGTATGGGAATTCGTTTTTCCCCCAAACAATAAGGGACTTCAATAAATGCTAGCCGTAATTGCATTAGAGCGTTTATTTTTTACATGTAAACGGCTGGTGTCCTAACACCCCCCGCCACACGCCTATTGAGGCGGCTTGCTGGGTAGTATGTAGATGTAGATGTAGATAGTTAGATTCTATTCACTGCGATATGGACAAATGATGTGATACACAGCCACGTGAACGGGTTCAAGGATATACACCGAGGAGGGTGAAATTTTCCACGAAAAGGTCATTTAACTTGAAAGTCGCCTAGAGTAAAGATGACTTGATGGCGTAACTGACTAACTAACCAGACCGCCTAAAGGTAGTTTGAGCGACATATCACCTCACCTATAATTTGATGAATTTAACCTCATATTAAATGAAAAAACTCATATTTTCAATTACATCAAAATAAAACCCCTTACCGCACTAATTTTACAGCAATTTGCCTGAAAATATAAGATGTTTTACTTGGGATAGATTACGGATTTGCACTCCAGAGGGAGAATATTGAAAAAAAATAGAAAATTTCAACTCCTAGATTTTGGCAAACAACTAACGGTGAGTAGTTTTTGTTTTCTCAACTATTTTTAAAAATTAATCTATTACTCACCGAAGTAATTTTTACAGAATCGCAAAAAACCTACTCTTTTGAAAGGTTTTCATCCATACGCCGCGGCGTGAGAAAATTAGTCAAGTCACTCGTGTAGTTTTATTTATATAATTACTGAAAATTTGGTCATATTTAGCGCCATCAATATTACAATATTTACTTCACACTTCTTACAGACGCTGAAATCAAAATATAAAGTTCGATTATGGTCTCCATTATGACTAGCGAACCGTCTCACTCAAAATACCATAAAGTCGACTTATCGCACACGAGTTTCCCTGTCAGACACGTGTTCCTCTCCCGTCCGTAAAAGTGGGTTCTACCGCGACTGCGAGAGTCAAAACGATCACTAAATTTATACAATATATAAAGTTTATATAAACACTATATATATATAAACTTTGTCACAAGTGTGACTAAAATGAAAACACATAAAAAGACACTCACACGGGTTGTAAATTTTTCGGTGGATCGCCGCCACCTTTTTCAGCGAAAGGTATAGGAAGAATCATATATATATATATATATATATATATATATATATATATATATATATAACAAACTATATGTATATATAAATAAACTATGCCACAGGTGGGGCGGAATTAAATATAAACACATAAAAAAGAACACTCACACTATAAGTTGAGACACACACACTATAAGTACTACATTGGTCTCACCACTAACGCCCTCAGTGTTAGAATGACCGGCCACCGAGCCAGCTGCAAGCCGTCCTCGACCAATGCCTCCTTCCCCGTCCCGATCCATGCTTCCTCCCACAATCTCATTTTTGATAAATGCTTCCGTGTAGGCGTATTGGCTTCCCTCCCTCCCTCTGCCTCTCCCCTTCAATTGCGTACGCTAGAAAGTGCCTGCATCTGGCTTTATTCCGCACATAATCCGCCCGGATTAAATCGCGCTCACTGACCTCTCCCGCCCCTTCTCCCCTTCCCCTCCTTCAATCCCCTCCCGCCCCTCCCCTTTTCTCCTCTCCATATCCCTTTCTCCTCCTCTGACCCCCTCCCGCCTCTACCCCTCCTTGCCCTTCCCTCTTCCTCTGACCCCCTCCCGCCCCTCCCCTCTTCTCCCGCCCTACCCCTCTCTCCTCCCATCTCACCCCACCTCTTTTTCCCTGCCTGTCCATCAATTTGTATCCGTCTATCTTTGAGAAAGGTTCTAGAGCAACCGAAATATCAACTTATAGTGTGTGTTCTTTTTTATGTGTTTATATTTAATTCCGCCCCACCTGTGGCATAGTTTATTTATATTATCGCGTGTGTGATTTTCCACAAACTCGTGTATATATATATATACTCAATATATGTTCCTATCTCTATATATTCATGTTCCTATCTCTGTCCGACTATCTGTGTGAATGAACTCATCTTTGCTTTCTTCTTGTGTCCATGTCTAATTCTCCTCTCTTGGTGATGGAATAGCTGCCCTTGTGTGCCATCCAGAGGCCACGGCTACGGGCTCAAGCTTGAAGGGGAATTCTTTCTTATAAGCGCCAGCCGAAATCATGGTAAAACTAACTGTCCTGGTAGCTCAACTGGTAGAGCACTCGGCGCGAAATCGGGAGGTTCCGGGTTCGAGTCTCGGCCACGGCACATTTTTACCCTCTGATTTCTCGGCTTTACCATCTTCCACATCACCAGTGTCTTCGTCCAATTTTAGTTACATGTTTCCTATCTCTTTCTTTCACCTTCTGTTCAAATTATTATATATTTATTCGCCTAAAGGCGGTGTGTGAGTGAGTGAACGAAATGTATGGCCGAACCGGCTCTTTTCCTCTTCAGTTCATGTTCCTATCTCTGTCCGACTCTCTATGTGAATGAACTCATCTTTGCTTTCTTCTTGTGTCCATGTCTAATTCTTCTCTCTTGGTGATGGAATAGCTGCCCTTATGTGTCATCCAGAGGCCACGGCTACGGGCTCAAGCTTGACGGGGCATTCTTTCTTATAAGGCCCAGCCGAAATCATGGTAAAACTAAGTGTCCTGGTAGCTCAACCTGGTAGAGCACTCGGCGCGAAATCGGGAGGTTCCGGGTTCGAGTCCCTGCCACGGCACATTTTTACCCTCTGATTTCTCGGCCCTTACCATCTTCCACATCACCAGTGTCTTCGTCCAATTTTAGTTACATGTTTCCTATCGCTTTCTTTCACCTTCTGTTCTGTTAATTTTTATATATATATATATATATATATATATATATATATATATATAATATATAACAAATTTAAACTTCCGATATTTCGGTGGGACCGTGACCACCTTTCTCAGGGTAGATAGTATATATATATATATATATATATATATATATATATATATATATATATATTTCGTCCACTCACTCACACACCGCCTTCAGGTGAATAAATATATAATAATTTGAACAGAAGGTGAAAGAATGAGATAGGAAACATGTAACTAAAATTGGACGAAGACACTGGTTATGTGGAAGATGGTAAAGCCGAGAAATCAGAGGGCGCGAAATCGGGAGGTTCCGGGTTCGAGTCCCGGTCACGGCACATTTTTACCCTCTGATTTCTCGGCTTTACCATCTTCCACATCACCAGTGTCTTCGTCCAATTTTAGTTACATGTTTCCTATCTCTTTCTTTCACCTTCTGTTCAAATTATTATATATTTATTCGCCTGAAGGCGGTGTGTGAGTGAGTGAACGAAATGTATGGCCGAACCGGCTCTTTTCCTCTTCAGTTCATGTTCCTATCTCTGTCCGACTCTCTGTGTGAATGAACTCATCTTTGCTTTCTTCTTGTGTCCATGTCTAATTCTCCTCTCTTGGTGATGGAATAGCTGCCCTTGTGTGCCATCCAGAGGCCACGGCTACGGGCTCAAGCTTGAAGGGGTATTCTTTGTTATAAGCCCCAGCCGAAATCATGGTAAATCTAAGTGTCCTGATAGCTCAACTGGTAGAGCACTCGGCGCGAAATCGGGAGGTTCCGGGTTCGAGTCCCGGTCACGGTACATTTTTACCCTCTGATTTCTCGGCTTTACCATCTTCCACATAACCAGTGTCTTCGTCCAATTTTAGTTACATGTTTCCTATCTCTTTCTTTCACCTTCTGTTCAAAATATTATATATTTATTCGCCTGAAGGCGGTGTGTGAGTGAGTGAACGAAATGTATCGCCGAACCGGCTCTTTTCCTCTTCAGTTCATGTTCCTATCTCTGTCCGACTCTCTGTGTGAATGAACTCATCTTTGCTTTCTTCTTGTGTCCATGTCTAATTCTTCTCTCTTGGTGATGGAATAGCTGCCCTTGTGTGCCATCCAGAGGCCACGGCTACGGGCTCAAGCTTGAAGGGGTATTCTTTGTTATAAGCTCCAGCCGAAATCATGGTAAATCTAAGTGTCCTGATAGCTCAACTGGTAGAGCACTCGGCGCGAAATCGGGAGGTTCCGGGTTCGAGTCCCTGTCACGGCACATTTTTACCCTCTGATTTCTCGGCTTTACCATCTTCCACATAACCAGTGTCTTCGTCCAATTTTAGTTACATGTTACCTATCTCTTTCTTTCACCTTCTGTTCAAATTATATATATATATATATATATTACAAATTTAAACTTCCTATATTTCGGTGGGACCGTGACCACCTTTCTCAGGGTAGATAGTATATATATATATACTATCTACCCTGAGAAAGGTGGTCACGGACCCACCGAAATATCGGAAGTTTAAATTTGTGAGTGTCCTTTTTTTCTGTCGCTATATTTTTATCGGCCACTCTCTTCGAATATTATATATGTCTCACCCAAATTATTCCCCAAGAAGTTGTTATATATATATATATATATATATATATATATATATATATATATATATATATATATAAAGAAATGTCCTGACTGATTGACTCATTCACTCATCAACGCACAGCCCTAACTACTGGTGATTAAAACGTGAAATTTTGAGGGTATATCTCCATCATGCGCACTAAGAAAGGATTTTTGCGAAAAGCAATTTTTTGGGTTGGTTTTACCCCATTAATGTTAACTTTTACTCCCATAAGAATAGCATTTGATTTGTTGCAGGTGTTCCTTTCTTTGCTTTTTTAAATTACTTGCACTTAAGTTATTGGATGGAAATTTATATCATGGAACTTATAAAATATTGCAGTATTTCATTCCTTTAACAGTATTATGCAGTATTTAATTCCTTCATTCAATTTTCTTATTTGCTTCGTTTTTGTCCCATTATTGCGTTTTTATCTCTAAATTCATAATTTTTCTTCCTTTTCAACTGTATAATTTAACTCGGCAACGAGGCGTAATTATTCATTTGATTGCGATTTCATGAATGGCTATTCAAGCCTGAGGGATTTAGAGGCCAGGTTCAGTGACTAATTTGATAGTTGTGGATAGAAGGGGCCCTTTTTCGCTTTTTAAAATTACTTGCACTCAAGACATTCACGATCAGATGGCTTAAAAATGGGGGTTTTAATTATTGCATCTAATTTTCCTATACGCACCAATTTTGTCTGAAGTTGGTGCTTTTGGCTCTCCTTATACCTGTGGCCTTTTTCTTTACGTGATCAATATGAGAACTTCAGTGAGATTTTACTGGGTGTATATTTCACCCCATCCTCTTCATGGGCGGTTAACGAATTTTTATGGCATACTTCATGGCATTTGCAATTTGTACGCCACATCAAGCGGCTTCTTTTTGCCTAATTAAATTTTTTGCAAAATTATTATTTATTCTTCTTCCCGTTGAATTTCGACGGGCACCCAATACGAGTATAAGGTATATGAAGGTTGCCAATAGCAAAAAGAGTTTAGAAAAATAGTGATGATACCCATATATAAGAGGAAAAACAGCAATAAATGCGAATAACATCGGTGGTTAAGCTTAATATCTCACACAGCAAAAGTACTACTAAGGACAAAGGAAAAGGAAGCAACTCTGTGGGCTTTTGAAAAAAGTATTGAGTAAGAAACTGATAAAGTGCTATACATGGAGTGTGAAAATGCATGGGTCAGAAACTTGAGCAGTTAAGAAGGAAGATCAAAAAAGACTGGAAACCCTGGAGATGTGAATTTCGAGGAAGTTGGAAAAAGTGAGTTTGTAAGGATAAAGTGAGGAACGAGGAGGTACTGAGGAGAGTTGGCGAGGAAAGGACTCGGGTGGAAACGATTAGAAGAAGAAAGTGGAATTGGATTGGACATTCCCTGAGAAGACATTGTCTGATGACGACGAGTATATAAGGAATGGGGGAAAGAAAGCGGGGAAGGGGAAGGAAGCAAATGCTAGGCAACATCAAAATAGGTGGAAGGTACGCGGAAACAAATCGCCTGGCTGAGAGAAGAGTGGAGTGGAGGAGGAGCCCATGAGAAAACCTGCCATCTGGAGCAGAAAACAAATGAATTAATAAATAATGAATGAACACGCAACACGGAAAACAAATGTAAAACTGTGAGTAGAGCTCAGTGGCAGCCGCCATGTTGTCAACAATGAGGCTTGCAGCCTCGCCAATGTAGATTTGGTAGGCAAGGGAAGAACATGACGTTAATCGACGGGCGATGAAAGTTGACACGGCCAGGGCCAGCCGAGCGAGCGTGGCCTTGACACACGCACGAAGGCACGGGTCGGTGAGGAAGATAGACGGGATTGATTACTTAACAAATTAAGAGAGACTGCTGACGACGACATCGAAGAAGCCTTTGGATCCAAACGCGCTCGTTTTGTTACCGGGGGGGGGGGGGATTCGCAGGATCCAGGGTCGCGCCCGCATCTACTGATTAGTGAGGAAATACACGCTCAAAACGCGAAATCTCCTTAATTGCTCGCCCAACATTAAGAAACGGAATCGGCAAAAGGAATGACGTCAACGTTTCGATTGAGTGATAAACGGAAAACGCATTCAGGAGTTTACTCGCCTTCCTTTCGCCCGTGAAATAAGACGAGGTGGAGTGGTTTACTGCACAAGTCGTACCTCGATTCCAGCTCGCTCATTCGTGCCACTTACGACTGATGTGCTGAGGGGAATGGGCGAAGGGGTGCAGCATAGGGAAACCCTACATGGACTTAATGAAAAGCAGCCGGGTGCTCACGATTCAACGTCTTTGGGTGACAGACTGAGGCCCTGCACTAGGAATTTTCTTCAGATGTCACTCAATCAGGGGCATTGATAAACATTCCGCTGGCCTGGACCGTTGGAACGGAAATCCTTTAAGTGCATACACATCTACACCATGCAATTTAACAGCGAGATAAACGTGAGGTAGGAAATAAAAAATAGCCATCTACAACTTCACAGCCTTGCCTAATTGGTTTAAAGTTCGAATCGGAGGCTTTCCATGGAATTAAGTTAAATTTTATTCTAATTATGACCGGTTTGTGAGAGTCGCACTCTTCGTTTTTTCAATCAAAATGCTCTCCTCCCGTACATTCGAAAAAGCAACTCCCCCCTAATCTTTAAAATTCTCCCACCACTTCCCGACCAGGTATTTAAACCCTCCGTCACTCGCGTAGTGTATATTAGTACTCCAATTGATTATGAAAATACCTTCCAGTTGCTTGAAAAATGTTGTCGGGTTGTCATCTTGAGTCCCTGCCGTTCAAGGTCGCAGCTAAGCGTGGACTTGTGAGGTGTTCAGCGAAGCGTTAATTTTTGAAACAGCAAGGTCAACAATAAAACCAGTGTTCCTAGCATTCAAATGTACTCCACGCGAGCATCGATTAATCAAATTTTGCTGACAAGAAGAAAAATTTTCCCTTCATCTTTTATTGATGATCGTGAACATTATTTTGTCCTTTCACAAATATTATTTTAATTTCATAACTATTGAGGTTTCACTCAATTGAGCCACCAACTGTGTGATTCATTTTTTACACCTTGGTTGTTCTTCACTATTCCAATTTTACGATGTCATCACGATGATATATATTTGTAAATATTTTGTCATATATTTTTACTTTCTAATTACTTGTCATCACCAAGTGTTTTGAACATGAAATAATGATAGTTTTGCGCATTTAATCTCAAATTAACATGGCAGGTATCGAAACAGGAGTGGAGAGAATTTGTCCCTCGTACGGGTATCCACGCGCCCAAAAGGTCGCGCGAGTGACGAAAGTGACGACATTCAAGTTTTGCGTAAGACGATTTGTGCCATTTTTAACCACCCCCCTCCCCTTATGCAAAACAATGCAAGATTTCCCCCTCCCTCTCAGTCTTACGTAAGACGTTAGATATTTGTATATACTCTTCGTTAAATGCTCGCTTTCTGCAGTTCCATCTTTCGATTGAAGCGAACCTGAAGCATTGAGCACTGGATATCATATAATTATGCAGTGTTAGAGTACAAAATTCATTGAGCATGGAGTTAATGTAGCTTGCCAGTCAGGCGATAGAATAGCGTAGATTGGTGTAGCGGCGTGATTACGGAAAATACGCCATTAACGAGCGGATGCTCCATGTCACTGCTAAATTGCATTCGGAAACGATACAACGTTTCAAGACGAACAAACATCTTACGTAAATTGGTTCCAAACCCCCTGCCCGCCTGAATAAGGCAATGTAAGATGAACCCAACGCCCCCACCCTCAAAAACGTCTTACGTAATACATGAGTGGCTCCAAAGGTTTAGTAACGTTGACAAAATGGAAACCACACTGACGAACCACACGTGTCCGTGACCCCGGAAGACACCCCAGCCTTCAAGTGTACTCATGATAGATGTAGCAGGCGCTGCACCAAGATACCAACCAAGGTGTGATGGTGCACCCTAGCTGCACCGAAGAGTGATGCACCGGAGGGCTCTTCCTGAGGAGTGGAATATTATTTCGCGGACTGTGTTACTATAAAACCATTTCGGGTTGCTTCTACTCTGAGTCAAACTTAAGTGAACTTAAAGTCACGAACAGAAAGATTTACTTCTCGAAATAAATAGATTACAAAGGAAAGCCGCTCACTACGTTGAAAAATGCTACGAGTGAACAGAAAGTTCTACGCAGCTGATGGATGGACTAGATTGGGAACCGTTAGACACCCCGAGGCTATATGCTAGGCTAGACTTGAAAAATTCCGATCAGTCGAATTTCAGTACGACACGGAGGATATTATTCCAACCCTGCGCCTTTAGAACTGATAGAGGCAAGAAATAAGGGATAACTATATTCTCTCTCTGAGATTTCCGCGACGATTAGCTGGATATTTCATTCTGCTTCCGGGATATCTGCCGCGTCGTTGTTTTTCCGACAAAGTTCCTCCTCCCATCCTGGAGGAGTCTTCAGGTCGATGATAATAGCGCTGCATTTTGTCCCGACTTTACAACGGAGCTGGTCGCATCTGATTGGCCGTCAATTTTGGCGCCCAAACCAATTACAGCGATATTTTTCTTTTTGTTTTCACCGATGCGCGCCAAAACCCACTGCCAAACCAAATAGATATAAAAATCCTCACTTTCCACGCATCATTAGTGGTTATAAAAAAACGGCGTGACACTAACCTAAGACATATTGTTAAACACACAATTCACCTCTGTCCTCTCACCCCTCCTCTTCCCTAATCTCCCCCCTGTTCCATGGCTGGTGTCCTATCACCCCCTGCCACACGCCTATACGGTCACTCGCAAGGGAATATGTCATGAAGGAGCAATCTATTTCAATATGATCAAACATCATACTGCTATTAGCATAGACGCCCAACATAAAGAATATAACTAGGGAATTCATCATTTTTAAGAAAATCGAAAGCTTGTTTGTTGGGATGTTGGCTTGATAGGAATGTCAAAAATCTCCTCGAAACTATTGCTTGATATATAAGACAAATACTGCAGTTCATTTTTATGATAGTATTTGATCCTATGCATACTTTTTGTGTACTTTATAAATTTAGAGTCACTTGTATGTTAAATTCAATTCAACTATTATATATATTTGCAAAATTAGAACATAATTTTTGTTGTAAATAAGCCAGAATATTTTTGTTATTGTTCTTTTGAATGTAACCTGCTGCAAAACCCACGTACGCAAGGAATAGAAACCCCATTATAAGAAATCTTTTCTTCTGGGGAGCCTAATTTCACTCTTTCTTTATTCAAAATTAATTGTATTTCTTGGAGAGATTCTTAATATTATTTTGAAGGATGATGAGCCAATGCTGCTTTTTAATTGGGATCACGGATAATAAAAGCTTGTTTTTATGTATTTTGATGATTTACATCGATGAAAAGATGTATTTCCTACGCAAACTTGGTCCTGAAGTTGAACTTGAAGATATAATGGACAGATAAAATTAGGGACGAAGAAACAAATAGGGAAGAGGAAGAGAAAAAGTCAATATGGAGCACTAAAATGGAAAGAGAGACCAAATGTATTAGTTACACCCGGAACTCGATGAATTTGTTAGGGAGAAGGGATAAGAAGGGGATAGAGAACGAATCTCCCGAGGGAGGAAGACCAGGGCAAACACACTGTACAAAAAGGGCAATATGTACAAGATGGGCAAGTTATCAAGGGTTAATGGATTCAATGTTGGATAGGGAAGAATGGAATGCCGCGGTAAACAATCGAATAGTGGGACCAATTTATAAACGAATGTCGTCGATCGCTAATTTGGTCTACCTTCATTAAAGGGAAAGGGAAGACCTTCGCCCGGAGAGGCATCAGAAGCACCAAGGGTGGTCAAAACAACGAGATATATTTCTAATCACCAATAACCCACCTCTATCCCTATAATTAGCAGTAACCTTTCATCAATACCATAATGCTTTGACGCAACAACGCCTACGCTCTAAAACACGCATGAATTATTTTTAAACATTTATGTATGCTTAACAATAATACATTCATTAAAACAAACAACTCAGAGGCGCGGACACATAAATATTTCGTCCAGACAGGAGGAAGAAAGAGATAGGTAATTCAAAATTGGTTCGTCAATTTTACGCGTTAGCTATCACGTTCTTTCTCTTTCTGCGTGAACAAAATATTTATATATGTACGTTACTATATGCTTGTGATGAAGGAAACGAAAAGAAATCATGAAAACCTGGCCAAAGCTGATAACAATAATCTCGGCGAATCACAGCAGAGTGCTCTGAAACTATACAGTACAAGACGTCAACTCGTGGAAATGTGTGACAGATACGACATAAAAGAAAGCACAGCGTATTTTCACATACAATTTATTACATCGACATAGGTTTTGGCAACTTGTGCCATCATCAAAGTAGCTTAAGCCATTATCAAGTTACCTTGATAACGTCACAAGTTTTAAGAAACCTAGATCGGTGTTACGTATTTTCTGAGAAAATTCACAAAGTGTTTTCTTCAAGAGTGTATCAGCTCTGAAATTTGTGCACCTGAAAATCCTTCCGATTCGCACTCCACGATTTACTCTAAGAAATACGGCGGAAAAACTCCAAATACCAGCGAACTAATGAGCACACCAATCGTACCGACTACATGGCAGAATCCGGAAAAAAAATTTACGGCCTTATTCTACCCTCTATTGACCATAGGAAGGACCGTTTGGTGCTGTGCCAATGGCACTAATGTTTTTGCCCCACGGATGTGCACAGATATACTTCCTACACGGATGGCCCTAGCTCCCTGGGCATTCAGTAATATTCCCACTAAAAGTACTGGCATAAAAAGATGATACACGGAATAATTCTATATTCTAATCTATTATAAGCATCAATTATTTATATCACACAAAAATATCCAAAGCATTAACCACTTTTCAAGTAAGACTTAATAGCTATTCAACTTTTTACCCACGAGCTCTAATTACTGGTACGTAGTAAAAAACAACTGTATGGCATCAAACAGCAATGAAAACCTGCTTTACGTTCATCCTTCAATGTCGCCAATACTACTATAGATCTCAAATTCAGGGACAAAAGTGTATCTGTACCTACGCCGTCTTTCTGCTCCAAGGCACAAGAAATGACGCATCATCGTTTCTCCCCTCTTCACCGGCACATCGATGCCTATTTTCATGCTGCAATCCTAGCATCATGTTCTAGCTCATCTCAGGACTCGTATGTACTGAATACTCGACACGCATTGTGTAAATGAGGATGTGATTTCAAAGCTCAGTTAAATTAGAGATATAAAAGTTGTGTATTCCAAATAAAGAAATACCATTAAATTTTATCCAGCCACTAATTAGTGCTATTGCGTAAACAGAAGTCATATTTTTGGCCGTATATCACAAGGAAAGAAACACCTGCATTACTTTTCCATAGAGTCTCAATGTGGATTTTGGTTCTTATTACTTCAAATGTTTTTATCTAATACTGCCAAGCTTGTTATGCAACACTTTCCACCGACTAAAATCAATACTAAAAGTAAATGTATTCGTTTAAGGATGGGATTGACAAAAAAACTATAATATGGATTGTGCCCATGAGCTCAATAGTTTCTTTCGCTTCACCACGAGCGTCTACGTCGGAAAGTAGCAATCGGTTCGAGTTTGTTGGTGGTCTATTTGAGCTAGTCCATGAATTCGTTTCTAATCTTGACAACAAGCGCTGAAGGATACCGAGTAATCAATTTAGCATCCATTCCGATGCAGCCGGGGTGAAACCTTAGTGACGCAAAACTAATTACGAAGGGATTCAATTCGATTCGACGGCATTCCTCACCTAACCTTTCGATCACGTTCAGAGTTCCGGGTACACTTTATTAGTTCCCGCTCGGCGTCCGCCCCGTCGAACATCTCGCGCAAATCGAATCTGCTTAGAACCGTATTAGTTCAAGGACTCCGTTTTCTTTTTACAGGCGGCGATTTCATTGGCTCAAAATCGTAGGCCTCGCTAACGGCGATCCTCCCACGCACCGCCGATCGGCTTTGAATCAGGAAGGCGGCCCGACCTGAAAATCCTTCCGATTCGCGCTCCGAAATCCGAAATCCTCCAACACCTCGGTGCACGAGACGAGTCACCGCGATACTTGACCGACACGAGTCTTATGATTCGTTGACGAGGCAGGCATTCGAGAGTAGCGACGGGTAAAAAAAATCGTTATTCACGCCGTTTCAAATCCATCAGAAAAACACTCCTATTTTACCATAAAAATATTTTTTGGGCATTTTTCCCTGCGGCACATCATTTTACACCGTAGGTAGGTAAAAATAGAAATGCTGGAGATCTACATCCAAACACAACCCTGCGAGCCGTCACAGAGGCATGTGGCAGGGGGTGTAAGGACGCCAAGCCATGTTAAGGGGAAGGAATAGGGGAAAAGAAAAGTTATTTTTATTTGTTTTAGTTACTAATGGTGTATACGAAGATGGAGTTTTCGTACCAATCAGTTTGGCAGTGTATCTCTCTAATTATATTACTATGTCTCTCTCACCAATTCTAGAGACACAGTGTAGCGTCAAAACATTACCCTCCGTGTCATACTTAAACTCGCGTGATCAGAACTTTCCCATCTTTACATACTTGGACGGTACGACGGGAGGCAATAGATAAGATGGGTTCGTTCAAAGGGAAATTAATATTTGGAAATACACATTTAACATAGAAATAGATACAGAAAACTTTCCGCATGAAAGTTATGGGCATGACTGTCTATTGACTTGACGATTAATTTGGTTGTAAAACTATGATGATCTGTTCACGGTAAAATGCTATTCATACCAACTTGCGACTTTGTCTACTCTTTAAGGCATATTTCCACGCCCGTTCTGTATATAGTTTATTTATGAAACACATTTCACACAGCAGTCAGTTTCCTGGACCATTGAATGGTAGACAATATCATTCATAGGCACGAGCGGGTGAATGGTGTCTGATGAATTACGCTCTTTCAGGTCTTGATGGGTACCTGGCTACAAAGACGTGGAATTGCATTATACATTTTTAAAAGTACAATTGTAGTACCCTCGTTTCTAAAAAGAGTGCTTAAAATGCTCATTTTTTTCATCAGGCGGTCAATAGCTTGGATACTTGATATTACCGTTCCTCTTGCTTCTTCCTCTTCTCAAATTTCAACGGTGAAGGAAATTAATCGCTAGTAATGAGAAGCCCCATTTCTTTGCCAAAAGAGTTTAGGATAGTCCGCATTCCCTGAATGATTCATCGTAGCAATATTATGGTTGAAAGTGTTTTCTCTGTCATTCATCAGTTTATAGCGGTCTTTTCGTTATCTTCTACCTATTGATGATATAAAATCATTTTCACTGTTTAATCAGCGGAAGGGACTCCAAAGCACCACATCGCTGATGTAGTAGTGTGCATAGTAATACGATGAGAAACCGTATTAAAATACCTTCATTGATCACTACTGCAATGAAGAGAGCTAGGCACTCCTTCATCCCTTAACATGCATTTCATATTTCGTCCCTTCCCTCACCCTACTCCGTAAATATGTTCCCTCACTTCTTCATGGACGATGTTTCAGCACTCCCTGCCTCAAGTCGTTACTGCGGCTAACAGGACAGTGTGTAGAAGTAGATGTATAATGCACTTTTACTAGTCCACCTTAATATTTTGACCGTACGTGTTAGTCATTCCAGACCCGATCTGTCACAGAAAACTAATGCCGTATTTTTAACCTTAAATCGCACAAGAATAATATAGTAACTAGGCCAGTAAAATGAATTTTTGTAAGCAAATACAAACTTTGTTCATTGAAGTGACATTTGCCTTACACACAGAACGCCTTCCGCCGGATGTGACGTTGTAAAGTGGCCCTTAACTATCGACAGATGGACGTAACGGCTCCAGTTACTTGAATTGTGACATAATATCAGTGGAAATGGTAATACATAAAATGTATTTACTATGCAATACATAAGGGCATTTGGAGAGACACAAAAGGAGATGAAATTGACCACGAAAAAATCAAAATACTTGACCGGGATGTGAACTCGGATCTCTCAGTTGCTGGTCAGGTGTATTAGCCAGTTATGCCGCCTAGCCATCTCATTGTCAGGTTAGGCGGCATTTCAGCGGGCGTTTACGCAAAAAAGATGGTCTCGCCTCCAGTATATTGTAACTCAGGAAACGTGGTCGTGCTCGTTCAGCCACTTTCACCGAGGACGAAACCCAACATTGTCATTTAAGAATGACGAAGATCCGGGTCCAAATCACGGTCAATTAATGTCAAATGATTTTTTATGGCGATTTTTCTCTTCTTTGGTGAATTCAATCCCATCTTTTCACACGAGCGCGTTTATGCGTACCATATCATTTATGAAATCGCAATGAATAGAAATCTCTCATCAGAAATTTGATAATAAGTAAAGTTTAGCAACAGAAAGAAGTGAAATTAAGCGAATAGTTTCAGGCTTGACTTTGTGGAACTCTTACATAATTACAGAAAGAAAAAACTTTCAAATGGTATTTGTCCACACTGTTTTATTGATACTACCGACCCAGGTTTCAACGGGTAACCTTGAAAATGACGGTTACCCGTTGAAACCTGGGTCGGTGGTATCAATAAAACAGTGTGGTCAGATACCATTTGAAAGTTTCTTCTTTCTGTTCGTGAAATTAGTCACCTATGGCTTCTTGTTTTACAGAAATGTTATTCTTTGATAACTGAAGGAAAATTTCAAAGTCCCTCGGAGAAATTCGCCTTGAACTAAGATGGCTTGGTGGTGTAACAGGCTTGTAACTGGCCTGACAGTCAATTGCGAGGTCCAGGTTCGAATTCCGGTAAAGTCGAATGAAATTCTCATGGTGAGTTTCATCCCTTTGGTATGCGTGCCCACTCCCATTGAACCGTGATCTTCTCTCCTGGACGTTATTTCACGTCGCGACGCAGTGCCCCCTCTGGTGCGTGAACCGCTGCCGCCTTCCTAACCCGGCGGCCACCGGACCCCGAGCCTGCATCACAAATTGAATCGTGATTTCCCTTCCCTCGACGGCTTTGCAGCAGGTTGTAGCAAGAGGGCTCTCCCTTCGAACGCCCAAGCACTCCGTCCTTCTCCCTCCGTCTCTCTCAGGAATCTCAATCTCTGCGGTCTTGGGGTGAAGGGGAGAGACGACGATTGCGTGCCGGGGGTATTCGAGAGGGGTTCGGAGTGAGGCGATGGAGAGAGCCCAGGGGTTGAGCGAGAGGGGGGGGGCTGCTGATTGAGGGACGAGTGGACCAGGGGGCGTTGGTGAAGCTAAAGGGGGGGGGGGGCGGGGAGTGGGGTGCGTCGAAACACGGAATGCGGTGAGCGGTGACAGACTCACGCCGAAGTGCCGAGAAGGAAATGGACCCAGGAGTGTAACAACGATGATCTCTCCCCAGCATCCAACTCATTTGAGGCGTGGGCATGAATCGTTTCTCCGCGTTGTCGCGATCGCTTTCCGTTACTTCATTGTTTCGTACTCTTTGCAAGTTCACTGGCGAGGGCGGGATTTGAAATATCAGGTTTTGTTACGAAGCAACGTCCACCGTTGTGGACCGTTCTCAGTCAGAGTTCATCAGTTGGAACATAGGTTTTAAATAACACGTTTTATCTGAAACTACTTTCATTGCAGTGAACTGTTCGCAGTCAAAGTTCATTACCGATAGTGGAGATACTGAGGAACGTGCTGTGATCTGAAGATGCTCACATCGTGGTGCACCCTTCGCACGCTAAGTTATTCGCGATACCGGAGATTTTAAGGAGCATGTTTTTATCTGAAGTAACTTCGATTGTAGCGCAGTTCCCTGCCCAAGTTCATTTGTGAGAACAGAGATTTTAAGGAACGTTTTTATTTGAAGCAACTTCCAATGTGGCACCAGTGTGGCACGTTCCACTGTTCAAAGTCAAAGTTCTTTTTTGAGAGATTTTAACCCTCACCCGGATTCCTGAGTTTCGTGACGCAAACGGATTCTCGGCGCCGCTTCGGCCCTTTGTCGCCGTCAAGTAAAAATTATGTTTTAAAATAGAAACAAAAATAAAAATAAATATTCTATATGTTTAATCAATATTTCACTCTCACTCAGTGATTCAACCCGAAGGTTGGTTTGGATAGTTGAGGGTAGAGCTCACCCCAGACTAAGCCACAGGCGTGTGAATTTCACACATTCAGGGTAGGGGGGCCAGTTCCTTTCCCTGGGCCACCTTGCACGCCAGGGATTTTTTTTGTTCGGGGGGGTCCAAAGGCTTCACCCGGACTTGAACCCGGGACCCTTCGATCAGTAGCCAAGCGCTCCACCCACTAGGCCACCACGCCCCCTTAATGACATTATTAATATTTAATGACATTTAAATACATATTAAAGAGTAATATAGGATAGAAAAAATTAATGAACAAATATACTGGCAAATACATTGAAAATATATATTTTTTTAACATTTGTTTTAGCATGCATCACAAATTACACTGAAATGTTCTTTGCAAGTGTTACGGTTACAAAGGTCACATATTTTTAATATTTGTCGTTTTGTCATGTGCTAGTGACACTGCGATCGCTTGAGTTTCTTTTTGCTCAAGTTTCCTGGCGACTTATTCTTCAAGTGGTGCACCCTGAATTATATAAATGCACCTTTTTACTTCCTTCTGTTGCAGTAGGTGTTTTCTCGCCATATTTATCTGCTAAAGTTTTAAGAAAACTATACTGGCTGTTCTGCTAACTCAATTTCCACTGGGGATTTAGTTTAGTATATATCACATTGGTGGAAATTCCACACACATAAAAAAATCATAAAAATGCAAACAGCCATCTGTTTGTTTTTTATCTTGCACGTGTAATACGGAACAACTTGACCCATAAAATCTGTAAATCTTTGTAGCATTATAGTTTTCTATTTATTCCGGTTTAATTTGTTTCCAAAGCAATTGTTTTATTATGGTGTATAGGCGACATTAAAGTTACTGATTACCTCTATTTAGGATCATGAGATACTAATGCTACAGCTTTGGTGAATCCAAAAATCAATCAATACGTGGCACGAGAGGGATTAGGAAGAAAATTCACCAGTATGAATTGCTTATATTTTCGCAGAGTCCCCACCATCGGGGAAGGCTCTTGCCTCATTTACTTTAACCGAATATGGAATGCCTTGAAGAGGATACCCTGTAGGAGAATCGTTGGACCAAAAAATCTGCATTCCGTTATTTTTTCTTAACGGAATAAATTTCCAGAAAGGACAACAGCCTCTAAACCCAACTAACTGCACATCGACGGCAATGCACTCACCAGTGAGATAATACTTTCCTAAATTCAAATTTATGGTATCCCAAATGGACATAATGGGTGCGAGCTTATATGACCTCCTTCTTTCCGACCTTGTCTCTTTATCGTCAAACAGCAAATATCTAAGAATATTTTTTAAGTTAACTTCTGACATCGTAGCCCTAAAAATAATAGGTCCATACAAATTACTTCAAAGCCGAATAGCACTTACTTCGGATGACTTCAAATTTCCGACTGCATTCAGGAGTCCAGTAAATGCCGGAATGTACACGAATCCAAGTGATCATTTCTTGATGCAACCTTACGGCTTCTCTGTTAGTGAAATGAACTATATCATCTAAAGGTATCCTGTCAATAAATAGGCGAAAGGAATCTATCGACTCCTCGACCATTATACCTGGAGGAAAGACCACCTTATTCTGCATCTTTAACAATATAATGGGCGGGCGTTCTACCAAATAATGGAGGATCATAGTATTACTATATTGTTTGATTTTTTTATATTGGATGGAATTCACTCGAAATCTTTGCATTGCATTTTTCCTGCACAATAGGCAATGACATGCTACTTGGGAATCAGTTTAGGCTGATACTGGGGAATATGTTTAGACATTCGGGCTAAAGTCTTCCATTCATCTCCGGAAAAATCGTGAAACTATCTCCGACTCTGAACTTCCCGCTAGGTTACGCGGCAAACATATGTATAAGAAACGTATTGCCTATAGTTATTTTAAGTTTTATTGTTTGGCCTTACGAATTAATTGAGATATTCGTGGTTCCTTATGCATATGTTTGCCGAGTAACCTAGCGGAAAGTTCGGAATCAGAGGTTAATTCAAGATTTTTCTGGAGTTGAACGGAAGATTTCAGCCCGGATATCCAAACACATTCCAAAGCTGCATGTCATTGCCTATAGTTATTGTAAGTTTCATTGTTTTGCCTTACGTAATAATTGAGATATTCGTGGTTCTTTATGCATATGTTTGCCGCGTAACCTAGTGGAAAGTTCAGAGTCGGAGATAGTTTCACGATTTTTCTGGAGACGAATGGAAAACTTTAGCCCGGATGTCTAAAGATATTCTCCAGTATTATGTCATTGGATGTTGTTTTGGCATATTTAATTGTTTTATCTTACGTAATAATTGAGATATTCGTGGTTCTTTATGCATATGTTTGCCGCGTAACCTAGTGGAAAGTTCAGAGTCGGAGATAGTTTCACGATTTTTCTGGAGACGAATGGAAAACTTTAGCCCGGATGTCTAAAGATATTCTCCAGTATTATGTCATTGGATGTTGTTTTGGCATATTTAATTGTTTTATCTTACGTAATAATTGAGATATTCGTGGTTCTTTATGCATATGTTTGCCGCGTAACCTAGCGGGAAGTTCAGAGTCGGAGATAGTTTCACGATTTTTCTGGAGACGAATGGAAAACTTTAGCCCGGATGTCTAAAAATATTCCCCAGTATAATGTCATTGCAAGTTGTTTTGGCATGTTTCATTGTTTTATCTTACGTATTAGTTGAGATATTCGTGGTTCCTTATGCATATGTTTGCCGCGTAACCTAGCGTATAGTTCGGAGTCAGAGGTAAATGCAGGATTTTTCTGGAGTCAAACGGAAGACTTCAGCCCAAATAATCAATCACATTCCCAAGTAGCATGTCATTGCTTATAGTTATTGTAAGTTTCATTGTTTTGTCTAACGAATTAATTGAGATATTCGTGGTTCCTTATGCATATGTATGCCGCGTAACCTAGCGGAAAGTTCGGAGTCTGAGGTAAATTCAGGATTTTTCTGGAGTCGAACGGAAGACTTCAGCCCGGATATCCAATCACATTCCCAAGTAGCATGTATTTGTCTATAGTTATTGTAAGTTTCATTGTTTGGCCTTACGAATTAATTGAGATATTCGTGGTTCCTTATGCATATGTTTGCCGAGTAACCTAGCGGAAAGTTCGGAATCAGAGGTAAATTCAGGATTTTTCTGGAGTCGAACGGAAAACTTCAGCCCGGATGTCTAAACATATTCCCAAGTAGCATGTCATTGCCTATTGTGCCCGCAGGTTTCATTGTTTCATCTTGCGTTTTAAGTGAGATATCAGTGGTTCGTTTAACCTATGCCAGCCATTCATTTGCATGGAGAATTTGAATACCAGCAGCGACATGGATTCAATATGGCGGATTACATTAGTCAAGTGCGTGTCACGACCTGGGTTAGAGCGACCTTGGCACCAACGACAAATGGCAGTTTTTGGGGGGCACTATGCGTACGGGCGCGAGGAAAGCAGGGCCTTAAGGGAAAATAGTGATTTTTTAAATAACCGTTTGACCAACAGCGAGATACTTTGTCAACGAGTAAACAAAATCTCGATACTCGTTCTATTGGTGGCTATTAACTTGTAGAGCAGTTTGTTGAGAGGTGGACTTGGAAATTGCCAAGGATGACTCTTTCCGATGTTAATTTCCAGCCCGTATTCATGGTACTTTGTCAACGAGGTCTTTTTGTCCCCTCAAACTCAACACAATGTTATCCGCACATTTAGTATTCTTAATTATGCCTCCGTTAATTTTTATCCCAGTTTTGACCCATTCTAGGGATCACGTAAAGATCTCATGATGATGTAGGGATCATGTAATATTCTCACAGCACAAATATAATAAGTTATGAGATAAAACGCAGCCGCAGACATCAAAAAGGATTAGGAGTTGGAAAAAGCAAAACGAGGAAGTAGGAAATCGTATTGAAAGAGAGTAGGTGAGAAGGAGGAATAGAGAAAGGAAAGAAGTGACGGATATGGAAGTGTGCATTGGTGTATATGACCCGCCCTGTTCTTGTAGTTTACAATGATGAAGAAAGAAATATCACGTGTCTGTCCATTATTTAATCTCTCTCGTGTTTTTCCACTTTCGTTTGTTTCTAGGGTAGAAGAGTACGCGGTATAATAATATCCCCCGAGCCAACCGAAGAAGGAATTGGGAGACATTTTGCTTTAGGAGCACTGGGACGTCATGGAAGTTTGTTTGTAAGTAACTAGATCACCTGGCATTGTCAGCAGCATGAATGAATTTAGCACCAACTGGGATTTTGGCGGAGGGATACCTGGTAATGCAATTGAGTTTCACAACACTATTTGTCGCGGCGGAGCGGATATCTCGCGCATGCTCAAGTTGGAGATGCGCGCTGACAGTGAAGGAGTCGATATAATGTTGTGAGCGCCCTGGCATGGTGAGAAGCATGGCCTTGCCTGTATTCAAGTTCTCTAGAATAAAACAGAGTTTGTTTGACGCCGAGTAGTTTAGATTCTATTCTCATCCTGTCATCATTAAGTCTTAGCATCATGATTATTTAGAATTCATGCAATAATCACATATCACGTTATGTCATTAAATTCAGCCGCCGGTATCCCTTCACGAATGTAACAGTATTGTGACATTCCCTAATGGTAAAAAAATAATTACAAAATATTTTTTTTTAATCTCAAAAATGGCTCCAATTAATATGTAATAAACCCCAAAGTTATATATTCATATATAACTCATATATTATTTGTTATAATTTTACTCATATGCTAGACCTTTTGCAGATATTTTAATGTCCGCCTTTCTGCAACGAATAAATATTTAGACAAGACATTTTGTAGAAAATATTGAGTTTTTCACTGGCATGTTTCATAGAAAATAATGCAATAAATGCAGATCTATCATTTTCCACGGAACATTTTTATTTACATCACTTTAATTGCAGCTGCAAGCTATATTTGGGCATTATAGTAATTCCTACCGCTAATCCGTATACTCATCGGGGAATTACAGTAAGGTCAGATTATACATTACAGTTGTACAATTGCTCACAACAGAATATTTTTCACCTAATATTTTTGTATTTAACTTCACTACCTTCTTGAAAAAAAATATAAAGTAAGTGAAAAGTAAATAATTTTGTTTACTATTAAATGCAATTATTCATTTAGTGATGTCTCAATTCTAGTAAACGAGTAAAATATTTTCTAGGCAGCTGGTAAATATTCCAGATATCAAGGACATTGAGAAGATGCTGCAGACATTCCGTAAGCATGTACTCAGAGCTGTGTGGGTTATGACGTTATGACGGTACCTTTGATAAAAACGGAAATTCATCTTGGCCACGATGAAGAGAGACATCACACCGATTTGAAACATAAAGGAAACAGAAAATAAGCAAAGGCGAGAGGAGAAACGGAACAATTGATTTCCGGGGAGGACGGATGTTTCCCGCGGGAGCGGTGGCAACGGGGGCGACAAAAGACCCACGCCCACGCCACGCGGCCATCGAGACGCGGGAGAGGACGCCGTCGAGCGTGCCGGCGCGGCGTGCCCAGTCAGCAAAGGCAAAAGGAGCGGCTGCGAGACGGACACAGGGATTCCAAAGAAGCGTGCAAAGGGCGAACGATGCAGAATGGCGTAAGAGAGAGCTCCAACTCCTCCCCTGTGGGCAGCGAGTGAAAAGGGAAAGTCGTCCACCCGCTTCGGTGGCACTTGGAACGTTTAGCGTGGAGAGAGGGGGGCGTGGGAGCGGGGGCGGTGGTGCAGCGGAGGCGGTGGAGCAGCGGAGGCGGCGATATACCTCATAACTGTCGCAGTCACTCCCCGTCGCCTCTCGGCACGGAAGTCGTCGAGATGAGCACCGCCGTGGGAACATTTCCGATCGTCAAGATTTGTCACGCCACGACCGGGATTTTGTAAACTTTGACAAGACCGTGGATAAAGAAGAAGAGTAGATGGCAGAGCTTTGATGAAGAAGAGTGAAGCCCTAAGAAAGATCTGATTCTCTCCCGGCGTCTGGTGGCTGTGAAGCCTTTTCGGGATCTCCACTCAATTCAGCACTGCTGCCGGCGTTCCGATGGCTGAGTGGTCCATCGCCTTCTAAGCGATGCCCTGCAGCCATGAAGCTTGAATTCAGGCCTGAAGATGATGGACGACTCAGACATTCAAACTTCAGAATAGCAATGTGGAATTTTAGCCGGTGGTTATCCCGAATACACTTAACTACCAAAAGTGAAGCCTGATTTTTTGGAAAGTACGATCATCAGTGATTGGAGAGGAAACTTTATTGAGTGCCAAAAGCAAAGAAGGAATTCTATCAAGCGTTACAGGAAATTTGATTAATCACTGACGGATATGATGACCTTGGATATCAGATTACATCAGCGGAAATCTCAGCGTTCAACAATGGCTCTTGAACACACACCCTCTTGCATTCACCGAATTAAAATGAGCACTGAGTAATTTGCGGTTGTAAGTAGCTCTAATGATACAAAGGCGGCGGCGATAAAAAAATAAAAATATTTATACTTATGGTAGTTTTAACAAGATACATATCTCATCTTTTCTATGATAAAAAATTATTAGCCGCTTACCGCACTACTTTCCGAGATATTTGCAAAAAAAAGCAAGCCAATTTCTATGGAAAATGGCACGCGACTGCACTCCAAAGAGACTTTACTTAAAAGAGAGGCATTTTTAACGCTTGGATCTCGCTAGAAATTTAACAGTGCGTTTTCTGCATGTTTTTTCAACTATTTTTTACAATTAATCTATTACACACCGCAGTAACTATTACAGAATAGCAAAAACTCTCCGGTTGTGAGGGCGTTTTCAGTGTACGGCGTGAATAAAATGAGTCAAATCAAAACCTTATTAATGCATATTTAGTTAAGCGACATCAATGTTACAGAATTTACTACTTGCTTCTTGTAGCTGCAAAAAATTAAAAATAAAGTTTGAATATGGTCACTTTTATGACTAGGGAAAAATCACACTCAACAACCTTAGTACTAGAGGTGCATATCGAAAATTACCTGCATTCAGCGACACCCATTAACCAAAGAAGAAAGTGTCTTGACGCTCGAGAGTGAATGATGAATGCGCAATTTTGCAATTTGCGAAAAATGATCCACATATGATGGCTATCGCGCGTTTCTCACATTTTACTGTTCAGTTTAGAAAAGAATAACTGCGTTATTAAGAAGTATCTTCTGTAAGGAAAATGACGTCTTCAAAAAACATGTTAAATAAAATTTTTGTCAAAAAAAACTTTTCCGATGACAAAAAACGCGGTTCACTAGAAAAAAACATTTCAGTAGAAAAAACGGTTCATTAAAAAAACCGATTCAGTAGAAAATACCGGATTCGGAGAAAACACCGGTTCGGAAGAAAACACCGGTTCAGTAGAAAAAACCGGTTCGATCTATTGAACCGTTGCACCGCCCTCGCAAACGGTTTTTTCCCGTACCGAGAACCGGTTTAGCATTTACTGCACCGCCCAGCTCTACCTCTATCCTCCTCCACTGTTTTATTTTATTTTTTCATATTTTCCCCCCCTTGCCATGGCTGGTGTCTTAACACTTTGCCACACGCATCTGCGGTGGCTCTCAGAGTAGTATGTAGATGTAGGAAACACATTAATGGTTAATTGGTCATGTATCCCATGCACCGAGCTACCCGAGTTTACACTTTGACCGATTCAACGAAAAGCAATTAGTTTCGAAGGTGACACGGCTTAGTGATAAAAAGAGTCAACACTTGAAACTCTGAGAGCGATGGCGAACAAATGCAATGCGCAGCCGTCGCAATTTTTCAGTTCTTCTTCAAGAGAGATGGCAATAGCCCGCTAAATACTTTCAAGCCACGGAAAATGTGTAACATTAAAAACGCTGGCATTTTTTGGAGGGGTAGAGGAGTGATCCAAGGATGTGATAAAGAACATGAAATCGTATCTAATGGCCGATTGTAAGAACAATTCATATCAAACAGGGAAATGAAATCCATTAGTCACTCTCTCGTTAAACATGCGTTGTCCAAGCATTAGATTAATTTATTGGTTTCATAAATTATTGGACCTGATAGATGGTTTTAATTACAAGCTCCATGGAAAATAAGATGGCTGACTTATAATGAACAGTTTGAAGGAGTAATTACTTGATAGACGACTTATGGTACGACGGTAAACGAGTTCATTTATTCATGCCTACGAACTATAAGGTTATTAAGAAAATTAATACTTGGATTTTAGCCCGTGATAAGAAAATTAACGAAATGATTGAAGCAATGGCACAGAGTAATTACTGAGCAGAGTATTAGTAAGAGCACAGAGTATTATTGCTCTATGATAATAGCTGTTGAGAGAGAAATTACGAATGTTTCTGAAGCCCAAATTTCGTCCTGAGTTCCATAAAGTTATGTGTGTCATAAATATCGATTCTATAACTAAATGTTTGTCCATTCGGCTAGTAAGTAATTACATTGTCATACTTCAAGATGGGTCATTGGATGGATAGCAATTTTCAAAATTAACAGATATCAGTTCAATTACACTGAAGTACCTCCATCACTATGGTGTTCCCTTTCACATGGTGACCGCGTCAGAGTATAGACTTCATGGATGAGTCTCTAAAAATATAAAATGAGGAAATGGAACTCTAGAATCCCGGCAGTGAGCAACTGAATGAAAATCTCAAGCATATGCAGCTCTGGACTGTCTCACTTTCATCTCTCGTCCATTACTCTCTATTACTCTCATCGTTACCAAGCATGACGCCATCTAATAATGCAATGCAAGAGCTCCTGGGGTATGGCCTTAAATCTAAGGCTATTTTCTCAAAGCCCTACAATAGTAAAATCAAGAATGGCAGGTGAGATAATGCATTGCTAAAGATTAGGATCAGTTTGATACTAAGGCCTGGTTTTATAGTCTCTGGTCAAATATTTTTCACCAAGGCACCATTGATACATTCTGCCATCGATAACGCTCACGTCATCCAATCGATAGTATTATGTAACGACAGTTCGAAGTCCAGTTCGTGCCCTCTACCATGATGACCAGAAAAAAAGATGTATTAGGGGCTTCTCTTTTATTTCCTCTGAACTATATTGAGAGGAGAAATATTGAAAATCATATGCAAACAACCCTTTTTTAACTATTTACCATGTTTGCTTATTCGATTCCCGTAAACGATTCCTTCGCTAATGCTATTTTCCTCCTGAAATTCTTGCAACTGAGCCCATTTTCTTGAAGGGTACTACTCAAGTAATAAAAAAATCTACACGCTCCAGTTTGTACCCTCCCCACTATCCCGAAGGAAAAGAAAGCGCCTAGGATTCAAATCTCTATGAATGAGTTTCAAATTCTGGGTAATTGGTATTTGGGAGGGACTCCCATCCCGCTTCCCAACCTTTATCCTGTCATAAAATCAATTTCAGACTCCATAACTGAAGACGATTTAGTTGTGACTAAAGCAGACAAATGCAGTAGTGTTGTGATCATGAACAAATGTGACTATGTAGGCAAATGTATTGATTTTATCACTGACACCTCCTTTGTTAGATTAAGAAAGGACCCCACAACCAAGTATCAACAGGAAGTGAAAACCGGCGTCAAATCTTGTTCGGCCTTATTCAGTGACAGGGAAAAGTATCAAGTTATTCAAATGAACCGCTTCCACCGAGACTCTACGGCCTCATCAAGCTTCACAAAGACAATTTCCCTATCCGTCCAGTGGTCTCCGGCGTAGGAGCTCCGACTCATAAACTCGCCTTCAAATTGAATATTATCTTCCGTCAATTCTCAAAATTTGTGCCCCAATTTGCAATAAAAACTCTGTGAATTAAGCTGAACAGTTGAGCAAATTGACCACCCCGGCGAATGCTAAACTATTATCCTTTGACGTCAAGAACCTGTTTACTTCAGTTCCCATAAAGGAAACCTTGAAGATTGCTAAAGATATTTTGTTTAACTCAGCTACTAATCCTATAATTAACGACGAGTTGATACACCTTTTAGACATATGCACGAAACAAAATTATTTTTTATTCAATGGGACTCACTACCTCCAACAAGAGGGTTTAGCTATTGGATCACCTTTATCTCCATTACTGGCAGACATTTTTATGGATGATCTTGAACGTAAACTTTTTAATTCCAATTTTAACCTTTTAAACAATGTATTTTATTGGTATACGTATATATGTGGACGATGTTTTATGTTGTTGGACCGGCAGCCATAGGCAAGCGGATAAATTTTTAACCTTCTTAAATTCCTTGCACCCACGTATCATTTTTACTATGGAGACAGAGTCAGAAGGTCAGCTAAATTTTTTAGACCTGAGCATTTCAATTTCACAGAGCGAGCATGTCTTTGATATTTATCGTAAGCCCACATACACTGACCAAGTGATACCAGCTGATTCTTACCACCCAAAGTCCCATAAAACAGCTGCTTTTAACTCTATGATCCACCGAGTGTTAAATATTCCGCTTTCTAAAGACAATTTTGACAAAGAATTAAACACCATCAGACACATCGCAATGGCCAACGGCTACAAATCCACCTTAGCAGAAGGCATTTTAAAAAGGAGGCAAAAAAGCTAGCCATACAAAATATCACTTCCGCCCAGGTTTGCAAGGAGAAGAAACAAAGGTGGGCTAGGTTACCGTATCTTGGCCAGGGGTCTTACAAAGCAGCTCATAACTTTCCCAGGGACAAATATAAAGTCACCTTTTACACTCCACTCACACTGAGGGACATATTTAATAATTCCAAAGACCCATACGATCCCATGAAGAAATCCGGGGTATATGAAGTGACTTGCAACACATGCGAGGGTGTGTATATTGGTCAAACGGGGCGAAACTTTGAAACACGTATCAATGAACATAAGAAGTGCTATTCAAACAGTGATCCCAAATCCCACCTTGCCAAACATTTGATAGAGGAGTCCCATGGAACAAACTTTGACTTGAAGATCCTCCATTATGACAAAAAGGGACGACGCCTGGACACCTTGGAGCAGTGGGAGATCATCAAGAGAAAGAAGAAGAAAATGAAACTTCTTAATTATGTAGCATATGATGTTCACTCCCCCATTCTATCCTTGTCCACCTGACAACCCAAGCCTCTTCTTCATTTCCCCCCCTTCCTCCTCTTTCCTCTGCTTATCTCCACAAGAACCCCCCCCCACAATAGGCCACACTCCCGAATCCTCGGGAAGGTCACATGTCATTTGACAACACCCTTCCCTTCCCTGTTATTCACCTTCAACCGTCCCCCTCCCCTTTCTTATGACTACCTCCTTGTTTTGTCAAGAATCCCCCCCCCTCTTTCCTTTGCTCCTTGGTATAAATATTGCTATTGGAGGCATAACGTGTGCAGACCTGATGATGACGCCCTAAGGAGCGTTGAAACACGTGTTGTGTATTTTACATTAAATTTAAGTGGACAGAACAATTACTGTAGTTTTTATTTAAAATGCTGTTCCACCATATATCGCCCGACACTGTCGAATTTATTAAATGTAGCACCGGAATAATAAATTTGCTAATGATTTGAGGCACTGAAAGTTATAATAGGGCACCACCGTGATATATACATCTCAATGAGAGATGGTATTTCACTGTCCCAGCCAAGCTATTCACATTTTGGGAATATCCGTAGCTTCCCTATGCACTTTTCTCATGCGTTATTTCGCTCTTCAGGCCTAATTTTTTAACAGTTTTAGCCTAAAACAATGAGGGTAATGGGGGGTGTATCACGATTTTTGCTCTTTACTTTATCGTACAGGGGACCATGACGAATGATCATTTGCAGACCATCTCTTAAAGATTCCAAAAATTGCCAGAGATATAGGAGTCTAAAGTTGAATGGCCGGGCAACCTTCCCATAACAGCCATGACATTATTTCATCCATCGCTTCTTCCCTCTTCTTCCCAATTCATTCTAAAAGATGCCTTTAAAAGGCTCTTGTGAAGATGTCCACTTCTGCCAGAAATACAACATTATAAAGATTCAAAAAATACTAAGAAAAAATATCCGTCTTCATCGGAAATCGAACCACGGGCCTTTTATCAAAGTATGAAATGACGTCAGAGGTCGTTTTGCGGAAAGAGAAAAAATGCAGCTTTCTACGGTTATTTACTTGGTTATTAGGCCTTAATGTTTCAAGGAACATTTACAAATTTGATTTCAACGGTAATATCGAAAAATCATTCGAATGATTGAAATAACATGAACCCCCATTGTAATAATAAGAGCATCACTCAAGATAAGAGACCATGTACCTTAATTTTCTTGCATCACACTTTCCTGCTTACACTCAGGCAGTCAAGGAGGAACTGAATTTTCATTTTTGAAGGAATACGTTTTTTTATTTGGATGAAACATTTTTGCCAATGGAAAATTTGGTAAGGGAAATTCATCTCATTGAATAATCCCTGGCTTACGTTGGAATACCAGACCAGGAGAGTGAAAGACTGTCATTTTGATTAACGGCTAATCTCGAATGATTCATTCGTTTTAAAGTTTCATGGTACAAAGTCAGACATTTTAATGATGCTGCCGTTTAGAACTAAAAGAACAAAACCACACTCGTTAAAAGTGGAAAGAAGAGAAACGGAATGAAGTAAAAGGGGCCAATTAAAATGTCCTTATCCCAGGAAAAAGAACCTTTTCACTGCGTTCAGCTGTCGCCATTAAATGTTAAATCTTTCTCCTCTTCCAAGTGATTGTTTACAGCTATTGGTAACAGTGTGCTCCCGGAAATTTATCACCTCTCTCGTTTCGCTCCTACGGCAGCTCACTTGGTTTATGTTCCGAGAGAACTCCGATGAGCAAAAAAAATATCATCTACATTATCTCTTTCCACAGCTATAACAAAAATTTCAACTTTAACATTTAGGGTGTTCGTAGGGAGCTTTATTTTTTTTTCAACCCAGAAGATTTATTTTTTCCGTGAATTCATTCAACTTCTAATCCGCACTTCTCTTTTAAAAGACCAACGGTAGCGAATTAAACTGAGCACACAAAACTCTTAATACTCATAGATTTACAAGAATAGAATATCAATATCCTAAGTGATATTCGAGAACTAGGAAGGGATAAAGTACACTCAGAGCAAATTCATGATTCAACGCCATTTAATCACACAATCACCCTTTTCAAAAAATCAGGCAGCCAAATTCATGAATCAAATTAAATTCAAAGGAATCATTTTTACCTTACAAATGGAATGAGAGCACTACCTTTGATGGCTAACTACATAAATGGATAATAAAATTAAAGTGCATGAAGCTGCTGAGGACTTACGAGATTTACACAGTAGAAATCAATTTAAATGATGAACTTAAACCACTCTGAAAACAAGATTCTCAAAACGCAAAAAAATAATAGAAATTGTAGGAGCATATAACTTTAAAGCTTTCAATATAATTCTGTGCCACTCCAGGAATAGAAACATTTTGGAGTAGAAATTAATTTCCTTTTTGCGAGTAGATTGATTTTCACGTAGTCAATGTATTGTACATAAAAAAACCCCAAAAAAAACAAATATTTGCTGACGCGATAATACGGTTGGTATGCTTCGATTCTTAAAAAATATTCCCTTTTAAGGCAGTTTGAGCGAGAAATGACTTCATCAAGAATTTCATGATACGTCCTCATTTTAAAGAAAAACCTCTCATCTTTCCAATAAGAATATTAACCCCTTTTTGAGCCACTTTTCCAGCAATTTTCCTAAAAATATAAGCTGCTTTACATGGGATAGATTACGGCAGTGCTCTCCAGATAGAGAATATTGAAAAAACTAGGAGTTTCTAACGCCAAGATTTCACCAAAAAACTAACGGTGCTTAGCTCGTATGTTTTCTCAACGATTTATAAATATTTATCAATTACTCTACGCAGTAAATTTTACAGAATCGCAAAATAACCTTCTGTTGTGAAGGGTTTTCACCTGAACGGCGTGAAAAAATGAGTCAAGTTAGAGACTTAAGTAGAGATACTTATTTAATTACTGACAATTTTTGTCATGCATAGAAATATTTTTGCGCTATTAATATTACAATATTTACTTCATATTTTTAGCAGACGCTGAAACTAAAAAATAAAATTCGAATATAGTCTCCGCTATGACTTGGGAAATACTTCACTCAAGCTACCTTAACGTTTAACAGTAGTTCAGCTTGACAATGAAAGAAATTGCCCCTCTTAGTGGAAAATCTTAATAAATTTTAATCAATCCCGTTGAATGAACAAGGCGCTCTTTCCCATTTCCCTTTATTTGAGCATTGGGCTCAAGAAAATCGATGGAATCAGTTCATTTTTTTGAGATTCCATACATTCCTCCTGCATTTAGAGAGTGAAAGAATAAATCGTTCGTTGCCATCTCAACAAGCACAACTCAATTAATATTTTTTCAATTTAATTTTGACAGCATAGAAAAATAGCGCTAGCAAAGGAAGCGTACAATAATAGAAGGGAGCTGATGACGGAAACTTTAAGTAAGGATGTAAAAAAGAGGCTGGTGAAGAGCTTGATATGGAGTGTGGCATTGCATGGGGCAGAAACTTGGACCTTGAGATAGGAAGACGAAAATAGGCTGAAGGCGTTCGAGATGTGGGTGTGGAGGAGGATGGAGAAGGTGCGATGGACGGAAAGGAAGACAAATGAGGAAGTGCTTGACATGGTGGGTGAGGAGAGGAAACTTGTGGATGAGATAAGGGGAAGGCAGGGTAGGTGGCTGGAAGGGGTAATGAGGGGCGACGCACAGTGGGCCCAAATCGAAAATCGCCGGACAAAAGTCCAAAATTGATTTTTTTGAGATATCGACTTGAAACTTGGCATATATACACACAAATGATTGTTGATTATGGAATGGTAAAACATTTCTCATAGGTCTTACCCGTTACTTAGATACAGAGGCTCAAACACGACCAAATTTCCAAAAAAGCGCCCGCTCTCATTTTTCTTCGAAAATCTTAAGCTTATAACCGAGGCGGGTTCCATTGGGAATTTGACCGGCACGCGACCAACTTGCCTCTCGCGGACGGCAGGAGAATTTGGAGTCGAAAAAATAAGAGACCACCCAATGAGAAATGAGTGCTTTCAGACATGAGGGAATGCTGCTCAAATGTGCACAGCAGTGGTGGAGCAAAGAATTTCTACGATATTTCACAAATACTTGGCCTCCTCTGACTGAGTCAAACGCAACAGGGAACCATGAAGAAGGGCCAGTATGCATCTTGGTTGGAGCCTATCAATTTCCCTAATGGTTTTACATGATTTATTCCAGCATTACGGGTAGTCATTACGTAAGAATCCATGTGGTAGGCTCATATTGGAAGGGGACATTTCCGTCGTTCGACACAAACCAAATTGTGACGTCGCGTGATTGAACCGTCAGGCTTAAGTTTGGAGAGTAATAAATGTTCTTTTTACTAAGTTTGCTCTATTAGGGTGATCTACCACTTAAAGTCGGTTTGGATGGAAGAAGACTTGCCTTTGTTTCCCCCTCGCCTTTCCTTTCATCGCACCATCATCATTCTCCTCCACACATCTCAAACGTCTGCAGCCTTCTCTGTTCCGCTTTATCCCACAGTCAACATTCCTGCACCATACACCGCTTCACTCCATATTAAATTCTTCGCCAGCCTTTTCTTCACGCTCATAAATAAGGTAACCCGTTATGACCTCTCCACTACAACCCAACTCTTCTTTTGTTAATGCATTTTTCTTTTTTATATCCAAGCAACCATTTTCCTCCAACGTACCAGCCAACTAATTTAATTTCTCTACCTACTCCCGCGTGTGCTCTCCAGATTTTATGATCAGCGTCGCTTACTTCGCCTCGGATATTTTCACTGCTTTAGTTTTCATGTAATTTATCTCATTCCTCATTATTAATTCCTCATTCCTCATCAATCTCATCTTTCCCAAATGCATCTTTCAAATGAATCTTTCAAATCTGAACACTACTATTCCAACGCGAAAAAGCATTGCAATTAACATTCCCAAGTTTTATAAGCCTTGGATAACCCATTTTCTTGGTACTTTCAACTTCTTGATGACTTCTACAAACCTCTACAAACGACAAGCTCCAGCCATTGACACATATCATTATGAAATCGTCAGTGTTGTCGGGATTGGACTCCGTGGGCAAAATTCAAACTAAGGAGACAAAGGGACGGAGAAGGAAGAAGAAACACAACTCAAAGCCACTCAATCAACCAATAGAGCCCCTTTTTGGTACACAAGGAAAACCGTGGGAGCCGAGACGTGGAGGAAGAGGGAAAGGGGGGAAGGGAAATCGAAGCTCTTTCCATCGGTTTCCAATATCGCCAAGAGAGGCTCTTTGCTCTCAATGTAGCAGCGAGAGCAAAGACAGAAAAATCGGAAAAGGGAAAGGAGTTTCATTTGGAGGCGAGATGAAGAGGCTGGGAAAAAGGCACTTAAGAATAAATGGCCTCATAATTGTGGCAGCAGTCGGCACAAAGATACTCCTTAGGGAAAAGTTCCTGCCCGACGTAAAGAGATTGAATATGAGGTTGTTCGAAACAAAGCGCGGGGATGAGTGACACGATGAAAGGGAAAAAGACAAAATGCTACCAAATTGATGGGCATTAGGTAAATTTATTAAATAATAAACAGTTAAAGAATGGGAACATTTAACCAGTGCAATGCTCAGTTTTTTTTACCGACACTTTACAGGAAATCTAATATAATCATTTGCTTATATTTTCACCAGGTATGGAAGACCTGGGAAACCATGTCGACCTTGAATGCGCCCGAGTGAGTTTAGCTATGTATTATGCTGATATATGAGTTTGCAGCGTCTTTTGTCTGTGATAAATATTTTATCTCAGATTAAAAACATGCTAAATTAATCAGTAATATACACTCCTCCATTACCTATTTTTCTCTTCCAATGTTGGGGCATGATCTTTATTCCACGTCTGAAGAAATCTCCTGGTTTGGATTTGAAGAAGTCGACAAGCCAAGTTTGTTAAACCAAAAATCGCTACGAACTTTTGCGTCAACCATACCATCACAGTAAGTTCACTCAGCTCCTTGATCACGCACTTTCCGCGTATGTTTTTCTTATCATACACAATACACAATAATGTTGTGACTCAGTGAACTACCCGAGTCTTTGATTAAGTTTATAATTATTCCAAGATTTTGCTCTGGTATAGTTTAATTGATTTTATATTCAAAACAACTAAGTAAATTACAAAATGGAATTTATTTGGATCTTTGTCCAGCATACAATTTTCACCCAACAGTTACAGCGTAACATCTTTATCCAGCTACAACATACTGCCATTCATCATCATTTGGCCAAATATTTTGAGGTAAATGGATGCAGACGCGTAAATTTGCATAATCATAATACTATACAGCATATATATATATATACAGTATAATATATAAAGAAGAATGTTTGTCTGTTTGTCCGTCGGTTTGTTTTTTGTACAAATCTATAGTGTTACTCTGGTCGCGCTGATATTTGTCAGACTAATAGCTTAAGACAGGAGGAAAATTATAGACTATTTTTAAAAGATCTCATGTGCCCCAAAAGATCCCAAAAAAGGGGGCCGTATGGTGGTCTATGCTACGTATTAGGATTTGTGAAGTGGTTTCATTTTTTGCATTTAAAAATTACTTACGCTCAAGGTACGTTGGGATTTTCTAAATCAAACGGCTAAAAAAATGAAGTTTATAATTCCTCGCGTATTTATCTGAAAAAACGCATATTTTTCTCTGAAATCAACAATAGCATATTTCCTTGACAACCAGATTTTGGTCATTTACGCATATTTAAAATTCATGTTGCTTTAGGAAGGTTAAGCATTGGGTATTATAAGCACAATGGTTTAGTTGTTTGCTTTTTCAAACTGATTCCCTCGAGATACAGAGAGAGTGAAAGATATCCCAAAGAATGAAGTCTCTCATTTTTTCAATCGACTCTCCTCTTCTTCTATGATGAGTTATGAAGGAAGTGGAGTGATGCGGAGCACCGCCGGGCAATTCATCTAGTAGATGATCAAAATAACTTAAATTAATACAAAAAGAACATAAAATCGACTTTCAGAGGAGTTTGAAAGCAATTCTGCATCAACTGAGAAAATATGAAAATAAAATATAAAAATTATTTCATAAATAAGTAGACATCTAAATGGGTATCAATTAAGTAGGAAATATCACTTTAAGTAAAAGTAACCAACATAGGAAATTGCGGAGCAGAGGTTGCAAGCCCGCAAGCACTAAGGAACGCCTATACGGCTGAGAAAGGGATTTTTTAAGGATACCACATGAACAATGTTAAATAGTGGAGTTGAGATAACGTAATTAAGTCAAAGAGCATGGAAAATTCACAGAAATAGCTTAGGAAGAAAAATAAAACTGAAATTATGGAAAAAAAAACGCAATTTTACCAACCTAAAATGAAAAGCGGTGGGGAACAGTAATCCAGTCAATGAACGCCATAAACCGGGTTGTAGAGGACATGGAAGAGGACAGAGACGAAACTTCAGGGATGTGTGTTTGGGGTTGAGATAGGAGGTAAACGTACTACAAGTCACCGGACCTAGGAGGTATGTGGGAGGGGGTTCGATTTCTTCAACTTCTTTCGACTTCAACTTCTTTCGACTTCAACTTCTTTCGACTTCAACATGTTTGCACATAGTGTGAAAAAAGTGAGTATTCTTAAGCCTACTGTATATGTAGTTCATTACACAATTATTCTAACTACCTTCGTAAATTAACACATCATATAGCTATATTAACAATATACATACAACCCTAGAAAACGGGAAAGAGTGATGTGCTTTTTTTACAAAATTCCGAAATTACAATTTTCGCTAGCAAATATCTCTACAACTATGAGGAATAGTAATAAATGTGTAAGAACTTATTTTGTAGTAAATTTTATCAGCTTTATTTGTAGAAACAGTAATATTTTCGCTACCACGCACCGTTTTCAAGATATGAGCGAAAAAACAATAAAAGAGACCTTCTGCGCTCCCCCTCCCCTATGCTGAGACAATAGATGAGTGTCGAAAAACGAAACACATGTGTGATGGTTGAGTGAATGGCTTGAAAGGTAGGAGTAGACCAAGAATGCCATGGGTGAATGTGGAGGAAGAGATTCTTTAAGACAAGGGATATTGGGAGTGTTAATAACAGAAGATCGTGTATGAAGCAATGCATGTACGTCGCAGAAGCAAAACAGGTTTGAAAGAATAGGGCACTTTGGAGGAAATTATTAAAATCGAAGCCTGTTTTATAGTTATAACGCCGAGAATGGAAGAAATACCTTAGAGAACGGCTGCATGGAAAAGAGTTGGGAAAGGAAACTGCATGATGGACATGGATTTATGTACAATACTGGGATGGTTCAGATTTTTGTGAAAACCCAAAAATTTTCAAACGTAAACATTCCTGAGTTTCAAAAGGTTTCAACATCCAAACAAATGAATGTAATCACTGCTCAAGGTCGACTTCCCATTCATTATAAAGCGCAATAACCAGGCGCTTATAGATTGCCTCTGTCGAAAACTATTCACAGAAGAAATTTCAATCCCTCAATAGCTCAGGAGTCTCCGGATCCATGACATTTATATTCATTCAGATGTGGAAAACGTTTTATTTATCTCACCAGAGATGATCTTCAGGAAAAACATTCAAAAATGCTGAGGAAAATCCCCTTGAAAAAAAAATTGGAAAGGGAAGCAAATCAACGAAAGACTCCATATTCCATTCACGCCACATGCTCGATAAACATCTGCGCAGCCCAACAGCGGACAGACTCGCATTCACGAATTACGATCACCATCATTAGCGCCGAATCCCTCTTCGTAGGAATTAACCACCCCTAAATAATCCTTTCGGGGCTCAGTTTCCATGCGCCCGGGAAAAATTAGCCATCGGTAACTTTTCCACGGATTACTGCCCGGGTTCTAATAGCCATCGGAACCCATGGTGAACCGAAAAATGATCATCACAAGTCCCAGCGCTACTGTACGTATGGACCATGTTCACGCATGCGTTTGCGGGATACGGTGGGTAGAGGAATGTAGCGGAGAAGGTATGAGAAGGTTTAAATGTCGTTATTTCTGTGCTAGATTAGGGACCAAAATAACTATTAACGAAGCCTCTAATAATGCTAGTGGTAAATATAAGTAGCTTTGTTTTTTAGATCTTCTCTATATTATTACAGTGACCAATGGGATGGTTTGCTTATTAATTTTATGTCTGAGGTGCGTATCACTTCTTAATAATTTTTGCAATTCAGCATGACTTCTGAGGTATAAGGACGAGACTAAATGTAGCTGGGTAGTCAAGATTCTGTTCTTGTGTTTAATAACTTAGTATATTTACTACCTATCACCTCATTCTGATTGAAATTTCACGCTGGATTTGGTTTTCTACATGATTTGATATCTCATAGTATCCTAGAAGTAATCGCATTGGTATCAGTAGTAAAATGATAACCAGCTCACAGCATGTTAGCATGTTCACCGACGTAACATTACCCTGGTTTCTCGTTTGGCCGAGTTTAGCTCTCCTGGCTGCTTCTTGGTCCGCACCTAGCGGCCAGAGGAGGGTAATGTCAGGGTGCGGGGCCCCTCACATTACTCTGTACCCCATCCCCTGTTGGTAGCTTGCACTGTAGGTGCAGATGAACATGTAATGGAAAAGTGAGAATGGGAGGGCAAAGCAGCAAAATTTAGAAAATTTATAGAGAAGCAAATACCGCTTTCAAGGGGTTCACTCGTGACTGAATTAGTCAAAACAAATGAGAAATATAAAATTTTTGCATCATTTGAAAATTATACTTAGTTAATGAATGCGGCCAGCACCTCGTGGAACTCTATTTTATTTTCGACTAAAAATATTCTAATTGTAACTTAAAAGATCCACTGATTTATATACATTTATTTCCACTAGTTTCACCAAACTTCAGAATCTCCAGACTTAGTCAATTTAGGGATCCATGCTCTGAATTAATTTACTTGTATTTCTGACGATGCTACAGCGTAGCGAAACAAATCGTACTTCAAATATACCCTAATTAGTGGGTTGCTAAGTATCAATTATCATTTTCATCCTAAAAGTATTCTGCTTTTTCTGATGGAACGCAGAATATTGCTCGAATTAGATAAATTCTCGAAAAATCTGCCACCATTTGGGGCCCCGCACAGAAGTATTTCATCCACGAAATACATTTAACGCAAAAGAAGGCCTCGCGCGCAGTTAAACACTGCTACAGGAGCGAACGGAGAGGGAGAGTAAAACAGCTGATATGAGGACTACGGTGGGAGCCGCGCGGTACTCGGAGGCTATACGCTGGGCTTAGGTTAATTGAAAAATCCATATCAGTAAAGTTTCAGTATGGCAAGGATGATACTATTTTAACTCCACACCACATCTTTAGAACTGATAGAAGCGGTAAAACAAGAGTAACACACCGCCGTACTGATTGGTACATAAATTACTTCACCACGGACGCATTAGCAACTACAGCAAAAGTGGAGTGAAAAACTAAGATACTTCATTAAAATGCAATTCAATATCGTCCTCTTCCAATGCTTTTATCGATTCCTTCCCCGTTTCATGGCTGTTGACAATCACAGCTACCAGCCTCCGTGGCTCCTCACAGGGTAACATGTAGATGTCGGCGAAGATAAATAAAAGCTAAGGTATTATACTACATACATCAATCTCCTGAAAAACAAATTTTGAGGTAATATTTATTCCAGCCTTAGAAGCATACCTCGATGAAATATCTATTGAAATAACTTATTTTGACTCCATTTATTGTCATATATTCATGATATTTGACCAAATAGATTGGGTAATGCCTTCACCTTATAACATTTTTTTATCTTGGAAGTATTCACCTCTCATATTGATTTTTCGCAAACAGAGAAAACTTTCCTGTGGTAGGAAAAACATTTTTTTTCACCACACATTCCCGTCTTTAAGCTCATTAATTCTTAATTATTAAAAGAAACAAGGCGGGAAAGATAGGAATGTTTTTAATAGATATCAAATAGACGATACGTTTTTCTAAAAGAAACGACTGTGTAAAGAAAGGATATTAAATCATTCTACGGTGGTGTAACCGTAAAAGGCATTCACGTACAATCAATCTAGAATCACGGTGGCGGGTGCTGCATGGTGCATCTTTGACGCCACATTCATCCTCACGTCACGCGATGGCTTGATCCAGCACCAACGCCCATCAGTGTTCTCACCTGTCGTGCCCACGCAATCACTTTGCACGGCTTGCTCGGCTGCATGGCGCGCAAAGCGCAATTATCCGTGACGGCGACCGATCCAAGAGACACCATATCGATGTCCGTCCGTCAATGACTACTTAGCTGCCTCCGTCCTCGGGAAACGAGTTTCGAAAAAGAAAATCAAATCAGAGCGAACAACGTAAAAATATTTAACTTGACCGGATTCCGAACCCGGATCTCTCACTATCTACTGAAAGAGAGCTTAGAGGCGTAAGTGGTTAGCACGCCTAGCATGCTACATATGCATCTACTTACTACAGCCACCACAGAGGCGTGTGGCAGGGGATGTCAGTAAACTAGCCGTGAAAGGGAAGTGAATAGGAAAAAGGGCACAGAGGTTAAATGTATGTTAACGATGTATCTTATATTAGGGCCACGCGGTTATAATACTATAATCCCCAGTGGTGAGAGGGAAGATTTTTGTAATTTTTGTTCCTATAAGTTCGTTAGTGTTTTTATTTTTTCGCTTCAATCAGTTCAAGAGATATAGCGCGGGGCCAAAATAGTATCTTCCGTGACGCACTGAAACTTTTCCGATATGAACTTTGCCACTAATTTAAGCCTATTATGTATCATCCGAGTCTACAATACGAATGAATACAATACTGCGAATATTTTCTCACAGCAGCAATTTTCGGGTATTCACCGCGTTTGTTGTAACTGCTCACAACTGTTTCGCCCGGGTCACATTGGCATCTTCTGGTAGGAATGTATTTTGATTCAGTCAAGTCTATGAGTATGTTTTGGATGAAGACTTCTCACGTGGCACACTGGGTTAGGTTTTCGATTTTTGAAGTTTCGACGAGCAACTCGCTCGTCTTACTCTCGGGCAATACCTCAGTTAACTTCCACTTAACCGATAAAACTTCATCCATATCATCCACCGGGAAAGCCTATGGTCGTAGAAGTATGGTTATTGGCATTGACAGTATTTACAATCAATTTAATTTTGTTTAATAGGCCTTCCGTTCTCATCCATTTGCTCTGATTGGCTCTCTTCTTCCGTTCAAATCCTTTTCCACTCGCTTGCCAGTCAAATACTGTTGTCGGCCGATGTAGCAAATGCAGTGGATACCCGAAAAATGCAGGTATCCTAGCATCAACGAGGAACTCCATGATTGGACGCAAACTGCTTGTGAAGCAGTGACTAACACAATCCAGCAGGGGAGGAAGCACTTCTTTGAAAAATATATTTTGATATATAGGATTTAAGGTTTTCCCGGCGAATAATTTATATAATAATATATAACCGCCAGCATCCTCGCTCGACTCATTATCCTGATGATGATGGCTGAGTCAACCATCGAAACATTGATACATTTAAATCTTACCCGGTGTGAAACCCAAGAAACTTTCACTTACATATTTTGATGTTACTCTCATAAGGCCGTGAAGCCTGAACTATAACAGCAGCTGAGAAAAAGTGATTGGATGCAATGGAGGTGCCGTTTTACAAGGATGATGAAGATCAAATGGACGGAGACAATCACAAGCAAAGAAGATAAGAGATGGAGAGAGAAGAAGTATGATGAAGGAGGATTCAAAGAAGGAGGGACAAACTTATCGCACCCTTTTCTTCGATACAGCAGTATTTTAAACAATATTGAAAGTAGAATTGAATGGGAAGGATTAGAGAGGAAGAGCAAAAATGGAATATATAGCATGCAAATTATGAAGGTCGAAAAGAAGAACTAAGCGGGAATGAAGCGATAGGCGGAGAGGGGAGTTGAGTGGAAACCTGCAGCAAACCGATCTTCGGATTGATGACTACTGATGAAGATGTATCTACATAAATTTAATTCAGTACCGCGAAAATGTTACTACTCCATGTGCACTAGGGTGGGCCGAAAAACACGAAAGTTTCCGAATCGAATCGTAATAGTGCGGAAAAGTTGTTACTCGTCACCCAGATCACAAAGAAAGAAAAATTTTCGAAATCGGACCATGTCTTCCGGTCGCACATCTCGTTCGAAATTTTGAAAAATCGTAAAAAATATGACTTTTTTAGGGATTTTTAAAAATGAGTTACAATGATTGGATTACGTTCAAAATCGGTATTTGGCCTCTTCTTAAGAACCTCTGTCTTAAAAAAATATGTAACACCCCTTATCTCCTTCTTTTAGTGGGAGGGGGAGTCGATCATCGCGTTCAAATTATCGAAAAATCGTAAAAAACGACTTTTTTCGGAATTTTCTCTTTATGAGTTACAGTGATCGGATTGCGTTCAAAATCGGTATGTGCCCTCTTGTAAGGTCCTTTGTCTTTTAAGAAAGATATAATTCCCGTTCCCCCCTTCTTTTATGGGGGAGGAGAGGGACATGTATCGTATAAATGAGTGACCATACGGTAGGCCTACGCTTATTTTTGAAAATTGGTTTTTCTTTTGATTTCGTCCCTTCAAAATAGTTGTTTTGGCGAGAAAATAAATACATTTCAGGCTGGTTGATGTGCGACTACCCATAGCCGTGCCTAAGGGGTCAAAGTGCAGGTGCACTAGAATAGGCGGATTTTGAAACCAGACACACGTCTTTACAGTAATTCGCTTATTGTAGAGCTCCGCAGAGGCGAAAATTTTAACCATTTTTCCGTATTTTGAAGCCATCGCGGAGTAATATTAGTTATTACTCCGCACCGGCCTAGCCGCTGCGCCGTACGAGCGCTTGGCAGAAGGTCGCCGCTACGCTGGCATCCGTGCCAAGCTCTGAGCGCTCTCCCCTCTGTCCCCACCCCTTCTTTCTCTTTGTACTTCCTCGAGCACTTCTGAGGGTAAATAAATGGTCAAGATTATCTGATTACCTGGATGTGTTTAATAAACATATTTGAAGATACAACGAGTAAGTACACAATTCAGTTCCGGTCTCTTGATGTAGATGGTGTGTCATACTTCTGAATTAATGTTGACTTTTTGATGTCAGGTAGGGACTTCGGTAGGAATCTACGGATATGAGCAAATCTTGAAAGGCGTCTTCTTTTTGTGTTATTGTTCTGTTGAAATCGGACATAAGTTTTACGCCTCGCCCCGCATGATCATTAACCACTCTAAGGTAAGTAGCAATTTGCTTTCCCATTTTGTAATCCTCTCTTTCAGCCCATTCAGTCACAGGGTACTCTTAAAAACTCTTGACTAATTCCTAGTATTTGGAAAAATCTGATGGAGCTTGTTGTGGCTAAGTCACCAAGTGTTATATTGGGAACATCCCTCATCTGCACCTGTCTCTTCTTCAGCGGCTCCTCTTAACCTTCATTATTGAGAATACCGGTGGCAACATGCGTTTTCTCTTCTTCAGTGAGTTTCACATTAATTTTTCCTCTCTGCCCTCCTCTGATCATCCTTCTTCATCTTTAAATGTACACCCCCGATAACTCCTAACCTCGGTCCGCGTTGATCACACAAGGAAAGTATTTATTCCTTCCAAGCCTTTTTTCTGCTTCTTTAGTTGCATCATTTGCCTTTTTTTCCAGCTGTTCCATTGTATCATTTTTGCTCAAGTCAAACAGAGTCTAGCGTACTCTGAAACATTTCTTTCTTAACCATCGCGGCTGCACTAGACGGTTTATTAGTGGAGGTATTCTGATGGAGATTCCTCCATTCCTGATAAAGCGACTCAAATTTTTCAATAACCCGAATGTCTTGGATACGGGAAATACGGGATAGTTTTGTTCCACAGATCAACAACTTCTTTCATTGCAATCCAAGCTGCGTCCCGGACGTCATGATTTTTTCTCATGTAATAAAAGAACACACACAGTACCTCACGTATTGTTGGAAGCTTTGATAATACTTAAAGCTCCACAGATTCTTTTCCAACATGGTCAATCACAGCTCCACTCCGCATCCACGCCATTGTGTAAACAAACTGTTTCACTTGAAATAGATTTCTACGCAAGCCACACACTTGCAAGGGAAACACCTCACTGAAATTCTTTGAGGAAAAGAGAAGAGACTGCGATTCTTTTATTCTATATATTCACTATGTCAAGGCAGAGAAACATAGGAGGACTGCCGATAATTTAACCCCATCCCACAGGGCTCAAATGATTATCTTGGAAGGGTAACAGGAGATACCAAAATGATTACAAAGCAATGCTTTAATATGCATCATATCACTATAGACTAAGTTAGCTGTTTTGTATCAAACCACTTCACCAAAACATATTCATAAGATAGCAGAACTATCAGGTTATTAGCTTTTCGGTGTCTGTTCAGAGTGAAAAGAACGCTGTGCGCTCCAGAGTGAGTTTAGGAATTTGTGACTCCTAGATTTCGTCAAAAAACACAAAGAAATTATTCGCCCCTGCGGAGCTCTACAATAAGCGAATTACTGTAAAGACGTGTGTCTGGCTTCAAAATCCGCTTATTCTAGTGCACCTGCACTTTGACCCCTTAGGCACGGCTATGGGTAGTTGCACATCAACCAGCCTGAAATGTATTTATTTTCTTGCCAAAACAACTATTTTGAAGGGACGAAATCAAAAGAAAAACCAACTTTCAAAAATAAGCGTAGGCCTACCGTATGGTCACTCATTTTTACGATATATGCCCCTCCCCTCCCCCATAAAAGAAGGGGGAACGGGAATTATATCTTTCTTAAAAGACAAAGGACCTTACAAGAGGCCACATACCGATTTTGAACGCAATCCGATCACTGTAACTCATAAAGAGAAAATTCCGAAAAAAGTCGTTTTTTTACGATTTTTCGATAATTTGAACGCGATGAGCGACTCCCCCTCCCCCTAAAAGAAGGAGATAAGGGGTGTTATATATTTTTTTAAGACAGAGGTTCTTAAGAAGAGGCCACATACCGATTTGAATGTAATCCAATCACTGTAACTCATTTTTTAAAATCCCTAAAAAAGTCATATTTTTTACGATTTTTCAAAACTTCGAACGAGATGTGCGACCGGAAGACATGGTCCGATTTCGAAAATATTTCTTTCTTTGTGATCTGGGTGACGAGTAACAACTTTTCCGCGCTATTACGATTCGATTCGGAAACTTTCGTGTTTTTCGGCCCACTCTAATGTGCACCTATGTTTTCGGAGCATTAACAGCAAAACTGATCCATTCCAGAGAACTAACTTCGCATTAAAATGGCTTCAATATTCCCCTGTGCTATCATATCGTATGGTTCCACATATTCTTTTTCTTTAACCCATGAATTTTTCAACAAAATTCAAGAAGTGCGTTTTCTAAGCTCGACGAAGCCCCACTTTTGCCGCGAAGATGAAAGCCACTCAACGGAACGTTTTCCAGAAAGGACTTACCGCACGCAAGCGGCTGAACTGAATGGATCTAAAGCCCCGCAGTCACTGCAAGCAAGCTTTCACCTACAGTTCTGTGACTCGAGCAAGCGAATCGGAGGGTCATTTGGTGGCAGGCTGTAAAACGAGCTGCAAACTGTAGCCATCATCCTTGAGAGCGAGATAGTGAGAGAGAGAGAGTGGGAGAGGGAATGTTAAGTCCACGGCACGTAACGTTGCGAAGTGGAAAGGCACGGAATAAGAGGGAAACCAGACCAATGGTCCAAAAACGTCTCCCTCGGTGCTGCTCGTATTCCAGCTCCATTCCATTCTTTCACGGATCGCCGACTCGGCCGCCGCAGAGGAGGAGAGCGACATACTTCCAACTCCCGTATGCGATCGACCTTGAGCGCCTTCAAACGCCTTGAGCGACGGTATATAAAGAAGGCGCCGTCATTACGTCACGCAGTTTTGTGATATATTGACGGCGACTGCCAAGCAGTTGTGAACAGTCCCGGACTTAACCGTGGACGCTATTTGGGAGCGAATGACCAAATGAAAGACGCTATACATTGGGAGCTATCCCTTCAACGTGCTGAAGTGCACACGAACGACGTTGAATCGAACGATGCGCGCTGGCGAAACGTTTGGTAGCCGGCCGATAGGTAGCACCACAGTTCTGCGGGTGCACCACAGTCACGGCCGAATGTTTTGCTTATGGTTATCGAATTCACTCTGAATCAGTATTTAAAAACGAAAGCTTTTTACCGCGAAATAATTAAAAACTTTGCAGTATTCATGTGTGACGCCTTTGCTGACAACCGATACAAAAACAACTATTGCGGGTGCGATTATCGTAATGTTGTTTAGCACGCGTCAACTCTGCTCCCTATCTGTTTTGAAGTGCGCTATCTAGATCGCAGGGTATGTAACGAATGGAAAGCAAGTGCGTTGTTGTGTTGCGAAGTTATTTGCGGACTAGAGCAACTGGAAAGCTCACGCTATCTTAATGGATTCAATATGCTGATCATGAAACTGATCGCTGTTTACCTGCAAATCAAGTATTTCAGAGACAAACGTCGCGTCGGTGGAATTGAGGATATCAATTATTTTAATAATTCACTACGCTTTGATTTTACATACCGATGACAGTATAAACTTAAGAGAAATTAAATGATCTAAGAGATATTATTTTCGGAATTATATTTGTCAATATTCTCACAAAGCTTTAGAAAGTACGTTGCATTGACTTTAATAGAAATTTATATATTCTCACTCACACCCCCTAGTGGAGAATACCTCGAGGAAAATATGCGTGAATTTCAATGAACATCGACAACGATAGAGAATCACATTACCACTGTTAAAGTATAAAGTATCATAGCGCAATGAAATAGGTATTTATAAAAAATGATATGTTCTCAAATTCAACTACGTAAACTCAAAAATAACGCAATTTGCAGATAAATGACGTTCAGATTCATGATCAGCACAAAAAAATCCATTAAGGCATTATATATTTCCTTTCATTTGGTTCTCCGCACCACAATAGTGTTCACTGCTGGAGACCCAGGGCTCCTAGACATTTAACAGAACTGAGGTCCTCTTTTTGGCAATTTAACGAAAGGCAATCATTATTTTTATTTATTTAACTTCATCTACATCTACAAAATATCCTGCAAGCCACCTCAGGGGTGTGTGGCAGGGGGTGAGTATTCACTAACATGCATTACAATATACCCTAAAGTTAGTGTAACTACGACTAATTATGTATTAGCATAAATCACTAATGCTTGTCACGAGGCGAAGCCTCACAAGCATGCACTACACAACAGACTTCCTTTGACTTTAGAAAATAGGCAGATGGACTTTAATGTGGAATAGGCATGCGTCAACTATACCTTTTTCGACAGAGTTTACATAATTTTCAAATTTGTTTTTGTGCGTCGTCCACTCGAAAGAGGTGCAGTAAACAAAGGCTAATTTCTGGCACCAGTATAAAATTACCAAAAATTGGTAGATATGAGAATATTGTGGCCTCTGGCTGCAGTACTTGGTATATCTGCTGCTCAGGCCGGTATATAGTTGCAATATTCAATATCAGGGTCATTTGATGATAACGGGATAACAGCAGTGAATTTACAAGGTATATAATTCTCCAATGGCCGTAATAAATTGGCACCACTCGTCAAAAATACGCCACAATTGCTGTGTTGGTTTGCGGGAAAAAATAGGGGGAAAAATCCACGCCAGTGACCAACCACAACCTCTCGACCAGAAAAACCCCTGTGGTGGTTTACGGGAATGTTACTTCCTCGCCAGGGACAACCATAGACACACACAATCAACCCGAATAGGGATACTTCGCTGGGCTTATGAGACCCTGCTAAGGATGCCTGGGTTACACACACGCACACTCAACCCAAAGAGGGATTCATTGCCGGGCTAAAGAGACCCAACTAAGAATGCCTGGGTTATGAACACAAACACACTCACAAGCACTCAAGAACTCACTCACTCACACACTCAACGGGCCCAACTTCTGGGAGAATCTTGCTCAACAGAGCGTTGTCAAGAAACGGCACAAAAACACACCCTCGTCTTTTCTTGTCCCATAAGCCCAGCGAAGTATCCCTATTCGGGTTGATTGTGTGTGTCTGTGGTTGTCCCTGGCGAGGAAGTAACATTCCCGTAAACCACCACAGGGGTTTTTCTGGTCGAGAGGTTGTGGTTGGTCACTGGCGTGGATTTTTCCCCCTATTTTTTCCCGCAAACCAACACAGCAATTGTGGCGTATTTTTGACGAGTGGTGCCAATTTATTACGGCCATTGGAGAATTTTATACCTTGTAACTTTAAGAGGCCGTAGAGCTCACGTTCCCTAGCAGTGAATTATTTAGTCTCTCATCCAAACGTGACCTCACGCATTGTATATTCATCCTGGTCACGGAGCGTGACAATAAGACACTCTTTCAAGTGAGTGAATAAAGCTACAGGTGACAAATAAATGTCACTTCACCGAGGGAAGATACAGGAGGAGGATTGGTAATGCAACAGACGAAATTTGAGAATGAGTGTTAGTAGAGAGTCGCAATTAAAAAAAAAAGCAATCAATACCGAAAGAGAGGCTACTCCTAATGGAACTCAACATCAGTCGTATACCATAACGGAAACCGGAATACATTTATGCCACACAAGTTTTAAGACTTCAAGCAAACTTTGATAACATTTTCACATTACTAACTTGCGTGAAATTTTTGAAAATGTGATTACTTTACAGACGATCCTAACGCATGCAATAAATGTGTGTCATACTTATTAAAAACAGTCACCAGTGCACAACTTTGGCTATTTTTACGCACGGTATCTCAGCTTGCAGCTTGAGCTATAGAAAAATTCATGGCCACGTCAACTAAAATCTATGTGGGATACGAGCTCCATCATTGATTACCATGATTCAGCGCTGATTTATCATCGCATCACTCTCTGACTTAAGCGAAACGTCATCATGATGGAAACAGCCAAAACCTGCCCATCAAACACTATGATTCGTTCATGCGTGATAATCCTGAGTCTTTGAGCAGCGATCAATGAAGGAACTACGAAGCGCAGATCCCGCAGGGCTGCCGCGTTCAGCACGGATTTTGTGTGTCGCAAAATGCTCCGCTGACACAGTATTGCGCGGCCGAGGACGCGGAGGCACGCGGGTAAATGTAGAGCGGAGCGCAAAAACCAGCCAGCCCCTTTCGCATTCAAGGGGACGAGAGGCCGACGGAAAAGAAGAGAAATACACCGCGAAAGGGTGACGTCACGGAGCGCCTTTCCCTTCGGTCACGGAACTAGCACGCGGGCACTTAGCCGACGACACCAGGGCTTCGGAAAAGGCTACGGAGACGAATTGAGCACCGCTCCCTCCTATCGTAGCTCTGTTTCCCTCCAATCCATTCCCGGTGGCCACTTATCCCCACAGACACACTGTTCCCGAGTAAAGTGGGAGCATTGGAGAACGTACCGCAGCTCATGCGGTAACCGTGGACAATTAAGTGTCGAGAAGTTCCTGCTTTCCTCTACTTTGGCAAAAAAATTTAAGGACTTCGTCTTATTTCACCTTGTAGAAGTACAGAAAATGAATACCATTGCTTGGTGATTTCATGAACACAAGTATTTTACTTCTGATATGCTCAGTATATATTGCAGCGCTATTAACTTTGCAACCGGCAAACACAATATAATTTCCTGACTGAGGCGTTATTTTTTGGAAGTTGAAAAGAAAACAATTATGGTAATAACTTCACAGAACATTTCATAGAAACCAATCCATTTCACCACCCAACTCCTGGTGTTCTTTCAAAAATGACACATTTGTTGTAGAAATCTATTTGTAATTAATAATTCTGGTGCATGTATTTCCACAAAGTTATTTAATTGCCAGATTGAAAACACGATTCAAATTCGTACCAAATAAATCAAGATTAGAGCTGTGTTGACTTAATGAAACCTCATCAAAAGTAGCGTCTTCATCCACTGATTTAAAAATCAAAAAGATTAGAGATGAATTGAAGTTGATACATCTGTCGTCGAGTAGCGCAAATTACTGCCTACATATAATCTTTCGGTAGCTAGAAGAGTACCACGTAGAAGCTTAAATGATGATGTGACGAACAAGAATGTGAGATATCTACGAATAAGAATGCTTTGGAAGAATGCACATTTCCTAGAATCATTGAAACAAACCTTACGAGGAGCCTTGAGGAAATACGGCCCTTAAGTCTGGCACCGGAAATAATACACTGGTTATAAAGCAGGTTTGAGCGCTTTCGAGTCATGAGTTCTAAGGTTTTGGGAGAGGTGACACAGATTCTCAGATTCGTGACACGCGCTTTTTCGCTGATTTATGGCCGGTCAAGATTTCTCGAGCGGTTGGTGCGGTCTGGATGACGCGCGAACTCGGGAACAGTCGATATTTCAGGGCCGCAATTGAAGTGGTGTCGGTGCGCGACCAACGCCTGTGCTCGCGGCCCCATTCGCCGGTGGAGAGGAGAGAGCATGATGGTCCGACGGTGACGCGGCCGTAAAGAAAGGCTCTCAGAACAGTGCTTGCACGCGTAATGACCCTCTTCGGAAGCGGACACTGAGTGTCGAATTAAAGTGGAGACACCGAATGTAATTCCAGTAAATGAAAGGATTTTCACTTGGTTGCTTTGGAACTGTCATGATTCTTAAAAAATATTCACAATCGGCAGTCATAATTCATTTAAAATTCACGTCCAGAAACAACTCAAGGCCGATTACATAGGAAAAATAACAACAATAAACAAAAACCTGTAAATAATGAACAATATAAAAAATAACAATAGTAAACAAATAATTATGAAGCAATAAATGACAAAGGTATCATTTGACAATGAGAAAAATAGAACCAAAAGGATAGTGAGCGACAGAAGAAAAAAACAACAGTGAACGAAAAAGGTAAATAATGAACTATATAGCAAAATAACAATTGTAAACAAATAAATATCAAGCAATAAATAAGAAAAGTAGCATTTGACAATGAGCAAAATAGAACCCAAAATTAAAGGAAGCGAAAGAAGAGAATAACAGCAGTAAACGAAAACAAGTAAATAATATACTATATAGCAAAATAAAAATAGTAAACAAATATATATCAAGCAATACCTATGAAAAATATTATTTGGCAATGAGCAAATTATAACAGAAAAGATAGGAAGCGACAGAAGAGGGTAGAATGAGGAGGAGAGAGAAGTTCAACAGGTACGGGATGAGTGGAACAAATCAGATTCAGGGACACTTTTCAACGCAAAATTACATGTAGATGAGAGTCAGAAGAAAAATGGCCGTTGGGAGACAGACAGACGCGAGGTGGTGCAATGAAGCAATTCACTTAGTCGCTTCGTGCGTGAGGAGGAATTCCGATGATTTAAAGATCCAATTGACTATTTGCTCGCAAAACTCGATCTCGAGAAGAGCACGGTGGTCAATCAAAATGCCTAAGGGATGCTCTTTATTTATCGAGAGAGTAGGAGAGGAATTGATTCATTCTAGTCCACACACTTGGCCTCGAAATCAGACTTGCAAGCATTTCTATAATCATACAAAATGAATTTATAGCTAAGAAAATCAGTTACCTAAACAGAATAAAAATTCTCATTATAGCATGTAGGTACTTTTCTTGGTAAAATGCTGCAATCGCAAGTTTCATATCGTGTTCTTACCGAATAATTATTCTTAGGAAAAGTACGAAGTGAAATATTATAAAAAAAACTAAGGTAACAGTTCACGGATGAAAACAATATAGAGGGAAATAAGTATGTTAGATGAATTATAGTATAAGTCTGTTAAAAATTAGATAGCCAGAAGACTGACAATCAGAACGCCGTCGGCAGCTCCATGACCTCAGCGCCAACAAAATCGCTGCCTCTACAGAAAGGTAAAACACTCCATTGATTCGAAATGCAATCCGACGCTTGAAAATACGCTCCCCACGCTCCACTTGGTGATCAATCACCCCCAAAGGGATTCATTCAATTACCGAAGATTTGCCACGCTTTATCCCCACTTTTGGGAAACAATAGCCAAGAAAGATTTGGACAGTAATCACTAGGAAGTGCGTAAGCTCGTTGCTGGGGGAAAAGCACAAAAGAAACAAGAGAGGCTGCGTACGCCTTCGGAAGGGGAGAAAAGCGGATTTCCTTCTCCGCGACCGAAATATATATTTCAGCCGCGAAGGAAATATGAGTAATGCCCTATCAATTTATTAAGTGGCGCGTCTCTGAAGATGCGGTGGGGGCGGGGGGAGGGGGGCGAAGAGGAGGGGAGAAAAGGACTGAGCACACGCCTGTTGAATTCCCATAACCGCTCACGTTATCCTCCCCCTTTAAACCCTCGGGGTACTTCGCGAGGAAAAGCCGGGCAGCGAGAGGAATTCGGGAAGGGGGGAAAGAATAGTTGGGTGGCGGGGCACGCTGAGCTTCCGGCACTTAGGGGGGGGGGGGGGGAGGCATCGGGAGGGGGGAGGGAGGGGGGGAGGGAGAGAGGGAGGTGAGGGAAACGGATGGAGGAGATTGAGAAGGCAATATATATAATATATATCGCTCCACGGATGGAGACGGGAGGCTGCGAATGACAAAATATTTTACGACCGCCGCCGGCGACACGCAGCCGCCCGAAGGAATGAAGGTGTTTATTTCCCCCAAGGCGGTTCTGGGTTTTATGGGATTTTCATACGTTTATTGTTCCTCTGCTTTGCAGGTTCCTGGCCCCTGTTCAACCAAATGCAAAGCGGCAAAACGTTTCAATGCTTAATTTTTCTCTCAGCATAGATTATGTATTGCGCCGTACTTCTTCACAACTCAAAAATTAAATATTTTACTAAAATCACCTGGTGCTATTTTTCGCGTCCTTCAGATTATCTGGTCTCCCTTTAACTGCTCCCATATCGTCTATAAGCGATCGTCGTAGCAGACTGCTCCCATCGTCTATTGGCGATTTGAAGTACATTGCATTAATAATCTTCCAAACTATTTCAGCAGTGGCTCAGTTTACATGTATGCTGATGATACAACCCGCCTTACTTCCGCGAAAGACTTGGACCATGCAGTAGTTGAAAGGAACATCAATTTCATGAGTTATTGGTACAAGGATAACATGGTATTTATCAATAGTGATAAATCCACCTTCATTCAATTTCATACACACCAAAGAAAAATCATTTCCTCTCCTCTGTTAAGGTTAAATGGATCCTCTCTTAATTCCTTCTCAGTGACAACATTTCTGGGCTTATATATTCTTGAGTCACTATACTGGGAATCCCATCTAGATAAACTCTGCTCAAAAGTAGCTAGTGGATGCTACCTCCTCCGAAGAATTGTGTCCCTTGTAGATACTGCCACTGCACTTTCTGTTTACTGTGATTTATTCATAGTCGTTTGACTTATGGAATTGCAGTGCGGGGTCTGTCATACCACTCGGTTCGTCGTTTTAGACTACAAAAATGGGCCATTTAAAAAAAATCCCAAAGGAAAGCAGTTGTAGATCACATTTTAAATCCCTAAAAGTTCTTACTGTACCATGCTTATACATTTTTCATGCTATTATCTTTGTGTACAAAAATAAACTATCTTATAATATTAGAACAAATAATGATGTCCACAATTATAACACAAGGGGGCGTGATGATCTTAGGGTTATAACCCACAACACCACTCTGTTCAGCAAGAACCCCATATATGCTGGTATAACATTTCTGAATCATTTACCCAGGAAGTTAAAGCTAATGGAAACATTTCCGCAGTTCCGATGTCATCTTTATCAATATCTTTGTGACCACCCATGTTACTCAGTCGATGAGTTTATATCTTTATGGCATGTATTCTGATTATATTATGTATTTTCCTATAGGTATTTATGTGAGTGTGGATTGTGCTGGACTGTTTCACTTTTTTATAATTATTTAGCATTTAATTCTGATAATATGACGTTGGTATTTGTAAGATGATTTGATTGTATATCTATTTTAATTTTTTTAATTGATATTTGTGACCTGTTCCATATATAATGAGACATGTCTTTTGGGAACCAATAAATATATTATTATTATAGTACGGTTTTACTCCCAGACACTATAGGTGCAACAACTTTTTTCGTTTTTTAGTAAAAAGGTCCATCAATTCGTATTTTAAAATAAAATCAGATGAAAATTACTCATTTTGAAATTTTTAAACAATTTTTCCCTTAAATAAAAGGTGATAACTAATAAAATTACGCAAAAGTTTAGAAAAAATGTTTTTTGCGCCTGGGGAGAGCTATATTTCAGATTATTTGCGCAGTTAAAGGGTTAAATGACTTTTTAACGGTTCCATAGTTCTTATATGACAGTATTAAATAATTTTTTGCAATAAATGAGAAACGGAAGTGAGTGATCTGAAGTTTCTTTCAGGAACAAATAGTGACATGTTGTAAAGTAATACACAATGCATTTGCTTGTAACCATTTCAAATTCGTTCATAGTTAGGCTCAGGAACCAAATTAGGATAAAGCCAGACAGAAAAAGATAAATAATAATCGGCAATGAGTTTCCATGCAAAAAATTGTTTCTCTTTCTTTTCGGCAGTATTACGACACACGTGCAATGCCGCTAAACGCTATACATTATATACCATACGATTTGATGGCAACCCCTCAGTACACCAGTATATGGGATGGAAATATAGAAGTCAGGGGAAATTCAGAACTGAAGTGGGTTATATAGTAAAAAAAACAAGGTGTAAGGAGTGGGAAGTTCAAAAAGAGCTTATTTCAATTGAAACGTGCCCCCAGTTGATAAACAAGCGTTCAATTGGAGCCTGTGTTACATATCCAACCATTGATTGACCTTACCATGCATTGGAGATATCGTGCTGAAGCACCACTCAGGGATGAATGCAGGATAAACGCCAGCAAATAAATACGCCAATATGCTGCAACGCGCCAATTAGAGCAAGAATCTATTTCATAATTGACAATGGCTTATCGTCGAGCAAAAACTAATAAGTAGCATCACCAACAGTTCAACTAAAAGGCCTTGCCTGAAAATCTAGCGAGAATACATTCAAAAAGGCTATGGCAATAACGTTTGATGGGAAATGATTTCCTGCAAAACGTTTTCTGGCAAATTAATTTTTCGAATTTAGTTTATTCTTTAATTATTCCTTTTACAAAATAATTTGGCAAACGAGATTAAACTTTAGCCTAAGAAAAGCTTCAATTATAATACTTATAGATGACACTAGAAAAGTGCTCCCAAGTAATCCCAATTTTAAGAAATCAACAATAAATTGAGTGATATAAGATCACGAAAAACATGCAACAGAAATTAAAAAGTGATCTGTCATGTTAAAAAAGGTTTTTAGATATATGTTTGGTTAATTGGATAAGTTGCTGTCGTAGATTCAAAATAAAGAAATTTTATTAATCTACAGGTAGGTTTAAATTGAAGTGAGTAGAAATCCACCAGATTTTTACACGTGCAGGGCCTTATTTACCTTCTTCATCTCAGCATGCGTCATACTCTTCTTTATCCCTTCTATAAAACCTATTCTCTCTAACCAAGTACTACTGCACTGCCCTTCCCCGATTACCCAGATGTATAAATGGATGGAGTGAAATTTAACAGAAAAAATATGGTAAAAATTATCCAATCATCCGCACTTATTTCTACTAAAAATATGTGCCAGTCGGAATGTTCCGGACAACAACGATGAATATCATTTCGTACTTCATAAATCCTTTCTCTTTTACACACTTCGCTAGCATGGACGGAATGCAGGGAATGTATTTTGGCAGAATAATGTAATTTCCGAGAAAAATAGAAGTACGTATTTTAAAAGCCTGAGGTTAAGAGATGTGCAGATGACTATATAGTCTATGCAACGTCGTGGGTGAATAACATTTCCTAAGTCGTGGAATTAAATGTTTTATAGAAATATTCAGCGTTTAAATCATTTTGCGCGAAAGAACTTTTTCTTATTTGACCGGATTTTGAGCGTTTAGTGGTGGCGTAATGATCCAATGCCAGTGAGAAGCAAACTTGGGTGCCTTGTATTGATTCCATGCGATTAGATTGGATAGCCAGATATGGGCACCGGGCACATGAGGTATATCCAGCATCCAATAAAGGCCATCCAGCTCTAGAGTAAAGAGTGTTAAATTAATATAAAAATAATATACAAAAATATGAGTGCTCAAGTACCTAACCATGAGTTAATAAGGCAGTTAAGATCGAAAAATATTCGGAAAAATTGGTATATAGTGCACGAACAGGTTTCACACTATAAAAATGTGAAAAAAACTTACTTTGAGCCGTGAGACTCAGATAAAGGTATTGATAAAAGAATTGATGTTTGCATTCCACATTGCTCAAAGACATTTCATTATGATGAAGCCAAAATTTGTGTTGGTGTAAGAGTTTTCAGTGACATAGGAATCATATTTAAAATATTTACTTTTTAACCTATTTTCTGCCTGGCAATTTTTCACCATAGGAAATGGATCATGATCAATTTGAAAACAATTTTTGAAATATCCACGACCTTTCACACCAATAAAGCAAGCATTGAAGGCTCACCTATACATTGGATGGAGACGGAAAAAGCTCATTAAAAGTGAGCATTTCATAAAGTTATTTTAACTGGGTGAAAATCAATATCTCATCCTCAACTTTCCCACTCTTTCGAAAAGCGGAAAATTCTCCTTTACGACAATTTAATATGCATTGGAATTAAGTTATAATTATTTAGTTCTGTTGATTCATTATTTATTTAGACGACAAGGAATGAGACATTATATTATTTGTTCACTTGTAAATATCCCCCCAGTAGGGAGAGACAATGCAGAAGACAATCATGAACTAATTCAAAAGTAGTCCACCACTGAATTATCCTGAGCATACAACCATAGAACGTTCATTGAATGTTCAAGTCTAAACTCTTCATTTTAGACTGTTCATAGGTCGTTCATTTACAGCCCTAAAAGTATTATTCAAAAATGCTTCTAGGTTGAACATTTAAAGGGCATCTTTAAACCTTTCCAAAAAACCTTGTCAAGTTCAAAATCTTGTTTATTCACAGTAATATTGCATTTATATTCGTACTATGGGGCATTATAGGTTTTAATTAATTAATGCCAAATAACTTATCGAGATGTCATGGTATTTCCTCAAACTATCAAGGAATTGCCATTTAATAATTATATTTCTCGAAGTTACATTTATCCACGGAAAAGGCTAGGTACATACGACTTTCTGTACGTCGATACTTCAATATCGGGTGCTAGTAAATATGCGTAGAGTCGTAGGGTGCCTAATAATGCGACATTGGTACAATGACGTAAGGAAGATACTAGATAAGATATTATAATGTATTAAAATTACGTACCGTAATTGCACATTCATAGTGATTAATTGAAAATTATAATTTTTTATTTGAGAGAGCAGGGAAGTCAGTGGAGAGGTAATTCGATATGAATCGAGAATCGTTTCACAAGAACTATTTTCTAAACTCACCATCATGGTTCATATGTTATTAATTCAAAAACAGTTCAGCCGCAATTCATCTACGTTGACCATTCTTTGAACTTTCTATGAAGTATTCCAATGAATGTTCTTTGCACTATCTGTGAGTGCCATTTGAACTTTCATTGAATGTCCTTCTTGAATGATCTTTGATCGTTTAAATAGTCTTCACTGAACGTTCTTTGAACATCTTTTGGACAATTAATTCCCCAATGGACCATTATATCAATTCCGAGTTATTCTTCCCTACTTCTAAAATATTTCACTAAATTATGAATAAACAAGTCCTGACCGCTGATTAGGAGCCTTTTTTTAACTAATCCGTCATTGAATGTGGCATGAAGCTTTTTGAGTCCATGCGAACCAATTCAAACACTTCAAATTTACATTTTCTTTTTCTGCCACACTGATGCTAACGAATCCTCTGTTGATCATAGATATTCCAGGTATATGTTATCATAAAATATTATGAAATTAATAAATCCCTTAAAATAAGTAGTAAAATACTTAAAATGCAGACAAAAGAGAATGAAGAAATAATTATTCTTCTGTTGTGATATTTCGGAATAGCTGTTTGCAGAGCCATATTCTTTTAACAGTAACACTAATTTACTTTATAAGATGTGACAATATTCTTTTGGAAATTCTTGGCAGTAAGAAAACGTGTTCTATACGTTTGTTCTACTTTCTTAAATGTATGTACACTTTTCATAGAATGAGTAAAATTCAAACGAGTAAATTAGCTAAACAATAATTAGTACTTACTCAAGTGTATCCGGAAATTGCAGGTTTGGCCTCAGGAAACTCGATGCAGATGAGCCAAGATTTTTACCTGAAAAGAATTCATCATCATTCAGACAGACAGGGTGCTATTTAGAAAATAATTCAATGAGAAAAGTTTCCGATTGAAAAGAACCAGCGCTCAAATTTCAAATTATGGATTTTTTATACTACCTTAATAACACTTACGCTCTACAATCTAAGACATTTATAACTTAAGCATGAAGCTTACCATTGAAGGCCAGTTTAACCACTGTTATCCAAATAATTCTTGATTTGCGTACAACCCAAATATTAACCCTTGAGTCAAGGAGTTGGTGAAAATTTAAACTTTTCTGTAACTCAACATAGGTTTGGAGAAAAAATTAAGTACTTCATTCCAACCAATTAATGATTTTATATCATTTTAAATTTTACGAAATGGCACTTCAAGATAATTTTTCCAATCATTGCGTTTGCACAAATGATGTGGTGCACGCAGTCACGCGCACGGGTGCGAAGACATAACACCATAGACGGTGAAATTTGCCATGATATAAAATCAACTGACTTCACCGGGATTCGAACCCAGATCTCCCGATCCCGTGCGCGTGACTGGATACCATATAATTTTTACAATTGCGTTGGTTGGAAAAATTGTCAAGTTAGTCGTACTACAAGTGACAATGTGGGGTTTATTCTCCGCAACTGTGGCAAATCATGCACGACATCGTCTCCTGTGCTATAATGTAGACTGGGGACTATAGCACGTTGTTTGTATAAACCCCCGCTGAAATTTGCCTTGAATGAATATGGCTTGGTTAAAACTGGCTTACACACCTCACCGGCAATTGAGAGATCCGGTCTAGTCGAATGATTTTTTCACGGCAATTTCTTTAGCTCTTCAAGTGTTTTTTTCAAGTGGAAGTATCGAACTATCTCATCTAGTTTTGGATTCTATATCGACTATGAAACACAATCATGACTGAAATTGCTTGTCTGAGCTAATTCTTTAAATTAAATTTATATCCTACATTCCTCTTCAATCCCTCAAATAAATACATCCAGGCGAAAGAGATATTCTGACTAACAATTTTTTTAATATCTACGATTTGCTCCAGTAGAAATAGCAGAGCTCCACTATTGCGCCCTTCGAATTCTGAGATCATTTTACATCTATGTCCTGTCATTTCCTGACGGGGCAAGATCACCATCGCGGAATGGACAGTCGCCTGATGAATATTGGATAAAACTATGATTAGCAGATTCAGTAGCAGCCGAGATTTATACTGTGGAATGTTCTTTAGGCCCGATCGTGAAGAGGTCGATATCTAAATTCGATATTCGGGAAAATGTAGCCCGTCCTACCAGATGAACGACGAAATTTTTTTTTCGGAGAATATCTAGGGGTGCCGCCGAGGCCGTTAATAATTAGAGTAGGCAGCCCGCGACACACGCTCTGATTTACCCCCTTTTAAGCCATTTCAGAGACTCTGGTGCGGTTTCTTCGGGTCGTTATGATGCTGAGATGATATGGCTCGGCTAGATGCTGAGGTAGGCCCAACAGGTCAAGGGGTCACGTGGTACGCCATTAGTACTGTAGAAAAGGTAAAAAAATTAGTCAATTTCTTCAAAAATGCGTGGTAATTGACGTAAAAACGTTATTATTTGGGTATTTGGGACAGTTACTTCGTCCAATTAGTTCTCCCCTCCTCCCTCACCTTCCCCTATCCCCCTTCTGCCCCCCTCCCGGCTCGTTGAAGAAAACTTCGTTTTCGGCAGCAGCTGGGCTGGATGCTAGAATTCATTATTATCTCGAAATGGTTTGCAGAAACGCGAAATTATCGTCACATTTTTAGGAGCCTGGCGGCGATGTACTCTCATGGACGACTCTCGGCGACTGAGCAACAGTCTGCCACCCGGCTGGCACAGTCGGCAGGGAGGGGGCGGAAGGGGGGAGGGTAAGGGAATTGCCGAATTGACCGAAGCGTTTCTCGGTCGCTGCGGTCGCAGTGGTGGGCACGGGCGGAACTAACTAGCAGAGTAGGCGTTTTTTCTCGTTTAGCGATTTGTTTGTGTTCGAGAAGTTTTTCATTGTGGTTTTTGTACAAGTGCAATGAAGACGAGGAAACAGGTCGAATGCATGATTGGAGCACCGACAGCTTTTCCTGCAAGATACCTGCTAATCTATGAAGATGTTATGAAATGTTTCTTCTTCGTGCAGAACCAACAAAGGGAACAGCGTCACGGCTTTGACCCTCCTGCCACGGACGTGGCTCAGCAGGTTGCAACGAGGTAGAAGATATTTGGCGACTTGCCTCCGTGCCCACGATATCTAATCGTGCTATTCTGAAGGCTGTTCTTCGCTACTATGAAAAGTATCGCCAACTCATGAAGAGCGCCAAGAAGAAAAGTGCGGTAGCCCAGGCGAAGATAGAAGATTTCATAACAGAAGCACGAAAACTGTTCGATGTGGTCCAGTGCAAGTGCCTCCCGCAACTGCCTAAGTGTGTTTGCAAACCACAGGAGACCATCGCGAAACGTGAAATCCCCTTCATTATCGACCAGAGGACGGAGAGGAGAATGTTCATCGGTGGTGTTGGCGTGGCTGCTACGAAGGACCTGTAGGAGGAGCACGAGCGCGTGGAGAGGAAGACAGCTGAGAAAGTGCAAGCAGAGGAAAAATCAGCTGCAACAAGCTTTGTCAAAATGATAGGGAAAAATCTCCAAGCATTGTGCACCAAGGCGGTTGTGAAGGAGGAGCCAGCGGATGTAGACGCCGACGACGAGTGGAGGCCACCGTCTCCTTCAAGACCATCGTCGTCTTCACGCAGCCTTATGCAGTTGCCGGAGGCGTGCAAAATAGCAGAGGGCCTAAACCTCCCCAGAGGCTGCGCGACCACGTTTGCGACCGCTGTCCTCGTTGACGCCGGCCCTGTGACCGCCGACGACCCCTCCTTGGTGGTGGACCGAACCAAGTTTAGCCGCCTGAGGAGGAAGCGTCGCGGTGAGCACACCGAGGCAGAGCTGCAGTAGCATAGGGGCAAGTTGGTCAGCGGTGTCTATTTCGACGGCCGCAGAGACGCCACCAAGGTGAAGGAGGAGTGCGGCGACGGCAAGGTGAAGATCATCACTGTCGAGGAGAAGCACGTCGTCGTCCTCACGCAGCCTGGCGATGTGTATCTCGGGTACATCACGCCGGACGCAGAGTGCCTCGGGAATGCCGTCCTTGGGTGGGTGGGCACTGGGTGGGGCTCGACTTGCGGCCATCTCCACATGGTGAGCCCTGGGGATCTCTCTAGGTGCAACAATACCTAAAGAGTGAGCTAAGAGCCGCAAACCATTTTCAGATAACAAACAATTCTAGCATCCAGCCCAACTGTTACCGAAAACGAAGTTTTCTTCAACGAGCCGGGGGGGGGGCGGATAGGGGAAGATGAGTGTGGAGGGGAGAACTAATTGGACGAAGTGACTGTCCCATATACCTAAATAATTAAAATTTTACGTCACTTACCACGCATTTTTGAAGAAATTGACTAATTTCTTACCTTTTCTACAGCACTGATGGCGCACTACGTGACCTTTTGACCTGTTGGGCCTACCTCAGCATCTAGCCGAGCCATATCACTCATAAAACCCCCGAAGAAACCGCACCAGAGTCTCTGAAATGGCTGAAAATGGGGCAATTCAGATCGTGTATTGCGGGTTGCCTACTCTCATTGTAAACTGCCCCGGCGGCACCCCTAGATATTATCCGAAAAAAAAGTTTCCGTTGTTCATCTGGTAGGACGGGCCCGTGTATCGAACATCGAATTCCGATGTCAACCTCCTCACGATCGGGCCTAATGTCCTTGTCTACATCTTCTCTGGTGGCTTCCCATAGAAAGTACTATGCAATGCCGAAATACAAAATCCATACTGCTAACACGAGAGGGAGGTAGTCATCACTAAACCAATAATATCGTAAAATCGATGTATTGTCCGATTTTTAATTATAAGGATCATATATATTGATAACAATTAAGCACAATATTCAAATGATGTACCACAACCATAATAGAGGGGAACAGTATTTGTACCATCAAAGGAAGGAGAAGACTCGAAACATACTAACTGGTAAGTTTCGACGAATAGTAATTTTTGGAGAGAATTGTAACTTAATAGAGACGCTTAAATTACAACTACTTTGGGGATTTTCCACCCGAATAGGGATATACTAGAAGCTTATACGTAACAAGAGACAATTATCCAACGAAACAGGCACAATATTTTCTTAGTTTGTATTCCTAGCGTTCATTCATTTCCTATTTCATAGAAACGCAAATTTATTCGTTAGCTAAGCATTCATGAGCATTGAATAATGAAAGGAAATGAGTAGAGAGGATCCGCGCCGTGAGTGGAACTTGCCCATGCGCTCAGAATGTTGAAAATGGAATACGGCTACAAAATTATAAATAAACTAGTAGAGGGTGCCCGATGAAATTCAATGAGAAGAAGAAAAAATTACAACTGTTTCGTAAGAATCCCCTCGATGTGTCGTGCAAATTTCAAACATCATTAAGTATATCATAAACAATTCATTAACAGCCTATGGAGAGGATGAGGTGAAACGTGCACCATAATAAAGGAAAAATAAGAAACCATTGCACCGAATTAAAGCTTTTCTTGTGAAAGTAATGTTAATGTGTAAAAACAATACCTTTAAATTATTGTTCCCGGAAATAACAATTTTCGCTCGTCTGTGATATTACGTGCTTCCTTTCGTTCTTATAGTTAAGCTGTAGGAAGTGAAGTTTAGTGTGTTTTATATTTCATATGGTCATCACAATTTCCGTTAAAAATAATGCGTAAGAAATTTAGTTAAGCATATGATAGTCAGTCAATATCCCGGTAAACATTCAGTTTCTACAGCAGTATTTAGTATGCGTAGTCATTTATTTATTTCTTCATTAGTTCGGAGTAAAAATAAATATACGGAATCTCGGCTTCAACAATTTGCACGGTCGTTATAGGGACGACGACTCAAAAAAGCAAAAAGGCTGATTAACATCGATATATTTGATTGAATTTTTCACAATTTCAATTGGAGAAAAACATCTGGTTATAAAAATAAGAATCTCTAATCAATTTTCTTTCTATTGTTACACCTCCCGATTTCGTATGCCTTACATTTCTACTTAAATTTTGCAAATGAACGAAACCAAACATCAGCTTTACGTGTTTTTTTTACGGGAGTCATTGAAAAATATATAAATACATAAATAAGTTAACATATTTTAGGTAAACACACGTTTGGCATTTTTTTCTGAAATCAGCTCATCAAGACAATTAATTTGAGTATAGGTTGATGGGTGTCTGACACCCGGAAGTGGCTAAACATTTAGTACATCCAAACACACACACATAAACGCACTTTCTCCTTTATATGTAGGTTTATAGAGATAGGACGCCGTTCGTCTGATGAAATTATAAATGAAAAGGTTACTCTACCTCACTCTATTTGATATTTATGACGACTGAGTGAATACATTTAAGGTGAAAACTTGGTAGTTGGCGCATGAAAGTGTGAACATGTTACATTATTAATAAACAATAAATACGAGGAATATGACAATTGAAATCAACATTTCACCCAATTCGGACTTTTAAAGTAGCAAAACAATTCCGACAATTATGATCACATGAACGGTGTGAAAAGTTCGATGGTATTAAAGTTGAATGATAATGCCGGGTTTTTAATGTCTGCCTAAACGTTCAGTGATATCGAAACGCACTTTCTCCTTTATATGTAAGTTCATAGAGATAGAACGCCGTACGTCTGCTGAAATTATAAATGAATAGGTTACTCTACCTCACTCTATTTGATATTTATGACGACTAAGTGAATAAATTTAAGGTGAAATCCTGAAGTACCGAATCACTATCGAGTAATTTGGTCCTATTTCGTCAATACGTCAATTAACAAACAAATGGGGGGATTTCCTTTAAAAATCCAATCTCTACGTGACCTCAACATCACATGCTCTGCAGTGAACTCAACAAATAACAACAGTAATGAGGTATTTCTTCGGTTATCTTGCAAGATCCGTGTCTTTCGCTGAATTAGCTTTTTCCACTTTAGTCATAAAAACATTTATTCTCTTTCCACAAAAATATTTAAATATGAAAACATAATGATGCTAGGTTCACACTGGACAAGAACCATAATTCGCAAAGGAAGAAACCTATTAGGTCCTCATGATGTCGACTATTTGATGGAATCAGCTGTATTAAATAAATCCTGTGCAATCATAAAATGTTTTTCCTTTAATAAAATCATTTGGGTTCACAATATCAATGCAGAAACTACCGAACTCAAGAAGTATAAATTTATTAGGATGTCAAACATCTCATTGAAATGAACGTCCCATCCAAAAGCGTTCAGCTAAAATACAAAATAACTAAGACAAACTATAAAGTACATACAGTAATACACACCATAATATTTGACCTCATTCAATTAGTTTTCCCTTCAAAAAAATAATTATCCTTAAGAAGCAGAGAGAAATGAACGGCGATAAATCAAGATTTATATCTGAAAACAAATTATTATTCAGATTCAGGGGACATATTTTTTATTCTGCACGAAATTTTTAACAATATATTTAAGGTTCCGATTAATAATTGAGTAAAATATTTTTTTTAACTACATTAAAACCTAGAAGTCTTGCACCATCTCAAACCAAGAGGGAATTTAGGTAACCACAAATAACATTTATAATTAATTCTGAAAATTTCCCGCAACTAATTAATTTAAACGTGTCTAATTTTTTCTATAGATAGATTAACAGCTCAAAAATAGAATTAGTACCGAATCACTATCAATAGTTCACTACCATTCAATCATATTAAGGGAAACTTTGAAAACACGCTTTTGTCAGAAACCCTAATATTTTGTTTGGCATTGAGGATTTACGCACACAATACCAAGTATCGCTAATGTTAAACTTAAAAAACTCGAAATTATGATTCTATGATCGCAAGAGTACACTCAGAGCAAACATCTCTTAGTGATTTCCTCTCGAAAACACATTTCACCAACTCTAATAAATATTTAATAGAACTTTAATCCATTCACAATATTCCAGAAACATATTTATGCAAATCTCCAGACAAATCTAATTGGTTCCACCACGGGGTTACGCCAGCCACTCCGCTCGTCGCTTGCATGTAAAATGGGTTGCACATCGTAACCAAAGTACTAAGGACTCGATCTTTAGGGTGGTCCAAAAAAAGAAAAGTTTCCCCAATTGTTTGTCCACAAGCATACCTTTTGGTCCATTTTGAACGGGCAAATGTGGGCGGAAATCTACCAAAATCGGTCAATATTTTCATCTTGCATTGTTTACTCAAAATATCTATTCTCTGATTTTTTTAATTTTCTTCTAAACATAATAATATGAAAGCGATTGAGGAGTAAGATTTAGAATAAAAATGAACTTACTCGTAGAGCATAACACCACAGTCTATACATCCACGTCAAGCCATGGAATTTTCCCAATACAGATTTGCAGCGCGCCGTAGCCAGAGCCTCTGGTGGTGAACGTGTATAACTACTTATCGTACCAAGTGTATAGGTGGAAATTTTGCTCCCTTGCCTAATTTACATTTCCTTTTTGCGGGTTATAGTTTTTGATGACGGCACTGTCATCTTCTTTAAATCATTACGATCTCCTCCGGAGCATCGATGTCACACGCGAAGTTTGCGGCATAAATGATCCGTGGAATGGTTAAATATCTCATGGAAGTGGCAAAACGTACTACAATCTTTTAAGTAATGTTCTTTTTCAGTTAAGAACCCATAGCAAATGAATGATATGATATATATAATGAATTTTTAAGTGACCTAATGATAAAACAGGAATGTGCGAATACGAATATTTCTTGACATGTAGACCAATACTACATTTATGTAAGTTTTGCGAGGGATCAGGATCACACACAGGACACAAGAGGATCTACGGAAAATGTTAATTCACACTTTCGATTTATATCAGTAACCTATATTATTCACCGAAAAGTAATTTTTGCACCTCTTATTTGTGCAACTAGAGAGAGATTGTTGAATTCTAATATTAAATAATCTTATCCTAACAAACAATTTATCTGGTCAAGTATTCACTTTACACTGGATTTATCTAGAGGAGGCATTTTGTTTTTTCACAAATCGCATTCACAAGGGACATGCCACATTCGTATTCATGATCAACAAAATCAATTTCATTCTTCGCTATATTGGTTCACAGTCTCCGGAAAAGGAGTTGAGCTAGTCATTACACAATAAAAGACTTCTAACTGATGAAATTTCACCACCTACTTTGAAAGTTTTTAAGCATGTAAATAATTTTCACCTCGGATGGTTTCTTCTCATTTCATGAGGAGGTATTTACATTCACAATCATGAAGTAAAACCACCATAACAAATAATCGTAAAAACATAAATCATTCCATTGGAATACTTGGCATTTTTATTTCCCCTACTACAGCCAAGACGGTAGTTCTTCGCTGCTCGCAAACAAATGACTTCGAACAAGAAATCGTATTTTTGCCAAAAACTTCGTTCAACCTATTAATGATTTCTTCCCGGTAATTAAAATAGTTCATATTTGCTGAAAAAAATGTCTAATAAAAAAAACAGTATTTGAAAGAGGAGATATATCTATTAGCATTTGGGTTTGAAGAAAGCCCGCCCTCGTAACGGATTATAGAGGAGAAATTCTCTAATAATTTTTGATTGCCTTTTATTGCTAGAAGACATTAATATGTAGGGCCATTGGTTCACGATGAAATGATAAAACTTGTTAAACTATCATTTCATCATGAGTTTTTTTCCAAAGCTCTTGCAAATGCCTATTTAACAATCGTTGTGATACCTCGTGTGATGTCACACAGTCACGCGCACGGCTGCAAAGATGTACATACACCAAAGAATTAGATTTTTTCATGGTAAATGTTTCACCCTCTTTGGTGTATATCTTTGTACCGGAGCGCACACCACCACTCTGATTTTCGACCTATTTTTCTATCTCAATTCTCTGCGGCTTATCTAAAACACTGGAGAAAATTGTTCATACTCAAGTTTCTGAATATCTCAAATTGCACGATAAACTTGATCCTTATCAGTCGGGCTTCCGTAAAGGCTTTAGTACCCAGACTGCCTTGCTCAAAGTCACGCACGACATTCGTCTCGCCACCGACAACAAACTGATCACACTCATGGTTTTATTTGATTTCAGCAAGGCTTTTGATCGAGCGAACCATTTTCTGCTCTTACGTAAACTAAAATCCCTCAGTTTCTCTAGTTTCACCCTGAACTGGTTCCATTCCTACTTGACGGGCAGAACTCAAGCAGTCAAGGGTCAGGGTAGTGAGCGATCTTCTTGGCTCCCGGTCTCATGCGGTGTCCCTCAAGGCTCCGTCCTCGGACCTCTCTTGTTCACTCTGTATACTCTCGATTTGACTAAGAGCATCAATCACTGTAAATATATGCTTTACGCAGACGACTTACTAATATATGTTCATTCTACCGTAGAAGAGCTTCCATACAAAATCGACATGATTAACTCAGAGGTTCGCTCAATATGCAACTGGGCTGAATTGAACTGCCTTCAGTTAAACCCCAACAAAACTCAAGCTATAATTTTTGGTAATAAAAGACTTCTAAACACAATTGCTTACGACAGCCTCCCAAATTTAATTGTCTCTTTCACCACTGTGCCGATTACCAATACTGTAAGATATCTTGGACTCACGCTCACCTGCAACCTATCATGGGATCAGCATGTGCTTGAAGTATGTAATAAAGGGAATAAGGCTCTTTATTTATTGAAACTACAAAACAAAAATCTTCCTGTTTCCACGAAAATTATGCTTGTCTCATGTGTTATCTTCCCCATTATTGATTACTGTATACTAGTCTATAATGACTTACCTAGTGTATTTGAAATGTGTCTGCAACGGCTAATTAACTCCTGTGTTAGATTTATCTTTGACTTACGTAGAGATGAACATTAGTCCAAATTCTACACTGATCTGAATTGGTTACCTCTTCATTGCCGAAGGAATTATATCTTGGAATCTTTTCTGTTCTCCTTATTCCAAAACCAGACTCCTGCATACCTGTACGAATTATTCATCCCCCGCAAAAAAGTTACTGGAATTTCCACCCGCCGTGTTTCTGACCTTCAAATTCCTCAAGCCCGCACCAATATATATTTCAAATCTTTTCATTTAACAGCATCTAGATTCTGGAACTCTCTACCGCCAAATATAAAGACGTCACAATCACTTCAGTCGTTTAAAGGAAGGCTGTACTCCTATTTGAAGTCTAGGGCTTAAGTTAGTCTCCTCAACTTATTGAAGTTATCATCTTAAACTTGTGATGTTATTAAAACTTTCTACATAAATGTACATATATGTATGTGTGTGCTTATTATGATATGTGTTAAAACTTATATTTTTGTGTTATTAGTATTGAATATTTTACATTTTTTATCTAAATATCTAAAGTACTTTTTAATTACCTCAAGGGTTTCAATATGTTCAGATGTTGCTGTGATAGTATGTTTCAATGTCGCAGCCCAAACAACGCTGTGGGAGTCGAAAATTACAAAGCAATCGATTGCCTTGCTGTGATTATGCAAGTAGCTGAACAAGCATTAATCCACAATAAGCATAGATACGGTGGTTGCTCTAGAATGACTTATGATATATGCAGTAAAAACAACTTTTACTTTTGAGAAGGCAGGGAGAGCTACTGTTTGTTTGTAGTTTTGTGCGCAGTTCTGCATCTAGTCTTGGAATTTTAGGTGCAGAGAACAGTAATGACTTTCCAAGAGGCCAACCTTCTCTGTCAACTGTCCAATAAATGAGACAAATCAATTTATTTCATCAGATTATATCTGGATCTTTCAAGCAAATGAGGAGTATCATAAGAGTACACCTTCTCATTTCCTACAAAGTCCCATGATTTTACAATTGCGATTTCTAATGACACACGCCTCCAAATAAAGTTTACACCCTGATCAGTCAAATGTTTCTTCACGGTAAATCCTGATTTGCAAAGTCAAAACAGCAGTTTTTAAATCTCATTTTAATCATCTAATTTCACAGACTCACTTAAAAGGAAATATCCTATATGCTGCCTTAAAATAGAAAATAATCCAATAGTCATTACCACTATGTCTGGGCTTGCTATCTTACTGCTTCTGAAGAAACCCAAGTCCTCTAAGTTACAGACATAATCTGCAATATTATTAGACAACTAATACCTCTCATTCATGCTTGAATCAACCAAATTTGTATTCTCACTCAAGTTTTTTGCCTTCTCTTTCAAAAGCATTAAAAACCCTTACATCCAGGCATTTAAATATCTCAACATATCGTTAAAAAGTACGATCAATGAACCGAAATGTAGTGTGTGACCTTGTGAACTGCAACACAGGAAACTCAGTGAAATCATTGTGACCCAGACTGAGACCCACGACCTCGAAATTCACTCATAACGACTTCCTGTGCAAAAGGTCTAAGATAGTTTTGGTTGTCTAAAACTGCCGCAATATTGTTTGGATCTATTATTTTCCTACTTCTCTTATCTTCCTACTGCCAGTACTAACTCAACTACTTATTTATTCGGAGAACCGCCATTTTATTCTTCAAACGAGAAATCTCGTAATTTGCTCTCTTAAGTGAGTTCTTTTTTTTAAATGTTCTCAAATTCTTTAATTTCAGTTAAATTTTGCACACTGATTGGATGATCCTGATCTGACAGGATATCAAGGCAAATGGTCCGCAGAAACGGAATGAAAATGAAACATGTTAGCAATGCTTAGGAAAGCCATTGAATGATATAATTACATATATGTCGAAGAGAGGATTGGTACATAGAGTTCTTTTCCTCGGGGAGACTATCTTTCTGGCACAAGGTTGGTAAAATATACTAAGTGTTTTTATATTTAGTTGTTATATTCTAAAAGCCTTGTTTCTGGAAGGGAACTTCCGTTTCAAGGTAATTGGCGGCGGATAATTGGGTACGTCAAGTATCGTTGGGACAGCGTACCAGACGTATCTTTTTTCTGAGTTCATAATCTGGCTTTCTTCAAAAAATCCCCGAATACAGCAAACAATTTTTAAACAAGTAAGAGGCATCTTACCCATCTAAATCTTTTCTACAGAAACCGATGACCCATTGTCTATACCAAAGCTGATCATAATAAATTACATTAGAGTGTAAGTGTAAAAGAATTAGAGAGCCGTTTCGTTTTTTAAGTTCGTATTTTCTCATTCTATAAACAAAAATATATCGTCACAAACAATATAATTCTCAGTGTACCGTACGGAGTCTCAGCACTCAGAGCGCACTTCCAATCAAAGCCGGTATGGCATGCAATACAACAGAATGTGGAGTGAGTTCGAACACACAGGATGAGTTCGAACGCTTGCGACCACTGCGCTAAATACGCTTTATTCCCACAGCTGTCTTTTGACGCAATTTAACCATGCGTCCATTTGAGGAGAGAAAATGTACCATATTTCCGAACAAAGACAATAACTCCATTAACTCGCGACGAAGAAAATAGGAATAAGTGTCAGTTGACGAAAGTGTTCAAACTAACCTCACATTACGGTACTTATATACGTATGCCGCTAGGGGCGCTGCTAACCTCCAGCTGCAACAAATGTGTCCGTCTTGTCACGACTGTATGGACAGTGATAATACCTTATTTAAAAAAAACTCAAGTGCGGAATTCCACATAGCAAAAGCCATTCGCTTTGAAAAGCGAACACCTCATTGTTTTCCATGTTTGGCTTTAACCTCGTGTGCGCTAAGCGCATGCTTCGGACTGCTTCTGTGATGTCACATGTCCAGCAGTTTTGAACTCATTGTTCCTTTAAAACCCTCAAAAATCCACCGGGTAAAAAAAACACGCTGGTGGCTAAAGGTAGTTCAAGGGATAAATCAATTCGCTTAGAATTTGATGAATTTGACGTCATTTAAATAAAAAAACTCTCACCTTTCCAATGATATCAAAATGTCAACCCCTTGCCGAACTACTTTTCTAACAATTTTTCTAAAAATATAAGCTATTTTGCATGTGATAGATTACGGCTGTGCGCTCCAGAGGGAGAATATTGCAAAAATTATGGATTTGTATCACCTAGATTTCGTCAAGAAACTAACGGTGAGTAGTGTGTATGTTTTCTCATCTATTTATATAATATAATAAATTACTCACTCCAGTAATGTTTTCAGAATCGCAAAAAACATCTCCTGTGAAGGCGATTTCACCGTGCAGCGTGGAAAAAATGAGTCAAGTTAGAGACTTATGTGGGTATATTTATTTAATTACTGAGAATTTTTGTCATATATAGCTACATTTTTCATTATTAATATTACAATTAGTATTACATTAATATTACACTTCATTTCATACAGACGCTTAAGTTAAAAAATAAAATTCCAATATGATCTCCATTATGACAAGGGAACTATTTCGCTCAACTACCTCAACTGGCTCATGCACTCGGCGCGACATCGAGGGATCCGGGTTCGAGTCCCGGTAAATTCTACGGTGGAATTTTGCACTTATGTGCACTTGCGGGTAACTCCAAAGGGGTAAAGTTGTATCAGGGCAGATGTGTTGGAATTCATAGCAATGAAATTTCTTAGCAGTTTTCTAATTTTTTCATTAAATATAGGTTTATGCGATTGGTTTTCATGTATCACATCATTATCAAACACTTTATAATACAAAACAAATACTATTTACATATTCCATGATGGTTGTTATGGAGTGAAAGAAGAAGTTGGAAGTAATAACGGGAGGCTGAAGTATTGTGAGAATTTAATGGAGAGGAAAGGTGAGTGGGATGGAAATATATTTTCCTTCAACAGCGGAATATGGACAAGACTGTGTTGAACTATTTCTAGCTGCTCAAAAATATCACCTTTATTTCATTTAGATTCCAGTATTTTTGTTAGGAAGTTGCAGTCATGGTTAGTTTCCATTATGTGTTTGGCTATCATGGAGTTGTCATTTCAATTCCTTAGGCATATTCGATGTTCTTTAAGCCTTGTAGTAAAACTTCGCCCGATCTGACCGATATAAACTTTAGGGAATGAGTTACAACTTATTTTCTATACTCCACTTTTATTTAGCTTTTCAATTTTGTCTTTTGAGTTGAGTAAAAGTTTAGAGAGGTTGTATGATGTGTAAAATGAAATTTTGTTTTTTCTTTAGGTTGAGTTTTGCAATTTTGCTTGATTTTTATCTTGAAATATGTAAATAGTATTTGTTTAGTATAATAACGTACCTGAAAATGATGCAGTACATCAAAACTGGTCGCAAAAACCTATATTTAATAAAAAAGTGGAACACTGCTAAGAAATTTCATAACCAAAGAAAGGGTATTACGTCGGCTAGTCTCGGTATCATCAAAATTCGTCGGAAAAAATTCCTTCGACACGAGTGCGTCGTATTGATCACAACAGTTCTAATGGGATATATCTACAATCTGCAAAGCACGGAAGATGTAAAAATCAAAAGCGTCCGCAATGTGAAGCCTGCCCTGCAATCGTTCGGGCCAATGCGAAAGGGTCAATGCTCGGTTCCATTGGAGCACGCACAGCGCGACAAGAGGGAAGTGAATTGCCGCCTAACGCCACTTGAAGGATTTCGAGTGAGTCTGCGGCGAAATGACATTTCCGGCTTAATGTTTGCGTTTCATTCGGAGAATCTCCGACAGGTTTTCCATTTTTGCTCGATAGAGAGGCACAATAATTTTATAACCTCACCTCTCCACTCCCACGGCGATGACAGAGAAGGAATGTAATAAAAAGAATTTGGATACGAAAAGGGGAGATACAGAAACTTATACATTTAATGAATGCTAGTGCTAATTTTTCATCGCACAAGTTGATTATAAATATGCAAAATGCAACGCTACATATTCATATTCAATGTCTATTAAAAATTGTGTTGGATAACAAAGCTTGATACAATTGCAAACCAATTCAATTCTAATATCTTTAAAAGTTTTCCAATTCCAGGTACCTTTTGGGCATTAAATTATGTACCTTGAAAATTGATCGATTCTCAAATTGTGACGATTCCTTTCGGTATCGTAAATATTTGTAAGAATATATTAGTTTACTTTTTCTTTGCGTGAAGTTTAAATCAAGGTCGATGCACAAAAATCAGTACCAAACGATGGATACTAGAATAATTTCCAGTCTTAGCTAATACCTATTTCTTCGGGCACTTGTACTATTATTCTTTAGTCATATTTCCTTGAAGAGAAACCTAGAAAAAATGTGCAAGCAATAGAAATTAAATAGAATTTTGTTAAAACGGTAAGATTATCACAAAAGTGCCATAGGCTTTCTAAACAGTACCAATCAGAAAGTTTATGACACTCCTACGATTCAGAGATAATGGATCTACGGAGTAGGAACTGAGTTAAGACAAAACATTATAATGTTGATCACGGGCCGGAACTTTGTTGGATCAAACCTTTGATAATTAAGAGAGCAGGAACAGTCAACGCCCAGTGAGCAGTCAGCGTAATATGGATCCGGTCTGGCGAAAATATATCCCCCATCCCGAAACGATTCCGAAACCGAGAGCAGAGGAGCGAATTTTTTTCTTCACATCACTGCCATCGTAAATTCAGGTCAAGCGTACGAATACTGCACGGCGCGGGCTTAAAAAACAGCTCGGCTCTCTGCATAGCCGACGAAAAAGAGAACAAAAATACATTGGTCGGAGAAGGAAAAAAAATGTAAAGATGAGAGAAAAAATGTACGCGGGAAGGAAACGTCGAAACAAGAGCGAGCAATCCGTCTCTTAACACTTTTATGGGCTCAGTCGTCTGACTCTCCACGTGGGAGAACGGGTGCACGCCGCCCAGCGGCCGCCCAGCCAACGAGACCAAAAGGCTATCACACTCCTCCCTCCCCGAAAGAAACGCCCACCTCTCGGCCGTGGAGACATGCGAGGAAGTGGAACGAGAGTAAAATGAAGAGAGCGTAGCCACTTCTACGTTTGCGGTGGTGGTGTTGACTCTGTGACTGTACGTATATATATAGAGCAAAATTGGCTGGCACTCGCAAGGGGCGAATGAAAGGTCACTGAGAGTGAATCAAGCGTTGATTAAAGCAAAAGTGTACCGGAGGACACACCGGAGGGACTTCCGGAGTAACTTTCTGCCCCTCTATCCCACCTGTTTTGAATGCTTTCCTGTTCCCGGCGTCATGTTCTTAACAAGAGAGTTCCATGAATGTTTGCTACCTCTACACTGCTTCCGGAACGCATCACATGTCGGTGTTAGCCGATACTGCTGACAAGACATTTGACTCCTCCCTGAGTTGAGATGATATTTCGCTCTGGTTCGGCCATTTCTCAAATACACCGCGAGCGATTCGGACTCTACACCGGAAGATGTGAACCGCAAAGTAAACAAAATACAACGGAACTTACTCTGCCACACGCTTAGTTTAAAAGTGCTACGAGCGAACAGAAATTGTCGCACAGCTGATGGAGGGACTAGGTTGGGAGCAGCCAGAGAATCGGAGGCTAAATGCTAGGCTAAGGCTTCCTGAAAATTTCAGATCGGACAATTGAACTTCACACTTAATCTCTAGGAACTGATTAATGAGACAAAATAAGAGAGCAACCCCGCCCAACTGATAGGAACGTGCAAACATTCCTTCTTTCCATGTACCTTTAGAGACTATTTAAACTAAAGATAAATCCACTTTTTTAATGAAAGCAAAATAAAATTGACTCCTAAGCTGGCATTTCGATCATCCAGGCGACTATTAACAGGTAGAGTTAAAATATTAAAAACACGTGCGTGTTGCCCAAAGTTTAAAGTCTTAGTGCGGATTTTAAACCTCGGACGAAAGCTTTCGAATTTTCAGTCTATCACAGTTATTATTTATTCATATATTTATTTAGGTATTTATTTATTATTGTTACTTGTTATTGTTATTGTTAATTGTTACGACCTGACGACGGTTTTTGTGGGTATCCCGTCGTCCTCAGGGCAAATTCCAGGTCAAAGCCGTCCCCGCACATTTTCCAGGGACACTATTCCAGTGAAAGGTTATTCCTGCCCTGCAGAGGCGAAAGCCTACACCAGGGTCCACATTTACGTTGTCATTTCTTATTTGGTTACATTTATTATGTTATGTTGAACTTCTTCTGTTTCCTGTACCGTGCAAATGTTGGAATAAAACACTTTTTGAACTTGAACTTGAACCCAGACTTTGAACCACGGACAATCCGCATGTGTTTACGATATTTTAGCTCTCCATGTCGATTGTTACCCGAATGATCAAAATGCAATCATGGGAATCAAAATATTCCATTGCTTTAATTGACAATTTGGATTTTTCTTTACATTAAATTTGTTTGTCGGTTGCTCCCTTCTTGAGTTTAGTAACTATAACCAAAAAGAAACAGGAAGACACTAAAAAAAACTACGTTAAAATGTAGTTCAATTTCATTCTCTCCTACTTCCTATCACTTTACCGTATTCCTCCCCTTATCATAGCCGGTGTCGCAACAACCTCTGCCACACGCCCAGCGGTGGAACTTCCATTGACATTTTCCGAGAGTCCGGACTCCAATAACAGACAGAGATAGCCAGGGATAATAAAAAAGGTCCGTCTTCACTACACCATAAATTACCATAATGGAAATAATAATGATGAGGTACTATATAAAACGGCAAACTGGAAGGGGTACATCTAGTAATTCACACCAATTTGTAGCATACTAAATAACTGTTACCGGTGAATTGAGCAATCAAGGTACAGAGAGCTACGTTTGTTTCTTGGAGGGACAAGTAAATTGTGTCCTCTGTTCGTGAACCCAATCATAACTAACGCAAAAATATGATTAAGTCCCGGTTTTATGATCTCTGTTTAAATATTTTCCCTGAACTAAAATCGTAGTTAACGCGCACTACTACTGATGACTGGCGTCAAATAACTGGCAGTCCAATGTATTACGTCACATCAGAACTCTCGCTTAAAATTAAGTTAACGGAAAGGCTTACACTACCTTGCAGTTACCGTCGACCAGGCCTAAATCAAATATTCAATCAAGAGCGGGCTTAATAGCGAACTTCAAGCAGTGGCGTCAAAGATCTAAAAATATTCAAATATGCCTTATAACACTTCACTATTTTACTATAGAGAGTGACTTTCACTGACTGGACCATCATCCACAGCATAGATGCTTAACTTAAATCGCTATTCAATGAAAACCATTGCAGCCAATATAGGTGGCATTTTTTGTCACTCTTGCGAAATTTTACATTATTAGTCTCAGCCTATTGGTCGGTTTCATAAATAGTGCATGCTCGGCGTTATGCATGGAGATTCCAGGTCAAATCATGGCGAATGTGCATTTCCCATGGCTTTTCCGGCACTGAGGAAAGAATCCACCACTGTTCCTCAGGAAGGACCTTAAATACTTTAGATTGTTTTTCTTTTTGAGGCGGCAGAGCCCAGCTTTCTCACAAATTTTCTGATATGACCTAACCCCAGCTTACAGATACATTTGCAAACCGTGCTTAACCATTAGTGGATAAGTCCCTCCTTACGTCACCAAACTAAGAATTCAAATATGCCCAAAAAGCAATTACTCAAGCAATCGATTCGTGGCATTTAAACCTTACATTCAAACCATGTCCGCAGCGGGATCCGAACCCTCGATGTTTGGGTCCTTGGGAAAACACATAATCAACCTGATGCTCTAGCTGATTTAGTGGTTACACTCATCTTCTAGCAATCAATTAAAAACCACTGTCAAAATAAGATACGCGCTAATTAGAAAGTAGAAATTTACATCCATTAAAAAACAATGTAGCCTATATTGCATGAATTTTTACCTTCCAAATCTCACCTGATTCATGTTTCATCATACGGCTCCTACCTGTGCCACGATCTCTTTACAGTAAAATTCTGATTAAATGTAAGGATAGGAATCGGACACAAGTCATTAAGTCATGTGTAGAATAAAGAATGTTCAATCAGTGTTTACCTCCAGGCGCACTTCGTTGAAATTCACAAATTTAATCAGTGTTAATGAGTTCACCTTAGTAGATAATAGATGTTCGCTGGCATTTAATGACTTCCTGCGGAAACATAAATGAAAAAAATTATTTGCTTGTACTTGGATTCGAAACCAATTTTCCCAGATTCACGCCAAGTGATATGATGCACGAAATGAAGCCTGTTTTTATCTCGAATATTGATCCACTTAGCATGGGTAACGCGCGCAATTTTTCCATTTACGAACATTGCAGTGCTTTATTGAAAATTGTTATCATTTTGCATTTTTCTAGGTACATTATTGCAGTACCAAGATGATTCCGCTACGAATTTCCATTCACTTGGCGTGTTAACTGCACAGCTGATCCACTCAATATGGCGGATTGCACAGTTTAATCGCTTCAATATTCCCCTTTTCCACCATACCATACGATTGCATATCATTCTCTTCTTTTACCTTTGGCGAAAACCAGTTGAGCTACCCACAAAGTGCATTTACAACAGGAATAAAAACCCATGGAACTTATAAACGGAACGACATGTTCTCACGTGGTACCTTGAAGACAAGTACTGCCATCTCTCGTATTCCTCCGGGCGAATACGGGCGATACGGGTTTGGATCCGAGGCGTGGAGAAAAATTTGTTCATTCAGAAATACCCATATTTATATCTCCTCTGACAGTAATCCCACCGACGTTACCGTCGCCACTAGTCCCGCAGTATATTTATATTATATACTAGCCGTGCCCAACATGCGTGGCAATGTCTTTTTTCTTTCTAAGTTGGCACACATTACAAAGCAGACACATTTACATGTAAAATATAAATTAAAGACAATGAATATTTTGTGTATTAAATTAAAGTTGAAAAAATGCATTCAAGTACTTTGGGATAAACAATATTTTTGGTCTTGTCGCCCTTTGCAAAAACAATTAAATTTTTCGGTTGCCCCACCCATGAGCATGCAACATATAATTGACCATGTGAAAAGCAAGGATTTTCCAGATTTAATCCACGTACTTAAAATAATTGGCCTTGTTTGAGAAGGCAAGGCGAACGGGAAACTGTAGTCGTTTGACTACAACTATCAAATTAGCCAGTGAACCTGGCCTTTAAATGCTGTAGGCATGAATGGCCATTCATGAAATCGCTATTAAATGGATACCCACACCTGGTTGCCAAGGAAATTTATATTGATGAAAAGGAAAAAATATTGATGAATTCAGAGATAAAAACGCAATACTTGGACAAAAACGAAGCGTTTAAGAAAATCGAATGAAACAATTAAATACTGCACTGTTTTGTGTGTTCTATGATAAACATTTCCATCTAATATCTTGAGTGCAACTAATTTAAAAAAAGTAAATAAAGAAATATCTGCGCCGAATTCAATGCTTTTCTTATGAAAGTAAATTTTAACAATGTTGGGGTTAAAACAACCTCAAAATTTTCAATTTTTATATATCAGAAACTTTTGTGTATTCATATGCAACGTTGTGTCAAAATGACAAGTCATTCGACCGACTACTTCTCGAGTTTTGCGTGCACAAACGTACGCAGGCTGAATTTTTATACATAAAGAAAGGAATGGCAATTGTTAAAGGCGCGTTAATGGATGTTCGACGGATGAGGACTGTGCTGAAGAAAGAAGATCCGGGAATCAGATTCAAGGATTGAAATTCAGAGCGGCGAAACGGAATGGGCAGAAGAAAGAAGATCCGGAGGATGAGGCGCTGAGTAAGGGCATTAGAATGCGCGAAATTAAAATTGAACCTTATCACACGTAGCTCTAAAATGCTTTACTTAAAAGAATAAGTAGTTTCCATTAATTTTGTTTACATATATTTTAGAGTTTTGAATGCATTGTTTAAATATTAATACATCAACAGCAGGATAAATGTCCAAGTCGGAAAGCTAAACACTTGATATATCTTCTGTTACTAAAAAGGAAATTCCCTTCATTTCATAGAGTATCCACATCTACATCTGAGTGGTACCCTGATAGCCACCTCAAGGGTGTTTGGCAGAGGGTGACTTCACAACAGACATGCTCCGACCGTCAAACATACTATCATAATGTTATTAGCCATTTCACTTAATTTACCATCAAGTAATATATGTGTAAGAGGATTTTACATGCACTACGGCTACTATCATTCTACTTTTGCCGGATGATTCCACTCATATAGCACGGGAACTATTTAAAGTTAAATTTCAGACACGGTAGCATGCAAAAGAACAAGGCAACATTATTGAAGAGTTACACACACACACAACGTATACGATTTTAGCACTCCGACAAAAATATTAGCGTAACAAACAAAAAACACCACTTCCTATCATTACCATTCACAAAATTGGCAGCTTCATCTATACAGTAATTCCAAATTGCAGGCGGATAAAATAACATTTTAAATCTTTAGGTCTGGCAATCACTCTAATATTATAAACATGAAGTAACCCACCACAGTAGCACGAAATTTATAATGTGTTCTTAACGTCTTCTACGAACATATGAAAAATTACTACTTTAATAACGAAAAACCACCATCAGAACCGGAAGGGTTAGGGTAGAAACCGTTAGGCCCTTCGTCCATCGGTGCAACGAAACGCAATGCAACTGCAAAGCATCTTTTTAAGACAGTTGGATGAAAGTTGCGTTGCATATTCTTCGCTCACTGACGCAACTCTTCTGTGAGGGTCAACTGAAATCCTTATTCGTCAGTCTGATCCAGAATGACAAGCCGTGTGGTCCGTAATCGCAATGTTGTTGTTGCGTTCTGGTACATACTTGAGAAGGATTTAAAGAAGTAGGCACTTTTGGATTCATTCTTCCATTCGTGAAAATCAATCGCGTTCTGCTTTTGCGTTAACGCAAGAACTTTGAAGAGACAAAGAAAAGTTTAAAGGATTTTACAGGATGCCCCGGGAACTGTTCAAGGAGCTAGTATGAAAACTTGGCCCAATAATCAGGAAGAAGGACAAAACAGGGGGATATGCATTTCAGTTGAAGAAGGATTACTGATTACTTTGAGGTAACTTTGAGGTAATTGCGTTGGTACTTATTGTCTTCTACTAAAACACTTTCACGTAAAAATTCAAAAGATCGATATTAAGCAACAAAAATGTAAAATTCTGGAGGTTATTGAAAAAGAGATTAGAGAACATGAAATATGAATGAGTCCCAAAGTTGTTCTTTAAACGATTATTACAAATCATGAAAATTAAGGCTTTTTTACTAAAAATGTTCGAACAGAATCAAAAAACAATAAACTAAACATTTGGTTTGCAATGTATTGCCACCAATCTGATGTGGGAAGCTGGTGCTGATGGAGGTTCAGAAACAGTTCAGTTCCAGGACGATCAGCAGGTGATGGTAGAGTCATTAGATGTGGTGACGATGGCACTATTGAAATACCTCTCCTTTCTGATGAAGTGCCACTCACTTGTGACGAGGTGGAGGAGTGTAATAAAGCATTACCTATCAATGGAAAGCACATCCACATTAACAAACTTCCTAAAAGTGGTTCCACGAATTTTAATAATAAGTAATTTCATTCGATTGAGCTGATGGCTACAGCCGATGCAGATGGGAATTTCATTACAATCGAAACAGGATACCCGGGAAGAAACAGTGATGGTGGGATTTCCAAAGCTTCTAGGATAAACCATTCCCTACAACGAGAAAATCTTGATTTTCCTGAACCACATGCATTACCTCATGACAATACAGGATCACATTTCCAATTTTATTTTGTTGCTGATGAAGCATTTCCCCTGAAGAAAAATCTTATACGCTTATATACTAAAAGATGACTGGATGACACCACTCGTATTTTCAACTACAGATTGAGTCGGGGTCGGGAAAGTGTGACATGTGCTTATGAAATTTTGAGCCAAAATTGTTACATTTTTCTGACATATTGTTAAATTGTTACATTTTTCAAACATAACATGCGTGCTGCAGAACTTCATCAGGAAGAGAGAAGAAAAAGCGTATGCAATTAGTGATTGCGACATTGATCAAGATAAATTTAGCCCTCCTTAGATTTAAACCCGCGCGCATTTTATGTACCTTGTGCGGCACACAGCCTAAATTTGGTAGTGAATGTCGCTGCTAAAAGTTCATTAGAAATTGTCAATTTCCTTTCAATTGTGCAGGAAATTTATGTTTTTTTTCTGCGTCAACAGCACGTTGGCAAATACTTGCTAAAGAAGTGCCAACTTTAAGTCTAAAACCACTCTCAAATACTCGATGGGAGAGCAGGGTTGAAGCAGTAAAAGCTCTACGTTTTGAACTGGGAAAAGTGTATGATGCCTTGTTTACTATATATTCCGATAGGAGCAAAGATGCAGAGTCAAGAAATATGGCAAATTCATTACTGGCAAAAATTAAGTCGTTTAAATTCATCTGCTCTCTGCTTATTTGGTTTGAAATTTTAAGCAAGATGAATATAGTTAGCAAGGCCCTTCAAAAGTCAGACGTTGTATTGTCAGAAGCGGTGAAAATGATTGATAATGCAAAAATAAGTTTGTCTGAATTCCGTAATGAGTCCGCTTTTGAGGAGCTCCTTAACAGGGCGAAAACTGTAGCGGAAGAAGTCGAGGCAATAGTAGAATTTCCCACACCTGCACGCCCTCGCGCTCGTAAAAGGTTTTTTTAATTATGAGGCGGAGGATGAACCGTTAACAGACCCGAAAACACATTTTAAAGTAAATTTTTACTACTATTTGTTAGACACCGCAATTACTAAGTTCGACGAACGGTTCGAACTTTTGAATGAAAATAATGTAATTTTTTCATTTCTTCAAAAATTGAAACACTGGAAAGATTTGGACTCTGATACAAAAAAAAACACATTGCTCTAATTTAGAAAATAAACTTTGCCATGCTGGCTCTTCAGATGTGGAACAGTTCGAGCTCTATAATGAAATCGAATTATTACCGATGTTTATTGATGATTCCACTACGCCGTTGGATATTTTAAATTACTTGTTTACGAATAAATTAATTTCAGTGTTCCCAAATCTGTCCACAGCACTGAGGATATACCTGACACTTCCAGTCACGGTCGCACATAGCGAAAGGTCATTTTCTAAACTAAAAATAATTAAAAACTACCTTAGATCAACATTGTCGCAAAGTAGATTGACAAATTTATCGTTAATAAGTATTGAACATGAAATCAAAATTTAAGTAAGGTACATTGTTAAAGATTTCGCTAATGCAAAAGCTCGAAAAGTAACTTTTTTGTAAATACATTTGTGTGTGTATATATATATATATATATATATATATATATATATATATATATATATTTGTGTGCACGAGCGTCCTGTTATGTAACTATAATAGTTTTTAAATTAAATATTTTTGAAAGAACTACAAAGTTGTGATTTTTTTTATTCTTATAACCCCTTCCTTCCTAAAAAAACTTTTTGCTTCCCGACATCATTTAAAATTGCACCATTTGCATCCGAATTTCCGTTTGAAAATATAACTGTTAGTATTCCATTTTGACCCCGCTCCTACTAGACTAGAGGGCGCCAGGGTAATGGTTGCACACGGGCGCCACAAGGGCTAGAGACGCCTCTGCCTCCTATTTTATATTCTCCTCCTCTTTCGATGACTAGTGGCATGGAAGTCCAGGCAAAGTAATTTCTGAAGCTATAGATCAAATGCACACTAACATCGCTCATTTGAAATAAATTGTGGAAAAGTATTCAGTTTTTTATTCAAAATTGAAAGCTATCACTTCCACGAAGTCAAGCCTGAGACAAACAAATTCATTCGATGTGCGAGTATGGCAGTCCAGGCAAAGTTATTTCTGAAGCTGAAGATCAAATCTACACTAGCATCGCTCTTTTTAAAACAATTGTGGAAAAGTAAATATTTTTTTATTCAAAATGGAAAGCTATCACTTCCACGAAGTCAAGCCTGAAAGAATCAAATGTATTCGTTGTGCGAGTATGTCAGTCCAGGAGTAGCTTTTTTTGAAGCTCTCAATCAAATCTACACAGGCATCGCACTTTTTAAATAAATTGTGGAAAATTACACAGTTTTTACTCAAAATGAAAAGTTATCACTTCCACGAAGCCAAGCCTGAAACAATCAAATTTGTTCGTTGTGCGAGTACGGCAGTCCATGCAAAGTTATTTCTGAAGCTCTCGATCAAATCTACACTATCATCGCTCTTTTTAAATTAATTGTGGAGAAGTACAAAGTTTTTAATTCAAAATGGAAAGCTATCACTTCCACGAAGTGAAGCCTGTAACAATAACATTTATTCGTTGTTCGAGTATAACAGTCTAAGCAAAGTAATTTCTGAAGCTCTCGATCAAATCTACACTATCATCGCTCTTTTTAAAGAAAGTGTGGAAAAGTAAATTTTTTTTTCAAAATTGATATCGATCATTTCCATGAAGTCAAGCCTGGAACAATCAAATTTATTAGTTCCGCGAGTAAAGCAGTCCAGGCAAAGATATTTCTGAAGCACTCGTTCAAATCCACACTAGCGTCGCTCTTTTAAATAAATTGTGGAAAAGGTCAAAGTTTTTTAATTCAAAATAGAAAATCAAATGTTTATCGCTGGACGCTGGCGCGGGGGCAATGGCCACACACACACTCAGGTCAACACACACATCCACGCGTGTCTCGCGTAAACGTTGAGAGGAGGCGGTGAAACTGTTTCCAGCGGCATCGAGATGGAGAGGCATTGGGTGTCCTTGACCGGTTGGGTCACGTGCTCACGCAAGGCGGAATGACGCGTGCGACGGCGGAAGGTGCCTATCGCACGCGGGCGAGCGGGGGAGGAGGGAAAATTCCGCCTTGCTCGAGGCGCAAGAAGCCTCCGGTTGTCCTTGGGAGAATTTTTAAGAGCCCTCCTGCCGCGGGTCTTTGGGCCCGGTATAGGTGGGCTTGATCAATATGGGAGGATGGGAGGTGACTTACACTTCGAGTCTTTCGGCGCCCATGTGCACATTTTTTTCCACCACCCCCTCAAGTCCCGAGCGAAAAGAAGTAAGGCTTTCAACACAACACGCTCGAAATCTCTGGGAACGATGACACCTGGACGCATGCTCACCAGCCAAAAGATTGACGGAGGATAAGCGTCGGGGAGACTCACGAAGCTCGACGAATCCCAGGCGAATACTGGGTGTCAATGAGGAGCGAATTCTGGATTGTTACGTCTGTGGCGTGCCTTTGACGTTAACCGAAGCCAAGTTGGAGACGCGGACACAATGGGAAACATCCCCACATTCAATGTGTGCGCGTCGACATTTTCACTTTCGTGCGAATACTGGCGGATGATGCTGAAAGCCTTCCGTGCTAAAGACCCTTTCCGCACGATCAAACTTTTCACATTATTTGTTCAAGGAAACTTGCACAAGGTAAATGAATGAAAAAATGGTCATAACCGCTACTATGCTTAACTTCAATCGTCTTACATGCTTCAGTTCAAATCCAGCTTCCCGTCCCTCAGCTTGCTCAAATGTTTCTCGAATGCATATCGCTCTTGAATGGTATTCATCTGTCGGATCCGTTTGTACCGCCCTCCTACTGATTCACTGCTAGTGAAATAGTATGGAACTATAGTTGCGGTGAAATAATGCAACAATGATGACTTGACGGAAATGAGTATTTCATCAAAATGTTTTTGACCGCGTGAAGTCCTCGCCCAAGTGGTAATTTAAGCCTTAAGTTTGGATCGTACCAAATCTATTCATGTTTTTTCTAATGAGCATTATGTTCATTTTCACTTTATTCCCCCAGCAGCTTCTCATCAAGGAGGATTGTGTGAAAGTGTAATTAAAAGTGCTACTCATCATCTGTACAGGGTTCTAGAAAAACAAATATTCCCCTCATTCCCCTTCACCCCTCATTCAATTTTGACGGTCGATGTTTCATTGAACCATGCAAAAGGGTCTTCAAGTGAATAAAGACAGGAGCTAAAGGGATGTGATGATAAGTCTAACTGAACATATGACACTTAACGTCCTCCAGAATGGAAAAGAATAAGTTATGGTATCGATGGGTATTATTTCTTCTGGAAGAACTAAGACTCATTTTATAAGGTGAACTTTTTTCTGACACCTAAAAACTATTCCAATAAGGATCCATTCATTTGCTGACTAATAAAAATGCATTACCTTCAGACTTCTATGAGTGCTAGTCTGTTGAAATGAGTAAGGGAACGAAGTAGTCATTGCGTAGGAATGGAAACAGAGACAAATACAATACAAATGATGCCGCAAACTTATTTCTGGGACAGTGAATTATTTCAGAATGCAACGCACTGCAAAGCATAACTCCGAACGCCAGACAACACAGCTCCGCACATTCCCATTTCCGTTCCCCAAGTATTAGGTCACACGCCATATGGCACTTAAAGTCGTCCATCACCTTTGGTAGCCGAAGTAAAGGGTTGGATCGGATCGAAAACGCATTGCGAATCAAGTGAATGACAGATGACTGGCAGTGGTAAAACAAGGAGATTTCCTCGGTGTTATGACGACTCCTAAAAAGTGACGCATGAATAGACACTTATTGCAATTACTGATGGAAAAGAATCGTAACAATTACACTTTACACCAACGCTGGACAAGGAGATAGCTAATTCTGGGCTACTCAATGCATGTTGCTTTACGGGTGTATATCATTAAAGTTGCCATTATGCAAGAATATTACCTATATTATCCACTGAAATTTTACAATAATTATACACCCTACTACAATTAAAGACAAGATAATATTCCTTTAGGCTATGTTTACGCATCTGGTTAAATAGATTCTAATTTATTCGTTCGCAAAACGTGTTTAGACAAGGACCTTATGAAAAATATATCACTGTCATCAGATGAAGAAAAGTTTTTATCGCTTGAGGGCATTCTTTTTATGACTAGCTTTTTTTAGCGATTGCAGCAAGCAAGTGAATAAGGTTACTGAATACATAGCTTAGTCTACAAAAGAAAAATGAAGGGGAGAAGACTCTAAAACTGCTATTAAATACGAGTACTGGAGAGTAAATCTACATCTGCACAATACCCTGACAGCCTCCTCAAGGGTATGTGGTAGGGGGTGAATCACCACCAATATGCACTACACCAGAATTTTCTGTAGGTATGCCACCAACACTAGAGAAATTATTTAAATGAATGTATTTTCAGCTGCATAAACGCGTAGAGATATAAGAGTCATGCAGGGAGCATGCGAAATGTGATGTTATTACTACGTTGCAGATTAAGAAACAAGCACTAGGGAGCAAATCAACTAATTAATTTTATAACCTATCGACTAACCAAGCTTAAAGTTTCATTGGCAGCTACTATGGTCTCTTATCGACCGCGAGAAAAATGACATTTTAAACCTGTTTGTTCTTCAGTCTATTTCCATAATTTTACTTTCATGATCTAGTATACCTAGGTACGTTGGGTTTTATAAAATATTATTTACGTCGAGTAAATGAAAATCATAAAAATACTCACGCTACACAACACATCGTGAATACCTAGATGCCAATTAGACTATGAAGGGATACTGCACAGCTAGTCGACAGTAATTGCGATATATAATTCGGTATTACTACTTTTAATTCAAAACCGGTAACCCTGAGAGATTGACAAACAATGGCTTTATCAATGTCGCTTAATACTAAACACCAATATCGAGCTTGACTTAATAGCATGTGGCTCGTCTTCGTTTTATTCTCAGGTAGCTGAAGCCCTACATTTGAAATGGATAAGTATATGTGCCTGTTTTCGGAATCATATCGCATAGTAACGAATTCATTTTAATTAAGTTCAGTATATTACTCTGAATTGTGATCCACAAAAGAAATATATACGCCAAAATTGGCGGGTCGAAACTAGCATTAACCCATCTCTAGGGAATCTCGGCATTTGAATTGCTTAAAATATTTAAAAACTTTTTTCGGAGACAGAACTTTTTCACACCTTGTAAGCACTTTAGCCACAGTCTCCAACTCTAATGCTTATACTCTACTCTATCTACTCTAATCCACTTATTATAGGCGAGGTTGAAGCCTATGTCAGCCTAACAGTGAGTAAATATTACAATTTCATGGGAGAAAGTTCCTTCCCCTGCGCCGATACCAAATTTACAAGGGAAAGAAAATCATTCGGTGTGGTATACACAAATCATAGCCTCTATAAAATCTAAACTTTCAGTATACATCGCTAGAATATTTTCAGGAAATAATTCAGGCTATTGGTAACAATTTACCCGTTCTACTGAATGATCTTAAAACTTGATAAATAATTTTCGATCTACACACGAATCATTAAAAGCTTCGTGCCGTCCACAAAGATAGTTTACGTATTCTATAAAATGCATATTTTATTTGTTCAGTACATTGAAGATGCAGTTAACCCTGTAAAACGAAAACTTCAGCCAAATCGATGCCCCCAAGGTACGGCTAACATTTAATCTGCGCGCCTTACGTGACGTCCGATGCCTCTGAGTGACCCCGCGGGAACCGGATTTCAACAGGAAACGTGATCCAATGCGTGGGAAGCTGTCCTCTTGTCGACAGTCAGCCAAGACCTTAAGGTAAATCGGCCGAGGAAAAGTAATCAGGGCTCAAGATAACGTCAACAAATATAGCACTTTAAATACCCCACTAATTACATGGTTTTCCACTCGCCAATTCCATCTCTTTAAAAATATAATGAAGAAATTGGACGAAGGAGGAAATAATATGCTGACAAAATCGGCTGCAGGATATATCGGGTAATAAAGAAGCATATGATTTACGATTGAAATAGACCTTATGGAAACACTGAAAAAGGACGATGACAAACGCTCGAGGTATCCAATCATGAGTAGGCAGGCAGCGTACTCACGGGCGTACCCAAGCCGTTGCTTCATCAATTTAAGTCCTCTTGAAATCCGATTTAATACATGCTGGTACATAAATCCAGTTCTACTTATGAGACTAATTGAATTCTCATTGCTAACATTCTCTCGTAAGGTCCTCGTTTTTAGACCTGATGAGAATACTCATGAGCAATGAATAGTAATACCTTTCCTCTGTTAGTGACCTCAAGGTCTGTAAGCCAAATGTAAAGATAAGGAATTTCGCTGATGGAGTCCCTCCCGAATCTCTTCGTCAGGTGCATTAAACTACTTACACATCCTTGAATGATCATTTAATAAAATAGTAGCCTAAAATAATTGCATTAATACAATCTGCTCCGCAAAATTGGTGACATTTTTGTTTATTCTGATGGCAATAAAATATACAACGTGGCGGATAGTAAAGAGAAAGTGGATTAGGTCTTCATTCCCAAATTTCACATGAAGATTGGGGCACTGCCTTTTTCTAAATCACCTTCAAGGTGACTTTGAAAAATTTAAAGTTTCCTCCTTTTATTATGCCCATGGATATTTGCTTGACCTATTATTTCTTATTAAATTTAAGGGCATTATTACCTAAATTTTTCAAATAGTAACTATTAAAGCTTATGAACTACTTTTACTCTTAATGAAAATGATACTCAATGACATAACTGTATGAAATGTTATGACTTTATATGATGATTGATTTCATCAGCCTTTCCCTTTTTCTGGATTTTCTGTAACCTTCATCTCGGATTTAAAGCCTTTATTCAAGGATTAATCTATTTTAAAACAGTATTTTCGAAATCATGAAGCATGGATGATAATACACACAGTTTTAGAATCGTAACCACTTGTTCGAGACACATGGCATATATAGGGTGTTTCAAAATGAATATCGGGGTTTCAAGGCCATGTAGTATTGACTTATAATTATAAATTATGCATCAAATGAAAGAGCAACATAAACAGTTTTGTTGCACTCTTGTACGCATGCGCATGCATTGTTTCCTCTTTCGTCCGTTAGAAAGCGCTAGTAGTTTGATTAGACGATGTTGTACCCAACCGCTGGATTATCCGCCAGGGGCTAGACGACAGGGCTTGTTTCGCATGGCCTCCACGTTCACCCGACCTGACACCATGCGATTTTTATCATTTGGGGTTCAGAAAGGATCATTTGTGCCTCCGGCGCCAGCTAACCTAGCCGACATAAGAAACAGGAATGAATTAGTTGTTGCACCAATTACTCCAGACACACTGATCAAGGTATGAGAAGAACTCGCCTATCGACCGGATGTGTGCCGTGTGACGAATGGTGCTCACGATGAACACTCGTAGGTGAAACAATAACTGTTTGAGTTGCTCTTTCATCTGATGTATCATTTATAATTGTAAGTCAAATGGTATAAATACTATAAAGCTTAAAAACCCCAATATTCATTTTGAAACACTAGTTAACACTATTTCGGTGATCGATGAATAAATGAGTTGAGAAGATGATTAATTCGAGGGAATACAGAAAGATTTCGATCGAGATCTTCCTTCGAGGGTTTTCCAAAAAACAAAATTATATTTGCAAATGCAATTAAGTTCTAAAATTGCTTAAGAATTCAAATAATTATCCCAGACATATCAAGCATTATTTAATTGCATTTAAGATCGACTGCTACAAGAAGCAAAGTAGAAGAATGGACCGGAAAGGAGGAATGAGATCTTCAGGAGAGCACGCTAAACAGGGGCCTTCCGACCGCGTGCGACCAAAGAACAGAGATTTCTCCTCAGTAATAAATTAGAAAGATCAAATATTTTTTCAATCTTGAGACCGAATGTTGAGTTTGCCTCAATTAGTCAATAGAGCCAGGCCATTTCGAATGAAATGCTAATTCTAAGAAATAAAAAATATAGTCTTAAGGTTCGAAGAGAACAAAAAAGTAAATTTGATTGTTTCAGGCTTGACTTCGTGGAAGTGATAGATATCCATTTTGAATAAAAAGAACTTTGTACTTTTCCACACTTAATTTAAAAACTACGACCGGTTTCACCTTAATAAGGTATCATCTGGCACATAGCTTCAGAATGTGCCGGAAGATGCCTCGTTAAGGTAAAACCGGTCGCAATTTTTAAATAAAGTGTGGAAAAGTACAAAGTTTTTTATTCAAAATGGAGAACAAAAAAGGTCTTCGCATTGAAATTTTGACAATTGAGGACGAAGCAAGACGCTTTGAAACCAAGATTAAAAAAGAATATTAACCGAAGGCAAAAAGATAATGTATTTTAATTAGGGCACAGTTCAATAGGAGAAATATTTTTAGGCTAAATAAGGAAGTAAAAAATTTTCTATCGTAAAATAGACAATTCATTTCCATTTCTATGATGATATTTCGCGTAAACAATAATGCAAAGAAAAACTCAAAATTTCCAACTGTCAAATTTCCAACTTATTTTCTGAAAATTCTGAGGATAGAGAGAAAAATGTATTTTTTTCTCCCTATCCCCTATTATTTATAGCTTATTATTATTAAAAGCTATTTCCATTCGGTGCTACATTTTCAAAATGAGTATGAAGTTTAACTGATAATCTCTGGGTCACCAGTGAACACCAGTGAACACTGCTTCCCAGCCAAACCTGGGCATCAGACGTACTGCGGGTAACCGAGGATGCTGAGGAAAACGAAACGGGCCCTTTACCCTTTCATGTGAAGTCCACACACCATAGAACTTGAATCTTTATCGGCGCTATATCCAGTCAGGCGCCACAAGGGAGTCGATAGGGGTGCTAGAACACCACCCTTCGTGCACTTGAAAATGAAGTGAGGAACTTAGTGCTCATATCAGACAAGCTCTACTCTCAAGCTATAAAATCTGGTATTAATTTTCAAACCGAGGTACGCACAAGAGCATTACATATGGAATTTATAATACTCCAGAGCCATTGTTGAGTCAAGCTATGCCTTCAAGCATAATCGTGAAGCATCAGCTCCTATTTTTCTTAAAGATAAATACAGTATCTAGTGAAGTGAATTTACGAGAAATTGTAAACAAGGAAACTTAACTCTAGTTAATATAGTATCACTTTGCTCTCTCTTTCATTGTTAAACAGCTTTCTCTGCCTTATAAAGGTTGTTCTTATGAGATCCAAGATGTTTCAACGATGGATATGCCCATATTTGAGTCAAATTTCTGCTTTCTTTACAAGCCTGAGTTCCAATGAGCCGGGGTTTCATCAAAAGATGATTTTACATAAAATAGTAGTCATTTCAGAGCGAAAAATAGATTCTTTCATTTTTCCATCGATTGTGTGGAAAATGTATCTTAAATTCTCCAAACTTGTTCCTCGCCCAAGCTTAGGGGTGTGAGCTATTTAAATCCAAGTCTATCACTAAAGCACTCTCTCCCTATCGCTAAATATAAACGCACCGTAATGGGGTACTGAACTAAACTTTATCATACAATTACCAAGTTTTTACTTTATTAATTACAAACAGTTTATGAAAAACATTATATATATAAACAAACAAAATATTATAAGTGAAAATAAGTATTTCGTTACTGTAATACTTTAAAATATGAAATTTGCCATGAATTCATCTATGTCGCTAAACGATTTTTTATTGGGTGCAGGACAAATCACGTAACTAGTCATACCTTATCTAGCTATTACCGCGTATTACCACTTTAATCGCCCAATTAAACGAAACTTTTGCGCATTTCTACGGATATGGGTGAAATATTTCGATATCATGGAACAGGAAGGTTTCGTTTGGGCTGACTTTGACAGTTATCAGCCAAATTTGCTGCAGCTCGATGGTATTTCTAATTTGAAATTGAAAATGCTACAATAGTATGGAAGGACTGAATTAAATAGTTGATTAAGGTAGTATTTTCCCATTAAAAGTTACTGCGGCGACTCCATGGTGAATCTACAATATAGTTTTTTTTTAAATAAAGTGTGTGGGACCAAATTGAGTGCTTAATATGAGAGTGAGGGCCGTATGCAGAGGCGTCCCTATAGGGCTAACTGTACCGAGATGACGTCAGGAGCAGGGTGAACCGATTTCAAACCGATTTCTTAGTCGTCACTATACGGTTTTCGGGTCAAATCTCCCTTCAAATAAGCTTTCGTAAACCGATCCCTTTCCGATAAGTTATAGGGTGGTCTATTAGGGCACCCTATTGCTGTAAAGGGATTGATTTCTGAGCCAAGATGGCGGAAATGCGTCGATCGCCTCTGAATTTTGAGATTTTTTTCTTTACCTCTGTTTATGTTAGCAATCCAAATGTGTTTAACCTTAAGTTTTTTCAGTCTGGCGATATCCAATGATTACATTATATATGGCTGTTATAGTGAAACGTCCGAAAAGCGTTGCACCTCCCTGCGGTTGCTATTGTTGTCGAGCTGCGGTTGCTATGTAAACAAATATTAAAATAGAAGAAGCACGAGATTTTGCGAGGTATGTGTTGGAAGAACTGGAATACAAGATAAATGGAATTTTTGGTTCTCAGGTTACCTTAAAATATCCCAACCGAGGACGAATCGTCTGCATAACTTGAGCATCATAAGGGAAATTCGTTTACACCATCGCATTAAGTGAAACAGGTACTCAAAATGAACTTTATTCACAATTCTAGCATGTCAAGATATCATCTTGTGCCGTGTTTATCTTTCATAGATTCGAAATAATAGCTTTTTATTGTCAGACAAGCGAAGTCTACGTATGTTGACCAGCCATTTTGAACGCTGAGTATTAATACCTAAGAGGAGCACATTTCTTTTAAGTAGTAAGTTGGCCTAGTGGTAACGTGCCGGGTTCATAAGCCGAAAGTTGCGAGATAAAGTCTCTCTGGTGTTAGTTACTTTCATTATGATGATATAAAAAGGTATTTTTACCACCGATTTATGTAAATTCGCACTAGGACTTAAGCACAATATTTTTTTCATTTCACTTGACCCCTTGCCGTACTCCAGTTTGGATATCTGGATGGCAGATAGCACCATATAAAAGGTGATGAATCTCTTATTTTATTTACTGTCAATCCTGTATAAACTCTCCAATCTAACACACGACAACACCAGCTGCTTATTTTACCCACATTTTCGTCATTCTGAATAGGTGAAAGCAGCGAACAGTTACATTCTGAATTAACACTGCCAAGGTACTAATAGGAAACTACATAAAATAATCTTAGAATGAAAAAATGTGCGAGAGAAACGGCGTTAAGGGTTAGTAAATAACAGACGAACCGGGGAGGAGTTGGTTAAATCTTTCCAATAACCTCAGTACCAATATATTTACAAAATGCTAAAAAAATATTTTCGACAAAAATCAGAATGTACTCATTTATTTCCTGCTCTCGCGGGAAGTGGAGTGCAGCCTTTGGGGTGATTATCGTAATATAAATAGTAGAAACAGAGAAAAATGTTGCACCAAGGATATCGGACAAATGACTACGGATTATTAGGAAAAACCACAGCACATTAGCGTAGCATTTGTAAGTGATGTGATTTTGGTGACGTTATGTCTGTTGAAAATGGGTGAAAATCTCGTTTCCGCTGGCGAGACGAAAGCTCACCTTTAACCCTAAGCATAGTTTCCCATTGAACCTTAAAGGCTCAATATTTCATTTCAAGGTTTAAGGCTTAGACACTCTCCACATTTTCTTTGATGGAATAATTTCTGCCATAGGTTTAATTTATGGTTAAATGTATTGAGCAAATTTAATTTTGCAGTCCTAGAAAGAAATCTGCATGATAACTTTGAACTTTATGAAAACCATTTCCCATAGCTTAAAATATAACGAAATATTACTTGATCTATTGAAGATTGTCAGTCATCTTGGAGCAATAGTTAAACAATTTGGTTTATAGGAAATGTGACAAATATCTATACCATCCAGGCTTTTTGACTCAGGTCATATGTGTAGCTCATCCAATGTTACCCAATCGGCACTGATTGGCGCAATGCATTATGGACAGTAAGCATGGTAAAAAATCACACGAAACGTCACGGAAGCATGACGTAAGTATGAAAATTACAGCGATCTAGTCGACACCCCTACTTCGCACACCGTCGGCAGGGTTTAGTTGTCGGGACGTTCAAGGCAGCAATTGGTAGGGAAAGTGCCACCGATAACTGTACCTACTGCTGCCACCCTTTGGCGTGTGGGGAAAGTGACAGTTTCGTCTCTGCATACGGCCCTGAGCCCTGAACATAAAGTTAAGACCAAGTCCGCACCGTGCAGCAGGTGACCTTTCTTCAACTGCCTTGTCCGATCCGGACGATGCCAATTATCATGGCGAAGTCTGATTTGCTTAATGCAGTTCAGAACAGCCCACCGATGTTGCTTCATACAACTTTCTCATGTTGGCATTCTTCTTCTTCCAGGGCCTCGTCTTCCTTCGGCTTTTCCTTGAAGAGTGCTTATTAAATATCTCTATTTTTATCTTGGTGTCTTTTTTCTATTATTTTGTAATTTAAGTTGTTTAATCATCCACATTAGTTCGGGTAGAAAACCTATTCTTTGAAGGAATTCTTCATTCGTCACATGATCCAATCATGAGTTCCTGAAAATACATCTTTAAGGCCTCATTTCCAAGGCTTTTTTCTTCTTCTCCGTGGTCTCTGCCAGGGTTCTGACTCCTACGTTGCAAAGTAGGGTCGAGAAGCTGACGAAAAAAGACATATTTAAGGTGGCTGGAGCAGTAATCTTGGGTAATTGAAATAGCTTAACTGTATTCGGCAAAACGTGGTGGAAAAGCATCTTGCATGAATAATAACGAGTAGTACTGTCCACTTGTTTTAATTAATTGCAACGCGTTTCAACGCACGTGCATCATCTTCAGGTACACACTGATGTAGTACAGTACTTAGTCAGGAACACTGTACACCTGAAGTGCATACTGAAAGTATGTACCTCAAGATGACGCTCAGGCATTGGAACGCACTATATAATATTAAAACAAATGGGCAGTACAATATTTCGGTATTATTCATATTGGATGATTGAGTGCACATTTTAATAATTTTTTAAAGTTAGTCAACAAAAATTATTGGATTTAATATATTATTCACATAAAATATTTCATTTAAGTGCCTCTGTTTATGCGTTGCAACTCACAATAAAGCCATTCTGGCTTTATGGTGAGTTCCAACGCAACGCATAATCCACTTGATATGAAATTGTATTAATTTTAATTGCGTATCCAGTATTTCGGCACTTATAATAATTTGACTGCCTTATTGGTTCGGAGGATTTCAAACTATCTGAAAAGTAATGTACACCTTACTCCCTCACAGCTTCTCAAGCAATTGAAATTGAAATTCGGAACATTCTGCTAGTCTTTGTCGAAAGGAGTGCATCCGAAAGATTTGAGGCACTCACGAAAGAGAGTAATTCGCATGAACTCAAAGGACCTCATTTCACAGAAAGAGAGTCATTCGTATGACCTCAAGATGCGAGGTAAAGGAAAACCCATGACAAAGGGAGCGTCTGAACTGCCTATCAATTTCAACGCAAGTAGGAGAAGAAGGAATAATATTGTGCCTTTTACGTACAGCCTTTCTCAATGAAAATATTCCGTGGCGTAACTTTGAGCGAGGTATTTCGTACCACATTCCGCTCTTATTCTCTTTATGGATATAGGTAGTCACGAAAGCACGTATCGATTCAAGCAGGCCTGGCATTCTTTCAGGGTGTGATTTCGGCGCAAAGCGTTGTCTAAACCACGCCCCACGACAGATACGAAGGCCATTGAATTGTTCCTCCGGGCTCATGTTGTGATCTCTAGAGCCACTTTCGCCGGAGATTACAATAATCCGAGACTGGCATCGTCGGTAAAACTTGATTGGTGTTGGCTGGGTCAGCCTCGTGGTGCGGATATTATCTGAGGATTAGGATTGCCTTTCGCGTTCTCACGAAGTGATTTTCACCAATCCGCGTGGACAGTTTGCGGTTAGAAATTGAGTTTAATGACCCGCAATACAGACGCAATAGTATGCAATGGGCAGTTTCTCTTACAGCCTCTTCTTTGAATGCATCTGTGACATTATTAGAATTTATATAAATATAAATACGCCTTTTCAGCATTAAACTCCGCTTGAAAAGCTATTCATCATGCAAAACGTTATAATATTACTGCTTTTGTGTAATGGCAGTAACTACTTGATTTACCTTCAATATATTCGTATGTTATTTAGCCATAATTATCAAAATGAGTGCTTTCCCGGAAAATATACAGGCAAGATTGCTTTTCAAGATCGATTTGATATTATCGATAAACGAACATCCAGCTTTGGAGTGATTGGCACGGGAGAAAAATATTAAAACACAGGATTTCATAATTTCGTTTATGAAAACGACGAAAAATAGTTCAGCCCAGCGTCCTCTCACCCCCTAAGGTATAAATTTGGCGAGCGTCATCAAATCTGGTGGCCATATGGAACGTTAAAATGCGGTCTCCTTGTTTCAGTCGTCAAGGACAACACCGAAGCCAAACTCTACTTCAATCTTTCTCTTCTACAAAACTATCAATAGATATAAACGAGAAAAATCATTTCCTCACCCTTAATTGATAACAGTAAAACCAAACTGTGCGGTAGCAATTTTTTCAAGTAAAATAAATCTAGCACCGCAATCAAAAATACTCGGAAACATGCAGTGAGGCATTTTTCTGGATTAAAAAATACGTGTTTTACAAATAAGTTTAATGAAAACCGTCTTATTTTAATGAAAACCGGGGCCGGTGGCGGCGGGGGCTTTACCCCGCCTGTTAATCCGAGGGTGGTGGGTTCGAATCCCGCCTGGGTCGGTTTTTCACTTGCCCAGGGCATGGTTGTTTGTCAAGTTCTGGTGGTTCGACCCCTGAGAAACCTGATGACAAGCCAATGGCTTATCGGGATCGCAGGGGCATACGGACCACCAGAATCGTCGGAGAGCAAAAAAAATATTTAAGGTGAATAAAATACATCCATTCACATTGCGAATGAAGTTGAATAACAGATTGTGGAATGAGAACATGATAATTGAACATTTTGATGGATGATATTCAGGCTTTATTATGTTTTTAACCACAACAGGCACTTTTTTCGAGTAAAAAATTCTTTTGAGTGTCCACAAATAGAATATTAAAATAGTCACGCAGATAATTTCCCTCAAATAAATCAAGGTTTCACTATTTTTCTATGTAATAATGCATCCCATTGCATGATTTGCTGTGAGATCCATTACTATCAGAACGTGGGTATGAATTAGAAATGGAATAGTTAAAAATCGTTTCATGAACGTCATGGAACTGATTAGATTTTAGTAGATATGCGTCTAATGAAAAGAAACACTATCCTTATGATAGATACCTTAAAGATTAGAGGCAAGGAGGGTCCATGAAATTCCTCATTTCAGCTCATTCCTTGATCTTTATCATTCAGTATTTATCTCTAACTTGAGACTCGCGAAAAGGAGTTTTCCTCTGCAAGTAAGTGCGTAAAAGATGTTAATATTGCACATACACGAATATAATGATATTGAGGTGAGAAAATTAACCGCTGACATATTCTTAATTTATTGGATATGAAATAAATTCATGCCAAAGGTAGTTTTCTATGCATAAAATCCAATCAAGAGCACCTAAAAATATCAACCACAAGTAGTAATACCATGGGGATAAGTTGATCGTATAAAACATACAGAACATACACACTGAGGAAGAATATTATATGAAAATAATGAATAGAGAGGGGATACTCTCCAATTACGGTATGCTTGAATAGGCGAGGAAAGCAGTTAAAAATGGAGTTATTTGTCACAATCAGATTATACGTAGTTGGATTCTAGTACATCTAATAACAGATCAAAGAGGAGAGCAATAAAAATGAAGTTAAAATGGGATTTTATCGGAAATATGGAAATGGGAAAAAGCCGCAAAAGTGTCTCTCCTGCCCTGAAGTTTTCCCGTCCATCGTTAAAACAATAGCATCGTTAAATCAGCGGCTACTTATGTATCGCCAATACAAAATTTAGGTAAGTAAATCTCCCCAGTTCTTAACCTATTTTGCCTAATTCCCACCGTAGATTGGAATTCTCCCTTTCCAAAGTATTAATTTTTAAATAATAATTTAATTCCGCTAATTAAAATAATGTGCATGTTTAAAATCGATTTCCATTTGTGGTATTGTAAAGTATTAATTTTTAAATAATAATTTAATTCCGCTAATTAAAATAATGTGCATGTTTAAAATCGATTTCCATTTGTGGTATTTGCACCTTTCCATTGGTAAAATAAATTTATGGAGATCTTTGTTTGGATGCACTACATTTTTCGATTATACACTACATGTAGTGCATTATTATGCAGTACATCGAAACAAAGGTCGCAATAATACCATTTGACCAGGGGAAAATTGCAGTTTCTGTCTTCATTATGTTGAAACTCCACCACACCACGCCTGGTACTTCTTTTTTTGTTAATCTGGGTTATTTAATAGACCCCAATCGAACGCCACAGAATAAATAAAAACTCGCAACAATTTGACAGGTTTGACATAATCTACAGAGCATAGCCGTTTGCTGAATATTGGTTTCAATGCTCTTCCTTAAATCCCAACAAAGATGCTATTTCCCAAATGTTCGAGAACCCCTGCCCAAGAAAGAATATTGCATTTTTATGCTTAGTATTATTTACCATACTGAGCTAATTATTTTTCAGAACAGCATTTTTTTATTTATAGTATTCAGTACAATCTCGATTAGCGAAGAAGATGCAATCCTACGAACTGTACGTTGGGTGTACGTTGCACCACATTTGGCTACGTACCATGCATTTACTTCATGGCAATATCTCTTCTCACTTTTGCCAGACTACCTCATTCCACCTGTTTGTTCCTAGCAGGTTCACATTCTCCATAGAGTCACCGTCTTTGAAAATTCATTGATTACTCTCTTTGAGCTTAGTCAATGCTATGATTAAATTTACATGATTCTTCGGTAGTCATAACGTTGTTAATTTTACATTGTACGTTACAATGTACTGTAATTTTTCGCAGCTGAAACTTTGCTATTCAAATTATTCAGTGTACACTCGATTGGCGAAGAGGGTGAAATCCTACAAACTTACAAGAGAGTACGTTACACCATATTTGCATGCGCAAGATACTAAGAATATAGGTAATTAAAATATCTCTCTTCCCAATTTTGCTGGAATACTTCTCTCATCGTGTTCGTTCCTGGCAGGTACACATTTTACATCCCGTCACCGTCTCAGCAAATTCCTTAATTGCTGTATTTGATCTCAATCATTGCTATTATTAAATTTATATGGTTCTTCGGTAGTCCTAACTTTGTTGATTTCACATTTCACAAGTTAGTTTTCGTAGCTGAAACTTTGCTATTCAAATTATTCAGTGTACACTCGATTGGCGAAGAAGGTGAAATCCTACAAACTTACAAGAGAGTACGTTACACCACATTTGCATGCACAAGATACTAAGAATATAGGTAATTAAAATATCTCTCTTCCCAATTTTGCTGGAATACTTCTCTCATCGTGTTCGTTCCTGGCAGGTACACATTTTACATCCCGTCACCGTCTCAGCAAATTCCTTAATTGCTGTATTTGATCTCAATCAATGCTCTAATTAGATTTCTAAGAGTCTCCCAGTTGAGCTTTCCACCCCCATTTGCCGCACCCTCTTGATTTATACTCCCGATTGATTTTCGCAACGCTGCTCCCCGCACACGCCTTCCCGACGTCCCTCCCGCGCTCTCCTCCGCATCCCGTCAAACTTCGGCCACAATGGAGAGGATCCCCCCCGCAGTGCACACGCACGCACAAGCGGTCCCAAAGACACGTCGACGGCGTCAGATACTCCGGCTGGCTCTGCTCGCTAAAACCGCAGTTCCTCGAATCCCTTTTGTCTCGCTGTGGTGAACGAGAGTGGGTATCGAGGTGCACGATGCTGCACAGCCAGCACCAGTCGCTCCGATGCTGCGACGTTGAGTGCCGCGCGGAATGATGAGGCAGGCAAGAAGTCAGGCAGGCGGGAACCTTGGTTCGGGAACTTGATATCACTTCACATAGAATTTGATGAATTTGACCTCATTTGAAAGAAAAAAGCTCTCATCTGTCCAAGGATATCAAAATATTGACCCCTTGACGAACTACTTTTCGATCAATTCGCCTGTAAATGCAAGCTTTTTTACATGGGACAGATTACGGCTGTGCGCTCCAGAGGGAGAATATTGAAAAAAATAGCAATTTGTAACGCCTAGATTTCGTCAAAAAAATTCGGCGTAGATCGTATGTTTTATCGACTATTATAAAACATAATCATCTAATTACTGCAGTAATTTTTACAGTATTGCAAAAAACACCTCATGTTGTGAAGGCGTTCTCACCGCACGGCGTGAAAAAGTGAGTCAAGTTAGACGCTGATAGAGATAAATTTATTTAATTAATGAGAAGTTTGACATACATAACAGTATATTTGCGCCATTAATATTGTAATACTTGCTTCATACTTCTCACAGACGGTGCAATTCAAAATAAAATTCGTATATGATCTCAATTATGTCTAGGGGAAAAACCTCGCCCAAACTACCTTCAAACGAAAAGGGCGAAAATATAAATACGCAGACCTCGTGCGGAGCCGGGCGGAGCGGATCCTCACAGAGCTACCTCCCAAAGCCTCTCTCTCTCCTCTCACGCTGTCTCTCTCCCCCTCTTTTCCTCCACCCCTAACCTCCCTTCCCTCTCTCTCCGTCGCCTGCATCAAGCTCGCCTTGGGCAAAGAGTGAGGAGGCGAACGTTACGGGAGTGCGTGGTGTATGTGTTTCACCTTCAAGGTCGGAGAAAGGGAAAACAGGAGGAAGTGTTAAGGTATTTGGTGTGCGTTCGGGAGGGGAGGGTGCGTGAGGGGAGGGTGCGTAAGTGCGTGTTAGAGTTAAGTTCACAACAATTTAACCCGGCGTAACTTGGATTAATCTCGCTCCGAATGCTAAGCAGTGCGTGAAATTTCTAACCAATCACAGCGCACCACTGCCAAAATCGATCATAAAATCGATTGATGAGACCTATCGATAGCGTGAGCTTTGAGAGTTCCCTTGAACAGCTCAGTTGAGGTGCATTATCAGTAGTAGTGCGTTCAACTATACAGGTAATTAAATGGAAGATTTTTTGTACAGGTGAGGGTTATTTCGCACTAACTCTTCCGAACTTCGTTATTCACAACCCGATCGTTATTCACAACAACACCATACTTTCAAGATGGCTGCTCGAGCAGAGAGGGGGTACATCGTGAGTAGCAATCGATTGCTTACCGACTATCAATAGGTCTGCAGGTCATTCTATTGGCTGGAATTACGAGAAAGCTTAGCTGGGCTCAACTCCAGGCTACGCCAAGTCGAGTTACGCCGCTTTAAGTCGTTGTGAACTGGCAGACGCTATTCTCAAGGTCTCAGCTCCAGCGCTGCGCCGAGTCAAGCCAAATCACGCCGAGTTAAGTTGTTGTGAACGAGGCGTTAGGGTGGTCTCGAAGCGTCGAATAAAATGAAGATGGAGCTCGGAGCCTTTTAAGGAAACTTATGTACTTAACAGAGAATAGCGGAATTGACTTGGGCCTTACTCAGTAAGGACTCGGCACGGTCGAACTATGAAAAATCCGTTGATGTGACGTCAGAGCTACGACAAATCTCAAGTTTTCAATGACTCAATTGGATATATTTGAGGTTGCGACGTCAAAGTTACGTCACTCTCGAGGCTCGGAAATTCCGAGGCCATACCGAATAGAGGCTGATCACGTGTTCCCCATGCCAAAGCGGGACCACATCTGATGTGGCAATGTCACAAGAAGGTTATATACACATAGGGTTACCACCATCTGTTATCCCAAAATCGGGACGTTGTTTATAAAACTTAGCTAATTCCATTCAATTATTTTTTCTTTGAATGCAGTGACCAAAATATGATTACCTGCAGCTTGTCATAGTACCCAACTGTGAAGTGATGAGTTCAAATTTCGTTATTAGCATTCTTGGCCTACGCCATGTAAACTCTCTGAACCCCCCGGGAAAAGCTGAAAAATAACGTTGATCAGTTTTGTTTCTACCGCGGGGTCCTTCAACCAAGTGATACGCACTCAACAGTCAATCAAGAGCCTTCGATGATGCGAGATACAATTCCATACAATGTTTTCGATTTACGTATTTGTCGCTGCGCACTTCCCCGTGCAATGGGCAGCAGACCTAAACGGAGACATTCGTTGTCAGCCGGGACACATTTGTACACTGGGACAGACTATTAAAATCGGTACGTATGGTAAGTCTATGTATAAATGATAAAGCAACAAGTAGTCGTTAACAATTACGCGTCCCAGGAGGACGAACGCAATAATTAAAGATCGGATATTTATCCCTCCGCTAGACTTATGGAACTTCATTCAACTTAAAGAACTCCATGTAACATGCGCGTGCGCGTGTTTTTCTTTCTCAAGCGGCGCACAGTGGTCCGAAATCGGAAAAAGCCGGACAAAAGTCCAAAATGGCTTTTTTTGAGCTAGAGACTTGAAACTTAGCGTAAATACTCATAAATGATTACTAATTATAGATTTGTATGCCATTTTACATAAATACGACCCGCTGCTGAAATACAGTAGCCCAAACATGACCAATTTTTCAAAAACACGCGCGATCTCGTTTTTCTTCGAAAATCTTTGAATGTAAGCAGGTGGTGTTGCGTTGGTATGATTTTTATGGAATAAAAAACGCAATATTCCTTTGACCTATTGCTTTGCCTATAGTTTTCATGACTTTTGAAGATTTTGGCTCTCAGCTGTCTGGTTTTGCAACGCAAAATGGCGTTCCCGTTTTTCACGCGAAATTTGACATAAAGTAGACATTATCTTTTTTTTACGAAATATATAACTCGGGAAATTTAGATCGCAGTGTAAAGTAGAGATTTAGTAAGAATACTAAGCTGAAATCTTGCAAAAAGGTTTGCGACGAAGGAAATGAGAGCGATTTTTCGATCGCGCGTCAAGGCAGAGCTACACGACGCAGGACCCTGCGGCTCGGTAACTGCGGTCGATTTTTCAAGTTTTTTGAAAATTTATTCTTGAAAATCGTCATTTAAAGCACGGCACGTTGTCAGTGTTGGCCTAAAACACAATACTGAGGATATTACCAGGATTATAGATCGATCGACTAACCATTTAACGCATTACTCTAGTGAAGATGCTAGGGATTGGATATTTGTCGGAACTATCCCACGTATAAGAAATATGCTTCGGGTATGAAGTAGCGTTAAGAGATTAAGTCGGCATGCTAAAGAGAGAGAAATAAGTTGTTTCCGGGAAAGGCAACAACCGATACTCTTTTTCCCTTTCCACCCTCGCCGTGGTGGGTCGCGCGGAAAGGGGCGTTTTATGACGACGCACAGCCTTTGACGGTATTAAACGGGTTCTTCCACAAGGGTTTTTTCCTTTCCCCGGCAGAAATGCATGTCATCTTGCAGTTGTATTTTGGAATCGGTGAAGAAGTGTCGTGCTTGTCGTCCTAGTGTCGTGTGTAATTCTCAAGTTCGTGTTACCCAGTGATTTGCTGCGGGCTTTATTGAATTCCCACTAGCTATTCCCGGAGTTGGACAGCGCAGTGATTTTCCTGCTTGAATTTTTGCAAGGTGAGTGTTTTTTAATATTTCAATTTCAAAGATGCGTGTGCTTGCGTACTACTTCATTGAAAGTGTTAAATTACTTATCGATTTTTACTGTTGTTTTCGCCTCTCATAAATCTTGGCAATTATGATTTTCATGCGTCTTCTCTTTTCATATTTATAATTTTCAAATCACCGCACAGGGTTTTGGGCGGCTTATAACGTAGGAATGGATTCAAACCAAATTACTCGTTTTGAGTTACATAATATAATATTAGAAATGAAGGGAAAGACATCAGGCGAGAAAAAAATACACTTGCTGGATTTTTTGTCGCGGAGATTAAATGTAGAGAGCTATGAGGATGCTCTTGATGGTCTCCGTGAATTACTTCGGTTGGGATTCTGACCTTATTACGAAAAAATGTGGAAACAATGTTGCCGGAGTAATGAAATATTTTTAGTGCGATGTGAGGCATGGCTCGCAGAGCCAATTATTTTTCCTGAAGTTGTCCGTCAATACTTTCCTGGTACTTCAAAGGCAACTGGTATGTATTATATTTAAGTATGTTTTGAACTTTTAAAGAAAATTATATTTCTGAATATCTATACTTATTCTATATCTTAAACATTGTATACACTATTCTATATCTTACAATTATTGCTTTATTAGGTTCATTGGGGCGGCCCGAGAAAAATTTTACTTCTTCGTGTGACCGATATAAAAGAAAGAAAGTTCAAAATATTAAAAGTTGTTCCTCAGTAGCTGAGCTGGCATTAGCAACCTCTCTAGGTTTAAGGGAGGAAGGAGATATTGCAGCCGCACAGTTAATTACGGAAGTAACGACAAATACTCCCACTAGAGCTAAGAGAGTACTTACTAAGTGGAGGAAGAGTGATGAGGTGCAGAAAGATATGTCTCCAGAGGAGGCTTTATCTTTGATCATCACCATTGGGCTGACTAAAAATCAGTACAATGTATTAAGACGCTCCGCTCGTACTTACGGACATTCCTTGTATCCCAGCTATGCACGAGTGTTAACAACAAAAAGTGCTGCATACCCAGAAGCAATACGCATCACAGAAAACGTATGCGAAGTGAGTCTACAAGCTCTATTAAACCACACTGCATTGAGGATACTGGCATGCGAATCCATTGCTCTAACGGCCAGCAATGAGGTGAACTGCACCTTAATATGCAAATATGGCTTTGACGGGAGTTCGGGCCATTCACAATATAAACAGTGTTGGGAACAGGCGGATTCTTCCGATGAATATTTATTTATGAGCTCCCTGGTGCCACTTCATTTGCTGAATGACGAAAATGGTAAGAGTTTGAGGCGTTTCAAATTGCATATCTTGCTTATTACGAATTAATCTGACTGTAGTAAAATTGAGTACTTAATTCCATGTCTGCTGTTTTAGGTGAAATAATCTGGAAAAATCCTCGCCCATCATCAACCAGATTTTGCCGGTCTATTCGCCTCCGGTGGCTGAAGGAAACCAAGGAAGTTGCTATTGAGGAAAATATTTATAGTCAAAGGCAGATTGACGGGCTGAAAAATTGGAGCAATGGAAATTACTGTCAATTTCAGCTTGCTGCTAACCATGATAAATGGAAAAGTAAGACAAATTCATATTTCTATTGTGATAGACAAGAATATGGTAGTGCTTATGGATTTAAAAAATTAAATTACGATTATTTTAGGCATGCAACGCATTAACTGACAATCCGAGTATGAGGTGCTACATCTGCGGAGCTACAGCTACGGAGATGAATGATTTGAATGCAATGAGGAATCGACCTGCAGATGTGACTAAATATTCTTTTGGATTGTCAACCTTGCATTGCTACATCCGGTTTTTTGAATGTGTGCTACACATATCGTACAGACTAGAGTTCAAAAAGTGGCAGGTAAGAAAGAATACAAACAAGCTGGAATCTGGTTCAATAGTGAAAATGCCTTTGAATTACGATCAAAATTCTTTACAGGCCCGAGGAAATCTCAAACAACTGCTTATACAGAGAAAAATAGGAATTCAGAAGGCTTTTAGAGAAAGGATGGGGTTGATTGTTGATGTTCCAAGGCCTGGATCAGGTAACACGAATGACGGTAACACGGCAAGGCGTTTCTTTGATTCCCCAGACTTGGCCGCTGATTTGACAGGTAATTGAGTAAACGTGCACTGTAATAGCAAAGAATATGTAAAATTTACGCATGTGTTTGCATATAAACTGGTTAAATATTTCATATAAATTATTAGTTCTCATAGGAAAGTATAATGTACCAACAGCAGTAAATTAATTTATCATGTTTTAATTACAGGTATCAATGTTGATCTCATAAAAAGATTTTCCATCATTCTGAGGGCAATATCCAGTGGCATAACTCTTAATTATACAGCTTTCTCGGACTACTGCCAGAGAACTGCGGAATTATACGTCAAGCTGTATCCCTGGTATTATATGCCAACCACGGTACATAAGGTACTTCAGCATGGAAGCGACATTGCAAAAGAGGCGATTCTTCCCTTGGGACAACTTTCGGAAGAGGCAATGGAAGCTCGGAATAAGGACACACGTGAATTCCGCCAGAGATTCAGTAGGAAGCACTCCAGAGAGGCCACGAATGACGACCTTTTTAAAAGACTGTTGTTAACGTCTGATCCATTTCTTTCCTCCACCCTGACATCAACTCCGAGGAAAGCAAGAGAAATGCCAAAAGATTTGAGAGAACTGCTGCTTTTAGATGATAGTGCAGAAGAGGAATCAGGCACTAGTGACGAAATGAGCTCATCGGAGGATTGAAGGTTGAAATTATGCAAATGAAAAAAATGCAATTTAAGAACTTAAAAAAAGCACAGTATTAGATAACTTCCAAAACGTGTATTCCTTTTATATTCTAATTTATGGTTCCGCATTGATTTCATTTGTAAGTTTCAGCCGATGCTAGGTATATCATTGATGCTATTTTGTTTTTAATTGAAATATTCCTTTACGGATTTAGCAAACAGTTTTCAAACTTTTTGTCAATGCATTTGTTCGATTTGATTTTGAATTTTCATTTATCAGACATTTTTCCTCGTACATTTTCTTTACGATGGACGGCCGAAAGTGAAATTTGCCCTAGTCAAGTTAACTCTTAATTTACCTTTTTTATAATAATATATAAATAATGAAGTCAAAGATATAGTAACTTTTGTTTCCTTTTCCCTAAGAAATTCCCCCACTGCATGAATCTTGGTCAAATTGAAAAGGGAAAACCCTTGTGGAAGAACCCGTTTAATACGGTCAAAGGCTGTGCGTCGTCATAAAACGCCCCTTTCCGCGTGACCCACCTCGGCGAGGGTGGAAAGGGAAAAAGAGTATCGGTTGTTGCCTTTCCCGGAAACAACTTATTTCTCTCTCTTTAGCATGCCGACTTAATCTCTTAACGCTACTTCATACCCGAAGCATATTTCTTATACGTGGGATAGTTCCGACAAACATCCAATCCCTAGCATCTTCACTAGAGTAATGCGTTAAATGGTTAGTCGATCGATCTATAATCCTGGTAATATCCTCAGTATTGTGTTTTAGGCCAACACTGACTACGTGCCGTGCTTTAAATGACGATTTTCAAGAATAAATTTTCAAAAAACTTGAAAAATCGACCGCAGTTACCGAGCCGCAGGGTCCTGCGTCGTGTAGCTCTGCCTTGACGCGCGATCGAAAAATCGCTCTCATTTCCTTCGTCGCAAACCTTTTTGCAAGATTTCAGCTTAGTATTCTTACTAAATCTCTACTTTACACTGCGATGTAAATTTCCCGAGTTATATATTTCTTAAAAAAAAGATAATGTCTACTTTATGTCAAATTTCGCGTGAAAAACGGGAACGCCATTTTGCGTTGCAAAACCAGACAGCTGAGAGCCAAAATCTTCAAAAGTCATGAAAACTATAGGCAAAGCAATAGGTCAAAGGAATATTGCGTTTTTTATTCCATAAAAATCATACCAACGCAACACCACCTGCTTACATTCAAAGATTTTCGAAGAAAAACGAGATCGCGCGTGTTTTTGAAAAATTGGTCATGTTTGGGCTACTGTATCTCAGCAGCAGGACGTATTTATGTAAAATGGCATACAAATCTATAATTGGTAATCATTTATGAGTATTTACGCTAAGTTTCAAGTCTCTAGCTCAAAAAAAGCCATTTTGGACTTTTGTCCGTCTTTTTCCGATTTCGGACCACTGTGCGGCGTGCCGAAAGATAAAAGCCAGGGTGGGGGGGGTGAAGCACGAGTTTAAGGATCCGAGGTGAACAGGGCCGGTTACGGTGACGACGCACGCCTAGTTGAGGGGCGGGTTAATGTGGCTGGAGTGGTAATCGTGTGGGTCATTGAGTGCACATTTCAATAACTTTCCAAGTAAGTCGGAAAAATACAAGGGCCATATTTCTTTCAAGTAAATCTATTTACGCGGTGGAACTCAACATAAATGTGGTGATGGCAATAACACAAGAATTATATTTTAGATTTTCCCCTTCATTAAGGCCGTTTTACACGGTACATTTTTTTGTACAATCTATCGTGCGAACGCATATATCAGGAAATTGTACCGTGTAAAGCGGCAAATTGTGCGAACGCTTGTGCGAATGTATGAATGACTGAACGGAAAATAGAACCTGTTCTAATTCCATTCAGACAATCATACAATTTCGATCAGTTAGTATCGTTTGCATTCAACAGATGGCGCAGATGTGGCGAAAACTGTGGTGCCTGTGTTACGATTGAAAATAAAGTTGTTTATAAAAAGGATTAACACTTTCCCGTCGAATATTAAGAGAAAATATTATCCTGTGTATATAATCTTCAATGAGTAGACTCTTCTCGGGCTCTCCACCGGTTTTAACTATTCATAATTGTAGACGTTTCGAGAGACGACTCGTAACTCATTCTCAAGGTAAGAATTAATTACGTCGACAATTATGAATAGTTTGAAGCAGTTTAGAACCCGAGAAGAGTTAACTCAAAGTTGCTCAAATGTTTACATCGTCATTTCATCGTGTTATTTATGGTGCTCTGGTTTTTCAGTGTAATCGCGATCTTTGGGTTTGTGTCCTTTTCCCCCAGAATTATGACTGGTCCTCAAGTAGAGTTCCTGATATCCCGCGTGATATAATGATAATCATTTTATTTCTGTTGGTTAGCAAGTAACATAGAAATCGTAAAAAAAGACATTAAAACACTGATACAAATACAAGGGAGGGAAATTAGGAGGGACTAAAAAAAGGGTCCCGTGTTCCGCTATACCACTTGATAATAACACTTTGTCACACACACACGTAATAAACCCACGAAATTTGTCTAACAAGAGTGGAGATCTGGCGGGAAACGTCAATGACTTGTCGCCCTAAAATGCAGATGAGAAAAAACGAAACGATGCAAAGGTCGAATATAAAGCCAGAGAGAAGAGTCCACGAGAGCTTTTTCTGAACCGGGAGAGTTATCAGTAGGCATATGGTCGAGGCGAGGTTCCGAATTTCAGGTGATCAGCTTTTCAAGGTGTCAAATACGTGAGTGAAACATATGTTCCCGAGTGAAACATATACATGATAAACAAAAGACTCCCGAATTCCGATCGATTTCTACCGCAAAATTGCACGGAAAATTGTGCGTTTGCACTCATCGTGTAAAACGACATTTAGTCTGATTCAGTCGTTCATACAATATTTTCTTGCACACTTGACTGTACATGCGTTCGCACAATAGATTGTACAAACAAATGTACCGTGTAAAACGGCCTTTAAAGACTGTTATGACTTGAATTTTAGGCGTGGTATTCGATATATGTAATGGAAAAAATAATATTAAATATGTTTCTTCGAATCCCTGACTCAACGAGACACCTTGATGTTTGTGAGTTACCATAATTATAATATTAATTGCATCATTTCGCGATCATAAGAAAATATTTAAGTATGTAGTCGAATATATTATGTATATTTCATGTGTCATAAGGCTACATACTAAAATACCATTGGATTGTCAAAAACCCAAATCGTTTTAATGAAATGTTTTCACTTTCATCTGTAGATATTATTAATAAGAACACATATGTAAATTTTCACCCAAATCTGTACATAGACTAAAGTCACTCCAGCCACCTCAAGAGCCGATTTTGAGGAGGATAGTGCCACTGCCTGCCACTGTGCCATTCATGTGAATATGGGAATTACCGAAGGCATACAAGGATCGGGATGGTACGGTGTCGAGAGCCCTGCATTATCTTTACGAGCGTGCTGGTTTGAATACCCGCTTTTTCGGATATTCTTCGGTGAAATCCCGTTTCCTACTAGAAAGCTTTGTGGAGAGCACTTTAAATGATCTCCACACAGCATTCCGGAAGTGTTTTTACAACTATGGTAATTTAAGCCATTGGGACTATCGTTTCGAAGAGTTAGGAAAAAGGAGGAATGGTGGAGATAAATATGTTATCTGCTTCAACCTGTTCTTAACGAGAGAGGTTCCAAGGGATCCACATTTAAAACTTCATCTGGCGGTCGGGGTACTGCACTTGAAGGGTTCTCCACATCGAACCCATGCAGGGATCAAGATTCTTATGTAAAATATCCCCTCTTCTACCGGTAACAGAAACCGGACACCTGGGTTTGGAAGCCAACAAGTACTCTATCCGCCACCAAGAATCCGATCCCCTCAATGCACTCTGCCGGACGTGAAAATGTCGTCCCCTTGGTGTCTTTCGTTGAGGTGGTTGGAGCGATTATTTTAATGTACAGATTTTGTGAAACTTTGCATTTGTGTTCTCATACTTAATATCTATAGGTAAAAAAGAAAAAAAATGTTTTAAACCGATTTGTTTTTAGACAATTCATTGCTGTTTTAGCATGTACCCTTATGGCACACGAGATATAATATTTCGTAAAAAAACGATTACATTGGTACGGATTTTGTTTTCAATGCTACATAACACATTTAATTTCATTATAATGGTTCCTAACAAACACCAATGTGTAATACGATTTGAAAAACACATTGAAATGGAATTTACATATAATCTTTGAATACCGTGCTGAAAAATCAAGTCATAACATTAAAGGGAAAAATGTAAACTATAATTCTTGAATCATTTCTGCTAATGGTCCACCACCAAAACAGACGTACATAAATAATATGTAGTCGTAGTATTTTTTCGACTTTCTTGAAAAATTATAAAAATTTGCACTCGATGACCCACTACTACTGCTCCAGCCACCTTGAGAGCAGGCTAATGCGGACGCCGGGTTTCACTCCATCGTTCCTCCTGCCTCCAAATAATCCTCCCCTACCCGACCTACCCATCTCTCCTCAACGACGCAAAGACCTCAGCTGTCGGTCTCCTCCCCCCCCAAACAGCAAAGTCGGAGCCATAAATCATCGTCAGCAGGCCCCGAAGATTAATTTGCTGCACCTCTACGCTCCATTCTATTTGTAGCCCGTCGCTATACACCTCCATGATTTCTTATTCAAGCGCCCTGCATTTCTTACTTCAGGTACTTTATCCGTGGTCTTCCTTGGAAATTCTTTCCGTTCATATCTCATCACATCATTGTTTTCAGGAGACATTTATGCCTCTGAATTCGTCTCTCCTGTCCTTTCCACTTCGCGGAGATTTTATTAAGCACTTTTACACTCCAGCTCTTCGTAAGAACGTTTCATCTCCGTTATTATATTAATAAACGTCAATTTTATCTTATTCATTCTTCTATTGTGCCCTCATTCTATGGATATCAATCTGCTTTGAAATACTGGGGGGAAGGGGTGGCACACCAATTCCTAAGGTTCGAGATTATACGTAGTTGCATTTTAGTACATCTAATAACAGATCAAAGTGGAGAGCAATAAAAATGACGTTAAAATGGGATTTTATCGGACAAAATGTAAATGAGAAAAATGCCGCAAAATGTATCTCTCCTGCCCTGAAGTTTCCCCCATTGATAAAACAAAAGCATCGTTAAAGCCGATGCTTTTGTTTTAAATCCTCTTTTAAATTTTAACTAAAGCTTACAAAATTTGGATGAGTAAATCCCCCGTAGAGCAGTGGTTCTCAACCTTTTTTGCACAATTCCCACCATAGTTTATAATAACATTCTCCCTTTACAAAATATTAATAATTAAATAATAATTTAATTCCACTAATTAAAATATTGTGCGTGTTAAAAATCGATTTTCATTTATGGTATTTAAGGCAGAAGTTGTACATTTCCATTGGTAAAATAAATTTATGGCGAGATAGGTTTCGATGCACTACATTTTTAGATCATATACTACATGTAGTGCATTATTATGCACTACATCGAAACAAAGGTAGCCATAAATCTATTTTACCAGTGGAAAATTGCAGTTTCTGTCACCACACCACGCCTGGTATTTCTTTTTGTGTTGTTAATCTGGGTTATTTGATGAACCCCAATTGAACACCACAGAATAAATAAAATCTAGCAACTATTTACACTTTTTACAAAGTCTACGGAAAATTTCCGTTTGCTCATTAGTGGTCCCAATACTCTTCTAACCCCCCATAAATTCCAACAACGGTGCGATTTCCCACATATTTGAGAAACCTTGCCCAAGGGAGAATACTAGAGGGTCGCAGATTTTAGATTAAGTGACAGCTATTATTTTCCTGGTTTTAGAAAAAGTGTATCAATGGAAAAAATCTGAAACGAGAATTAAAATGGTAACAAAGTACCCGGCTGAGAGGCAGCAGTTTCAGTAGAAGGCACAGACAGCGCAGATCAAGAAGATCAGTCAGGTATCAACTGTCACAGCTTCGGGCAAGAGTAAAATTCATGAGTATTACGATGTGGAAGACAACGGGATGCAATCAATATGTTAGATAAGGAAGGATGCAGTCAACAAATCTTGGAATTGGACGACTAATGATGATTTATCTGCTGATGTTATTATAAAAGCTTCGCTGCCACTCTCAGTTTCAGCGACATGCTCCATCACTTCCAAGTCTGAGTAGGTAGTTTTAGGTGGACCCTCCTTTGATAGAATGCTCACTATATAATGTCTACTCTGAATTACATATCGTTCTCCCTATTTATATCACTTATGATCCAACTTTCAGATCGTTAAGGTGATTGCATGAGATAGATTATCATTTTTATCTTTGGATTAAGAATGAAAATTAGGTATTCTCTTCCTCAAGCGAGTTACGTGTTACATATTCAACAGATATGTCTAAGAGGCTGAAGAACAATGAACGATGCATACAAATAATATAGATGATACTAGGTACAAACTGTCTAAGAACAAGAACGGCATAGCCATGTTTGTGCTAAGGTGTTTCCACCTTAAGAGACGGCTGCCGTGCACCCCAAGGCACCGCGTGCAGGATGTGCACAATGAGAACACATTTGTGCGGCCCGTGGCATTCAATGCTCAGAGAAATGGAGAGAAAAAATCGGAAATATGAAGGTTAGAGTTAGCCAAAACATGATTACGGGGGAAATTAATTGAAAAAACATTTATAAGCAGCAAGAAACAAGAAGGTATGCCCATATAAATTGGAGGGGATCAGAAAAAAGGAATAACGGGAAATATAAGACGTCGAACAAAATAAAAGAAACGTCAAGACAATATATTTGAGAAAGTCATAACAGAGAAAAACATCATTCAGAATAGATCAATGGGAAGCGCCGTAGGGAAAGAGACGAAAACGAGACAGATCGTTAAAAGTATGATACAGTAAAGAGATCAAAATGGAGCATTTAAAAAGACATCTTTTAAAATTTATGGCAAAGATCAAAGCATTCGGCATGCAGTCAGATATGGAAAATGGACCGTTTAACAGTGTTTTCAAGGCAGAGTAGACTTTCATAAAATATTAAATAAAAAATCATCCCTCATCAGGACACACACACAGATTCCAAGTTTATTTTTGTTAAAAGAAAATTAGAGGGCATTTGGACAATAAAGCAAATATCCTCTCCATTGGAAAGTAATTGACATGATAAATGATTTAAAAAAATTATGTTCCAGATAAACCCTTCCAATAGATATTATCCATTAAATGAGTCACTCTTATTATAACATATAATCAATGTTTGAAAAAGTGATTTCAAAGCCAACCGTCTTAGCTGTTTGTTAAAATGATATTTCAAAGAATTTTACTGCATTTCACAACAGGACTACTCGAAATAGTTTTAGATAAAAGTGCTAATAATATTCCAAACTACTTCAAATGTCGAAGTTAGCATTAGAATAATGAAAAATTCAGGGACCAGGGACAAGGTACTTGGTCAATCCGCTAATAATTTCATTATTACTGTGAAATAAATTAGTAATGCTCCATAGACATTTAAAGAGACATTCCAAAAACTAACTAATATTTATATCTCATGGAATGATGATTCAATTCACCAACTTTACCTAAACATTCTAAACGTCCCTTGATGTAGATTCAACTTCAGTAATCATGATTAAAGACAACGTAGTAATTTTCTCGGTTAATTAAATTCTATGAATTGTGTAGACAAGTAATAAGTTGTCTTTAACCATGAATACTGATATTATTAACTTCTGCGAAGTGAAGCCTTCCACGGTCAAGTTTATTAAATTCAACTTAATTCAAAATCCACACAATCTTTCGTTACAATGAATCTCCTTTGCTACATTTCAAAGTACGTTACATATAGTTCTCAGATGAGACTCCAAAGGATAATTGGTTTCAGAAATTAGTGGCGAAATACTTTCCTAGGTTAAGCCGATAAAAAACTGCTTACATGTGTAATAATTACTTAAAAGGTAATATTTCTGCATTCATTTCATAGACCAAGTTTAAGTAACTTATAGGAATCGTAGGTATTCACAACCTAGGCTTCCTCGGCAATAAACCTCTTTTAACAAGAAACTCAGTGGAAGCAATTTTGTAAACTTTTTAAAATGTTTTCTCCGCTCTTACATTGCTCTTTTTGCAATTTTTGGTGTGTTTTAATTTTCGAGCTTTATCAGTTCCCTGTGGTTCACGTATGCACCATTTCTTTTGACAAGAAGATACACTGTTTCAAAAATCTAATTACGATCTTTGACGGAGCAGGAATATGATTGATGTACGCGTAGGCACACGGACAGAACCAGGTGAACTAGACGTCACCTGGTTCTGACAAAATTTTCTTGGATACAGCACTGTTTTATCATACGCCTTCCACTGCCTCCAGGTTCGCGAATATATGGACTTTGCAGTGGCTTCAGTCGTAACTTGATAGAGTTCCTTCAGGACAAGTCAAAATAATTCCTCATTCAGAAGATGATACTCTGTATCAACACCGATGCAAGTAATAAATATAATTGTTGAAAGAACGAGAAAAGTATTTCCTTATTTTGACTGAAATAGGGACATTGTTTCGCTAACCATGACGTTCACTCGTAATCAAGCATGCTGATGACAAATTCTCATTGAGGGATAATAATCTCTCTATATCTCTTTCTTTAAGTGACCACGTGCAATTTCAACAAACCTTGTCTTCATAGAAAAATTGGAGAATTTTGCGAACATCATACGCATAAACACTATAAAAATGCAATGGGTTCAAAATATTTTTTTTTATTTGCTTTCCTCCTCGATCTCATTTGCACTCATAGGCATTTCAAATAATAGCCAAGAATTTAAGTGCAAAACGTGCCAAAAATTATGAGACTAAAAATGGCATTCGGCTAAATTAGCGGAGAGACAGGGCACTCACAGAAGGAGAGGTCGTCGAACGCATTAATTCTTTTTTCAGGTTGTCGCTTCATTATGATGGCTGAAACCTCCCTCATGCCATTCTGACTGTGTGTTGAGTTTGGAGAACATTGGTTGAGATAGCGAGTTCATGGCCATTATACACAACCCACCAGAACCGGTCAGGCGCACTGACACTTAAAATATAAGTACAGGAGTCAATTTTTCTTTTCATTTTCTGTTTCCGACTCCTTTTGAATGCGCGCCAGTTCTTAATCATCATTAATCATCATTACAAAGATTGCTTTGATGCTACTCTCCAATCCACTATCCTCTCCACCAACCGCTTCACTCCTGCGTAAATATTCACTTGGATATCCTTCATAGCTTACCTGATGAATTCCATCCAATTGCCCTTGCTTGTCTCCAAAGTAGTAGGCGCAGTGAGCTAAAGACTACAACAAGCTACCATCGTTCTCTGAGAAAAGAGGACTAGAGAGGGCTAGAGTTTTATCCAGTATAATTATGAAACGCGTTTAAGTGGAAACCGCGGTTTCCACTTAAAATGAAATGTACCGAGTCAATATCATTCAATTTAAGGCAAAAAGAACCTGAGTTATTAATGTGATCAAGGAAGTAATAATAACTAAGACAATGCAATTTTCCACAGATAACATTTTTAATCGACCCGGGTTTCAATGCACTGCATCATCATCACCTGATGATGATGCAGTGGTGATGCAGGCTGATGATGATATGATAATGATTCAGGCTGATGATGATATGATAATGATGCAGGCTGATGATAATGCAGTGCATCGAAACCCGGGTCGATTAAAAATTTTATCTGTGGAAAATTGCATCGTATTAGTTCTTATTATGTTCATATTCCACAACATCTCGCCTGATTCCTCCCTTTTTGTGATCAAGGAAGCCTTTGTTATAGTCTTTGGTTGGGTATATCAGGGACAACGTGAATGCGTTAAATTAATTATCCAACAGTTGAAGAATTCCTTCAGAATAAAGCTGTTGAATGTGCTTTAATTTTATTTTCCCTGAGACTGTTTAAAGACACGCATGTTGTAAATGACCTAGTTAAATGTTGGCTAAATCAATTTACTTAAGGCTCACGCCATTATACGCGGGTTTCATGAACATAGAGAATTATTGGAGCTTTAACTTCTCTCTTGTTATTCGTAAGTGACTTTGCTTTTGAATTTCAAAACAATACGTGTGTATTTCCGGCACCATTGTAATGTCAGTTGTGCTAATGCATGGTACGTACATGGTACGTGCAGTTATTGAAATGACTTTGGTGGAAATCCATCCGAAGTTACAGCGCTCGTCTTTCAGTTGAAACAACAGAAAAAATGCCCATAAATTTTCTAGATTTAAAGAACTACACAGTAAAATTATCATTTTGAAGGACAAAATATTTAAAAAACATTATTCCGTAACGAAAAAGTTTTGGGGAAGATCATGAAAACTATTATAATTGATAATCTCAATGAATCAGAAGAAAATAACGTGATTCTTCTATATGCAGTCTGAATGCATTCAGTATCTGGTTTGATTACGACGTAAGGAGTCATCTCAGCCGTTATGGTTATAAAAAGAATTTTGAGAGATCCACCTTACATTCCAAAGATTAACGCTATTTTTCAGTTTTTTTTCACCATTTGATAAATTTGAATCATTGGTCCAATCATTTTCCGGAATATTAACAATTATGAACAATGGTAGGGGGATGGCAAACTAGAAAGTGATTGTTATGGCGGGTGAGGAATGAAACCTTCTGCAGAAGATTAGAGATTAGGATGAGGCAGGGAAGGTGGTTGGGCCCAGGGTTGCCAGATGAGTCAAACCGTAATTCACCTTGAGAATCCGCTTAAGTCCCCAAAAATCGACTTGTTTTCACACTTCGAAGCTCTCAAATTTCCCGGGAAATGCTTAGTTTGAGCATATTACTAGATTTTGAGCTGAGAGTCATAGTAAAGAATTGACTGATCATCTTTTTTTAAATGATGGGTTTGAAACTCCGCAATAACTCTATTTAGATTTACTATTGTTATATTTGACCTCAGTCTCTCAAATCCCTAAGTAAATGAAAAATCCGGGTTAGCTAACATAACGCAAGAAGTTTCACATTCGTGATCGATCTGGCTAATTCATTAAAATGATTCACAGCCGTAAGATAGCTATTATAATTGTAAACACCGCATCAATCTCATTTTTTTCCAATCGCCAATATCGCACGAATTGGTCTTGAAATCACCCAAACTGCAAATGGCGCAGATTTCTGAAATTGGGTCGAATTTTAATACCTCAATTCGCCCAATCATGCAAGCCTGGTTGGCACAGATAATGAGAAGCGAAGGGATGCCGAAGGCTGCATTAGAGGGGACGACATTGTGTAAACGAGAAAAGCGAAGAAGTAGAAGTGGAGAAAGAAAATAGGCCTTATAAATGGGATGGAGAGGTGTAGGGCATATGCCGAGCTGAAGAAAGAAATCGTGTACAGGGTAAGGAAAGGGAAATTCTGAAAGGAGAAATGGGCTTGCGGCTTTATAAGATAGTGTAGATATTCCTTCTTCAAATTAAACTGACATTGATTGGTAGATAACCTGTAATAATAATAGCTGCCACCATCATTCAACTTTTGGCCCACTACTGAGACAGATAAAGTATTCCTAGGCGTGCTTGCTTACTTGCTTTTAACATAATCTATTCCTTGAATCAATAAATTCACTATGCCAAATAAGCGGATGAAGAAAATGTCTTACTGCTCACAATAGTTCACCATTGCATGCCTCCTTGTTTTATCTACCATTACGTTTTAATATGTCAGCTACCTACAAATGTTTTAGTGGTAAGGACATCAGATGCAGAATTGCGCTAGCTAAAGAAGCATTTTCGAAGGGAAAGGAATTGATGAGGGGGGGTCTGAGAAGAGACGTAAAGAAGAGGCTGGTGAAAACTTTAATATGGAGCGTGGCGCTATATGGGTCGGAAACTTGGTCTTTGCGAAGGGAGGATGTGCGTAGACTAGAGGCGTTTGAGATGTGGGTTTGGAGAAGGATGGAGAAGGTTAGCTGGATGGCGAGAAAAACGAACGAGGAGGTATTGGATATGGTCGGAGAGGAGAGGAAGCTTGTGGCAGAGGTTCGGAGAAGGCAGAAGAGATGGATGGAGGAGGTTTTGAGAGGAGAGGGCATGTTGAAGAGAGTGATAGAGGGGAGAACACTGGGGAAACGTGGGAGAGGAAGGAAGAGGATAGGAATTCTGGACGAAATAAGAGGAGGTAGAAGATATGAAGAATTGAAGAGGGATCTAATAACGGGCCATCCTTAGGAGGGAAAGCGAGACCATTTCTATTAGTTTGGGATACAAAATGGGGACTGTCCAAGAACCTACCAATCAGCTGGTAGAATACTTGAATGAATAAATGAAACCTACAAATGTCGCATTGCTATTCAGAAAAATTCCTACAGTGGTAGTTTTCACCTTTAGCTAATAATACTCTCTATAGATACTGTCTCCACAAAAGCAAGGCATATTTTTGTAGATCATTTGGGAGAGTGGTTTGACAAAAGAAGAAACTCATATTCAGAAAAGCATAAAAAGATAGTTATGTTAGGAACGCAAGAGTATAATACTGAAGAACAAGGGATAAAGATAGTTGAGAGTTATGCATGTATAAACATAATAGAAAGGAAAAATATACCATAATCTACAAGAAGGAAATCCATGAACAAATTCATCATTTAAGTAATCTACCGGTATAAGGTACGTTTTATTGAAAGTAAGAAAAAATCCTACGGATTTTAACACGTGCAGTATTTCTTTCTCCACGTTCACGTACGTCCAACTCTTCTTTATCCTGTCCATAAAACCTTCTTTTTCTTCCCCTTCCTCGCTGGTGCTACATCCTTCCCTCTATTACGGCCTTGAGCAACCCATCGCCCCTCACTACCGCTTCCAGCCACGTTACCTGCCTCCTCCTAATCTCATCCAGAAGTTTCCTCTCCTCAACAATCATGTCAAAGCACTTCCTCATTTGTCTTCCATTCCGCCCATTGCCACTTATCCATCCTCCTCCACACCCACATCTCGAACGCCGGCAGCCTTTCGTCCTCTTTTCTCTGTGTCCACATTTCTGCTCCATACAACGCTACACTTTGTATTAAAATCTTCACAGCCTCTTCTATATATCCACACCTAAGATCCCCGTCAACAGCTCCATTCTATTACTAAATACTTCCTTCACTAACGCTAATCTCCTCTTAATCTCTTTGCTACTATGCTCATTTTCTTCTATCGTACTAACCAAGTAATAAAAAAACTCTACAAGCTCCAGTTTGTGCCCTCCCAATTTCTTTGTACTATAGAATCTCATTACTTTTGTTTCTAATTATTTATCTTATTTCCCGCTATGAAATTCTATTGCATCGGTTAAAGCTTGTAAGTCATACGAAGATTGACTAACCAACGCCTGGTCGTTTTCAAATCTAACGGGCTTTATCAGCTGGCCTCCTACTTTTATTCCCACACCTAGCCTTTCCCATGCCTTTCTTATAATTTCCTTTCCAAAGACGTTAAAGAGCAAAGGCAAAAAAGGGCACTCCTGTCTGACCCCGCGACATATAACCTATAACTGCCCTTCCCGATTCACCGTCAGCCACCCTCACCTGTGCCCTGTCGGTCATATTAAATTTTCGGATAAGTCTTCAATCTTGCCAATCTATTCCCATATTCCGGAGTATCTGCATTAGAGTCTCCCTATCAACTCTGTCAAGAGAGTTTTTTCAAATCCAAAAAGCAATCCAACACATTCTGGCTATACTCATATGTTTCTGTAAGAGTCTTCATCACCGCAATTTCATCCTGAGTAGCCCTCCCCTTCCTGAACCCAAAGTTCACCATCGCAGGTCATTCTCCAAGTGGTAATTCGCTCGACTATCCAGCATTTTATTGATTAACCTAAGCAAAACTTTTGCCGTGTGGGAAATCAAACTAATTGCTCTGTGCTCCCTGCATTCTTACGTTTACATCCACATCTGGATAGGTATTAGGACCACCTTCACAAAATCCTCTTGCCAGGCTTCTTCGTGGATCCTACGAATAATTTCGAAAAAAATATCATCGTGCACATGAATTCTCTCAGAGATGTTAGAGAATAGATGAGATAAGCAATCTATAATGATGTATTGAAATGTTTTATGATTAAAAAATATGAGCATATACTAGTGACGTACCTAGTTAGGATTTCATTTCGAGGGGGTCCATGTTGAATATTAGCGACTTCATTCTAACAGTCGATTTTTAAAGATTTTAGCTCCGCAGATTTCTAAATTAATACAATAACCACTGTTTTAATGCTTGACAGTTAAAAATATTATATTTACTTTAAAGGTTTTTCAGCATAAAGGTATAATTATATCAACTTTTTATGAAAAAATGTACCTTATTCCTTTAGTGCACTTTATTTAAATGAATTAAATATTTCGGGTTGATCAGGACCCCACGAACCCATCTGGCTACGTCACTGCATATAGGTGCATTTACAGAGTGTTGGCTGCGTAAAGTGTGCAATGTCCAAAAGCATTGTTTTGTGAAAACGACATTTGAAAATTTTAGCTACCTTTAAATAAGGATTTTTAGTAAACTTTTTATACTATACGTGCATGCTCTGAGGTTTGCATATCTTTGTTTGAAGTGTGTTAGATCCCGGACATAACACTCTTTGCCAACTACATTTTCAAATTCGTTCAATTATATCTAATAGTCCAGTCACTTAATGCAGAAAAAGGGGCTCGACCTTGCAAAAGGTCATGCATTTCTAATTTTATAATATGTTGTTAGGATCTATGCCAATAGTAAAAAAACAAATTTTCAGCTTCGAAAGACCTGTGCAATCTGCGCAGAGCGCAGAAAACTGCGCAAATGTTGCATTGTTTCTATTTTTACTCAATTTCTCCTAAAATATTTGACCTACAGAAAATAATTCTCCACAATTATTTAAAGAAGATATATTATGCTACAATTTAAGCCCAAAACTATTTACATGTGTCCAGAACTTTTTGAGAAACAGCTCTTCAGAAAAAGGCATGGTTTTACAAAAAGTGAAACCTTTTCATTTTGGTCATGTGTATTGCCATATATCGGCAAAAGTAATCATCGTACAAGAAAAACTAAGAGGACTAAATCTATAGTAAATTTATTTAGCTTTAATGTGAACTGAAAACGACTCTTGTAGGTCCAATAGTTTCTTCAAATATGGCATAAAACAAAATTACGGAATTGTAAATATTAATTATGGTAATTGCATATTTTTGCATGTATTACGTTACTACTATTGCTTTTATAACCATAATATCATATTTATCAAAATAAGGTACCTTGGTTGAATCAAAAAGTAGGGAACAAATGTTTTGGTTCTTGCAAATAAATATAATTACCTACTGGTGCTAACTCTCTTGTGCAGCTTCAATATTTTACGCCCCTTTTGTTATTTAGGTAGTGGGGGATGCAGCTGCCGCAAAAATGAATTAAAATGCTCAGCAGTATGTTAATTTTGATAAGGTAGATCATGCTAGAACCTTCTATCTGTTCATGTTGAGGATTTCGTCGACGAGGAAGACCCATCTCTTTCTTTGCCGAATGAGTTGAAGAGCTCTCTCCACATGCTCAGGGATTCTCCGAGGATTTCTCAGAGCGAGGGCCGTCGAAAAAAGTGAAATTATAGCGTAGCAGATTAGCTCTTAGCATGTGAATATTAACTATTGTAATTTCATCTTTTTTGTGATAAAAAATTAAAATTAGTGACTATAATATGTGACCTGTGCGTGTATGTGACATGTTTGCATTGATTTTTCCCAACATCCATTTTTCCGTAATTTTGTTTTATGCCATATTTGAAGAAACTATTGGACCTACAAGAGTCGTTTTCAGCTCAAATTAAAGCTAAATACATTTGCTGTAGATTTATTTTCCATAGTGTTTCTTGTACAATGATTACTGTTGCCGATATATGGCAAGACACATGACCAAAATGAAAAGGTTTCACTTTTTGTAAAAAACTGCCTTTTTTTGAAGAGCTGTTTCTCAAAAATTTCTGGACACACGTAAATAGTTTTGGGTTTTAGTTGTAGCATGATATATCTTCTTTAAATAATTATAGAGAATTATTTTCTGTAGGTCAATTAATTTAGGAAAAAATGAGTAAAATCAAAAGAATGCCAAATTTGCACAGTTTTCTGCACACTGCCCAGATTGCACAGGTCTTTCGAAGCTGCAAATTTTGTTTTTTACTATTGGCATAGGTCCTAACAACATGTTAAAAAATTAGAACTATATGACCTTTTGCAAGGTCGGATGTATAAAGTGACTAGACTATAAGGGGCAAAAAAGAATAACTTTGTCCAGGGATAGATTTAGAATTAACCCTCTGCACGCGATCTTTCCTAAATTCCTGTATCTTTAACGCATTTAACTACTTTTTAAACCAACACACTTTACGCATTAAAGTTAGATACCTACATACCTCAAAAAAATAGGCTAAAGATAACCCACATGGAAAATTACGAAAGGTAAAAAATGTTCCACGCAAGAATGACCGCTAAAATCAATATATCCCAAGCTTAATGCGTCCAACCTTGAGCAAAGTTTACGGTGAGTCGAAGGGAGCAACAACTGCGTCGGTTTGGAACATAAAAAAAAGATATTCGAATGCTCCACCAACCGAGCATCGATTTCGCCAGCCTCGAGGGAAGCGGAGAGAGGCATGCGTTGTAAATTTCGTTGATCCGCGAAAATTTTGGGAAAATAAATTTTTCAAAAAAATTAATAAGGCACACGCAAGCGTCCTGGGCAAGGCCATAAACCAACGCGGAAGGTGCTGGGAGGGAGAGGAAGAGGGAGGGAGGGCTGGAGAAGGGATTGAGGAGAATTGGCGGAGATACACCCGGAGTGGGCGGGCAGGGCCGGTAGGAGGACGACTGAGAGAGGGTTAACCCTCAAAACCATGGTGCCGGTCTGTGAGACCAACACCATGATTATGCTCTATTCCATTGTGAATTACCATTTTTCTCCCTTTTGTGTGCATCCTTGTGCCATTTGCTCATCGTTTCTATGCGGTCCTAATTACTTGAAAGGAGCGTTACTCCAGAGTGGCAAAATTCTGTGGATCTTAGGCAGTGTTCACATTCAGACATACTCCCTTAGTTTTTACCATGTACTATAATACACTCAGTACGAGCATGAGCCATTCTTGCGAAGAGGAACGGTCAACTAGCGCTGGTACGTACATGTGGTCTAAAACATACGTCAAACAAATGAGCGACGGCAGCCGTCACCTTGGCATAGTCCGTGAAAACACTAATAAATGAAATTTTACCAGCAAAGGAAAGTTTATTCGGTCAAGCGGGAGCATTATAAGATTTTTTTTAGTTAAATAATGGTAGATTAACAAACATTTGCATTCAAATTTCCTCTAACGATCTCTCACGAAGTTCGCGACCCTTGCCATAGCCGACGCCATGATGAATTAGTACGACTAGTATGGTAGTCATATTGGTTATTATGCATATTAGTATATAATTAAAACAACTATTTTAGTGAAGAAAAAATGTACCTACTATCAAATAGCGGTCTCGGAGACAAGTGTCACCGTTTACGTTACTTGTTTTACATCATGTGTTGGACGGTAGAAGATTACGGAGAGGATGATGATCCCGGAAGGGTAAGGTAAAAGATACAGACGTGCGATAAGGAATATACAATAACGTTATTGAACACACCTGCAAAAGCCAATCCAGTCAACCGTCTCGTCCACGATTCCTCCCTCCAACAACTCCATGGCAACAGCTTATTGAAAAAGACCACCGCCACCACGCCTAACTCAAGACTTGAAGCCTCTCGTCGGATGTCTTCTCATTTTATTTGCTCAACGCACTACACTCACTGAAATCTACGACAGCTACGTGTCTCTTGTTTCAACCGTGAGGAATATGCCACTGGACCATTGAGTCCGAGAACGTTTGGGGCCAAAGCAACGACATGCACTAGATTACCTGCTCAGCTCCTCAGAGCCATTCCTACGTAGAAATTTCCATTACTATGTACTTAGTTCATGTTCATAGGGCGCATCGATGACTTGCCACAATTTTTTCCATAAATTTCATTATAGTACAATGTCAAGTTTGCAATCTCAGAAAATTTTACGGCATGAATAGAATATAAAAAGGTTAATTTTAGATTGACTTCTTTCGGGTCCCACTAAGTCATTAACTTGACTTTTCAACGCGTGCCATGATTTAACTGAATTACATCATCGGGTAGAGGTCATTTTATAACAATACCCTCAGGTTCTGCATAGTTATATCACAGGTGATGTGCATTAGAACAACGACAAAAATTTATATAATTTTACGTAACTATTATAGGGACAATGAAATATAAAATAAATAAATATAAACTTCAAATTTTCAATAACAGAACGCACAGATTTAAGTTACCAAAATATACCAATAACATAGTGTAGCAACTTCGAAGCTCAAACAAGCAGTAACTGAAGAATTAATAATATTTTATTTTGCATTGCCATAAAGTTTACATGTATAATGTATTAATATGGGTATCATAAGCTAATGAATCAGATTAGTTAATGAAGGGCAGTTTTTTTTAAAGAAGAATGACGACTTGGGTTGGGAAATCAATATATTAGCCTACTGAGATACCATCTCAAGCTATACCCTATGTATTTGATGATTTTTTTCATCATGTAACAATTAAAATTTAACTATGCAATTCCATACAGATATACTTTTTTTTAAACGACCTTATTCGTAACAGAGTTACAGCTTCAGGTGCCTTTGAAGCCTAAAGAATGTTACTCTGGAAGTGGAACTGGAACTCAGTCACGAAATCAGTTCTTGTTTTTAATAAATCTTTGTGGGACTACAAAGTTAAATTATCAAAGTTAAATCGTGGCCTACGGCAAACACCAGCAAACTGTCGAACGTGACATACCGGTAGCTCGCGGGGATATTTCCAGAAGATTGCGACGGACGGTGAATGATTCCAATAAATGTATCAAACAAATCTTTGGTAGCTGGCTACCTATTTTCCTACGTGGAGAGTAGTAGCTCTTGGGATCGGAGAGTTTGCAGACCCCAGGCCTAGAGAATTTTCTTGGCCTCTCATGACTAGTGTTGCATTGCCCCCTGAAAAGTCCAGATTATCCTGAATTTTGGCGCACAAAAAGGCGTTCCGAATGATTTTATTACACTTAATACATTGTATTACGTCTAGTAACCAGTTTGATAGCATATTTCATATTGTAATTGAGAATGCAATTTATAAATACCAATCAAAAAAGAAAAAAAGTGTGTGTCACTTTTATGAAATTATGATTTGGTGATGTTCAGAATCCTCACCTCACCCTTAATGGTAACCCTACCCATGTTTCCTAGCAACCCTCCTCCTAATTTCAAATATTTGTCACGATCCATCAGCAAGTGTCTCAAACTGAATGAAGAGCCGAATCCATCTTCTCATCGATGAAAAAGAATGGGTTGGCAAGGGCGCAGTTCACTACCCTACAGCGTGCCCATATTTCACGTTACTGGCATTAGTTGGAATGCTAGAATACTACAATTGATCTCTAATTCGACATTAAAACATATCGCTTAACAATAAAGCTGCGCCAGAATTATATATCAAAATTGTTCAAAAACTATATGAGTAATTAAATATGAAATTTCTTGGTTTCCATGGACAAACTTTGCTGACCAGGTGAGAATAGAGAGCAATAAATATTATTTCACTGTCTCATAAAACCTGATTATACTGAGAGTGCCACATTCAACGGTAATAAGGCGTGTTTGATAACAGAGAAACCTCACTTTAACGAGAATTAAGGAGAGTATAGAATCATTAGTATATAGATCTGTCGTAATTTTATTTTCTGGATCGCTTTTCATAAAAGCATACAAAAGGCTAAATGTAAAGGTATAGCGTTATTCATTTATACACCAAAGACGGTGAAATATAAATAATAGTATAACTTCGCACCCGTGCGCGTGACTGCGTACGACATAATTTGTGCAAACTCAATGATTGGAAATTTGTTATTCATTTCGTTTTTCAAAGAAACAAAATCGATTTGAAACTTTATGGAATTCTTAGCCAATGGGATCCTCAAAATTGCCATCTGCGCAAAATTATGGGCCTAAAAATCCCCAAATTTTAGTTGATATCCGTTCTATTTCTTTCTAATATAGAAAAGTTAAATGGAATAAATGAGTGAACTTATTCCTACACAATATTTTAAAGAACTCAATATATGAACGACAAAACTATATACGCTATGCTCATAACTATACTCCATGCATGGGGATGAATATCACATTGAAATAGGTACGTACAAGTTCAATTAGGAGATGAATTGCTATGTCACTTCCGGTGGTTATCATTCACAAAAAATGTCAGCATATTTCTCTACTATGCCACCAGGCATCCATTTATTCAGATAAAATAATTTTCACACAAAAGAGACGATGTAATGTTGCACGGAAATGATAAGAACGAGAAATAAAATTCAAGCTATGATCAATTAGTGGCTACCATGGACTTACTTGCTAGTTAAAATCACAAATAGCGTAATTTATAATTACAACGAATACAACAATGCAATGTAAGCATCATTTTAATTACCCTCGGCCTTTGTTCGTTCTTCAGAGGGACATGTATTTACACTATTCCAACAAACATGCGCATTTTACAGCTCGACGGACATCCCTTAGTCCCACATTTCACCGGGCGCTTTCCGTAATGACACGCGCTTGCGAAATAGAGACGAGATAGGGTTAACTTGTTCGTGGCGCAGCGACGAAATTTTATTTTCAAGACCTCAATTACACAATGGCGCAATTACAAGCACAGGTGATAATTACGTTGCGTTATCTCGTGAAAATAACTAACAAGCAGCACGTGGACAGAAAAATATCGAAGAGGATTCCACAATGGCGACCAGCGGAACAATGTTTCACCACTCTCGCCGAGTTTATCCCATATTCGATACGTAAAATTTTCCACTCGTTAAAAATAGCGTATTTTGCGGGAGAGAGAGTGTGTGCGTGTGGGTGAGGAGAGTGAGGCATTATACGAACGTGCATTATAGTCCATTTCAAATGACCTGGTGGCTGAGAATTCGGCCGTTGTCGTCAGCTCTCGGTTACTGTCGCACGGCAGGGTAAATTTGTGGTTTGGGCGAGATAGGGAAGGGACGAACGCCAGAAAGGCGTTGCCACAACCACAGCATTCGCGCAGCCATACCTTAAATATCGCTGATGTAAACGCAGGACACGTGGCAACACGGCAAGAAGAGAGCAGGTCTTTGCACGACAGAAGGCAGAGCAAGACTGAGGCCCCGGGAGAAGGAATTTCCCAACCCACGCTCCTATTGGCTTCCCCAAGACCACATGACCGGGCTCAAGCTCCTCCCTGCGGCTGGCCCCACCTTCCCAGCCGTCAAGTCATTTGAAATGGACTATAGTTTCTCATTAGGCGAAGCACGGGCTCGTCGACGTAGTGGCAACATATTCCCCCACACACACTCACACATGCGTCGAGCAAGCATGCAAGGGAGGAGGCATGTGCTGGCGCTCCAAGGCTGTCGTGCACAAGCTCTCCGCCTTCCCATTCCTCAAGGACGCGACGGTAAAAACCCCAAACCCATTCCCTCAATTGAAACTGCTCTCCTTCCCCCCATTATTAATCGCGTGCCGAGTTGATAGTCGAAACCCAAAGGGACCTCAGCCCCTTCCCCCACCTGTCCATCCCGTGGGCGAACGTGCCCCCCCCCCCTTCACTTCAGCACCGACTAACACTGTCCCCAACTTCACTCAAACCTGCTCTCCGACACCACCCACGGCAGGGTTAAGTCCCACATCGCCTCTACTCACAGTCACACAACTGGGGCAGGGCCCACTCTTTCTTTTCGGGGAGTCGTCTTTACGTGATTCGACGCATCCCACTCCGGGTAAACATGGTGATTTCAGGGTCAGCGGCGCCGGGTCACCAGCGCTCAAGGAAGTAAATCGCGGCGGGCGCGCCCCCTCCGCTGGACAACCGCGCGTTAATTAGCAGTGCGCTTAAATGGAGAGCAACGTGGAGCATCCGGACCACCTGCTGTGGTTCATCTGGCAGCATCTCGCGTCGCGGAGGGATATGTGAATTCTGTAATGCCTACTACGGTAAACCATCCTCATATTCTAATTAATTTAGCTGATGTCGACGAAGTTAGTTTGAGCCAATTATCATGAAACATTAAATTCAATATATCAGGAAAAAGATCCAATGATCAAAAGAAAAAATTTTATATTCGATGATACCAAACTATCAGCCACTTAACGAAAACTTTTATGAGATATTTGGCAAAAAATAAATTCATAATCCATGGGAGTACGACCATGACTCCATTTTTTAAAATTTGGGAAGTTCTGACGCAAGGACCAAGTCAAAAATGTAACGGCGTGCCGTTTGTATGCTTTATTAAATATTAAAAAAAAGAAATCTGCTACTCACTGTAATAATTGAAAAAAACATTAAACAACCAACGGATGTAAAGGTGTTTTCTGCATACGGAGTGAAACAAATAAATCAAGTGTTAAGCCCCCAGTATGTATATTTAGTAAATTAGTGAGAAGTGGAGTCGTATAAAACAAAGTTTTTGCGTCATTACCATTTCAATATTTACTTAATACATATTCAACTGCTTATATTTAAAAATATAATTCTAATGTGGTCTCTATTAAGACTAGAAAAAAATTCCCGGTCAAACCACATTAATTTTCCTAGTTTCTGGTTACATATTTTCTAGGTACGAGAACCGGTATTAATGAAATTTCCAATCAATAACGCTCACGTAAAATAACCAAATGTCTGATTTCATATTCAAAACCCGAACTCTCGGTTCGTGTTTTTTCATCAAGTTAGATAAAAAGGCTACGTCATATTGCGGTTAAAGTTTACCAGAAAATTTGTAACAGGACCTAAGGAAAAATGTTTTCCGTGAATAGTTGTCGATAAGGCCATTCTACACGACTCTTATTACAACATTGATAGTTTTTTTTAGCTCAGAACACTCAAAATTGGATACTGAGTATCGGATAAAACCCTTCCATAAGATCCAACTATGGTTCAATTTCTGACCGGCGCATGCGCAGATGCCATTGTGTTTATTTAATTTGATCATAAATTCATAATCAATCCCTTTTATCCTTTACAAGAGTTACCTAATGTTATACTTTTCGATCAACATTAAAGTAGCTTCTATTATAAAGTTTTAAGCTTCAGGCAAAACTTGTGGAAATAGGTGACATAACAATACCGGAAAAATACTATGTAAATTTCCATCCAAAGTTCATTTTACCGACCTAGTTCACGGAAAAATTTGCCTTCATAATGGCAAATGTTTTCCGGAACCTAGATCTGCAATTTAAACTTTGTGTGGAAATTCACGATTACTTTTTTGTGTTAATGAAATCTAGCTTTTCTTATCAGGGAGCACATTTTACAGGTACTAAAAACACCCCACGCACGGTTTCACATCACTTCGAGATAAAATCAATGTTGATTCTAGCTCGGCCAACGGTATTTTCTTGAAATGTTCTACTCACCAGCGATTGGTAGTTGAATGCTTATATGTATTATGTTATCTGTTGTGTGCTAGTACATATTAGGTCACTTTGTGTATGGGTTCCTTTTGTTTGGTTGTCATCTGCTATTGTATTTAGTCAGTCAAAATTATGTGCTCAGTGGCGCCACTCTGTACGGTGGTGCACGTTCTGACTTACAGGTCCTCTCACAATGTAGCCATGGACGGAGACAGACGTAGTGTAAACGTGCTCACACTAAAAGGTGCATTAAAGTTATATTTGTTGAAGTAACCGCATTATCATTTACAACAAATTCGAGATTCGGATGAACACTAAAAGTTATATTTAGCACTTTTCAGTACTGAAAAATGGAATTCGACGAATTGATCGAATATGATTGAGCCTTTTACTCTATCACGATACAATTTTGAGTTCGTATGCCGAAAATTGGGAGCCTAGTTTTCAGTAGTCTCGTGTAAAATGGCCTTTTAGGCATATTTACAATGATAGTCTCATCGTAATCAGAGATTTCAGGGATAATTTTGTGGAACTGATACGAGCCACTCAATCAATTCGCCACAACTTTATTCTCGACCATGCTTCGACATTTACTGTCATTGTCAAGATCCTCAATATTGATCATGAGATATAGCTAGGCTGTAGATATAAAAACTCGGAAATAAATTTGGAACTTTAATCGAATTTAATGGCTGGGCGACCATGTTTATACGATGCTAATTTTCTGGCATATTTCAGAGCGCAATGGCGCTTTCCGGGCATTTGCTCAACTACTCAACCTAAATAAACGGCGCCATATTGTTTTTCGCATGCACACACTGCTGTTTGCAAAACGCTCTAAATTAGCTCCAGTGAAAAGAAATTCCCCTTGTTCACGAACAATTTTTCGGTTACAGTTTCAACGATGATTATTTTGGTCAACTCCAACGCCAGTATTCTCTCGAAATTCTCGGCTCGCAAGCTTTGCCTGTTATTGGGTCCAAGAATCGTAATGGAACTAAATATCATTCCTACTTATTTCCGTTTCCATTACTGAAAATCGAATGCGATCCTGTCATCGGATACGGTAACAACATTTACACAGTGAAAATTTAGGTAGGTTACTGAACATAACTTCACTTTAAGCACTTAAATGAGCATCGTTCATTAGGGCATTTATTCATAAATTGTCAGGAATAAGAGATTTTGTAAAATAAAAAGTAAAAATATAGTCAATGAATATAGTCAATTACACGAGGTTGTGCTATTTCTCCAACAAAATTCTTTTCCACTCGTTTCAACACTAAAACGTCATCATCAGAAGAGTACAGCACCAGAGAGGACCTGAGGGTGGAGAAAGAACCTAATAATGAAACTATTCATAGATAAATAATAACGGAAAGTTAATGTATACCTGAGGTATTTAGAATTTCCTTAAATAACCTACCCTCAGAAACGCGTCTAGGACCCTCGCTGATTAAAGATCTCTACATCAGTATCGCTCTATACATGAGTTTAGTTCTCGCGCAATACAATAAGTCCCCGAAGTCAGGTCAATAACGGGCTGGCCTTGGAGTCCTAGGGCTGCGCGTTCGGATCCCGCCTCGAATATGAATGCTTAATTGTTCCAGGATTTAAATGTAAGGTTAGACTATGCAATATAGCCCCAGAAGTTAGATTAATTTTAATTCCACAGCTACAACATTCATTCCGAGAAAGCAATTAAAATGTCTGCGCGCAAACACAACGTGCATACAATTACTACATTTCTTTACAGTGAACGTCAGCGGTTATTGATGCACACGAAGAGCCTGCCGTGACTCGAGAAATTCTCATTTCTCTAGGTTAGAGGGTGAAGCCAAAAGCCCTACCAATTCGAGGAAATAACCCCACATCGCGGATTCCATATATACTTTATGACTGGCCAAAGAGTGTGTGCCAACGTTGAACACTTGCCATTACCGGATCGCGGTGGAAGGGGATGGTAACGAAGCTTTCATCTGAGGCGCGACACCAGAGTCGGAAGATAGGCGGCCAAAGAGCTAACGAGGCTCTGAATCACTTCTGAATGCAGTGCCCCCCTCCCCAGCCCCTCAATTATCGAACCTTTTCAGAAAAGACTCTAGGCAAAAACATATCCGAAAAATTAAGATTCTGCCGCAAAAAAAATTACTCATGTTTATCATTTCTCCACGTACTCTACTATCGTGAAATTGCAACAATTTCTCCAACGAGGGCTCTTATACAAAGATTGCCATACTGTGATAGCTTCACTTCTTCGTATCAATTTGGATTGTTATCCTTAACGTAATTTTCAATCATGCTACCGTAATTCACACTATTTACTCCAGTCTCGTGGAGACGCGCTGAAAAGAAAGGCGAGTCCATTTATGATCGGTTATTATCCACAAGAGATTGACATATCGCATTGCATCGAACCTGAATCCAAGGATTTATACATTGTTAAGAAAATTAAGGTAGTATCAAATGGAAGAGAGTACAAATTCTCAACAATTTTACAGGCGTCTTTTATCTCAGAACACGCATTCTTTCTTAAGCTCGGCACACCAGTCTTCATCCCGCCCTTGAAGCCTACTCCCATTCTTCCCTTTCCTCGCTTACCCAACAACCTCCCCTCTATTATGGTGTTTAGCATACCTTCGCCACTCTTTACTTGTTCTAACCACCTACTCTGTCTCCTCATAATCTTCTCGAGAAGTTTCCTCTCCTCACCAGCCTTACCATTTCCTCGTTCGTCTACCATCCACCGTACTTTCTGCATTCTCCAAATTCTGCAGCTTATACCCGTCCTCTTTTCCCCGCAGTCCACGTTTCTGCACCACACAAGACTACTCACCATTTTCAAAGCTTTCGCAAAGCATTTGCACACAATATCCCCGAAATCAGAACCCTCCTATTACTGAAAACACTTTCCGCTAGCGTATTTCTCATTCTTACATCCTTGCTAGTATGCAACTTTTCCACAAACGTACTAGACTAGTAATAAAATTTTCCTCCTTGCTCTCGTTTGTGCATTGGTATTGTTTATACCAGCCTGGCTTCCTGGGTGATTAAAGTTTAAAAAATAAAACATTATTTCAACTACTTCGGAGAATTGGTCAATGCAAGCACGAGAGCATTTCGAGTGATGAGAAATGAAGGCATGTGCGCCCTATGGCAACGGAGTATGACGGGGAAAATATTGCATGTGGCATAGGCGCAGTCTTCGGAAAAGTGGACATTGTCAAATGCAAAAATTAGAGACTGCTTCCATATCCTATAGTTTAATGTTAACCCAAGGAGTGATTACTACGGCACACAAGACGGTAAAACGATTAAATAAGGCATTACGTTCTTACTCGAAATCAAGCCCATGAAGAGGCAGTGTGAGGCAAGCCCGACGTATTTTCCCAAGCAAGACTACCCTCTCTGGAATGTATTATATTCTTAGGGCCTAGAACAAGTTATATACATGACTTATTCCAGGCCTAGGGAGCAAAATTTGTCTGAAATGGACGTGGGAAGAAATTTAACAGATGGAGAAGCATGCAGAAAGTGTTCGGCCCTCCCGTTGAAAGGGAACTGGATTTGAAAGGGCCACGAGCGCCCATATTGCCAGGACTTGCGTCCGCACTCATATCAGTTCTGAGAAATATGGTCGCCTGGGGAGGTGAGGGGATAAGGGGGGGGAAGGGGATAAGGGGGGGAGGGGATAAGGAGGGGTTAAGGGGGGGGAAGGGGATAAGGGGGGGAGGGGATAAGGAGGGGGAGGGGTAAAGGAGGGGAAGGGGTTAAGGGGGGGAAGGGAGAAAAAAAATGAAACGATCTCAACCAGCTGCCACAAGACTATTACGGACCCTGTTCATTGGGTCGCTTGCACACGGCCGCGCGAGGTAAGAGCGGCAGTGACCTTCAAGGAAAGCATGCAGCAAAGCGGATTGGACGCTCGAAAGGTTGTTGCGAGTATCGAGAGTCGGGTTTCCCTCTTATCCCCTACCCTCCACCTCCCCCCGCCTACCACCAATATTCACACCTCCTTCGCCGTGGCTCTCCTCCTACAGCTGTCGGCAAGCAGAGCAGAACAATGACAGCGAAAGCAACCCTCCCACCTCATCCCACACTCCAGCTCCAAGCTTAATTTCGTCCCCTGCGGCCAATAGCCTCGAACCCAAGAGAAAGAGACCAGTCAACTATTCTTCAGACAGCGCGACATTCTCTCCAACTTCAGATCCCGGGAGGTTGTGATCTAGTGGTGGCGCTGTCCTATAGGATATTTTCACGCGGTATAGGCGGACCGAGTGCTGAATTTCGTCACCTTTCAGGTAGCTCGAGCGACATATCACTTCACGTACAATTCCATGAATTCCGCCTCGTTGTTAATAAAAAGATGTCATATTTCCAGTGATAACAAAATATCAGACACCACACTACTTTTCGAGATATTGGCGAAAAAATATCAGTCATTTTCCATGGGAAGTAGAACGGTTATGTATTCCAGAGAGGGACTCTTTTCAAGAGGAATTTCTAGAGGAAGGTCTCGTCAGAAATTTAACCTTGCGCAGCTTGTTTGTTTTCTTAACTATTTTTAAAATAAACCAATTGCTCACCGCAGTAATTTCTACGGAATCTCCAAAAAAATGTCCGTAGTGAAGGCGTTCACAGCGTACGGCGTGAAAAAAGTGAGTCAAGTTAGCACCTTGTTTATTTAGTTAATTACTGATAATTTCAGTATTTTAAAACAAAGTGTTTGCAGTGTTAATTTTACAATATTTATATCATGCTTCTTACAGTTGTTAAATTGAAAAATGAAATTTGAATATGGTCTCCATTATGACTAGGGAAAAATCTCGCTCAATCTGCCTTTCGTGGAGCCTTCCTTTTTCGAGTATCATTGTGTCAAATGAGTAACGGTCAACTCCCAGAATGGTTAATGACATGAGCCAATTATGTGGAGGATGACACTTGCTGGCCAGCTAATTCTGGAGGAGGGTTCCTCTCTATCCAATTCCTCTATTATTCTACACTTTCAGACGTGGCGAAACTTGGTGGAACATGACTCAAAAGAGAGTTTACTCTTCCCATCGCATGCAAGAGCTGTGGAATAAAGCGGCCGACCAGTAGTCCCTCGGGAAGCTCTTCGGTATCTTTGGACGTTCATCGACCCTTGATTCACCCTCACTCCCAATTCTCCGCTGGTAAATGCAACCAATTGCTGCTCTTACTATACCAACTAACCCTTCGGTCATCAATGAGGCAAATTACCACAGTTTTCGATCACCACCCAAAATTACTGGCCAACCAGTGGTTACACTTTTCGTGCAGTTCGTGTATTTTGATGACACATTTCTATTCCCTTCCCACCACCCAGATCCTCGCTTCCACCGAGATGTTGCGAACACAATACCTTTATTTCTTAAAGTTGGTTTAAACGGGATATTACATCACATAAATCCATCTAATTTGTTCTCATTGTAACGAAAATATCTCATATTTCCAGTGACTTCAAAATATCAGCCGCTAGCCTCTTTACTTTGTGAGATGTTTTCCTTAAAATACATGCGGCTTTCAATGGAGATGGTACGGCTATGCATTCCATAGAGACTACATTCATAAAGTGACGAAGTTTTGACTCATACATCGCGTCAGGAATTTAATGGTGGGAAGTTCGTACGTTTAGCGAGCTAATTAATGAAATCAATTCATTGCTCACCATAACCCCTAAAACCAGATCTAAAACGAAAGCTTCCGGTCGTGAATATGTTTACTGCGCATGGCATGAGACAAATGAGCCAATTTAAAGCATTTAATAAATTACTAAGACTTTCTGCAATTTTTTTTGGGCATAAACATTGCATCAAATAATTCATACTGCTTCCTCATCATCAGAAGACATCAATCCGAAGATGGGTTTGCAGCAGCTCTATCCATTCCACTCTTCCCTCTGCCATCCGCTTCATTCTACATAATTGTTTACTTTGACGTCATTTATGATTTGTCATACTTCTCAAAGTTGTTTAAATTTAAAAATAAAATTAGAATATGTTCTCTACAATGGCTAAAGAAAAACCTCACTAAAACTACCTAATCGCTACTTACATTTCATATCTGACCTTTTTTCCGATGGCTACTCCCAGTTGGATTAGAGGGGCGGGTTGGAGGTCAGGAGCACCAAAGACCCATTGAAACTAGTGAAGCATGCCAGGTTTTATGACGCAGTATAACTTCAGTCGCTTCAGTACCTGGAAACTCGCACACATACTGAAGCTGATTAACATAGTGGTTGGCATTCGTCACCTCTGAGAACTAATAACGATGCTTTTATTGTTCTCGCAAAAGTTCGCGGGCGCTGCGTAGTGAACGATGTTGGGACTTATGCTGCGAAACGGGGTAGGAAGGTTGTCTGCCGTAGAAGGTTAGTAAGAAAACCCTTCTAATTGATGCCAAAATTAGCGCTTCGATAAGTGGGATGACTCTCCACTCCCGGCCGTTCCGTTTCAACTCATCTCACAATGACACCTCATGATAGTGTCTCTGGTAAAGTCGTGGCGATGGGCGATTTTAACCACTTGCCTTGCGTGTATGCGCCTCGTGTCTTTTTCACGAAAATATTTTATTCCCCTGCCTCGCTCTCCCTTGTTGCATCTCTTTCTTCCCGTCCGAACTTTCCCTTCACCCACTCATCTTCTACTTCCCCTCAGTACCACGCAGGTCTACGCCAGGAACCTTTGCAGGAGCTATGAACACAGAAAAGCTAGTAAATTGCGCTCTCATTATTCGAAGCTGAACCCGTGAATTTTCAAGGTGTCAATACTTTCAATGAATATTGTATAAATCGCACTTTCTTGCTAATTTACTTCAACTTTCTCACTGTTGGACGTTGCATTGATGAATGAAACAACGAAAACATTCTCAGGACTGTTTCCCACAAATGAGGATAAAGTATGCATTATGTGGATGAAGATAATTTTTTATGGTTTCCTTAACACCATCAGAGTATTATCTCAGATATTTATCCAAAATTGCATTCACAATTTTTAACATCACAATAAAATGGAATCATCCCAAATTTCAAAGTATTCACTTCATTGCGGTAGATTAAAAGGGAATATTCGCATCTGATGGAGTTAACAAACTGTCCCTAGCTACTCTCATTTACCCAACAAAGGAAGTCTACCTCAACACATTATTTATTTCGTTTGATTAATAGCTGATTTCAATTTATAAAATCTTTCATCATAAACGCTCAGGTCGTTATCGAATCATTACTCCATTTACGGTAACATTAGCATTAATTACGAGTGTTATCCAATTGGATTTAGTAAGCAACTGAATTGGAAGCAGTGATTACACGGCTTCAATTTTGTTTACCGGTATTTATTATGCTCAGAAGGGACTTTATCCCATTTCAATGAAAGTCCCGCAATATTGTATACTCCACCACCCTCCTTGCTCCTCCCCCAGTTCCATTTGACTCGGCCACGCGCATTCTTCCCTCCCACCGAATGTGATGGCACACTTTACGGCATCAACCACGGCCGTAGAGAAGAGAGCCATCAACAAAGCCCGTCCATGCATTCTCCGGGCCTCATTCGCATAGAAAAAGGAAAGAATCAGAGGTTACGTAAACAGCAAACGTAGACTCAAATACGTAGAACGGAACAAAAAGTAAAAATTAAATATGAAGAAGGTAAACAGCTCTTTGAAATTCAAGAGGGAGCTCGCCTTGACCGTCCTTACCCACGAAATGGGAATGTTTAACACGTCGCCGTATAATTACAATCCGCGGGCGCGGAAAAGCTCTTGACTTACTCTTTTTCAAAAAGCAAAATGTATCTTTGGGATGAGGTCACACCAGTCCTTGTGACAACGTTCCCTCCAGGGCAGTGGGACAGTGTGATTAGAAAGTTACAGTGTCAGATGGAACACTGAAATGTACAAGTTATTTCCTTCAACAGCGAGAAATGTAGGTTTTTTCCAGAATATGACCACATCACTAAAGCTCGCAATGATTCATTTTATTTATTAGAGGTAATCTACCGGATACGGTAGGTTTTGGTTGAATTAATATTCAGGGTATCTTGCATAGTGAGAGATTAATTCAAGGGCTATTCTGAAAGTGCGCAACCAAATCAGTTGTATCCACGCGACGCCGCGGTTAAGTCCGTGGACCGTACCCTCAGGAATGCGTTTGGTGGTTCAAAAGTGGATGAAAGAATCTAAACGACTGTTTTTGTTAATGTTATGAGAGGTGATCTATCGGTTGATGTAGGTTTAAATGGAATAATATATATTTATACCATATTACACGGCCGAAGTCTCTTGTCTCCTAACAGGATTTCATTATTCAGTTCGGCACACGTCCCTCTTCAGCCCATCCATAAAGCATATTCTCTTCCTTTCCCTCCCCCACTTCACCAACAACTATTCTGCCTCGTCTTCATCTCCCTTCGAATTTTCCTCTCCCCACCCATCATAGAAAGTACTTCCTCGCTCGTCCTCCTGCCCGTCCTTCCTTTCCTTGCACACCCCTCTCCATTCTCCTCCACAACTACATTTCAAATTCCCGCACCCTATTCTCATCCCCTTTCTTAAACGCCCAGGTGTCTGCACCCTGCACTGCTACACCACATATTAGAATCTTCGCCGGTCTTATCTTTAAATTATTACTCACGGTCTCCGTCATTAATTCTATCCCATTTGTGAACCCCCTATGCTACTCTCTTTCATGTGGAAGTCTTTCATAATGTGATAATAAATTTCCATAAAGGCAGCCTTCACTCTAAGGTAGAGATAATACTTGGGTGTTAAGTTTTCCCACTGACACTTTTATAGCGCATATTCTATCCAACGACCCTAGTCCCAAGACAAATACAATATTCATACCTGAGGTGGGATACGAACCTACGACCTGCGGCCATTAGACTGACGAATTTCCTACTTGGTTCATGTCGACGTTGGGTGGAGTTCACCAGGGTCCAACCTCTGAAATTCACGCTCTCAGGCTCAGTTTTAATGCACAGTTTAGCTCAACGATTAGATTTTGTAGCGTCTACCTCCATGACATCTTGATTTAGAGTTTCTATCTCGTGAGGTTCGTTGGATTCTCGATTAGTCTACGTGAGTGTTATCTATGACAAAGCGCATCAAAATCGGTAATAATGGAGAGGAAATACTTAACCAGGCATTGTAAAGCCAATCCTTAGAGTAAGGCCCGGTCTAGCAGTTTTGGCATAAAACTTGAAATCCAAGAAGAGAGCTATTTACAAGTGAATTTAAATTAAAGATTAATCCAAATTGCCAATAAAATAAAAGGAATTTAGGCTCGCTCCTATGTATGGATTTTGGTCATCCAGGGGACCATCGACAGGGAGGATTTAAATTTCGTAAACACATGCGAGGTTCCAAGTCCGAGTCACTCGGACTTTGAATCTCGGACAACACATTTTAACAGTGCATATCTCTTATCTTAGAGGAAGAAAAAGACAACTTTTACTAATGCCACTGAATTTTATTAAAACTCGACCCGGGTTTCGAAGTGGATTCACATCATCAACAGGATCAGGATGATGTGAACCCACGTTGAAACCCGGGTCCAGTTTTAATAAAACCCAGTGGTATTTGTAAAAGTTGTCTTTTTCTTCCTCTAATGATAGAATAGCACCAAGTGAACCTTGAAAAGGTGATTGCTCTGTCTTATGTTGTCACTTTTGCTTGTACGTGGTGATTGAAGGAAAAAATTACACCCATCCCGTCAAACTGAAACTCTCCATTAATTTAACTGCCACACATTACACAAAATCCTAAGGATAACTTTTAACTATATATCAACATATAGCATGCCAACATTAGGGTTAAGGTGGTTCCAACGTAAAATTACTTGAATGTCATTTAATTCATATTCTGTCTACCTGTAGAAAAACGTGTCCTCTCTCTAATACGAACATCAAAATTGAAGCTTTTCCACGCTATTTTATTCTGCAATTGAACATGAAATTACATGGTATTCGATGAGAGAATGGGAGAAAAACGGGAAAAAATAGAATGTACTTTTCCATACACCAAATACAAATGCACTTTTCGTGGAAAACTATTTTTAAGAAGGGAAAAATCTCGATAAAGTTAAAATTAAAATTAAATATAGGTCTATTACCACGTTATTTTGTAATTAGCCAATTACTACGATATTTGGAGTCATAATGCGATAATGCTATAGAAATTTCGCCGCAGTCGGTTCCTACGGCTGGAAAAAAGTGCTCATCTTAAATATATACGAAGAATAATCTGCACGTTTGGAGCCCCAATTTTGGTTTTCAATGGGTAACGTAGTTCATCACCAAAAGCAGTGTTTTTTAAAATCAAATAAGCTAATTGGTGGACCTTAGTATTTTTTATGACTAACGCAGTCGTGGTGGAGCCTTCTTATTCAAGCAGCGACGATCGGTTATGGCATATTTTCCCTAGAACATGTTTTCGCCTTTCAAAAACAGACTGAGAGGATAGAAATGGTTAATAAATGCAAAGGAATATCTTGACTTCTATTGGCATTTCGGTCATCCAGGTTGCCATTGACAGGGTGAGTTAAAATCTCGTAAGCACGTGCGTGTTGTCCGAGGTTCAAAATATTTCATTGCTTTCACTGACGTTTCGGATTAATCTTTAATTTCAATTTACTTTTCATCGCTCTCTTCTTGAATTGAGAGGATGCAGATAAGCACTTTCCAAAATAGAGCCACAAGCTCGAGCGAGTGATCCCCGTCGCCTCTTAGAAAAATTGCTCCAACTATGCGAGGGTTTGCAAGTTAAGAGTACGTCGAAATAAATCAAATTTTAAAAATCGATGGTCACAGCACTTGGACCAGCAATCATGAAGTTGGACACTCAACGGAGAGCAATATCAATAAAATAAAATTCTTGTGCAAGCCCAACAGGCTTGAAGTTTGAATGAAATAAGAGATGACTAAAATATATTTTCTTTGAGCAGAATACAAAGGCGAGTCAAAGCAACGGAACGCACGGGCATATTCGTGCCTCCTTTGGCCTGAACTGCAAGCAAAAGTATGAAATTCACTTAAGGAACTTCTCTTTCTAAACTGTGGGCCAATATAAATTCTCCTAATGGACTTTCCCGTGCTATTGAACCCTTTGAAATGACTTGCAAACTTATTTCTTCCAACAATTCTATGTAAAACCGCATATACCCCTGGATACTTCCTAAAATGCGTCAAAGCGTTTAATGCTAGGGCAAATTAGGGCAAACCACATGGTTAAGGTAACAGAGAAATAGGGTTGAGTTATTGCAGTATTAGATTCGTGATTTAGATTAATAGTAAGATGAGTATCATTTATAGAAGAGTGAAATGACAATTTATACTTAAATTATAGTGCTCACGTATGCGTAAAGTATGCGTTTTAGATGATTTTCATAATTGTTTTTCTCTCTAAAAGAAATTCATGCAATTTTTTTTCTCCAACTATTCTGGTGGTCCGTATGCCCCGTCCCCCGTCCGTATTTGATAGAATATTTGGTTGAAATTCTGACATCTAATCGGTATGATAGAGTTTGAGCTTCATCATATGCTATGGTGGTACATAATTCTAAGAAGGGCATCACTGATGTACCAAAAAATGACAACTAAAGAATAGTTATCCTGTCAATCTTTACACTGTTAACAGTTAGCGAACAGGTTACCTTTATTCCCTAAATTCAGGTGAAAAATGGTAATCCTACAAGGGTCAAACGGGTAAAGTCTAAGAACATTTTGCTAATCAATCATCAACACGCTATTATGCAATAAAAGACCGCGTAAGGGCAAAGAAAGAAGTTTTATGGAAGTACTGATTGCTCTTGAATAGTGTCTTGGTGTTCTTGTTTCTCTCTAAAAAAATGCCTTCAGTTATTTAAAAAAGTGTTGTTTCTATAGATATCGATAAAAGAGTGTTCGCCACATGGAAAATCAGAAGGAAATTAAATGCCCTACTTAAAAATTGGATGAAAAGCCCTGGATTGAAAGTGCGGGGGTTTTATGAAGCAAGCTATACTGCTTATCTTATACCGCACAAGAAACTAAGTTTATGCCACATTTAATTTTGCCCAATGCGGAGAAATATCACCAAGTAATTTTCTTTTAGGAGCAAAATATTTTACCTAACACTGCTCTAAAAATGAGCGCACCGATATATAATGATTCTAGCCAGACATTCATGGCTTAATGTACAGATTAATCGATAATTGACTACAAAAATGTACCGTTTGAAAAATCATTTCCCAAAAATAAAAGTAATGTATAGGGACTGAAATAAAATTTTGCTCAACAAGGAAGATGTTCAGAGCTACGACTATGGCATTAACTCAACGCAATTCTCGAACGCTGGAAAAAGATAGGATTTTTGCCAAGAGAAATACTGGAAAAGCTATTCTTAATATTCAGATAAATTCATGCATACCAGAAGCTATAATACAGAAAGAGAAAGTTCGTTTCCGGGCAAGCGAAAAATAAGAAATAGACTCGCCGCCACAACTCACTTAGTCATTCAATCCCGGCAACTATCCAGGAAAACGAATATGTCCACAGATTATATCTCTATGGAGTCAAAATGGAAAAAATGAAGGTCTCAATTATATGGGACTTCTTCCAACACTATTTCATGAAATCCGTTTATAAAGACTCATCCCCGATCACATGTTTATCTGGGCCTGAGAACTACTACTGAACGCCAGTATTTTAACTCAGCAGTTAAAAATGTTATGCATAAGAAGTTATAGTTAAGAACTATTTTGAATTAAGACTTTTTGATTCAGGCACTATTAAACTTCCCTTTAAACAATGAACTTCAATTTAACTTTGATGCAATACGTTGAATGCTCAAATGCAACCTTTTTACGTTTCAGACATTCACATCAGTCCATTAAATGGATAAATTCGTTAGCAGATCATCAGAGATTATGTGGTACAGTATCTACCTGACATTCTTTGTCAACAACGGTTTTAACAAACACGCACTTGCATGGTTTTATGATGCCCAAATTAAATAACTTAATAATGCAGCGTAAGTAAATTTATAAAAGGCTCAACATGATATGAGCTAGCGTAGGTAAACACTCCGGTCTAACGTCGTGGGTAGACAAGAGATGGTTAACACCCAATTATTCTCCCTTTTCTACCATTAGTAGCGATAGAAATATAATGCATTCTTAAAGATGGGAAACGTTGAACCCAATTTCGCTACCACATGCTAAGGAATAAATGGGATATCAAATTGCGTGATGTCATAGCTACATCTAAGAAATACCATGCAAGCTACCTCCAGGATGTGTGACAGTGGGTGATTCCACACCAAGCATACCAGCCACGCCACGTCCACTCCACACCAGTCATACCAACATAGATATAGTGGACGTAGAAGCAAACTGTATCATGAGGATGGAGGTAATTAAATGTTATCCCACAAAAACGCAATAGTTACGACTGATGGTTAAAATAGGTACGTTTTGAGAAGTTCCGAATACAGATATAGCTTCTTCTATTCTGCCAGAACATTTTTCTCAGCCTGATTATAACAACTTTAACTTTGTTGAGATGGTTCTTAACCAATTTTTAAATTAATTTAGGCGTAGGTATTTCATTGACAGTTGGTTAATGTTTTAAAAAAAAATATCTCAACTTCCTTTTGCCAACGTTTCTTGTTATTACAAGAAAATATTCTCACCTGAAGCCCTGATGATGCTTATATATTAAAGAGCGAAACGTTCGTAAAAGGAAGTTTAGATTTGTTTAAAACATTTACCAACTCTCAATAAAATACGCATACATTAATAATTTTAACGACTCCCAGAAGACTATCATAAGCCGTTAATTTTTTTTCTCCACCGAAGGTGGAGGATACAAATTCCAACACATACTTGGGGATACAAATCAAAATTCTTAAGTGGGCGTGAATGGGCTGTAGACAAATCGTGAGCAATGTCCAAATATTCACCGAAAGTGGGTGGGTTAGACAGAAAGGGTGACAGTAGCGCGCACACGGGAAATGTACACGTGGGAAAATCGGAAGGGAGGCCAACATAGGAATTGTCCGAGGTCGGCACTTGGATCGATTATGGTAAATTTCGAAAGGCTATTTGTCCCCGTAACTCAAAATATTCTGTCATATGGGCTCACATTAGGAACGGGGATCAGGTTAGCGTGGTGGTTCAAGTACGTACTTCCCATTCCGAGGGCCCGGGATCATATCCTGCCTGTGGTGGAGATTTTTCTGTGGAATCCCAATCCTTACTAGAGTGCTTAGTGGACGGCATTTTAAGTGCAATACTCCATCTGTCGGATGACACGTTCAACTTTAAGTCCCCCTGGCATCTTACGTAGTAGACGAATGCTAACGTCTGGTTTCCGTCCACGCTATCACTAATCCCCAAACAACCTTTGCTTTACCAACCTTAATGGCCTCTAGTCATTGCATCAATGCTAAATATAACTGTATATTTATGAACAAATTGGCTAAAGATTCAGTTGGGACTTTGTCACACCTTAGAAATGATATCAGTTTCTGAGGTTTTATGTGAATAAGCAGTGAACACCACTAAAATCAGTCAATCATATTATTTTTACTTACAGTCTCACTACATTTTAGAATTTTAAATTTAATGATAAAATAAGCTAACATTACTGGTGGTTGATAAACTCCGAGGCTTATGAGTATATCCATACATTTCATGCTTCCATCTCGGTGCCCTTAGATGAATTTTAACTGAAATAAAGAGCTATGTCAATTCCGCATTAATAAACCTTTATAACAACCTAGGTTTCGTCGCTGAGCGGCATCATCAGGTCAAGTGTTGCTTTACCTGATTATATCGCTCAGATACGAAACCTAGGCCGTTATTAAAGTTTGTTAATGTGGAATTTGCAATTTATTTTATTTCAATCATGATGCTATTCCATAACGTTACGCCGGAAACCATTAGCTGCATTATTAATTCCCTCATATGCATTATGCTGTTTCTGAGAAGTCAAATAATTCTACAAAGTGTGTCTCTCAAATCACGTTGACGACTGAATTAGTCAAATACTCTATGCTCATTATATCTGTTTCAATATTCTGTGAAATAATTTATTATGTATGGTATGTTAATTTTCTCTGGTTATGTCACATCTCGAATATGCCGCGAGCATTTGGGACCATGCAAAGAAAGATCTAATTTGCGAAGTAAGCAAATAAAATACGAAGGTAAGCCAAAGGCTTCGTTAGAAACTGCTACGAGCAAAGAGAAAATGTCACACAGCTAATGGAAGGAATAGGTTGGAAGCCGTTGGACACTACGCGCTGGGTTTAGATTACTTGAAAATTTCAAATTAGGTGAGTTTCAGAACGACACGGAGGATGTTATTGTGAGGCCTCAGTATATATATCTAGAATAGATCACTCACTCAGTGATTCAACCCGAAGGTTGGTTTGGATAGTTGAGGGTAGAGCTCACACCGGACTAAGCCACAGGCGTGTGAATTTCACACATTCAGGGTAGGGGGGCCAGTTCCTTTCCCTGGGCCACCTCGCACTCCGAGGATTTTTCTTTTGTTCGAGGGCGTCCAAAGGTTTCACCCAGATTTGACCCTTCAATAAGTAGCCAAGCGCTCTACCCACTATGACACCACGCTCCGCCACCACCAACCTCCCAACTAGTGAAAATAACGACTACAATTTTTGACACAAAAGTTGACAACGGGAAACATTAACGATAAAACTTTGTGCAATTGTTGAAAATGGGTCATGATATTTATTTACAGGTAAAAATTGAGTTGTTTGAACAGAAACTTTTGTTGATTCTCCAACATAGGCAGCAATATTAGTTGAAAAAAAATGCATAGAGGTTTATGATCTATACCCCACACACAAAATTTAAATGTCACACTATAAAGGTCAAAAACACATCAGGCCAACTGTTGGCCATTAGCTAAGACCATATTACCATACTATGGCAGAAAATTTATTCCTTTAAGATTAATTTTAGATATTCTTCTTTTAAAATTTCAGCGACCGTTTCAAAATACATCATCTTTTCTGAGTTAAAACTCCGTTATCATCACTCTACCATGGCTCCTAGAATGCTTTTCAATCCCTTTGTTTTTCTAGCGCAAAATAACTCTTTCAAAGCGAATTAAACACGATTCAAGGCGGGCCTTTGTAATGAAAACGTTCCTAATTAGAAACTAAATAAAATTGGAAAATTTCTCAATGGTTGTGCTATGCTTCTACCGGTCTCATCACAGAGGTCACATCTTCATGAAAAAATTCCGTAGGATAACGAGTCACATTTACTTGTGCTCTAGGTGGCGGTACCGAGGGTGAATGTATGTGAGTTGAGGGGTTTTTGCTACCTTCATAAAATCTTGATGAAATTCTTTAACTTGGTTTAGGTTCCAATCATTAGATTCCACAAAATTGAGCTAAAGATTGACGACATGAAAAGCGTTCGGAATGTCACTTGAATAGGTCCGTCTTTTACAATCTACAACAGCCGGCTAATATGGGAAGCATGAGAGGGAATTTCCGGAGAGGAAGGTTTTTGCTATAGGCTCCACTCAACAGCACCCAAATCATCCCCTCCAAAGCATTCCTGCACTCACAATCCGTCCACGGGCGTTAAAGCACTAAACCGCATTCTCGCTTTAGCAACACACGGCAAACCATACGGACATTGTGTTTGTAATGAGCAAGGAATGGAGAGCGGAGTAAGGGATGTCGGACCACGCGTTGAGAAGCAATTATAGTCCTTGAATTCGGACATAAATTTGCCACCTATTCAGGCGACGAAGCCGCCGTAAGAAATCCTCTTTTCACAGTCGAGTGGGTGGCAAGTGACAGCCCGGAATGGTGGTGGAGGAAGGAAAAGAGGTCCACCGAGAAAAGCCGGGTCTCCCGACACTTCTAAGCATGCAGCCTGGAGTGTGAACCGTTTGGTCATCAAAGATTTCCCGCGTATTCTAGGCTTTCCAGGGGTATATTCTCAGCCCTCGATAATTTTTCAGGAACAAACAAACGCTCATTTGAATAAACCTTGGTCACTGTGCCATTATTATCAATGTCAAGAGTGAGGGAGTTAGAATGGGGGCGAAAGTTTTTCTAATAGTCTACCGTAAATTTAAAAAAATGTGTATAATTTTTTGCTCTTACGCCGAATGCCGGATTTATACGTAAATATGTGAATAAAAGAATAGAAGTACAACATCCTGATCAATAGTTCTCAGCCAACTGAAATTTAGTACAACTGTGCTAAGTGCACGTTTTACAATTTATCTACTCTGCTTGCAATTCTTTTCTCCCATTATGATGTAAAATGCCATTAAAGACTTCACCATCATCCGATGTTACACTCTTCGATATTTTGCGGTGTTTACAGATAATTGTTCACCTCAGCATTTCTGAATCGGTCGCGAAATTGCCGTCATCTTGTTCGCATAACGCCCACTGAAAATTATTGCCGATGGCTTAGCTTAATGGTGTAGCTAGCTAAGTAGCACCAATAATCTACAACAGGGAACATTTGACGAGGGCGGAAAAGGCATTTTTACCGATCAAATGAAATGATTTTTCTCTTGGTAAATTCCCCCTCATTGGTTCTAGAAGAGAATAGAATAGAAATGAGATTTATTATTCCGGGACAAAATATCCCTTAGGAACATAATTGGTGTACATAATTTAGAGTCAGACCCTCAATTACAAGGAATATATCATATCATTGAATACATAGGTGATAAAAAATTAATAATACACATTTGGCATTATTGCCATAGAATGTAAATAGTAAATACAAGAAACAGAAAAAGCAAAGAAAAAATACACCTCATAGGTGTTGCAGAAAACAATATTCAATTGAATTGGGACAGCGTTTTGTTACAATATTAAAATTTTATTGGAATGCAATAAGCCGAGACATCAAGAAAAAAACACTATAAATAATATATTGTAGGTGTTACACGAAGTAGCACATCCATTAACGCATATTAAACAACATTTTATAATATTCATTTTTAAACCTGATAGCATTCTTACATTTTTTAATATCTTCGGGTAAGTGGTTCCATATATCACAAGAGGTGACATAGAAAGAATTTGCATAGACAGATGAACGGTATAGGGGTACATAGAGCCCTTCCATGTGGCGCGTTGGGCGTTTATTTGTCGCAGCATTGTACAATGCATTCTGATACAAGTATATGGGGAATTTTGTAGTTATTATTTTGAATATAAAAGTTGTGTTATTGAGTACGCGCCTGTTTTGTATTTTTAACCACCCGAGTTTTCAAAATATGGTGTCACGTGTTCATAATATTTGATGTCAAAGACATACCTCACACAGGAGTTCTGAATCCTCTGAAGTTTTAAATTCAGTTCTTTTGTTAGGTCGGAGTATACCACACAGCAGTAATTGATATGCGGGAAAACAAGACTGTCTACTAATTTCTGGCGAAGGGAAGTCGGAATAAGGTATTTAAATTGTTTTAACTGATATACAGTCTTGAATACCTTATGTGAAATGGATTTTATGTGTTCGTTCCATGATAGGGTTTTATTTATAGTAATTCCTAGATTCCTTACACTCTCAGAAAATTCAATTTGGACACCTTTTACAGTTATTTTTGGCAAATTATCAAATATAATTCTATTAACATAAATATTACTGCCAATAATAATACTTTTCGTCTTGTTAGGATTGAGCCGCAGACAATTTTCCATTGACCATTTACATATGTTTTCAATGTCATCATTAACCTTGGAAATTGTATCAATAACTTCTGTGGGGTTACAGTCGATGTAGATCTGAAGATCATCTGGATACATGTGGTATTTGCAGTTAGAGATGACTTTAGAAAGGTCATTAATATATATTGAAAACAGGAGCGGCCCAAGAATCGACCCCTGTGGTACTCCTTTGTTAACTTCAGAGTAATTTGATAGTTCACCTTTAGGTCCTTTAACTGCCTGTTTTCTATCTGAAAGGTATGACTTGAACCTGAGCATGGCTGAAGTAGATAGTCCGAGGTCATTCAAACGCTTTAGTAGGATCTTATGATTTACCGAATCGAAGGCTTTGCTAAAGTCTAATAGAACCAACAAAGTTAACTTATTTTGCTCAATTGAATATCAAATATCGTCTGTGACTTTTAAAAGGGCAGACTGGGTACTATATCCTTTTCTGAATCCTGACTGATATTGATCTAAGAGATTGTTTTTTGAGAGGTGTTCCAAGGTGGCATCGTGTACAAATCGTTCAAGTGGTTTTGACAGCGTACTAAGAAGGGAAATAGGTCGGAAATCAGACATTTCTTTAGGATGGGCTACTTTTTAAATAGGCTGTATGGGTGCAGTCTTCCAAAGAGTCGAAAAAGTGGAATTATTTAATGAACAGTTGAAGATATCTAGTATTACAGGCATAGCAACTGGGACAAAATTTGAAGAATTTTGTTATTAATCCCATCAGCACCAGTGAAATTCGTTTTCTTTCTTTTAAAATTTCGAAGCAGTGCTTCTGGCGTATAATGCGGTAAGTAAAATCTATCGCAGTTGAAATCATTTAATGATGTGTATTCTAGTTTATTATAATAGGAACTAGTATCTTCTAGCGTTATGGCAAAAGGCGCATGTTCTACATCCTGGTCTTCTACGTCGGGAGAAATGTTCAGGAAAAATGTATTGAGCTCGTCAAGGTGCAAATTCACACTGCAAATATTTTTCCGGATTTTCCCAAGACCCAGGCGTCTTAGTTCTTGCCAGGTTGACCGAGCATCCCATTTATCTTTAAAACATTCATAATAATATTTTTGTTTTGCATTTCGTAACAGCTGTTTACCCTATTTCTAAGTGATTTGTACTGTGCGTGACGGTCAGGAAGACGAGTTCTATGGAATTTTCGCCGTAAGCTATCTCTTTGCGTCATCAAGAGTCTAATATTTTCAGTTATCCAGGGAGCCGGGGGTCTTTTATATTTCCGCTTACGCAGTGGGGCATGAAGATCGAGTATTTTTTTAACGTTATCATTAAAAATTTCAACTTTGGTATCAACATGATTGGAATTAAAAAATTCAGCCCAGTTCAACGTTAAGAAATCTTTGAATTTACAGAGGTCAATATGCATGATATCACGTGCCTATAAAAAGAGCAACCATTCCACATTCTTTCGTCACCCACCCATTTCTAACCCAATCCATTCTGACCAGTTTTGAGGATACCGGGACTAGCCACGGCATTTACCTTTACGGAGTCACCCGCAAGTGCGATATTCCTCAGAGGAAAAATCATTCACCTTGACCGGGATTCGAACCGGGATCCCTCGATTTCGCGCCGAGTGCTTTAACCAGTTAAGCTACCACCTTATTGACATCATATGTCTAGGAGTCCTGAACACCTTGTTCCTATTAAGCTACCAAATATCCACGGGGGAGAAGGACGCCCAGGTTGCTTAACTGGTTAAAGCATTCGGCGCGAAATCGAGGGATCCGGATTCGAATCCCGGTCAAGGCGAATTATTTTTGCTCAGTGGAATATTGCTCTTACGTGCACTAGCGAGTGACTTCGTAAAGGTAACTACCGTGGCTAATCCTGGTATCCTCAAAATTAGATTCAATTAACTGTTTTCCTCCTCGAACTCCGTTGCCAAATATTACGTGCCGTATGTATAGTAAGCAAATCTCACTTGTCATGAATTGATGTATTCCCTATTGGTACGGTCGATAATGATAAAACATAAATAAAACGGGGCGTAATATCTCCACGGCTGTTCAATTTTGTTATGGATAAGTGCGTGAGGTATGCATGTAGTGATAATAACGGTTCAATGGTTGAATATGTAAGTGTGCGAGTTTTATGACAGGTGTATGATTCTCGATTGCTGTCAGAGAGCCCACAGAGATTACAGAGGATCCTGAATAACTTATGTAAAGCAACAGAGAGAATGGAGTTGAGGGTAAATGTATGCAAGACCAAAGTAGTGGTTTCTGACAAATAAAATGGGTAGAATATTGCATATTAATAAGATTAATGGTGACATAATTGAACAAGTTGATTATTTTGTGTGTTATGGTCGAATTTTTTCTGGATATGGAAGTATGGATGATGAGATATAGAGGCATACAATCGATGGAAAGAAAGCTGAAGGTAGAATGTGGAGCATATCTATGAGTGAGTGTTCGTCTTAGGAAGCGAAAATCGCAGTGAAGAAAAGTGCACTCATACATACTTCGTTGAATTGCAGTGAAACTTAGGTATGCAAGGAGAAACACACAGGTGCAGTGGATATGAGTTATCTGAGAGATGTTTGCCGTAAAATTAGAGGGGGTAGAGTCAGTGAGTAGTGAAGTAATGAAGAATTAATTTTCTGATAATAGATTTATTAGAAAAGAACGTGCTTAGTTGGTTTGGCCATGTGGAAATAACGTATGGGAGTGAAATAACTAAACAGGTAACTACCTATATGATAGTGCGTGAGAGGAAAGGTCAGATCGAAAACGTTGTACGTAAATGTGATAGAGAAGGCTCTTAATAAGATGAATATAGGGTAAATGAAAAGGGAAACTTTGTCTTATTCCACCAATTTATTTTACGGTACGACTAGTATCGACATCTTCAGGTACGCCTTCATACGCCGCTGCGTCGAAAATAGTCGTACCGTAAAATAAATTGGTGGAATAAGACAATGTTTTCCTTTTCATTTATAAAATGAACTTCCACAAAGTTTTGCCTGAGACGATTGAGGTAATGAATATAGGGATTCTAAATAATAGGAAAAGTGTATGAATAGTGCATGAATATGACAGAAGCAAAGGAGGTTTGCAAGGATAGGGAAGAATGGAGAAAATAGTTGAAATAGAAGCCAGTTTTCTAGGTCTAATCTCTTTTGACAATGCCTTCCCCGAAAGGGAACGGCTTGACAGGTGAGTATGTATGTATTATCTGCAGAACAAACGTGTATTCCTCAATCGAATATTTATTTCCTCACCAAAATTCAAGCGACTAATTTCTTTACTTGTTAGTCCCATCACCAAGGCCCGAGGAAATGTGCTCAGTAATGAAACACCTCTCGCGAGGAAACGAAAATAAAATAAATAAGGGTGAAGCGACGAGAGAGCAATAACATTGCTTTGTTACAACAACAACTATTTGTCAAAACAAAGAGTATGTTCTTCATGTTGCATCCATGTTGGCTTTCAACATGGATGCTTCATGAGTTGGAAAGAATTATCAGCCTTTTCCAAAGCTATTTCGCACTCGTCCGGCCACACCTTAAATATGCAGCGAGCATATAGGACCCGGTGCAGAAAGACTTAATCCGGGAACTTAATAAAATACAAAGGAAAGCTGCGCGATTCGTCAAAAACAGCTACGGGCGTACAGACAGCGTTACACAGATGTTAAACGAATTAGGCTGGGAGCCGCTAGAAACTCGGAGGCTGCGCGCTAGGCTTAGATTGCTTGAGCAATTGAGAATAGATATCTTTAAGAGCGACACGGAGAACATCATATTAGAACCCCACTATATTTCCAGGTCCGACAGAAACGATAAATTAAGAGAGATATTTTGCCGAACGGATAGGTATGGGAATTCGTTTTTCCCCCGAACAATAAGGGACTTTCATAAATGCGTGGCGTAATTTCACTATAGCGTTTCTTTTTTATATTTAAACGGCTGGTGTCCTAACACCCCATGCCACACGCCTATTGAGGCGGCTTGCGAGGTAGTATGTAGATGTAGATGTAGAATTGCGCACTGGGATATTCCTAATTTATTTTTTCAAATTGATTCTAAAAGAACGCTGACGTGTTAAACGGGTTATTTTATAGACAAATCAATTTCTTTATGTTCTTCTTTACCCACGTTTGGTTACATGTACCTCATTGGTGTTCACTCTGAGAATGTTAGCGGAAATATTAGTTCGCGCGGAGTGATATTTTCACGCATAGGAGCGAACGTGCACATTTCATTATTTAATCGTAATATTTACTCTACGGGAAAGTTATAGATGCATTGAATATAATCTTAGAAATGCGTTAGGAACCAAGAATACCGCAACTAAGGAGACCCGACGGTGTTACACATATTTAATTGCTGGTACTTCACATTTTATTCTTTATCTTCCACAAGAGACGCATTACATTTTTTCTTGCTCTAGTTTTATTGATGACTTGCAGAAACTGAAATTGTAGTACATATATAGAGGGAAGTAATTTCGTAAAATTATCAAAAGGACCGCTACTGAGGAAGACGGTAGAAGATGTAGGATGAGCCGATAATAAGCCCAAAAAAAGAAGGTATTCTCTCAAAATAGGTGTCTAGTAACAGCTGGCTACGCAAATTATGGATATTTCTTATGAAAATGATTTTGCAACAAACATATGGTTAGAATAGCTATTACTGGAGTAACTAAAATGGAAGTATTGCGAAATAAAAACTAACTTAATAACTAATATCTCACACAATTCATATTGCAACCATGGCCACGAGAGAGCGTCTCATCGATACTGCCTTTATTTTTAATCGTTAACATTGAAGTTAACTAGCGTAAACCACATTAGGGATAATAGTAAAAAGTTAAAAGTGATACAAATTATTTTTCATCCCACATTAGAAGTATTTCATAAGAATACTGCGTCTGGACTGTTTGAAATTAAAGGTAAATGAGAGGTAAAAAACGATGGTCATTAATAAACGATTAATTATGGAGAGGAACACATCACGGCTTTGTGCAATGAAATCGCCGGAGGATGCAGGGATGAGTGCGCAGTGGGATACAGTCCTGACTTCATCATATAATTAGTGGCTGAGAATCCTTACAAAACATTCAAGGGATTATTGGAAGGCGGACAGAATCCAGAATTTTTCATACAAAATATTTTATTGAAAATTCTCTTGAAACATCACGGTGAATGGTTTTATGCAGATAACTCAGCTGTTTCAACTGAAATGAATTACTGAAATAAGATTAATTTCTGGGACGGATGACGAGAAAAGAGATGCAAAGAATATTCTTTAATTGCGCATGTTTTTATCTTCTCAGTACAAACACTGGTTATGGGCATGTTAATATCAGTGATGAAATTGTAAGGGAAACTGATGAAACCAAATTGCCTCATGCTAAAGATTGGTAATACAGTCACGGGTAGCGGCCGATTTCAGAATAATATAGGTCCAGCAATGGGTGCACAAGAAAAAACATGAACTGCAAGATTTGTTTGGGAGATGAGACAAAAAATTAATTTAGAGTATTTAAAGACGGTAGAATAATTTAAGGAAGAGGCTTGGAGATGTATATAGGCAATTGTTCCTGGATATTAATGACATAATTACTATTGCCGAACGTTGAAGCCGTAATATAAGGCAGCTTTAACGTACTCGAGATAGATTCCAATTGAGGATAAACCCCCTGGCACAAACGTCCATCGTGGTTCTCAGGTTAGTATGTAGATAGATACGCGAGTGATGGCGGGGGAACTTTGGATAAGAAACGAAGTGGATTAAAGGATAGAAGTTCTTGGCGCCGATAGAATAAAGGAAATAAGGAGACCTGTATACGTAAAACTTGCAATGTTGAACAGTTGCAAAATGCAACGGTTGAACAAAAAAGGCACAAAAGCATGCCACTTTATATGTTTAAAAAGTAGCTCAAATAGGCAGGAGGAGGCATAAAAGTGTACAAAGGTACGTTATATTATTTAAGGATCGTTTGGAACCCGCTTGCATTCGGTGAATCCCGGCGTTACCCATAAGAATCTCATCTATGCCAAGAAGATGAAAACAGCTTTTCAGAATTTTCAGTCGTCAAAAATATCCGTGGTGAAGCAATGAATGGAAACCAATGAACTGCTAACCACAGGTATATTGACCATGTAAAAAATGTAATTAAACAATCAACACAATTTTAAATGGCCGAAAATCAAAATTTCCTCTATACCCCGCAAGCCACCATTAAACAAGCCGTTAATGTTGACATTGTGAGTGTTCTTGAAAGGAATGGCCAAGTGAACTTAGGTGCAACTAACGACACCGTGATAACTGCACAAGGGCTTTCAATGCAAGTTTAATTGAAGTCGTTAATTGCGCAAGGAAAGTGGGATACATTAATAGGATAGGTAATAGATGGTAACAAGGAGGTAATCTACTAGTGCTGAAGTATATTTCTTTCATTTTACCTGTCTCATAAAATAATGTACGATTTATAATAAATTTGTCATTTTTTTCGTTATATTTTGGATAGAGGTGCGTCGTTTTGATTTCTTTACGCCAAGAAGGATGAAACATGATTTGGGGAATAGGTTTTGCTAATTCATCGCATATGATCTAAGTGCGGTAGGTTAATTTTCTCGAGTGAGGCTAAATTTAAAAAAAAGCTGGGCACGAATCAAATTCATTATTTTTTCACTGGTAATATATATCGCAAATCAGCATTTTTAAAGTCATGTCCATTTTATAACGTGACAACTTTCTTATGAAATATGTACTTCTACGTTCCCAAAATAGCCCACGCTCAGCTTAAGTAGGACGTGTACCAAAATCTCAAACGGCTCATCGCCTCGAATCGGCGTGTTTCTCCATTATATGCTAGATGACAATTTCATGCTTAATTAAATCAGCAGGGCTACAAATGAACTTCCAGTAAGATTTTCGTGTAAGAAATATGCTTCGCACTGAAACTCGAACTCAATTTTAAAATATCTCTTTCCACTAACGTTATGGAGAAAAAGGACTTATAAGAGTTGCTGAAGTCACAGAATAATGGAGTCATGCCAACGCTCACTTCCCTGGTATTGGCAAACTGGTCGTGCTCCCGCATTTCAAATATCCAACTGGGGCTCTAGCCACAAATGTTGCTCTGCTAACAAGCAAAAGAGAAAAATGAAAAACGCTTCACTCACCCATCTTTTGAAGCCTGATGTGTAATTTTAGTCCTCCGGATCATTTCTGAGAATGAAAAGCTCCATTCCTAGTCTAACTCACCCAAAATATTTTAGTGGGAAATCAAACACGACAGAAGCGCAAATTGAATGAATTAGCTTGATGTATTTGACATTTTTCTAATGCTTGCGAGGAAAAAAAGTACATTGAAAGTATTTTCATGACCCGCTAAGTTTAATGTAGTCCTTGCAAATAAAAAAGTGCATTGAAAGCATTTTCATTGTCCTCTCATTTTAATTCAATGTCTAGAACAGCGATTGATAACCTGTAGCCCCCGTGCTACTAGGTAGCACGTGAAAAGCTTGTTCTTGGTGCGCCAATGGAACGGCTTAAATTAAACTTTCCAATATTTTATTCCTTTCTTATTCATCCCATCCCTTTTTAACTCAATCTCCAACAAACAACATCTTTACCTCCCAACTTACAACTAGATTCATCGCCATTCGATGAATAGCCATTCGTATGTTGTATACTTAGTTGTTTTTGTTACCTTCCCTTTTTGTTATGTATAATTTACTTGTATTAATTTCTTTATTTTAATATGCCCAATGTAAAAGAGTTAGTGGCTGTTTTTGTGTGTAATTTTAAATAAATGAATAATATATTATTTATGGCCATAAAAATGTTTCCCTGCTGTAGGCATGTAGCTTGCCTATGCTAACTGAAACGTTACTCACTACTGCAGTGACCATTGAGGTAGACGGAGAGGGACTGAAGTCATCAAACTGTAACCTGCCAACCGAAATCTCCCTCATAATGTTTCCCCATGTTCTTTTCTCGCTCGCCTTTGGATAGCACGGACGAGTGTACGCACTAGCAAATACAAAGAAAGAATTCATAATAAGCTAGATTCTTATAAAGCTAGAGGACCTTCTGTTGAAAATTTAAGATAAGTAAAACTTGAAGCATACTATATTAGTCACTTGCAGTAATGGATTCTACTCAATTTTAATTTGCTCTTTCACTGGGAATATGGATTATCATTAATATAAATAAATAGCTGTATACACAAATGCATGCTGATTACTAGTGAGTTATCGATGGTAAATATCGTAAAATGGCAAAACTAGTGCGTCAGCCCGTAAGATCTGAGTTAAACCGGGGGGTATAAATATGGCGTATGCTCACGTTACAGCTTCAAGCAATGGCATCCACCTCAAAGGCAGTGACAAGAGCACGCAACGAAACGAGTAAATATAATTTCTTTGGCAGGAATCGCGGGTGCGCCGAACTAACACGCGGCACAAATTTAGTTCTTGAAGCAAAGTTATACGTATCATTGTTGCCAAACCTGTTTGTTTTCTATTGATACTCATCCTACTAAGAGTAATTTCTATGATATTTTGTCATAATATTCCATTTTCCTTACTGTTTCCTTTTCCATAAGAAAGGTCAATACATAAGTAGGGGTGGCACGCACCCGGAATGAGATTAAAATGTGGCACGTGCGCACATATCGGTTGGCGACCGCTGGTTTACACTAGGAATTCCCAACGGGGGCAAAATTGCTCCATTTTGGGTGAAAATTAGATAATGAGGGGCGAAAAAATCATGGGACTGCAATCAGGGTTCCCTCAAAACTGGGCGCCTCGACGGCGATCAAGAGGTGGCACTGACATCAAAACGAACATTGGACATCTAGCTAAGAAGCGTAAGGCACAAGGATCCAACTGAATAAAAGAGTAAGTATGAATTATTTTCTTGTTCAACATTTCATAAGGGCGATTTAGAAAAAATGTTGTCTAAATATCCTTTGAGGGAACCAATGGTTAAAAAAAGTTGAGAAACCCTGGTGTAGACTGGATGCGCCCGTAAGTTAAAATTCTTAAGTAACGTTTTAGTGAAGGCGAAGTGTTCTTGAGACTTAAAAAGTCTTTCGGGGGTTCTTCCGCGTACATCCATCTTCGGAGATCAGCATCTAGGCGGAAAAACACATATAAGCAATAAATTCACCCTTTGGTCATAATTCTTTTCCGAAAAATATATAAATTGCAAGAGGACGAATATTGCATACTTGTACCGCAAATGAAATACAGGCATGTGTTAGCTTCGCCTCGGAACCCCGCCGAATGGCGGAATATATTTTAGCGCATGCGTCAAGGGCGAACGATACTAAAATGGATTTATTTTTGCCACCCCCCGGCTCTTTCACGACCCATTTCCAGGCAAATATGGAAACATAGCGATCATTTGCCAGAATACTAACTGGCAAACGGATGTATCACCCATTATTACGGAAGAGCGGGATAATTAATAAATTATTTCATGAGTAAACCATTTCACTCATTACATCAACATGAACTACCAGGAAAAAAATATTGCTAACATTAGGCGCTCCCTTCAATAAGCCATCAACACCAAACCATCACGTTAAAAACTTTTCATAGCAGCGGTAAACTGATGTCTTGTGCAGCGTACTCCTAATATGAAGAAAAACCTTACTAAAGGTATTATATGTAATGAGTAATTCATCGATGCCCAAACATTACATCCTTAGCGCACACAAATAGTAATGTAAATTAATTATTTTACCAGAGCTACAAACCAGTTTTCCAAGCAAGCGAGAATATTCCATTGTCTAAAGTGAATGATTACAAAGGCATGAATATTGAGAATAAACTTGTTGGAAAATTGCTCAATGCAAATTTTCAAAATCGCATTAAGGGGGAAAAGTGTCATATTATTCTTTCATCCATTAGTGTTCAAACGAACGCTACGAGAAGATTCGCAAAAGGTCGAAGATAAAATGAATCAGCGTACTTTATCTTTTTATGCGCAAATCCATTTATCCCGATTCAATTTCTGCCCCGAGTTTGTTGCCTCATCAATCCACTTCTTCTCTCCCTACCTCTCTCTCTTTCTCTCTCTCCACACTTTAAATGTTTCATTTTCCCTCTCAGGACCGCACGTCAATTTTTTCAGCCCTCAACCGCAAAACCAGTTCCCCATCTCTGATACGCAGGCAGCGTTGAAAGTCATCTCCAAAGTCGACACTTTCCGGAGTGCTTTCTTCCTGCTGTGAGTGAGGCTTGATTGGTACTATGTGACGGCGTACCTTGATGCGACACGTTGGAGGGGAGCCTCGTGTGACTGGCAGTTGATTCGCAATCGACTCCACTCCACTCATCGAAAAGGGAGCCATCAAAATAAACATTCACGTAACGGTCAAAAATCGTGTTTGATGATCACGCATAATACATATATATGCACATTTTACATGCATGCATAACACATACATTAGATATATATTAAATACAGCATTCATGTGGTATATTTTTTGTAGATGGGGCAAAAAGGATTTAATATCTTACCGGAATTATAAAAAGGGAATGAAATTTTCACAAACTTTTGTTTTTGCTAAAATAAAATGGTTGATTTACTCAGAGAAACGTTGAATATCCTTCGTAAAACTTATGTAAAAAATTAACAAATGTATAAGGTGACTTTATTTGCTCATTATTTGTACATTGTTGTTATTTTTTTAATTTTCTTAATGCTGGCAGCGCATTGCTGACAATTACCCTGGTAAAAATCGAACGCTTGCGCTAGAGTAGAGGCAGCGTCAACGGAGAGTTCTATTTATTTATTTATTTATCAAAAACTCCCAAAACAGCAACTAAGGCCTTTACATTGGGTTCAATAAACAGAATAAATTAAAAAACAACAATAGTAGTAGAAACAAAACAGAATTCAAAATATAAACAAGACAAGAATGAGGCGAAGATGACATGAATGTTACGCATTACGTTTCAGTTGGGGGAGCTATACTCTTGGAGGAGCTTCCTTTACTCCCAGATTACTCTCCGAGATTTTTGACTCCAAACACGTTTCCCGAACTCTTCCGCAAGAGCGAACGGAGAGTGCCTCATGGTTTCTTTGACGCTTCGTTTTTTCGTCTCCCCGTCAACACTTCTAAAACACTTTCGGGGAAGGAAACGAAGAGTTTTCTGATGGTTTTGTTTACTCTTCGATTTCACTGCTACTACTACGAAAAAGTTGTAATTTTTGCTCTAAGATTAGGCTTGTGTAAATAAAAGCTGGTTGTTCAAACGTTCCAATAATATGCAATATTTTGAGTTAATATCATGATGTACCTTCGTTGACGGACAACTGAAACTTAAATAACATACCTACGGTAATGATAGCTCCATAATATTAGATAGGAATTGAATATGAACATACGGTGTTACTAATTAATTGGTAGCCAGTCAGTTCGTGCATTTCCCCTCGGAAATGCGTTATTATGTCTACATCGTATTTAAAAACTTGAACATGATGTACCTACTGCGTTAACTTCATATATTCAAATGAAGATTCATTAAGGTTGATGGCATGTTTGACATGGACGTTTGCTTACTTGCAATTACACATAGAAAATAAAAAATTACCTACCAGACCTATGTATTCAGCGCCTAACTTGTTAATCATCTAACATAATCAAGGCAGTCGCATACCAGGCATAGTCGCGGTAATCAATTTCAATGGCATACCTATGCATAATTATAGAGTGGTGATGACATGATGACATATATTGTTCATCTTCCACTCATTTATACTCTTCACATCTCTCCAGGGGCCTGATTCTGATGCTTTCCCGATGTTCAACTTTTCCACCAAAACGTCATTAGTTTCCACCAAAACGTCATGACTATCCGACACTACTTCACATGTTCCACCTTCCACCAGAGAATCGTTCACTACATCGTTCATCGTTCAATGACTGGTGGAAAGTCAAGCTTCCCTTCCACCCGCCAACCACTTGGTGGAGCAGCGCTAGTGTCGTGGTGGAAACTTTCCGACGGAAGTAAGCGTGCGGAAGGTAGACATTTTTTTGTTCGCGGTTTCGAGGTAATTCGGAAATCGGCATAAGTTTGTGATGTTCGGCTCTCCAGAGAGGGTCATTGAGCCGTTGATTGAACGGATCAAGATTCGTTCAAAGAACGAATGGTGGAACTTTCCACCAGTCTTCCACTGGTGGAAGATCAGAATCGGGCCCCAGATGTGGAAGAAAATGCTTGGAGGATGAGCAAGGTCATGAGGAATAAAAATCATGAAAAGTAAATTGTACAACAACATTGACATTAACAAGGAAAAGGCAACTATAAGAAACATAGTGGAACAATTCCTCAATATTATCCCCAGTTATTAATAGGAAATTATATTAACTGGTCATTGAAAAGCAAAAGTTCGTGAAATCCAAGCATCCTAAAACCGTAAAAAAAAACAAGTCACGGTATGTAATAAGAGTTACCCTGTGAAATACTCGCAGCATATACAGCAGTGTTAGCCCAGTGGTAAAGGTGAGAGGCTGAGAGTGGAAAGGTTTCGAGATCGATGCCCTGATGAGGTACATTATTTTACTCTTTTTGCTTAGGTTTTTATTGTTTTAATTTTTAAATATTGTGTTCTTTTCATCGTTACTTCGATGAAAACTATTTTTAGGCAATTTTTAAAATGTAAATAGAGGCGGGAGTAGACTTTTACCCGGCTACGCTCCGATAACCCTCCAAAACGACACTTCGTTTACTTTCCGGTGTTCCACTCTACGCTCCCCAGACTCTCCGTTCACCCTCCCTTGTGGCTTGGTCAACTTTTCCTTCACTCTCCGATAGGAGCTTCGTTGACGCTATATTTTCTATTCACGCTATATTTTCGCCAGGGTAAGCAGGTAGCATTAACACAGGTGCATCCTTCAAGGCTAACTAAAGCTTCCGATTACAATTTTTCTTTTTTCTTATCTTTATTTCATGACCTATTTCACAACTCAAGGGTGTGGCTGTCAATATATCTTTAAAAATTGTTATGAGAGATAGAGTTTATAGAGATTCGAAGGCTACACGTTACCAGAAAAATTGGAAACAGTATATCATCATCATATTCACCAGTATAATACTGAGGATATAAATTTAACCCTGTAAATCTGTAGATCTGATGTTGAAATAAACTAACTAGAATAAAATAAGAGATATTGGCTGCAGAATGGACAGGTTTAAAATGTCATTTTCCCCGCGGACGATAAAATACCAAAATAGCTGCCACTGAGACTGTGATATGTTTTGGGGATAGTTAGGGTAGCAAATTATTTTATTTGCTATTTAAGGAATGTATCTTAATCTGCTACGTGGTATCTTAATCTGCTACAGTGTTCTATAACATCTTGCAGTATAGCGCACCATAGTGAAATTTCTACTCCTGTCAGGTAGTGATATCCAGGGTTATACTAATTCAATAATAGCCGTAGATACATTAAATTTGGTTGGATATAGTGCGTTGCATGCTGGTATAAACTCACCCCCTGCCTCACACCCTTGAGATGGTTTGCAGGGTACTATGCAGATGAACTGATTGCAGTAACAAAATAAGAGAATTACCATGCCGAACTGATAGGTGTGAAAACTCTTTCTTCCTCTTCACTCTCCTTTTCATGACACCTCACACCACTGCCACTCACCACATGTGGCGGTCCTCATACACAAATGTTGATATTGGTCGAGAAATCGTCATTTCCCGAGTGAAAAGGGTTGAGTCAAACACTAACTTTTCAGGCTATCACATTTTTGTTCAAATTGCGGTGCATCATGTAGTCGAGAAGTGTGCCTGCCAAAATTTCCAAAAAGAAACTGACACATGTGCATTTGGCAACCATACCACGACTGTTTAGCGGATAAGATTATCTCGGACGAGCAGTATACTGTTCTGCTATTCCTTTAGTTTCACTCTTACCACTCGAGAGGACACTAATCGCATTGACATTTAACCCTCTCTCTATCATCGACAAATACTCTAGATATTAACTTTCCTCATTTTTCTCCGGAGTGGATACCAACAAGGACAGAGCCATGGTCATGAAACAGATTAATGTCAGGTGGTTGAGATTCCACTACGAGGTCCTTAAGCGGCATCCGCTACCACTGAAGCATTTCCTACAGTGTTTAAAGAATTTAAGTAAAATAAGAGGAGACATTGCATCATGATCAAAGATCAATGGAAATAATTGAATCGCACACACAAATCCATTTCCATCGAGGAGTTCAACATTATGAGCGTTGGTAAGGTGCACATACACTGAAATCAATGAGGCAAGGATTTTTTGCAATATTCTCCAAGTAAAGTCGATTCGGAGTAAAATATAGAAGCCCAGTTCAGTTATAAATATTATCTCAGACCTTGGCAGGCTGAACGTCTTTTCTAAAAGTTAATATAAGTTATCGGAAAAAGTACCGTACTTGGTGCATAGTTTTCTTCCAAAACTAAAATATTTCGGTGAGTTTTGCTAAGGATATTCCATATGGAAAAAGGGATTATGAACATTGATAACATTAGAGATCGTACCTCCCACCCTCAATGTATCACCGCTTCCTTCGGTCAACCTTCCATCGACGCATTCTCCTCTTGATCCCCCTTATTCGTCTTCAATCGACGTAATTCCTCATATTCGTATTAATTAATTCGTAAACAGCCAAAATACACATATGTATAAAAAAGATCCGGACATTCGGATTCTCTCCCGCGAACATCCATTTTTTCGAAGTTTCGCCGGCGATGCAGTCGACGTCTTCAGGTCAACTGCCGACTGCAACGCCGGTGAAAGTGCTGTCCGAAAAAATGGAAGTTGGCGGCAGAGAATCCGAATGTCCGGATCTTTCCAAATAATTACTCCGCGGAAACCTTAACAAGGATTTAACACATATGTATCAAACACTATTCGCCAAAGCTCAAAAAAGGTTGGTGTCCCATTTTATTCGTTTTTTATCCATTATTTTTATCATTTTGTGGTGGGTGGACAACAGAATCACACACGGTAGAGCAGTAACCTACTGATATCGAGTTGATAAAGGTATTTCACTTGCGCACCTCCATTGTCACGCGGCGTCACGAACCGCATCCGTGTCACCTTGGCCCCAAATCACTCTCGATCGATTACTCCCTGGCCCCTTGCTGTCTCGACGACGCTCTTCCGAGAGTGGCCGCCCCTGAACCCAAACCCCACTCCCTCACGCCCGAACACGCCTACCGCTGCCCTCTGTATCCCTCCCTCACCCCACACATGTGACCCCCTTTCGAATCCCCCTCCCGACACCCCCCCCACACAACCACTCCACGACCACTCTACGAGGTTGGCCGCACTGCCAACCGGCGATGGACCCACACGCCGCCGCATCCAACGTGTCTGCGACTCCCGGGAGCCGACGCCGCCGTCTCCGCCGAAGGAAATTTTAAGTCCTTCTCTCCCTTTGGTCCTCCCTTCGGCGACACCCCGTGCGAGAGACACCTGAACTGTCACGCGAGTGACAAGGTGGTAGTGGGCACGGTGGGATCGCGAAACGGCCGGCTTCCTGAAGCCTCAGCGGCTCAAGCCTAAGCTCCCGACCGGGACGAGTCATTGCCCGAGGTTCTCGACCAGAGGTGAGTTTCCTCCCTGGGGGAGAATATAGTGGTGTTCATGGGAGAATTGGGACCACCAATATTCAGCGCAATATGATATTCCGTAAATATTTCAAATCTGTAAAATTGCTGCTTGTATTTTTTTCATTCTGTCGATTACTGGACTGAATAAATTACAAAAAATATCTGTCGAACAACCATGTCCAGTAGTCACCGTGCAGGGAGGTTATTTGGTAATTTCAACTTTTTGATGACTCTTTGTGGGAAGGCGGGAGACCCGTTCCGCTATCTTAATGATCGAGTCTTGATCACTCAGAGTCCATGGAAACGATGGTGGCTCCATTTCACGTTCCTTATGACACGTGGAATCGAACTTATGAAAGGCGGAGGCAAACTAAACGGATCAAGAGTCGAAAGAGCCAGTGAGTTACGGGAAAGAACTGGTGAGCAAGGAAAAGACCTGCAGATCATCAATTGAGAGCTGAGCATGGTCACGTCGCCTGGGTGGCGGAGTGGAGCTACGAAAAGTGACGTAATTTTCCGTATTTTATGACATACTGTCCCTTTAGTGAGATTACAAAATAATCCCCAGAAATAGATACATATGAAAGGAGTGTACTTCATCGGTTTGGCCATGTCGAGAGAATGGCAGAGAGTCGAAAAACGATATATATCTACGATGGTGGAGTGAATGCTGTGAGAGTAAGACCGCGAAAGTCATGGGTGAATGTGGTAGAAGAGACTCTTAAGAGGGGGAATATTAGGAGTCTTAAGAAAAGAAGGGAGTATTAGAAGCAATGCATGAGTGTAAGAGAAGCGAAAGTGGTTTTGTAAGGATAGAGAATTATGGAGGAAATTATTAAAATAGGGCCACTTTTCTCGGCCTAACATCAATAACTGAGTTCTTTCACTTTGTCTACCCCGAAAGAAAATGGCGAGATGGGTATGTAAGTATATATTCTGTGGTTGAATTCAAAGGACAGTGGAACTGGCCGCGCAGTAACTAATACGGAGTCACCCGCTAATTATCACACTTAGTGTGAAATTCACAGAGAAAAAAAATATTTTCCTGGATTAGGATACCAAGAATCCAGACAAATTATTTCTTTACTTTGAATTGCACATAATTATTCTGTGGTGTTCAATATTGGTTATTAAATGTAACCAATTAAAATCAATTATGAATCATGTGCTTCATTTTCATTTGCGGAATCAAATTATCATTCAATAATTTATTTTGGAAAGGGAATGACATTTTGAGCTATGGTGAAAGGGGATACATTGAGCATAAAAGGTTCCGTAATCATCAGTATTCTAGACCAAGTCGTTCCAAACCCGTGGTACGTGTGACCCTAATAAACCGTTTTCGCGACTGATGTAACCAACCTACATGCATTCTCACTACTTTGGCATTTCAAGTGTTAACTCTTAGGAATCTCTCCAGGAATTGTAGTGAACAAAATAAAAGGTTTCAATTGACGTGGTTGGAGCGAATTTTTTAAGTTTTTTCGAAAAACTTTGCATACGTGTTCTCATAAGTAATATCCATAAATATAAGTGAGACAAATTGCATCATACCAATTTTTTCGGCAATTCAACCACATTTTTAAACGCCTTATCACACATAACATATTTTTCGTAATTATTCGACTTCATGCGTAGATATTTTCTTCTAAACTCGAAATAACACATTTTTTACTATTACATTTGTTGCAGACAAACATCAAGGTGTCACGCCACATCCAACATTCTATAACAACATACATCAATATAATGTCGTCCTTCGTCTTATGGCTGCACGGAAGTAACATTTCCTCAACGATTTTGGCCCACAGGCGTAGATACTTACGACTCGTACGACTGTTGTGAAAACGGGACATCTTGTGTATTAGATAAGATAAAAAAATGGAAAAAGTGCGTTAAGTATATTTCCTTAGCTCCGTGTCTACTACCAACCAGCATACACCCGCGCATGGCCCAAAGTTGCTACGGGAATGCACACCCGTACGCGTGTAACACATAGTCCCTAACGCTGCCAAATTGCAGTGGTTGGTGCTGGCCTAGCGGGGGTGCAACAGGAAATATGAAGCACGATATTAAAAAAAAAACAAACAAAATGTCTCCATACACATGCGCACACTATTATTCTCTTTCATAAACCAAGAGATGAGTGTTATTTACTTTTAAAACTATTATGGGTATTGAAAAGGTCTCGTGGATATGGGAGGAGTAATTTCTTTCGAAATTAACAGCTTGCTTTTCAATGGTTCTTTTCGATTCCATAGGACGCCAGCACAGAGTTACATCCGGGGTTGAATTAATTGGGGTGCTTCGGGGTAAACCAATAGGAAATGGATTACCAAAGGGTACGCAAGTCGAAACGCTGGATGAGGCGGTGATGGGTCACCATCTACTTCCTATATCACTTGTGTAGAGTGGAGTTCATTTGGGTTCCATTCTAATTTTGCTGGCCTTGGTGGCGGCGCACAGTGGGCTGAAATTGAAAAAAGCTGGCCAAAAATCCAATTTTCGACTTTTTTATTTAGAATCGGGAATGAAATATCCAAATTTTAGAAGGTCCATGTGATGTAAAACTGAAGTTAATTTTTTTTCAAAAGTATTTATCAAATTATTACAGCCCGCCAAAAATTAATAAAAATCAATGAAATCTGGAATGCGAGATTTTTACGAAATATGTATTTCAAAGTTTGTTTCCCAGGCAATAGGATATCATAACGAATTAGACAATTTTAAGAATATATGTTTTTCGTATTAATCTTATAGATAATAGAAAGCTAAATGTTTTGCGGTCAACCCTTTATTTAATAACTTTATAATTTGTTTAAAATATCACTGTTTTTATAATTTTTTACATGTTGCTAGGATAAAAGTACTTATCGCCGCTTGCCGCTCCTGAGATATAAACACCAGGAGTTAGATTGAAGTCTATATTATTAGACGGAAAAGAAATAACTTGCACCAACTTGCACCCCTTCTTTTATTTCGTGGTAAAACAAAATGATGTCGGGCGGGTCTCGCGCCCCTTGACGCACCACACATGTGGTAGGCACTCAAACTTAGCGTTAAATGCGTAGCAGTCTGTGTGAGAGGCTGGATTTTTCCTAAATCTTGAGTACACTGTGCTTACCACTTATTCTTTGCGCTGACATCATGGCATGTACCCTCTTCTAATGCTTTTACCCCGTGCTACCCTTGGGTCTAATCCCGCAGCCGCGTGCGGGCGGTAATAAACAACGGTCCGCGCGCTCACCATGTCCTTTGTCCGCGGCGGCTACTCCCTTATGCACCCAGATTTGTTCTTTTATTTTCAACACGTGCATGTTACAATTCTGCAAACTGTGATTTTCCAAAATATACCCTCTATGCGACTGGCTAGAGTGTTCCGTTCATTTGTAGCCGAGGGCTTGACATCAGTCTCCCATCAGTATTCGTTGTCGAGGTTTTTGCTGAAGGACGTTCACAGTGTCATTGCCCAGCTATGGATTCAACGAAAGTGACTCACCTAGATTTACATAGGAAATACAAGACACTCCTCCTGGAAAAAAGAGGAGTGTCCATGGATCAGAAGAAATCGTTCGTGCTAGAGATTTGACACAAGAAACATAATTTGAAAGGAGACGGGAAATTACAAACTTTGCTTGCGACCTTCATTCCAAAAGTTTTTTTCCATCAGTATTTCGGATAGTGGGCTGAGTGCTCCAGATTGAACTGCAGATTTGTGAAGATAAATATATTTGGTTAAAACAGCCGATAAGATTTCGTGCCGCTTTGTTAAAATATCTCCCATGTGCATATGCATCAGGTGAGTGCTAATGCCAGCGGAAAATGATAAGACGTAAGCAACTAGCTGAATATTTCATTCCTTGTTTTCTTATGTTACGAAATATTATTATTTATTTATTTATCATTGTTATTGGCTTAACAAAAAGCACACCTCGTTGAAGGCCGTCAGTGGATTTTGAGAGTGCAAGTGCTTGGTCTGAGCATAGAAAATTTGTGAAATTGAGAAGTTCCACTTCCCTAGAGGAGTTAAGTGTAGCGACTTCCATGGAATTACGCGCTATGGAGACGATGCAGCAGTGAAGGTTGTGAAAGAGGTGACAACTACAACCCCAAAAAGAGGAAGGTGAATGCTTTTTAAATGGAGGGCTAAAGACGCTCCAAAAACAGAGCTCTCGGAAGAGGAAGCTGTTTCTCTGTTTGTGACGGCGCAATTGACGAAGATCCAATATCTCCTCATTCGGGAAACGGCGAAATTTCATGGGCACGATATGTATACAAATGATGATAGGGTAAAAATAGCATAAAAGGTGGCTTATCCGGAAGGGATAATCATTTCAGAAGAAAAGTGTGCAGTAGAATTACAGTCTCTGCTTTATCATAGGGCTGCAAGAATTATTTCTTGCTTTGAAGGATTAGGCAAGGAAATTTTCGCTCCAACGTGTAATCATCATCATCATTATTGGCGCTACAGCCCATGTAGGGCCTTCAGAATTATCTGCCCCCATTCTTCTTTATCTTCTGCAACACGCCTCCATCTCCTGACTCCCAGTTTTCTCAGGTCAGTCTCCACATCATTAAGCCACCGCTTTCGTGGTCTTCCTCTTCTTCTCCTCCCTCCTGGAGTGCCATTGAAGACCTTTTTGGCTGCCCTGCTTTCCTTCATGCGTTGCACATGGCCAGCCCAACGAAGTCTTCCTTGCTTTATAACTGATATGATGTCTGGTTCACCATATTGTTCATAGACTTCAGAATTTGTTCTTATTCTCCATATTCCTGCATCTATCATGGCACCGTATATTCTTCTGAGAATCTTTCTTTCCCATCTTCTGATTATTTCTTCTTGTGTAACTTTTAGTGTCCATGTTTCAGAGGCATAGAGGACAACAGAAGAAAAGTGTGCAGTAGAATTACAGTCTCTGCTTTATCATAGGGCTGCAAGAATTATTTCTTGCTTTGAAGGACTAGGCAAGGAAATTTTCTCTCCAACGTGTAAATTGATTTGTAAGTGGGGTTTCGATGGAAGCTCTGGTCACTCTCGCTACAACCAAATGTTGCAGAAATCAGATTTGAAAGATCTCAGCTTTTTTGCTACCTTTTTTGCTTCGTGTATCTGCAAATGTTGGACTCAGCATCTGGTAAACAAAAATCGAACATATTTTTGATCTCGTTTAAAATGATAACCTTTTCTAAACGAATATGTATGTGGCGCAAAAATTTCTGAGATGTATGAGCTGGAGAGGATGAATTCAATGGTGATGGATGTATAAAAAAATAATTTGGATTACCTCCACTCCATTGTTACATACGATTATTTGAGTGTCTTCTCCAAATCTCTTATCGCTTGAAAATTAATAAATGGAGGGTAAGTGAAAAGTTCGATGTAGATACTTAGTATAATTTATTCCTATAATGTTCCATTTATCAATTCTACAATATCTATAACTAGCCACATTTTCACCTGAATTTCGTGATATCTCTCAGAGCAACGCTACCAATAGGAGCAAAAATGCGTTAGAAAAGAGGAAGAAAGAAATCCAAGAGGAATTTAGAAAAAGAATGGAACTTTTAATAGACATACCAAATCCTGGTCAAGGAACAACTAGTGATGGAAACACTAACCAACGCTTTTTTCCTATCCTAAGCCTTCGTCGGAAATTTTCGGTATGTTAGCAATTTATTGCTTTAAGAATATTCCCAAAATTGAAGCTCTATGATCAGCATATTGATTGTAGATTACCAAATAATTAAAACGTATTTCTTTTCCAATTCTAGGTATTGATGAGGAAATTATTGAAATATTTTCTACAATTTTGAAACCCTATCATCTGGGCTTCAAAGAAATCATACCGCGTTCTCTAACTATTGCTCCAGCACTGCTCCTCATTATGTAAAGTTGTACCCATGGTATCATATGCCACCTACTGTCCACAAAGTGTTCCTTCATAAAGCGACTAGTGCAAAGGCGGTAGGGCTCCCGATAGGCCAGCTATCAGAGGAAGCCCTTGAATCGGGGCACAAGGACATACGAAGATACCGGATGCATCATACGCGAAAGATTTCGTGATCTGCTGAATTCGAGGATTTTTTCGAAGGCCTCTCCTTACTTCAGATCCGTTTATATCAGTATATGATGTTCCAAATAAAAAGAAAATTATACCAAAAGAAGCTTGGGACCTCCTTGTGATGGAACTGCCCACCAGTTCCGATGTGGATAGTGACGCGACTCGAATAAATATAATTAATAGTTTAGTTCATTTATACCTATCATTTCTAATTATTTTTTTAAAATTTTATATTTTACATATTTAACTATTAAATGCATTGTTTTAAAACTCATCCTGCTTTTGACTTACTACCCTGTAAGTTAAATTAGCTTTTGATACCGTAATGGTTCAGATAATCGATTTTCAGATTTTACCGTCTCCGCCATTTTGTTTAAAACTAGGTCTCGGTGCCATCAATTGGGTCAATATTTCGGAGGTTATATTAGGAGTCTAAAATTATTCAACTGTGAAGAAATCATGGTTCTAATGTAAAAAATGTGGAAGATATGATTTTTGGCCAGTTTTTTCTGATTTCAGCCCACTGTGCGGCGTGGTGATGTCCTCTCCTATTAATCCTAAGATAGAGGGTTCAAGTTCCGCATGGGCCGGTATTTCCACACCCAGAGCATGGGTGTTGGCGTGTTTATTTCATTGTTGATTGTTGTCCCCCCGATTAGAAAGGCCTTGTATTGCTGTTTTCAGAGGGTATGTAAAGTTAATTAAAATGTATTCCGTGCGGAAACCACGATCCTCCATTTACCATGGAATCACGAAGTACCTTGCATATTAAAACTACTCGGAGGATAGACGTAGGGCGGAGGTATGAAAATAAAACAGACCACACGAGTTTCATGTTGTTACAGGAGATGTGTTATATTTTTGTTCGGGAGGTATTTCTGTACACAAAAGAGCGACAAAGGAAAAGAGTCAAAGAAATAGGTTAAAGAATTACAATTACAATTGGAAGTAATTCCAATCAAACATTCACGATGCAACAAAAGCAGAGCGAGTCTAAATTCTAGAGAAAACACATCTCAATTTCTGTTTCCTACTACTCCCAAATCCTTTTGTCTACCCACACTCATCCCATGGAAAATAGTTTCATAGATCAATATTGAAGATCATAGATCATAGATCGGTAATAAAACTAGTACAACTCCATCTCTCGCATTTTAAATCCATATAAATACTTGAATATAAGACTTCCACAGCATCAGTTAGCGCAGTTACATCTCGATCTTTCACATTCAAAATCCAACCGTAAAGGACTCCCTCGGTATCTAATGAGGTATTCTTATGGTAAAAGGGGCAGTGAAGCAACTGGTTACATCGCTATATTGGACGGTCCTTGACGTGTGTGGAACGGTTTATAACATGGGTGAAAGTTAGTATTCAGTCAGCGGGAATCATTTAGGGGAAACATATCAATTAAAGCAAGTGAAGTATAATATTTTAGCCGACAATGGTTGATTACTGGCATCAAAAGGCATTGCGGTAGCCTTGCTACCCCTCCATCCAATTTTTATGGATGAATTTTTACAGAAATCAGAGTCTTATTTATTAAATTTACAGAATCTTAATTATTTCCTAGAACCCTTTCGTATCCTTAGATAATCGCTCGTAGTAATTACACCACTTCAACCGCCTACCCCATCCTCAATTAAGATTAGGATCATTTTGCATATCGAATATCGGCAATCATATCGGTCATCACTATCAACATTTTCTCTACGCGTGAAAGCAACTTCAGAGCTAACTAGGCACTTTAAATTTTACGTTCTCAACAGGTATATTTGTCAAGTTTATATTTTAGCTTTATAGCCCGGATGCTACGTCCAGACAGTACCTTTTTATGAAATAAGGTCTATATTTGGTTTTATGACGTCGCAGGAACATGTCGTGAGACGCAGTAACATCAACTTGAATAAAGAAATTACCATAATGTTGAGTAATAGCTTGCTTATTAAGGAGCTTCAAACCCCATCTGATGAGGTTAAGCATGATCTACCATAAGGAATTAACTTCAATCAGTATCTTCAAAATTCAATGTCACCACTGATCACTTATCTTTACGGGATTCTGAAGGATATTCTGTGACGTAACACTTATGGATCATGTTTCAAAGAGTAAACTGAGGGAAATATTGGGAGACCGAGAGTAAAATAACATAAGAAAATAAATGTATTAAGAAAACTAGAATTTATGATTTTCCACGCTGGCATGTATTTTTTAACTATTTCTATCACTATTCCTGGTGCAACAGTTACACAATATCTCCAATATTCGCATAACAATGCTGAGCCTAACAATCCACGATGATTCAACAATGTCGGAAGAATGTGCATCCTAAGTAGGTAAAATTATTTTCATAAAATACAGCACCTGCAAATCTAACTAAATTAAACTTGCAGGCACATTGACCTCACGCTCGGAGTGTGATCCTTCCTTTTCCTTATCTACATCAATCATTTTAATTGAAAAATTACTGTAACCTCAAGCTATTTGCTGATGATGCGATAATCTATCGCGAAATAACTACGACTTCGTCTTCAAAAAACCTTTTTGAAACTCATCAAAAACCTTTTTGAATATCATCAAAAACGAGTTGAATCCATCCACAATACCAAAAAAAGTTTGAGTAGTGATATAGCGTTGAGTTGACGAAAATCAATTAAAAATTGCAACAACACCGTTATCAAAGAGCCTTTGTCACCAACTCTCCCCTCCCCCAAAAAAATGAAAATTGCTGATATTTTTATGGCCAATCCAAATTTGCCAATCGAAAAAGAGCAAAAGGAAATCTTTCAATGTGAAGACGGAATCAGAATTCGGAATATCTCCGGCCTCCTACCAAAGGTTTTCATACCCAATACTATCACCAGATATTGATTCTATGTTTTAATGACGCCCTTCTGCATTTTCCCAGTTTTGCATGCCTCAGGTACCATATTTTGTTAGTAAAGAAGTCGAAATTCTCTTTCACTGACACATATAACCCCAATATGGACCCAGGTTTTCCAAGGTCTCTCCGAAGGCATGATAAATAGATAGATAGAAGTTCACATCCAGTTGTCGATGAATAGGTGAGAAATGTAATTGGGATCAATTCTGGGTGCATAAAACCCATGTCCCTTCAAGGCAGAGATAATCAACTGGTAAATACCGCAGGCCACCGAGGGATCTATAAAATTCATATGATATTAAAAGGCCCCTCATGTCAATTGCTGTTCATTAGACTTTCCTCTAAATAAGGCATTAATTTAAGTCCCTAAAAGTTTCTACTCTTTTGAACGAAATCGTTCAATAGAGGAGAAATATGTTGCCATGGCCAATTTGGGCAGCTTTTTTCATTCCTTCGTTCTATTAGTCTCATAATTCCAAAAGTATGACCAGAGGGGCATGAAAATATTCATATCTTAAACTCAGCTGGACGAACCATAGGTATCACTCTCTTCAATTAGATACAACAAAGTTTCATGGTATAACGACAGCACTGCATTGATATTGACACGGTGCTGTTTTTCACAATATAACGGTGCTCTAAGCTCGCTAGTCACCCACTCACGGGGTAAAGCCTGATGACCAAAGACGCCACGCGATAAAATTTGGAACCAGGAAAGGATACATAGAGGAAATAATTTTTCAGCCTCATGCCAATTTAAAAACTCACAAGAGTTTGATTATTGAGGATTGAAACCAATGAATTGTTGTTTTAGGATGTTTCACCTCTCCGCCATAACTTCCATTACGCTGATCAATGTCTCGATGCTTACAGCAATACAGCTTTAGTCTACCACAATCGTGCTGCCATATTTTAATCAGCACCACCCGTTGAACATTTATATTTCGATTAAGTCTCACTCTACGTGATCTCAGAAAGGAACACTACGTTTAAATTTACTGCATATAATGTGACACTAACCTCCATTCTATAAATGCCAAATCTGGTTTAAAAAATGATAGCGTTCTCCTTCCATTATCGCTCGATCTTCACAGGATCATCTCTTCCAAACGAAATGACCCATTACCCAGGTAAAATGTCGTTTAAAGTGACTTATGCTCAACCTACTTCGTGAGAAGGAAAGGAATATTCTGACATTAAAACTATGCCGTTCAACAGGCTGAGGAAAAGATTTTTTCTGCCACGAAACCACGATGCTTGCGATAAAGCAATGATATTAAAATGAAATATGGAGGGTCGTAAAATGAGAAAGTCACCTAAGACGACATGAAGTATTCAGAATCTCTTTAGTTATAACACGATCTACGCTCAGGTGGTATGGGTATAATCTCGATGTTTCGTAATCGCTGCGTTCCTTTCAACACATTCTAATGTGCAAATAAATTATAGAAAGCTTTGGAAGATGGATCGATTACCACCAGAAGATATTACATCGTATACCCCGCGACCCACTAGTGGCAAGGATTCCCATATATCCACTTTTCCATTGAATTGGGAAGTAAAGAGACTTTGGAGCATAAAATGTTACATCTTTGTTGGGCTTTCATTTGTTTTTGGTAGTGCAATTCGGTGAATATTCACCCCTGCCGGACACTCTTGTGGTGACTTGCTTGGTATTATTTCGATGCAGATTCATGAATAAAACCGGAATTTTGAGTCAAAATGATCTCATCCACACAGTGATTACTCAAGGCTCGGAAATAAATTTTTCGCTACTGCCATCGGCCTCGTTGGGAATTCGAGCAAACTTTAGCTACGGCTAGTAGAACCAATTCCTCGGGACCCCTACCACCTCTACCTCAAATGAACGAATAAATGTCTGTCCTCCCTTGAGGCCGTTTTTTACAAGGGACTTAATTGCACAATCTGATGTATGTATGCATATGTATTAAAAATTACGTCCTGTAAAGAGGTGAATTACTATAATGCATGCGCAAACGCATAAACAACAGATGGGAAAATATACCCTGCTATAATTCCTTGTCCGCGTTCCGGCAATTTTTGTACATCAAACTGCGCAATTAGGTCCACCGTGTAAAATGGCCTTTACAATGAGTATTAGCACCCATTTTCTCAAAGATCTCTTTCCTTAAAACTGCTTTCTGTGAGGCAGAGGAAGGCCGGGGTTTAGGTGTTCCAGATGGCGAAGTTGTATCCAAAGACCTTAGTCCTAAGTTAAACACGACATTTAGCCCAATCCGAGACTCGGACTCTCGAAATTTGAGTTGATAAGCTGACGAATTATCAGCCTGGATAAGACAGTCAGTATTAACCGCCAATTTGGCATGAGATGCTTCACTTTTTCCCGGCGAACGGTGGCAGTAAATAGGATTTCATGGAAACTTCGGCAGCGATGGAGATTGATGAGATTACCCGGATGATATCCCGAGAAGAATTTAATGAGATGTTTCCTTTCTCCCGAGTCTTTACCCGGTCATGACTATGAGTTATCCCATTATTACTGCCCATAGGAAAGGTCAAATTGTGAGAAAAACATCCAACTTTCTCGTGTAAAGTCCGATTAAAGCAACGTAGTACGTAGAATGCCGGGAAAGAATTGTCCGCAATTAAAAACAATAACTCCAAATTCTACGCGAAGCTGGTCTACGTCTTCCCCTTTGCGCTTCAGAAAACATTCATACCCACGTGTGTGCCCACGAGGGAGTCCGTCCTCTGAATGAAAGCAACATTTTTAAACACTCAAGAGCGTGACAATCAAACCAATTATCTCATTAAAGTATACAGAAATATGCTCTTCTTGAAGGTTTATTGCGCAATTTGGTTGCAGCGAGTGACTTTTGACGTAAATCCCACGTGAAAAGGCTCTGAAAATCTACTTGCAAAACTTTTAAAAGTTTCGGCAAGTCGCTGACAGAAGGGTATTGTTGCCCATGTAAACTGCAACCAGTCTGCACTAACTTGTGAAACATTTTTCGTCGGATTAAAATTCCCCACAAGCTCTTGTAGAAGAAACTTGTGGAAGCAACTTGCCAGTGAGAGACCACCATGAGACTCCTTACTTTCAGGAAGGACCACGAAAATGCTGGATATTGCAGACTTAATACATGTTCTTTAAACTAATATGCAAATTTCTTCGTTTCCTTCGCTGTGTCCCGTTTTATTCATTGCTCATGAGTAAGACATTACTACAGTGTTGAAAGTCAACGATGCGTAGACGTTTCAGGGGGGATTTATTATCCAAGATTAACAAATTTTCCACGAAGAAATCGAGAAACATTTCCGCTCTCAAGGAATGAGATTGAATGAAATTCGGTTAGGAATTGGGGTAACGGCCTGCCACGATAGAAACACCGGTTCCCGATCAGTCGCCCAAGTTAAGCATCGTTGGGCTCGAGTTTGGATAGGGGTGATCCTCCAATTCGTCCGAGTATTTTTGCCCCTGCCTGCACGTGGCACACAGTACGTGCGAAATGACCTTAGCCGTCGAAGCACTTTAAACAAAAATACTACTAGCCGGTTAGAATTAACAGCTACTTCGGCGAATTGATAGCGACTATCAGTGGTACACATTAAATATTTTCACCAAATTACACTCAGCGTCGCTCAGGGAAAATATTTGAAAATTCACGCTAATATGGAGTATTTTTGTAGCTGTAATTTTTCCACTTGTATGATACGTGCAGCATGCCCTTTGATGAAGCTCTTGACACCCGTGCAATTGATGAAATGGAGGAAATTTTGTCGATCAAAATTACAAAGTTCCCTGCACTCCCAGCCAGGGTGGTACAAGATCTCAAGCGCTGAAAACATGTAATTTTCTAAATTTTTACTTTTAAGATTGAGAAAGGAAGGAAATAAATAAAAATTCCACATGTGTATAGACATAGCCCTTGGCATGTAAACATAAATATATTCAGGATTAGTGGTCATAGCATTCATTACCAGCCGTACAGTGGACAGAAGCGGTTAATCAGGCGCCTTTTCACTCAGAAAAGCTGCAGCGTAAAATCTGACGCTGATGCAACTCACGTTTCCGATTTGTAAATTCGTGACAAGTCGTTACGTAGGCTACATATTGCACCCACTATGGACTAGCGTTGCCATATGGTAGCAGTTGAAAGCCAGGCCCTTTTTATATAGAAATAAAACATAATATTTTTCTTGAATCTTGACGAATATATTATTTATATTAAAATAAATGAATACAAGAAACAAGAAATGGATTCAAAAATACAAAGTTACTCATAAATAAACCAGCTTTTAGCCAGGTGCCGCCAAAATTTAGTCTAAAAAATATATAAGATGATGTTACCACTTGTGCCTTTTTTAAATCGAGTAGGTATACTTTCACTCTCCCAAAACTGTTTTTGCCACAGAAGAGCATTTTTTTAAGAAAAATAAAACGCCACCACTAAAAATAAAAACCAAGAAAGATGAAGGAGATACTAACATGGTTCTTTTCGTTGCTCCATGATTAAAGCACAAAAATATTCACAAAATTAAAAAAGTTTTAAAAATAAAGGTCTGTCACATTAACACGTTATATGCACCTTTGCTCAGTTTTAAATGGAATGTTTTGAAGATTTTTATATTAAATTAATCAGTCACAGTCTCTAATGAATGATCACGAGTTGAGCTCATTCGTAAAATTCATCCGGAGAAGATTTTACACCTCGGCCTGTACTTACAGGATCTATAAGCTTTGAATTTACTTGAGAAATCATTACATTCGAGAGCCCACGATTTTCCTTTCATTTCCTTTCACTCTGTCAAGATGTATGCGGACAATCAGAGCTCTAGCATTCCAAGTGCTCGATCAATCAATTACCATGACCTTCCCCGCTTCCAAATACATCGTTCCCATTCTTCGTTAGAATTCATCTTTCTCTGCAGCATTTGTGCCACACGGATACTATTATCCTCATTCACTCACCATTTCCTGATACACAATACATCTTCCAGCGTAGTATATCATATACAGCTTGCTTAAACATGTCCTATGAGTCAGGTAACTCTTAACTCATTCTCAAGGACCATAGACTTGATATTGAAATTAAAAGGAAAAAAGTGAGAGCTCGAAAAATTTGTGCCATTTACACTCTGTCTCAAAAATTCATTTATTATTTCTCGCTGTCATACAATTAAGGCCTTCTTTGTGCCCAAATATTTTGCCTGCCTTCCTCCAAACCATTCTGGACAGCACTTAGACGATGAAATGTAGAGGAATGGGACGAATTAAAAGGTATCATACAGTTTAATGTTTAATAAGGCGCAGTACTGAGTGAGCCGTCAAATCAAAATATAAGAATATAAAATGTGTAATGACTATAAGTAACTTGAGGCGTATTTTGAAAATGCTTAACGCTCACCAATAACAATTATTAACTGTTTACTATTGTCACACTTATTTAATTTACCTACCAAGATGTCAACACAGTGTAATGACACACAAAATTAATGTTTTGAAAAGTTCGTTTGTAAATAAAAGAAGTGTGAAAATAGTACGCAGTTAATTTTGTTTCACTATGAACGTCAAAAGATGAGCATTAATACTTCTTGAAGTATGGAGGACTAGGAAACTAAAACATCAAAGAGCATTACACCGTTATCATTGTCGTCGTATTGCTTTCCATATTGCTTTCAAATATTTCCCAGTTGTTTTAGCCTCAAAATCACCCCACTAGCTGAAAGTAATAAGCTTGATAAAATTTTGTAGTCTTTACTAGGAATACCGAAATTGTATAAACTAGAGCTCGCTTTATATTAATCTCAGAAAATGGCAGCTCTTTCCTTACTGAAATTTCAAGCTCTGATATCAGATTATAGATCGGAGTACATGTTAAAACAAGTAAACTAATATTTGCATCCATATTATAAAATTATTTAGAAGATATCATCACTGAGCAAGCTTCTTATGTACATGCAAGTGACTTAGTACCTCAAGCAAATGTATGTTTAAGTGACTTTGAACTTCAAGCGAATGCAAATATCTATAATCCAGGAACTTATTAAATTCCTATACGGAGAAGATCTTTTAGTGTAACGAGTACCACATTTTAATCAAGATGTTTTTTTTTCAAATACAAATAAAATAGCAAAAATAGTATTCACCTGGATTGATCAATAAAACCTTCCTCACTGGATACGCAATGTCACTAAGGGAACTTACCTGGTAAAACGATCCAAAAGTTGAGGTAAATATAAGCCGAGTTTTGAGAGTGATGCTGAAAGCCGGGAGCAATCACTTCATATATCTATTCCAAGACTATCCTGAGTACGCCGCTAACGTACCGCGCGAATTTACCATTTTCTCTGCAAGATCAAAGGCGAATCACATTCCGCTGACGAGTCGTTTCGTATCACGTCTTTTCCCCCGCTCCTCTAGAATGGAAAAGCACTTCCATGACTTTCCTCAATCCTCCCCAATCGAAAGACAGCCAACGCTTGCACAAAGAATTGAGAAACCGCTTTCCATACGGATAGAATTGCGGGGTGTTTTTGCTTCGATTTCGAACCAAAATTTAAGACCTGTGGTAACAACCAAATGAGCTCACATCTTTCAAAGACTGCCACTCCTGGCGCATCCTCCGAGCCTTCTTCAGTCGACTATGGTTACGATGAGATAACAAAATATTAGAGGTCAAGGACAGAGGAAAATGTAAAAAGCTTGCGTATGAAAGATTAGGTGAGTGGTTGCACCTCGTGTTGGCTAGTTACTTGCTGAACAGTTAATGCTTTATCGAATATTATCGAAATCAATACTCGGAAATACAAACTCCCATATAAAAAATGTCGTCACTGATCAGCGGGTAAAAGGTTCAGCCTTGAGAAATTATTACAGCCAGCACGGCAACTGCGAAGCGCATTTTGGCCATAAATATAAGCACAACCGGTTAAATCTTGAAAATCATATCTGAAATAGTAGCCTACTAGAGTAACTTATGCTAACCAAAGGTTAATGCTGACATGAGACCGAAATTCTGAATGCGAATAATAATTCTTAAATACATTAATCGGGTGTATAGACACGAGAAAAAATACCACCAGCTCCGGTAGAATTGTGGGGTGACACCGAGTCTCATCACGAAACTCATTACTGTGGTTAGGTGTTTTAGAATGAGGAAGAATATGAAGGAAAAGGCTATTCCAACAAAATATATTTTCCTCAATAGTTTCATAACATATTTCATATTCAAAAGTACCAGGATAAATAACCTAGATATTTAAAATTCCGAAAACGTATTCCTAATTTTTAATGTGAAACTTAATATGACAAATATGGAACATTGAAGGGTAAAAATGGAATGTACTAAAACATTTTCACGGTGTAAATGACAATTATGTACAAAAGTAACAAATCTAATTTCACAATATATGCATAATTTACATATAACATTTATCGATAAAGAGTATTGAGAAATATTTCATATTCACATCTACCTCACAAGCGTGAGCTTTGCTTGTTTGATCTTCACGGGCTATCGCTCCTTGAACAAACAACCTGGGGTCAATTGAGGCCGACGCGATTTCATCACCCAATACTCCATTTATTTCAATAATCAATAAGTAATTTCGAATACGAAGGGCAAAGTCCCACTGCACAGTTTCCATCTTTTTCAGCCCTTTACCTCAATCAACATCCTCCGTAGGCAACGAACACGAATTTTACTGATGGAAATTACGACACATTGGGTAAAGAAGGAGTACTTCTTTATATACCTCGCATTTAGTAGGAAACATTTTATTCCTGATCCCTCAAAGAATTTTTTTTAATACTCCAGATACGCATTATTAAAATACTCAAACGTAAACAAAAACACGACTGTGGAATCAAACACGCTACGACTCAGTCGGGTGTCGGCTAGATTCAGTGATTCAATTTAAGCGAAGAGAGCCATTCGTTAGAAACGACTCCGGGAAAAGGAAACCACTCTTCTGCTGCAGCATTATCAATGCCATCAACGGCATTTCGAAACAAGGCCGTTTCTGTTTTCAAAAAGCCGCACCCGCTAACGATCGAAAGGTACTGAAAAAGGTCGCCGATGTAAGACGGTCGCACGATCAAGTGAACGCACACGACAGCACAACGAGGACTGAACACAAGAGAAACCGTCTCGCAGCCGCTCAGTTTTTCGCGGTTCATAAAGGGAAATGAAATAAAATTTGCGAAGGAAGCTGGGGATGCGTGCAAATAACGTTTGCTTTGAACTAACAAAAATCCCACGTTGGACATAAAAAGGGTAGAGTTTAATCAACTTAAAATATATATATATATGTATATGACAGGACAGGACCATTCGTTAGACGTCACCGATATAACTGGCCATGGGGGAGTGAGGTGGTGTTTTCAGGAAGTGAATGAAGGGGAAACGGGTGAGAGGAAAACAAGTGCTGGTCTGAGCAACTCGAAGGTACACAGTGCGGCGCAGTGTGAATGTAAGAGCAGGGCAAGCTCTAATTGATGCCCGGCGTTCATTTCAGCTTTATCATTCGGCCTTTACACCTCTAACCCACTGACGTAGCTGAAGTTTGAGCCGCCCGAGGTGGTCCATCAATTTCCACCCTTCCTTTGTGAAATATAAAGTACACATGAAACCCATTCGCACCCAATTTGAATATTATGTTGAATTTAAAATAATTCTATTCTTTTATTAACGAATTATTATACAGAATGAAATGTTAATTTTTCTTGATTTTCAAAAGCGAAACACTTAACGACACTAAGCTTTTCGTTCGCCGCTGCGGGCGGACTGCCCTTTGCCAAGACCACCGAGATGTACAAAGCCTCATCACTCAGCCGTGACGTCACGCGATCTGGGCAGAGTCGTCGAGGCAGGTGGCAGCATACAGCTATCGTTGGAACGCAATGCCGTGCCTCTCGGTCAGTGAAACGACGCTATATATTTGACCAACGAAGATCATGCGTAAAATAAATGTAAACAGAATGTAAAAACTCCTATTTAAGTCGTTCAATGATCCGCAGGCTATTTTAAAATCGTTTTTAAGCGCATTCTCTATACCGTCAAATTAAACTCGTGATCATATTCAGGCATGTAGGGATTGACGAAAGGAACAATTTACCGTTAAAATAGCAGCATTGAATAATGTTGACCTCTTAAAAAACGGAGAGCTGAAACTTCTTGACGCAAATAAAACGAATTCGATTTCAAATTTCTATGTCTATGCAAAATACATGGAGCGTGGTGACCTAGTGAGTAGAGTGCTAGGCTGCTCATCTAAGGGTCCCGAGTTCAAATCCGGGTGAAGCCTTTGGACACCCCCGAACAAAAAATCCTCGGAGTGCGAGGTGGCCCAGGGAAAGGAACTGGCCTCCCTACCCTGAATGTGTGAATTTCACACGCCCGTGGCTTAGTCCGGGATGACCTCTACCCTCAACTATCCAAACCAACAACTGAGGGTTGAACAACTGAGTGAGTGGAGTGGTGCAAAATAAAGCCAATTAAAGGATGTCCCTTGGAATGAACGGGTCTTTTCATCCCAACACCCAATAATCTCAGAAATGTGCAACCCCAAAACAATAGAGTTAACCTGTCTAATTAACATCTAATATTTAACACCAAATAAGCCAGAGGAAATATATAAGAATACGCATTGTATATCTCGGTGGTCTTGCTCCTACTCCCTCATAGCTAACATAAGCCACTGTTCCATACCCTTCTGTTAATAGATTACCACTTTCAGCCCCACCTCCGGAAAAATATGAGATGTATATTTATTTTAGTTTTCACAATCCGTAGTTGGCTGAAATAGTTTCCAAATTTTGCATGGTTTTAGATCATGCCTCAATTATTTTATTGTCGGGCAGGAAAAAATAACATAAATAACGGTTAACAAAGCAGGAATAAAATAAGAGTAATTGAAAAAGGGCTAGAGCTGAGATCGGTAAGCGAATGGATGACTTCATACAGCACGATTGCGTAGAGCAGTACTGCGGCCATTAAGTTTCCATCGGAGTGTTTCACTAGTGGCGGAAATTGGCAAAAGTCTTTAATGCTGCGAAGATTTACGGAAGTATAATAGTGACGAAGGAAATTTAAAAGAAATTGCATTTTATCAAACTTTAGTGAGTGACATTTCCACGCAAATATGCTACCTATTTCCCAATGAAGGCTATTACACAATCGCCATTAACTCGTGAAAACGCTTCGGAACAATTAGTTTCACTCGTGTCAGAACAGGGATTATGAATCACTCGTTGGACCACCGTGAAAAAAAAACGCATTTGTTGGGCAAAACCTCTGTTGCATGTGGATCGCTGCACATGACCTTGATTTCAACAAGTCGAGTGAAGTGGACAGGAAGCAGCAGCCCTAATACTCTCGAGCACGTGTTACCAACACATAACACCGCAACGATATAGCTCACGGATTCAACTTCATGCGGTAAGGATGACCCGTGAGTTACGTTTGCCCTTTTATCCGAGGTCACGTTTTTTTGTTTTTAAGAGGGAGTTGGCGCAAAGTGGTTGAAGGGGGAAGGGAGGAACCGGGAGGGGAAAATCCGTTGGTTCAAAAGAGTCACGGGCTGAATTCGGGATGAGACTAGCGCATCCTGGTGGAGGAAGACAGGGGTTTCACGTGCTACTACTTCTAAGATTAAATCGTACAGCCTGACCTAATTTGCCTTACATTAACCGTGCGACACCACGTACATTTGAGAGGCAGTATCACAACTCGTAACCAATAAGTTTCCAGCCCGGCGCTTCACATGCCGATTTTGCTGCCGGAAGCTATAGTAAAATTTTATCTGCTTAAAATTAAGTGAAGTTCAAATAAATGTTTTGTGATTCCACTAAATGTAATCCTTTTAATACTTCAATTAGTATCACCAAGTGGTTGCATCATCAGGAAACTATACCCTGTTTTTTTATTTTCTTTAGATTCCACAGTATCGCGAAACTAATTGAAGCAATGAAAAAAATTATACACAATGGAATCGCAAAACTGTTACTTAAAGTTCTCTTAATTTGCAATGTAATTCCACAAAGTCTCAGCCCCAGTCAGCAGTCACAGGTATACACTTAACTATCTGAAAAATGAAGTCGCATAGTATTTGCCACGCTTGAACTTACTGACCTCACTTCTTGCCTCGTTTGCGGGAGCTGTCTGACATTTTAAAATCTTGTACACTTTTATTTTCAAGTACAGACAGCGTTCTGCAAGGCCAATCCTGACACTATTTGTTGAGTTCAAATTTGTCCGCTGAAAATGGCAAATTAGTCGGGACACTCAAAGAACTCAAGGCATACTTGTGCTACCATGGTTAGTACACGCATTAAATGCTTGTTAAGTTTTAGTGGGAGGGGAGGCATGATGGGAGGTTTGGGATTTGAAAGTTGAGGGAGAGAGTCACTTGTTTATTTGGCAAAAGTAGTTTCTCAATGAGCAATTTCCAAATTAAAATTTCAAACCCTCTAAGGTCTGAAGTTAGGGCCGCTAAATCTTTTTATTTTTATTTTTTTACAAGAAGTGAAAACTCTTTTTTACGACATACGTGGTGGAAAATAAAGCGGAATTATTTTTAGGGAAGCAAATGGTTATTCCTTGCTCTTTTCGTCGAAATTCCTTCTTATCTAAATCACGCGTGGCAACCCATTTGCAGTTTGTACATACTCAGTCTTGATGTAAGGTATTGGGTGTGTCCACAACATAGCTATGTGGCTATGTTGTGTGACCAGTGTGTCACACAACAAGGCCACACAGCATATGTCTCATTTCTATTTTATTGTAAGAAATGACTTTTATCTAATTTTTTTATAGAAAACACTGCTTCAACAAGGAGATTTTCTCAAATAAAAGTTATCCCACCCACTTCGTCCCACCATCTTTTGAATTTTTAACGCTGTAAGTTTTCCCTCAGAATTAAGCGTAGGGACACATGACCTATTCTTAGTTTCATTTTATTACTGACATTTACATTGGAGTAATTATTTACATCCTGAGAATTAAAATAAAACAAGACATTATCCTTGAAAGCATGACGTCTAGATTCAAAATGCATGATTTGAACAGTAAACCATTGATCATTAAAAGCCCTCTAATCGTCCGTTAATACAGTTTTATAAAAATGAAATCTTTTTTCTCCATTACTAACAGTTCAATTGAAAACAGTGTGGCTTAATTTAAAAAAAATACATAAAGGAATCAATATAATTTCTCTATATAATTTCTCTAGGCAATTGAGCAATTTATGCCTTCTCTGCTCCCCCGTTTGGCATCTTGAAAAACCCCTCTCTTTATCACCGTGGGCCTAATCCTTTGCCAGTCCCGTTAATTTGCTTGCTTCAAGTGTTTTTACGCGCTCCACCCTCGCCGACCTCCACGGCCAACTCCAAGCAGATACCCCACGAAGTTAGAGGACCCGCACGTTTCGTCAATCTTTCCAATGCGCACCTTTCTTCCCTCCTGTCACCTAGACCGCAGCCCGAATCCCTCCCACGATGATTCACGGCCACCCAATTAACAAACCGGGTTCCCCACTCCCTCGGACAATTACTACGATAGGAAACTTCTGGGATATTTCCATCTAGTGACTCTATCGGTGAGGAGATCATGGTCGGGCAATTAATATTTTGAGAAGGAAACAGGTTCTTTAATCATAGCTGAGGTGAATAACAGCTAACGAAACTAATCTCAGAGAAAACTTTTAGCAATGATAATGGATGGATTAGAAGATACACAATTCTCCACAATAAAAGGACTACTTCATTATGACCTTGATTTTTATGTACTAAACCTGACGTGATGATTATGTAGTACATCGAAAAGCGGGTCGTAATTAAAGTTAATATTTTTGGTGGAAAATTCATAACTTTTTATTCATCCAAAAGGTTCAAACTCCACGCAATATTGCCTTAATCTTCTGAATTTGTAAGAAAATTGATGACAGAGACTATTAAAATCCGTCAATCAAATCGTAAGAAACGCTATCTCAAGCGGTATATTCACTTGTTCAAAGAATTAAAGACTGATCGGGTCGCCGAGAGTAATCTTTTAAGATTTAATTGGCATCGGTTCGATCACGTCGAATTTACTGTGATTCGTGAGATCTATATTTCAAGCAAAGCCTCTTCACGTACCACATATTGTACAGCACTGACGATCTCAGTGGGGGGGCCAAATGCCTACGTAACTACTCTCATATCATGCGGCAAAATCCAGAAACGGGCCTCGTTGCACGCTTGCCATTTACCGCTAAACACTTTAAATTTTCAATTGCTAATGTATTGAATTCAGTTGCAGGTTCCGAAAGCGATGAAGAATATTCATCAGATGCCCAAAGAAAGAATACATTATCGACAATGAAGATCATTTTTCATTAATAAATATGATTTTCCGCTTATTATTCAATTTTCTGTTGTTACATAAAATATTGCCCGTTCATCTCAAGGTTCTTGGGGAATGTAAGACGTAAAATTAAACTTCACCCTATGAAAGGAAGGTAGACCCTCCCCCCAAGGCAAAAGACAACAGCACTTGATGCTCCCTCGCGTCATGTTCTACCTCCCGCAGGTGGACCTGCCGGCGCCGGGACAATCCCAAAACATTGTCTCCCCCTCTCCCCCCCTCCCCATCCCCACGTTCCCGTTCAAATGTGATCGTCCGCGGGAGGGGCGGGAGGAGGGGAAAGGGGGGGGAGGGGCGGGCGGAGGGGAAAGGGGGGGGGGAGGGGCGGGCGGAGGGGAAAGGGGGGGGGGATGGGCGGGCGGAGGGGAAAGGGGGGGGATGGGCGGGTGGAGGGAAAGGGGGGGGATGGGCCGGTGGAGGGAACGGGGTGGGATGGGCGGGCGGAGGGAAAGGGATGGGCGGGTCCGATATACATTTGATCAGGGATGGAGGAAAAGGAGGGACGAAACAGTCACGAAAAGAGGTGTGCATCTTCACGCCTGATAAAGTGGAGGTCATCCATCATGGAGAACTAAAGAATGAAGTTGTAATGGAACCAACGGTGGTCGACGATACATTGTGGAATTTACATATTACGAGGATGAAGAATCTATTCTCCACACTTTTTCGCTAACGGCACCTGATAAATATACTACCTTTGATTATGATGCTAAACATCGAAAGTGATCATATGCAAATAATAAAATAGCGAGGAAAATTACGAAGTATTGTTTATCCTCTGAAAAGAATAGGCTATTTTCCTACAGTATTTTACTACAGCAACACGTGCAAGTCAGCTGACAAAAAACATAATCAGGTCCAAGATGCTGAATCTTTTCACATAGCATTATAAGTTAAAATGCTTTTTTTATTTTTATCTCAAAAAAAAATGCAGTGACGCCTAATGGGCAACGGGTTGGATAGGCGCGGCTGCTAAATATGTGCTAGCTTTCCAAATGAAAATTTTCTGGTGGTGGTAGGCTTTCACTGGAAAATCCATCCCTATAAACATATATGTTTCTGGCGTAACTTTGTGGAACACTTTTGCTCTGACCAAGGGTTCGTTATGACACAATATCATAAGGTCCACTGAGAGATAAGCCGTGAAAAACAATTGCGCAGAATCACTAAGTTCTTTGTTGCTGTAATTTGTGATCTCCTTGGTGACTTGGTGGACCCGATTCATACTTAAAACGAAACCATGAACTGGGTGATTCAACAAGGTTATATAAAATAATACATTTTTGTTTTTTTAATAGCATTTTCTAAATATGGAATTCTTAAGTTTAACGTTTTCTTTATCGTAATTTTAAAATCCACCCCTATTTGAATGTTTCAAGGATAGCAGCTAAAGCACAGTTCTCCCTTCACCGAATATTAAGTTAAGACGCGGGTCTTGCGGCGTTTATCTATAAAAGTAGGCCAGTACCGGAACCGGGATTCCCTCCTCCTTTATAACCCACCCTCTACTCCCATCCGAATACATTCACCACCACTTTGAAGCGCCGATTATAAATAAAACACAGACTGGAATCACATCAACGACGGCCTCCCTGGTGTCCGCAGGGAATGGGGGGAGTAGGGGGGGGGGACATCAGGACAAAAGAATCAACGCCTTACCGAGAAAGAGGCACAGTCACATCCACGTCGTCCAATCGGGAAAACCTCGGAAACGGACGGCGGATTCGCCTCGTCGACCGCGCGCGACTCGTGTTTGGCGGGCGGGAACGCGGGGATCCGCCGGGGAAAACAGGTGTCGCCGGCGCGCTCGCGGCAAATGATACACCCGGCGACTGCGATTCGGGCCGGGGAGAAGGGTCGGGGTCGGGAGCGAGAGAGAGATTTTGACGAGAGGGGGGGGAGATAGTCGGGTAGACGGGGCTGGTAGAATGGGGCTGGTAGAATGGGGGGTAGAATGGGTAGAATGTGGCTGGTAGAATGTGGCTGGTAGAATGGGGATGGTAGAATGGGGATGGTAGACCCGCTAGAGCGAGAGAGCGGCGGAACCGATGTGCGAGACGGAGAGATGGAGTGAAAGAGCCTCGCGGTGCGATGCCTTGCGCTGCACTGGCGAGCGGGCGAGATCAGCTGGCGACGCCGCCGTCGCGGCGCGCGGTGGGACTGTGAAGGGGGGTTTTATCGCGCAGGGCCGGGCGGATCGGAACCCTTCGTGAGGACTCGGGAGGGTGGGCCATAGGGCGGGAGGTGACGATGAGAAGGGCGCAGTTGCCGTGGTAGAATCTAGAGGGGGAGTGTGGGTTAGGGATGCACACAGCTGCTATTTTCTTGCAGGAGGTGCTATCCGATAACGCTCACACCAAAAATTAGCAGTAGGAAATAACAGATGTACACATAAGAGGGTGGAATTCACCATTACAAATCATTTGACTTGACTGGGGTTCGAACCCGGATCTCTTAATCCCGGATCTTGAACCTGTCTCCCCGAACTCCCATCTTAAAATGGCTTGGTGGTGCAACAGGCTTACGTACCTGACCTGCAATTGGGAAAACCTGGTTCGGCTCCCGGTCGAGTCAAATGATTTTTTCAAAGGTTCAAGATTTTCTTTTTCGTATTTCACATTCCTTGCACTCAAGCGCGTGACTAAGTACCACGTCACTTGTGCACCCGCAATAATTGGAAACAAAAGATAATTCTACAACTGCTAAATTAAGCAGAACCATGGAAAAACAAATAATTACATGTACATAATAGCATAGGTACATCTTAAGAAGAGAATAATTATTTTTCGATTTATTGGTTATTCTCCGCATTGCTGTTAGAAAAATTCTCCTTCCCTTAATTATTATTATTAAGGTGAGTAAAATCCTCTAGATGTTTATATGCGCAGGGTTTTATGCCCACACACAATTTCTTTCTTCACATCAGGGCACGCCCTACCTCTTTTCATCCCGTCCATGAAGCTCATTTCTTCCCCTCTCCCGCGAACCCAGTGTCCTCTTCTTTTTCACGGCCTTCAGTATTCCATTGCCTCTCATCATCTGCTCCAACCACCCATTTTGCCTCCTCCGAATCTGCTCAAGGAAGTCCTCGGTGATGCTTATGTTTATAAATGCGGGGATCGGGTTGTGTGATGGCTAGAGTACTGGCTAGGGCCCGGGGTTCGAATATCGGGAATGCTGGATATTTTTAATGGCATCCTGAATCTCTCTATGGTGCTGAGTGTGGGGTACGTTAAGTACAGTACTCCGTCCTGTGTGCCCATGGTGCCTTTCATTAAGGGTACGCCGGCATGCCTGAGAATCATAATTTTGATTTAACCGAAACCGGGTTTCTCTCCACCTTTATTCCATTCCCCAAGTAATCCTCTCCAAGACAGCGACCTTTAGATAAGAAGAGAGACACTCGCTATTCCTAGGCCACCCTTACCCTTAATGGATTTATTTGCTATGTATAATAGCAGCAGAAAAATTGCAGGTTTCGCAGCAGAAAACCAGCCCTAGTGTGGTGATCCGAGATGAAACAGTGAGAGTGTGTTTGAGTCCGTTCGAGATACGGTGTTGAAGCTGATGTTCATTCATTCTCAGGTGTTAACCGCGGAGGTTGTTTTTCAACACAACAGTTTCGCTTCCAACGGGCGGTTTTAGGTCTAACTAAAGACACCCGCTAGAATACGAGCCAAACCATTGTGTTGAAAAAAACCTACGTGGTGAACACCCGAGAATGAAGGAAAATGAGCCGAGAGAGGTTTTGGCTTTCGCTGGAGGTGTTGGTGGGTACCCTAGGGGCTGGAGGGACCCGAGGTGCGGAAAGGGAAAGAATATCCCGCAGTCGGCGCAGTGTTTAATCACGAAAACTCAGTTCAAACGCTCCGTCGTATGGATTTTTGGAAACAAACACAACACAGCATACAAAATAGGTAAAATTCTCCACTGGAAGCCCCAATGTAAAACGATTTAAACGTGGGAATTTTGGTCTGCTATGGTGGCTAGAGTCCGGGCTTCCCATTTAGAGATCCTGGGATCAAATCCGAGTGGAGGTAGGGAATTCTCAGAGGAATACCGATCGTTAAAAAGAGATTCACCTATCACCAATTCACTTTTTAAAAATTGTATCCTAGCTGATCAATGTATCCTACTCCCTTCATTGCACATTTATGAGCAGAAGAACAAACATGAGTCCACTACGACATAACAATGTTTCTTAATTTCTACCTTTATCCACCCTCACCTGCTAACCCGAGGGTCACAGGATCAAGTTTCACCAAGATGGGCTTTTTCAACGTCCATAGCATGGGTGTTAATGTGATATGAAACAGTAAAAAGTAAGAGTGAAGAACGAATTCGTAATTTCGCTCTAAATAAGTAGTATGCCATTATTATCATTTTCCTTGCCTTTGCACGCTATCCATCACTTTTGGCACCTAAATAACTTAGAAATGCCACTTATATATAAGCCTCAAAGGAGTTCTTGTTGGTGTGGTGGTTGGAATACTGGCTTCTCATTACGAGGATCTGGATTTGAATCCTTGCTATTGCGAAGAATTTTCTTTGGAATACTCATCTCTACATGAGTGATTTCTGAAGAACATTTCAAGTGCTGTACACCATCCGTCGGGTGATACGTGAAACTGTGATCCCTATGGCAACCTTTGTTAAGAGTAGCCTTACGCCGTCGCCGGGTTTCTATCCACCTTTCCTTGGTTCCACTAATAACCCTTCACTTACCAACCTGCCCTAATATATCCTCAATAGCGCAAATGACCTCATCTGTCGGTCACCCAGCACTTTAAGTGTTCCTTGCCACATATTCAAGTGCGGGTGAAATTGTACCCAATATATTGACATCTACCATTTCCTACCGCTCAGTATGCATATTTATTAACTTTAAATGTCCTCGAAAATAGCCGAATAGGCCATTTACATCGATGATTATAACATATGGCAGACGCACACACAAAACATTATCTTGGCCTGTGAAAATCCACCCTGGCGGAACTTGAACCCTGAAGTAGCAGGTGAGCACTTTATATTCCGCAACCACGGCGGCCGACAAACCTCTCCTGAAACGCTAAAATTAGAAGAATATGCGAGCCGACCTTTCAGGTTCATTATTTCATAAAACTACATACGGGTAACTTCAATTAGAAAATCTGGAAATATATTATTTACAATAGTAAGACCGTGTCTAGGAAACGCAAGTAGAACATATTAGTAATCCATCGGCAGGAGGACTTGGTTAGAGAATAAGGTACATCTCAAAGAATATTTCCAAATTATTTGTGAAAACTATCATATTCGAAAGATCAGACATGAACTGTATCACTGGGTGAACTCAGATGGGAGTCCCTCCAAACACGATGAACACTCGCGAGACTAAGATTCTAGAAAGGCATAGGAATCTCAATTCCCACTATAATTCTGGCGATATTATTAAACCACACATAATACTTACTATTAGCAGATTCGATCACTCAAGGAAACTTTAGGGAGAGAGGCACCAAAGATATTGGAAGACTACTTTTCCTCGCAAAATTTGTGAAGGCACCAGTACCATGGCTAATTTATTACTCCCTTATTGATTGATTACTACTAATAATAACTCAATACTCAGATCACGTGAGTTTCAGGGTGTCATGGAAGATAATATTTGAACCACGCGTTTTATCTCTAGAACTGATAAAATCGACAAAATAAGACATACACCGCTGAACTGATATGTACAAAGATTCCTTATCCCCGCGCTGCACAAGTGACTATAACGAAAATGAACGAAACCAATAGACAATATGTTAAAAAAGAGTTTACTTTCTTACTTTCCCTCTAGCTTTTTCCTCCATCCTTTTTCCGACTCCCTCCAAATTTCACGGATGGTGTCCTGACCCCTCATTTCACATTGCCACATGCCCCTGCGATGGCTGTCAATGTATGTATTATGCAGATGTAGATAATTTTTAATTCAGCATATTTACATATGTATCGAACAATTTTCATTCACCACGGCTCAAGAAAAGTAAGATGAATTAAGAATTCCTCCGGAAAGCTCTTCTAGGTCTACAGAATACCCTGCTAACCTTCTCAAGGGTGTGTGGCAAGGGGTGACTTTTCACCTACATGCACTTCATTACGTTCTCCTAAGTCAATGCAACTTAAGGTATTAATGCATTAGGAAATATTTGCGAATACTTTTCAGGAGGTAAAATTTCACCAACATGCACAACACTATAATTATGAAGGCACCGTCATAGAAAGTATGAGTGTTAATGCAATTGGCAACTACACAAATACACAGAGATTTATGAGTTATATTATACCTCTTGTAGAGGTACGCGTGGTACAACGTAGATCCAGATGTCCATGACTCCATTGTTGATGGGGACGATGATGCTCGGGCTGTTAGGTTCAAGAGAATCCACCCACGGAGTCATAATCCCCCTGGGTGATGGTTGACATTGCCTGGTGGTACGGATAAAATTACATCCCTGAGCAAGGAGAACGCGGATTGGCTGGGCGGGGGGAGAACAATTTTCCCGTCGATGGAGGTAAATGATGTTTGTGAGCCGGTGAAAGTTTTTCCTGCTAGCGGGAAAAGAGTGAAAAACGCGTGAAAACAAAACGAGGTTCAATTAAATTCAAAAAATTATTCATTAAAATTCCTCGACTTTTGTCTCCCGTACAATGCAAGTTGATTTTGATGCCTGTTTTTTGCCTTTAATTCTCCCAAATTAAAAGGGAAATAATGTAATTCTAAAACTCTTTGACCCCGGTTGTGAACAACAAAGACTTTGGGGAGAGAAAAATATTTAAAAATATGCAAAACACATCCTGTTAAAGGTTTTTTTTAGCGGTTCAAAGAAATGATATGACGGATATAGTCAAAACATGCGCGGAATACAAGTGAGTACCTCTTTAATTTCATCAGGGCGACGATTTCAACGAAAAGATCATTAAAAGATGCGACATATTTTTTCAATACTGGCTAGATCCCAAGTCTCATTTCTTCAAGATTATTTTAAAGAATATTCCTTGTTTTCAGACGTAGTTGCGATGGAAAATCTATTCCGGATTCAATGTTTAGTGTAAATGAGGCATAATTATTCACAGAGGACTTGAGGCATCATATGCAAAAGTTGCACGACACCACAGTGAATGTTCTTTGGCGGATATGCTTCGTGAAAATATTTCAAATAAAAATTTTTCATACGTTCCGATTGTAAGAAATATAGTACATCAAGACACATAAATCTTAGTATATAAGGCAACATGGAGTTAGATGAATAAGCAAACTCACGTAGGTTAAAAATTATGTATTTCAATGCATAGTTGATTCTGATAAGGGGCGAAAAAGTGGAAAAAATAGAGAATCCATTTTCAATGACATCTTTTATTGAATTCAAAGGCCCGGCAAATATTCAAACTATGACCAATCTAAAGATCATCATTCCCCATTTTCATGGAGTGAAGCGCAGGTCATATACTAAAGAAAATTATGACAAACATTGTAATTGTTGCTGCGCCATTAACACCAGTAATATGGGTAGAAAATAAGAAGAGGTCTCTCGTTATAACCATGCACTATTCGTCGATTTTTTATTTACTTCACTTTTAATTGCATTTCAAAAACAAAAGGAGAGTTCCCATAAATGTACGGAAAATATCTTAATAATGGAAGGCTAACGGAAGAATATAGGTGAAGGTGCAGTAGGTGCAGTTTGCCCTTCTGTGCATAGGCTAGTTCGCACTTAATATCTATAACTGATAGAAGAGAAAGTAAAAGAGAGATGTCTTCGACCCATCTCTCGAGTCTTCACCGCGTGCATTAACACGGTTGACCACGGAAACACGGGCGGCTATATATAATTTTGCTGGTGTTCCAACTACCATTGGAGAAGTGCTATGTAATATCCCAGTATGTTTTACTAATTGAGTTACGAGTTAAATGTTGATCATTCTTCAGCTGGAAAGTACACAACTAAGAATATTCCGCAAACTGTTTTCTTCGATTATTCAAATTCTTCATCCTCTAAATTGAGTTGGACTGTGCCTTATTATTGTCTTCTTCATTATTTTTATTTCATTTTCCAATTTTTAATTTGAATACTTTTATTCCACCTTAACGATAAAAATCTCCTCCGGAATACATAATTTTGAATCCACTGGCAAGGTGTGGTATCCTCACATCGCTTCAAGTGTAAACGAACCCAAGATTGAAATTTTCTTACATTTTCATTTGTCTGATAATTTTCGAGCCAACCTGGCTTCTGTCGAGCCAAACCTTTCGTTGAGGAGAGGGAGCCTTCACCAAGAAAATACCCACATTTGATTACACGGCCATTCTAACAAATATATAACGCTAAATTAGAATAACGCGTAACGGCTCCCACAACAATGGGGCATCTGCGGCTATATATAACCGCCAGCATCCTCGCTCGACTCATTACCTTGATGACGATGGCTGAGTCAACCATCGAAACGTTGATCCATTTAAATAATCTTATCCGGTGTGAAACCCGAGAAACCTTCACTTATATAATTCGCCGGAAAAACCTTAAATCCTTTATATAATGCTTGTAACATTCTGGCGTAATTAACCCAAATTCATCCAAAGCTTTAGGATTTCCGGAAATCTTCTATCTAGGCGCGCGAATACTGGAAGTAAAGATGAAGCTATAAAACGTGTAATAAATCTCAATTTAAAGTCAGGTCTTGAAACTTAGGGAATCGGGTTGGTGCGGTGGCTAAAGGGCTAGCATCCAATCTTGAGGGCCCGAGTTCAAATCCCGGCGGCGGCGGTGGAGATTCGCCCATCGGAGATTTCATTCTGTGCGCCCCTTGACGCCTTGTGATAGGAGTTGCCTCATGGCGACGATAGCCTTCACACTTCCTACTTTTCCCACGCAATCCTTCCTTTGTCAACCTACCCTCAATCTTAATGTCGCAAATAACCTCAGTTAAAACCATTCGATCTAGTGAAACTAGGTTCCCATGGCATGCATATAGTTATTCCAGGATATGCATAAGTTTAAGGTAAATACAGTGGTTGGGGGAGACGGCATTGGCGATAGAAGTTGAAGGGATTGAATAAAAATGTAATACTTTCTTGGCGTCGTGTAGTCTACTTGGTATATCCACCTGATCACACTCTCCATCGCTGATGGCGGACTTTCATTCCACCCTGAGGGCGACGGAGGACCCGCCCATCAAAACATCGGCAGCGGAGGAGAGAATGACCCAGAGGAAACCCTGAGTAGACTTCACAAGAAGAGGTTGAGACCGGGATGAGAGGGTCCCGAAGTAAATTGGAATTGATGCTAAGGAAATGTACATCTACGAAAGGAATAGTACTTTGTTGGTTTGGCTACGTTGATAGAATGGACGAGAGTGAAATAATGAAAGAGGTTCACGATAAAAGAGTGAATTATGTGAGAGGGTGTGGTAGATCGAGGAGGTCGTGGGTGAAGGCGATGAAAGAGACGTGAGAAACATGAAAAGAATAAGGAGCCGTAAGAAAAAGTGAGCGCGATGGAAGCAATTCGTGAATGTAACCGAAAAAGAGGTGCGCAAAGATAGGGAAAAATGGAGGAACTTGTTATAAGATAACCAGTTTCTTAGGCCAACCACCTATAACTAAGGTCTTATGACTGAGTCTATCCCGAAAAGGAACAGCGTTATAGGTATGTAGTACGTACTACGCTATCAGCAGAAGTATTTTTTAATGTACTTAAAGTGATTTTATAATCCATTACTCTTTTTCTCTATCCCATATCAGGCAAAACTACAATAGAAAATTATTTCAAAGGTTCAGCTTCCTCGATTCTGCTTACAATTCGTGAAATAATACTAAATATTTAAAGAAGTAAAATGTACAAAGAATGGAGGAGTTTCAGAACGCTATGGGTATGTAAGCATGGACTAAGCTATCAAGAGCTGTATTTTAATGTACTCTAAGGGTGCTTTTATAACCAATTATTCTTCTATTCCAATTCATGCTAGGTGAAATTCCCACGTGCAATAATTTCATATCTTCACTTTCCTCGATCTTGCTTACTATCGTCAAAATCCCACTTGATATTTACAGGAATATAATGAATAGAGATTGGATCTCAGAAGTGACTGTGGAAAAGAATGGGAACAAATTCACATCTTAGAGGAATGGAAGCCAGATGAGAGAGTTAAATGTGGAAGGAAGGGAGTAACTTCGAGCGGAAAATTTTTAGGAGGCAGCAGAAGTTAATTAGGGGCTCTTTGAGAGGTAACCGGGACGCAGGAGAGGATGGTAGAGAGGTTAATTTTGGGTAAACAATGAAGAGGGAGGAATAGAATAGGAGTTTGGCGTGAAAGTGGGCGGAAGATACGGGACCATAAGAGGGACTTAATGTACGTTAAACGGGTTGTTCGTGAGAGAAAGGTTAGAGTTCGTCTCAAGATGGGAGATTGGAATTTAAGCAACTACATTCCAAAGGCCTAACAATATTGTTAGAATTCCTGATGATGATAATGCCGAATATAAATGCACACTCTCTGAAAATTAGCAAATTTAGCGTGCAAAATAGGTAGAAGCTAATATGTGGAGCGAGAAGTTAAGTTAAATCTTGTCACTCAGCTTGATTCACTGACTTGATGATGAAAAAAGTAAAGACAATGCATGTCGCTAATTCTGACTACTAAGTACAGAAGCCTGAAGCCCGAGTCTGACCATTCGAAAGTAGTAATTTCGAGGGAATTTTGGCCCACGCAGAGCGCCATGACAATTATTCAAATGAACAACAAAAAGTAACAGAGAAAGCCTTGAACTCCGTGCGAATCGGCACATTTCATTGAGAGGACGTTAAATCCTGGTCTATTTTCACCTATTTTCACCAATCCAGTGCTATGCGTCCTCCGTTACCGGCGTTCAGTATTCCCGGGAAGAGGCAGTATGTCTTCATTGCAAAAGTCTGCTTCAAAATGGAATCTATTGGAAGCTGGATAATTAGGGACACAGCCGACAACAGAAGTCATTGGTGCCAATAAGGAGAGGTGGGTAGCCAGTTAAGGGAAGGATCATTGGAAAATGGAGGATGGATGAAGATAAACCCGGCGCCGACATTAGCCAACACTTAGCTAAATGCACCAAGGGGACCACATTTCGACCAATTTGCCTAAACATTTAAGTTGTTTTACGTTGGAAAGATTACGGCTGTGAGCTCCAACGGGAGAATATTGAAAAAAATTAGAATTTTACCTAGATTTCGTCAAAAACTAACGGTGTGTAGTTTCTATGTTTTCTTAACTATTTATAAAAATGAATCAATTACTCACCGCAGTAATTATTACAGAATCGCAGACAAACATATTTTGTAAAGGCTTTTCACCGTACGGCGTGAAAAAATGAGTCAAATTAGAGACTTCTGTGGAAAAATATATTTTATTACTGAGAATTATTGACATTTATAAAACTATAGTTATGCGCCATTAATATAACAATTTTTACTTCATACTTCTTAAAGACGCCATCATCACAAATAAAATTCTAATATGGTCTCCATTATGGGAAATATCTCGCTCAAACTACCTTATATGGTAGAGGGAGGCGAATGGTTGAAGAAAAGTCGTCGGTAATATGAGGAATATATCGAGGAACGAATTTTTGTCTAAGGAAAAAAAATTATAGGTTGCAAAAATGTGCTGCTTCCCACCTTGTTGCATGGTAGCGAAACTAGGGTAGGCCAGGACAAGTATAGGAGAATTTTTGTTTGAAGGCTTTCGCAGCTTTTTTTATCTAATTAGGATGATGCTTTCGGGCAATGCTGCGTTTTGTTCATTATGAAAATCTCAACGTTTCGCTTCTCTCACTGGAAGCGTCATCAGGAGAATCGAAGCGTTGAGATTTTCATAATGAACAAAACGCAGCATTGCCCGAAAGCATCACCCTACAAACATAGGAGGTCTGAATGCAGTATATAGGGTATTTGAAAAGTTTTGGCGGGCAAAAGCAGAAGGGATTGGATTAGAAATGAGTGGGTCATGAAAGAATGTGGAAAGGTTGCTCTGTTCATAGATATCCCTGAATGGAGAGTGCTTTGTTGGTTTGGCCACGCAGAGGAAATAGGTGAGAGTCGAATAACGAAGCGAGTTTATGATGAGGAGGTCAGAGAGGAAGAGGTAGGATGCGATAGTTATTTGTGAATGTAGTGGAAGAGACTCTCATACCACATTCACACATTCGCTCAAATGGCGAGTCGAACTTCGTGGCAAATGTGTAATCGCCTCACTCGCCGTTCACCCCTTGCCTCGTATCCGTTGCCGTTGCCTTGCCGTTTTTTTGGGGACGAGTCACAGAGATTTACACGTCGTCCATTCGCCTTGAGTCAGTGAACGGAACACTCGGCTAGTGTGAAAACGATCATTCACGTTGTGGAGACGAACGTGTACGAATGGTACTCGCGAATGGCGGCGAGTGATAAGGCGATGCACGAGCGCGAATGTGTAAATGCGGTATGATAAAGGATATTAGGAGTGCTAAGAACAGAAGAGTTTAGGAAGCAATGTACGAGTGTAACTGAAGCAAAATAGGCACGCATCGATAGGAAATTAAGGAAGAAATTATTGAAAGAGAGCCCTTTTTTACAGGTCTAACAACGAGACTTCTCTCTATTGCTTTTTCTTTTGTTATTTTCTCTTTTTCTTCTCTTTGATTTCTTTATCTTGGCACATATGATTAACGTTAGGTCCTAGTTAGGGATTTGTAATATTTAGATACTTGAGGGAAATTGTAGCCGGTTATAGAGAAAAGGTCTTAAGATGGCTCGAAAAATAGTTGACATAAAATGCTTTTCATGCAATAATGAAGTAATTTTTTATTATTAATTTAAGAAGTAAAATATGTTGCAAAGTAAAAAAAGTTTTTTAAGTTTCAAGTACACTAAGCGAGAATACATATTTGTCTACTGTGATATTTGTATAAAGTTATTTATAGTGGTCAGACCAAATTAAAAGTATAATTATAGCAGAAAGGGCTAATTATATCAGACCAAGTTGTCTATGCCGGGAGTGAACAGCATGATTGGAATCCATGTATTCAATAATTGGTCAAAAAGCAAACTTCTCGCCATCGAAAGTGTCACTCTTGCCTATAAATAAGACAAAAATTATATTTCTATCACAACAAAGGAAATCTTTATTTATATCACTATAATTTACCAGCATCAAAGAGCTGACAACGCCTAAACTATAAATTAGAATAAGGTGACTGGCATTATATTTTAAGAAGCAAAGCTGAGAGAGCGTTACTACCGAATCAAAATTAAATAAATGAGCTTTAAATTCTAGATAACATACAGGCACAAGAGAGATAAAGAATAGACTTAAGCTTTAGTGTCATTTGCATGTCTAACAGAGAATAGGATAAAAGCAGTGCGGAATACCCAACATAATTGAAGTATCGTCTATGTTAATACCAAAAAATACTCCATTCACAGCCTGGATTAGCTATATACGTATTCCCTCCACATTATCATTAGACTCTTCTTATATTTTCTGACTTTTGAAATCATAACTTGCAACTCTTTGATTATCTTCCGATGTACGCAGTTCATGGAAATATGCCCATCTACATGCATGTATCAAAGATCGCCAAATTTAAGCCTTCAAAATACCTAAATGTGAACGTCCATAAAATATGCCTTGAGCTAAATTATAGAATATTAAGTTGCAATACTCACTGAGCCACCTACTGACTGATTCATTGATACAAATTCCTGGGCATGTCCAATAGAGCTTGAGGGTCGAGCTTTTAGAGGGCCATTACAATTCGTCCCATGAGCAAGCAAAAATTAAAAAAACTCCGAGAAAGTGCCTTGCACTCAGTCTCAGGTAGGATTTTGTTGCTCACTGGAACCATACGTATGAAATAAAAAATTGCCCTGCAGGACAATTTGCTTTCACTCATAGAAATGTAAAATAATAATGCTAGGAGTGTAATACTGGAAAAAAATGAAGTGAAAGCATCATATATTTTAATGAACTCAATCCTTATTCATTTCTTTAGACTTATGTAGAGACATAAGGTCATATGTCTAAGTACATAATAACGATGATAACAAATGATATTTTAATTTGCTCGAACTGAAGTTAGTTAAAGTCAAAGCACAGCCAAACTAATTTGTCACCGAAGACGACAGTTGATCAGTGCTTAACTCATTAACACCTCTGGTGAGGAGACTCAGAGGCTTTATTATTTATAAAACTAGTGTTTCATAGTTCAATTTCTTAAAACAAAATTACCATGGAAATGGGAGTTGATAAATTTAGACAGAAAAATTAGACATAAGACTAAAAACCAGTGGTCATTTTCAGTACTTCTTCATTCATCTCTTCCAGAAAACGAGCTCGCGGTGATTCCAACAACTAATAATGTTTAAATAAATAAACTGATAACAAATGTGCAGTCCGAGGAGTTATGAAGGAATGTTATTCATTTTAAATTTTGATCATTTTAAATGTCATTTAACTACTGTTATAATTTTTACAGGTAAAATAATACCGATCTCTGATGAAGTTTCCTCGGATTTCAAACCGGGTCACAAAGGTGGCTGCCACCATCATTTCGACGGCTAAGTCTGCCATTGTCATCAGGGATCATGGCGGGTCAAAGGGCGTGTCTTATTAACGTATCCTGATTGGTCAATATTTTCCCTCCTGTCTTTTTTTGACCGTATTCCCCTTTATATTTTATGGGGAGGTGAGGGCATCAATAGTCCCGAGCACGGAATGATCGAACCATTGTTGATTACTTTGAAACACAAAAAAATATATTTCCCACTTGTATAACATACACACACTTATCGAAAGTAATTACCCTGATGAAGATGAGGTGTACGAAAAATGCACAATATGATATAATTCAATTACCCCCCCTCCAAAAACAAAAAGGAACAATTCGTGATTTATATAGAATATGTGGGCTGAATATACAATATGCCCAAATCAAGTCTTTATGCTGCTTTCGTGATCACACCGAATAATATTCTTGACACTGAGTCAATACTTGACACTGAGCGATCATCCCCTGCTCGGGTTATTGCGCAGCGGTCGAAAATACCGGACATATGGTTGGTATGTCACAATATATATATATATATATATATATATATATATATATATATATATATATATATATATATATATATATACTTTTGTAAGAAATGATGCGCGTAGCACAATATAATAATAAAACAGTGTCACTAGCTGTGACGCACGTAATAAAGTAAAACACTTAGAAAGAACACTCACACGAGAAAAATGTTTTCCGGAGCTTTCGAAGCCAAAGGCTTCTTTCTCAACGAGGAGATGTAGCCTGGCTGGGTCAGAATGCCGCAGGAACAAGGGATATTGTTGGACGAGCGAACGGGAGGGGGAGAAGGGGTGATGGGGGAGGGGGTTAGTAGGATACATTCAGTCCAGGGGCGCTGCAAGCTTTTAGGCGCCAAATGCACGCTAATTCAAGCATGTGGAGGTTGAGGGCGGAGTCTGAGGGGGGAGGGAAGCAATAATGGTCACCTTGAAACAAGAATTGAAGACCGCGTCGTGGGACAAAGAATGCGTGGCAACTGGGAGGGAAGCATGGGGGGATGACGGGCAGCAGGAGGCACGATGATTATTCATTCTGAGGTTAATGGGGGTGGTACATTGGCCTACATAGAATAGGGATTGGAAATTTAAATCCAGAATCGATTTTCGATTAATCGACTTTCGATTTTGGTTTTTACAATCGATTTTCTAAAACTTCGATTTTTTGCCCAAAATAATAGAAAAATCGAAATCGATATTTATACATAGTAAAGTAATTGTCTGCTGAAATACGGATGTGCTGTTGTAACAAAATGCAAAATATGGGTAAATGGAAGCACTAGGGATAAGAACCGAATACAGATAAATTTATTGATACAATAAATTATTTTAAAGATATTAATAAGATATACAGGGAAATAACATTCCATGACAGATACTTATAAACACATAGGTAATATAACAAGCAAATTACATACAGTTTAGTAGCAATAAGAATTGTATATTAAAAAGTGGACATACCACAGAATGAAAAACAGAATTTTATTTATTTCTTGTTTGCAAAGCCGTGGAACTAGTGTTCCTCAGGAATGGACATTAAGAAAACTGACATACGTAAATGTTCTCCGAATAATCGATTTTGTACCTGTGTTGCAATTAACCCGGCGTGAGAAAATAGTCGCTCACGCGGCACAGTAGAGGCAACTATGGATAAAATCCTGCTGGCTACTTTGTATATACGTGGGGATATTCTCCCTTTTAATCTCCTTCCAAGCTTGTTGTGGATTGGAGTTGGACTTGCGGTCGACTGGAGGGCGGTTTACGAACTGGCGCAGCTCTATTGGCAAAATTCAAACGCTAGCTTTAGCTAGCAAGCTAAAAATCGAAATCGATCGGCTAGAATCGATTTTGATCGGTTTTTCAAAACAAAAAGTCGACTTCGATTAAATCGAAAATCGGAGTGTGGTAACCGATTTTCGATTAAAATCGAAATCGATTTTCCAATCCCTAAAATAGATTGCTGGGCAGAATTTGCACTGTAAAAGGTAAATTATGTTGGTGGACGTACAGGTGGTGGAGGGAAATATCGGGAGGGATTTAAGTTTGGGGAGAAAAGAGGCTGGGGGTGGAGAAAGATTCATGCAGGTCTTGCATCTGGGACGATTGCAAGGCGAAGGTGGAGTGGCGGTGACTCGCAGGGATTTTTGAAGTGGGCGGGTGGCTTTAAAAATGGTGCTAAAATTTGGTGGCCTTTTGTATGTGATCCGTGGAATATTAGGAAAAATCTGTGAAGTGGATTTGTGATTAGAAAGAATGGGGTACAGGTCCTTTAGGATATCCTGCAGGGCATGAGCGCCTGGGAAGTAGGTAGTGAGAAGAGAAGGGGAGCAATGTTTTTCTGAGTTGGGTTTATTCGGAACATAAGGTTTTTTTCTGATTTTATTTTTTTTAGTCTTTTGGGGTATCCGCGGCGAAGAAAAGAGGTGTGTAATTGCGAAAGGAAATTCTGAAGATCATCAGGGTTATTGCAGATCCTGTGTCCTCGGACGGAAAGGGAATAAGGGATGGAGCGTTTGGTGTGAGGTGGGTGGCAGCTGTTGTAGTGGAGGTACTGCTGTTTGTTGGTGTCTTTGATGTGAACAGAGATTTTAAATTTGTTGTTGGAAAGGTGTATGTCAACGTCTAAGAAGGTGATGTTAGTGCTGGAGATGGAAGATGTGAAGGATACAGAGGCAGATGAGTTGAGTGAAGAGACAAAGGCGTTTAGAGAGTTTAAGTCATGAGGCCAGAGAAGGAAGATATCGTCTATGTATCTAAGCCAAAGAACAGGTTTTTGAGGGTAATTTTTTAGAAAGATTTCTTCGAAAAGGCCAAGGAAAAGATTTGCATAGGAAGGACTGAACCTACTTCCCATTGCGCAGCCGGACATTTGCAGATAGTAGTTATTATTAAAAGAAAAGGCATTGTGGGTGAGAATAAAATGGGAGAGATCAAGAAGAAAGTCAGTGCTAGGGATTTGTGGGGTAGGTCACAGGGAAAGGTAGTGGCGGAAAGCATCGAGTCCCTCAGAAAGAGGGATAGAGGTATAAAGTGAGGTTACATCGATAGTGGCCATGATAATGGGTTGATTGGGAGGGAGGGAAATAGAGTTGAGTTTAGAAAGGAAATCGTGGGAATTTTTGATATATGATGGAAGGGACTGAACAAAAGGTTGGAGATAGAAATCTACGAATGCAGAGATGCGTTCCGTAGGAGAGTTTTGGGAAGATACGATGGGACGGCAAAAGTATATTTATATTTATATATATATATATATATATATATTGTCACCTACGAACCCCGCGTTGGTAAGCCAATTTGTCAGCTTCGTCACTTGGAGGCTCGGAGGTGAAACTAAGAAAGGGAGGGGGTAATGATGGGTGGAAAATTGGGGGGGGATGTTCAGGGACGGGGAAATGGGGAGGGGGGGAAGGGATAACTGCTAAGCTCGTCGGAGCACTTGGTGTGGGGTGGGTTCTTGGTAGGTGTGAGGCATTAACGATCAAAAACACGACGCGTTTCCACGGTCTCCTTTCTTTTGACTTTGGACGGGACGACGTGAGGAAAGGATGGCACGACTGACAAAAAAAGAAACTCTCTCGAAAATAAGATTAACAATATACAATTTATTTACTTCAGGCAAAATACGAGAGAACGAGCACATAAAAAAAATAGCCTTGTGATGAAAAAAACAATTAAACTAATCATCCGTGAGCTCACGTCTTGTTAAAAAAAATCAAAAGACACTTAATTGTACATAGGATGATCCCAACAGCTCAAGACATAGTAATGGGCACCCTAATAGTATTTTTAAGCACGGCAGTGCGTCTTATTAATGTCATCTAGTCATACACTAGTCTTCTCACAAAATTTACCCTAAAAAAAAACAATATTCAGCTCCTATGGTCTGTACTTCTTTCATGTAGGTTCGCTGAAGCACTTGAACATGCACACGGGGAAAAGGGAGGGGTGAGACAAAATGATACGAGTAATTAACTGTGCACTTTCTTCTTAAAGGGGAGGATTGGGAAAACTGGGTTTGGTGGTCGCATGGGCGGCGAGATTTTGGACAGTACTTATCGTTGGCAGGAGGAAGCACGGCTACTGGGCAGACACCTTGCGAATGCGACCACTTCTGTATGGCCAGGCTGCGGGATGCGAAACCTCTTCAATATTCGGGCGACGACTTCTTTCCTTCCAATTCTTCTTCGTCGCTACACCCTTCCCTTCCGTCGATCAAACCGCTCCAGCCTTTCTCTCCTCGCTCGCTTCCGTCTATCTGCCAAGAGTTTAGGCCGATTGCTCTTTCCTCCACGCCGTATAACTTTCGCCACCTTTCTCCAACCAGTCCTCTCCCAAATCAGTCGTCAGAATTTCTCCTCTCGATAGCGCGTGGCTCACGACTTATATACCTTGGCTGGGGTGAAGAGGGGGGGGGGGAAATAAGGGAGGTGAGGGGACGTAGCTTCGCCCAAAACAAAAATCACCCAGGGCGCACTTGACTCCGGTGGCGACGCAGCTCACGCCGGTGACTTCGGGGCAAAAAGGGGAAGGGGGGGGGAACAAAAGCACTTAGTATCCGGCCGTCTCTAAACTCCGCGGTCGCTCGCCGGTTGTTGAAGGTGAGGCGGAAGGTGAAAAAACTGAGGAAAAAGGGGGGGGGGGAACACTCACATTCACTCGCTCAGAAATACACGCCACAAACAAATTTAACAATGAAATAAAAAAAATATAGAACCATCCTTTTTATTCAGGATACCCACAACCTCGTAACTCGGTTCAAATGGGACCGGTTACAACTGCCTCCCCGTCCAAACAAAAAAAAGGGAGATTTGTGGGATGAAGTATGCATCGCGCGAAAATACCTTTTTTTAAATGAAAACAAAAAAATGAACTCCGAATGTCCACAAATGTGGTGGAATAGAAAAAAACGAACAAATTTTAACACGCCCCACCGATCTTGACCTGTGCCATGCACACAACGAAGAGAAAAAAATATAAAATAATTATGCCTCGGGGACGTAAGGGATGAGGTTGTGAATGTTATGAATTCCAATGACATCTCCTTCCTCGTTTTCCGGCTTGCATGCGTTTTGGGTAAATACTTCGCGAATAACATATTGGCCTCCGCTTTCTTCTTGAGGGGTTTAAGTAAAGGGCTAATAACCTTGGAATAAGTTTTATAGAAGCGTGAGTAATAATTACAGAAGCCAATAATTGCTCGCGGTACTCTCACACTTCGGGGTAGTTTATATTCTGCGATTACTTTTATCCTTTCTGGATCCGCTCTCACGTCTTTAGTGTCGCAAAATGCCCAACGAAACTTATCTCCCTCTGACAGAATCGTGATTTCGTCAAATTTAACCTTAAATTCGCCTTTTGTAGCCTCTCGAATATATTCTGCAGGTGATACATTGGATCTTTAAACGTTCGTGAGAAAATGACGACATCGTCAACGTAAGTTGTTGCGTACTTCATGTCGTTCTTTCCCAAGACTTGGTCAACACACCGAAAAAGTGCTGCCCCATTATTTTTTAGATCGAACGGAACCCGATAAAATACACACGTGCATGATTGGAAAAGGAATACGGTATATTTTTGGTCGTTCTCGTGCAGTCTCAGTTGCCAACCCGCTGACGCAAAATCGGTGCTAGAAAACCGCTGCGTCCCATTAAATTTCCTAATGACTTCTTCAATTTGAAGGGGACGGTCGTTCTCGGCTATCACCATTGAGTTCAAAAAGGGGCTCGTTGCGTTACGAATAATTCCTATTTCACATGTAATATCGTCTATTCGCTTCTCATGTTCGACCTTTATTTCCTGCAATGTGTCCTTAGTCCTCGTCACCTCTTGGGACACGGTTTGTACCTTTTCATTCACATATTCGATCTCCTCTCGATTTTGCGCTTTTAAATTTTCGACGCATTGTCTAGAATCTATGTCTACCATTCCACTTTTTAATTCCGCGATTTGTATGCTAAAATCCTGTCTCAAATCACCCACACTTTTATCTACGCAATCCGAGAATTCTTTCCGGCAATTTCGTATTTCTTTTGACACATAGCTTTTCATTTCCATCATGAGTCCATTATTACTCTCCTCCACCTGTTTTCCTAGTTTATCTAGTTTTTCCTCCATATTTCCTAGTTTCTCTAGTTTTTCCTCCATACTTCCTAGTTTCCCTAGTTTTTCCTCCATGCTGATACTGATATTACTCTCCACCTGCGCTAAAACCTTCATTAGCTCCCTCATCATTGCTGGCCCTAAGAAACTTTCTGATACTTCACCCTCATGTTCCGCTGATTCTTTATGACCTGCCAAATATTTGGCTCCCTCCTCCTCACATAACACATCAATTACATCTAAATGACTACTCGCATCTGATTCGTCTTCATTAAACCTGTCTGGTTCCCTATAGTGCTTAAAACTATCACTCTTAGTCTCCACCTTATCCATGGTTGACGAAACTACCTACAAAATTTAATCTTTCCCGTTCGTCAGCCGATTTGTACTCATTCGTCCCGCACAAAAATAAAATGGCTGGGAGGTTCGCGTTTAAACAAAGGAAATTTCAACTGAAATCCTTGACTGTTGGATATGTTTAAACTATTCCTGACCCAAATCAAAATAAAAAACGGAATCCCACGTTAAGCACCAATCGTGACAAAACATGCATATAACACAAAGGGCAAGAATAAAAAATAACTCCCTACGCATCCTCAGTCAAACCTAATCGAGCCACACGCTCTTGGGCGCCATTTGTCGCCTACGAGAAATAACTCCCTAAGCATCCTCAGTCAAACCTAATCTTGCCCCACGTTGGGCGCCATTTGTCACCTACGAACCCCGCGTTGGTAAGCCAATTTGTCAGCTTCGTCACTTGGAGGCTCGGAGGTGAAACTAAGAAAGCGAGGGGGTTATGATGGGTGGAAAATTGGGGGGGGATGTTCAGGGACGGGGAAATGGGGAGGGGGGGGGAAGGGATAACTGCTAAGCTCGTCGGAACACTTGGTGTGGGGTGGGTTCTTGGTAGGTGTGAGGCATTAACGATCAAAAACACGACGCGTTTCCACGGTCTCCTTTCTTTTGACTTTGGACGGGACGACGCACAGTGGGCCAAAATCCAAAAAAGCTGGCCAAAAGTCGAAAAATGAAGTTCGCGCAAGCCAACCAAAAACAGTTGATTTATATTTTTAAGCATATGCTCTTTAAGATAGGGTACCATACAGAGCATGTAACACGCCACGGTAATTTTTACAGCGGGTCAAAGAAGAGCATGTCAGGGTGATTTTGGCGGTCAAAATTTTACCGCGGAAAATAGCTAATTATATAGCCTTATTAAAGAGTCGTTATTGTAAATCTTGGTTTCAAAGTACTATGATCCAAGAAATTGATCCTTATTGAATGAATAGAGAAAACGTTTGTTCCGTTTTACTTGTTTTTTAATAATTTTATAATTTTTCAAAAATTGTGCTGTTTTTTCATTAAATTTTATGTTTAAAGTTAATTATCGTTTTTATCGACATCAGGCTACACGGAGTTATTTGCACTGTGTAATAGAGCAAAGTGTATAGAACAATATTAAAAAGTAAATTTTTGCGATAACTTGCGATTCGAATTTTAACAACCATTTATATTTTATACCACCCCGGCCACTTGGGCCACAGTGGCGGCCTCTAACGGGGCGAAGAAAGCGAAGGGAAGGAAGTGTACGATTTCCTAGGATGAAGACGAACGCCAGTTCAATGACATTGGTAATTTGAGTAGATATTTTATGAATAATTTTCATCTTGATTTTGGCACATTCTGCTTAAATGGCTAAATTCAACTTAAATCTTGTCGCAAATTGCAATTTCTCGCTACGTTGGAGACTGGCGATTATACAATTAGGAGGTCGTTGGGACGTTTCTCAGCAGAGTTATGGGCTAAAATATCTTTGAAGGAATTTTCCATGAATTGCGGATTTCCCTTAGGCATCGTGGGCAGGCTGTGGTCGAGGGGTTTAGGGGAAGGCTCGTGGTCATGCGCGTGCAGCGGCAGGCGCCCGCGCCAGCTGGTTGAGGATTTGCGTCCCTCCGTGCTTGCTGGCCCCACAATGCTGGTTTTACAACGTGCCAGTAATGACTCTTCTCTACTTCCCATAATCCTATGGTGGCTATCTCAAGTTATGCTTTTTACACCTTTTGTGTATCTTTTTGCCGACCCTTGCCGCCTCTTGTTCCGCCAAACGGAATGCTTAGTTAGTTTCCTTAGGGGTTTTCTGGTAATTTTCGCGTACCACAAGCATCAGTTGTCCTAGAGAGTGTGTCGAGTGAACATCCACTGTTAGTGATTGTGCTGTGCAACACTGGGTTGATCTGTTCAACGTTAGAAGCGTTTCAAAGGAGGATATAGTTACTTACTTGTACCTGGGAATCAAAGTCTCCTTGCACCTGGGAACCAAAGTCTCCTTGCACCCGTATCCGTTTCGTCGTGCCGTCACTGCACTGATGGTAAGCAAAATTTTAATTTTAAAAGTGGATTCCGAGTTGGAGTCAGTAATTTGTTTTTCGCTACCCATGTAAGAATGATGAAACTAAGGCTGTCCATGGAAGTGATTACCTGCTTTTTCTTTTCGTTTTGTAGTGTTTTATACTAAATTTGTGAGAAACCATGGAGAGTAGAGAAGTGACACGGTTACAGCTTCATGAAAAAATTGGAGAGAAAAAAAATATTACGGCCCGTGAGAAAAAAAATGTCGTGATAGATTTTTTGATTGAAAAGTTTCAATTGAATGCAGATTCCGATGCTAAAGGTATTTTGACGAAGTGCCTACAAACATGCTTTTTCACGAGATATTTTGAGAAATGGAACAAGGCACAGCGAAGGGAGAGCTACTTCAGGGCTAATAATAGTAAATGGTTAGAGGAAGAAATCAAATTCCCTACAATAGTATACAAATACCTTCCTGCTACCTACGGTACGTTCTTTAACATTCGTAATTTATAGTTTTCAGCGTAGATTCAATTTTCTATGTCATTAAATCGTACTTTTACAGATTCTCCGCAGGACACCGAGTTAGGTAGGCCTGCTACACCCTTTGAACTTTCTAGCGAAAGATCAAAACGAAGGAACGTAGCCAATTTTAAACTAATTTTGCAATGAAAAATTAATTAAATATTTATTTTTTTGTGAAAATGTATTCTACGTAAACTATAGCTAAAAATTATAAACGTTTTAACTTATGTAAGTTCATTTTCATCGAGAAACAAAGTTTCAATTTCTCCCATTCCGTTGCAGTAGTCTAAATTTTGAAAATGTATTATGCATTAAAATTCTGCTAAGACAATTTTTAAAAGGATTTTATAGTTCCTAGCATTATTAATTACATTATTTTGATAATTAAAATAGGAAGTTTTTAATTTAAACTTGACCACTCAACCATCGGCATTAAGCTTTGTTATTGCATATTTAAGTTTTATGCAATAAATAGCGCTTAATCCGTATGATATATTGAAAAAATAATGATAAAATCACGTTTATCAGCCCAAAATACTTTAGAAATGCACTTATTATTGCATATGGACGGTAAATTATTAGAGTTATTAATTTTGGCCAGCTTTTTTTCATTTTGGCCCACTGTGCGACGTGAGGAAAGGATGGCACGACTGACAAAAAAAGAAACTCTCTCGAAAATAAGATTACCAAAATATACAATTTATTTACTTCAGGCAAAATACGAGAGAACGAGCACATAAAAAAATAGCCTTGTGATGAAAAAAAAACAATTAAACTAATCATCCGTGAGCTCACGTCTTGTTAAAAAAATCAAAAGACACTTAATTGTACATAGGATGATCCCAACAGCTCAAGACAGTAATGGGCACCCTAATAGTATTTTTAAGCACGGCAGTGCGTCTTATTAATGTGATCTAGTCATACACTAGTCTTCTCACAAAATTTACCCTAAAAAAAACAATATTCAGCTCCTATGGTCTGTACTTCTTTCATGTAGGTTCGCTGAAGCACTTGAACATGCACACGGGGAAAAGGGAGGGGTGAGACAAAATGATACGAGTAATTAACTGTGCACTTTCTTCTTGAAGGGGAGGATTGGGACAACTGGGTTTGGTGGTCGCATGGGCGGCGAGATTTTGGACAGTACTTATCGTTGGCAGGAGGAAGCACGGCTACTGGGCAGACACCTTGCGAATGCGACCACTTCTGTATGGCCAGGCTGCGGGATGCGGAACCTCTTCAATATTCGGGCGACGACTTCTTTCCTTCTAATTCTCCTTCGTCGCTACACCCTTCCCTTCCGTCGATCAAACCGCTCCAGCCTTTCTCTCCTCGCTCGCTTCCGTCTATCTGCCAAGGGTTTACGCCGATTGCTCTTTCCTCCACGCCGTATAACTTTCGCCACCTTTCTCCAACCAGTCCTCTCCCAAATCAGTCGTCAGAATTTCTCCTCTCGATAGCGCGTGACTCACGACTTATATACCTTGGCTGGGGTGAAGAGGGGGGGGGGGAAATAAGGGAGGTGAGGGGACGTAGCTTCGCCCAAAACAAAAATCACCCAGGGCGCACTTGACTCCGGTGGCGACGCAGCTCACGCCGGTGACTTCGGGGCAAAAAGGGGAAGGGGGGGGAACAAAAGCACTTAGTATCCGGCCGTCTCTAAACTCAGAGGTCGCTAGCCGGTTGTTGATGGGGAGGGGGAAGGTGAAAAAACTGAGGAAAAGGGGGGGGAACACTCACATTCACTCACTCAGAAATACACGCCACAAACAAATTTAACAATGAAATTTAAAAAAATATAGAACCATCCTTTTCACTCAGGATACCCACAACCTCGTAACTCGGTCCAAATGGGACCGGTTACAACTTATATATATATATATATATATATATATATATATATAAGGAAAGGAAATAAATATAAAAGTATAAGCTAGCAACAAGGCGTTGAGGTTGGGGAAGGATAGGAAAGTAAATCAGTGGGCACTCACTGGCAGATGCTCCATGACGACACCGGTGTCCACTGCTTAGGGTAGTTTTCGGGCTAAGGACCCTTCTTCAGCTGGATGAGATGAGTAGTGAATCTCCTCCAGCTGAAGAAGGGTCCTTAGCCCGAAAGCTACACTAAGCAGTGGACACCGGTGTCGTCATGGAGCATCTGCCAGTGAGTGTCCATTGATTTACTTTCCTATCCTTCCCCAACCTCAACGCCTTGTTGCTAGCTAATATATATATATATATATATTTAACCACGAAATTCACACGTGGTGAAGATATATATCTAATAAGGAGTCACAGGCGTGGCAAGTAAAACACATAGTGGCACAAATAAAAGAAACTCACACGAATGGTTGTTTAATTTTCGACAGCATTTAACTGTCTTCTTCCGAACTGGAGAGAGTACTGGATGCAGATGTGGGTAAGGAGAGAAGAAAGAAGAAAGGAGAGGAGGGGCAGGCAGGGGAGGGCAGGTTGGGTCAGGCGGGGAAGAGATTGGAGGAGAAATAGGGGAATAGAGGGAGGGGCAGGCAGGAAAGGGAATGGAGGGGGAAGAGGGGAAGGGAGTTTAGTGAAATACATTGATGCCCGGAGTTTGACGGGATCGCAACGGGAAGAGAAGCAGATTGGGAAGGATTTTTACAATTAGCACGGTGATTATTAATACGTATGTTCAGGGGAGTCGAGGATTTGCCAATATAAAAAGCTGGGCAGAGTTTACATTGTAGGTGGTAGACCACATTGCTGGTGATGCAAGAGGAGGGAGGAGGGTGAGGGAGAGAGGGGATGGAGCCGTTGGGAGGAGGGGGTGTGGTAAAGATAGGACATAGTTTGCATCTAGCACGATTACAGGGGGAGGGAGTGGGTTTGGAAGCAACAGGGGTTTTGGAGAAGGGCTTGGTGGATTTGAAAATATCGGACAAGTTAGCCGGCCGCCTATAGGTGATTGAAGGGGGCTTAGAGAAAATTTTGGCGGTGGAAACGTGGTTTCTAAGGATGGGATAGAGGATTTTCAAGATGGAATTAAGGGACTGTACACCTGGGAAATAGGTGGTACAAATGGAAAGGATGTGGGAGTCTTTGTTGGGAGGAGGTTTGGTGGAGCCGAAATTTTTCTGAGTTTTTTTAATTTTTTGAACCCACTGTACCCCCACTTGAACTGAAATCGGTGGAATTATCTTTTATTTGGCTGTATAAAGCATTTCAAACTCCGGGCATCAATGCCTTTCACTAAACTCCCTTCCCCTCTTCCCCCTCCATTCCCTTTCCTGCCTGCCCCTCCCTTTATTCCCCTCTTTCTCCTCCAATCTCTTCCCCGCCTGACCCAACCTGCCCTCCCCTGCCTGCCCCTCCTCTCCTTTCTTCTTTCTTCTCTCCTTACCCACATCTGCATCCAGTACTCTCTCCAGTTCGGAAGAAGACAGTTGAATGCTGTCGAAAATTAAACAACCATTCGTGTGAGTTTCTTTTGTTTGTGCCACTATGTTTTTACTTGTCACGCCTGTGACTCCTTATTGGGTATATTTTCACCACGTGTGAACTTCGTCGATTGAATATATATATATATATATATAAACTTTGCCCTAAGTAGGGCGGAGTTAAACATAGATACAAAAGAAGGAACACTCACACAATAATTTCTGATATTTCGGAAGCTGAAAGCTACCTTTCTTACAGATGGAAGGATACAAATATTGCTTGCCCTCTCTTACCGCCAGATAGAATTTTCACTTGAGAAAACTGCTAATTTTTGGCTGCGCGGAGTAAATTATTTCATGATCGTGTTAACATTTTTGAATCTGCCATAGAGTAAAAATAATGGCTAAAACGGCTATAAAATTGTCTTTAAAGTAATGTCTATTATATTGCATTAGTATACACAAAGATCCAGATATAAATTTTCAAAGTACAGCGGCACATCATTTCGATGCCAACAGTAAGCCTAGAAGACGGGAGGGCATACACCTCTTGCTTTATAAACGTAAGAAAATATTTAACCACAGATTAGATTGTGAAAGCTGCATTCTCGCGTTTATACAGCGAGTGTTGTTTCAAGTTGAGAAGAGTTTATCCATTGTTTCAACTGGCATTTTCAAGTCGAAGATGATTACTCTATGGTCGAAGTGACGATGCAAAATTTTTGTCTTCCTCATGCACTACTAACTAAATAACTATGACTAACCTAGTGAGTAAAATTAATTTTTTGGCGCAAAAACTTAATGTAAGGCCAAAAAGGGATTTTATCTTAAAACAAACCTTTGTGCAAATTCAACATTATACAGATTGTGTCTAACCTATAACAAACATTGCCATGAATTTGAATTGTTTCAAAAGAGAAGCCGTTTCTGTTCTCAGCTCAACAAAATTGTTTAATAAATAATGCTGTAAACGCTTTTCTTTATATACATATTTATGTGTTATATTGATTATATGTAATAAGTGATAATGTTTTCCTGTTAATTTTTTTGCTGGGCGAACTTGATGCATTATAAATTTTAAAAAATATAATGAACATTTCAAGTGCAGTTCACCGAAAGTAGGACGGGAAGTCGAACTGAACTGCGGACCCATTGACTCCCGTCGTTAAAAGTAGGCTGATGACAACGCCAGGTTTCTCTCCACCCTTTCCCTAATCCCCTCCTCACCAACCTGTACACCAAGCATTAACGGCACAGATGACCTCACTTGCCGGTCGCCCCCCCCCGCAAATCGAGCAGCCAATCCTATTCCCTCATAAAGCTTTTTCTACGAGTTGGCTCTGATTGCCGGGACGTGCAGCACGGTCCGTTATTCGCCGGAACCCCACAACAACTCGCGCGTAAGGGGGAACAAGGAGGGGGGGGGTGGTTGGGGTGGAGTGCGTTGGGTTGGTGTAATCGTTGGGAGAGGAAAAAGTGAAAGGGGCGTGCATGGTAATAAGGTGGTCGTGAAAAGTCGGGAGGAATGAATCATAGAAGGGGACGCGGTCGTTTGAGAGCACCTTTGAAGAGGTTGTGCAAAAAATGGCAGCTTTGAAAATGTCTCCACACTTCCATTCTATTCGCGTCCGTGGAGGGTCGAGGTGCAAGTCGCTGCACCCACAATGCCACGGCGACCTATGCAAAAGGAAATCATCGGGGAGGGATCAATGGAAAACGTGGCCGCTAAAGAATTAAAGGACTAACTAGCATGTCAGAAGTTCAACGAAGGTTGAGAGGAGAGTTTCACCCAACTCGTTTAAACAACCGTTCAGTTTCCGAGGCACGAAACTCATAACGGTGCGTAGGATTCACATACGAGCATAGAAGGAAAAGCGTGTCAAAGCACACGGATTCAATATCGGTCGTTCTCGGTGCTTAAGGAGTGGGAACGTTGTGGCTCAGAAGGTACAAGATACTCGAAAGTTTAGTTTGTGATTATGCACAAGAGATATTCTAAATCAACGTTCTTCGATCTTTTTACACCTGCGGACCGGGGAGAATGAGATAAACGTTTCGCGAACCATCTGACAGCAAAGAGAGAAAAAATAGCCAATGAAGATAATGATCCATTAATTGAATCCTTGCAATGAATTTATCCTGTAAAAATACAACTTTTAGTCGAAGATAAATATCTGTCACTAATTGTTTTCTTAGAAAGTTTGACATTTGATGCAGGGTGGTGGCAAAAAAACTATCAGGAACAGGCATTTAAGGACCATCGGTAAAAAAACATTGACCTAAACAACAAGAAAAATAGTAGCAGTAGTTATTTTGGGTGCGTCAATGGCTAAGGTTAGTTTGGACTTCGGGATGCCATTTTATGTAATTAAAGTGGTGCATAGACATAAGAAGCGTGATATCATACATTGAATTTATAATCTAAAAAGTTAGATTAAATTTGATTAAATAGGCTTGTTTTCTTTAAAAAAATATACAATGCGGGCCATCCAGCTTCCTTCAAAGGTTCATCATCGGGGTCATCACCTACAACGTGTTCCAAATTTCCCCTGGTCACTAGCCTGTGGCGCAATGCCCGCTGTCTATCACAGTCTGCTAGGCAGAAACAATTGGTTCCAAACGGAGCGTCACTCAAGTAATGTAAATTGGGATTGAAATTAAATGTAACTAAAGGATTAGCTACTCAATTGTAGAGGTGAAGGTATATGCTAGTTTCATGTAAAAATTTTAAAACGCCACTGACTGTCTCAGTCCATGTTTTCCTAATAGTTCACCAATAGTTTGAACAAGATGAAAACTCGATGTTACGAAGGAGTTCAGCTTTATAGTATATATTTCACAGAGACAACGATTTCATCACATCCAATGCAATGCTGACATTATAACACCAACACCAGAAGCAAACATTTCTTGTAGAGATGGAAAGTGATGATATTAGCATTTACACTTTTGGCAACGTATTTTCATTAATACCACAATTGTTTCTAAAATATCATCTTACCTGGAACTAACTTGATCCAAAACATTTTTTCGAAGCATTTCTATCCACACACTTTTGAATGAAAGAAGTACTTGATAAATCATAACTATCAGAAATGGAAAGAAGTAGGCTGCAGTTCAACGCGATGCCTTGGACCTGAAACATTAAATCGAAGAGCGAATTACTCACAATTTATTATCATCATGGTTACTACATCAAAAAGAATTGATGAGAATCAAAGCAAATATTTTATTATTCATTAAATGGAACACTTGTACCCAAGATATATGAGTTTTAGAAGAAAATATCAGCGAATAAGAAATACTGCAATCAATTACCATAAAATAATCAGGGACTACATTGGTGAAATTAGTGGAAAAACTTCCACGAGTGTAACTGCAATTGGATTTTGATCAGGCTATTCACGGGCATTCTATCCATCCTATAGTATCACTTTTCGCTCACTGATGAGGAGAAATGCACGTACAACTACTTATTTTCGGAATAATGAGGTGCACTTTGAAATTTCACTGATTATTTCCATAAGGTGGCAATGTTTAGTTTTTTACTTCACCATGAAAGAATCACCAATACCAATGCCATAGCAATCAATGTATACAGCATAGATATTTTTCAAAACCACTGCGCCTGATGGTGCATGGTGTGTGATTTTAATAGCAAGTTATCGGAATCTGTGAGCTAATGAGCAAAGGACAAAAATTTATAGATTATGGAACTATCCACAATAACCAAAAATAATAATTTCCTGCAGCCATAAAAGTTAAAATAAAAAATGTCGGTTTCTTGTTTGTTGTTAAGAAGGTAAACTTTTTCCAAAAAAGTACCAAATTCTTCCACGATTGGAAAAATTATTTCCATAGTTTTTCCGGTACGTCAAAACTAAAAAGCTCTTAATAGCAATGAATAATTTATACATGTATGTCTACGTAAAATGATTTATAAACGATCCAGGTTTAGTAGGAGTACAACATTATGCGGTCAGATATACATATATATATATATATATATATATATGCTAGAAACATCATATACATATAAATATATATACTCAATCATTCGAAAACATGACGCTCAAAGGCGCGAATAAATTCATACATTCATTGGAAATGGATAGGAACACAAAAAAGGAGGAACACAGGGTTTGGTGGGGAAGATGAAAATGAGTCGAGTCCAGACAGAAAAAATTTCACCTTAACCGGGTTCCCGGTTAAGGTGAAATTTTTTCTGTCTGGATTCGACTCATTTTCATCTTCCCCACCAAACCCTGTGTTCCTCCTTTTTTGTGTTCCTATCCATTTCCATTTCCTATGCCTGTATGAATTTATATATATTGTATGTGTATATATATATATGCTCATATATATATATATATATATACACATACAATATATATAAATTCATACAGGCATAGGAAATGGAAATGGATAGGAACACAAAAAAGGAGGAACACAGGGTTTGGTGGGGAAGATGAAAATGAGTCGAATCCAGACAGATATATATATATATATATATATATATATATATATATATTCCTCCTTTTTTGTGTTCCTATCCATTTCCATTTCCTATGCCTGTATGAATTTATATATATTGTATATATATATATATATATATATATATATATATATATATATATATATATATATATATATATATATATATATATATAAAATAAACTTTGCCACAGGTGGGGCGGAATTAAATATAGAAACACAAAAAAGAAGAACACTCACAATATACTACTGCCTTTCTCACAGAAGGAAGGATACATAATCTATATATATATAATAAAAACACTTGACATGGGATCGGGAAAGAAAAGTAAAAAGAGAGAGAGGACTTACTTGGACGTTTCGGGCTTGTAGGCCCTTCTTCAGCTGTAGAAAATTCTGCTGTAGAATTTTCTACAGCTGAAGAAGGGCCTACAAGCCCGAAACGTCCCAGTAAGTCCTCTCTCTCTTTTTACTTTTCTTTCCCCACCCCCTGTCAAGAGTTTTTATTGTTGTGGCCTATTGGCGAAATTTTCGTTTTGTATATATATATATATATATATATGGGTCATTCCACCTCAATTCAACAAACGTTTGTCCCTTAGGGTCTCAGATTTTGATAAAAATTGGTGTATGGGTACATTATGAACTCAAACTGAATACACTCAAACTGTTTTGTGTAGAAAATTTTTTGAGTGAATTAAGCATATTTTAATTTTTTTGCATTTTTAGCAAAAATCCGTGCCTTAAATCGTATTATCACTTATATCTCCGCTTGTAATTGTCATAAAACAATGATTAATAGCTTTTATTAAAGCTAAATCTTTATTTAATGCAAATATATCATTAAAAAATATTTTCTTCTCTACCCTATTGTTGTAAATTACTAATGTTTAAAAAATTGTTAGTAAACTTTTCTCAAATACTGCATCTCAGAATCGGCCGAAACTTATCTTGCGTAATCTAAACATATTCAGCTAACTACTCCAAAAATAAAATTTAGTGGCAATTCATAAATGCGTTTTTTATAAGTATTTAAACATTTTCAATTTTCTCTTGCGCGGCCCGTGTTTAAAAAATTGTTAATAAACGTTTCTCAAATACTCCATCTCAGAATCGGCCGAAACTTTTTTCCGTAATCTAAGTATATCTAGCTAACTATTAGAAAAATAAAATTTAGTGGAAATTCATAAATGCGCTTTTTATAAATATGTAAACATTTACATTTTTCTCTCGCGCGGCCCGTGTGTAAAGAATTGTTAATAAACGTTTCTCAAATACTCCATCTCAGAATCGGCCGAAACTTTTTTCCATAATATTAACATATCTAGCTAACTATTAAAAAAAATTTATTTAGTGTTAATTCATTAATGCATTTTTTATAAATATTTAAACATTTACAATTTTTTCTCGCGCGGCCCGTCAGCTTCCCATTTGGAATACATGTAGCAGACACGTGATGCAAGCCTAAACATTTCCCTAATTGCTCAAGGTCGTGGCTATATGAGATAAAAATATATTATAAACTATGCATGTTAACAACAATTGTTATTTGTTCTGTTAAATGGATGTTTGCAGAGAAATTAACCATTGAGTCCCACTTTCTCTGCGCGAAGTTTTTTCTAACTACTCCGACACAATCGATTGAAAACTAACGAGAAAGCAAAATCCTTGTATTTATAACAAATGTAAAATGGCTAAGTTAGCATGCTTTCCGTAAACATATGATGTCCTACCTTGTAGGAAGGGGTCCTCTCCGAAATATTTTATTTGAGGATCCTGAAACTCCTCCCTGCAACTACAGCTGAATCCTCGTCCCTTGCTGGACAAAGAGAGTCTCTTCATTATAACCACTCCATTTGATTCGGGTATTGCTGCATGAAACTCCCTAATGCCTGGTATATTAACTGCCTGACGAAATCTTTTCGCAAGTACATCGGAATGTTTTACAATGTTTTCTTTCTTTGCGTAGCCAAAATCCACTACTAAAATATGATATTTTGCCCGTTTAAAGAGTTCTATAGGTGTGCGTATTTGTTTTTTGTATGGAAGCTGAAGACTTGCTCTTGCTGCTAGTCTTTTCAAAGTTCCTCCCAGTCCATAACTTGGCCCTTTACCATGCAATGTAGCAAAGAAATGCCATTCTGCAGAGACTGTGAAATCTTTCCTGAGAAGAGATAAGTTCTGAATGTTATACTTGTTTTATAATGAGCAGCTGCTCCATCTGAATAATATTTTTCTTTTTGAAGCTTCGGAACGTTCAATTTCAAGAATTTAAGAAGAAGTTTTTGAAAAATATGAACAGTTGATGGTATATTCTTCAGGCTGTCTGATATGATTACGAAGTTCAATGGGATTATATTATCCTGGACTTTAGGGATGTAATAGCAAGCAAAGAGGTGAACTGTTGCTTGGCCGTTATTCCAGTGCATACCTTGCATGCTGTCCTGTAAAACGAAAGCGTAATTTTCTGGAAAATCTTCAATGACTAGAACCTGCCCCACTTGGATGTTATGCTTTACATTTCTAAGAAAATGAGATTGATTTTTAGCAATGTAGTCATGTGGCTGAAGTTTCTGTAACTTTTCCATAAAAGTTTCAAAAGTTTATCGGTAGATTTTGTAAAAATGTCTAGGGAGCAATGGTTAGCTTGCACCCATTGGTGCTAAGTAATTCTATCAATTAAATTTCCACCAAAGTGTTCCTTTACTGAATTCCGAATTTTGCTCGGCCCAGGGCAGTTTTTACATTCGTTCAAATGGCATGCCTCGGTCGGTCGCAGGGAAACACATCATTACTGACAAATATTCTTTATATGACAACAGCGGCTCGGTGTTATCCCCTAGATTTAATGGTGACAACCTTGCACCTAAAATCATGAATTTAATAATTTGATGCACCTGACACACGCATACGGTATGAGTTCCTGATGCTCCCGCAAGAACGCACTTCTTAGGTCTGAGCTCTGCAAATTTTGAAAATGAAACAGTATCTTCGGCATACTTTTCCTTAAATTACAAAATATCTCTTTCAAATTTCATAAAATTAGTTTTTTGTTTATGTGTCCGTTTTCCATTGTCATTAACGCCGAGCAAGAGTTTTCAATCGATTGTGTCGGAGTAGTTAGAAAAAACTTCGCGCAGAGAAAGTGGGACTCAATGGTTAATTTCTCTGCAAACATCCATTTAACAGAACAAATAACAATTGTTGTTAACATGCATAGTTTATAATATATTTTTATCTCATATAGCCACGACCTTGAGCAATTAGGGAAATTTTTAGGCTTGCATCACGTGTCTGCTACATGTATTCCAAATGGGAAGCTGACGGGCCGCGCGAGAAAAAATTGTAAATGTTTAAATATTTATAAAAAACGCATTAATGAATTTACACTAAATTTTTATTTTTCTAATAGTTAGCTAGATATGTTTATATTACGGAAAAAAAGTTTCGGCCGATTCTGAGATGGAGTATTTGAGAAACGTTTATTAACAATTCTTTACACACGGGCCACGCGAGAGAAAAATGTAAATGTTTAAATATTAATAAAAAGCGCATTTATGATTTTCCACTAAATTTTGTTTTTGGAATAGTTAGCTGAATATGTTTAGATTACGCAAGATAAGTTTCGGCCGATTCTGATATTTAGTATTTGAGAAAGGTTTACTAACAATTTTTTAAACATTAGTAATTAACAACAATAGGGTAGAGAAGAAAATATTCTTTTAATGATATATTTGCCTTAAATAAAGATTTAGCTTTAATAAAAGCTATTAATCATTGTTTTATGACAATTACAAGCGGAGATATAAGTGATAATACGATTTAAGGCACGGATTTTTGCTAAAAATGCGAAAAAATTAAAATATGCATAATACACTGAAAAAATTTTTCTACACAAAACGGTTTGAGTTAATATTGTACCCATACACCAATTTTTATCAAAATCTGAGACCCTAAGGGACAAATGTTTGTTGAATTGAGGTGGAATGACCCATATATATATATATATATATATGGGTCATTCCACCTCATTTCAACATATATATATATATATATATATATATATATATGTTGAAATGAGGTGGAATATATATATATATATGTTGAAATGAGGTGGAATATAATTTCAACATATATATATATATATATATATATATATATATATATATATATATATATATATATATATTTATAATATATATATAATAAATATTTCGTTCAAACAGGTGCTGAAAGAAAGAGGATAGGAAACATAAAATTAGACAACACAATGGTGATGTGAAGATGGAATGATGGCCGATCCCAAGTGAAAAATATTCGTCTAGACCGGGAATTGAACCACGGACCTTCCGATTTCGCGCCGGATGCTCTGACCACTAAACTATCTAGACTACTAAAGAAACACTGGAATCGGCGGGGGGTTTATATGAATCAAACACCCCCCAAGATTAGCCCCCGGTCTAGACGAATTTTTTTCACTTGGGATCGGCCATCATTCCATCTTCACATCACCATTGTATTGTCTAATTTTATATGTTTCCTATCCTCTTTCTTTCAGCACCTGTTTGAACGAAATATTTATTATATACGCCTGTGAGCGGTTTGTGTGAATGAATGAATGGTTGTATGGCCGGAATGTCTCATTTCTACTTCTCGGGCTCTGCGTGCCCCGAAACGCCTGTTCTGTATCTTTACCACTGTCTGTGTGCCTGATTCAAACTTTGCTTTCCTCTTCTGTGTACGTAATTTCTTCTCTGCCGGTGAGTGAAAATGCCGAGCGCCACCTCTGGGCGACTTTTACGGGCTAATCTTGGGGGGTGTTTGATTCATATAGACCCCCCGCCGATTCCAGTGTTTCTTTAGTAGTCTAGATAGTTTAGTGGTCAGAGCATCCGGCGCGAAATTGGAAGGTCCGTGGTTCAATTCCCGGTCTAGATGAATTTTTTTCACTTGGGATCGGCCATCATTCCATCTTCACATCACCATTGTGTTGTCTAATTTTAATGTTTCCTATCCTCTTTCTTTCAGCACCTGTTTGAACGAAATATTTATTATATACGCCTGTGAGCGGTTTGAGTGAATATATATATATATATATATATATATATATATATATATATATATATATATATATATATATATATATATATATATATATAAATATATATATGCCTGTGTCTGACATTTATAGTAACTTTTTATTTTATCTCTATCTGACCTTTTAACTAGATGCACCGATTGATATTGCACCAAAACAAAACCTAGATTGTGAATACAACAGTTTATGTGGATATACTAAGTCATTCATTGTTATGCATATGAAACAGTTCCTCAGAGTAAATCCAGGAGCAATAAATTTGAAGACGCTTTTCATAAACCCACTCAAATCCTGGTTAATCAGCTGATATGTAACTGTTCCACACCTGCTCTATTTCATGCCCTCTCATCTATCTTAGCACCTATTCTTGCCTCACTACCTCGGGAGAATCTCATTACCACTGCCTTTTTGTAGGTAAACGCTGAAAATTCCATCATTATGACGCCTTCATGATGGAAAGGTCCTCGGCCTACGAGAGCAGTTCCTCACAAACCCCTCCTAAACTTCCCGTTCCCTTTCAGAGATTTCGTAAATCGCTACAACGATGTGCCACACCGCGACGCCCATCACAGATAATTTTGAGGGAGGGTCGGCGGGCAAGGCGGAGAGAGAGAGCACAACAATGCTGCTCCAATGAAGTCATCGCATGCATTATTACGGCCTTCTCCCCGGTGCGGCGGCCTCGGAATTTCCGATATTTCGTCGAAGACTGAGCGCTAAGTTCGGAATGGGGCAGAGCAGCGAATATCCTCCGTGTTACGGTGGGAGCCGTTTGGAGCGCGGCCGCCTTGAATAATGAATCGAGAGATTGCACCGCAGGGTTGCCAGAGAGGCGTTGATTGTAATGGGGGGGTGGGATAGGATGGATGTGGAATGGAATCTGTTTTGCAGCTCCGCTTGGAGGCAGGCTATTGGCGAGAGAGCCTTGAGTACTTGGCAAGTAACCACCACACTCAATTATTCGAGTTACTTCCTTGGTGGCGATACATTAAGCGTAAGAAAAATACAAAATATCGACCTTTCTTCCTGGTGTTAATGCCCATGGTGAAAGTTTTTCTTAGTCATGAAAAATAAACATTTGAATTTAATGGGAACAGAATTCTCATGGAATGAATGAGGTAAACTGGGTTAGTAAACTGTACAACTAAAATTAAATATTTAACAACTTTTAAAAGTCTTCATTAGAGGTAGAAATTCAGGGATCATTGGAATATTTGAAAATTCAAACTGAATTCCCTATGACGGCATGGTTAATGCAAGCAAAATTGATTTTCACTAATCGCCAGGATTACTTACACGATTATTCTGACCCAAAATCTGTGGGTAACCACTACAAGAAATGTAAGATGAATGTATCCGTTGACACATAGCCAAGTATGAGTGTATGACGACAGGAACTACATAGTGACTAACAAAACTATTTTCTAAATAATAAAAATCTTATCCGAGAGGCTGTATTACCTTTCTTAGTTTTAACGCCATTCAAAAGTTTTCCAAAGTCATCGGCAAATCACACCGTTTAGAATTGCGGGTGTTCTTCGACATTGATTGCCCTTCTACAATAAGAAAATATTACGCTCTCTTTCTCTCCGTTCCTCTCACTTCGGCCATAAAATTATCTATTACACATCCAATCCATTTACAATTTTGACAAGCTGACTGACGCGTAGAGTAAATCAAACGAGATAAATTTCTTCTACAATTCTCGAGGTCAAATTTATTAAATTTTAGGTGAAATGACATCTCGCTCCAACTAACATAAGTTAAAATTTAACATCTTGTTTCTCAATTAAGCGTAATTATTTATGTGTAATATATTTGGATAGCCCCAATATAGCACAAATTTATGGACATAACACGTCCTAAAAAACTGGTTACCATGTTTGGTGACGTCACGAGGCAGTACCATGAATATGTGCTCGTTTACCATAATGAGCAACGCAGCTCCTGGGACTTGCCACCCGCACAAAAGGCAAATAGTTTCACTGGACTTTTAAGTGATGGCTTCATGAACAGTGAACTGTCGTTGGGAAGAGCCCAATTGTAGTATCAGTTCAAATTTCGAAACAAGGCAATGGAGTCCCTGAAACAAGTGATAAGATTGAGCGAACACAGAGGCCAATACTTTCTCTCACCAACGACGCTCACATCTAATAGCCAACAGATTGACGTAATATATAATTCTCGGACTCTAATGTAGAATAAAAAATCCCGAACTTTCTGTTAACATTGAATGACCATAAAAGCTACGTTATCTATCGGTTAAAGTCAACCAGACATTATTCAACCGTCCCTTAATGTCTCAGAATTGGTCCAAAATTTCTGTCTCTTCTTCATTATTCTAGATTTCGAGTTTTATTTTAGCATCATATTTCCAAAACTCGTTACAGGACATTTTCTTTGGTGACTCCATTTGTCCGTGTCACCCTCATCAACCTTCCACAACACCTCATTGAAATTGTTTACCGTTCTGCTGCTATCATCCTCCAAGCTTCACTGCCATGCAAGAGCATCCACCGGTACATATGTCCACTCAATTACAACCAATTTCCAAATGTTTTTATGCTAATTATTGGTAGGCACTTCATCTGGGAGATATCTTTCCTTGATTGGGCCATACTTCTCACCATATCTTGCTTGCTTCTCGCAACAATCTTAATGTTACATCCCATAGAGCAGAATCAAGCCTTTTGCTAAAATTAAGCCGCACGGTCATTTTTACGTAAGTCCAGAGACAGTGGAAAAGATAGGTCAAATATTGATTTACGACGAGATCATTTTTAGAGATAGCGGCCACGATAAGGATCCCTCATCCCTTATCCATCACTAGAGCTCGTCCTTTTCTCCATCCCTGAACAGAGACGTGTATCTTAACTGCAGCCAATCAGAGATCAAGGCAGCGAGTAGGGCATCTAGCACCAAATACTCGAATGAAGCTCGCAGATACGCAACAAAATATACGTGGAGTAGGGAAAGTTATGGCTTGAGCATGAGGGAACATGATTTCTTGAGCCATCATACTTCCTATCCCTGAAAACTTTAAGCTCAAATTATCCCCGGACTTGTGTGCGGGGAAAAATTCCCCCGTAGATATCGGATGCGTATAAAAGTTAACCTCGAAAATGATGCAAAGGAATATATTTTGTAGCGTTAAAGCGCACCTCACTTTTAAATCATCAACTGCCATCGGCGCATGTTTTTCGACGGGCGTCGAAGCCACACTAAGCGTTATCCAATGAGATTTACGCCGCGATTGACAGACGATTCAGGGAAAAGGGGGAGCCACCCCCCTCACCCAACTCTTTAACTCTCCCGGATCCCTCCTCCTACACTGGCGCACGTAGCGCGAGAAATCCGATGGAGAAGAAGTAAAAAAAGAACACGCCGGCTCGCATCAAATGGAGCCCTTGGAGTGAAGAAGGGCTGAGGAAGGACGACATCCACCCCCGAGAACCCAAAATCATGACAGTTAAGCACGAAGCGTTTCAATGCGCAGCTCCATTCAGCATAATTTTGCGAAGTAATGGATAAAGCCGTAGATTGCTATAAGAAAATAAAAACAGCTTTACACTAAGATTAAAGAGGTTCCACACCGACTGTGTGAGTCAAAATAAATACTAAATTCCAGCTTTTTGTTCAATTTTTTAAACACACTTCTTTGCCTACGTTGCCCATTGAAACAAAAATTAAGGTTCAAACTACGCAGATTATTCCGCGAATATATTTTTGACGAACGCTTGTGTCATGCGATAGGAGCCGACTACAGCGCAATTTCTATGGAATTGCCGCATTTCGCCTCCAAATATCGCAGCAACTGGCTATAAATACAAAAGATTAGGTGTTAAGATGCGTGTTATTTATTTTTGTTCAGCATCTGAGGATTCATTTCTGTCTTATAAACATTTTCCCGCGAAAATAGCATTTATATTACGTGAAAAATACTTTTTACCCGTGTTTCTCCCGTTCTACCATTGAAAAACAAATAATTTCAATTTTTATTTGCAAGAAAATGACATGGTAAGGCAAGATTTTGCTGCTCACATCAGGTAGAGGACAAGCTTTTCTACAAGTATCCAGAATATGAATGAAATGAAATGTTGAGTCAATTCATTCATATTCTCGATACTTGTAGAAAAACTTGTCTACCTGATGTGAGCAACAAAATGTTATCTGTTTTACACGACATTTAGGACGAAATTTGAAGAATACATAAATAAGCATCGAAAACTTAGAACCAAATTCGGAATTTTAATCGAATTCCATGACTTGGAGCCTGTGGATACACTATTCTAATTTCAGCGCAAAGTGACGCTGTCCGGCCATTTGCTGAACTACGCAACCTAAATAACTGCGACATTTTGGTATGAGGTAAGGACTATACCTATTATTATGCCACATTCTAATTACAAGCTTCTTACCATAGTATAAAACGTTGGTAAGCTCCACTCGCATTCGTACCAGTCTTCAATCACCATGGTACAACTTATAAAGTATTTGCTACTTCTTACGGGCACCACATTTGTTTATCATCACCTACCGGTCATTTGAAGATGATGACTATTGGTAACTTGACCACTGAAACTAACGAGCATTCGGATGGCAGAAAACAACTATTGCAGATGCATAACTACGGTAGCCCGGGTAGAAAAATTTACCCTGTTTTGTGCCAAGCGAGCGTTCGCATTACAAGTTCTAACCCATGTAAAAGAGTACAATGGTAACAAGGTGCGAACGGGGAATTACAAAACCAGCTCCAGTCTGGGCGGCTGCTTTATTCCACGACCCCATTTTCTCGATTTCAGTTCCCACAATTCCTTCAATGATTATTTAAGTAGATTTATGCTCCTCCACCGATATAATCTCAAAGAACTCGACTCACCCTCTGGCGTCCAATTGGTCGTTGGATCCAAGAATCGGATGGTTAACAAGTGTCGTACTTATTTCTATTTTCCGTACTGATAATCGAGTTCGATTATTTATCGTATACGGTAACATCCTTTCACACGGTACGATTTTAATCATATAGAATATAGTTCGATTTTCAGCACTGAGGTAAGCGTAGTGTAAAAGGATCTTGAAAAACTAGGGGAGGGTATGCTTAAAAGAAAAAAAATCAGACCGTACGAGTTTGAAGCTGACATGGAGATACTTCCATGCCCAACGCAATTGTGAGGGCCTTCAGGTTAGTACGCGGAGGTTGATATTGATTTAGAACGTTGCTTTCACGAGAGGCATGAACAAAAATCTCGCAAAAACTGAAATACGAAGCAAAGCGCCATTTGGTTCCAAAACTTGGTCTATGCGGAACTAGGATGTTCGTAAAACTGATATTTTATGATATTTGTAGGACGCTTGGTTATTTGTGAAGTCAACTAATACCTGAGGCTAGTTTTTTTCCTTTGAAGACAGGTGGGTAGGCTGGTACGTAATGAATAGTTTGGGGAACAGAGGAAGGAGAGAAAAAAAGCCGTGGTCGGCGTTAGTCTACTCTCAACGAAAGGCGCCAAGGGGTCCACAGTTCAGCACCCCACACCACGGGCGCATTTTGGCGCATACGAAAGACGATGAATGAAACGATGTTTGCAGGCGTAACGTTTAGTAACTTGCCGGTGGCAATGTGTACGTACAAAATATTACGACCGAATGTTCAGTAAAAGTAACTCAATTTTTTCAAACAGCAAATTTAGAAATGTAAGCTTTTAAGAATTAATTAATGAAAACCTTGGCATAATCCTTTACTGATGATCAAAACTGCAGCAACAATCGCGGACGCGATTATCGAAGTAATTTTCATTCCAAGCGAACTCCAGAGCAAATGAGCTCTGTCCCCAATGTTTTTGAAAAGTGTTTTAGCGAAAGTTTTGCCTAGTCATAATAGAGATCATGTTTAAATTTTATTTTTAAATTGAAGTAACTGTAAGAAACATTAAGTAAATACTGTAACTTAAATGAATTAAACACTTAATTACGGAAATTCTCGGTAGTTAAGGCAAATGTACATGTCTAAGATGAGTCATGGTTCAGTCGTCGGACGAGACGGACGTGCTAGGCTGGTGCTCCGCTACCCAAGGGCGAGTCCCGCAGTGACGAGTCAAGTTTGATTCCAGAGTTAAGTGTGTTCACTACATTACGTGAAATAGTTGCATTTCTGTATATTCTAATCATGGCGGAATGTGGCGTGTGCAATCTTAACGTGAAAAATCGCCAATTAAAAATTCAGTGCAACGAGTGTAAAGGGAATTACCACGCCAACTGTGTGAACATGTCTAAAGAGGACGTGGATTATATAAGTTCTGAAAATCAGATATGGCGGTGTCCCCCGTGTGCGGCGAACAGACGTAAGAGCATGTCAACTCTTACTTCGTCTGACCCTGATTCCACAAATATCTCTCAAGTAATTATTATGCTTGAAGAGGCAAAGATAGATAGAGCGCGTATGGAGGCTGATCTGAACACTGCAATGGAGTTTGTGCACGTGAAAATAGACGACAACAAAAAACTCCTCGAAGAAAATAACACAAAAATTTCAGAATATCTTGCACTTATTGACCAACTTAGACAGGAAAATACAACTTTAAAAGAGCGTGTGTTAACTTTAGAAAAACGTATTGATGAGAACGAGCAGAATCACCTATCCAACTTCCTTGAAATTCATGGGATTCCACAGTAGTTAAACGAGGACACATTTGATGTCGTTAAAAAAGTTGGAAACGCACTTGACATGAGCATTACGCAAGAAATGGTTGATAAATGTCATCGCCTGGGCAAGCGAAGTGAAGGTCGCCGGGCATATTGGTCAAGTTCGTCAGAAGAGCCGCCAAGGAAGAAATGTTGCAGAAAAGGCGAGTGAAAAGGACCCTTTCGATCCTGCACCTGGGCTTGGCAACGAGCAACCCCATCTACATTAATGAAAGCCTATGTCCAGGTAGGAGGAGGTTGTTTGCCGCTGCACGAGAAGTGCAGAAGCAAAAAGGTTATAGATTTTTATGGATTAGAAATGGAAATATTTTCATAAGGAAAAAAGAAAATGATTCTAAAATAACTATATTAACAAAAGATGATCTTAGTAATTTGTGATAGCATATTTTGTTCATCTTGTGCTGTACGCCGCTCTGCTCTTTCACATACTATAAAGTATATCACATCTCCCTGTTATCAAGTATTTTTCTATACTTCCATAGCATTATTTGTTTCCATTATGCATATGTTGCCTCGATCAATCTTGTTTTGTCCAAGATGTTAATGAAAGGATATCCTGGTGTACTTACAACTATTTCCATGACGCTAAATGAGGAATCTTTTTCAATGTTCAATGATTTCTGTGGTGAAGGTAATGACTTGGTCATAATGTATCAGAACATTCGAAGCTTGAGAGAAAACTTCAGTTCGTTTGAAGTTTTTATAGGTTCCCTAAACAAATTACCTCAAGTAATAGTACTAACAGAAATCTGGGTGAAAGATTATGAAACCTGTTTTTATAATATTAAAGGGTATAACCAATTTGTTAAGTGCAATGAGGACTACAGAGCAGGCGGTGTAGTGGTTTACGTATCCCATATTTACAATGCTAGTAAGAGTACAGTAGATATGCGAACTGCTGATGCTATCAAGGTAACCATCGACCTTGGGGGTATGTCCCTTTCTGTTGTTGCTGTCTACCGCCTGCACTCAAACAGTGTACATAACTTTTTAGAAGAACTGAATCTTGTCCTTTCTGCTTGTTCAGAAAAAAATCTGATTGTTACTGGTGACATGAATTTATGTATTTTAAAACAAAAACCTAACGTAGACAAGTATAATACGATTATGTCAAGCTACGGATTAGAACAATTACTAAGCAGTCCAACTAGAACTTTTGGAAACAGTCAAACATGTATTGACCACATATACCTAAGATGTAAGAGCAATGTTAAATTTAAATCGAGTGTTGTTCCCTCAGGTCGAAGTGACCACGATTTAACCTCATGCGCACTTACTATTTTTCACTCTGAGAAAGTGCACAAGAATGATCCTCGAAAAAATCAAGAATTTAAGAGAATTGACCACCCCAAATTGAAACTGTCATTAAACTGTGTCGACTGGTCTACTGTATATGACCAACAAGATGTTACTATAGCTTTCAACATCTTTTTAAAGAAATTAAAACAAAATATAGAAAATTGTACTTCTGTGACTACCCGTAGGATTAAGTATACACCAATCCAACCTTGGATGACCACTGATCTTTGTAAACGGCTGTCACAGAGAAATATATTATATAAGAAACTTAAAAATAAGCCTGATGACAAAAAACTGCATAGATATTTCAGCGCTGTATCTACTAAGCTTAGACATGAGATGATTATCAGAAAAGAAAGTTACTACTTGAATCTGTTTAATAAAAACAAAAATGATTTAAAAAAGCAATGGCAAGTGATCAACAGTGTCCTTGGTGTAAGTGGTAGTAAGGCTGTAACTGAAAAAATATGTGTACCTGATAGGCCAGGTATGTTTTTGACAAACCCCCTAGATATTTCAAATGAATTTAATAGCTTCTTTGTTGGCGTCGTAAAGAAATTGAGAAATACAATAGAGGCTATAGACAGTACAATTAGCTCACCATATAGTCGTTCATTTCCAATTAAGCACGTTCAGGACTCCTTTTTCATGTATCCAACCACTGTTTTTGAGGTAAATAATGTCATAAAAAAACTTAAAACAAATAAAACGCCCGGATTTGATGGAGTTTCAGCCTTCACTCTAAAATATGTTAGTGAAATATTAGCTCCTGTAATATCCTATATAATAAATCTTAGTTTCAGTTCGGGTAAGTTTCCCGAAGGTATGAACATTGCTGTTGTAATACCAATTCCCAAAAAGGGCAGTCAAACTGATATAAATAATTACAGACCGATTTCCTTGCTGTCGGTGTTTTCAAAAATCATAGAAAAGGTTGTCAAAAAACGTCTACTTAGTTTCTTTTCCAAAAACAGCTATTTATCAAACAACCAATTCGGTTTTGTGGAAGGAAAATCTACTGAAGACTCTCTGCTTAAATTTTGCTCTGAATTATTTAATGGGATAAATAAAGGGGCATGCGTTTCAGGCATATTTGTTGACATCAAAAAGGCCTTTGATTCACTGGATCATGACATTTTGTTATGTAGGCTAAGGGAAGCAGGAGTAAGAGGCGTAGCTCTAAATTGGTTTTGTAGTTACTTGAGTGGAAGGACGCAGTTGGTAAAATTTAAAGAGTGCTATAGTTTACCTGAAACTATTCTTTATGGTGTGCCACATGGTTCAGTACTCGCACCCATTCTATTCTTAGTATACGTCAACAATTTATGTACTGGACTATTCAATGGGGAACTTACCTGTTTTGCTGATGACACAGCCTTGTCTTATTCTGGAAAAGACTTGCCAACAGTTAAAGAACATATGCAAAGCGACTTAGACAAGCTAAAATACTGGTTTTCTGTAAATAAGCTTACGCTGAGTGAAAAAACTAAATTTATTCGATTCAGCTTAAGAGATAGAAAAGATTCTATTGGTTGTTTGTATTATAAGTGTGCCAGTTGCCTTCTATCTAAAGATTACGTTTGCAGAAACTGCGTGCAAATTAATCAAGTTAGTAATATAAAGTATTTGGGTCTTGTTATTGATGAGAATTTAAATTGGAAAAATCATTTACAAAATTAAAAAAAAAATACATGAATACAGCACTTAGGAAATTCTATTACATAAGACAAATATGTAATTTACCTGTACTAAAAAATGTATACTACTCACTAGTTAATTCAAAACTGCAGTATAGTCTTTGTTTCTGGGGCGGAACATATATCTCGAATGTAAATCCAGTCTTAGTGACACAAAAGAAAATAATAAGAATGATAATGGGCGCCAAAAGAGATGACGCTTCTAATCCATTATTTAAATTACTGGGTATTTTACCCCTTAGATATTTATATGTTTATAGAGTCCTACGCATGTTTTATACCAGAGGCGGAAATGTCACTGGCTATGTAAATATTTCCTACCATGGATTGAGGCCACGGAATAGAGTACCTATTCCAAAACCGAATAACGAAGCTTTTAGAAGGTCTTATTTATATTGTGCTACTAAGATGTTTAACCTTCTACCATTTCATATCGCCTCTATAAAGTCCTTCACGTTGTTTTTACGTGAATTGAAAATATGGTTGTTCTCCATAGACAATATAGAAGAATATCTGTAAATATTATCTTTGTACATTATTTTAACATTGCATGTTATTGTATGTTATTAGTCTGATTTCTGTACAGTGTATGGAATATTTCTATGTATCATGGTAATTTATGCATTTGTTTTCATTTGTTTTTATGTTTCTATCCTTCACAAAAGGAACACACGTTAAAGAAAAACGTACTTTGACTCATAAGTTATGGCATATTCATTTGTTTTGGCCACACCAGCCAGTTTGTTAATTTAAGAGGTGGCAACCCCAACACTGGTCCTTACCACAGGGGTGTCTATATTCCACCTTGTAAACTATGCTGTTCAAATTTCATGTACCAAATGTGGAATAAAAATATATTATTATTATATTATTATTTAACTAGACTCACTTTTTTATGTCACACTCGGAAAAAACCTTCACAACCGTAGATGATTTTTCTACTCTGTAAAATTATTACAGCGAGTAGTAGATTTATTTATAAAAATAACTGAGAGAGCACACAAACCACGCACTGTTTAACTTCTGACGATACGCGTTATTAACTCCTCATTTTTCAAATGAAGTCCCTCCGGAGTGCGTACCCGTACTATTTCCCATGGAAAGTGGCTGACATGTTTTGGAACATATTTCGATAAGTACGATGGTAAAGGGCTGATATTTTTTTTCTCCTTGAAAATATTAGATGCATTTCTATAAAATAGGGCCAAATTCATGGAATTTTATGCGAAGCAATATTTTACTCAAACTACGTTAAAGTGCGCTGCCGAGTGCGCAGGGTCGGCAACAGGAATGACAGCTTTGTTGCATTGGAGAAAATGAATTAAACCCTAGGATTCCAGACGGCCATAATGTTGAGGAGGAGATGAGAGAGTGTCGGGCGGGGCGGGGGATTCGTGAGGCTGCGAAAGCGGACCTTGCGGCGTCGCCGAGATGATGGACACTTTTAGAAAACACAAAAGGAATAATTCCAGAGAGAAAAAATAATTCGCCTTGACCGGGACTCAAACCCGCATCCAACTACATCGCCCCATCGTGCAAAAGGTGGTTTCAGCGACATTTTTCCCTAGTTATCATAAATACTATATTCGAATTTTATTTTTTAATTTCAGCAACTTCAAGAAACATTGAGTATATACTTAAATATTGATATAGCAAAAATATTGTATTGTATTACGAATATTCACGGTACCTAATTTACTTGATTTGCATATAAAATCCTCCACTTGACTCATTTCTCTCACGCCGTACTCTGAAAACACCATAATAACTGAGGATTTTTTGTAATTCTGTAAAACTTACTGCTGTGAGTGGTAGATTTCTTTTTTAAAATAGTTGAGAAAACATACCAACTATGCACTGTTAAAGTTCTGACGAGAAATATGCGTTAGAAATTCCACTTTTTTAAAAATAAAGTCTCTCTGGAGTGCATACCCGTACAATTTCAAAAGTCAAATGGTCGGTATTTTTATTTTGGCAAATATCTCGAAAAGCATGATGAAAAGTGGCTGATATTTTGTTGTCTTTGTAAACATAAGATCTTTTTCATAATGGGGCAAAATTCATGCTATTTTATGTGAAATGATATACAGCTAAAACTAACTTATGGTACCGAGGCGTCATTCTCCCTTGTGCGATTTTGAGATCTTCAATGTAACAAGTTGTTCAGGACTACCGGACATATTATTTCACCTAACCATTCCAAATAATTTGCCTTGACCGGGTCTCGAACCCGGATGCCTCGACAATGTGCCGCGTACTTTATCCAGATAAGCTACCGTGGCTTCCTTCTCTCCCGTGGATTTAAGAGGGCTTCAAAGGAACAAATTGTTCAAGACTTCCGGGCACATTATGTCAAGGAAGCAGTTCAAAGCGTGCGCTTAGCGCCACCGCCCGCGAGGTTAAAGCCAAGCATGGGGCACAGTGAGGCGTTTGCTCTTTTGACGAATTTTAAGGATACCAGGACTAGCCATAGTATCACGTTTACAGAGTCACCCGCAAGCGCACATAAATCCGGACCGGCTGTCCTGAACAACTGATTCCTTTGAAACCCTTAAGAAATCGACATAGGAGAAGGACACCTCGGTCGCTTGACTGGTTAAAAAACTCAGCGTGGTATGAAAACGAACGATTCTTTCCTGTTGAATTCCGCACTAATGCGCTCTTGCGGGTGATATTTGTAAAGGTAAAACCGTGGCTAGTCCCAGTACCCTCAAAATTCTTCGAATTAAAAATTTGTGAAACTCGAAACGTTTTAGCAATGACTGCGGGACCCTAGCGGGAAACGGAACCTCCACATTGGTAAATAGATGAAGAAGCCGCATAACACCCACCTCAGTTATCGCGATGACGAAAGTTCTATGAAACCTACATTCTTGAAAAATAAATAAATCGAATGATCATCAAATTGCATAACGTACACACTAGTTGGTCTCCGTATCACTCCCCATCAATGAGTACTGCTCCGTTGTAAATGACAAATCTTTGAACAAAATTTTCGATTTTTTCCACTCCGACAATATTCGTATAAACTTCACGAACGAACGCTTTCTCCGTTTCTCCATTCCTTGAGCGCCAAATGGTGAAAACGTGATTATTTTATCATCATCTGCGTGCAACCCCACGCGGTTATGAAAATCCCTCGTGGTCTGAAATCGTCTTTTCCGGCGTCGCGGCCGCCCCTCTTGAGGCGTGGTCCAGCCGGAAACACACAAAGCGCCCCCCTGTATTCCGCCCGGCGAGAGGTTTCAAGATCCCACGACCTACACACAATCGCACCATTCTCGAGTACACACGCCCTCCCTCCCCCCTTCCTTCTCACTCCCCGGGGAAAACGTCAACCACCCGTCGACCTCACCCTACCCACTCGATCAAAATCAAGAGATCCCCCGCCATCTCAGCGGGACGAAGACGAGGGATCTTGCTCGGAGAAGACTCCGCTTCGGTGAGCGGGGACGAGCCGTGATTCCCTATCCACGATCTGGCCGAACCTTCCAGATCCCATTCTCCCCCGAGCGGCATGCTCAGGCGTCTCGATATCCGTTCTGAATAAAGTCACTGTGTATAGTTTTCATGCTGATTGGATTTCGACGCGTTGCATCATCAAGGATTTAATTATCTTGATGATTATGACGCCACGTGTCGAGATCACGATCGGTTCTGAATAAATCATAGAAGGAATTTTGCAAAATGATTTTATCCTTGCACGAATTGACGTGATACTCTTCCTTGAGGATACGCTTTATATCGACTCAGACCGCTGCATAAGGTGACCGATTGGTGAACGGCTGTTTCTGACGTTATTCCAGCAGTTGTACAGAGTTTACCGGAGCAACTTCGGCAGAAGAGTATTGTGATGATACAATGCTACTAGTGCCGTAGAAAAGGTTTAATACTAAGGTTTACATTTATTTATTTATAAGAGAAAAACCACCAATTAATAAAGCAAATTTGTGTAAGCAATGGATGATCAAAATAAAGTGGAAAAATTGGTAAACATGATTCATATCTCATAAACCGCAAACACCAGTAACGCACTAACTGATCCAGATATCTCTGTAATCACATAAAGTATTACCAATACATGTTCCTCGCATCTCCGGGTTGCGTTCCTCGCATCCCACGATGTTCTTTAAAAATCTTTTCAAAAATTTACTATTTCAATAAGTTTTTAAAAAAGCTTAATAAAAAATCACGCGTAAAGTAATCAAATGTAATTAATAGCTCAATTTTTGCTATGATTTGTTGAGTAGCATTTAATTATTTCCGGAATGTATTTTTTTTCATGCCCATGAAGGAAACGGAGTGATGGATACGTATGAATGCATGTTTGTAATATTTTTGAAATCTATATAATTTAGATACTGAAGACTGTTGACCAATGGACCATTTTCTGCCTTATGAACTTTCAAAGGCAGAAAGTCTGTGTAAATATTTATGATAACTAAAAAAGAATTTATCAAACTATTCGTGCTTTATCATATTTATTTATTCTATTTATATGGTCCTTCATACAGAGTGAGATGAGCATGTAGAGAGTGAAAAGAGGTTAAGCGGTAAAGAGGTTAAGAGGTAAGAAGTTAAGACAGTGAAGTTGTGAAGTGCTGTGAAGTGAAGTGAAAAATACTAAGAATTATGATCGCAAATTTAAAAGACAGTATTTATTCTACGAGAGTTGAATAACTCAACAGACATATAAAAGAGGAATGAATGGCGTGAGAGGAACAAGTACACTCTGAAACTCATGGGTGAATGTGGTGGAAAAATACTCCCGAGAGAAGGATTTATAGGAGACTTAAGAATGGGAGAGTGTGTATGAAGCAGTTCATGAATGTGGTAGAAGCGAGGAAGATTTTCTAACAAAGTATGGAGATTATTATTGAAGTTTTTGCCAGATTTCTAGTTCTAACGCCGAGAGTTAAGCTTTTTGACAACGCCTACCCCGATAGGAAATAGCGTGATTGGTGAGCAAGTATGTATTTCTAGTTTCAATTTATGTAGTCGAAATTTGTCGGTCCAAAAATTAGTCCGTCCATTGCTTTACACCACTACAGTCTTACGAGAGCAATATTCTCCCACTCTTGAGCTCTCTGAACATTCACGGGCACCACCGAGGATAAAGTTGGTGTGATGGCAAGGGTACTGGTTTTCCCACCAAAAGGGTCAGGACCTGTATCCCTGCAACGGTGGAGTTGTTACAGTGATAGCCTGATTCTAAATCCTAGCTATGAGAGGTTCAAATAAAGTGCAGTGCGCCATAATATGGATAAGCTGTAAAACCACCTTGGCACCAATCTAATATGTGTTGACCAATGTCAACGTTGGCTATCTCTCCACAATTTCTTCTAATCCGTACTTTATCGTCCGACCCATCACACATCATCATCAGCAGTCCTCAATCCAAAGACTGGTTTGCTGCAGCTCTCCGCGCTACTCCCTTAACGACTAACCACTTCATTCCTGGCGTAGTCTTCCATCAAACATCCTTTGTAGTTGGCGTAACACAGTATATTCCATCCTCGGCCTTCCTCAATAATTCTTCGCATTTATTCCTCTTTCCAGCACCTTTTTTTAAAGATGATGTGTCGCAGAATGTGTTCAATAGGCTGCCGTCTTCGGCTTAAACTTCGTTCTTCTCCATCTCTTCATAGGGCGACTTCATTGGTGGTTCTCACCGTCCATTTGATCTTCATCACTCTTCGATAACACCCCATTTCCATTGCCTCCAATTTTCTGTGCTCTGCAGCACTATTGTCAGGACTTCCCTAGCACATTTGAGCATGCTCCAAATGTATGTTTAATGAAGCATTTCTCAACTTCCAATCATCAATCCTGATCGAGGGCATGAGTTTTCATTGTCTCAGTTGTAGGGTGCCCCACAAATAACTGATCCGCCATACCGTATGTCATCGTCTTCAAATATTTGAACAGTCATCGTCCTGTACGCCGCGCCGGCGTGGATGGTGCTGGCCACTAAGGACAAATGAGCAGCCGTAGAGTAAGGCTGCTATTAATCTACGACCAGCCTGAGGGCAGCAAAATTCATCGGTACCGAGATCCTCCAAGTTTGGTAAGGCGAACCTCTTCTAGCCCCTGCTTTGGGATGACTATCGTCGACCAATACCTTCAACGGGTACCGCTAGGGCCTTACCGCGCTACCAGCCAGTGGGAGAACTAGCCATGCCATGTACGGCTACAGTCACCCTCTGCCTCTTGTGCTTTGAGCCTTAACGGGTGATACTCAAACTCAACGTATTCAAAAAACTTTGGAAGCAGTAACTTAATATTTAAGTAATTTCATACATTCAGGAAAACTAAGACATGGTGAGGGCCGGAAAGGTTTAAAAGTCGTCATTCTTTTAACCAGTAAAAATTGAGTGATATACAGCTGGCTGATAGCTAGAAAATTCCATAACCTTCGCTTTCAGCCGTTTCACTGAAACAGGGTTATTGAAAAACGAGACAGTATTGGCTAACTGTCACTTCTACTTAAGGGTCCTAAAAATGTATCTATATTCTTGTTCTCTGGAGAAAATAAAATGCCAAAGAGATGCAGTACTTGTAACTTCACGTTCTTCTATCCCGTATTTGACTGGGGACCAACTTTATCACATTTTACCTGCTCCCATCAATGCAGCAAAAGCGTGTATTTTGGAGATCCGATTATCAGCCATTAACAATACAATGTAAATAAAAGTGATAAAGAATATTCCATATTGTGATCAGAATTTGGCGATGCAGTAAAGAAATTGAGAGAAAGGTTCCAGAAATTGATGTAATTCCTTCGTAGTTCCTTGTGTGCAGAAGAGAGGACCCTGAATACGCTATACAGATTAATTAGCAACATTTAATCAGATGGAAAAATGCCAAAGGACTTTGAAAAGAACGTAAACACCCATATCCCAAAAATGAAGAGATTTGAGAGCTGCGAAGGCTTCGAAACAATTACCCTTACTACATTACTTACTACATTCTCTGAAACCTCAGATAAGAAATATCTATAGGAGGAAGGAATAGAAGATGGAAGAATTCATAGATGAAGACCAATGTGGTTTCAGGAAAAGTAGGGGAACGAGAGAAGCTATGTTATCCCCAAGATAACCGTCGGCCTCGGTGGCGGCGGGGTAACGTCCTCGCCTGCTAACCCAAAGGTCGCGGGTTCGAATCCCGCCTGGGGAGGATTTTTCTCTTCCCAGGGCATGGTTGTTTGTGCTCGTCCATTGTAAATTGTTAATACCCCGATGCAAAGGCCAATAAGAGCTGTTTTCGGTGGTTCTTGAAAATAAATAAATAAATAAATAAAAGATCTATCATGAAGGTCTTTCAATTTTTTTTATTTCAAGAAAAGAGGATTCAGAAGAATCAGCCCCCACATATTTGTATCATCGACCCAGAGAAAGAATTTGATAATTCAGATTGGAAAAGAAAGCTGACTACACTAAAAAGTATAGAAGTGTCATTTAATGCAAAAATAGTATTATGCGGACTATATGAAGAACAGATGATAGTGATAAATAATGGTTGTAATGCAGAGGAAGAAGAAGACAGGAAAGCAGTACGACAAGGATGTGCTCTGCCAACCATTATTTCAATATTTACATTAAAAAGGCAATAAATAATATAAAGTAAAATTATAAACAAGAATACCAGTGCATGGAGAAAAAATCAGCATGCTGAACTTTGCCTATGATATAGAAATTCTAGCAGAAGGAAGATAAGAAATGTCAAAAATGCTGAACTGTATCAACAAAACAATACATATAATAATATAAAATATTTATTGATTATATTAAAATATTGTTATGCATTATTAATATTCTTTTTACGTCAATTTAGAAAATTTAGGTTAAACTTAATATTAATACCTCTGCTGAAGTAACTGTATAGCAGTACATCTTTGTTTATTGAATAACCAAAATTCGTGCATTGTTGCAGTTTCAATGAGTGTCACAATGGCATGTCAAATACTACCACTATTATTTAACAAAGGAAAATTTACAAAATAATTTTAAAGTTTAATTTCATAACATCTACATCAAGTAATAATAAGTTTTCACCATCTTTAAGAAATCTTCAACATTTTTCATATTAACATAATCGGATATTTGGTTAGAGAGTTTTGAGCCAAATAAATAAGCCTTTTTAAAATGTGATTATGTTGGCTATAGGGGGTTGAAAATCTGACTAAGCACAATCCAACTTGGAAAATGTCTTGAAAGATGTTGTGAGTGCATTAGTCCAAGTAAAAAAGGCTGAAGAATTCTGCTAACACCTAGTAACACTAGCCTGGAAGTTCGGTAGTAGTTGGTTAAAACATAAATTTGGAGCATGTTCTTGTATGACAGTGAAATGTTTCCCATTTCCAGAATTTTATCACCCAAATCACTGGAATTAGATAACCTTGGTGCAATGAAAAAAATCTTATTCACATTTGATTCATTGACCCGATGTTGTGGACGTGGTTCAATCTCTTCGTATTTTTCATCCGTCCGTTCATAAAGCACCAGCGTGGTATGAAGACAGCCTATTATGTTTTGGTGACAAAATATGGATATTAAAGTTCAAGGAGATTTTTTCTCTAAGTCCGTTGAATTTTTATATTCTCTGTGATTTAAAAATTTCGTTGATTTATTTTTCCTTACTCCAACGCTGTGAACGGGGTCAGATAATTCCACATAATTCCTGCGACTGCCAAGGAAAGATTTAAAAGAACCGAAAATTAGGAGACCATAAAAAATTTGAATTAAAATTCCAAAGGAATTTCCAAAGTTCCCGGACAACTTTTGAAGTCCCATGTGCTCTCAATATTTTCCTCGTCTAATTCCTCGGTGCACCATTCAAGAAACTCCTTTAGGCATGAGTGTCGACTTTATCATGAGTCGTCCACTTTCAACAACTAGGAATCGGGAGCCTGCAGATACTTTAGAGAAAAGTGACCTACCCTCCACTCCACCGTAACATTCGAATTAAAGATAGTTCTTTCAATGAAATGTCTTGAAAAATGGTTATATTTCACATATTTCCATGAGCTAACCCTAGTTTTTCGATTTTGTCGTGGCCCTGATTTAAACTAGCAGGAGAGGTGCTATTATATGGCACTAACCCGCATAAGGATGCAGTGGCCTAATTAACTATTACGCAACGGAGATAGGGGATAAAGTAACAGTGCTGTGGAACTAGTCACGGCTGTAACACTTGCTCCAGATTTACGAGGATGTACAAAAAACTCCTAACTTCCTCAAATCCTCAAAAACTGGCCAAGAGTGTTCTAAATGGTGGCACCGTGTCATGAATGCATAGGCGTATTTACGGCTGGGGATGAACGGGAACGGACCCCCACAGAAAAAACCTTCTTAAGGGTACAAACATGAATGTATAAAAAAGCAACAAACTAAATATCTTTAAACCCTCTAAGTAGGATCCATACTAAAGTTATACTTTTATAAAACTTTGTACTTTCCCACAGAATTAAATTTACGGTACAACTCGTTTCGCGGATCTACGGCATCGTCAGGTACAAATTCAGAGTAAGATTTGTTTATTGACCGTTGTGTTTTGTCGTAGTTACGGGATTGGTTAGGGTAAGGGAGGAGGCGGGTAAGCCGTGGCTTATGACGCGGCTGGGGAGTATGGGCGCGGTGGCATGGTTGGTTTTTCATAAGTTCAGTTTCTCGGATAGAAGGGGTGAGGGCTGTTACTTGGGATACAGAGAAGACGTTTTTCATGCTAAATGATATTTAAAAATCACAAGATGGTGAACGAGCAGAATAAAATATAAATTTTAGGGATATAGAAGCGTTATTTATGGTATCTTGGTGAGACTCAGTTAAAAGAAGGCCAAAAACTTACAGAGATAGCTCCTTGAATTTTTTATCCGAAATTTAAACATCATGTTCAGACTAATATCATAATTAAATTTTTTTGTGATCTCAGAGTAAATAGAACAACCCCTATTGGAGAAGAGTTTGATGGATGTCCTCGGCGCATTAGTTATCAAGGAATGGGACCTGGAGTATCGTGCGCGATGAAATGCGAGTGCACCGTAGTTTTTATGTATTCAGCAGTCGTCGCGAAATTCAGCGATGCTAGACGGGATAAAGAGAAGGCCAGTCAAGTCAAATTCTTGTTTTGCAAAAGAAAATGCACCAAGTAGGGCACAAGCTAATGAATGTTCTGCGAAGGAAGAAAAATCAGAGTTTGAGAAAAAGCAAAGCTTGAGTTTTTAGCATAGCAATCAACAATAGCACGCATAGCACTCAAGCAGGGATCAGAGCGTTAATATAAAAATTCAGCCCATGCGAGGGATAAATTTCACTACTGAGTTACATTAGTTATACAGTGAATGTTTAATAACTTTCTAAAATGTATACATTCCAGCGCTCTAGCGTTGGCGAAAACAGAATTATTTTTGAAATCGTCAAGATAACCGAATGTAATGACGCTTACGGAATGGCAAGCGAGGATGGAAAGGGTACGAAGTCTACATTTTGAACAAACACTTGAACACACACAAACACACTAAGTGCAAACTTATTTCACTCCAGGATCAGAGGCACGTTAACGGAGACACATCAATCCTCGCAGCTCTCAGGGTCGGTTTTACAAGCGAGGGCTTGCAGGCAATAAACCCTGCAGTTTGGAAACTTTACTCGTTCGCGGTACATAGATCTATCTTTTTTCCTTTTCCACGTGCTAATATATACAACTAACGGTTCCAAGATAAAACAGTTCAATTCCTACTAAGGAGATTGGAAGGGTAGACACACGAGAAATTACACTACAATTATGAAACATTACATTGAAGGCCCTAAATCTGAATGATGACAATAACAACTACGTTTCAATCCACAGAGTTCTTACTGGTACTTCTAGTTTTTTAACGCTACGGCGTCATCATCAGGCGCCGAATGATGACGCCGTAGCGTTGAAGCTAGTAACACCAGTCAAAAATCTGTGGATTGAAACATAGTTGTTATTATCATTATTCATAACTAGTTAGCTGTAAAGCATCCGTCGAATGATGATGAATATAACTAACACTTTGACTTGTGGCTGCATCTAACTCGCTTTGCTCCCCGGAATTAATGAGCGTATCACTTTAGAGAGAAATAAATTGCCTAAAAATATTTTAATGGAAGTTGCCACGAAGAAAGCACACTATTCAAAAAGATAAGCGATAAAATATTAAAAAAAGAAAAAATATTTCCCACACCAAGGCATCGAACTCCATACCTGCCAATCCACAATCCGCCTTACCACCGATCTACCGCTACCTTGAATTCGTAGGCAGTTCATACGGCTTACATTCGTTTTCGTGACCGCGGCTCCATCTTACAGCGCTACAGAGTCAGTGATGAGCGTAATTATATATATTATTATGGACTTGCATAAATTCACGCCTAAAAGGATTGAATTCAGCCATAAAGCTCATTTATCTCACCTTACTGCAAGGGTTTATCAGTTTATACACGTGAGGCTCCACTCACTAGCCGGGCACTACACATCAAAAGCAGGATTAGCAATCAGTAGTATGTTTCTTCTTTTGATATAGAATACAATTAAGAATAAGCTTACATGAGTTGGCTAAAATTTTCATTTGAACCGTACATACCATTCCCTTTCGGGGTAGGTAAAGTCAAAGAACTTAGTTATAGCTACAAGGCCCAGTAAACTAGTTATTTTTTCATAATTTACTCCATAATGCCCTATCTACGCATACCTCTTTCGCATCCATTGCACTCATGCCACAGAGTAGGTATATACAGAGAGGACACTTGGCGACTATACCATTGTTTTCTTGTAGTGGAAATTGCGCACGGCGGCCATATTGAAAATAAGTGAAATATGCGGGAAATTCGAAGTAACTCTCGGGTCTACGACTTTATGTACATTAAACATTGGCGTATTAACTCTCAAATTACCGTCATTATACTAGTAATTTAATGAAATATATATATATAGCTCTACAGTAATCTTTTTTGCAATCTAAAGGAAACAACTGGTGAAGTTAATACATAACGCTGCTAGAGGTTTACTGCTAGTACATTTTGCCTTTCCATGGCTTCCGAGAAATGAACCTGAAATTTCCAGGCAGGCAGTAGAGCAAAAGGTCCAGACAGGCAGGCAAAAAGACTGACTATCATTGACCGATAGTACAGATTGTGATAATCCATTTTTTGCTTACTATAAATTGCTATGAGCCATGGAGTTAAAAAAGGGAACAGAAGAGAGTGAGCTTTGGTCATATTACAAGTTAGTAGTTGTTAAGGTTTTAAGGATGTAAGTTAAGTTCTTCCTAAATGACCCCGATTCTATAAGCAACAAGGGATAAAGTGGAGATATCACTACTCTCCAAAGGAAACTACCTGAAATTGTTGCAGAAGAAATTACTTTGTGATTTTCCACTCTCATTTAATAAACTGACCGGTTTCGATGTCACAACATCATCATGAGTGTAGGAATACATGTTTAAGTAGAGTTGGCGTCATACTTCAGGGGCCTGGATGAGGGGTTGAAGAAGAAGGAGCTTTGATATGAGGGGAGTATTAGATGTTATACAGCAACCCCTCCCCCATATACAGTCCTATAAGTTTAGACACCAACTGTACTTGAACATGTTGCCACACTCTGATGATCATGTGGTGACATCGAAACCAGTCAGTTTATCAAAAAATTGTGGAAAATAGCAAAGTGAGTTATTATTCAACTGTCACGATACCACAAAGTTACTTCGCCTACCATCACATTAATATCTGAAAAATAAATTTCACAGTTGTTTTATTTATGCCTTGAATACAACATAACGACATTAGCATGGGTATCACCATAGAGTAAGCATATTACTACTTACTCTATGGTATCACGTACAGAAAGATCTACAGTTATATCAAAATTTAATATGGTATCAAAAATTGCCATGAGCCTATCTCGCCATACAAAATTAAAACAGTATAGCATGTCACAGCTGCTGTTAACCTGAACCACTATATGCCTCAACTACATAGCCACTACCACCAATCCCAAAAAGGCACAGTGTTGTCAATATTAATTCTTATATCCAAGGCCATCATTAGCTGATGAGGAGAGCATCCCGGCCGAATTAAACCACCTGTGCAGACATTTTTATAGAATTTATAAAACAAACAACAAGTTACCAAGAACATTTTAAGGTCCTTGGAAATTCAGAATAGCTGCCCAGAGAAGCCACCCGAAAGACCGATTTTCAAAGCCTTCCTGCCCTATATCGGCACCTTATCCGAAAGGATTCACCGCATTCTTCGATGCTACGATAATAAAACTGCTCAGTTACCACACCAAAACTAAATGACCAATTGGTGAAGGGTTCAATCGGCCTGAAGACGCCGGGAGTCTACCAAACCCCTTGTGAGTGCGGCAAGGTCAATTTGGGAGAGACCGACAGCACAATAAGACCTGGCAAAAGGAACATCGGAGACGTTTTAGAATGGCACCTCCAGAGAAGTTGGTAGTGGCTGAGTAGATCATAACAAAAAACCATGCCTTCTAATGAGACAAGGCAAAATTACTTTGTCGCACGCATTGCTATTGGGATGGACTGATTAAGGAAGCCATCGAGATCCGCCTCGAGACTAATTATTTTAACCAAGACACTGGTTTCCACTTAATTAATACCTGAAAAGCTATTATGAAATGCATTAAGAATGTACGAAAAGGTAGGAATGTAAGCCAACGGCACAGCCAATCATCTGACACTTGATCTGAAGAGTATCTGAAGAGCTGCCAAATTCGAGAAACGGCAATGAAGAACGACGAGTCGTTCATTGAAACGTTGACAGATGTGGAGCATTTAACCCGTACAACACCTGGGAAAACTTCATTCAAATTATTCCCATGGAAACCATCTAAGCATTCATCTATGTTTCTCACCCTTCTCGCTTTTACGTGCTAATTTATGTCTAAAATACTCCGTTGTCTCAGGCGTGACTTGGTGGATTTTGATTAACATTGTAAATGAAAAGTATTACTGTGTTATTCCACATTGATTTATTAACACAATACGACCTAGGTTTCGACGAAGCTCGTCATCATCAGGTGACTTCGTCGAAATCTAGGTCGTATTGTGTTAATAAATCAATGTGGAATAACACAGTAATACTTTTCATTTACAATATGTCTAAAAAGTTCTCGTATCCTGTGATAACGCAGCCAACTTAAATTCGGTTGCATTCCGTGATTGGGAGGCGGTGCTCGGTCAGTATTTGTGCACCAATAACTAGGTCGGCTTAGATTGCTTGAACTATTGAGAATAGATATCTTTCAGAGCGACACGGAGAACATCATATTAGAACCCCACTATATTTCCAGGTCCGACAGAAACGATAAATTAAGAGAGATATTTTGCCGAACGGATAGGTATGGGAATTCATTTTTCCCCCGAACAATAAGGGACTGCAATAAATGCTAGGCGTAATTTCATTAGAGAGTTTCCTTTTTATATGTAAACGGCTGGTGTCCTAACACCCCCCGCCACACGCCTTTTGAGGCGGCTTGCGGGGTAGTATGTAGATGCAGGTGATTATGTTCCTTGTGCCTTGACATCAGCGTTAAAAATCAATTAACGTAAGTTGTGAGAGGATTAGATGTTAAATACATTCATAGTTCACTCTTTTAATGTAAATCACGCAGTAACATTTTCTCTCCTCTTTTCCTTACACACCTTTCGTCGCCCTTTTTTTCGCCCACACTACATTTCATCATATATTTCTTTGCCAAAACTAGTTTCTTATCATAGTTTTAAGACAACTAGACTTAATTTGATCACAAAAACATAATGCTATTGCAAATATTCATTTCAATTCTAGGACGACTGCTAGGATCAATGAAATCCATTAAATTAAAAATTAGTTTGTCTAAAATTCAATTGGTATTTTGCGGATGGAGTAGAAAGGAAGAAATATTTTGTATGGTTGCAACATCAAAATTTTAAAAGGGAGCAGCAGTTCGAGTGCATTTCTATTTAGTAAAACCTCCATTTCATTTAAGTTCATACCATTCAGTCATAACCGCAGAATTATTACTTCAATTTTGCTTTATCTTTGTGAGTTTTTAACTTTTTTACCGCCAAGGTACCTTTTCTACATCTACATCTACGATGTACCGTGCAAGCCACCAATAGGGTGTGTGGCACGGGGTGATTCCAATCCAGGCATGTAGCACTCGTCCCAGAACAAATCAGAACCTCGCACGCTCCCCCTGGCGCTAGGCGCAGGCCAAAAGCAGTCGGGAGAACAGTGCGCAGTCCAACCTCAAACTGGGAGAGTGATACGTAAATGAACATACAAACATGCAGAGAACTGCTATAGTCACATTTAGTGGTTAATATTACTGATACTGTTAATTTATGGATACTACGAGATGCTACTTCATGCAAAGAACAAAATAAAATAATGCCGGGCAAATCGACCGGTGTGAAGAGTTAGTAATTATGTGGTGTTATTAAGCACAAATGAAAATTATACTCTACCTATTGAGGGTGGGAGTTTCATATGATTGATCTATCGCAACTATTATGATCCCTTATTGTGCGTGGGAAAAATGACATTTTTAATCTATCGGTTCGGCAGTCAATTTCCTTTATTTTATTCTTGTGATCACTTCTACCGTAGTACGTTGGCTCTAGCAGTATATCTTGAACGTCCGGCAAAAACTGTCTGCTCCGAGTTTGCGCAAAATATTTAACCAGTATTTCTCCCTTCGATCAGCTAGAGATTCCCACCATAATCTCTTCAACAATTCGGTAACACTGCTACGTTTATCGTAACAACTTTTCACAAATCTTGCTGCTCTCCGTTGTATTCGATCTATTTCAGAGATTAGTCCTTTTTCGTAAGGGTCCCATATGCTAGCGGCGTACTCCAAGTGAGGTCTCACGAGTGAAAAATAACATCGCTCTTTAACTTTCTCGTCGCATTTTCCTATTATTCTTTTGATAAATCCCAATTTGCGACTAGCCTGTCCACAGATTTCCCGAACGTGTTTCCCCCAATACAGTTCCTGAGTAAGGGTCACACCTAAGTGACTCTACATTTGATAAGTCTGTTTGATTAATTGTGTACGTATCGTTGACCGAGTTATTCTTTTTCCAAAAATTCATAACAACGCACTTTTTAAAATTCAATTCTAACTGCCAAGTATTGCACCATTCATTTATAGCATTTAGGTCTTTTTGTAACGCAATCTTGTCAGACTCATTGCCTAGATCCCTGTACAACACTGCGTCATCAGCGAAGAGGCGAATTTTGCTAGTAACAACGGTAGTGATGTCATTAATATACAAAAGTAACAAAAAGGGACCGATGACACTCCCTGAGGTACACCTGATGTAACTTTCACTACATCTGAACTAACGTCATGTAGAACTACCCTCTGTTCGCGGTCAGCTAAGAACTCTTTTATCCAACATATTACGTAGTGGTGTATTCCGTAATCTTCCAACTTAACGAGTAACTTCGAATGAGGGACCTTGTCGAAAGCTTATTTAAAATCTAGAAATATTGCGTCTACTCGGACAAGCTTTTCTCCCGAGGAGAGAATGTCGTGAAGGAAGAGGGCCAACTGGGTTTCGCAAGACCTGCCTTTCCGGAATCCTTGCTGATTTGGCGTTAACAAGTTTTGACTATTCAACTACCCCATAATCGAGCTGAAGATTATATCTTCCAATATCTTGCACGAGATAGACGTAAGGGAAATCGGTCTATAGTTACTGGGCTCTTCCTTATCGCCACTTTTAAATATTGGTGTAACGTTCGCGATTTTCCAATCGTAAGGAACACGATGTTGTTTTAGGGATTTTTCAAATATGATTTTCAAATAAGGTGCTATTTCTGATGCCAATTCTTTATAAACTCGGGCGGGAATTTGATCGGGACAAGGTGATTTTTTGGAATTGATGGATTTCAGATGACTTTCTATTCCACGACTAGTGATATTAATAGACTGCATTGGGTGCTTATATAGCCTAGGCATTGTAGTGGTGTCGTTTGGAGAGCATTTTGTATAGACGCTTTGGAAAAAGTCGTTGAGGATTTTTGCTTTATCTAATTTGTCGTTTGCTCTTTCTCCTAGATTGTTCTTTAGTGACGTTACTGTTGATTTGCAGCCTTGAACCTCCCTCACGTACGACCAAAATGACTTTGGGTTATCCTCTAAATATTCGCCCAATATTTTATTTTTGAATTCCGTTAATGCATTTTGAAAGGCCGCCTTAGCTGCTGTTTTCGCTTTCTTGTATTTTTCGCATAACTTCTTATACTCCTCTTCGGGGAGACCCTGACGTGCATTCCTAATTTTTGCGTGCCGGATTCGTTGTCGCTTGAGAGATTTCAGTACGTCCGCATTATACCACCTAGATTCAGTGTTGACCTTTTTAAGTTTACTTGGTATTGCGCTAGTTACGGCTAGTTGTGTGATGTTACGAAAAGTATTCCATGTATAGTCAGTACAATGGTTTTCACTAATATCAATTAATGTTTTATACGAGGTCAATAGTTCTTGTTTTAAGCTTTAGAAATCTGCCTTGTGAAATAAATATACCCTCCTCTTTATGGGTGCCTTTTTGTCAGTACTAATATGGAATCTAGCTTTCTAGCTCTGTGATCGCTAATTCCGTTCACTGTTATTACGTTAAGGACGCTTTCAGGTATGTTAGTCACCAAAAGATCTAGAACGTTGTTTCCTCTGGTCGGTGTTGTGACTAATTGATGCATGGAATTAGAAGTGAACGTGTGGAGTAGAGTGTCGCACAACTCTTTATCTTTGCCGCCATTTTTGAAACTATATGTCTTCCAGTCAATCGAGGGAACGTTGAAATCACCACCGATAATTATATTATTTTCGTTATTTTGACGAGTGAGACGTTTCACCTGTCTATCAAACTCTAGAACTGAATTTAAGTCTCCATCAGGTGGTTTATAATATGAGCAAATAAAAATTCTTTTTGTTGAGCATTTAATGGAACACCACACACTTTCTAAATCATTATCTGGAAATATTTCGGCTCTGCTGACGAACTCATCTTTGACTGCGATAAATACTCCTCCTGTTTTCGCTGTTCGGTCTTTTCTGTATATTGCATTAGATTTTGGGAAGATCTCGGTATCCGCAATTTCATTCAATAACCGACTTTCTGTTCCTATGACTACATCAGCTTCCGTGCTCCCAATGAGATGGTGAAAATCAGCGACTTTGTTTTTTATACTACGGCAATTAACAACCACAATGGAAACGGAATCCCTGGGATACGACTTACAAGTCCTGTCTATCGAGTATTTTATATAATTAATGACACTTGTTTTTGATGTACCTGAGCCACGGTTTCTATTTCTTTCGGATATTAAGTCATTCTGAATTTGAAAAAAGCTCTCATTCCTACGAATATTTACGGTGACCCCTTTACTTAATAACCCACTAGATGATCTACTCTCTGCCCTACTCTCTACCCTAAAAAAGGCCTGCAGTTATCTTAAATACTACCAGCTACACACTTAGCTGCCTTGGCCGTGTAATGGACACCAGACCGGTTCAGAGGGTTCCGACACGATCGGATTGCCGGCCGAAGGTCAACGAAGGAGGCTCCGATGTGCGTACAGAAACGACGCAGCCTCTGGTTTACGCCTTCCACTCGGCTTCAAACCAGGGGTCCACGATCGATCCTCGGGACCAAACTACAAATTGCGAGCGTCATGTCGACCCCCACTTCATGTCACCACTTACCCGCTTCACCTCGGAGTCCAATTCCCGGAAGGAACGCAGGATCTTCTCGGATCCACGGTCCATGGCGTCGTTGACACCGACATGGGCCACAACCTGCAATCTGGAGCACTTCGTGCCCCGAACCGCCGCACCAATCACCTGCATCAACTGCGGAACACCGCCACTCGGAATGCACCATGACGTTACACGATGACTCACACCCTCATGGCCTGCCCTTTCCCGCAAAGAGGCCATAACACGGCGGACGTTGCTGCTTCCTATCATTAAAATCCCTCCCCTCCCACTCTGACGGCTCTTCCTAGGTGCCGGCCTCGGGGTGGCAGTAGGCACGTCAGACACCTCGGAGTTTCCATCCGACAGCAACTGGTATCTGTTCGAAACTGGAATGGGATTTGCCACAGCATCTTCCGATCCACGTTTCAGGGTGACCTTACCACCGCTCCGCCGAGATACGACCCTCCAAACGTCCGGTTTACGCAATGGCACTGCCTCATCATCGGAAGATGGACCTCCCGGCAAACTCCTGATCGTCCAGCCGCTGTTTGCAATCGGGCGAACCCGTGCAGCCCGTTGGGCACGGCGAACGCGGACTGGAGTTCCCGCAGGAGTCTCTCCAACTTAGCGATGCGGGCTCTGAGATCACATTCACCGTCGTATTTGATCATCGCAACGGAAGACCAATTCAAAGTCATCCTAACACTATCGAAATCATTTCCCCAAGAAAAAAGCTAACCTACAGTCACGTAGCTAAACACTGTTGCAATAAACGCTCTTAAACTAAACTCTTTTTTAGATGTAGATCTAAACTCGATTGAAATAAACTAGTCCTGTGCTTGGCAGAATAGACTGACGGGGAGAGAGAGAGAGAGAGCTGTGTTTAACGGTGACGAAATTGTGATAAATTTAACCAACTCTGCAGTTAACAATCCTTACTACTGAGTAGTAGTTAATAAAATTAAAATTTAAACAAAAAAAAAGGGGTTAACTACTACAAAATAGCTAGAAAACTGATTCGACTAACTCACACCAGGCAAAAGTTAGACACAACAACAAGATAAAGAAAAGCACTCTATAATACACAAGAAATGTAAGTAAATCAAGTGAGGCTACTTATCACTGAAGAACTAGGAACTACGGTGATGAAAAGGCTGACAGGGCTGGAGCACAACGCAGGTAGAAAAGGGTCTCTGCGTCGCTGAGGAAAACAAAAAACCGGTTCCAGGGAGGGGTCTGCCAGGCACGTCCGTTCACTCCGAGAGACAGGAGGAGAATGATGGCAACAATGTAGGTTCGAGAGCTTCAATTCCATTGTAAGCGTAAATGGCATGAAGATATTGGTTCTTGGCGTATTTTCTTCACACTAGATGAACTATTTACGGGAACCAATTTCCAAGATGTTGTGAATGTATATGGTCTGGTCTGGAATATAAACGCGTATATTCCAGACCATTATGTTCTTAATGCTCTTTCAGCCTACTCTTTGTATGCAATAGAATGGAAACTCTTTTTATCGTTGGTTTGTGAGTTTTCCCTGTAAGGTGTTCTTTCATGGCGTGACAACCTAGGCTCTTCTGCTACGTCTTCTTTGGTTCAATGATTCTCCATTTATTTTTCCACCGCTATAATTGATCTTACTGAGGCTATTCTATGAATTGTTTTTCTATGTCCTTGCCCTCAAACGTCCAGTTTTCATGGATCCATGGAAAAACACTTTTTCCGAATTAGTCGCTTAGTTCAATGATTTATAAAATCTTATTATGTACTGCTATTTTGGCCATGAACTCTCTTAACATTTGCTTTCGGAAAATGTATAGCCTCAGCATGTATTTTCACCAGTGGTCTTTTATTCTGCCTTTTTAGATTTTAAGTTAGTATTTCTAGGGAAGATTATCAGTGTCGCATACGATATTTCAGTCCATGTATGCTGCTATTAGCTCCTAATATTTTCCCCCTGTTAGTTTAGGTATCAGAGAATTCAGTATTTTTTTTACGTAGATGGCCCTAGTAATTGATATTTATGATATTATTTTTGTCATTTTTTGTTTATTTTTCATATGAACTCATAGAAAACGTTTTCAATCGTTTATTATTAATGCCATCTTATAGCACTCTCTGCTCAATGTTTTTTTTCTTGATCGCCTTTGAAGTCTTCCAATAATGATGATGTCATCAGCATGTACTGCTCTCTAAAGCTGATGCTCCATCATATCTTTTCTGAGGATGCTTTTTGATAAGCATTTAATCTTTTTTGGAGACCGAAGGCCTTTCGATAGGGTTTATTTGATATTCCTTCTGATATTTTACGGGCATAGGTAATCTGATTAAGTCCATCGCTGGGGATATACTTTGAGTTTTATATTGGTATGACGTGCTCTTTGACTCTTAGAAGATATCCACGCGAGTGCATTATGTTACCTGGACTTTTTTGTAATAGACCTCATATTATTCAGCAGTTGATTTAATGATTTCAAGGAACGTATTTCACATCCCATAAATATGTAGACTTATCTTTGATCCTATGAATTTTTAAGAACTAATTGAGCATTTGAAGCCATTATCAGCAGTTGTCAATCCAAATATTGTATTGACAACTGCTGTAGCTGTAGCTCACCACTCCTCTTCTGTCAGCTAGCCATATTATTCCTTCGTAAGTTTTAACTTTTACCTCTTGCACGATGCTAATTTTCCCCCTGAAATGCTATGCCAGCATATCTTTTATTTTCGAGTAATTGAAGCTCTATGTAAAAATAATTTGGACCGTGCCATATTTTGTTATGGAGAAGGTGAACATCGGACAGATTTTGCCAATTTTTATATTCCGGGCTAAAAGAATGTTATAGAGACATACCTTGAGCTCTTTGATCGTAAGTTTGGTAAACAAATTAGTGCCTGGTATGGTAATGAGGGACTTGGGGAATAGCGCAAACAAATGTCGTGATGAATTCCATCTCACTATATGGAAGAAGTGTTATTTAACACGAAAATAAGGTATATAATACATTTTAGCCAGTAGAATCTTCTAAGCCATCCGTCTCATCTCAATGTTTCTTAAGCCATTTATGAACAAATAATCTTTTTCCGTTTCCGGGATTCACGTTTAGTGTATGAAGTACCGTGGGTTTTTAGCATGAGAACCAGATTCACAAAGTAGCGGTTAAAAAGTAAGCAAGCTACTTCAAAAGCATGGGCTTGCAAGTGTACCATTTTAAAGTGTAAGTACTTCTTGTGGATTCCTCCTCGTACTGCTTTGTCAGTAATGTTCCCAAATGGCAAAAATGAACTTTCGAATAGTATCGAGGATAAACGTAATTCAGAAACTGATATCAAGCATAATGATTTGAGGATGTTGTGTACCAGCAAATTTGGGTATTAGTATATCTACAAAAGGTAATATAACTTACAGGAAATCAGTTAATACGACTCAGGTTTACCTAGAGCTACGATAACCGTCTAATAATAATAATATTATTGGCAATTCACAACAAACTAAATTCACATGTTTACAAACTAGAGAAGAATAAACCAACCTGTAGACTGGATTGTCCCACCGGATTCACTTTATGATAATAATATGTAATTGCACCAATCAAATGTAGGTTCTGACAGAATTAAAGAGTGAATACTGATCTTAGCGATCTGTAAGAAAATGTTTTCTTTTTATTGTATCAGGAATTGCTTCTTCAGATTTGGAATACTGCTGGGATTGTAAAAAATATTAGGGAGTAAGCAAATCCGTTTGTTCAAATAACAATGGACTTTAGGATTGCTTTCTAATCCCCGCTTAAATATTCTCTCACTGCGAAAACCAAAGTCCTACCGATTACGTCCACTAACCCACAGTCTGGCGGAAGATACAATGCTTGAACCCTAAGTTAACACCCAGTAAAAGAGATGAAGTTAGAGAGCGTCATTTTTCGGTTAGTGTTAATCAGACGCTATATAATTAGGCCTTAGTGGTTTGATTTAAAAATTGATCTGTTTTGATCGTTTAAAATACAAAATCCAATTTATCCTAACTTCAATTTAGGATCCAAGAAAGAAAAGTATTTCAATGGTTACAATATTGCCCCCGTAAATAAAAATCTCATAGCCAAATACATACAAAATGCAATACAAGGGTTTTCAGGAATGGTGATCAACGTTTCGAAGTATATTCAAATCGGTTGCAAGAACATTCTTTGAATGTGTTAAATTATGCACCTTAGTTGAAGGAACATTCATTGAATGATCAAGGTTATGCAAATGGCTGAAGTAATATTCAAGGAACGCTCTGCATTCACTGCATAAATATTCCCTGAAGGTTCACTTTGAACACTTCCAGAAGCTTATCAAGTAGGGACACTTTTAACGTTCGGTGAACCATTATTTGAATGCTCGGAGAATTTTTACACTATAAAGTTAGAAACCTTCATTTAATGTTGCTGCAATATTACTGTGCAACATGGGTAGCCCTCTATATGCTTTGTCCATGACTTAACTTAAAACTCAAATTATATACGCTTGGCGTTAGGGTAGCTCATTTTTTTTAAATCAGGGATTAATCTAAATTTTTCTTGGAGGAATGCAATGTTTTTAATGAGACAAACTTATTGCGGGGTGTCTTTTCAGAATGTCTAAAAGATTTTATAATTCCATTAATTGCCTCCCCCGAGCATCATGGGTTAGTTGTTCATTTTACAAGTAAATTAATATGAGTTTGAGCTATATATGCCAGAGAAAAGTGAATTATGTATATTTCTATATAAGAAAGTTTAAAGCAACTTTGATTAGACCCTGGAATTGGGATGTTGCTATGACATGGAGGCCTGCCTATGCATTAAATACTATTCGAAGAAGTTTTACCTAACAAGCAGCTGAGATTTGTGCTATTTAGATTGACATGGAAAGAACATTTATATATATATCAGTATTCCCATCCTTCATGGTATATATATATGGCCGAAAGCTACCCTAAGCAGTGGACACGGGTGTCGTCATGGATCTTCTGCCAGTGAGTGTCCACTGATTTACTTACCTATCCTACCCCAACCTCAACACCTTGTTGCTAGCAATTACTTTAATACTTATTTCCTTTGAAATATTTTTATATAATCTAAGAAGTATATATGTGTATATATATATATATATATAATCATTGGAAGCTTTCACGAGCGTGAACACAAATATATAAAAACTTTGTCAAAAGTGTGACTAAAATGAGAACACATAAAAAAGACACTCACACGGGTTGTAAATTTTTCGGTGGATCGCCGCCACCTTCTTCAGCGAAAGGTATAGGAAGAATCTTCCTATACCTTTCTTCTTATAGTGATTACCCTACTGATTCTTCCTATACCTTTCGCTGAAGAAGGTGGCGGCGATCCACCGAAAAATTTACAACCCGTGTGAGTGTCTTTTTTATGTGTTCTCATTTTAGTCACACTTTTGACAAAGTTTATATATATATATATATATATATATATATATATATATATATATATATATATATATATATATATATATCTTAGATTATACACACACACACACATACACACACACACATACATATATATATATATGTATATGTGTGTGTGTGTGTGTGTGTGTATGTGTGTGTGTGTGTGTGTGTTTTTTTAATTATTATTATTTTAATTGTTACAGTTGTAACATGACCCTCCGAGTCCCCGGCAAGCATCAGGTTTCATTGCCGTCATAATGGCCGAAGACTCGAGAGGGGTTGGGCAGTAATCGCAGCCACGTCCGACGCCCATCGGATGTGTGGCTACGCTGCGGTAGGGTCATGCGTCCGCAGTAAACGGAGTGACCCCAGGATGACGGCCTTCTGCATGCGTGCAACTAGTAATTCCGCCTGTGCCACGCAGGACGGAATACACTTGATGTTATTTAGCAGCGAGCCCTTAACTCCACCGAGCACACCTATGATGAGGACCACCAGTTTCACAGAGTGTCCGGGGTACATCTGTCGAAGTTCGAAAAGCAGGTCTTGATATTTCGTCCGTTTTTCCACCTCCTTCGCATCCATGTTAGTTTCAGCCGGAGCCGAAAACTCGATCACGAACATGGAGCGTGTGAGGTGGTCGAGGAGAACGATATCAGGCTTGGTCGCCTCCAAGTGCCTGGTGGTGGAAAAGGAGTAATTCCACCAGATCGTGCATTTATCGTTCTCCACGACGGACTCAATATCTCCAGGGGCATAGGGCAGCACAGGTGTTTCGTCGATGCCATAATGGTGTCGAAGATGAAAGTATAACACCCGTAGGGCCGCGTTGTGCCGAGCTAAATATGCTGACTTAGCGTAATAACTACAGCCGGAGAGAAGGTGACTCAAAGTCTCCGGCTGGGCTCGGCACGCCCTACATCTCGTGTCCGCAACCTCCGCCTTGAATATAATGCGGCGGTACACGAGTGTGTTTATGACACCATCCTGGCACGCGAGGACAAAACCCTCGGTCTCGGACTTCAGACCGGCGGAGCGTAGGAAGGCAAACGTTAGCTCCTTCGATAGCCCATGCTTTTCGATGTTTCGATAGAAACCTCCATGCATGGGCTTATCGGTATGCACCTTGAGCAAGGCCTTCTGCTCGGCTTTTTTTATTTCGAGCTTGAGGACGTCTGCCTTCAATGACAAGATGGTCGTGTCATTGTCGCTTCCGTCGGATGACGGGTCGAAGTCGAGACCGGTTTCGTCCGCTGCCCTCTTTGCCGCCTGGAAGAGAAACGCCCCTGCTCCCGCACTCTCGTGATCACTCACGAGATTGAGCAGGGGGTCCCTGCTTTTCAAAACTCGGCAAGCTGTACCCAGGACAACTCTGTTGTGGAGACATTCCAGACTCAATAGTCCTCTACCACCTACATTGCGAGGGAGATACAATCTGGCGACGGAAGATTTCGGATGAAGACTTCTATAGATGGTCATCATCTTCCTCGTTCCCCTATCGAGGTTCTGCAACTCGTTGACGTTCCACTTCATGCATCCGAAGGTATACAGCAGTGTAGGAACCGCGAACATGTTCGTGGCAAGAACCTTGTTCTTGCCTGACAGCTCAGAACTCCAGATGTTCCTGAGAGTCTGTCTGTATTTGGCGGTGAGCCTTTCCTTCACTGCTGTAACCTCCTGCATTCGGCGCTGGGGGACGCCGAGATATTCATAGCTGTCATCGTCCTCGAGGTGACGAATGACGCTCCCGTCAACAAGTTGCACGTCTTCCTTGATCTCCGAAAATCTTCCTCTCGCCAAGTGGATGGATGCACACTTGTCCAATCCGAACTCATTTCCTATAGCCTCACTGTATTCCAGTACGGTGTCCAGGGCAGTGCGAAGGTCTTTCGCATTAGAAGCATACAGCTTCAGTTCATCCATATAAAACAAATGGGTGACCTTATGCTTCCTGTCACCTGGAACACCACACATGTATCCTTTACCTCGTCGCAGCCTAAGGGACAGGGGTAGGAGGGAAATACAGAACAGTAGGGGGCTCAAGCTGTCGCCTTGAAAAACGCCACGGTGGTATGTTACCAACTCTGTGGAAACTGACCGCTTGCCTGAGGTCAGAACGAAGCGCGTTTTCCACAGTGGTAACGGCCGTTGGATGCAGGACACAACCTCAGGGTGGACTTTCATCAACTTCAGCATGGCGATCAATAGCTCATGCGAAGTGGTGTCAAAAGCCTTCTTGTAGTCCACCCAGGCCATTGATAGGTTTCGCTTATGCCGGATGGCATCCTGGCATATGCACCTATCAATGAGCAGGTTGTCCTTGCATCCCGCGATTCCCCGCTTTGAGCCCCTCTGCTCGTACACCTCCTCCCAAACCGGCTGGACTTGGTGTAGGATAAGGTCGCTCAAGATCGAGGTGAACGCCTTATATACAGTGTTGAGGCAGGTTATAGGGCGGTAGTTCTTTGGATTGGACAAGTCTCCCTTCTTAGGTATTAAAACCGTGCGTCCCTCAGTCAGCCAAGGTGGAATTGGTTTTCCACCATTTAGAAAGGACGTGAAGATTCTGGCGAGGTGTTGGTGGGTGGAAGTAAATTTCTTCCACCAGAAGTTATTCACGGCATCCATTCCTGGAGCCGAGAAATTCTTCTTGCCAGAGAAGGCCTTCTTCACGTCACTTTCGGTGACTGAAAGAGGTCCATCCACATCTTGTAGGTGGCGGTCACAAACCTCTTTAAAGAGGCCTATGGCCGAAGTGTCTCCGTTGAATGGCTTCGACGTTTCGTATATTTCCTTCCAGAAACGTTCAACCTCTTGGACGGGTGGCGGAGATTCAACAACAGGCGGAGGTGGTCGAAAGAGACGGGACGGCTGAAGGAGAAAGGTGGCATTTTCTCTCACGCCCCTACTCCTCTTCAGGAGTTATTTCCGGGCCGTGGTGAGTGCCCGTACTCTATCGACCGCGTGCTGCTTAATGGTAAGCAGCACGCTTTTATTCAGCGTGTGATGGTTGTACCTGAGACTGCGCGCTATGCGCCGAACTTTAGGAGTGAAAGCTCGCCCAGATGCGATGTATTCCATCACACACTGAATTCTCGACGCCTGTTGTCTCGCCTGCGTGATCTTGGCCTCCAACTGTTCAAGCCTCTTTGCTGCTTTGTCCTCCCAAGAGGTGTTCTTTTGGGAGTGAGCCATAATTTTGGCAGCAGCATAGACCACGCAATTTACCGTCCAAAGGTCCGACGTTTCCGTTAGGATTTCGTCGATAAGACCATTCAACTGGGGCAGGTGGTTACCCCGCAGAGAGATCTTCCGGTGGATGTCTCTCGGCCTAGGTTGTCCATCATCATAAGATATTGTGCTTAACAACCGCGTTCGTAGTTCAGCGACGGCCTGACCAGCTTCATCTCCATTTGACATAGACTGCGGCATGAGTGCCGTTCTAGCCTCAGGTGGTGCAGAGGCTGCCTGTGTCGGGGAGAGTGGTCTGGCCGGTGGTGTGTTCCTCTGAACTGGCGGTTGGGGGAGAGTTTCCTTTTTTCGCAGGTGGTTGGCATAATCGCGCAGATTCTGCTGCGATAGGTGGTCGTGTTCTGGATGCATCTCACACCACAAAGAGTGCATCCTTGCCATATACCCCCTGCGTTCGGGCTCGCTGGCAGCATGGCATGCGAGGAGGTCGCCCCTTAGGGCTTCCGTCCACTGCATCCGGGCTCCCGTTACGGTGGTATTTGTATTGCCACACCCAACGCCACTAGGGCCCCCATCCGAGAGGGGCCGGTTGTGGGTGGCTTTCTCTGTATTCCTATTGGGAACCAGTTTTACTGCGTGTAGGGTGGTTAGCCCCACACGTAGACGTCCACCATTAGCCGGCAAGAGCCGTTGCCAGGTACGCCACGTGGAGGCTGGTGGTCCGAATTTCGTACCCTTATTATTATTATTATTATTATTAGGTGCGGTAAGCAGATGGTAATTCTCTCGTCTTCACCTTATTTATTTAAAAATCGTGATCATCATTTTGTTTTTGTTCATCATTTCTGCCCCGGGTTGTGGAGCAGCGTGCGTTAGGAGGGGCCGCCAAAGGGGCTGGTTACCGCAATCTTGGCCCCCTAGTCCCACCGCACATGTGCTGCCCCACTCCCCGGTCAGGCTTTCAACTGTCTCACCTTCACCAATTGTCACCCTTTATGATTACTTCGCCATCATTTAGCTCACACAATATGCCCTGGGTAGCCCAATAACGAGCAAAGATTTTTTCCTGGTCCATCGCCTTGTGGTATGCCAACTCACGTACAATTCTTTTTCCCAGACAGCTCTGGAAATACTCAAAATATTTCGCCCTCTCTCTTTTACCTTTGCATTTTGAGGTGAAGCATTTATATATAGAACTTTTTGCCAACGTTACAATATAGTTTGCCATAGCGATGTTGTTTTTGCTTATGTTGTTGGGCGCGAAACCGGTGCACAAGTCTAAAACTAATACATTTGGTTTAGCCAGTAGCATTTTAATTGGCGTATTTAGTTTCTTCCAAAGATTTTTTGCTTCAGGACACTCGAAAGCTATGTGGCTCGCTGTTCCTTTAACGCTGGGGCACCAAGGGCAATTTTCATCATTCAACACTCCGCATTTTTTTAGGAAGATTGAGTCACCCCATCTATCGTGGGCCAGTCTCCAGGCAATTTCAGCATCTTTGCCAAAGCTCGGTTTTGCTGAAAAAGTCCACCACTTTATGTCATCGGAAGCGTTATTATTTGTCGTTGGCAGTAATGTCTTCGTTTTGTACCACATCTCAGCATACATAGTTCTTTTTTTAATGGGAATGCAGCATTCCCTACCGGAGAAGTTACTTTTGTAATATATACATGTATTTGTCTGTTCTCTTGTAGGGGGAGGTGGCCAACCTGTCGGATATGGTCTCCCATCCGAGGCATCTTTCACTTGTAGTTGACCCCATGCTTCGCTAACACTATAATAAAAATTGGGCCTTTTGCAAGACCTCTCCATAGCTTCGGTGGCCATCATGAACCATGGTTCGTCACCTTTTGCCATCAAATATCGTTGAGCATGTAGTGCTCTAAAGCCTTTAACTTTCACCTCCACGTCTACTAAACCCAATCCACCTGCTCTAATTGGCGCGCTAACTTTACTGCCATCGACCCAGTGCCGGCTCCTTCCCCACACGTAGTTCAGGAGCTGAGATTGTATTTGTTTTAAAGCCTGCTTTCGAATGTTTACAATTTGTAGATGATGCCATATCCGTGGTGCGATAAACTGGTTAGCCACCTTTGCCCTCCCAAAAACGGAAAGCTCGCCGCCAACAGTTTCCCAACGTTTAGTGGCGTCACGTATTGCTTCCTTGGTGAACTCTTCTGTTTCCATCATCGTAGTGCGGCGTTCGTTTGCTATATATACCCCCAAGAACCTTCCTCCTATACTATCCCACTGGAATCCTAGTGGGGTGTCTAGCCTTGTCCTCCATCCACCACACCACAAACCCGTAGATTTTTCTTCATTGAGGGACGCCCCTGATGACGTTGCGTATGTGTTGAAACAGTCCCGGACTGATGAAAACTCCTCATCTCTAGTAATGAAAACGTGTAAGTCGTCAGCATAAGCTGAGGCGGCTAGGTGATAATTGTCCTTTAGCGGTATTCCGTGGATTTTCTGCTTTAATGAAGTAAGAAAAGGTTCAATGGCAATGACATATAAGGGACCTGACATGGGACATCCCTGTCTAATCCCTTTCTCAAGGGAAATTGGTGCTGTTAAACAATTTCCGACCTTCACCATGCACTGAGCTCCCGAATACAGTGTTTTTACGTATCTCAAAAAAATCGCGCCAAATCCCATTCCTTCCATTGTTTGGAAGAGGAAACCATGCTCCACCCTGTCAAACGCTCCACGTTGATCCATTGACAGCACCGCCATATTTCTGCCATCGCGATTAGCCCATGTAATGGCATCTCTTAAAAGGGAGAGATTGTGCATAATTCTTCTACCGGGGACGCTGCAGCCTTGTTCCTTCGATACTACACTCTCTAGCGCTGGGGACATTCGCATAGCGATGGCCTTGGCTATGATTTTATAATCGGCTGTGGTAATGGAGACAGGCCGCCAATTATCAACACTTGTCCTGTCTCCCTTTTTGTGCAAAAGGGTAAGGACCGCCCTGGATGTTGAACGCGGTAGTCTACCTCTTTCAAAGCTGGCGATCGCCATGTTTATAAATGGCCTCCTTAACTGCTTCCAGAACTTTTTGTAAAACTCGACAGGTAATCCATCGATCCCTGGGGCCTTATTATTGTGTAGTGCATTTAACGCTATGTCAAAATCTTCTCCTGTTAAGGGCTCTTCCAACACACTCGCTTCTTCCACAGATAACTTCCTTTCAATGTTAAGACCACAAATTTGGTCTTCCGTCTGTTGGGTGTTGGATTTATATTTATCTGTAAAGTATCTGTGTATATACGCACAGAGTTTCTTGTTGTCCGACACGATACCATTTGGCGTTCTAATGGCATTTAAGGGTGCTGAGGTCATTATCCTAGCTAGCCTGGACAATCGGGTACCAGCAGGGTCGTCGTTTGCCATTGCGTCTTCCCATCCCATTCTCGCTGCTGCCTTTTCTGCCTCTCTCGAATACCACTCTTTAATTTTCGTTTTTGTTACTTCCACTCGTTCACCTCTCTTGGATTGCTCCATTTTCTCCACCTGCCGTTCGAGGTCTTCCAGGTCCCCATATTCCACAATCCTCTTGATATTTAAGTATGACATACTGGAGGCTCTAATTTCATCCTTCAGAACTTCCCACCTTTCAATTGCGTCTCCTGCAGTGGTGCTTTCTTGAAATACCTCAAGGACCGCCTCAATCATTTTAATGTAGTGCGTATTCGATAACCATTCAGTTGGAAGTCGCCAAAAAGGATTACTTTTCCTTTCACTTCCGTTGATTTTTATGGTACACTGAAAGGCCATATGATCTGAAAAGGATGGTAACATCATAGCACTATTGATTGCCGCTACCTGTTCTCTAGATATATATACACGGTCTAGTCGAGAGGATGATGGCGGAGTTTTGTAGGTGGTATAAGTGTACCTCCTCTCCCTGCCATGCGTCTCTCTCCACACGTCCACTAACATGGCTTCTTCTACTAAAAACCGTAACCTCCTTGCAGTCATTGGCTTTCTTTCCGTATTGGGAGTTCTGTCCAATTCAGGATCTAATGTGCAGTTAAAATCACCTCCAAGTATGGTAATTGGTGTATTTCTTGTTCCGGCTGCCATTGTTTCATAATATTCAATTAATTTATCACGAATTGCATCTAACAGATCAACAGCCTCTCGCTGAAGGTTGGGGACATAAACATTAATAAGTATAAGACTAGAATCTAAGTTATTCATGGTCATGGTGAGTGCCTGAGCATACCCTTCGACTAGAACATCATTCCTATGCACTCTGGCTTGCAGGCTTTTTTTCACCAAAATCGCCGTTCCAGAGCATGGTTGTGTTGCGTAATTCGAGTATATATTGTAACTACGGAGAACACGTTTTGGGGAAGAGTCCTGTATATTCGTTTCTTGCAGGAACAAGATATCTTGTTTCCATTTATTTGTAAATAATTCAAACGCTGCCCATTTTCTATCCCCGCAAATAGACTTAGTGTTTAGCGTGCACAGATGAAAACTCATTGTTATTAAAGTTGGAATTTCAGGTGATGAGTATATTTATGATGTATCAATCAGAGAATCGTTCCTCTTCCGTTCCCAACGCTTTTATAAGTCGACTTATACGCACTTCCAAGGCCCTTTCCTTTACCACTCCCTCCGCATATATATGGCGTAAGGTGCCTACTAGCGGTTTTAAGTCTTGGAACATCTCGTTTGCGTGTTGCCGAGGGTCGGGGCTCCCCTTCACGTTCGTCTAGTATCGGTGTAATAAATGGTATTGCACTCCCGGCGTCCAACCTCCTTCCTTATAATATTTTTCGATTTGTAGATATCCACGCTCGTTTGGATCAGTTTTTCCTTTCTTCTTTTTTCCTATTGACTGACTTGGGGAACTTGGTGGGGAAATGCCGCCTTCTCTGCTTTGTTTTCTTTTCATTTTTCCGCTTGTTTCACTTTCCCTCCCAACCTCCATATCATGTCTTACGTCTTCAGCGTCTGATGCGTTTTCGTCCCTTAAAGAGGTTTCGATTGCATTAACTAGTTTTATGGCGGGAGGTAAAGACTCGGGAGACGGTGATAATGAGGTATCTAACAGAGGAATGGGGAGGTCGTCAAGGGGACTTGTGCCCGCAGCAGTTTCTTCCACTCGCGGATTGTGTTGCGAGTGGTCGTCCACTTCCGTATCTTCTAAAGGTGAGTCATGCGTGGACTCAGTGAGTGCGTCCTTGTCAGGGCTTTGCAGGGGATAGGAGAGAGTGGGAGAGAGTGGAGGAGGAGGAGGTGTAGTTGTGGAGGAAGGGCTAGTAGAAGGGGGGTGAGTATGTACTATGCTCGTCATTGTCGCCTCTTTTGTTATTGGCGTCGAATTTTCCTCTGGCATCGTAAGCTGTTCTCCCTCTTGCAACCCGCTATGTTCCGCGGCGTTTCCTCTGGAGTTTTCTTGGCCTTCCTGAGTGTGGTGCGCAGCCATGTTTCTTGTTGGGCAGGCGTTTACATAATGAGTGTCGCTTCCGCAATTAAGGCAATTCGAATCAAAGTTAAAATATATCCTTTGATGCCCAGTATCAAAATCTAATAAAATAGACTCCGGGATTCTTGCTCCCTCCCTCCGCACTATGAAACATTGTCTCCTCCAGCTTTGTATATGTCTTAATGCGGGATTGTTAGTCCCCATTGTTAGTATTTTTAGAGGGCTTACAACTCTTCCGATTTGACTCAGAATTTCTAAAAGTTCTTGTTCCGGGAATTCAGGCGGGATATTCGATACCACTAGTCTTTCGACCTTTGACGTCATCCTGCTGGCAGGAACAAAACAACCGTCCACCGTGATCCCACCATGATCCGTAAGAAAGCGATCGAGAGTGGGGACGTCTTTTAAATATATGCATATTCTTCCGTTGGAGAGTCGCGTGGCATGTGTGATGTCATCTGGTGACACGACTTCCGCTAGACTCTCCACGTATGTTGCTAGGGGGGTGGAGGGGTTCGCTTGCATTATGAAACCCATACGTCTGGTGGGTCCTGTAGTTAATGGTTGAATCTTCCTTGTTCTAATGGTGATGACTCCGTTATCTTTGGGGGGATCGCCAGATTGAGTGTAATGTCTATTAGGCGTATTACGCACTTTAGCGGAATAACTCACATAATTTGAGGCACGCGGTCTACGCGAAAAAGAAGAAGAAGAAGCGACTTCTGTGAGCCCACGCGAGGGCAGGAGGAGGGAGGGAGCCCCCGCTGGGGTGTGGTTGACTGAAGTAGGGCTCTTCGGTCGCTCCATTCGCTGTGCGTGGTTACTCAATTCAGGAAAGGGGGAGGGTGCAGGAAAAATACCGTCTTTAATCCCTGACGAAGGTGAACAGTGAGTAGCGGGGGAGGGGGGGGAGAAATCCCTAAGACTAGTCCGGTCTCTCACCTTGACCTCCGTCCTTGCTTCGTCACTAGGAACAACACGCGTCGATGCGTCTGGGAAACGGCTTGCTAACGGAAAATTAAAACTGTTAGAAATATTACTGACTGCGGGAATCGAACTCGTATATGCAGTATTAATTGACGTGGTCATAATAAATTTTCCTCCTTCTCTCCTAAGTGATGTGACGGGTGAGTGATTGTCGTTAATCAAAACTTGTGAAGCCGTAAGCGTCTCAATAGGGTTAACATTCGCGGATTTACCGAGCAGCGATCCAGGTAACTCTTCTGTGTCCCGCGCAGCCGCAGATGTAGAGGCTACAGAAGAAGTAGAAGTAGAGGACGATGTAGTGGTTGTAGCTGTAGCACTTAGCTGTAGTTCTTGTAAATCCATTTCGCCTCCTGCCGCCGAATCCGACCGAGCGTCAGCTCGGTCGACGGAGGAAGGAGTCCCTTTCACCAGCAATTCGACAAGCTGGCTCCCAACGAGTTGAATAATCACAATAATTAGCACACTGTATGCAGTTTTGGCGTAAAAACAACGCCCACCAATGCACTTACGCTAGTGGCACCACTACGTGTAAAATCACGAACGTGGCGCACAAAAAAACCACACTTTCAAACAAACACTGAGGAGCCACTCGTAGATACGTCCGCACTCGACAGTCTCTCGTGTGTGTGTGTGTATACACATAATGCCTGTGTTTTAAAAGTATATATATATATATATATATATATATATATATATATATATATATATATATATATATATAATATCTTCTGAGAAAACGCACTCGACGAATAAAAACACAAATATATATATACTTTTAAAACACAGGCACACGAAAATTAAAAGGACACTCACAGAATAATTTGCGGGACGTTCAAATTTGAACAATTCCGACCCGGACAATTCAAATTTGAATCGCCTGGGCTTAACTTGGCCCACTGACCAATAGCAACCCCTTGCTCCCGCTCCCAACCAGTCCCCTTCCCTTCTCCTGTTCCGCTTCCCCCCCCCACCCGAGGTAACAGACCACTAGTTAGTCTCTTGTCGCCGACGATGGCGGCTTGCCCGTCGAAACGTCCCGCAAATTATTCTGTGAGTGTCCTTTTAATTTTCGTGAGCCTGTGTTTTAAAAGTATATTTATATTTGTGTTTTTATTCGTCGAGTGCGTTTTCTCAGAAGATATTTTATATATATATATATATATATATATATATATATATATATATATATATATATATATATATATATTGTCCCACTTCATCTTGACTCATAACTCCTCCTTTAATGACCGCTTCTACCTTCAAACCAAAGGCTGCGCCATGGGCAATAGATTCAGCCCTTCCTATGCCAACCTTTCCCTCGGCCGTGTCGAAGAGTCCTTCCTATCCTCACAACCCCTGAAACCCTTACTCTGGCTCCGATACATCGACGACATTTTCCTTCTCTGTCCCCATGACGTCGATTCTTTTAATTTATTTATTTCCGCTCTCAACGATTTCTCTTCTGTCTCCTTCACCTCTCATTTCTCTTCTTCCCATGTTACCTTCCTTGATGTAGATATCACTCTCTCCAACCACCATTTCAACACCTCAGTCCACATCAAACCCACCAATAAGCAGCAATATCTTCATTATAACAGCTGCCATCCCTCCCATTCTAAAAGATCCCTCCCCTACACTCTGTCCACACGAGGCTTTCGCATATGTAATACCCCGATTCCCTTGATAAATTCCTTTCCTCTTTACACCAATCCCTTCTCCAACGAGGATATCCTGAGGTTCTTCTCAATAAACGAATTCTCAAGAAACCCTTTCCTCCTAAACCAACCCAAAATAAGGAGAATTACAACCTCTCCCTCTGTACCACCTACTTCCCAGGCGTCCATGCCCTCAAAAAAATCATTAAAAACCTTTTCCCACTCCTCTCTGATAATCTCACCACCAAAAACACATTCCCCAAATGTCCCTCTCTCACCTTCAGGCGTCCCCCCACCTCTCCAGCATCCTAAAAACCACCAAACCGCTGACTAAACCCTATATTAGCTCTAAAACCCCACCCAACCCCTGCCATCGCGCGAGATGCAAAACGTGCCCTATCCTTATTACCGACCCCCTCCCCTCTAAATTCCTCTCCCACCCACTTCCTTCCGTCCCTTCTCGGTCATGCACTTCCCACAACATTGTGTACATCCTCCTGTGCAACCTTTGCGATTCCTATTACATTGGTCTCACCACTAACGCCCTAAGTGTTAGATTGACCGGCCACCGAGCCAGTTGCAAGCCGTCCTCGCCCAATGCCTCCTTCCCCGTCCCGATCCATGCTTCCTCCCACAATGTCAGTTTTGACAAATGCTTCCGAGCAGGCATATTGTCTTCCCTCCCTCCCTCTGCCTCTCCCCTTCAATTACGTACATTAGAAATGGCATGTATCTTGCTTTATTCTGCCTATAATCCCCCCGGATTAAATCGGGCTCACTGGCCCCTTCAGCCCCTTCTCCTCTTCTCCCCTTTCTCCTCCTTTTATCCCCTCCCGACCCTCCCCTTTCCTCCCTCCCACATCCCTTCCTCCTCCTCCGACCCTCTCCCGCCTCTTCCCCTCTTCTCCCCCCCTCACCGAGCTCTCCTCTTCTGACCCCCTCCCGCCCCCCCTCTTCTCCCCTTTCTTACCCCTTTCTCCTCCCTCTCCTCCTACCTCACTCTACCCCTTGTCCCCTGCCTGTCCATCATTCTGTATCCTTCCTTCTGTGAGAAAGGCAGCTTTTCGGCTGTCGAAATATCAGAACGTATAGTGTGTGTTCCTTTTTGTGTTTCTATATATTCAATTCCGCCCCACCTGTGGCAAAGTTTATATATATATATATATATATATATATATATATATATATATATATATATATATATATATATATATATATATATATATATTCGGCTGTCGAAATATCAGAACGTATAGTGTGTGAGTGTTCTTCTTTTTGTGTTTCTATATTTATTTCCGCCCCACCTGTGGCAAAGTTTATTTTTATATATATATATATATATATATATATATATATATATATATATATATATATATATATATATATATATAGTGATGGGTCGGTCGTGAGAGATCGAATCCCGAGAGCAAGTTCTCTTAAAAGAAAGATCGATGAACGGCTTCTCTCCAATGACCGAGGCGTTCATCTTCACCGATCGCGACAGGAATGATTGCATGACATCAAATATCGATCACGAGACTTGAGACCGACCAAAAAAACCTTGAGTGAGTTTTCTAACGAGAGATTCGAGAGTTACTTGCTCTTTCGTGAGATGTAGGCAGTTGCTCCGCTCGGTTGCGCAAACAAAGACGCAGCGTAATAACAGTCAACAATTTATATCACGACATAAATATCTTGCATTGAGAGAGTTTTACCAGTTTTGCTGGCTCGATTTTTAGTAGAATAATAACAACATTAAAAATTAAGACCGAATCCGTAACACTGTCGGCAAAGAGATTGCTGGGTTAAGATACAAGAGGAATGCAATGGAAAGTAAACATGATCCAGGTAATTATCCGTTTGTTAATTCGCCGAGCGATGCATAATTTGTTTCTGCGTTAGCTATGTAGTGCCGTTATTCATTACGTGCAATAGGTTAATCGTCACCTGTAAGTAGTATAGTACAATACTATTTCATATGAATTGTTTTCAATTGCCACGACGAGTCGTAAATTGTGTGATAATTAAATATCTGAGTCTATGACGTGATCGCTTAGAAATCAAACCTGATACCCTGCCGCTATATCATATATATACCGGCCGTTTATATAAACAACTGTGCTTCATATTGCCAATGCATTTTAAAAATTCAACTCCGCTCCTCTCTCTTCAATCACTTTTTCTAGACTTTGATGGTGTTGCTGTCAATCAAGAATGTTTCCAGTGCTTAATTGGATGTCCGTTGGTTTTCCCTTCGTCTGAATTTTCTTCCCATGTCTTCCGAAGTACCGGCGTGTTAAAATCACCGGTGTATTCATCCAGCATTGTATTTTCGCCGAATTGTTTTTGGAATGCAGTTTGATTTTGGTGTTCTTGCACATATTTTTCACTGTAATCTCACCAGCGAATCCTAATTTCGGAGAATATAATTTCGTATGTGCCAATAAGTCTCCTTTTTATTTAGAGGATTGGTATTTGAAGAAGTTTATTTGGGGAACAATAGCGTGATTCCGGTTAATATATAGGTTAGATCAAAACACCGTTCGAGACATGATAACTGCAAATTATGATTACCCACAGGTAATTTGATTCATACTTCCATCATTATACTTTTGTAGTGAATACCTAGTAAGTTAAAATAATGTACAGGCTTGATCAGTAAATATCAGCATGAGTTTCCGGAATTTCGTTTGCATTTGCACAGAGTGCAGCTTCAATAAACGGTACAATTTAAATATCGTAATACTGTAATTGGTTGTAAGCAAAAAATGAATTACATGAGTGGGTCATTACATCAGCCTTAGGTATCCCATTGAAATCGGCAAGGAGTTATTTAAATCAAAATGTACTAACATGTTTAGTAAGGCAATATATGACTTCATACCACCGATACTGCATTTCTGCGTGCAATAGACAGCATCATCTATTATAAAATAGCACTGGAAATTTGTTATCATCCATCAAAGTGTGTATTCCAACATGGCTTGTACACAGGAGCTTAGACCATATTCATTTAAAATTTAATTCCTTGGCAAGGACAAATTAAAATTTCTGATACTACTAATTACTCATTACTGATCCAAAATCCCTTGTAAATATTTATCAGGAAAATTTAGAAGGAACCAGCAGGAAGTTAGCAGAACATTCATAAGGATAATCAGAAATCTATAGTGGCAAAGACAATCTTATATTAGTTTAAAAACTGATGCCTATCTTAAACATTGGTGGAGTAATTCAATTATAGCATTGGAGTGTTATCAACGTCCATTCATTCCACATGACCCTCACTTTAAGATCAGAGACTATTCCTTGCAAAGATAATAAACATATATATTGAGGTCAGATATTTAGTAAACATTCTTATAACCTGATTGTTCCATGCATTTCATAACATCTACAGAGAGAACTATGTAGTTATAATTTTGCCTAGATATAGTATTCCCTGCCTGTTACATGATATAGTATAGTAAATGACAACTAGTAGCAATCAGATAGCAGAGAAACTCACTGACGATTTAATATTTTATTTTATTGCATTGGTGCTACTTCTTCTTAGTAGCAATATCATCTAGAGGAAGAACGAATGTAGTGGGTTTAAAATTAGCACTGTCAGTGCCAAACAATTTAAGAAGAGTCATCACATCCTGCAATCAGTTTTTAAATCCCTACTCATACACATCATTATAACAAATATTTTGTGTGTATTAGGCATTTCTTATAGCATAGAAGCAATATATGTTAACACTTACTGATAAGTATTTGATATATATAAATGTTGAATACCCTGTAAGACATAACTATAATAATCAAATCGTGTTCGTAACCAATTATCATCTCCAATGTACGGGCAAAAGCATTTTGTGAGGGGGAATTAATATAGCACTAAAGAATCATTACTATAACAACTTGCATTTTTACTGAATATACAATTTATTGAAAGGTACGCAGGTACATATACAAACCATCATTTAATAATGTGCGTTTCAAACATTTAGAATGTATGTGGTATTGTGAAAAACATATTTACTTAATATCAATATAATTGACTAGTTTGATTAGTTAACTAAGTGACGAAGTGCATGGTGAAACGACAACGATTTTAATAGACGGCAACAAACGAAGCATGTTTTGTAAGGAGCGTTTTTAATTAGATATAAATCACTCAAGTGGCTGTAAAAATTCATATATTTCAACAAATATTGATTATGGTAAACGTGAAGTCCTATGCAGTTCACTTTGGCACAAGAAGTGTTTCACGAGAAGAAAACAACACCACGACAGAAGCAACTTCACAAAAATGCAATCATCGTAGGACTGATTGTTATTATTAGAATAACAGATATTAGAAGATACATTTTCTATACTCCATGATTATATAATTCTATAGAATATTCAATACGTGAGACAAAAACCCCAACCAATGTAGGTATCTACACAGAATGTCTTGGGCTAATTTATTTGCACTAATACTCTGAAGTTATGCTTTACCTTTACGATGTAAACAATAAACGACAAATATTACGTTAACCTATGAACAAATCTTCGATTTTGGCATTTATTAACATTGTAAGCACTCGACGATCACGAGACAGTATTTCAGAAGCACAGTAACTAAATTAAAGATATATATTACGATGTAAACAAACTTTTACCAAAGTTGAACGTTCGCTTTTTTACATGCAATTCACTCTTAAAATTACACACAGCAGCAAACTATGAGATTATTTCAAGGGGCACTGTAACTTAAAAATCTACGACGTAAACAAACAAAAACCCACCATTAACTTCACTATAAAGGCCATTTTTGAAACACTAACTCTTGGTAAATTTACATACGACATAAACTATAACTTTAGCACAAGTTGAACATACACTTTCTTCGTGTAACTCACGTCCAGAAACACAACGCAATATTATGCCATTTCAGAAGCACAGAAACGTGTATAACCTCCACGGCGTATTTCCTGTCATAACACATCCATTAGGAGCGTAAGTCTACCTAACACAAATTACCTTTAAATATAAAAATATCACCACCAGAACACACGCAATACATCACAGCACATATAACATTTGTAATCACTGAATTTCCATAATTGCATTGTCACGTAAACACACGATAAACCATCGTTTCAATATTCACGACAAATATTACGTCTCTTGCACAAGTGAAACAGTGATACCGACTTTAATTGAAAATTGAATTTAAGTGCTACAGTCGGATAATTTGCTTTAAATTCTTGCAGCCAAAAGAAAACGTTGATCGGTTCGAACTACATACCAAAATAAAATTTCGCATCGTCCTATGGTATCTACTATTTATCATTGGTTTTTATAATGAGTTTTTAATAATTTGTAGTCCATAAAATATGTCACTCTTCAATAGTTTTGTAATCAAGTGGGATATTTATAATATTCTTCGTATAACTATACTTAAAATCACAAACCAAGAACATTGTATAAAAACAAAACAAACCTTCGAACGTATTGCACATTTGTGCCTTCAATTGTTTTCGAAGAATTACCCACAACTCCATGGAAACCGGCACTGAACGAGGTAGCTGTACTAAAGCTATCAAGAGCATTAAGCTGTACACATCGGTCATGCTTGCAGTATATCTCTCACTCCGTATATGACTCACGAACGACCAGATTTTTTATCTATCACGACTTTCCTGAGAGATCATTGATCGTAGGCAACTGGAACTACTCACTAGCTGGAAAATCGGTCACTCTGATCGAATATAGAAGATCGAATCACAAGTGGGAGAGATCAACGTGACCGAAATCTCTCAAAAGACCGACTTTGGCCATCACTAATATATATATATATATATATATATATATATATATATATATATATATATATATATATATATATATATATATATCTATAAAAGGTTTTTTGATGGGAGATAATGATTACAGTCAAAGATCATTACAGCTGGAGTGCAACGCATAAAAGAAAAACATAATGCAACTTTTGCTGCAATACGTATTTCAGTTGTATGCCATCATTTATAATTCCCATTTCATCGCCCTTTTATTAAGTCTTTCACAGCGAAGTTAACCAAACTTATTGCACAGAATTCTAATCACATCTACTCGTGAAAAACAAGTGGACTTATACTCTCCATTCAATCCAAATAAACCTCCAACAGAAGTTCTCGACGCAAATGTGATTAATGGAAAAGCTTCCATGAAAGGTAAGGGAATGGCTGGAATCACATCGTTAGTCTTGTTCTGTTAATAGCAATATTACAAGGTTAGCACGATAGTTAAGGTATTATTTTGGAAAAGTTCCAGGTGACTAAAGCTTAAAGTACTAAAGAAAGCTAAATTGCCAATAAATAAGCATTGACTACTCCTGAGTACTCAAATAGATATGGATGCATCCTACAAGTGTATTAGTAGCATAACGGTCACTTCCGACGCTCTTTTGGTGGTATTTCTGAAGACTGCACTATGCACGCAAGTGGCATGCGCCGGATGCCAAAACTATAGGTAATTATAAATCTTGAGTTAATTCTTGGAAAAATTTGAGAGATAGTTTCTAAGCAAATTATAGCACTGCGTCTTATGCTCAAAAAATAATGTTGATAGACATCCTAGCTTGCAGAAAATATTTGCATAAATCTTATTTCTTAGATTATTTTCGTAACTTGTGAATAATGCTCATGTTAACCTAAACGTAAGGTGAAATAATTAGAGATTTAACGATAGTAAGGAATGGAATTTAAGATATACGGACATTTTAATAAATCCTTTCGACACACGCAATGACATATTTCCAATTGAATATCAAATCATTCTTACGAGAAAAATAACAAAAAATTGGCAAAACGCATTTAAGCCCTTCCGCTCGGGTAATATTCTCGAGATTAGGTAAGCTTATCTATAGAGACCTAAAACAAAATGGCCTAATTATTTTTGAAATTTACGAGCCACGAAATATAGCCATTACCATGGTCGTCGATGCCAGGATTGGCTTGCATTATGCCAAAGGCAATTTGGAATGCAACTGAATACTTCGTTTCTACGTCTTTCCTCTTTGTTTTCTGTATTCCCAATGATGATACTCTCATGGTCCGAGGTATCAATCACAGATATTATTTCTTTAATCAGATTTGGAATAATTAATTTCACATTTTATGAAATCGTGTTGCGCCAGCAGCTTGAAACAACACGTTTCACTAGTTTTACTTGACTGCTGACAACCACTTTTGGTAGTACATAAGGACTACATTGGGAGAACTGGGATGTATGTTGCTATCACAGGGTAAGTAAAGGAAAAGGCTCAATTTTCTGAAGACATTTGAGGCGTATTACTTCTCCGAAGTCGTTACGGACAAATAAAAACTCCGTACTGCTACGGTAGGTTACATTACATGTATACAATTAGACAGAGAGAGAGACATATTACAAGACGGAAAAGATTTGAAATTTCCGTTTTTTGCGTACTATTAGGGTCCAATAATATTAGCTACGATTGAAGTCACTAATAATGTGAATGGTAACGATAGGTTGAATTGTATTCATGCTATGTACTATTATGTTGTTCATTAATGCATGGGATGAAAATATAATCATTCATATTTTTATGTCCATAATTTGGTAACCACTTTAATGTTATGCATAATTGAACTTAAAATAATATATTAAATGAACTTACGAAAATGCTACTTAATAGCAAATTTGGTAAATTAGCTAATAATCGTGATCGTTTCTTTGACGGTTAGTGCATACCTGGTGTGGAGTCACTCTCTGCCACAACCCTAGACGCGCCTTGCAAGGTACCACGTAGATGTATATGTATTGAGAGGAATAGAGCAAAAGACGAGTGCAGAGGATATTTTTGCTGATATTGCTGCCGTTGAAAAGTACTACGTTCACATATTATCACGAAGAGACCTAAGAATAATACAATGGCGGATGTAAGACGTGAAGGGCAGGATATGAGTCGGAGTAAGAAGTTTTACCACAGACACTACTATCAACGCTCTTTCCTCACCGAAAGAGGAAAGAAAAGCCATAAATGCATTTCCTACGCATGGAGTCTCTAAACCCCGCACTTGGAGATGTCAACGCAGTCATACTCACAACTCAATTATCTTGAGTGTCGCGTTCAATTTATCCAGAGTGAAACGGGAGAGAGACAAGCCCGTACGATTGAAAACTTTCTTGGAGACTGAATGAGGTAGTTCTTGGTCTTCATGCCCACTTAGGTAATTACGATGCTAAAGCCAGTAATCCAAATAATCTCGGAAACTCAAGTCTTAAGCAAATGTTTCCGAAATTGTGTTTAACCGTTTGGCGCAGGAAATCGAAGGAGACATTTTCCTACGGTTCGCCGTCGAGAGCCAATTCAATCAATTCGCATCCTGCTACCATGCTGGCGTGTGGTATGGGAAAAAATGGCGCATTGCAAAGACCAATTCAGTCTTCCGTGAAACGGTTTCTCTGAGCTTGTATCCGTTTCACGCGTTCCCCATAAAATAGTCAAATGGACATAACTTTGAAATACCTTGGAATGATCGCACTTATGTGCACTTGCGAGTGAAGCTGTAAATGCAAACGCCGCGGTCAGTTTGCAATATCTTAAAATATAGGAGTAATTTAAAGTTAGTAAAATCCTCTGTGGGCATATTGACAGGCGATAATTCCTCCAATTGATATTTCGAAAAGAAACCTGATTAAAGCAAGGATACAAATTTATAAATTATTTACGAGGGATTCTGAGGGTTCCTGATTTTACAAAACTAGAATAATTGGTTATTTTCGACTACTTAACAACCAGGGATAGTGTGACATATTGGTTTTAGACTTTCGGCGAAAACTAAAAATTATTTTTCTACACATAATTGTACATTGAAACGCCTCACGCAGACGTGATATATAAAAAAATCGTACAAAGGTCTAAGCAAGTTTACCCGAGCGTGGTTTCTCGTTTTGATATTGCACGATTTATGCGTTTCTCTCACCATTTATGAATTACCGTTATGAAAACCGATTAGACAGAGGGAATGGATGCCATTAAACGGTTATATTTTAATAGAAAAGCACTTTCAAGAGCACTCGAAGAAAAATAAGTATATTTCATTAAAATTTACTGCAGTATAGTTTAACATGTTCATAATATCTGACGACGCTAACTTGCTTACTTATTTGCACAGAAATGGAAATTTTGTGAGATAACGTATTTCGTCAACCTCGCTAGCAATTGATTCATGTAAAAATGAGCTTATTTGTAATTCGGCCAGAGGCTAAAAAAAATTTTACGAATGGATGAATATGGTAACGGAGGATATGAAAGCACTTAATGCTCGCGGTGCTCTAACCATGGAATTAGATACCGATGAATTATCCAAAATCATACGCATCCATCCGTTAAGGGAGCTTTTGTAAGGGGCTTCTGGTCACGGAGAAATTCACTAAGTGATGAAATAGAAAACAAAAACACAGCTCAGTGTCGACGAGTTAGAAACTCCTGATTGTTGTTTTTATTTCGGTAGTTTTTGTAGTGCCACGTGAGTTTGTACTCTATTAGAACTTTAGCCTTCTCAAGCACTTTCCGACCATTCATCGCCCTCTCCTTTCTTTCTCACGTAGAATTAAGTGGCGTCGTCCTGCTGCGAACGTCTCTGAAAACCTTGGCGAAAGCAATCTTGTCGGGAAACTTGGAAGCTCAGCAGTGAAACGGCACCCTCTTTTTCTGCGCTGAAGAAACTTCTTAAATGGTCATTTCAAAATTAAAGATCGTTAAAATGCTGGAATGGAGCAAGCAACATGAAAGCCGTGCTACTCACAAATCACGCAACACTGACACAAACAACTTTAACTTCCACACATGAACGCACAATTTAATGTGAATCAACTCGGTATTCACCTGCACGTTTACGATAAATTTAAAGGGAATATAATGTTCCAAGAGGCTAACGCATTGCTAAAAAATTGAAGAGTTTAAATATCCAGAATGGTTTTATGCTAAAAGCAATTTCACTCTCATCCTCGTACAATTATTTGAAATTATTGTCCTTTCAAAAAACCTTCGCAATAACAAGTACATAGGATATGTAATCAGTTATTAAAATTTACAAGCACATGACCCGAAAGAAAGCTGGAGAAAAATTATTGATTTTCAATATCTGGTATGTTGAGCAGAAAAAAAATTGTCATCCTTTTTTGTAGTTAATACTCTTCTGCCCCAGATGATTTTGATGAGATATAATTCCACTTCATAAGTTTAACAATAAATAAAAACGTCCATTTTAAATACAAGCATAGTTCGACAGCCACACACCATTAATAAATGGGCACATAACTCGTACAACGCTATTCTTGTCCTTTTAATATAATTTAATTCACGCTTTCAGTTTCACGGGAATGAGATCATTCGATCGCTAATGCAGGCCGCAATTCTAGTGGTTGTTCAGGTGTCTGAGGCTCTGTTTAGGTTTACACGATTTGTGAAAGTGACAACGTATTGATAATGCAGCATTTTTCGGTGTAAAAAAAGAATCCCAGTACTAAATTAACACTGGGAATCTATGTTAGAATGATCAAGCAAAGAGTCTGATTGAGCTGTCTGTGGCCGAGTTTGAGGACGGTATAAGTCCGTCCACATGCTTCGTCCGTTGAACGCATACTCTTATTAAAACTCTAAAAGTAAGCTGGTAGAAACTAAACTCAATTTCTTCTAGACTTTGGCAGCCCATTAAAACCAACCATCACCCGTCTTCTGTCAATTATTTTAAGAGATGAATAACTACAGGGATAAACGCAACTATCAAGTTAATTCCTTTAGTCACTCATAAATGGGGAGCTGAGAAACACAGTGAGGTAAGTAAATTTTTTGAATTAACAAAAAAACACACAAGAGCGATGTTTTAGTTTCTTAATCACATATTTTAAAATAATCATTCAATTTTTCACTGTCCCCAGAAAGCCTTTTTTACGAAAAGTTACTTGACGAGTTAGTTATTATTTCTTAATAACTTCAAACGCAAAATGTTTTTTCTCTATGAGATTAGTGGAATGACCAGGATGTTCCACATTTTTCTGAGCTCACCATATATAAACTAACAAGGTAAAATATTTTGGAGCTGCCACTGGGGAAAAAAGTACCCAATCTCACTTATTTAGATTAAATTAAAAAATAATTTCCTTGGCGTATGATGTGAGTGAAGTCCTCACGGGCTTTCCACCCAAATACATATTGGTCTGACGACGACGTGTTGATAGCTGACTCATCAGGGATTTGAGCGTTGGGTTGATTTCTGTCGTTTTTATATGCTCCTCGGCTTCGGTTAGGTGCCACCAATTTTCTCCCTTCCCGTCTTAATTTTCTGAAGCACGGGTTTCAAAGCCAAATTGAGAGAGTATCCCGTGCCCTGGTTGCAGTTTCTCCTTTCCATCCAGATTTCTATTGCCTCCTTCATCGAGTGGTCCAAATAGCCATTGGATCGGCTACGTAGCTTATTGTTAGTGTAGCTACGTAAAATCGTATGGGCGAGGCTGTGTTCTGCAACTGCTGAGTCTGATGATCCGACCTGTCCCTCCAAAGTACACCTCCCTGCACGACCTGCAAGGGATGCGATACACGTCCGTGGTGTTCAGCCCAAGGCTGTCTTCCACCCCAACTAGTTGGCTCCGACGAGTTATTTAGAATCGGTCACGAATGTTACTCGTCTACAAACTGCGTAATGGCCGAGAAATATTAGGAATTCCAAAAGAAAAATAAAACAATTACATTAAAGAAAAGACGAATTTCTCGGCTTAAACAATAATTATCTCGACAATGGCGTAATTTTAATATTAAAAATTATCATCATATCGATAACCGTAGAGAAATAAGTCAGAATTGACCCCTCACTTTCATTTCAGGACGAACACGAAAACCATGGAAGAGGAAATTCGAGAATGTTACAACCATCAAAAGGCGCAATTGGCCATATTGAATGGATCAGTTAATACGCCCTAAGTATAGGTATTAGTATCAGAAATTTAGCGGTATTGTAAGGATTCATGTCTAAAAATGGAAATAATTTTCGAAAACGCCCTGGATTATTCATAAACTTTATGGTCAAATTGCGCGCAATAATCTTGTAATTTACCCCGAAAAAACAGGCTTTGCTTCCTTACATCAAGGTGCCACCTACTATTTTTTTAAATCCATAATCAAAACAGTTTATTGTATAAAAGAAAGCCGTTTTCATTCGTGGATGAGAAGAAATAAACACACCGCCTGTTTTGTGAACGAGGAAAAATCCTCAAAAACAGTCGTCAACGCCGCGAAACTCAGAGGGTGGGTATAGCATTTCTCCACGGACAAAAATATAAATAAATGCATAGCTGGCTGGCAATTCTTTTTTTTTTGTCGAGTCAGCAGAGGAAAAAGGAACGAGACAAAGCAACTAAAGGGTGGAAGGAAGGAGATGGTGGAGAAGGGGAAAAGGAAGCGAATTGAGGGTAAACAACTCCGCCACCACCGAACGATTTGGCAGCGGACGGTCCAATAACGTCGAATAAAACACCCCCCGCCACCCACCCTCCGGTCCCTTCTGTTTCTCCCCGAATAAGACCACGCACACACACACATAGAGAGAGAGAGAGAGTCGCCTCCCCCGAAACGTCCACAGCCTTTTTGGACGCGCAGGAAGTGACGTGAGAATGGCGAGGAAGCCGGAATACACTTGCTCCATGAGGGCGGAGAAGGAAATGGAGTGCTTGCAAGGGAGGAGGAGGGTTCGGTGGAGGGTTGCGGTGCAGGGTGGGACCACACAAGGCCGTAAAGTAAACGGGAGTGGCATTGGGATGGAAACACAGGGTGGGGGGAAGGAGAGGACCCCCGACCCCTGAAGACGCTTTATTCCTCAAGGGAAAGGGGGGAGGGCGGGGACGTCAGGGGGAGGTGCGAGGCGGGTGGGTGGGTTGCCATTCCCCCGGTCCGGCAAAGCAGTGAACGTTGGAACAGCGGCGATTAGTCAGCGAGGCGCTCTCCCCTCCACACGGCTACCCCTTATGCCTCTCACCCCCTACCGGCACCCCCCTTCCCCGCCAGGCGAGCGCGCTTAAAAACCCTGGCCGAACCCCGCCCTATCCCCCGCACCAACCCTCACCCGCGCAAACACCCTCGCACCCCGTCTCTTTTGGATGGGTTCCCCCATTCAACGCGAAGGGAAGATAAAAAAATACAGAAACAGTGGAGGGATGCGGGTATCCATCAATCCTGATACTCAGAGCCGGGGGCGGGCGTACCTGGAAACCTTCCTTATCTCTCCTCTCGCGTTCCTCCCCTCTCCACCCCCTCCTCCTCCCGCATCCTCCCTTGCCCCCGACCCTATTCCCATTCTTCTGCCCCGCAATGCACGGCCGCGTAGCCCTTGCCCGGCAGCTCATTGGAGAACCCCGCCAAATTGGTCGTGGAGCAGGATCCAGTCCACGAGCAGAGTTTCAAAAACGTCCACAACACTTATTTCAAACTGTGTTTTATATGGTATTGGCTGAGTTGGTGAATTTTAGCATTTGCGGTAAACGCGAAATGAATGCGATAGTTTTAATTTCTGCTAAATAAATGCGAATACGTAGGATTTGGTTCTTTCCCATCGCAAGCTGTTAGCGAAGTCTTCTCGGATCTTCCGAGAGATAAGGTATTTGGTAGCCGACGTTTCGAAGACCGCCTCGACCGTCGTCTTCAGGGCTATAATACGATGAAGACAATGGCGGGGGTAGCCATCGAATCGTCGGCTACCAAATAGCTAACTTGGTGGAAGACCCGAGAAGACTTCACCAAATGCGAATATGTTCCATTAAGTATACTTTCTATCATTGAGAATACCATCACAACTTGAACATCTACAGACCTAGGTTTGGAGGTAGTGGTACCCTATGCACGTCTAAATGAATTTCAAACTTAATTTCACTTTTAATTGGGCGTAAACGGAGAGAATTTACTTTGACGGAGCTGGTAAGCCGCTGACGTCACAGCACTGGGAGCCGCGGACGAGGAAATATTCACAAATCAAAATGCATGCAAGTTATATCGTTTTTTACATGCATGTTGGGAGTAATCAGCACCATAATATTCTATTTTCATCAGTATGCTCCAAAATTCTACACTTTTAATGTTGAAATGCTACCAAATGCTAAATAAGAATTCAAATGGCTAAATTATTAAATTACAGTTGAAAAAATGACCAAGTCCATGCGTTGGATAGTTTGCTATTAAGGGTCCACTGCGTATCACTTGAAATATGGTGCTTCACAGATCAAATTCAGATAAAATCAGACAGAATTAAAAGGGGTTTATAAATATCAGAGGTACACTCAAGCTCCCTGGGGTAGGACACAAATGAGCATGCGAGGAATTCACTACATTTTTTGGGGCCCATAGCTTTTCTTACGGAGATTTGTACCATACATTCCTTTCATAATTGTAGCGTTTAAACTATATGGTTTCATCGGGGTCTTTTTCAGTGGACTATAGTATATGGATTCCCTTAGCGTTACATAATTTCCTATGCATTCAGAAAAAAAAATAAAAATCTTCTGGTCATTCAGAATACTGAGGGCAGTGATGAAAACATGGACCTCATTTTTACATGACGAATGATTAGATAAAAATAGAGGTGCCTCCTGGATAATGGATGTCAATTAGTATTTAGTGGTCTCTGTAGTTTCTCGTATAATGCGTACTTAATGACAGTACAAAAAATTGACTCACATTTTGGTATTTTTTTCTTAAGTTTATCTTTACGGGAAAGTAACAAGAATTTTTCATTCCTTTTATTTTTTTGATAGCATCTCGAAGAATGACCATAATGGAAATAAATGAATCTGATTATTTTGGGGAAGCACCCGATAACAACGATCATGAGAACAACAGATGGGCGGAAGGGTAAAGAAAAACGGCATCGGCGTTAAACTGCTCCTAATGAAAGGCGCCAAGATATAAATAATTTATTCTCCCGACCAACGGATGAAGAACTGCACTTTAAGTGCTCTCCACACGGCATCCAATTCGGGATCGGCATCCCACAGAATAATTGCCGTAATTTGAGCCTGGCCCCTAGGTAGTCTGAGCGAAAAATCACTTTCCCTAGAATGTGATGAATTTGACTTCATTGACAAGAAAAAACTCTCATATTTCCCATGATATCTAAATATGAACCCCTTGCCGAACTACTTTTCGAGCAATTCGCCTAAAAATACAAGCTCTTTTACATGGGATACATTACGGCTGTGCGCTCCAGAGGCAGAATATTTTAAAATAATTAGGAACTTCTAGCATTTAGATTTCGTCAAAAAACTAACGGCGTATAGTTTGCATATTTTCTCAACTATTTATAAAAACTAATCTATTACTCACATAATTAATAATTACAGAATCGCAAATAAAAACCCCGCTGTTTTGAAGGGTTTTCAGCCATACGGCATGAATATATGAGTCAAGTTATAGACTTATGTAGTTTTATTTAATTAATTACTGAGAATATTGGACAAATATAACTATATATTTGCGCCATTAGTACTATAATATTTAATTCCTGCTTCTTACAGACGCTGAAATAAAAAAAATAAAATGTGAATATGGTCTCCATTATGAATGGGGAACTATCTCGCTGACACCACCTTAAATTGCAGGCCTCGGATATTTACACTGCTATGATAATAAAAGCTAAACAAGCAATTCAGCCCTTCAAATAGCATACAAAATGAAGAGAGATTGAGGAAAAGTGTTACGGAAATGTATGGAAAGGAGGAGGGGACCGAATCAGAAATTGAGACAGAAAAAAAACAAATGAGTGTGCTACATCATCAGGTCTGATGATGTTGTGCAATAACGAATCCTATTTTGTGAAAAATACACCGTATTTGTTCATAATGAAGGGGGCATAAGACGCCTGAAACAATTAAGTTTAGTAATTGTGAAAGAGACGCCATAGGAGACTGTTGTTCCTCCATTCTTGGATTTTTGCCTCGTTGGTTATTGTTCAATACATCAGCAGCAACGCTGTAAAAAATGAAAATGGAGGAATATCTTTGAAAATATTTCGTGGAATATAGGAGCCGCAGAGAAAATCCTTTTATGGGGTTACCATGTAATGGAAACTAGGTAACCCGTGCGAAAATTTCGCACTTTCACGCTATCAGGGAATAAGTATGTTAAGGAAACGGTGTAATTGGGTTTTAAATAGAGAAGAAGGTGTATCATAAATTACTTTCCTTATACTTGTCTTCTTGCAAAAATATACAAAACATATGAATACAATACAGGCAAGAGAGTTTAACGAAACTTTTAAGTCAAATTAATGGGTAAATAGTGAAATTTGAGATTGAGATTGTATTTTTGTCAGAAGCCGGTGATTCAACGTTTACAATGATACCTCATTTATCACTGTAGGTGCAGTATTAACGGAGCATATTCGGAATGACAGAAAAAGACCTTTCTGTAATAATATATATGATGAGCAGAGGCAGTGGTGTACGCATCCTTTGTAGTTGTATTCGTATAATATATTTTTGGAGGTTATTTCGTTTGCTCCTCTCCTTAGGTCATGATTCATTTCTGTCAAGTATACAGAAACGGAAACACGTCTATCTTTCTTTTCATCAACAAAATACATCATTGTCAAACAAACAAAGGAGAACATTACGCAAAATTTTTGTAAGTTCTGCTACTTTTTCTTAGGAATAGAGCTATTGTATCCTGCTTCGCCAAAATTGAGCAGTAGAATTGATCACGAAGAAAATTAAATATAACTTGGTGAACTCCACTTCATGATTTTTATTGAAACGACCCGGACTTCGACACTTTATGTCATCTGCGGGTGAGGAATTTGGCGTCAACTTTGGCGTCAACATATAAAAATTCATGGAAGGGGATTTCACAAAGTTATTTTTATATTTCCATCGTGACGGACAACTTCCACAAAATATAGCCTGAAACTCTTTCCTCTGAGTACAGTTGACGTTCAGTTGCTCAACTGAAAGGAAAAGGAAATGCTAGGGAGCATTGAATGCATAATTTTGATTAAAAGCGTCATTATTAGGATTGGAGACTACGACACAATGACTTGGATCGCAGCTAATTTTATTATATATTATCTCTGTTCCACTGTTTCCTCCCTGAATAAAATAATATCTGTAACTAGACGAATTAATGTCTCAATGGTAGAGTACCCAGATATTTTAAGTAACGGAAAAATCTCAGTTTTCACAGTCGAAAACATTTCTGAGATAGCGTTTTTGTAATTGATAAATGCTTCATATTATTAACAAGTGCTGCCTTAAGTTTATACTGGAATTAAATTCAGCCTGAACGTGTGATTCCAGCATGTGATGAATCAAATCAAGAATATATTTTCAGGCTAGCCCGGTGAATGATGATGATAATTTCTTCTTTGGTTTCCCACCGGGTTAGGCTCTCAATGATCGCTAACGTTTCCACAGAAGACTTTCCTGCCATTTTCTCCGGAACCTTGAAAATGGCAGGTTCTTCTTCTGCCGGAACTTCGGCGATCATGGAGAGCCTAACCCGGTGGGAAACTCAAGAATAAATTATCAGAATTGGTTGGTTTGTGATTTTCGAGGGCCACCGACAGCTGAGGCCATTTGCCCATAAATTTATTTTCAGTTGTATTTCAATTGTAGTAGAGCAACGGACGGAGTACTTGAAATAATCTCCAAATAATAAATAGTAAATAACGTCATCACAAATGTAATCGCCTTCCTAAATAACAATGCACTTAGCTCACTGTTGAAGTTGAAATTCAAGGGGACGTCAATCATAAACGTTAGAAAATTTGCAAAAGGCCACCATGTAATAGAAACCAGTGTTTTGGAACGGGCTTAAATGTGAAACGGGCTTTATTTTATGACCACGCTGATGAAAAGTGATATGGCGTCATATGATGCAATCAGAATTTCCTCCTAAAATACAGACAGTGAGTAAGAAATCGATATGAAACTCAATACCAAATTTTCGAACTGTATCGAACACTATTCAATTAGCTAAAGGGATGACGTCAAAAAAAGAAGTTCAAGAAACTTGCAAAAATTGGTCAAACATCATGCGAGGCATCACTTCAAATTTCCGAATAAATAGGATACCGTTACGCACGAGAGAAATGTTTGGATTTAACTCAGTCCCTGTGTGAACCCCGGCGATTTCGGCTATGCGGGTAGAGAGAAAGTAACAGAGTAGAGAAATGACGATCACAGTAATATAACTGAACGGGTGGAGTGTGTCACCTTCCATCTGAGAAAAAGGTTGCTATTGCAACCGAAATATCAGAATTTAATTTGTGAGTTTCTTTTTGTTTCTATGTTTAATACCTTGTGGCATCGTTTATCTATGTCTATACATATAAGTATATATACTTCGTCACTAGGGTGACTAAAAAGAAGAAACACTAAGTATGACACTCACACGGGTTTTGGAATATTTCGGTGGATCGCCGCCACCTTCTTCAGCGAGAGGTAAAGGAAGAAGGTGAGTGTCATACTTTGTGTTTCTTCTTTTTAGTCACCCTAGTGACGAAGGAAATATACTTTTGTGTTCACGTTCATGAAAGCTTCCTAGTTTTATAAATATATATATATATATAAATAAACTTTGCCACAAGTAGGGCGGAATTAAACATTGACACAAAAGAAGGAACACTCACACAATAATATCTGATATTTCGGTTACCATAGTAACCTTTCTCAAACACAGAAGGATACATGATATATATATATATATACACACACACACACACACACACACACTCGGATCAAAGAGCTCAAAAAAGAGAAACACTTCACTGTAAGGAAGGAGTTTGAAAGGCCACCTGTTCGCGGATACTTCCAAGCAGGCTGAGACCCTTTCCGTAGACTTATTCCCCTCTGATGATTGACCTCAGAGCCACTCAATCCCACACGGAGTGAGCAAACACAATTCATTCCACTACACGATGGAATTGTTTTACATTAGGCTAACTCATAATTTTCCCTGTGCAACAATGTTGAAAGGTAGTTTGAGCGAGATATTTCCCTGGTGATAGACCATATACAAATATTATTTTTATATTTGAGCAACTGTAAATTATATTATATATAAATTAATATCGTAATACTGAAAACGCAAAAACTGTTTTTTACAAGACAGAAATTCTCAGTAATTGACTTAATTTGCATTCAAAATTCTTTAACTTGGCACACATTTTTCACATTCCGTACGCTTAAAAGTCTTTGTTAGCGATTCTGTAAGCATTACTGCAGTGGGTAATTGATTTATTAAAATAAAAGGTTGAGAAATAACACTAACTACTGAATATTGAATTCTGACGAGATCTGTACCTCATAAATTCCTCATTTTTAAAATAAAGCCCCTCCGGAGTGCATACTCACAACATTTCTCGGGGAAAATGACGGGTAATTTTTGGGAAATATCTCAAAAAGTTTAGCGGAAAGTGGCTGGTATTTTGTTACCATCGGAAAAATGAGATCTTTTTCTTTGTGATGAGACAAATTTCATCGTTTTTTATGCGAAGTGATATCTCACTCAAAATTCACCTTCAGTTGAAATAACTGATTTTGTTCACCTGAAGATGACGAACTACGCTGAAAATTGGGAAGTGATTTATTTTACTAAAATAAAGGGGAATCACAAAGTTTGTGCGTCTCAGTTTAAGAATAAATCGGTTCCAACAAGTTACGCTGGGTACCACGAAGATTCACTGTTTTTTTTGTTGCATAGTACTAAAAATTAAGCCTCGGAAAAAATCCATTGCGTGAATTAAAACTGCACCCACGTCTAACGACCTTCCAAGATCATCATGATTTCGTAATAAAGGAATTATGAGGCGCAATCACGTAAAACTACCATCCCGGAGGCCCAGCTTCGAATCTCGGCGGTGGTGGAGATTTTTCAGTGAGATCCCAACCCTTACTTGGGCGCTATGAGGAGATTATTTCAAGTATAGTACTCCATCCGTCGGATAGGACGTTTAATTGTGGTTCCCTTGGCGCATTTCGTTAATACTAGGCTAATACCGACGCCGGATTTCTCTCCACGTTTCCTTCATACTCCTAATAAGCCCTCCCACTCAATGCCCAATCACTTATTACCCGCGGGGAAAATAACCTCAGTTGACGGTCGTCTCCCAAAATATCCTATCCAATACACAGATCCAGGCTCTCAATTATTTGAATCTTTCTCAACACTTTCAATGCCACGAAAATTTCCGTACCACTGAAATGATTTTATCATCATATTTTTCAAAATCACATTCAGTTAATAATTGATTTTTTTTATTTAAATTTTCAACAGCGGGGAAATGCTCCCAATTAATTAAATATAATGAATTCTGATACATTAGTAACGTTTCTTTTCTAAGATGCCATAAATAGAGGGAAAATGTTGACAATTGATTAAATATAATGAATTCTGATACTTGCAGCAATGTCTGTGTTTCTATATAGTTATTCCCATGTTAGAAGCTGGTCTGTTTAGGTTTTTTTTACTATGTAAAATATGCTCACCCTTAGTGATGTCCCACAGAATTTCGACATTATACACCAATGATCAAGAAAACGTCATTAAGTCTAATGTGGTAATCAATTGACGAAAAAGGTATTTAATGATTCCGTAGCACACAACCAATTTTCTAGCAAAGCATGCATCAAAAATCCTCAATGGCCTCTACAATAACCTCTCGGTGAACGTTTTAATATTCCTCAAGTTTAAATCACTTAGCAAATATCAAAAAGACGCTGTCACCTCGCATTTCTCAAGTAACCTACACCAGAAGGGCCACCTAATTTAATTCTATCATAGGATTACTAATTTACAGGACATTTCAGTAACTCATGGACTATTAAACGAGGCCTAAACGGGAAGGAGGTTAAGCTCATGTGGGATAACTCCTGAAAAATTGGCGGGTCGCTTATCCGAGGGGGAATTCTCCCGTAGGATATCCAACGGGGTGATTGAATAATGGATTGCCTTCCGCCATGACGGTACTTCTGAGAAATAATGATGGAATTATACATTGATAATGGAGGAGTGAAGAGCTAAAATATACGGATCGGTTGGTCATAAATACGCAGAAAACCGGGGATAGAGGAAAAATATATCTCCATTGGAAAAGCGGTTGGGCGTTTGATGCTGTACGCCTGTCAAGTTCTACCATGAAGCTCTTTACTTCAATTCATTCCGACCAAAGTAGATCGTAAAATCCTTTTTTGTCAGAAAAACTTAAAAGGTAATGTCACGACATAAATATTCAAGAATTCAAATACGAAGAATCAATGTGAAAAATATTCGACGAATGTTTCCACACGCTTTGATATTTGTTAATTGTGGCAAAGAAACCGGTCTCCAACACCCATCAGCCATACAATCACAATCGTAGACACGCGGTTACAAATAATTCCTTCGTCTCACGGTTTGAACAAATAAGGATAGTTCCAGAATACGGATTCATTACAGCTCTATGTATTTCAGAAATACAGTGTGTTTCAGAAAACAAGTGTCCACCTATTGTCTAACTAGTTAGTTATATGGTTGCCCATTAGGGTGGGCCGAAAAACACGAAAGGGTCCGAATCAAATCGTAATAGCGCGGAAAAGTTGTTACTCGTCACCCTGATCACAAAGAAAGAAACATTTTTGAAATCCGACCATGTCTTCCGGTCGCACATCTCGTTCGAAGTTTTGAAAAATCGTAAAAAATATGACTTATTTGGGGATTTTTAAAAATAAGTTACAGTGATTGGATTACGTTCAAAATCGGTATGTGGCCTCCTCTAAAGAACCTCTGTCTTAAAAAATATGTAACACCCCTTATCTCATTCTTTTAGGGGGAGGGGGAGTCGCTCATCGCGTTCAAATTAACGAAAAATCGTAAAAAACATGACTTTTTTCGGAATTTTCTCTTTATGAGTTACAGTGATCGGATTGCGTTCAAAATCGGTATGTGGCCTCTTGTAAGGTCCTTTGTCTTTTAAGAAAGATATAATTCCCGTTCCCCCTTCTTTTATGGGGGAGGGGAGGGGCATATATCGTAAAAATGAGTGCCCTTACGACAGGCCTACGCTTATTTTTCAGAATTGGTTTTTCTTTTGAATTCGTCCCTTCAAAATAGTTGTTTTGGTGAGAAAACATACATTTCAAGCTGGTTGATGTGCGACTACCCATAGCCGTGCCTAAGGGGTCAAAGTGCAGGTGCACTAGAATAAGCGGATTTCGATGCCAGACACACGTCTTTTCAGTAATTCGCTGATTGTAGAGCTCCGCAGGGGCAAATATTTTAACCATTTTTCCGTATCTTGAAGCCATCATGGAGTAATATTACTCCGCACCGGCCTAGCCGCCGCGCCGTACGGGCGCTTGGCTGACGGTCGCCGCTACGCTGGCATCCGTGCCGAGCTCTGAGCGCTCCCCCCTCTGTCCCAACCCCTTCTTTCTCCTTGTACTTCCTCGTACACTTCTGAGGGTAAATACATGGTCAAGATTATCTCATTACCTGTATGTGTTTTATTAGCATATTTGAAGATACAACAAGTAAGTACACAATTCAGTTCCGGTCTCTTGATGTAGAATGTGTGTCATACTTATGAATTAATGTTTACTTTATGATGTCAGGTAGGGACTTCCGGTAGGAATCTACGGATATGAGCAATTCTTGAAAGGCGTCCTCTTTTTGTGTTATTGTTCTGTTGAAATAGGACATAAGTTTTACGCCTCGCTCCGCTTGATCATTAATCACTATAAGGTAAGAAGCAATTTGCTTTCCCATTTTGTAATCCTCTTTTCCAGCCCATTCAGTCACAGGGTACTCTAAAAACGCTTGACTATTTCCTAGTATTTGGAAAAATCTGACGGATCTTGTTGTGGCTAAATCACCAAGTGTCATATTGGGAATATCCCGCAACTGCACCTGTCTCTTCTTCAGCGGCTCCTCTGAACTTTCATTATTGAGAATACCGGGTGGCAACTTGCGTTTTGTCTTCTTCAGTGAGTTTCTCATCAACCATTCCTCACTGCCCTCCTCTGATCATCCTTCTTCATCTTTAAATCTACACTCCTGATAACTCCTAACCTCGGTCTGCGTTGATCACACAAGAAAAGTATTTATTCCTTCCAAGCCTTTTTTCTGCTTCTTTAGTTGCATCATTTGCCTTTTTTCCAGCTGTTCCATTACATCATTTTTGCTCAAGTCAAACATGGAGTCTAGCTTCCTCTGAAACATTTCTCTCCTTAGCCATCGCGGCTGCTCTTGGCGGTTTATTAGTGGAGGTATTGAGATGGAGATTCCTCCATTCCTGATAAAGCGACTCAAATTTTTCAATAACCCGAATGTCTTGGATACGGGAAATTTTAGTTTTGTTCTACAGATCAACAACCTCTTTCATTGTAATCCAAGCTGCGTCCCGGACGTCATGATTTTTTCTCATGTAATAAAAGAACACACACAGTACCTCACGTATTGTAGGAAGCTTTGATAATACATAAAGCTCCACAGATTGTTTTCCAACAAGGTCAATCACAGCTCCACTCCGCATCCACGCCATTGTGTAAACAAACTGTTTCACTTGAAATAGATTTCTACGCAACCACACACTTCCAAGGGAAACATCTCACTGAACTTCTTTGGCCAAAAGAGAAGAGACTGCGATTCTCTTATTCTATGTATTCACTATGTCAAGGCAGAGAAACATAGGAGGACTGCCGATAATTTAACCCCATCCCACGGGGCTCAAATGATTAGCTTGGAAGGATAACAGGAGATACCAAAATGATTACAAAGCAATGCTTTAATATGCATTGTATCACTGTAGTCTAATTTCGCAGTTTTGTATCAAACCACTTCACCAAAACACATTCATAAGATATCAGAACTATCAGGTTATTAGCTTTTCGGTGTCTGTTCAGAGTGAAAAGAACACTCAGCGAAGGAAAACGAGCGTACGATTCGACTGAATTGACGATAAAAAATATCAAAAATCGTCGGGGGCGACCGTCGCCCGTACGGCGGCTTGGCCGGTGCGGAGTAATATTACTCCATGATGGCTTCAAGATACGGAAAAATGGTTAAAATATTTGCCCCTGCGGAGCTCTACAATAAGCGAATTACTGAAAAGACGTGTGTCTGGCATCGAAATCCGCTTATTCTAGTGCACCTGCACTTTGACCCCTTAGGCACGGCTATGGGTAGTTGCACATCAACCAGCTTGAAATGTATTTGTTTTCTCACCAAAACAACTATTTTGAAGGGACGAATTCAAAAGAAAAACCAATTTTCAAAAATAAGCGTAGGCCTATCGTAAGGGCACTCATTTTTACGATACATGCTCCTCCCCTCCCCCATAAAAGAAGGGGGAACGGGAATTATATCTTTCTTAAAAGACAAAGGACCTTTACAAGAGGCCACATACCGATTTTGAACGCAATCCGATCACTGTAACTCATAAAGAGAAAATTCCGAAAAAAGTCATGTTTTTTACGATTTTTCGTTAATTTGAACGCGATGAGCGACTCCCCCTCCCCCTAAAAGAATGAGATAAGGGGTATTACATATTTTTTTAAGACAGAGGTTCTTTAGAGGAGGCCATATACCGATTTTGAACGTAATCCAATCACTGTAACTTATTTTTAAAAATCCCCAAAAAAGTCATATTTTTTACGATTTTTCAAAACTTCGAACGAGATGTGCGACCGGAAGACATGGTCCGATTTCGAAAATGTTTCTTTCTTTGTGATCAGGGTGACGAGTAACAACTTTTCCGCGCTGTTACGATTCGATTTGGACACTTTCGTGTTTTTCGGCCCACCCTAGTGCCCATAGATGAGTTTCATGCTGTGTTCGCTAAATTACCAAAATTCCTTATTTGAGGTACGAAAATTTTCCAAACAAAAACGCCCTTAGGTAAAAATAACGGCATTTTAAAATTTAATTTACTGTGGCTCCATCTGAAAAAAGAAAATTGAAGGTCAAAAAAATAACGTGGTGAGCTGCAGAGGAAGGAATAATCAAATTTCAGACAATTAATTAAGACTGGTAACCATTGCAGCTGAAATGGGCCATGGATTGCACGTCGGAGTTGGTAAGTCAATTGCGAAGGAGAAAATAAACGCATAGCTGAATGGGAGAATATCCATGATGACACATATGTTTTGATATTATATATATTTTGTCCTTTCACTCGAAGATGAACCTTTGTTATATGAGTAAACCATAGACACAGGGATTCCAATTTCATTGTATAAATTTACTCAGTCAAAACTAAACTTCGTTCAATCCCCACCGTCTTCCCATCTCGGTAAACTTTAAACTTCAGTTAGCCGCACACGCATGGACAATCTATTGATCAAAAATATTTATAAAAGCACTAGCGCACCGAAGGTTCAACGCCAGCGAAAAGGAATGCATGTAGCGAAATGTAATCAGCACTTCCTGTTACGAGTGGAGTATATGATGCAAGAGAGAGCGTGGAGTGTCAACAAGTACGCCCTCAACTACCCGACAGAGCACGTCAACATTCCCATGGAATCATAGCACTTGTGCCTCGTGAGCTTAAATGCATTGGTACTGGCAATGTTTCACTACCGAGAGAGAAATTAGTTCAATTCGCGCCACAGGGTCTATAAATTAGACCCAAATGGGAGCGGATTTCCGGAGCAGATTTGTGGACCAATTCTTTACAAGCGCCTTCCGCGCTGTCATGAGAACTTTCTCGGCAAAAACAACAATTTACATGTAAAGGTGCTAGTAAGTAGATTATATGGAGTCACCAATTAATTCCTTTCATTCACGTGCAGTGCCACACAAAGGTTTCCCTCTTTATTATCTACGTGCACGAAACGCATTTATATAAAACAGAGTCCTTGAGAGAAATCATCCATATTTTTAACAAAAACAGCCTCTGGTCAAAGTTTAAAAAAACTTTTACTTGCAGTTGCTGGGAATTTAATAAATAATACTTGAAAATTACCATAAAAATCTATGCAATTAACTAATAAATCAATATGTTTTGGTTGAAACAGTCGTAAAAGTTAACCTCTGTGATGATAAATTTCCATTCTTTTTTTTAAAACTATGAATATTAATTAAGCACGTCATCACTACCTTTTCACGACAGTGAATCATCATAAGTTTCAGCTGCTGAGTAAGTTCTGTCAAAAACAACAGCATTGAGCTATATATTTAATAAAAACCTAACGGCTACCAGTAACAAACAACTAACAACCCAGTAATCAAGAAAATATGTTTGTACCGGAAGCTACAGCCTATAGAACCAGATGCCTCGTCGGCTGAGAAAGGAGATGATTTTCATGTCAAAAAAGAAGATCATAGAACGTAAACTTGAGTGATACACGGTAGAGCTCCACCGCACTGACTTTACTAAATCATATTTTTTCCGCAGGGTAAATCTTCAAAAATGTCATTCATAATTGAAAAATAAAAAACACGTGCTCGGCTTGGAAAGCACATGGCCATTCTATGAGTGCATTGAATGGTATATCCGCTTCGAAAGGGACCTGTAACGTGAAAAATCGAACGTTCTCCGATGGGGAGTTGAGCCGTCAAAAACTCAAAAGCAGAGATTTCAGACCAGGGGAATTTCGCCAACCGAGCGATCAAAAGTTTATCCACCAGTTTAAGTATCATCCACCTATAAAGGCAAGAGACGCCATCAATCACTTGAGCAGTGGTTCATCAGCGTGTGACTCGGAGAAGTGAATTTCAGCTAGCGATTAAGGGCTGAGACTCGTGAACACAGTTTTGGTTGCTTGAGTCTGCTTTTTCGCGAAGGTGCTTTACGATAACTCCCAGAGTTATATGGGACACCGTGTATGTGAATGCGATATTATTTGACGGAAATGTCTATTTATTTTCAAATCTGTATGAAAAGATATAGCATATAACCATTAAAGTTTACAACGATGGTTTAACTCTGGTATAAAATACAATTCAAAAATAAATTCTTTATTTAAATAATTAATAAAATGTCCGGATAATACCCGGAAGGTCACTCGTCAGGTCATAAGAGTCATGGTCAGGAACATAAGAGAGTGAAGATGAAAATCATTCCATTTTTCTCATTAATATAAGAAAATATTTATACCAGTAATATTTTATTGCTAAAGTACACACCGTATTAGCGGTGAACAGTGCATCAGCAAGTTGAAACCTCCCATAAAAGTTAGAAAGATTTATTAAAATTGAATTAACATCGCCAGGCTTTTTACTCCCACTAAAACTGAACGTGACTTCGAACACGATGTGAATTACGTCATTTCCATTGATTTGCGTGTATAGACATTTTATTGCGACTTAACTCGTTGAGACGGTTCAAAATCAACCCTAGGGCAACAGCCGTGGTAGACATTGCTTTCATGTCATCATGGACATCTAGATTTACTTTTGAACATCTAGTTCCCTAAAATCCTTCTCAAATTGCCTTAGGAATCGGGAATCTTTGGTAGGTCTCCGCATAGGCCCGGAAAGACAAAGCTCCGTGGTTCGATTCCCAGTCTAGGTGGATTTTTTCTAAGGCAATTTCTACGTATTTTCATCCCCGGTTTCGTCAGAAGTGAAATATCTTCACTGCCCTACTCTTTACCTGGCGAGCCGGCTCTAGTGCGTTACCTACCGAATAGAGGCGATCATCAACCATCGTTCTTTCGATTTTTTTTATTAATTTTACAATTTTCCAGATAATTCGTGAAGTGAATTACGAAAATATGTATACCTGAATTAAAAATCCGTTAGCTAAAAGAGCGACGCTGAGATTTTGAATAGATGGAACGATATTATTAGCTCAAAAAAGTATATATGGAACTACATGTATTTTCTCATACGCCCAATTGATGTCAATCATAAAATTACACCCATTTCACACGTTAAACAGGCGCTACTGACATTTAGAGATTATTGAGTGACTTCTACTGTTTCTTGTTCATAGCTCGCAACACAATTTAGGTGTATTCCGTTGTCTCGGGCGTGACTTCGTAGAATTTGCTTTGCATTGTCATTGATAATTATAACTTATTTTTTCCACATAGATTTATGTGGAAAAACTAAGATACTCATATCATTTACAACCAAGGTGTATAGAGAAACGGCAGCAAAAAATGATTTAGCAGTGACGCCTTCGCTAAAACGATCTGCGAAAAGAAAAAGTGCACATTTGCATGTATTTTCTGTCCGTTATACGAAGACCCTCTTCAAGGACTGTAAATCTTTTCAAGGAAGGGATCAATCAATATCTATAAATATCTGTACATAGAAAAGTACCAAGATATTCTATACATGAGACTATAATTTGGCTTTGAATCAGGAAAAGAATTCTCACAAGGACACCCACTGCCGAAATCTGAATCAAACGTTTAGGTATATCCCCTCAAGCCCTCATAAACCATTTAGTCTTTCTTTAGCTTCCTTAATCGTCGAATATAGTCCCTGGCTCTCTCAGGTCAAAACTTAAAATCGCACTAATTAACCACATCCGTTTTGCGCACGTTTGATACAATGTGTATACAAGGACAGAGGATTCTCAACCGCGCCGATACCTCTACAGTACGGAGTACGTCTACTCTCCAAAGGAAGGGCGCGATGCATAAGGCGCCAAAAAATGTCATCCATATATGAACAATCATGCGAGTGCGTAGGCCTCAAAGTAGTCATTTAGCGATGGTTAATTAATCAACTGGTATGGGAAATTGAGAATGGAAACTCTACCCGATCCATATTAATGGAGGCTTCCGCGGAATGGTGGAATAGGCGTGGCTGATTTTCCGGGGTGTCCACTGCGTCGATAGATCTTCGTACGACAGTTTCGCCGGCGCTTCAGCAGGCGTCTTCAGGTATGAAGTGATACCTGAAATTCATACCTAAAGACGACAGCTTAAACGCCGGCGAAACTGTCGTGCGAAGATGTATCGACGCGGAGGACACCCCAACAAATCAGTTACGCCTAAGCCCAACCCAATTGACTTCCAGTTTCCGGCGATCATTTTGGTATATAATTGAAACTTAGTTTAGGGCTAAAGTAAAAAATATCTCCGGGATATTTTCAATGTGAATTGAGCCACAAAATTACATTATCTACCACCTGTAGAACCCTATTAACGGAATTCACAACCAAGGCCACCAGCACATGGAATGATACTTCCTCACCGAAACAGAGCGAAATTTCCCTCAATTGATATCAATATTCATTTTCCAAATAAATTTCCACGTGTTAATATCATTGGCTAATTCCCAACGAAATGCCATCCCGTGTTCTATCGCATAACGCCCTCCAAATTACAAACAAGCACATGTTTCCGAACCATATGCACGTGCATGCTGATTAATTACTTCACATAGTTAGCTTTGGGGCAGTTCTTGACAGAAAGAAAAAAACATTTCATGAAGTCTATCCTAATTTCACAAGTGGAGTAAAATGAATCCGTCCAACAGCAAAAAATTACCGCATAATCGCAAACTCGCAAAGCATAGCCAACCTCTCTGGTCGTACGGGGATGGCGATGATAGTGGCGTGGACGATGGAGCCCAATCAAATCATGAAATCAAATCCCATCGCCCAAATACTTTCACCGGTGGCGGCCTTCATCCTTCGTTTAAAAAATCCTGCCCTGCTAGAAAGTCATCGATGTTAGACATCGTCCTTGAGTTGATAGTGCTCGAAAATTCCAACCGGCAGCACACGGTTGCCCGGTTGGAAGGAGAGGCGACTGATATGTTTCAAGGCATCCCTCATTTCTCCATCAACGGAACTCGATTCCCTAAAAAAAACAGCCTTTCCCTGTCTCTGTGACCCCTTCATCTTACCCTGGCCCTGCAAGCCTTCCCCTCTCCCTCGAAAGATCTTTAATCTCCTATACCCTTCAATCAAATCATTGCTTCCCTGTACCCCTCTCCTTAAACCATCCCTCATATCCCTTCCCTCCTTTCTCCACAGAAATGGATTCGGGTTCAAGTTTAACCCTTTCGCGAATCGCCCACGTGAAATGGCATTCGGATGAATGTAAAAAAAATGGGAAAAAGAATATTGAAGGAATAGCCAATATGCTTTAGCCCCTTCAAGAATTTACTTTCATATCGCAGCTAGTGTATGTAAAATGCAGACCGGCGATATGCCCGCCGTAAAATAAAGACTGTTAGCACGAGAGCAAAAGAAAAAAGTTTTTTTTTTTAACTTTTATGCGTCTTTTGAGCACAGCTTTAGTGCATCGTAAACCCTGAATAAAGGGGTTTAAAGAAAGAACTGCCTCCTCCAAGCGATGGTTCGAAGACTTCACAAGTGAAAATTATCATTAAATGAGCTTTTCGACGTGATCTCGGCGAGGATTTCCAGCGCCACAACCCATCTACATGAAAACCTAATATTTTATCCACCATAAAGGTTAATATTTTTGCAGTTGACCACAATGACATGAGCAATAGCGGCTCATTGCACCTAATCCTCGTTGGTCGGTAGATCCATAGAAATAGTTTAAGATCCTCTCCGACTAGAATAGGTCTAAATTTTCCTTTAAAAAGCCAATAGAGACTAATCGTGTAATATACCGTAATTTCTGGCTCATATGACGCAATATTTTCTTGAAAATTCATTATGAATTTGGTCTCCACCTTTTGGGCAAAGGATAAGGCTATTTTCTCATTCATTCTACTTTTTGTTTCCGTCAGAGGCGTCCATCTCTCTATTTTCTCTGGAGACTGCGTTGCGGCAGCAAGCTGAAGGTGCGCTCTTCATCATTCATTTGTCATTGGGATTTTACGATGAATGACTTTATTAAAGTTGCTACTTTTGGAAGTTACCAATCCAACATCTTACTAGGAATAGTTAACATAAACGGATGTTGGTTATAACTTCTTCTAAAATCTAACCCGAAGAATCAGCGCGATTTATGGTGGGTCCTATAGACTGGGAAATAGGGTGTATCACTCCGTGATCATATCAAGCTACATATCTTGGATCCGTTGAGCATATTGTTTACCTTTGTTTTCCATCGTAGATTCAAAGCATTAAAAATACTCTGCACAGCAAATTGAGAAGAATAGCGCCAAAGCGCCAAGAAAATCAAGACCACTCAAAGCCCTGGGTAGGTGCCGAGATATCTCGAATATCATCATTCCTACTGCAGCATTATTTGGGAAGGATTTGTCAATTCAACTATAACCAATGTATTGAGAAGTCCTTCAGAAAGGAGAATATACACATTTTATGGAACTCTGGTTAAATCATAGGCAAAATTCCTAAAACCACCAGCAAAAATGCTTAATAAAAATGCTTTGAATCAAATAGCATGATTTTCATAGGCATTTTATTTTAGTGGGAGTAAAGGATTGAACACTGCAGCTTCCACTTAGATATTTATTAAACACGACCATGGTTTCGTAGCGGTGCTACATCATCACCTGATGATGTAGCACCGCTACGAAACCATGGCCGTGTTTAATAAATATCTAAGTGGAAGCTGCAGTGTTCAATCCTTTACTCCCAGTATGATTGACTTCCACAAAGTATTGCCTGAAACTGTGTCGTATTTTATTTTAGGAAAACACTGATTATGCGGCTCAAATAAACCTTTCACGAATAGAAAAGCTAGTGACAATATATTTCTACGTGTGTTGTATGAGAGCTTTCAAGGCAAATACGGGCGAAGACGCCGTTCAAAATACATATTGGTCATATTAAGTAGAAATCTGAAGAAATTCAATGAGTTTTAATGGAAAACCACACAAAATTCTTCCCTGTTTCTCTTCCTCTACGTTTGCATTAAAATTCCTTCTTCTATTAGTACAACAACAGCCCCGACCATAAAAACCTTTGGTGCAACTTGTTGTCAGATTTTTATGTCTATTCGACATCTCCAAGCTTTGTATTGTGTTATCTTTAAAATGAATGGCTGTCAAATACCCCCGAATTTCTATAGGACAATTGATTGGATTTGACAAAGGATTGATAGATAAATTTTGATACTTTAGGCCTTTACATTGGCCAGAGTTTGGGAAAAGAAAGGTAGAGGCATCAACAAAGATGACAATTCATAAGGAGAGGAATAAGCAGGATATATTCAGCTATTGCAAACAAACTAATTGCAAGAGTCTAATAAAAACTCACTAATCACACGCTGAAAAGCATCATCGGTAATTGTGAAACGAAGAATTAACACCTTTGGCAAAGGGTATTAAAGGAACACTTAAATCGGTTTTGAAGTATCATACTTACTTATTCGATTAATCGCAATAATGTCTTTCATCGGCCCTTTTCAACAGAGGTCTTTGCAGAGGCACAGTATATAAATTTCGTGTATTCAGGATGAGAGGAAAAGTATTGATACTCTTCTCTTGCATACCGTTTCTGGCCATTTATTCATAGAGCGGAAATGTCAGAAGCAGAAGAATGTATGCGGTAAACTAAGCATTAAGCTTAAGTATGGATTAGTTTTATATATTTAGACTTTAAACTTTATCATATCGAGTCTAGCAGTTCAACTTATTTGTCATAAAATTTCCTTAAGTAATTTATTTTTTGCAAACGAAAAGGAAACAAATAATTTCGTGAATCTCAACAGCAAGAAATATTTATGTCAACCGTGTAAGCTTTGTGAAGATATATTGATAATGGGCAAGTATCATTGAATAAAATAGACTAATGTCCCAGAATTTCTCACGGTATAATAAAAAACGTGGTTACGTATTTAATAACACGTATACCTCCTTATCGAGATCACTTTGTAATTGGTCACATTAGCGGGGTATTAAAATCCTCACAGCAGGAAAGTTAGATGAATTTTCAGCACAGCTTTTACCACATGTTTTATTTATCACGACCATGGTTTCGTGACAGAATAACATCTCCAGGTCACCTGAAGATGTTGCTCTGTAACGTCTTCCGGTAACGTTAACATCTTCAGGTCACCTTAAGATGTCACTCTGTAACGAGACCATGGTCGTGATAAATAAAACAACATGTGGAAAAAGCTACGCTGAAAATTCATCTTACTTTCCTACTGTGAAAGACTTCCACAAAGTTACGCCCGAAACCGTTTCTTAAAATCCTCACACCTAAAGTAAGCATTTTTTTACATTATGTTTCAATCAGCCTTTTATTCTCTAGTCTTAAACATGCTATCACCAAATTCATGCCCTCTGTTTGACTTGAAGGGGATAAAGGTTTTCAAACTGGGTTTCTGGAATGGATGTAAAATTGTTAACCACGCACGAAGCTTGATATGTCAAAGTGTCGAGCAGATAGCGACAGAAGTTTCCTCTTCCCGCACGCCATCAGTGACTTCAACAAAGAAAGAGGGAGAGATCCGTCACAACACCACTTTCGTTCGTCTATTCTCTCCAAAATTACTTTTAAATCTCTATAAATACCAGGTGCGAATCACCATGAATTTTAATCTACGGGTTTCCATACCTATGTCGTTTCTAAGAACGGAAAAAATTAATAACATAGCTTTACGTAATAAACAAGTTTAGGCCTGGTTTCATGTCTGGGTGACTTCAACCGAGAGTTGACGTAGCCTTTTCGTTAACTAAGTGTTAACTGAAATTTCAAGATTAACTGAACCAACGATCAGCAACCTATAGCATGCGAGCTACGGGGGGCACGTGAAGGCTTTGTTGGTGGCACACCACGACAACGACATCAAATTCAACTTAGAGATGGCACGGACTTGGCTTGTAGTCAACTTTTATAACAAATGTTCCAGGCATGCACACAGCGATTGCCGTCTACTGGACTTGACATAGATGGCATGAAATCAATATTTATTTCAACCTTGTGAAAATACATTGACTGAATCAATAAAATGTTTTAATTTTCTCTATGGTTTTTATTTCATGACAACCGAAGCAGGTAGTCTTGACATAAAAAAGCCTTAATGAAATTTACAATGTTATTACCGATTCAGCCATATAGTTGTCCTCAAAATTCCTACTTTTATGTCGGTTGAAATATCCTCATTTTCTTAGGAAGAGAATTGACAGCCCCAAGTAAAGTCGTGCAACGGAGAAGGCTATTGTTCAGTGAGTGAAATCGTGGCTGAACCAATGAGCGTTCACGGGTGGATGCAGAGGAGGAATTTTTATTTTTAGATGTTGGCCTCGGCGATCGAGTTAAAGAAGTTGAAGGAGGCGATGGGGTGAGCAAGAATTCCAAGGCGGGATGGTGTGCCTTTAATGGATGGGGGATCACGGATCCCCCAACCTTCTCCTTAAATCATCGGATCCCTATATCCGTGCATTAAGGATGATCCACAGCGACCATGTGAGTCAAAACAATTTCTGAGTTCCATCTTTTTACTTGCACTGTTTATAAAAATATATTGCTTTTAATGATACCAGTCCATAGTTACTATAAAACAAGATTTAAATACAATTTGTGCACATAATTCGACAAACTTCTTTTATTAACACTTTTTTCGAACCATATGAGCCTAATGCAGCGCAATTTCTGTTGAACTTGGGAATTTGCATTAAATTCCTCTAGATTTCTGATACTAATTAAAACAATTGTGCCTATATTTTATTACAATTCAACTTTCTGGGAGTATTTGGTTCTTAAAAACATTTTGTTCACAAAAATGGCATTTGTATTTTAAACAGATGTTACTTTTCGCCCATATTTTGCCCGTTCTCGCAGTTAAAACCATGTACTTATAAGTTTAATTTGTAAAAAAGATAGATTTTTTAAATATCAGAGGACATATTTTTCTATAAGTAGCAAGAATATGAATAAAATGGCATTTACATCATTTACGATGGTACCACTTAAGGTGCTTGGAACAATTCTAGTATTGTACAGATTAGCGGTAAACATAATATATGTGTTCTCATCAATAGTATCTATACACAAAGTGAAAACAATATCAAAACACTGATTTAGTTTGCTGGAAATAAAATGCTGTTTTAGAACATAGCCTGATGGCACCCGACATATATTTTGTACTAATTGGATTGCACATTACAGATTTTCTCCTAAACGCGAAAAAATACATTTGTTATTATTATAATTGCTGCTTACAACAAATATCAAGGTATCACGCCGAATCAAATATTAGAAAAAAAATCTTTTTAAATATAAATCGTCTAAATTTCTAATTCTGCACCAAAATTTCTAGTCATAACATGATTTAATTAAGGAAAAAATATAATTCTTTTATAGTTTCCATTAATACCTGTATGGTAAGTTCCACCGCATAAACAGCTGCACTCATATTAAATGTTGTGTAAGAATTTCCTTCCGACTCCGTTAAAAATTAATAAAAATGTGCACTAATAAAAATGACCCACCATTACCGCTCCTGCTAACTTGAAGGGGGTTTCATTCGCTGGACGCATTACCGGGACGCCGTCGATTGACTCGGGGCGCTTGAGCTGAAATACGCGACCATTCTACGCGTTACGCCGCAAAAGGCAGAGAACATGTGCGAAAGCCATTCCAAAGCATTTGTCACCTCGACTACCATGAATGCACGTCAAGAATGTTTTTCTTCCTTCGTTAATTTGTAATGTTTCAGGAACATTTGACGTCTTAAGGTTGTTACACTGTAGATTGACTTAAACATCTTTCATATTCAGGCAACTTGTACAATATTTTGTCTACGTTTTTACATAAAAAACCATATTATACCTTTTTTCCGTTCTGTTTCTCACAAATTGAACTTCAAAAAAACATGGTGTTAATTGCGAGAATGAGTGAAACGTGAATGAAAATAGCACTTCTATATCTATATAAATTCCATTTTCTTAAAAAAAATTGACTCCAGTGCCTGGATTAAGTTTCCAGCATACATCTACAATACACTCTGCAGCCAGCATATATAATTTCACCCCGCGAGCCATCGCAGATACGCGTGGCAGGGGGTTTTAAGTCACTAGCCATGAATATCAATAAAGGAGCGAGGAGAGGACAACGTTAACTAAATGTTAACGATGCGTTTTATGTAAGTGTCACACTGTTTTTTTTATAATCGCTAATGGTGCTTGGAAAGAAGTTATTTACTTACCCCAAAGCTCGACAGTGTATCTCTCTCATATTGGTCGTTTCTATGAGCTCTAGAGAGGTATAGCACGGGGTCAAAATAATAACCTCCGTGTCGTACCGAAATTCGCCTCATCTAAATTTTTTAAGTAACCTAAGCCTAGAGTGTAGTCTCCCGAGCCTCGAACGGCACCAAACCTAATACTTCCATCACATGTATGGCACTTGTTGATCGCTCTTAGCAGTTTTTAATGAAGGTTGCTTATTTTGCACCTTAATTTGGTCTTTTCCAAAAGCTAAGGCACGTTATCATGGAAAGCAGAATGTTTTCATAGAAACGAAAACGTTGAAACGAAGTAATAATTGAACCGAAGTAGTGGAACCTTTTGAACTCATTCAATGCACTTCTCCTCCACTACCAATACTCTCCCACGATCCACCGCAAGTGCACGAGGCATTATTGTGTTAGGATACCAGTCGTAAAAAAAGAAGACTATGTGAAAGAGGTCCAGTAAGATTAATAAATGTGGTGGGGGAGGGAAGGGATTAGTGAGTCATCAGTAAACAGGAATGGTGCATATATGTTACGAAATTTTTGTAGACGTGAAAGTTACGCAAGGTGGTTGAACATCTTTGCTCCATAGTTAATTTTTCTCATTTTTGCTTTTTTTTCTTGTCCAATGGATGCAGTGAGGGTGTAATATAATGTGTAGAGATAATGGTAGTGAGAATGTGTAGGGAAAGACTTTAGCCTTGCCGTCATAATTTAATGCCAATTGATAGTGACCTTCATATCAATTTTAAATTCAAAACTTACGTACCCCTTTTTTGTAAAAACAATACCTTTTTAATATCATCTGAATCCCCAGCGGTTTCTCCAGATCCGCAACTCACAATACAACCTGGACATTATTTAGAGTTAGGAGTGTATTACCAGCGATTCAACTTTCCTCAGATTTTGCATTTAGTGGTAAATACCAGGAAAATTATAAGAATTAATGTCCTTAGCTCTGTTCTTTAAGAGAAATTCTGACGTGATCCTTGAGCATGTTTCCAGGAGAAGGTGGGGTCTGAAAGGGTCAAAATGGCATGCGATTATCACTAAAGTAATCTACGCTATGGACATTCTAATCATGATCTCAATCAGTATAAATCCAAAGTTCATCGTTGAAAACATAAGAAGCTTTACTTAATACCTTCTACATTTAATAATAAAATACATTAATCATTGGTTCATTACGCCAGATACTCACCACTCGAAGCATTTCTCTAACCACACAAATTATTAAAACAATGCTCGGTCATTTAATACGGACAAGCATTCAATTTTCTTTTATATTTACTTACAATAAAATAATGACCAAGTACAATAACAACTTTTTAACAAGAGTTTTCATAGTCCCAGCTGGGGACTGCACGGTAAAAGAATAAATAGTTTACGGTACATAGCATGAGCAGTAGTAAAAATTACAGCAGAATATTCCATTTGGATGGCTAATGTTTACGACAAATAAGTATTTGGACTAGACTTAAATTTAAAATAGCCTCATTTACGCCATTTTACTGTTATCAGGAAAGGATTTGGAGGAAAAAACCATTACTAAGCGCAATTCATTATTAAATATGAAAGCTAACGAATTATTTTTTCTAGTATTTCGGTATAAACTCATTAAACCACCGATACGTTTTAAACGATCCCATGGAGTACTGAGTCCTTCACGTTGCCAAATCCTTTTTTAATTCCTCAATTTGATTTTTGAAAACGTTACTTCAGGTTTAAGTAGCTTCCAGCAGTAAACTTTGGCTGATAGTCCTAGAAAGCTTGCTTCCTAAAGTAAGTTATAATTTCATTACGGTATATCTCCAAGCACTTGGCGAAGTATTCAGCGATAAAATTATGCCAATTGAAAAAAAGACTATTAAAACCTTATAATGAAGTAGTTATCAATTATTTAATTATGCACTGATCGTATAATGATGAAAGTTATTAGGTGGAGAGCATTTGATACAACCTAATACTAGGCGGAAACCTGTTGCTTTACCTCTATGCTTCTTCAAAGTATCATGTCAGGAGAGTTAAACCATCCACGAGTCACCCAGGGTTTAAAGGCAATTCCATCATTTTAAAACACCGTGCTTTATATATTATTATTTCCCTGATGATATATTAAAGGAAATTTAATGCTCTCGTGGATTAGAAGATGATCGAATACCAGAGAGCTTCATTAAACATACCGAGCAAGCATATCTTAACTACGGCGTTCCTTGAAAACACCAAATAATGCATTTTTATTAACTTCATGACAAAAATGTATTCCTCTACCAAGCATTTAAACGTATTTGAAGCAAATTTCCCTGTGCCAGGCGTTAACTTGTGGAAATGAGTTTAAGATAACATCTTAATAAATACTTGCAAATTTCCACAGAATATTTACTAAACTGAAACTAGGTTTCTTCAACTTGCGACATTACCAAGGCTATTGCTATTGTCAATCTTGATAATGGCAAAAGTTGCCGAAACCTAGGTTGGTTTTCTCAATATTCAGTAGAAATTAACAAGTGTTTTCTTAAAGATGTTATCCGTAGTTCAAGCGTCAAATCATTTTACCTTAAGCTGTCACCAAGGCCTCAAGGCAATATGTTCAGGAATGAAAACTTTACGCGAGGCAACAAAAATTTCATAAATAAAGGTTAATTAACGAGAAAATGAAACGCTAACGGCTAGGGCGCCGGTACTTATACTGGGCTGAGAGAAATGACTTGGAACGAGTTTCATGTTCACTCCGTGAGATTTCTCAGCTTGCTCCGTTATTCCATTGGGAAGCCATACAAACGGCAAGGGTTGTTCCTTTCTCTTTTTACGTGTCTAAGATGTGACTGAGGTTGAGGGTAACTCATTTTGCTTGAACGAGAAAATAAACAAATGGGGCATCAATGCTAACGAGAAAAAGAGCAAGAAATCTGGCCGGAGAAGTCGGAAAAACTCAATTCGCGATCAATTCTCATGAGCTTACGATGAATTCGAGAACTTTTACCATCAGTTTAGCAGCATCTATCACTGTATTGTACGGTATCTACAATTAAAGGAACAATAAATTCCTTCTCCTTTCGATCAGTCCAATTAAGGTTTTTCAGGATATAATCTCTAGTCTACTGACTCAAGCTGCTGAATAAAAACCAATTTCATTTCTTCATTAAATCAATATTTTTTTTCAATTACAATAACGATTTTAAAAAATGAAGACTCACGCTATCAATCAGTAATGATGATAAATGGTTATGAACAGTTATCAATTCGCCGGCCTCGGTGGCGACGAGGTAACGCCCTCGCCTGCTAACCCGAAGGTCGTGGGTTTCGATTCCCACCTGGGGAGGATTTTTCACCTCCCAGGGCATGGCTGTGTGCGCTTGTCCATTATTGTTAGTTACAAGGCATGATGTAATAGGCCCTAGAGGCTGTTTTCAGAATTATATTAAATAAATAAAACCACTCACAAAAATTAAAGCATGGGCGTCGATTAGTTATGGAGTAATTAATTCGGTATTCGAAAACACATTTTACTGATAATAGGTACGTTTTTGAAGAAATTTAATGTAGTCCAAAGACTCCAAACAACAAACTCTTATACATAAAAATGTCTACTGTTTCCTTCTCAACAGTTTTTGTTCACCCGCCTTTGATACTAAAACATTAAAAAAATGATAAAAGAAAAATGTGTAAGATTTTCCAAAAATGCTGAATCTTCTGAGTCAAACTCATTAATTATGCCGCCAATGTTCGGAAACTCGCAAGTTTGGGGACGTATAATGTGGCCCGGCATGTGCTAACTTTAAATTATCTATCTATCCAGCCTCAACTATGGCAAGCGATTTCGTTGCGATAGTAATTTTCAATTTATACACAATATTTGTACATGTTTCATATATTGTACATTTATGAATATGGTTTGCGTCAAGGATAATAAATCTGTAGCAGTGAGACAAGATGATAAAGGAGCAAAGAGAATCGTTTATAAAAATTAGCTAAACGATTATGTGACTATAGCTTTAACCATCGATCCATATATTCGTAGTATATACTTGAAAATGGAATACCAGCATTTAATACTTGACCACAGAAAAGCATTTTCTATCATTCGATCAACTTCGGAAGCTCTTCTATGACGCAAAAAAATCCAATCAATCGCTTTAAGAACCTTCTCGATATACATATCTACAGAAATTTCCTGGAATTACTGTTTTGCATTTTAACAGCAATTCAAAGTAGACAAAATTAGGAATTAACTAGCCAATAGGTGAATAATTTCGTAAAAATTGCCACTCTCCGGAATCCAGCAGTCGCGCACGGTTCACAACTCTTTCGACGAAATTGAATTTTCACCCGAGAAAGACCTCGAAAACCACCGCTGAGGCATGCTCTACATTATGAGAGCAAATCCATTTCCGGCGTAGGTTGTGGACGTGCAATTATCTGGAATTCAGCAAAGAAAAATTAACGTTACATTTTCTTGCTTAATTAACGCAGCTACGGTTGCTTCAACCATTTCCTCACTCTCTCGGTGCCTCCTATAAGGTGATGTTCCCAGAATATCACGTCTCATGGGCTCAATCTAGCTCATTCAAGTGTATTACCCTACATTATGACATCAAATCCACTTTTGGCGTAGTAATTCAACGGAATATTCGCTGACGCTCAATCATATTTATTCCTAATTCTATTAAATAGTCGAGTGTGGATTCGACTGAGTGTCACTGCGTCTGAACAGTGTCACAGCGTTTTCGTTGTGCATCAATGGGTATGCACTGTGTGTCACAAGAGTTTACACAGTTTTTTCTTCATGACGTTGAGCTTCTTATAGGCAATGATACTTGCTCTGGACTTGATCCATAATTCAGACCCATTAACACCTGCTCAGGTTGTTGCTCAGCTCCAAGTGTGGTATTAGTACCGTTAACGGGTATTCCTATTCCCAAATCAACCATTCAACTCCTGGCGGACGCCAGTTTTCATTACTGCTACAATTCTGCCTGTGACTTTTCATCCAATCGTTGGATGAAAAGATGTTGAGACTTGAAAAACAATTTTGATCGACCGCTTCCAAAACACAAAAAAATCCTTTCGTGCCATACTCACATTATGAATATATTCAGAGGTTCAGGTCGCACTTAAAGGAAGGCTACTGATTGTAATGCTGCTCTCAGCAACGGTGGTTATCATGCATTTCTAAGAAAAAACAAGTCTGAGAAAAGACATTAGAAAAGACTTAGACCAAAATATGGCGTTGAAATATTTCAAGTACTCAATAACTGATACATTCTTGCGAAGATCCACAGCCTCCATTAACCCAACGATCTAATCTCGTCTCCACCAGGATGACGTCACAGGCGAAATAGATCCCGGCACACCTATTCATCCAATCCACTCCGTGGAAGTTTTATTTCCAATAAAAATTTGCTCGCTCAAACATTGTGACTGAATTTTGATCAAATATCATTTCCACTAAATTTTTCCTGATATATGATATGCAAACCGGTTTGATCAGTTTTTTCCTGACTAGGAGACTGGGGAAAAACTGCAAACAATAAAATAAAAAGCGAACAAAACGAATATTTTGAAGAATGAAACTGGAGACCACAGTTCACCTCTAACACTGAAAAGATTGATAGCATATGTCATGCTCCTTCATAATAACAATGACAACGGTAGAGAGAAACACGAAGCTATCGCGTAACTTCCACTTCCTCGGTGGATACACCGGGGTACCCGCTCGATCGCCGATGCCAAGTATCGTTGGGCTCGGCTATAGAATTCCTCCAAATCGTCCGAGAGTTGCAGCCCCTGTCTGCAAGTATGATGTTTGCGAGCTTTTGAGTCTTGAATCTCATTAAGATGGCCTAATTCTTGAAGGTGCGAAGGTAGACGGAAAATGCGAGAAGACATTAGCCGTCAAAGTACGTCAAACTGATACCACTGAGACGTACCACTAATGCCAAAGATGGGACCGATTGCAAGAAAGTAGACGTAAGTTTAGGTGAGACTTGGGAAACAACCGAAGAGGCAACCAAGATAATATTAACATTCTAACAATGAAACTAGACTGAGTCACACACTAACTAATTACGTGCATACATACATGCATGCATAAACATCACGCCGTTCCTATTTGGGGTAGGCAGAGTCAGGAAATTTTAATCCTCAGTGATAGTCCTCTAAGGCTATCTCTGTTTTAGTGATTTCCTTCAAAATATTTTTCCCTTGCATGTCTCTTTTACCTCAGCTACGATTATACATTGCTTTACACACGCCCTACTCTTCTTAAGGTGGCTGGAGCTGTAATCGTGAGTAATTCGGTGCACATTTTAATAAATTTGCAAGTAAGTTGAAAAAAATAGTTTTGGGCCATATTTCACTTACGTGCACCTGTTTATACAATGAAAATCACCATGCATGCAGTAATGTAAATGATGCTAGAATTATACTTTAAATATTTTGCTGTTATTGAGAAATTGGTACGACGGATTTCCGACGCGAAATTTTATATTTAAGCAAAAAGCAAATCTAAATACGCTTTTTTACTCGGCATGATGCCTTGCTATTTGCTAGCAACCATTATAATAACACGAAACACATTTCTTTGCGTTTATGATACAATCAGTTCATATGTAGAAGACTTATTACGGAATGTGTGACATGTGCCATAAGGCTACGTGTTAAAATAGCATTGAATTTTCAAGAAATCAAATCGGTTACATGCAGTTTTTTTTTTCACTTTTACCTATAGATATTACTAATAAGGACTCTAATGAAAAGTTTCACGAAAATCTGTTCAATAAACAAAAATCACTCTAAACACCTTAATATGACTCCTATGTTCCTTTTCTTAAAATTATCTTCCACCACATTCACCCATGACTTTCAGTATAAAATGTATTTTATCCTCCGGAGTACCTTTATCACGATACGAGACGTTTTTACGTCTGAAATATCTGTGCAAATCTGTCCGGAGGCACACTATAAACTGAAAGGGACTTACCCACCTGTAAGGGGGTTGTCTCGTCAATGGACCCGAAATCAGTCGAGGGCTACGGGTTGGGAGAGGGGTCGGAGCGGGACGGAGGGAGCGGAAGACGGCGAAGTGCCCGGGTGGGAAGGACGAGTGGGAAGACGAAGAAGGATGTCGAGGGTGCGGGCGTGGCATACCTACGACGGTGGGGAGCAGGGCGCGGGGTGCTGTAACGGGAGCCGTGGCAGGATAATAGCGAGGGCAAAGAAGGGAGAAAGGGCGAACGGTGAAAGCATAGAACATTTATGGATGGTAGAGAGCGGGGTTATCGGTGATCGGGGGGTCAGAGGAGAGAGTACAACATTTAAGGTAGTTTGAGCGAGATATTTCCCTAGTTATAAATGAAGACCATATTCAAATTTTATTTTTTTATTTCAGCGTCTGTAAGAAGTATGAAGTAAATATCGTAACATCATTGGCGAAAAATATATTTTTATGTGATAAAATTCTCGGTGATGAAATAAAAGTAACTACATAAGTCTCTACCTTGACTCATTTTTTCACGCCGTACGGTGAAAACGTCTTTACAACAGGTTTTTTGCGATTCTGTAAAACTTACTGCGGTGAGTAGTTGATTACTTTTTATAAATGGTTGAGAAAACAAAAAATACACACCTTAATTTTTTTGACGAAATCTAGCTGTAAGAAATGCCTATTTTTTCAATATTCTCCCTCCGAATCACACAGCCGTAATCACAGCCATATAAAACAACCTATATATGTGGGTACGCAAATTGCTCGCAAAGTCGTTCGGCAGGTTCGGCCTTCACAACAGGATTTTTGCGACTATGTACAACTGACAGCGGTGAGTAATTGATTAATTTTTATAAATAGTTGAGAAAACATGCATATTACTTACCGTTAGTTTTATTTATGATTTCTCACTGTTAGAAGTTCCCTTTTTTTCAATACCCTCCTGGAGCGCGCACAGCCGTAATCCATCCCATGTAAAACAACCTATATATTATTAGGCAAATGGCTCGAAAAGTAGTTCAGCAAGGGGTTAATATTTTGATCCGGAAATATGGGAGGTTTTTCTTTGAAATAAGGTAAAATTAACCAAATACTATGAGAACTGATATCTCGCTCAGACTGCCTTGAGTAAAAAGGACCCGCATCCGGGTCGGTTTCATTAAAGATTTCCCCGTTTGGGAATCCGCATGGGAGTGAGCCGCGCTCGGGGAGATAAAATTTATTAAAAAGATCGCGAGAGACGCGATCACATTTCCCATCGAAAGCCGAGCCGGCACAATTAAACGGAGGAAGGGAAGCAGCTAACAGCGGGGCACGAGGTGAGCATCGGCCGGGGGAAGAGTTTTGCCAAAGGTTTCATTTTGGCAACGCACGGATTGGATTCACGAAGGTTTCGTTGGGAAAGGGTAGGTAACCAGTTCAACATCTTGTGAAGAGGGTTTTTTTAAAACCCCCGTGAGAGACTCCTGTGGAAGGATTGAAGCGATTCAATCGCAATATGCTTTCTGGGAACGCCAAGTAAAATCAGCTATATGTAGCACGTTTGGATTCCAGCAACGGCAATGGAAGCACCGGTCCCCATTCAGTCACTGAAGTTAAGGGAGCCTCACCGCAAAATGACTCAAATGTTAAACGATTCATACAATGTGTACCATTCAAGAAAAACCTCTTCTCTTCTTAAGGTTAACAAATATGTTCCACCTTACCACGGTATTTTTTCACAAGTTAACTCAAAATTAAATGGTTTAAAATGCTAAAATGGGTTGAACATGGAGAAGTAGTATTTTTTTCATCTTATATTAATACCATTTACAAAATAAACTGTTACTCTTAGAAGCTAACTCTCCCAGAGCATTGAATTGGTACGGTGGCTTTATATAGTGGAAGGAATCCATATTAAATCACACGCAATTTGCACTTTTCCACGGGATTTCCTGTAGAAATCCTGTGGAAAAGTGAAAATTATATATGCTTAATTAGAATTGTGATAAAATAAAGACACCTGCCAATTATAATAATTTTTATAGATATTAGGGAGTCCATTATAGTTTTTAGTGAGTTATTTGCAACAAAAGTCAATATGCGAAAATTCGGTCTAAATAAGGCTGTCAGTCGGCTTCCACGGCCATAGCGCTAGATATTATTGCTCAAAGAATCTAAATAGAGCATACTAAACCTATATTCTTCGACTAATATGCATATTTGTGCCTTAATTCTGTTGTTCAACAGCTAATACATGACATATGCGAAATCCGTGTTTTGTGAGCATTAAAAGCGAAAAAATGAAATTTAGTATTTGTTTTGACGCAAACAGTTGTGGTGGAACCTGCTAAACCCATTGACGGCGAAATTGTTTTTTTAATTCGACCCTAACTGGAGTGATTTTTTGTGAGCTTGGGGTACTATTGAATTGAAAAATATCAAACATTTCACACCAGTGGCACAAAGAGTGTAAATACCATTTTCGAGGATGGATGCAGCAGGGAAGGAGGGAATGGGAGAGTTGCAGAGGAAATGAGAAGAGAAGAAGAAGCACACTAGAGTGAAATTCAAAATTTGAAGAGAAAAATCATTCGCACGAGCTGGAGCCTTAATAACTGTATTCCACACGCAAGTAATTTTCGTCAACATGTTACTCCACGAGTTTCACTGCTGCAGCTTGTTCCTCTCTGCTTCGATTTCACTCGAGGTAAAGCCTTGTGTTTAACGAGACTGAGCGAGTTAAGAAAAATAGTGATCATTCGTAGGTGTTGCCGGAAAAATACTTATTTCACCTATGGAATGCCTAAGTTGCTAGGAAAATAAGTTAAGGAACGCAATAAGCAGAAAAATTGAAGAAAGTATTTTTAATGAAAATCCTTTCGTCATAGGAACCAACTGCGGCGCCATTTCGATTGAACTAACGCTTCTTGACTCCAGTTGCAGTTAGCATTGCTAACAACTCTTAAAATGAAATGCATTGGTGCCCTTAAATAATCACCATTCAGTTTCATGGACAAATCTGCTCCTCGTTGTTAGTATTTTGCAAAAATAGCATTTGCATAAAATGTAAAAATGATGAACTCGATATTCTCAGGAGTTACTTTGTGAAATGCCATATTGACAGAACCAATACAAACATTGTAAATTTTACAATGGATTTTATTCAATACGACCGGTTTCATCGTGTAAGCGACACCTGAAGATGTCGCTTATGCGATGAAACCGGTCGTATTGAATAAAATCCATTGTAAAATTTACAAAGTTTGTATTGAATCTGTAAAAATGATATTTTTCTCCATGTTTCACCCATCACGAATTGAACATTGATTTCAAGTTCACGATGTGAAAAAATATCATAGTATAGTAGGATTTTTTAATTCATGTCAAACAAAGGTGTTGTTTTTATATAAGTAATCAGCACATGCATAAAATGACATTTAAGTTTTTATACGGTAAGAACTACCTAAAAAAAGTGAATCAGTCGTGTGCACCGTGTTGCACTACAGTGAATGATTACCATGATTCCATGGCACTGAATTCACGTCACTTCGTAAGATTGCTTCGTCCTCAACGGCAATTCTATGGAACTCAGAGTGGAGGAGAGCACCTCGCGTAGTGTGATTGGTCAGTGCACTCGGCGCGGATTCGAGGGATCGTGGCTCAAATACAAATCGAGCGAATGTATTTCCTACTCTGAATACCACACATTCTCGTGTCTCCGTGGCGGGTGAATGTCTTTCACGACTGCACCGACAGGTGAGCCAACGAAGTATTGAATACCTTTCTCAAAATTTTCCTATTGTTAGCAGCCAGTCTGAAATTTGTTCCAGATGGATGGAGGATTCACGGCGGACGGATACGCACATGGAGGCGATCTACTTGTCGCTGCGGAACGGGCCCCACGAGCATGCGCAAGGAGAGGGGGGGCGACGCTGCCTGTCCGAGTGACGTCACATAGTTGCGCGAGCCTTGGCCTGTGGCGTGAGCGTCAGCTCCGATTGTACCTACTTGAGAAATACCGTTGTGCATATGGAAGCGGAAAGTTTCATTCTCCGCGATTCCTTTTTTTCCCATCCCGCAATGCGATCTTACACTATTATAAAAGAACAATGTTGAGCAAGAGCACACGTCGAGAGGGCGGACAAACGAAAAAAAAAGACACGGCTCTCAGTCGGCGTCTCATTTATTGGATCGAGCGAAATGCGTGAGTGAAATACATATATCCTAACTGGATATATTCCATTCCCTCATTCAAGCTCCAACGAGTGAGAAACTAAAGTTTCACCCCCAAGGACCACACCAAAAGCAAAACAAAGTTATTGAACTGAATATTGAATTTTTCCGCGGTTATCTCCATAGCTAGAGAGGAAGCTCCACCAGCACTGACAAGAAAACGTGCACAACTGAGGTTGAAGGTAGCATAAACAAAAAGCATAAAGTGCACTAAATGTGCATAGAAGTGATGGAATAAAGCAATAGATCAATAAAGGAAAAGAATGTAAGGAAGATGCTTATATCGTGTGGAAAATATTCAAAAGATCTAAAAAAGAAAAAAAAACCTTTTTTATCAAAATTCTACCGGAAACTCGTACACAAAATGACGTAACGATACTCTAGTTGTTGTTACAGCGAAGAGTTGTGTTCCTGCCATCTATTGCGATGACCATGTATTTCTATAAGCTTCGTTGGGCTCGTTTCACAAGACATGCTGATTTAGTCACTATGCGGTGCTATAGAAGAATGATTTAGATCAAATATGCGTGGACAATCACCAATGAACAAGTCCTAGAAAGAGGGGAAGAGAAAAAATGAGTAATTACAAACTAAGAAAAAGAAGTGGCAAATATATTGGGCACATTTTGTGACGCAGCAGCCTCTTGAAAACCATACCAGAAGGAGATATGTACGGGAAGGATTACCTAGGAAGAGCGAGGATGGAATACGATAGGCAAATTATGAAATACGTCAAGGAGAAAATTAATTGAATTAAACGATTAGCCGACGGGAGTGAGGATTTGAGGGCTGCAGCAAACCTATCTTAGAACGGATGACCACTTATAATGAAACACCATGTCCATTGCAGTGGAGGTGTAATTGTTTTATACAATAGCCAAATGAGAAGATCCCTCCCCTACTCTCTTTCCACACGAGGCTTTCGCATTTTTTATAACCCCGATTCCCTTGATAAATTTCTTTCCTCTTTACACCAATCCCTTCTCCGACGAGGATATCCTGAGAATCTTCTCAATAAACGAATTCTCAAGAAACCCTTTCCTCCTAAATCAAACCCAAAATAAGGAGAATTACAACCTCTCCCTCTGTACCACCTACTTCCCAGGCGTCCATGCCCTCAAAAAAATCATTAAAAAACCTTTTCCCACTCCTTTCTGACAATCTCACCACCAAAAACACATTCCCCAAATGTCCATTTCTCACCTTCAGGCGTCCCCCCAACCTCTCCAGCATTCTAAAAACCACCAAACCACTGACTAAACCCTATATTAGCTCTAAAACCCCACCCAACCCCTGCCATCGCGCGAGATGCAAAACGTGCCCTATCCTTATCACCGACCCCCTCCCCGCTAAATTACTCTCCCACCCTCTTCCTTCCGTCCCCTCTCGGTCATGCACTTCCCACAATGTTGTTTACATCCTCCTGTGCAACCTGTGCGATTCATACTACATTGGTCTCACCACTAACGCCCTCAGTGTTAGAATGACCGGCCACCTAGCCAGCTGCAAGCCGTCCTCGCCCAATGCCTCCTTCCCCGTCCCGATCCATGCTTCCTCCCACAATCTCATTTTTGATAAATGCTTCCGTGTAGGCGTATTGGCTTCCCTCCCTCCCTCTGCCTCTCCCCTTCAATTGCGTACGCTAGAAAGTGCCTGCATCTGGCTTAATTCCGCACATAATCCGCCCGGATTAAATCGCGCTCACTGACCTCTCCCGCCCTTTCTCCCCTTTCCCCTCTTTCAATCCCCTCCCGCCCCTCCCCTTTTCTCCTTTGCACATCCCTTTCTCCTCCTCTGACCCCCTCCCGCCTCTTCCCCTCCTTGCCCTTCCCTCTTCCTCTGACCCCCTCCCGCCCCTCCCCTCTTCTCCCTCCCTACCCCTCTCTCCTCCCATCTCACCCCACCTCTTGTTCCCTGCCTGTCCATCATTTTGTATCCATCTATCTTTGAGAAAGGTTCTAGAGCAACCGAAATATCAACTTATAGTGTGAGTGTTCTTTTTTATGTGTTTATACTTAATTCCGCCCCACCTGTGGCATAGTTTATTTATATATATATATATAATGATGCTGTGAAATACATTTGGAAGAAGGATGACTAATGAAACATGGTCTCTTGGGACGTTCTGTTTAATATAGGGGAGAGTTAAGAGAAAATCTAGTAATGAAGTGGAACTATGAGTGACAAGTTTGAGTGAACAAATGTATAAAAAAACAATTCACAACTGCTTCAAAGAGAGATCTAAATGGATAAACTGTTGTGTAAAACTCCAAGGGCGTTAGAATAACAATTTTGTAATACGTTCCGGCAGTGAGCACTTTTAAAACTCACTTTAGAAGCTAGCACTAGGGCGGCGTGAGTCATAATAGTCAGGTACTGAATTCCTAATTTTTGTTAGTATTGTTTAAAATATACTGCTTTCTCTGAAGACATGCTATAGATATTGAAAAAAATAATTAATAAAATGTGCATATTATTCAACGAACACATATTTTAATTTAGGAGCCTATAAGCCAAGAGGTACAAGTGACAAAGAGTTAGTTTTGAGTTCTTCATGTTTAAATTTCAACTTGTTGTTGTTTTTCAATGTTTATCTTAAAGCACATGAAATTTACTCCACTAGATCTCAGCACCCAACAGTCATTAACTGATACCCCTTTGCCACAACAATTAAACATACTTTAGGAACACATTTCTGCACTTAGCTCGAAAAAACTTAACATTCACTTGTACCCCTTAGCTTTTAGTCTCCTCAATTAACACTTTTCCAGCAAAAGGAGCCGACTGCAGCGCCTTTTCCATTTAACTAAAGTATTTCGAATTCAGTTCTTGAAGTAATTCGCTAATAACTCAAAATCTTCGAATCTTTCGATTGTGGATATTTTATCACCCATTTATATCCAATTTTTAAAATACTCTTTCGCAAAAATGGCGTTATACTAGATAAAAACACTGTGTCCCCATTTTCCACTCTCACATTTAACACTGTGTAATTTCAAGTTCGAAATTTCAGTTTGCTTTTCAGTGAATAGAATGTGTATAACGACCTTGCCTTCTCAAATTGTGTAACAGCCTGAAAGGCCAAACAAAAGGCATTAATTGGAATTGGAAACGATCATATTATAATAATATAATTACATATTCATTTAGTAAAAGCAAAACTATGTGGGATACAATAAATTGGGAAACAGGCAGAGATCAGTCTACTGAGGAAAACATAAAATTGAAAGATGAATCGGGAAGCAATATCAACAACCTTAAATATATTAGCAAATTTTATCATTGAATAGTTTATAATCATATAATCTATTAATTTTCTCCTTCACCCGTCCCGTCTCTTTCGACCACCTCCGCCTGTCGTTGAATCTCCGCCACCCGTCCAAGAGGTTGAACGTTTCTGGAAGGAAATATACGAAACGTCGAAGCCATTCAACGGAGACACTCCGGCCATAGGCCTCTTTAAAGAGGTTTGTGACCGCCACCTACAAGATGTGGATGGACCTCTTTCAGTCACCGAAAGTGACGTGAAGAAGGCCTTCTCTGGCAAGAAGAATTTCTCGGCTCCAGGAATGGATGCCGTGAATAACTTCTGGTGGAAGAAATTTACTTCCACCCACCAACACCTCGCCAGAATCTTCACGTCCTTTCTAAATGGTGGAAAACCAATTCCACCTTGGCTGACTGAGGGACGCACGGTTTTAATATCTAAGAAGGGAGACTTATCCAATCCAAAGAACTACCGCCCTATAACCTGCCTCAACACTGTATATAAGGCGTTCACCTCGATCTTGAGCGACCTTATCCTACACCAAGTCCAGCCGGTTTGGGAGGAGGTGTACGAGCAGAGGGGCTCAAAGCGGGGAATCGCGGGATGCAAGAACAACCTGCTCATTGATAGGTGCATATGCCAGGATGCCATCCGGCATAAGCGAAACCTATCAATGGCCTGGGTGGACTACAAGAAGGCTTTTGACACCACTTCGCATGAGCTTTTGATCGCCATACTGAAGTTGATGAAAGTCCACCCTGAGGTTGTGTCCTGCATCCAACGGCCGTTACCACTGTGGAAAACGCGCTTCGTTCTGACCTCAGGCAAGCGGTCAGTTTCCACAGAGTTGGTAACATACCACCGTGGCGTTTTTCAAGGCGACAGCTTGAGCACCTTACTGTTCTGTATTTCCCTCCTACCCCTGTCCCTTAGGCTGCGACGAGGTAAAGGATACATGTGTGGTGTTCCAGGTGACAGGAAGCATAAGGTCACCCATTTGTTTTATATGGATGACCTGAAGCTGTACGCTTCTAATGCGAAAGACCTTCGCACTGCCCTGGACACCATACTGGAATACAGTGAGGCTATAGGGATGGAGTTCGGATTGGACAAGTGTGCATCCATCCACTTGGCGAGAGGAAGATTTTCGGAGATCAAGGAAGACGTGCAACTTGTTGACGGGAGCGTCATTTGTCACCTCGAGGACGATGACAGCTATGAATATCTCGACGTCCCCCAGCGCCGAATGCAGGAGGTTGCAGCAGTGAAGGAAAGGGTCACCGCCAAATACAGACAGACTCTCAGGAACATCTGGAGTTCTGAGCTGTCAGGCAAGAACAAGGTTCTTGCCACGAACATGTTCGCGGTTCCTACAATGCTGTATACCTTCGGATGCATGAAGTGGAACGTCAACGAGTTGCAGAACCTCGATAGGGGAACGAGGAAGATGATGACCATCTATAGAAGTCTTCATCCGAAATCTTCTGTCGCCAGATTGTATCTCCCTCGCAATGTAGGTGGTAGAGGACTATTGAGTCTGGAGTGTCTCCACAACAGAGTTGTCCTGGGTACAGCTTGCCGAGTTTTGAAAAGCAGGGACCCCCTGCTCAATCTCGTGAGAGATCACGAGAGTTCGGGAGCAGGGGCGTTTCTCTTCCAGGCGGCAAAGAGGGCAGCGGACGAAACCGGTCTCGACTTCGACCCGTCATCCGACGGAAGCGACAATGACACGACCATCTTGTCATTGAAGGCAGACGTCCTCAAGCTCGAAATAAAAAAAGCCGAGCAGAAGGCCTTGCTCAAGGTGCATACCGATAAGCCCATGCATGGAGGTTTCTATCGAAACATCGAAAAGCATGGGCTATAGAAGGAGCTAACGTTTGCCTTCCTACGCTCCGCCGGTCTGAAGTCCGAGACTGAGGGTTTTCTCCTCGCGTGCCAGGATGGTGTCATAAACACACTCGTGTACCGCCGCATTATATTCAAGGCGGAGGTTGCGGACACGAGATCTAGGGCGTGCCGAGCCCAGCCGGAGACTTTGAGTCACCTTCTCTCCGGCTGTAGTTATTACGCCAAGTCAGCGTATTTAGCTCGGCACAACGCGGCCCTACGGGTGTTATACTTTCATCTTCGACACCATTATGGCATCGACGAATCACCTGTGCTGCCCTATGCCCCTGGAGATATTGAGTCCGTCGTGGAGAACGATAAATGCACAATCTGGTGGAATTACTCCTTTTCCACCACCAGGCAGTTAGAGGCGACCAAGCCTGATATCGTTCTCCTCGACCACCTTACACGCTCCATGTTCGTGATCGAGTTTTCGGCTCCGGCTGAAACTAACATGGATGCGAAAGAGGTGGAAAAACGGACGAAGTATCAAGACCTGCTTTTCGAACTTCGACAGATGTACCCCGGACACTCTGTGAAACTGGTGGTCCTCATCATAGGTGTGCTCGGTGGAGTTAAGGGCTTGCTGCTAAATAACATCAAGTGCATTCCGTCCTACGTGGCACAGGCGGAATCACAAGTTACACGCATGCAGAAGGCTGTCATCCTGGGGTCACTCCGTCTACTGCGGACGCACGACCCGACAGCAGCGTAGCCACTCATCCGATGGGCGTCGGACGTGGCTGCGATTACTGCACAACCCCTCTCGAGTCTCCGGCCATTATGACGGCAATGAAACCCGATGCTTGCCGGGGACTCGGAGGGTCATGTTACAACTGTAACAATTAAAATAATAATCTATTATAATAATATATCACTAACTATCCTTAATAATTGCTACATTCTTTTTTACCTAGAGGTAAATTTCTCCAAACACCAAAACTGTTATGGAGTGGTGCTATTTCCAGCTTCAGATAAAGAAATACTGACCTGTGTCCACACCATGAAAGTAAACACAGCTTCAATTTATGACTTACCAGTCAAGGTAATCACAAAGTGTATTAATGTCATAATCAAACTCCTAAATTATCTGATAAATCATTTTTTCCAAAATGGCATTATTCCGGACCATCTTAAGGTAAAACCTAAATTTAAGAAGGGTAATAAATATTGTCATGAACGACAGGCCTATTTCAATCCTGACAACTTTTTCTAAGATTTTTGAAGTATTGATAAGAAATAGATTAGCCTTATTTGTAATAAAAATAATATTTTTAATGGAGCTCATTTTGGTTTAGGGAAGGAAAGATAACTCAATCGGCATTTTTCAGTTTTATCGGGAGTATTCTCACAACCCTGGAGATGAGTCGTGTGCCGATATTTTTAGAAATCTCACACATGCCTTTCTCACAGCAAACCATACCATCATTTTAAAAAGACTAGAACATTATGCTGTTCGGGTTAAAGCCAATGAGTGGTTTTAATCTTACCTGGCAAGTAGAAAGCAATTGGTGGTACTTCAGCAACCTATGTAGGTTCAAATTTTCGACTCACTATATTTCAAAACGAAGACCGGTAATTATTTGAATGCTTCAAGGAAGAGTACCAGACCCATTAATTTTAACAATATGCATGAATGGATTATTAGTGACAATATCTAACGAAGAAATGCTACTAAATGCTGTCGATAAGAATGTGATCGTGAAAAACCATGATAATAATAAATTGCAAACGGACGTAAATGGATGTGTATCTGTAATGGTGAATTGATTTGCAAAAAAAAACATTAACTCCGAATTTTTAAAAAAATATGTTAATTAAAAATAATGCTTCGTGTAAATCCCATGAATAAGCGTGTTGGAGGTGAAACTAACCAAGCAGAAGGGCTCAACTACTTGTCTTGGCATTTGCATTGACAGTAGTCGTGACTGGCATGAACGTTTTACAGTGCTTTGAAGTATCTTGTTTCCTTTCCTGATATCTCTTTAGCAAAAGCGGAGTATTTTGGGAATTTTCATTCGCACATAGGATTTGGTATAATTTCTAGGGATCATCCTCAGCTCAAAGCAAAAAGATCTTTATCCTGCAAATAAGGATGGCACGGATCATGGGGAAGATTCGAAGGAGAGAATGTCGTTAGTCTCTTTCTAAAATCAATGGAATATTAAATTCACCCTGACTGTACATTTTTCATCTATGTGTCTTAATCGTAAAAAATATTTACCCATAAATGCCAAATGTTAACATTTATGGAAATGATACCGAAAAAATGTTATATTAAACTTTCATGCAATTCTATAGCACTGCAAAATAAGGGGCACAATGGAAGTTTAATTTAAGGATCTTCCTAGATCCATAAAGAGCACTGCTTCAATTTGCGCTTTCAAAGCTCAATTGAAAACTGCTTTTATTGTCTAAGAGTTATTTTAGAACAGAAGAATTCAAAAATGATAAAATGAAATATATAAACAGACCACTATCATAATTTATAACAACGGTCAGCTCCAGGAACTACATTACAGTTAAAAAATTTAAAATTACATTTAAAAAATGAAATTTCAGTCATTTTACAGTAGGGCTCCATTAAAATCATCAGACAAGACGTAGAGAACCAAAGCTTACTTTGAAGTTAATTATTTTATTCAATGAGGAAAAGAAACCGGACAAGTTTCCCAAAATATTCTCAGACCTGTATAAGTTTTCACGAACAACGGCCGAGCGAACATTAAGCCTTCTTCAAAGAACTCCGCACCAAAGTGGGAACTTGTATTTGGGGAAAGGAGCCTGCCCAACCTCGGAGACAGTGCAGCATGAGGGAATGGCAATTGACACCGAGGTGGAAGCTATAAAATGAGGACTCCTTTTTTCTGTGCTGAAACGCAGGGTGTGGAGGCCAAAGACAAGCCATTGAATGCCACTGTCCTGGGAATTCATCTCCTCTATGTCCCCTTCACATCAAACCTCCTGGAGGGTCCGTCTTCCGGGTTCTATCGACCGGAGAGAAGGCCCCTGGCACCTTGCACTCTCGCCAAGTATCGCTGCGTGCATAAAACGAGGAGCAAATGGCGTGTGAGACACGAAGCCACAAACACCATATCATGCCTCTCACCAAACCGTTTCAACGTTGACAAGCGCCGATGCCCTCCTTCTGGTTAGACGCAGATTTAAGACGATGGATTTGACTAATGTAAAAGAATCCTCAAAGGAAGGTCATATACCTCATGAAATGTTGAAAAGATAATGAAATGTTTACCTTAACTAAGGTAAACATTTCATTATTTAGGTGAGGCTTATGCACGCAAGATCAAAATTATCAATTACCATTTACCAAGCGATGTGTAAGTTCAAGCAAATATTTCCAGTTTCGTAAAAAATTTAAGATAAAGGTTTATTTCAAACGAAGTTTGTATGTTATATGTTTTATGAAATAAAAAATACTCTTTTTTGGCATAACTTTGTGTTTCTTAACTATCTACTCCTTCAAATATATGTTCATAATGCAGGTATTCTTTCATTTATGCTTTGATTTGCATTTCTTCTATACTACCATCGCTTACGCTACGATGGTAGACAGGTGTGATCTAAAAGTAACCAAAAGTTCTAATTATTGCTATTTATTGTCAACGCATCAGAATGTGCAATAAAAAAACATATTTTTCATTCAAAAGGATATAAATTATTTTATTTATTTATACTAATTGTAAACACTTCGGAATGGCCAGTAAAAAATATTTGCCCATCAAAAGGAAAGAAAAAGGGAGATGATATAGGGCTTTGAAAGTTTTAACTTTGAAATATAATATCTAGACATATCGGGCGGGAAACAGATGGAAGTAAGGGCGTTTTTCCCAGTGACGGCATGCACTAAAAACAAACTATAACTTAGCGTTTACGTTGCGACGTATCCGAATCCATTTACGCAAAAATTATTACCCGAAAAATAAGCCAAAGAATAGAAAATAAAATTGAAGATAACCTCTCGGAAAACCAATTCGGATTTCGGAAGAGCATATGGACAAGCGAGGTAATACTCTGCCTAAGAATAATGGTAGAGAAAGTGATACACGTGAATGGGCCAATGTACATTCGTGGACTTGGAGGAAGCCTTCCATAACGTTGAGTAGAACAAGATATTCAGGCCGATGAAAAAACTCGGAATATATTACAATGACAGAAGAATAATCCACCAACTATTCAAGAAGCAGGTTCCCTCAATGCGAATGAGAGACCGAAGAAAAATAGAAGATAATATTAACACCAGGAATTTTCCATGCGATTACACAAATGATATGGTACGCAGTTACGCGCACGAGTTATGCGAAGATATGCACGAAAGACGGTGAAGTCAAATGATTTCTACTCATGGCGAATTTCACCGTCTTTGATCTTCACACCCGTGCGCGCGACTGCATGCCACGTCATCTGTGCAGTCGCAATGAATAGAAAGCAGTCAAGTTAGTCGTTCTAAAGCTTTGTTTATTCTCCGCGACTGTAGCATATCATGCACGACCACGTCTCCTGTGCTACAATGTAGACTGGGGATGGTAACAACTATTTCTTATAAACCCCCGCTAAAATTCACCTTGAATTAAGATGGCTTGGTGGTGTAACTGGCTAACACACCTGACCGGCAATTAGGAGATTCGGGTTCGAATCCCGGTCAAGTCAAATGATTTTTTCACGGCGAATTTCACCGTCTTAGGTGTATTAACGAAGGAGTTAGACAAGAAAACAACCCCTCACCAGTACTGTTCACCATACACTTGGAGGAGGCAATAATATAAAAACAAGAAATGGGATTGAAAGAAATTAAGGTTACCGGAGAATAAATAAACATGCTTGCAAAATAAATATATTTGGCAGATGACATCGCAGTCTTAGCAGGAAATCGTGATCTCCGAATATCAGTGAATACAATGGATCAAGTACTTCAAGAATTTAACATGGAAATCAATAAGACAATCATAATCCCAGTATACGGAAGAGAGAAGCTGAATGCAGAAGTCACAAGGAAGTGGAGATAAATCAGAGCAAGTAGATTCCTTCACCTTCTCGGAATCTCCTTTATTCCGATCGGAACAAGTACAACGGCGATCAAACGCACAATTGCCCAAGAAAAGAAGGCGTTCATGATGAAGAGGCAACTACTGTGCACGACAAAAGGTAGGATAACGAGAAAACGGTACCTGATAACATTCGTGTGGAGCAAGGCTCCCCATGGATTATAAACAAGGACCATTGGAAAAGCAGGCCAGGAAAAGTTAGGAGTTTTTGAAGCCTGGTGCTCGAGGTGGATGCTGAGAATTAAGTAAACTGATAAAAAAAATAAATGAAGAGGTATTCAGAAGAGCAGAAGAAGAAAGTAACGTGTGGAACAAAATGCCGAAGAGAGAAACCAGATGGAATGGACGCACACTGAATAACGATGGGTTTGTGAGGAATATAACTGAGGTAAAAATAGAGGAAAAAGTTCCAACACGAAGGCCAAGGGATAAAATCATACAGTAGATGAAGAGGAAAGTACATGCAAACAACTTCCAGGAAATAAGGGAACCAGCATTACATAGGGAAGGATGGAGGTCTGCAATCTTAGGAATGAACCAACAATGATTACAATTTTCAGTAGTTATTATTGAACCCCATTGCCAGCAATAGTACAAGCACAAATAAGCAATCAAATTACAAAATAAAAGAAGGAGTAACATAGAACAGCTACTGAGCTTATCCCGATGCCCATCTTCCCTGGATATTGCTCCCATTTGTTAATATATCACGTGGAACAGGAGAGGATGTCAGGAAGTTGTGTGCAGGGTTGAGCGGGGCAGCCGGTGGGAGAGGAAGGCATCACATGGGCGGGGGAGGCTTATGGTACGCGGGGGTAACGAAAGTGAGGCTGCAAACACGGTCCCTGACAAGGTGGCGTGCCTGCGGTCGCGTCCGCTTCGCGAGGTTCAGGGTACAAGGTTAAAAGTACATGCGTGGAGGCGACAGGAGCGCCCAAGATAGGCCACGAGAGGCGGAAGTGAGCGTGAGACGGGAAGAATTCCTACTACTTTTAAACAAACTACAGAACAGTGGTGTGGCTAGGCTAAGCTCTTGGATTTTAATAACTGATTAACACTTTTATGGACCATGTCACGGATTAAAATATTACTTTGGGTTATTTTCTCCGTGCAGGACTGGTTAAAATGCAACGTTTCCCCCTCAATGCCGGAGACTTCTTCAAAAATGCGATTATGTGTTTCAAGCGGGGTTCCTTAATACCCTTACGGCGGTATGAGGGGAGAGGGGGTGAGAGTGGTGGGTTCGTATTCTTCTTGATATTATGGGATTCCATGTCTCATAAAGTTCTGTCCTTGGTCCCGATTTAAGTCACTCGAGTGTTAACCTATTTCGACGATCGCTCTGATAAGCCTTATCAGAGCGATCGGTGAAATAGGTTAACCCGCTTTCTCTATCTCTGCCATGATCTGTCAACCACCAGTGAATGAGGAACTGCTTCACATGGTTGGTGTGGAGAGAAAACTTCTGAATGCGATTAGCGGGAGGCAGGGTAGGTGGCTTAAAGACGTAATGAGGTCGTGATAGAGGGAAGGATGTTAGGCAAGCGGGAAAGGGGAAGAGAGACAATAAGTTTTGTGGACGGGATGAAGAAGGGTTGTACGTACATTGAGATGAAGAAATAGATGAATGACAGGCAGATATGGCCCTACACAAGTAAATATCTATAGAGAATGATTACTGACTTTCATTAAAACCTACCTTTTACCGGTACATTACTATAATGAATGAAAACAGTTGACCAAACACACCACTTTTGTTTTCCATGGAATCCACTAAAATTTCTAACAAGCAGGACTCGTAGTGGAAAAATCAACATTCTTCTAAGCACCAACGGGCACATTCTGACTTTGCACGACCTAAGAGACTGAATTGATACATCAAAATGACATCATCATTCTACTTCAACGGTAGACAGCAATGGCCAGAGATAATCACCATTCGCACTTTTCCCCACGTATCTCTAACAAATGGAACTAAACACAGACTCGCGTTCACTCGAAATATCTCGTTAACACTGGCTGAGCTGTCTAATCTGTCAACCACCAACTTGGAGATGCCGCCAAGGGGGAACTCCTCAGCGGAAATGGGAGGATGATGTGGCAGGAACATACCCATTGCTTGCTCCGAGAAGCGTGGGGAAAGCAACAAAATTTGTCGCGCCGAGTGCCCTTGCCACCGTTATCCCAGCCTAAAAGCCGTGGATCATTATAAATTGAATCCACCCTTGAGGTGAAAAAATACTGCAGGCAATTGGATTGCTCGCGATTTCACTGAATGGGGAACATGCATTAATTTCAAAACCTATTTGTATTGAAAATATATACTTAAATGGGGACATGAATTTTATGGGAAAAAAATGCTGTAATAGGAAAATATGCGTTCATAGAAATTACGCCCGCTTTGATGTGTGGAAAAAGCTACGTCATTGGGATCCCGGGAGATGATGTCACCGAACGGTACCGCTAACAGCGTACTTCTGTACCAAGTTCTACTAGTTTTCCGTAATTAGACAAAATTATCCTTTAAATAATTAGACCCTTTCTGTTGAAATTTACGTAGAGCAGAGAATCGATGCCACCGAGATGCCGTCTTGAATCACGTGACTTTTTCAAATGCTTTTTGCACTTTGAAAATTGTTATTATTATTATATTTGAAAACTATTATTAATGTCTGCTGTTGACGCATATACATGTGGATTATATATTTGAGGTTTGAGGAAATTGTTTGCCCTTGAGGGATATATTTTATGCATTTTCTCCATGAAGTTGGCGCTAAGATACTGAAAGAAGCAGGATTCCACCAAGTAGAATTTGCAAGGAAAATATATTTGTTGAACATATAATGTAGCATGTGGAGCATATCAAGGAATTTGTGTTTGTCTCGGGAAGCAAAAATCTTTGCGTACAAAAGTGTACTCCTCCCCTCCTTTTAGCATGGCAGTGAAACTTAGGTATGCCAGGATAAGCATAAGTGAACGCTTAATGCAGTGGGTATGAGTTTGTATGAGAAGTGTTAGCGGTGAAAGTAGACGGGGTATGGTAAGGAGTTAGTGAGTGAAGAAAGAACGAGGAACTGGTGTTGTGGTAATGGACGTTTATGAAAATAGCGTGCTTTACTGGTTTGGCCATGTTGAGAGAATGGATAAGGTTTGAATAACTATAAATACATACATTTAATATTGAATAACGAAACATATACTAAACTGATATAATGATTATGATATACGCGAGTTCACGTCAAATAATATATATATATATTTTTTTTAACTTTTACCGACGTTTCGGACCTTTATTGATCCATATTCAGGGCTATAAACAAATGATACATGTTGTTTAAATAAATACCTAAATAAATTCCTATAAATTGACATTAAGGTCCTTTAAATTATAAACTTTGCTCACTAGACGTTAATTAACTATTCAGAAATATCCCCCTTGATTTGGTAAACCAAATTTTAATGGGTAATTTGGAAATACTAAACAAAATTACAATTCTAAACAAAAAAGATTTTTTAGAACTATTTGATTCATACATAAACCAGGGATATTTACAATATAAATGTTGTCAATACTATATGAAAAATGGAGTTCCTATGGGATCCCCGATGGCAACCATTTTGGCAGATCTCACCAGGAACAAACTATTAGATACAGTGCTCCCAAAGATACCTTTCAATTACCTTTCATCTACAAATTTGTTGATGACTTATACTTAGTAATACCAAATCAACTTCAGGATGACACTATCTTACAACATTTTAATGATTTCCATCCTAAATTGCAATTTTCAATAGAGCATGAAAATAATAATGAATTTCCTTTTCTGGATATGATCACTAAAAGAATCTGTGACGGGTCCATAACAATAGCTTGGTGGAAGAAACCGCATAAAGCAGATAAATATCTAAATTTTCATTCCCACCACACTCTAAAACATAAAATAAATACAACCATCGCACTCAAGTTTAGAGTACAAAGTTTAAGTGATAAGGTTTTCCACGATAAAAATTTGAAAATAATTGGGGATATTTTATAAAAAAACCACTTTCCAAAAAAATTAATCAATTCCATATTTTACTTGAATAAAAAATCATTTTCACAAACTCATAATTCAATAAATACAACACATATATCAAACACTAATACAAACCAATATCGGGGAATGATTTATATAAATAGATTATCAGAGCAAATTACCAAGGTATTAAAAAAACAGTTAGTAAAATTGCACATGAAACCCATAAAACTCAGCATAAACTCAATATATTCAAAACTTAAGTCAGAACCCCTATACAGCTAAGAAGCAATATAATTTATTCTATTTAATTTTAAGACTGTGACAGTAGCTTTTTTTGCCAAGCATCCCAATATTTAAGAAATAGGATCTTGCAACATAAAACAACAATTAACACTAAAATTCAACTTTGTGGATTATCAAATCATGCAATTACAAATAGTCACTCATTTTATTGCGAAGAAGCCAAAATTTTAGACTCAGAACAAAATTTATCAAAAAGATTATTCAAAGAAATGTACTATGTATCCATAAATAAATAAAGTGGCAATAAAAGGACAGACATCACTTATCTAAGCAAAATTTATCATAATTTAATAAATGACACATATAACTTTTCAACAAAAAAATGGATCCAAGCAACCAAATTAAAATTGTAAATAAAAACAGCAACAAACTTTAAAGGTAACAATCTTGAATATGTCCATGTAATTTTATATTTAATGATTGCAAATTAACCATTATGTAATCAGAAAAGAATTTAAAAAAATTTTCAACATCATGTATCATTTGTTTATAGCCCTGAACATGGATCAATAAAGTTCCGAAACGTCGGCAAAAGTTAAAAAAAAAAATATATATATATATATATATATATTTATTTATTTATTTATATATATATATATTATTCGACCTAAACTCGTGATATTTACACCGAAGATTAAAAGAGGTCGAGAAAAAATACATGGATATTTATATGCCTCCTTTGCTTCAGAATGAAGGCCAGAGCTCCGAATGAACGTCCCATCCGAAACTTGATAGCTAGGTGGAGTAACTGGCAATACCCATCTGAATGACAATTAGGATATCTGAGTTCATACACTGGTCAAGTCAAATATTATTTTTCATGAGAAGTTTATGCAATTTGGCGCGTGATATTTGAATAAAAGTTCGTCTTAAAAAAGAATTTTCGGCTGTCATGGTATCGGTGATAGTGGCGAATGGTCGCATTGGCATTTACATGTAGGTGAATGTTAATGCCGTGGATTTTGTATCATATATGGCTAGTAAGTAAATTAACCCTTAACGTGGGATAGGAGAAGCTTTAATCGTTTATTAATGTACACAGGAAAGGAAAATAAATGTCCTATTGGAGTATCATTATATTAGTTCTTTGAAGGTGATTTGTTAGGGAGGTGTTTTTTACACCCAAACTACGCGGAGTCAATTAGAAAAAAAGTAATTCCGAGATGAATTTTTCAGAGATCCTGTAGTATGTAGAGAGGCAAAGTCTTCGACAGGTGAAGTCTATGACATAGATTTGGGATGGGTTGGAGACTTTCATAGCGTCTCTCATTGAATCTGGCTTCAGCTGCGTCGTTTCGTGGAAGCAACATTTCTTTCCCGGAAGCGTCTTCAGGTTTCGCTTCGATCTGAGAGTGCGCACCAGCTGCTGCTGCTTGCGAGTGTCTTTTTCGGTAAAAGGCTAACCTACGCATCTGAACCGGAATGAGGATAATGACCTTTATAATTATGAACATACTCTCTACTAATAAAAATATAAAAACGCCTGGGTTTAAGGATAAACATCATCGGGAGAGGTCGTGTCGAGAAATATTTTCATGCTGCGAACAAACAATAGGAAGTTCTCAAGATCTCAATCAGGATTATCTAATATGTTTTTTGATCAAAGGCAACCTTTCTGAAACACTTGTCAGTCATACGGACTGCTTTTAGAATTTAAATGATAATGGAAGAAACCTTGGAAATGGTTAGAACAGCTTTCTCTTTTGAGATTATTTGGTTCACCACATTCTTACAAAAACACCTATAACCCGATCGCCGCTTAGGCTAACACTCTGAGAACCGTATTTTGTAATTATTCCTATAAGAAGCCGTATTCCAAAATAATTTAGAAAATTACACCAAATTCAACCATTCACTTTTGTCACTAGAGTGGTGAACGCGCACATGATCATTCCGCAGCATTCCATTTACAAAATAATCCGTCAAATAGTTTGAGCAGTGTCTAAGTGCTACCGCAGTGAACTGTTGGTTTATTCGGTTAACAGAAGTAGGTGGCGGATAACAGAGATAATCTGCACCATTCAGGACAGTGGAATAAGTTGATAATAGAACGATTACAGAGGAATGGAAGAAGCGAATGGAGATAAATACGATGCCGGAGTTAGCTTTTTCTTTACGAAAGGTGAAAAAAGAACTATACTTCATAGTATCCATCAGATGGACGGAGTAATCTTCTTGAAGTGCTCTCCAAATGGAACCCTAGTAAGGATCGGGATTCCGCTGAAAAATCTCCACCACTGCCTGGATTTGAACCCGGTCCCGCGGGATCGCAATCTGGAACTCATAGTCATCGCACCAACCCGAGATGTTAATTTTCATGCTTTTATTATTTCATACGGGGAATGTGCCTGATTAACAAACAGAACTGCTGGTGAACGCCTCCGTTTACATTTTCATCCAAAATCGATACATTTTGCAACCAAGCAGAGCTCCCCTGACGACTTGGTCCATGGTTTTACCCTCCCACCCCACTCTCTCCACCCGCCCCTCACTAATCCTTTTTCCCACGCCTATCCAATGCCCCTCTTGAAATCCCAAAGCCAAAATTCGCCGCGGCGGGATGAACTGGCAAAAATTCTATTTTCGCTTTCCCTCCGAACACAGCAGCCGAATCCTCTTCTCCCCCCCCCCTCACTGCCCACCCACCCCCCCACCCCCACCCTGCCCCCCACCCCCCCCCCACCCACCCCCCGCCACGCAAACGGAAGAACTCGCCGTACCATTCCCCCCCACATGCACAAAATCCGCTCGTGGCAGTGGCGGTGAAAAGTAAATTCGAAGAAATCGTGGAAATTCATTGTGGGAGGAATGGAAAAAAATGGGGATTAAAAGTTGGCGCCGTGGCGATGGAAGAGTGAAATGCGGAGGGAAGCGACAAACGGCGAGGCAAGTAAACGGTGAGAAGGGCATGAAGGGATTCAAGGAGGAGTGAAAAGTATTTTAATAGAGCGTGGATGTCCACTTTCAAACGGAATGAAGTGTCGGATATGGTATTGAAATATTGGCAGGCATGGGGAGTATGTATAAAATGTGTTCCTCATTTTTCAGAAGGGTACACAGTATCAAATGTTCTAATGGTCTCATTAATACAATCGGCATGTATATGCGCCATCCGTTTATAATTTGAAGCAAAAATACAAATATTTTTTTGAAAACTATTTTTGTGCAAAGATCATACACTTAAATACACCAAGCCAAAATTTTGCAGACAAATTTAATGAAAACGTTTTTTGAAAATATTTCTTGCCAAAAATCTCGCGGACTTTGTGGCTTCAAAACACTATGTCATCGGAAACCCGGTGTGTGACGTCACAGAACGGTACCACGTCCAGCAATACAACGCATTTCCGTGCGAAATTCAGATATTCAATGATAAATTGTTTTTCATCGGCCAAATGTTTAGCTATGTATGATTGAAAATCCATTCCAAGTTATATCACGAGAAATTTTTAAAGTTAAGTAAGTTCCCCTTCTAGAGTACAGGTTGTGGTGCGGCTAAGGCTGGGCATCGACGATTGGGGCACCCACCCACATTCGACCCCATTTTATCACTTGATTCGTTTCAAGACGGCTTCGAAGCGGCGATTACACGCAGGAGTTATGCCTCTTATGCGAGTTCACTTGGACGTGTATCATACCTACTCCTTCACCATCGATAGTGGCGGAGTTCGACACTTGGACGGAGTAACCGCCGTCCTAGTTTTCCTAGTCGTGGAGACGAGTATCGTCCAACAATTCAGTCGGACGAGATAAAATCGTACGTTGAAAATGGAGGCCGCCTTAAGTACAACGGATATGGAAAAGGTTTACCAGCTCAAGTTGACGCTAGTGAAGTTAATACCCTTCATTGAGGTACTTATAAAATGCTTGCTTCCCAAAGTTGTTGTTAATGCAAGTTTATAACCTGAAATTGAGGCATATATTTAACTTTTGTCTTCTCAAGTTGGTATTTGTACAAGTTATGAGCCTTATATTACGGTGTATATGATATGTTTGACGTCTGAAGTTGGTATTAGTGCAATTTAAGAACCTTATTCAGAGTTGAATGTAAAATGTTTGCCTCATTAGAATGATTATGACACGGCGGGTTTTAAGTCGTACGAAAGGTATACCCAACAGGATTATAAAATGTTGAAAAATATGCTTTCTACAACTACATATTACCCCGCAAGCCGCCTCAATAGGCGTGTGGCGGGGGGTGTTAGGACACCAGCCGCTTAAAGATAAAAAGGAAACGCTCTAATGAAATTACGCCTAGCATTTATTGAAGTCCCTTATTGTTCGGGGGAAAAACGAATTCCCATACCTATCCGTTCGGCAAAATATCTCTCTTAATTTATCGTTTCTATCGGACCTGGAAATATAGTGGGGTTCTAATATGATGTTCTCCGTGTCGCTCTGAAAGATATCTATTCTCAATTGTTCAAGCAATCTAAGCCTAGCGCGCAGCCTCCGAGTCTCTAGCGGTTCCCAGCCTAATTCGTTTAACATCTGTGTAACGCTGTCAGTACGCCCGTAGCTGTTTTTGACGAATCGCGCAGCTTTCCTTTGTATTTTATTAAGTTCCCGGACTAAGTCTTTCTGCACCGGATCCCATATGCTCGCTGCATATTCAAGGTGTGGCCGGACGAGTGCGAAATAGCACCTCTCTTTTACTTTTTCATCCGAAAATCTTCCCACAATACGCTTGACGAATCCTAGCTTCTTCAGAGCTCCGCCACAAATATTTCTTATATGTGCTCCCCACGATAGGTCCGAAGTTATCGTAATTCATAGATACTTCACTTCATATGTCGTCTTTATGTTAACACCATCCACAGCATATACATGGGAATAGTTGGACGACTTCCGCAAGAAATGTACCGCCGTGCATTTGCTCAGATTAAGTTCGAGTCCCCACTCTTGGCTCCACACATGAACGTTGTTTAAATCCGATGATAGAGTTTCAAAGTCAGAGTGATCACTAATTTCACGATAGATGACAGCGTCGTCGGCGAATAGACGTATTTTACTGCTAATTCGAGAGCATAGATCATTTATGTATATAATGAACAAAAGATGTCCGATCACGCTTCCTTGCGGGACACCTGATGTCACTTTAACGACATCAGAGCTAATTCCGTCAAGAACTACCTTTTGCTTACGATCACTCAGAAAGTCGCGTATCCAGTTTACTACTGTTTCGTTTAGGCCGCATGACTGTAATTTGTATAAAAGTTTGTTATGAGGTACCGTGTCGAAAGCTTTCTTAAAATCTAGAAATAATGCGTCAACTTGTCTTTTCGATTCGCCAGATTTGAGAACGTCATGAAGAAAGAGCGCGAGTTGTGTTTCACATGATCTACCTTTCCGGAAGCCGTGCTGACAGCCATGGAGGACGTTACGACTGTCCAGGAACGTCATGATATTGCTAACGACGATATGTTCGAGTATCTTGCCTATAATCGACGTTAATGAAATTGGTCGATAGTTCCCTGGGTCGTGTCTGTTTCCCTTTTTGAATATCGGTGTAACGTTTGCAATTTTCCAGTCTAATGGTATCTTTCCTTCAGACAATGACTTCTTGAATATTATGTCTAAGAACGGTGCGATCTGTGGCGCTAACTCCTTGAGGACACGCGCGGGTATTCCCTCCGGACCCGGAGATTTACTATTTTTTATCGACTGTAGCTGTTTAGTTATCCCATCACGTTGAATAGTGATTTCTTTCATCGGTTCCTCAGTGAATTGTATTTCAAAATTACATGCAGTATCGTCTGTGGTGAATACACTTTTGAAGTGGGAATTTAACGTGTTAGCTTTGTCAATATTTTCGGTGACAAGTTTGCCATCATTATCAAATAACGAATCTACGGTTGAAGATTTTCCCTGAAGCTCTCTCGCATATGACCAAAAAGATTTCGGATTTTCTTCGAGTAATTCACCAAGTACTTTTTTCTTGAAATTTAGCAATGCAGAACGCATTGATTTCTTAGTTTTTGAGCGTTGCGCAGCGTAACTTTCTTTTGCTTCAAGTTCCTTCGATTTGTCACCTACCGTAGTGAACTTTTTAACCAAGTTGTACAATTTTCTCTGTCTCTTAAGGTCCCTCCTAACATCGTTGTTATACCAGCGAGGTTCTTTACTGTCGCATTTCAATTTTTGCGGAATATATTCGTTGATTCCCCGTCGTAGAATTTTTAAGAAATATTTCCATGATTCATCAGTGCTTTTATCCTCAGTTTTAGCTACGAAATCCGTGTACGAATCATTAAGCATCTCGCCAAATTTGATGAAGTTGCATTTATCAAATAAATAAATATTGCGTTTCGGTTTTACAGCTGACTCTACTTCAATTTTTAAGGTTGCAAAAATTACTCTGTGATCACTTATGCCGTCAATAATATCGAGCTGTTTTATCAACTTAGGATGGCTTACTGCAAAAAGGTCTAATATTTTATTTCCTCTCGTAGGCTTGTCAACTACTTGGGAAAGTGAGTGATTAGCAAGTGTGTTGAGTAAGATCTCGCTGATTTCCCTTTTCCTAGAATTCGGTTTTACAGTGTAAGAATCCCAATTTATATATGGCAGATTAAAATCTCCCCCAATAATTATTACACTTTTACTGTCTCTCACAGTAAATGCGGATATTTTATTATCTAATTGGTAAATAACATCAATTTTGGAGTTTGGAGGTCTATAGAAAGAGCAAACATGTATACTCCTTTTGTTTCGTTGTTTAATTGTACACCACACGCTTTCTATTTCATTGTCAGTTATTTCGTGGGCGGTGCTGTGTAAATGTGATTTAACTGCTAGAAAAACTCCGCCACCTGCCCTATCGCTTCGATCGCATCTGTAGATTTTATATCCTGGAGGAAAAACTTCGCTGTCGCTTAAATCCTCAGTAAGCCAGCTCTCCGTTCCTATGACCACGTCTGCGTCCTGAAATATATGCTCGATTTCAGCGCGCTTGTTTTTAACGCTACGGCAATTAACTACTATAAAGTTAATGTCATATTTTGTCGATTGAGTGTCGGTTGGTTCTTTTCCACGCTTATGGGTATTAGGTGGGCGAATTTCACTGGAAGTGCTTATTACATTTGATATCATTTCTTTCACTGGAGTACGAGTTTTGGGAAAATTGCCACTATTTACCGGCTTTAGCGCTCCTAAGTTTACTTGGGTGTGAACATTTTCGCAATGCGGATTTCCTCGGAGGCTGCGTTTGGTTAAATATTTAAAAATCCCACTATATGACCTATCCTCTAGTCTAAAAAATATCTAGTGCTCAAAAATCCTACGAGCCACCCGTTCAGACGCCTCTTTGGAATAATGCACCCCAGACGAGTTGAGGGGAGCCCGGCATGATCTAAGCACCGGCCGAAGATCCACGAACTCTGCCCCAATGCTCGCACAGAATTTCCACAGCCTCTTGTTGATCCAGGCAATCCTGTCCCAAACTCGAGGGCCGCAGTCAGTCCGTGGAACAATGCTGCAGATGGATAGTCGCAGATCGACACCAGTGCCCCTCCGAACGCGTTCCACCTCCGAGTTTAGATCCCTAAAGGAATCCAAGATCTCATCGGCTCTACGCTCGGAAGCATCATTGGTGCCAACATGGGCCACCACCCGCAGTCTAGAGCAGCCCGTGTACTTCACCGCCGCTTTTACCACCGCCGTAGAATTGGGTACGATTCCCCCTGGTGTACACCAGGAGGTGACCCGTTGGTCCGCTCCTTCTCTCCTTGCCCTCTTCTCCAACTGGGGGAAAATCCGCCGGACGTTCGAACTCCCTAACAATACTATTCCTGCCCTCCCAGCCCGGCTGCCGTTCGAAGTTGAGTCCCTTGCAACGGGGGGTTCGTTCACGACCTCGCTAACTGGCTCCCCAGAATTGTCCTCCGACAAAACCGCGAAGCTGTTGCGAACGGGGATGGGATTAGCCTCCGCATCCCCCACTCCCCGTCTCGGTCGAGCCACCGCCCCCCGCCCTTGGGGCACAACCACCCACTCGGGCCTCAGGCTGTGAGTCATCCCCAGACCCGAAGATTGCACCGTCTTCCCCAAGGCCGCCGCACTTGCTTTCGCACCCGAGCATGCCCGGGACACCACCTTGGTGCTGTGCAAGGTCCTGGAAAAAACGCTACAACCACCGGGGCCCGAAACCCTCCCACAACCCGTAACCCGGGCGAGTATCTCCGTAACTAACCGCTCCAGTTCGGCGACACGTGCCTCGAGAAGGTCGCTCTTCACCTTGCTCTTGAGGCTCGCTACAGAGGAACTAGGGCCAGCCATACTATTCTACAGGCTTTAGCACTTAAAACGATTTGAATTTACACTAAGTCCTCTAAATATATAAGGCGGGTATAAGCGAATCAAGTACGATACGCAAGGTTGCGTAAGAAGTACTTTCTAGCAAAGTAGTTCATCTACATCTACATCTACATGTTACCCTGCGAGTCACCTCTAGGGTGTTTGGCAGGGGGTGACAAGTCACCAAAATGCAGCATGCAAGCGGACCGCCACATGCACACCGCACGGTCATGAATATTAAGGATACAAACCAATTCCATCATTAACTAAAAACCATCATGCAGCATGCAAGAGAATCCCCACATGCACGCCACACATGTACGATGACACATAATATTATAACATAATGTTTATGTACAAAAGGAACAGAAGTGGGCCTATGACACTTCCCTGCGGGACACCCGATGTGACTTTTACTTCATTAGAGATAGCGCCATCTTATACAACCCTTTGCACGCGATTGCTAAAGAATTATCTAATCCAGGAAACTACGTCGTCGTCTAAACCGTAGGACTTTAATTTTATGAGTAGCTTACTGAGGGAAACTTTATAAAATACCTTTTTAAAGTCAAGAAAAATTTCATCAACTGGAACGTTAGTTCACCCGAGACTAAAATACCGCGGGCAAAAAGTGCTAATTGAGTTTCGCAAGATCTTCCCTTTCTGAATCCGTGTTGCGTTGTTGTCAACAAGTTCTGCATATCGAGGTGTCTCATAACTGAACTTACAAATATATGTTCAAAGACTTTGCAAGAGATAGATGTGAGAGATATCGGTCTGTAGTTCGATGGCTGTTCCTTATCACCGCTTTTGAATATGGGAGTGACATTTGCAATTTTCCAGTCCATGGGTACTATGTGTTCGTTGATGGATTTACTAAATATATTCTGCAAGTAGGGTGCTATTTCACAAGCTAATTCTCTATACACGCGGCCAGGAATTTCTACAGGACCTGGGGATTTATTTGGACTTTTAGATTTTAGCAAGTTTTCTATTCCGTGAGTGCATATATCGATAGGCGGCATCTTTTGCTGGAAGTGATCATTTACCTTTACGGATGTAATCTGTGATGACTTGGTGAACACACTTTAAAAGTAGGAGTTTAATAAGTTGGCTTTGTTCGAACTGTTTATTAATAATTCGCCCTTTTCGTTCCGTAGTGGAATAACTGTTGATATATTTCCTTGAACTTCCCTTACGTATGACCAAAATGGATTTGGGTTATCCTGTAACTGTTCTACTAATGTTTTTCTTTTAAAATCCATGAATGCATTCCGAAATGCTTCCTTTGTAGTAGCTTTAGACAATTTGTATTTTTCAATTATTAAATTTTCATCACCAGTGGACAAATCTCTACGAAGTTTTTTCATATTGGCGTGGCATACTCTCTGACGTCTTAACGATTTTCTCACTTCTGCATTGTTCCATCTTGGTTCGCTGCCTTCTTTTTTTTACTTTTCTTAGAATATATTTTCTGATCCCTGAATGTACGATCGAAAGAAAAGCTTTCCAACTACCCTCCGAGTTTAACTTTATGCTTGAATCTTGGAAGTCGGGAAGAGAATTTTTTAGATGACTCTTGAACGCATTGAAATCATTTTTTTTATGTAGAACTTTCTTCTTTGTTTAAAACTTTTAATTATATTCAAAGAGAACTTTGCGGTAACTACTCTATGGTCACTAATGCCCTCAACAGTGTTTACCTTAATTGTTGCGGTATATTTGTTGCCAATAAATCAAGAATGTTGTCGCCTCTGTTAGGCGTCGTAGCTATCTGATGTAGGGCATTTGATGAGAACGTGTACAGCAGGGACTCGCATATATCTTTGTCGCTTCCTCCTGATATGCAACTGTACTAAAAAAAATAGGTCCTCTAATCTATAGAGGGCGTATTGAAATCTCCTCCTGTGATTAAATTTCTTTCGGTGTTCCTGGATGTGATGTTCTTTATTTGTGTTTCGAGTTCTAAAATTGAGGAGACGTCGGTGTTAGATGGCCTGTAGTATGCGCACACGAATTTTCTTTTTGATTTAGGGCATCTAATAGAGCACCATACAGATTCTATAGTGTGATGCATGCTGGTGACAACCTACCCCCCGCCACACACCCCTAAGGTGGCTTGCAGGGTATTCATCTACATCTACATCTACAAAATACCCTGCAAGCCACCTCAGGGGTGTGTGGCAGGGGGCGAGTACTCACCAACATGCATTACACTATACCCTAAAGTTAGTGTAACTACGACTAATTATGCATTAGCATAAATCGCTAATGCTTGTCATGAGGCGAAGCCTCACAAGCATGCAACACTACACTACAGATGTCATCAAAATGGAGTGACCTCAATATACATGCATTCTACAACTACACAGATGGACAGGGACTCAAGACCCATGTAGAAAACATACTAGGCGTGCTGTTAGTATGTACTGGGTAACAGATAAGGATTCAAGTATTAGGAGTACTACAACTACTAAGAGCTACACTACCTAACGACAAACCTAGATAAAAGTCTCATGGCAGCTATTATGGTCCCTTATCGTTCGTGGGAAAAATGACATCTTAAATCTATCCGTTCTGCAGTCTAGTTCCCTAATTTTACTCTCATGATCTGATCTACCGTAGTATGTCGGATTTCGTAAAATATTGTCAACGTCGTCAGAGAATAGACCGGTTTGGAACTTACATAATAGATTTAGTCTAAATTTTAATCGACGGTCTGAAAGCTTTTCCCATCCCAGTTGCTGCAAAAGGTCAGTAACACTAACGAGATTATCATAACGGCCTTTAACATATCTTGCCGATCTTCGCTGCACGCGTTCTAACTCAGTTTCCAAGCCTATCTCATAAGGATCCCAAATACTGGCGGCATATTCTAAGTGGGGTCTAACGAGGGAGAAGTAGCTGATTTCCCTAACTTTATCGTCGCACTTGCCAAGTACTCTTTTAACAAATCCCAATTTACGATTAGCTTGACCGGTAATTTCTCGAATATGTTTACTCCACGATAGATCATTAGTCAGTTTAAATCCGAGGTACTTAACCGATTCTACGGTGTCTAGTTTTATGTTGTTAATGCAATAGCTGTTACAAGGAGCGTTTTTCCGTTTCCAAAAATTTACAACAACGCATTTTTTCAGGTTTAATTCTAGCTGCCACGCATCGCACCACTCTTGTATTGCCTCGAGGTCCTTAGTTAGCGCTTCCTTGTCATTAAAGCTACGAATTTCTCTATACATCACTGCGTCGTCACCAAATAATCTAAGCTTACTGTCAACTTTGTCACCGATGTCGTTTATGTACAAAAGGAACAGAAGCGGGCCTATGACACTTCCCTGTGGGACACCCGATGTGACTTTTACTTCATTAGAGATAGCGCCATCTAATACAACCCTTTGCACGCGATTACTTAAGAATTCTCTAATCCAGGAAACTACGTCGTCGTCTAAACCGTAGGATTTTAATTTCATGAGTAGCTTAATGTGGGAAACTTTATCAAATGCCTTTTTAAAGTCAAGAAAAATTGCATCAACTGGAGCGTTATGTTCACCCGAGACTAAAATATCGTGAGCAAAAAGTGCTAATTGAGTTTCGCAAGATCTTCCCTTTCTGAATCCGTGTTGTGTTTTTGTTAACAAGTTTTCTATATCGAGGTGTCTCATAACTGAACTAACAATTATATGTTCAAGGACTTTGCAAGAGATAGATGTGAGAGATATCGGTCTGTAGTTCGATGGCTGTTCCTTATCACCGCTTTTGAATATGGGAGTGACATTTGCAATTTTCCAGTCCATGGGTACTTCGTGTTCGTTGATGGATTTACTAAATATATTCTGCAAGTAGGGTGCTATTTCACAAGCTAATTCTCTATACACGCGGGCAGGAATTTCTTCAGGACCTGGGGATTTATTTGGACTTATAGATTTTAGCAAGTTTTCTATTCCGTGGGTGCAGATGTCGATAGGCGGCATCTTTTGCTGGAAGTGATCATTTAACTTTACGGATGTACTCTGCGTTGACTTGGTGAACACACTTTGAAAATAAGAATTTAATAAGTTGGCCTTGTCCGAACTGCTTGTTAATAATTCGCCATTTTCGTTTCGTAGTGGAATAACTGTTGATCTATTGCCTTGAACTTCCCTTACGTATGACCAAAATGCCTTTGGGTTGTCCTGTAATTGTTCTCCTAATGTTTTTCTTTTAAAATCCATGAATGCATTCCGAAAGGCTTCCTTTGTAGTGGCTTTAGACAATTTGTATTTTTCAAATATTAAATTTTGATCACTAGAGGACAAATCTCTACGGAGTTTTTTCATCTTGGCGTGGCATACTCTCTGACGTCTTAAGGATTTTCTCACTTCTGCATTGTACCATCTTGGTTCGCTGCCCTCTTTTTTTACTTTACTTGGAATGTATTTTCTGATCCCAGAATGTACAATCGAAAGAAAAGCTTTCCAACTACCCTCCGTGTCTAACTTTAAGCTTGATTCCTGGAATTCGGGAAGAGAATTTTTTTGATGACTCTTAAATGCATTGAAATCGGCTTTTTTAAAAATGTTAGTATAGTTAGTAAAATAGTTAGACGGATAAAGAGCAAAAATGCAATGGATCAGTTGCTAGAACACGCACGCACGTATAGGATCAAATAATTATTAAGAGTCAATACTAATACTTTGGAACTACTAATAATTTTAAGTTCTATAACAATACTTAACCACTGAAGCAAGACAAATTATAACTAAGCAAGCACTACAAATTAGTAATACACTTGAATAAAGGAAAAAAGAATTTAAGAAAATAAGATGGTCAGCGACTACTTATCCGTTACACCGTCGGCTACAGGACCAGGCTGCTTCACAACACTACTTCACTACACAGCACTACTTCACAAAATGCGATTTCAAAAATAACACTACTTCACTTCACAGCACTACTTCGCAAAATACGATTTCAAAAATAAAACACTAAATTCACTGGTGCACAAATCTAGGTGTACGGTGCCGCTGCCGGTCAGAGGAGTCAAATAGGTGATCGCCGCCGGTCAGAGAGGAAACCGGTTTCAGGGGCGCTCAGTAGACACAACCTCACCCTTCGAGAGCTGGTTGAAGAATGGGTTGCTTTGAGGTTAACAAATATTTGCCGATTTATTTCGAGTTTCAAAATAGGTAAGCTTAATATGAGTCTTCTCTTCAATGCACCTAAAATAATAAAAAACCGTGTGATTCTCTGTTGTGTATTTTGTCATTGTATTTTCATATGTTTACCACAAATTGGAGGTAATTTTATCCCAACAGTTTACTTATAACGTTCTTACCTATCGTTCTGTAATATTTTTACTTTTTTCCTACCCTATGGCTCCTTTTAACGTCTTCGTATTTTAAATAATACCTCTTCCTCTTATTTTTTTAGATTCTTGTCTTAGTTAGAGGTTCCGCATAATGACACTGCGACACTAGCAACTTCCGAAAATAGCAAGATTCGCGACAAGTACGTGTAGACAAGAGGTAGGAAAGGTAGCATAAATCAACCCTGCCGAGACCTTATTATTGTTTATGATTCTCAGGCTCGCAAAATCCCCAAAATTATTGCTCGAATCTCACGAATCTCCTCGCAAATTGTTCAATTTGAATTATTTGGATTAAAACCATTTTTGAGTAATTCCATTCTCCATCCAAATCATTCATATGTAACGATTTGAATAAAAACGCAAATCCTTCATTTTGAACGATTTGATGAAATCTATTCAATTAATTCGGTTCATGACCGTGAATCGTTCATTTTGAACGATAAATCTTGAACGACAAAGCTATAGTGTAGACAAAATCGGCGTTCAAAGTGGATTCGGACATCGTAGTAGAACCAATATAAATCGATCAGTTACGAATGAACTCCTGTTTATATTTGGGGCTTAAGTAACGAACAAGCCTTACAAGTCGTTTCTAGGAAGCACTTCGATTTGTAAGCATGTAATTGTAGGGGTTGATAAGGATACAACCATTGGTATTACAATCCAACTTCTGCGGAAAATGCTGAAGACGTATCAACGGAAAACTGACCTCTATTTGTCTCGAAGTAGCAGTTCGATATCACGATTAAATCGCATAACATCCATTGAAATCCCAATCACATGACCACAAACGGGAATAAATAAATATTTTTAAAATAATTTAAATGTCGGATAAACACTTATTGTTGGAAATATAATATGTATTTATGTTAGTTTAGAGATGTCTGTTGTTCTTAGATATTAATAAAGAAAAAGACAAATGACTTCTCTTATCTGGGATTTTAGGAACTGAAATATAAAATTCAAAAGCTTAATACTCTTGACAAATATATATTTATATTTAGTTTCATTCACAGAATGTATGAATTATGTTGAATTCCCCAGAGAAAAATACAGTTTTATCCTACACCTCATGCAGACTCTTCAAGCTGCTATTCAACTCGAAAGACAAGGTGTAAAAGGCAAAAGTGGAGTATATAGGTTGCAGACTTGCATGAAACATGGCATATGTGTTATAATTAGTGATATCGTTAGACATAAGTGATGAAAATGGCTTCGAACAGATTTGGTTTTTAGCAATTCCATGCTATTTTAACAAGAAGTCTTATGGCACATGACATATATTACGTAATAATTAGATTACATATCTGCACATTTTCTTCTAAACGCGAAATAATACATTTATCATTATATTAATAGTTGACAGCAAATATCAAGGAATCACGCCGAATACAATTCAACATATTTCAGTATAATTTCGTCCTATGTTTCGAATTTTTTTCGGCTAGCTTAGAAAATTACGAAAATATGCACTCAATGACCAACGATTGCCGCTCTAGCCACCTTAAAGGATGGCGTAACCGTGAGCATGGAAGGGAGCGTTTAGAGATTTTCCTTCAACAACACCTAGAGGGGTAACACACTGCTAAATTGAGCTCACTGGTAGCTTCAGCATAGCCTTCGCAATAGTTCCTGGCGCTTCGCAGTGTAACGTTTTAGGAAATGGGCTGCGGTACTTTAAAAATCCAGCAAAATGTGGAGGAAGATTGTTTAGAGAGGAGGGTCATTCTGAAAACCTTTTAATTGCTGCCAGCATAAGCGCTGCGAGAAGGGTGATGACTTATCACTCTCTGCCGTCCCGTTTCGACTAGTCGCACGACGAGATCTCAAGATAGGGAGGGCGTCCCGGTGAAGTCAAAGCAATGATGATTATTACCACATGCCTTTTATCCTTGAGTGTGTGCACTTGGTGTATTTTGGTCCGCGACGTAAATTGGTTCCACTACCTCAATCTCTCTCCCTCGTTGCCTCTCGGTTGCTTAGGTTCCCACGAATATAGGGACAGATGGAATCCCACCTGAGGTCTTCCATAGTAGCAGCGTTACACTCAGAAAAGGTACGTGAGGCAATGTAATTTTCAAAAACGTGGAATGTAGCGAGGTTGATCCTGCTGAATAAATGGATAAATTGCCTTTTTCATACAGACCTCTGTGCTCATTGGACACAGTAAATATCTTCTTGAACATCTTCCACTAAAAGGGACTTTTAAATTTTGAATTTCAATAAACAGGATGACTTTTTGAGAACCAGTACGTCTTTAGAGAGAGCTTATCAACAGTTGAAGTAACTCTGAGGGTAATTTGGCTGGTAGATAGATTCACACGGATAGCGATGAATACTAGACCAAATTAAGGTTCAAATTTATAGATATTATAATATATTTAACTAGAAAGACTACATTTTCAATAAAAATTTAAGTCCCTGGAGATGACTGCAGAGCCTATATTGAATTAATGTATTTTGATTTCAATTTATGTGGTTATTTGTAAAGACTCAAAACACACTATAAAAAGTTGCCTAAATCTTATTTAAATTCAATATCCTGAGAAAAGTTGCTTTTTTCTCACAGATTATGCGTGATTAGCATTTAAACTGTATTGAAAAATACTATTTTTCCATTAATTCACTTATTTTACTGTTTAACACCTTATACTTTCACGTTTCATTTGAACAAAATAGCGAGGAGAGGTAAGATTTTGTTGCTTAGATCGAACAGACAATAAAATTTTTCTCTAATTACTTAGAATATAAATTTAATGACATTTAGTCAATTTACGTTGAAACCACTCTTACAGACTTCAACTATTAAAAAGGGAGAAATTGATAAAGATATTTAATGACACAAGGAACGAAAAAAGAGATAAGGTTTGTAGGATAGGTGTGTTAGGTGTTGTTTGAAATGACATTTCCGTATTGAATCTTTAATGAACAGGTCCAAAATTTTGTCAACATACAACGCTGTTTTATGAAAATATTTCTCGTTAGAAAATAGGAAGCGCTCTGCGGGGACAAAACACTACGTCATCAGGAGTATGGAGTATCACGTCCAAAAACGGTATTGCCACCAGCAATCAGATGCCTTTTCATGACGTGTCCAGATGTTATCATCATATTCGGTGAAAATTATCCTTTTTATTTCCTTTTGTGGAAGACAACGAACTGGTATGATTAGAAACTTAACGTCGAAATATACGCCCATGAGGGATGTGATAGCGTGCAGTGATGTCCGACTGTTGAGATGCCGTTTGCATTAAATAGGTTTTAAAAAAACGTTATTCTGGTTTAAATTATATTATTAATGGATGCGGCTGACGCATACACCAACATTTTAACTATAGGTATATTTCAGTTCGTAAGAAAATGCTCTTCCATGTATATATCCAATCAAATATGAGGAATACCTTTTATACATGTTCCCCAATCCGATCGAAAGGATAATCGTCCTCTCGAGGTCATACAGAAGACTTCATTCAACCCCGAGCACTGGAGGACAAGCGCGTACAAGATACAACATACCTCACATTGAGTCTCTTCTGGATTCCATCCAATCATAGTCATCCTCCTGGGCGAGCCGCATCAGGTGTAACATGACCTTTGGCCACGAGGGCGTAGGGATGAGACGAGGAACATCGCACGAGGAAAGCCGGGGAGACGAGGAAAATTCGGTCCCTTCTCCAAGAGCTGAGGGAGCGAGGAAGCGGAAATCTCCGACATTTTCGGGACAATAAAGAGACGGGATACACTTAGCACGATGTGCTTCAGAAAAAAATCACTTTGCCTTTCTTTTGCAGAAAAGCTGAGAGATAACCGCATTATTTTTTTTCCAACTGACATGCAGTGGTTTATTTTTAGGAGAAGAAATAGGGTGCTCGAGAAGTAAAATTCTGGGGATGAACTGGAGTACCTTCCAGCTAAAAAACTGGTTCTGGTCGACTCAAAAGGAAAATTGGTTGCCTTTTCACGGCTTTGATGACGGCTAAATATGAAGTAGTAATATAAAAAAGCATTCTAAAATACGCGGTGAACAATATTCACCCATGGCTTATGAAATTATCAAAAGGCAAAGCTTTACCTTGAAAGAATGACTAATGCCGAATGAGAAAGAATAAGAATTCTTATTCACTGCAAGCGATATAGGGTAAAAATGTTTTACTTTCTATTAATGAATCCAACGCTAACCTTTTAGCGTAAACAAATGTTTTCCCCTTTGAACCGCGAGGGAGAAAACTAGTGATTTATCCCACATTTTTGCATGTACCATTCAAAATACACTGATTTATCGCGCTTAGGTACATGTTAACGTAAGTTAACATCTTTTGGCTACTGGAAATCAAATGTAAGATACTTAATATACAATTAGTTGAAGAAAATATTATTTATGTATTCTTTTTCCAACCTGAGGAACCAACTTCAGTGCCATTTCTATTGAAGTAACAAATTCTGACTTCAATTATCGTAGTTAGTTGCTAATAAGCCAAAATTTAAGATGAGAAGTTTCGTTTCATTTCTATTATATTTTCGATATATAATTGTCTTCTCATGTCAGCATTCTGCTAAACACAGACATTAGCGCATGGAAAAAAACTCATCTCCCGTTTGACCCACTGTTGCGTCTTTTAGGTCATGTATCTTCAAGCTTGATGCGGGTAAAAACGAAGTGAAAAGGTCAGATTCCGTAGAAGTTATCAAGTATAGGACAGGTTTATTCACGCCTACATGCATATCCATTACGCAGTTCCTGTTAGGGGTGTGTACAGTCAAAGTTGTGTAATTATCAGTGTTAGGCTTTGGAAACACTTTTTTTAAATTTCTTACACACTAGCATATCCTTACATGCCTCTTTTCCTTCTTTTATAACCGTGCATTGCTTAACACTAGAATGCCCGGGGTAGTCTTATTTATTTATTCTATTTATTTATTTATTAAAAAGTTCAACGGGTAAAAGCCCTATAAAAAATAATTCATATTTGTGGCACAAGTTATAAACATAAATACATTGTGTACAAAAACTTTTAGTAAGATCAAAAAACACATAATTATTTATTTTAGCGCAAATAATACTTATTGCATAAAGAAAAAATTGCACAAATAACTTTCTAATACATTTCCAACATTTATAATACAATTTCAACGAAACAATAAATTTTAGTACACTCAATGCACATTTTTAAATATTATTTTGGCTTTCATGACTACTTTTTGACTACTTCTGATTTTGTTTTTTTTTCCTCTCACGTCTACTGTAATTGCTCCATGAAAATATCCTTTCATGAATTTTAATAATTTTTAAGTACTTAAAAAAAAGCGGTCGAGATTAACTTAACTTTTTTTAAAATATTAGCATTTAGTATTTTTTTATATTTGTTTTTCATGTATTATGTTACTTTTCAATCATCTCAAAGTATTTTTTGACAATTTATTTTACATAATAAATAGATTCTTCCAAGGTGTGCCTAAAAATGTAACGTACGTATTTTTTAACCATTATAATAATAAAATCTTTTTTCCAGCAAAATAAAACAAGAAAAATGTTTTCAACTCCTGAGTACACTCCACAGAAACTGAGTTATATTGAATATCCCTGTCCTGTAAAATATTTTTTTTCATCGTTGAAAACTAAAGAATGACATGAAAGTGTTTTCTTACAAATTCAGTGCGTAAAATGCCAAAAAAAGCAACTAAGTACAAAGGTAGTCAAAAAGACTACCTTGGGCATTTTAAGTAGGTGAAAAGTCCGGGGATTCTTGTGTTAATGCACGCCCTCCAGTTAGGAAGGCTACTTGTATTCCTCTCCAAAGAGTCTCTCACTAATCATACCCCTTTCGCAGACCACCCGCTACTCTCACACCATTCGCTCCACTCTCTTAAATCTGTTTGATTAATTGAATCATCTCGTCCATTCTCTCGACGTGGCCATACCAATGAAGCACGATCCTTTCATGCATGTCCATCACTGGACAATCCATTCCTCATTCTTTCATAACCCACTCATTCCCAACCTTAAACCTCCTAATATTAACACTACCATTTCTCATCTGCCTCATACCCACTTCATTTAGCATACACTTACGCCGATTCAAGTACAATCAAGTGTCAGTACCATACAAAAAAGGGGAGGAGTACACTTTTGTATCCCGCGAATTTAGGTTTCTCAGACAAGCATCCATTCCTCGATATTCTCCACACACTACCGAATGCTTTCCTTTCAGCACTCACCTCCTCCTCATCCAGCCCTCAATCTTTTTCAAACATTTTACCGATGCTCAGAGAATAGTCCACTCGTTCAATTATTTCACTAACCACTCTTATCATACAAACATTCTTCCCATTCTCGACGAAACATAGCATAAGATGCAATTTTTGGTGATTGAAATAGAATATTGTCACTATTTAAGATTTAAAGTGGCACACTACACTATAGACCGAGAGTTCTATCAGAGTAGTACTTATTAGAAAGTGCGGATCTGTGTGGCTGTAAATTTCAAGTAGCGTAGGATTTACTCTCTTCTATTTAATTCCACGATCTCCATCTCTCAATCTATAATTATAGCTCTACAGTTCTAGGATTTGAGCAAATAAAAACTTAATAGATGATAAAGAACATGGATAAAGAACTACATATTTTCAAATCCATTTGTCCACTTACATGCAGAGTAATCCATAATATTAGCCATATGGGAGGAGACGATGTTATCCTCACAATATTGGTACTTTTAAAATTGCATTACAAAGGGTGTAGTAGACGATCAGAAAAATCAAGTTAAATAACATTTTTCGATTGCCTGGAAATCCGAAAACGTAAGGAAAAATCATTTTAGTTAGAGCACCTAATATGAGAGTAAAACGGACACATTACATGGAAATCGACGTTACCACGAGTGTTTAAACACTATTATGTATCATTGGCAACTTAAATTCCAGAATTCATGGAAATATTTAAGCATTTTTCCGAAATAATCGTTCATTTCCATGAGGAACTGCTACACAAAATACCTCAAAGGTTTAATAATTATTGATATATTATTTTCTCTTTTTGAAAATCGAAGTAATTATGCGCTACCATCGATAAAGGATACGTCAACTAACCGGTAGTCTGATGCAATACACAAATTATTAACTCTCAGTTAGCATAAAGTAAACTTAAAGGCTGCGTCACATTGGGGTCAACGTAATCCATGAATGCATTGTATACGCATGTTCAGGGCAGTGGCTGATGAAAGCATTTATTTTTTCATATTTATTCTCCAGACGTTGTCCAAAGTCCTATTCTTTTCTTTCCTTATCCACAATTGCCTTGCGTTCTCCCGTGTACCACAATCTTCAGCGAGCACCAATCTCTTCATACGTTTACCATCCATTTCAATGCCATCTCTCAATCTGCACCACTTGTTTGCTCACTCCCTCTCACCATATCACGCCCCTCCATTTTGCAATTCCTTGCTATATACAGCTCTCCTCCGTATCCATCATTTTCCGCACCTACATCTCCAAATCCTCCAGCCTTTACATGTGAATTAAGCCTTCAGTAGTATGTACTATCATCGAAATTAATTTCAGAGACTTCACTTTCTTGAAATAATATTTATTGTAAGAAATCATTATAGTCTATCTGTCTTGTAGTTCGTGTACTTGTAAATCGTAATTTTCTGAATTGACTAAAAATGAGATTGTGATATCACTTCCCGTGATACTTTAATTTTATTCTCTGTTTGTTTCCAGGGTTTTATTTAACTCTTTTGCCTGAGCAGTGCTGGGTAAAACCATACTAATTTCATAAAAACTCATCACGCCGTTCCCTTTCGGGGAAGGGATTAGCAAAAGATATTTTTTCTCGCCATTAGGCTTAGAAAACTTACTTTGATTTTAACAGCTATAACATTTTTACGAAACATTTGCGGAGCTAAATTAAAATAACTAGGATTTACCAAGTTAAGAATAGGAAGGTTCTCCAATGAAAATATGAAAGAGAGATGCTCCTTTGCTCTGGCTGGGCCACATCTCGAATACGCCGCGAGCATTTGAGACGCAGCGCAGAAAGATTCAATCCGCAGAGTATATGAAATACAAAGTAAAACCACAACACGCATCGTCAAAAACTGCTGCGAGGATGCGAAAAGTGTCACACAGTTTATGGATTAGATTGGGAATCGTTAAAGACTCGGAGGACATAAGCTAGGATAAGATTACTTGAAAAATACAGAACAGGCGAGCTTCAGTACGTCTCGGGGAATATTATTTTATCCCCGCGCTGTATCTCTAGAACTGATAGGAGTGACAAAATAAGAGAGATATAGCATTATCACATAAAGACTTTGTAAATTTCCACAGTAAATATATTTAACCGACCTAGGTTTCAACTAGACATTTCCATTTTCAAGGTCTTGCTGAAACTTAGGTCGGTTAAATAAAAATATATAACACATATATACATAAACACATATATACACAAACACCTATATAAATAACCAATATCTCGCTGAAACCTAGGTCGGTCAAATAAACTTGTTGGTGAAATTTACAAAGTGTTTTTGTGACAATGCTGTCTGTCACACATTTCCTCAGATACACTTCCAAACAGACAGGTGCAAAACTTCCTTCTTTCCTCGCACCGTTACAGATTATAACAAAAACAGCGTGAAACTATCTTACGACACAACGTAGAAACACAACTCACATCTGTCCTTCCACACTCCTTTTCCCAATTCCCCCATTTCCATAGATGGTGCCCTAACACGCCCTGCCACACGCCTCTGCGGCGGTTTGTACGGTAATAAGCAAACGTAGAATAAAGTGGGAATGCATGCAGGCAACCGGCTGAACTTCGAAAGTCGACGGTTGACGCATCCCCGCGGTTATAAATAACCTCCTCTGAAGTGAAGCTGAAGTGCACGTTGACTCGGAATCGTGAATCGGCCTGTAAATCTTTACGTGACGATTAAGCGTAATAAAAAGATGGCTTGATGGAGGTGAAGATTGGATGGCAGCAACTTTAATCCTTTGCCTGACACCATCTAAATAGAAATTGTCTCTGTGAAATCAGCGTCAAACGCCACTCTTCATTTTTCAAAACCTTCATTTTACCACCAGGTTGCATTTCATTACGGAATTTCACGCTGTTTCCATTTCAATGGAATTCAAAAAGAGTATTACCACGGCAAACTTTTTTCACATAATCTCTGTGCTCAGAAAATGGAACCAAAATTATACGGCCACAAATAACTTGAATGATTTTTATCGTTTTAGTGCGATGATCATAAATTGGGACAAGCAAGTTGTTTTAATTCCAAACAGCAGCTATTTTTTTACTTTTACAGCTTTAGACGGCGACTTGGTGTAATAATGTAAAGAAAACTTTGGCAAAACCAAAGTTTCATAAGGTTTGTAGTGTCGTAAAGGGTAGAAACAAGAGCTCTGAGAAAAAAGGGCAAGACAAGGATGCAGGCATTTGAGAAGTAGGTATGGAGGAGAATGGAGGAAGTGCAAGTGCCTGGCATGGTGGGTGAGGAGAAGAAACTTCTGGAAGAGGTTAGGAGGAGGCAGAGTAGGTGGCTGGGAGAGGTAATGAGAAGCAAATGGACGCTGAAGACCGTGGCAGAGGGGAGTATATTGGGGGGGCGGGGAAGAGGAAGAAAGAGAATTGGCTTTAGGGACGGGGTGAAGAGAGGCGTATGCAGAGATAAAGAAATAAGTTGTGTAAAGGGATAAGAGCCAGCGCCGGTGAAAACCTATAACATTTTACACCCTCTCATTTATACAAACCTTTACTGAGTAGGTTACCCTCATAATAATACTTTCATACCTAGAGCACAACTAAGGAAATGCACAGAAATGCATTTTCATGGATATTTTACACAGAACCAAAAACAGTGAGACATTTGTACGCGTTATTTGTATTTCGCTTGGTGATTAGCACTATTCTCATTTTACAAATGAAGAGCCATATTTTGGGGACCCGTCTCTCTGGATGACCACAGACGGCCCAGGATAAGATACAGTCCACATTCCCTGATAAGTGAAGATCACATTTCGTCAACGCCGTTTCGCTCGACACTTATTTCAGTACGTGTACTGAAAATCGAACAAAATCCCGAAAGCTCGCAACCGTATCATGTAAGATGTAACATTTGATGAAGTCGACGAATTCAGTTTTACCGAGTTCATTTTTATGGAAATTTCTCGGTAGACGATCGCAGCGTAATCAGACAATTTAAGTTTGGTGCAAGCGTTAATATCATTTTTATAAATAAGGAATAAAAAAGCGTCAATTAAAAGTAGCGATAGCAAATGATTATAAAATTAAGGAATTCACTCCAAAAATTACAACAGCTTCATTCTAGGTCCAAGTCTCCAATAATTCAGATTCCGGTAAATGTTTAGTTTCAGCAAGGAAAAAAACGAAATCCAGTGATGACCGAGTTGTCAACGTAGCACACTAATTGAAAGTACTCATTGTCTTTTAGAGCCACTCATTCGTATGTTCCATGGTGTTACCATTTTAATAGAACATCAATATTGCATCTCGTCATACCGGCCGCAACTTTCTTGTTTGAAAATAGGATACTTGCGATAAAAAAGAGGAAACGTCCGGAAATAACAAATACAGCCGCCCTCAACTCAGAGTATAGTGCTAACATAAGCAACCAGTTGCATCCACATCCACCTAAAAATATAATTTTGGCATTGCGGTAATTTTAAATAGTATATCATAGAGGCCACAAAAGCAATGATTAATGTCTCCAATAATGTTTGTTGTAACGATAGGTACCGTTGTTTCTATTCTATTTTTTCAGTTTTTATTACTGAAAGGGAACATAATCAATGTTATGTTTTATAATCTTTATATCTTTAATTTTGAGATGATTTTTGCAACACAGCATAAATGCGAGATATGAAGACGATACATATATATCTTGGAAGAGTAGACTTTGTTTTATGTTTAATAGTTTTATTTATTTCTAACCCACTTGATATCTCCCGTATGACTTCGTTATCTGCATTAATTAGTATATCCTACTATACATGCTTAAATAGCCTTAGTAACAATCAGTAATACTATCCTAACCCATATACTGCATACTAGCATGTTTGTCAAAAAAACTCTCCTTGTTCCTAGCTCATCCGTGAAATGTACTCCTGAATGCTTTATGGCCGTCGCATAGAGGCCAGGGGATACTATCACCCTGGGGGAAGCTTTTATGGTTTCCTCTGGATTAAGATAATAGTCGATAATGCCCAAAAGGCATCCATGAAAATCATAATGAAAGTTTTCTTAGAGCATTAAATTTCCAGAAGGTGAAAAATGACGTCTTTGATAGTGAAATGACTCACATGCCAACATGAGGAGAATAATGTTGCGAGTGGGTTCCTTCACTTACCCCGGAAGCAGCATTATATGGGAAGTTAAAAGCACGATGGACTCAAAAGGAAAACTATCCTATACTAAAAAGGCATTCACTAAAGGAGAACACATTTTGTATTCACACAAGACACGATTAAAAGCAGTATCTGAAAGTATTCGTGTGAAACACGGCTCTATACGCTCCAGATTATCGGAGACAAAAGTATTCAGGAAGGAATCGGCATTGTTGAATCTCAAAAACCTCGTGGATAGTGAGGTCATACCGTCGACGAATATCAACTTTTAAATGGCACTATTTGATTTTTTTTAGGATGTAATGTCAAAAATCCCTTCCTAGACGTGACCTTGCAAGTACTGATGACCCCTAGAGATTAACTTGCAAGAGCAAATAATATTGCTCCTGGTAGGACCATCCATGCCAGATAGGTCGAGGGGTAGGATCCAGACGAAAGGTAGCTCACGTGATGTTGTCACGTTGAAAATGCCGTTGGGAAGCCCTCCCAACTATCAACTACCCTGAACATAAAGAGTCACTAACAGAGAATTGAAGCCTGGGAAGTACGGGACGCCGCCCACTAGGTCAGGTGTCGTGCCCGGCAGCGAAGGAGGCAAGGTCTTAAAGGATTTGAAAGGCTTTGTAAAAGTAAAAGAATGAAGAGGTAGAAGGTGGAAACATTGAAATGGTTGAAGAGTGGGAAATACTAGGAGCTAGTGGAAAAGAATCAAAGTGAAATAAGGCGAATAGGAACAATCGATTGAAGGTGGGAGTTGATGAAAACAGGCATAGTGGGAGCAGCAGAGAAATCAATAGGATCGGTAGAAACGAGGAGGGTAAAGAATCAATGGGTTACGGTAGAAATTATTAGGAATATGGAGGAGAGGAGGGTTTGGAAAAACGTCCACACCGACCTATGTAAGAGGAAGTATAAGGAATTAAAAAATACTCTCCCTCGAGTGACCAATCGGGAAAAGGAAACCGATGGAAATTCAATGTGAGGAAAGGCTACATAAAGAGGGGAGAGTGGGTGCTTTATCTGCTAAAGTGAAAATACTAACAGAGGTGGCATGAGGGTTCAAACAATACCAAAAGTTGACAACATAGCAAGGAAGACATTGCCTGAACAGTAAGATAACCAGAATAGGTGGAAAGAGTACGTGGAGAAGTTATATGACAGCGATAATAGACCTGTGAACTTAGATATAGATAATGAGAGTATATAAGGTAAGGATAACCTCAGACCAGAGTTACTTGACTGCGAAATAGAGAAGGCATTTCGAGATATTAAGATAAGAAAAGCCGTGGGAGTAGAAAACATACCCTCGTGGGAAGAGGGAACGATCTTTTTTTCGGAATTTACTCGTATGATATACGAGACATGAGTAAGGCCAGAAGGTTTAGTGTGCGATGAGTAGAGAACAATTAGTTTCATTTCTCATGTGGAAAAGATTTTTCTTAGAATAGTACTAGGTTGAATGGTAGAGCACAATACTATTTGGAGATGACCAGTTTGGGTTCCGAAAGGGTAGTAAAACTTGGGATGCAATTGCGGTGATGAGGACACTTATAGATAGAAAAATAGAGTACAATCAGGATGTTTTTGCTTGATTTGTGCATTTAAAAAGACAGAGAAAATTGGGGAAAACTAATGAAGATACTTGGGAAAAGAGAGAAAGATTGGAGAGATAGGAGACTCTTCCGAAACTTATTTATAGCCCAGAGAGGACAGGTAAGGGTCGCTGACGGTGAATCGGGGTGGGGAGTTATAGGTCGCGGGGAAAGGGCCATGGGGTGCCCATTGCCGCATTTGCTCTTCACAATCTATCCTGAGGAAATGTTTGGAAAGGCATGGGAAGAACTAGATGTTGTAATAAAGTAGGAGGCCAGCTGATAAAGTCGGTTAGATTAGCTCACGGCCAGGGGTTGGTCAGCCGATCATCGAAAGGATCGCAAGCTTTAATAGATGCATTAGAATTTCAGTGCGGAGAACAAGGAATAAAGATACATCATAAGAAAACAGAAGTACTGAGATTCTCTAGGAAGAGGAAACTGAGGATGGTCATAAAAGTAGGAGGGCAGACACTTTGGAGCAAGTGGAGCAGTTAAACTACTTGAGTATTGCCTTAGAAGACAATGAACATAATGGCAAAAAAAAGAAAGGCATTGAGAGGAGAATAGCGTTGGCAAAGGATGCGTTTGGTAATAGAAGCGATCTTATGACGGATACCTTAAGTAAGGATACAAAGAAGAGGCTGGTTAAGAGCTCGAAATGGATTGTAGCGTTGTGTGGGGCAGAAACGTGGACTCTGAGAAAGGAGAACGAGAATAGGCTGCAGGAGTTCGAAATGTGGATGGAGAATGTTCGATGGACGGAGAGGAAGACAAATGACGAGGTGTTGGGTTGGGTTGGTGAGGAGAGTAAACTTCCGAATGAGATTTGGGGGAGGCAGGACAGGTGGGTGGTGGGGGCGATAGGTTGCTCAAGGCCGTGATAGAGGGAAGGGTGCTGGGCAAGTGGGGAAGGGGAAGAAAGAGAATAGGTTTTATGGACGGGATGAAAAAGTGTAGGACGTAAAGCTGACAATGACATGAAGAAAGGTATACTAGAGGCCTTGCGTGTGTGAAAATCTGAAGGATTTTTCTAATTCCATTAAAACCGGCTCACCTCAAGTCCTTTATAGCCTCCATCGGAAAAGCTGACCAGTAAAGATTAGTAAAAGATGCAAAAAACTCGGTTTAAAGCGTTGTAAACAGATGCTGCAGTTAAACGGACAAACAAATTGAAGAATGGAGTAGTGTACAGAAAAGCCAAAAGAGAAAGGGCTATATGGAGATTAGTAAGACAAGAAAAAGCCTCGTGAGTAGTTGAGAAATGCGGGTCCGAAAACAGTACGTCATCAATTAACAATTGAAGCACGATATGCGCACGCTAAAGTGGCGCCTCCAAGTGGTAAAAAGGTGAAGTTCTAGAAACAATTGAAGTTTGATATGCGAAAAACAATGGAAGGCTGATATGCACCGCTGGCAAGTGGTGAGGTTCTCAAACGAAGTCTGATATGTGCAAAACAAACGAAGTTGTGCAAACGATTGAAGTCTGCGCGGCGAGCAAGGAAACAAACGAAGTCTGGCAAACGCCGCCGGTCGATTCTGGAAAAGATGCTGTCAATCGAAGTTCGATTGTCGTCTTGTGGAGTGTCTGGTTAATTAGCAACACTTTTTTATATTGTAATAAGAATGCAAACAGACCCGGGGGGCGGGGATCGGATTCGGTTTAATTTTATTTCTCTCTGAAGGTATATAAGCGCATGAGCTAACGCCATCAGCAGTGTTGAGATGTCTCTACTAACAGTCAGAGCCGAAGCCTGTGGGGGGTTTCCCCTCGTCGTCCATCACGTTCCAGACTTAAAGACCTGTGATGGATGCTATGAAGTAATGCTTCGCAAGTTCATGTTCGACGAAAAGCACGAGATATATACCAAGTCTGTGGGTGAATGCGTGGAGTGTTTGTGGGACCTCACCCTGCATCTGAACTTCGATAGGAAATGCTTCATCGAAGTGGAATATCAACGTCCTTCTGTCAACCTCGCTGGAGAGAAAATTGTATTTTCGGGTTTTCCGTGGGATTGTGGAGAGACTGGATTTCGCCGTTGCTTTTTACCATCATGGAAGGACTTGATGGAGGTGGACGAAGAATTAAGTGATTGGTTCGATGTCAAAATAAAAGTGTACGAAATAGGTGAATATAAGGTAAGCTGTCCGGCTCATTTGAGAGAAGAATCTCGCTGCTTTGAATTGTTATGCGAAGGAGATGAACCGCAGAGTGATGTGTTTGCCTCGGCTTTAGACGAAGAAGAATGGTGGGGTTTTAAATCGAGATACAACTACAAGGATTCGTTGTGCAGGAAAGGTGAGTTTATTACATCCTACAAATTTAATCTCGTTCATAACTATCCCGAGGCTATTCACCATCGTGTGAAGTTACTAGCAAACTTACTCACAAGGTAAATGTTAAAGTGAAGTGTGTGTGTAGGAAGTGCTCCTTCCCTCATCGGTATTGGACAATAACGAAAATAATCACTTGATATTAAATTGTTTTCTATATTATGTTTTTCAAATAAAGGAAATGTACTGACTCCTGCATTATCATTTTTTTCACATTCTTAAAGGAATCAAGGTGACGAAAGAGAGTCAAAAGGTAATTTAGATTGAAATATTTTAATAAAATTAAAAGTTTACATTAGGAATTCTACAGGTCGCTAGTAGTGCTGTCTGAGTCTTCATCCTGGTCCTCGTCCCAAAAGTAGTTGGTGGAGCCGTCCGAGAGGTCGTCTTCATGATCGGATTCCATCACTCCACATTGTTGCAACACCGAACACACTGCATACTCCTGTTTGAATGGTAGCAACCTAACACATCGCCTACAAGTATTGGCAGGATTTGAACTTGAAGCTGGTGTCTTACGGCAGAGCTAGCAGGTAGAAATGTGCGCGATGTCCGCTCCATTCCTCACCATCTCATGCCCATACAATATTGAAATGTATGGCATGTTCAGCTGTTCGTAACACTTATAACAGACCGACACAACTCTCGGGAAAAGCTGCTTACACTTCTTTCTCAGGAACCTGTCATGCACTCTGAATATGATGTACCTCACGCAGGAGTACAGCGGACTATATGTATCCATGGCGATGGTAGAATGAATGAATCCCTTAGCATTAGCGTTTCTTCTTAGATGCACGTTGGTCTCCCCTTTCCACAAGGAAAAGTGGAAAGGGTGGTTATCGTGAGAACGAGTTGTGGAGACAAGCAGTTTGAGGTGAGGATCAATTTAAATGAAACACCAATTCATATTTTATAAAAGAATACATATAAATTTATTGTGATATACACACAATACAAAGAGATAAAAGAATTCTACACACACACAACTAGAAATAACTAAGTCCTAAGGACTTCATTGATTTTTTCCTCTTCTCTCACGTCTTCCTCTTGATTGGCATCTCCTTCGGCTCCCTCGGCCGGAACGCTTTCTCGACGGGGGAGGTGGGGAGGGCGGAAGGACCTCAACCGTCCTAAAATCCCCCTCCGATCGCACTCGCCGCTCGGGAGACGGGAGGGGCACCCACTCAACCGTCCGTTCCCAAAATTCCTCCGGCCCAGGCGTGGGAGATGGGATGACCCACTCACATGGGATGACATCGGAGGCAACGGTTGGTGGCTCTGGAACCGGTTCTGCCCACAAGTATTCCGGCTCAGGAAGGGGTGACGGGAGGTCCCAGTCGGTGGTTAAGAGGGAGCGTAGCACGTTGGTGGAGGAGGAGGAAGAGGGTGGGAGACGCGTCGACTGAGGAAGAGGCACGTGGACAGATGAAGAGGATGAGGAAGGCTCGTGCGCGGAGGGGAAAGATGGGAGAGTGTTGGACACGTGGGTGGGGGACGAGGGAGGCTTCCTCACGCTAGCGGAGGAAAGGTCGAGAGGGTATCTCTGGGGAGCGGTTGTTAATTGCTCCAAAGCGATAAACTCTGCGTACTTGCTGCAAACCAAGCACTCAGCCGATGGACGTACCATTCTCGTCAACCCTCCCCCACAAGAGTGACAATTGTTGTATGTCAACGATGTCACCGAGGACACATGCCGCCACTCTCTTACTAGGTGTTGCTCCCTCGACGCACACGCCATGCAAATATGCTGGCTAGCTGCGTTATAGCAGCATTCGATGCTGACGCAAAATGGCTGCATGGTGGCTAATGTGAGCTCTTCTCCTGCGCGCGAAGCTTTATAAGCCAGAACCAACACGTGACTTGTTGAAAGTTGCTTCCACAGAGTGGGATAGCGTTACACGTGTTCCTAATGCGTGTCTTTCTCTGGTGTGTTTTTCAAAGATCACGACTTGAGAGTCATACCCTCAAGTGTGAGAAAAGCAAAGTTTTTTGTCACACATGCGGTTAGCTAAAGAAATTAGGATATCTTACGAGTGTCTTTATCTGGTGTGGTTTTTCAAAGGTCACGACTTGAGTGTCATACCCTCAAGTGTGGGAAAGACAAAGTTTTTTCATCACCCATGTGGTTAGCTATATAGGATATCTTACGTGTGTCTTTATCCGGTGTGGTTTTTCAAAGGTTACGACTTGAGTGTCATACTGACTTGAGTGTGGAAAGTGTGTTTTCTCAGAGGTCGTTCTACGTTGTCATATCATGTTAACCAGATCATATGTTGGTGGCGAGAGATCAAGGATTAGTCAGTTTGTGTGAAAGAATCTCGAGGATTTGTATTTATATTTTCAATGAAAAATACTTGATGACGTAGGAGGCAAAGGATTTGAAGAGAAAAAATCGGGATCGGTTTCATTAGAAGAAAACGGAAAATAATCAAAATTGGTTTGTGTATAATTATTCATAGTATAAATATATGAGTGAAACATTTCCCATTTCAGAACCAAATTCTTATAACATGTAGGCTCATGACGGAATACAATCACAGTTTGCGGTACCGAATGTAAGAATATAAACCAAGCAAATGTTTTAAAATGTTGAAATAATATTTCATCTGCAAATCGCGGTGGTAAGGGAAGTGATCGAAAACAAGCCATCCTATTTTTCGCTGCTGGTTCACTAAGTGATTGCTCAAATTCAGTTCTCCACAAGTTCTTGAACACGTACAACTATTACGTGGGCGGCTAGGGATTGGAGGCTGAGCGGGTGAAATCTCTGAGTTCAGTCGTCTCTTTGAATTAAATCCCATGCTTCCTTCTCTTCCCAAGGCCTGTCCATCGATAATAAACGTGTACCTCTTATGAAGACCATTATTGCAGTATGTAAAAAATCGTTGTGTGCTTATCGACTTGTCCGGCTGCCTGATATATATTTTTACGAGACCTCTGGTTTGCAGTTGGCATCTCGTGAAAATATTTAATTGTCTGCTGGCTGATGTAAATTGAGACGGTTTTCAAGGGAGGCAAGTTGGAGAACAGGTTGGAAACAGAGACAATGTGGTCTTTACTCATGTGAGACATATCAGGTGTCAGGTTGCGACTTGTTTCAAGGATAAAACAATCTTAACCGCAGATTGATTGAAATTGAGACGGGTTTTTTTAAGGAAGACAGGCTGGAACCAGTTCCTTGAGAACAAGTTTTAACCACATTTTGTTGTAAATTGACTCGACGTGGTTTTAAGGGAAACAGGTAGGGACTTGTTATCAAGGATCTTAATCGCAAGTTGATTGAAACGGAGACGATATGGTTTTGACTCATGTGGAAACAGGTTGGAAACTGTTTTCAAGGTTTTTGGAAATGAAGCCAATGAGGTGGAGAGGATATATATATATATCCACGAGAGGTAGGAGTATATCACTTGCAGAGACACACTTGTCGCAGACAGTTATTGTGCAACATCTCGAGAGAGAGAGAGAGAGAGACAGAGAGAGAGACAGAGAGAGACAGAGAGAGAGAAGCTTCCTAACGGTAACCATCTCTAAGAGTGAAGATTCTTTTCATCAAGCAGTAGCACCTCAGTGAGTAGAATTCTTCAATATTTTTAAATAATTCCTAATTTTATGTTAAACAAAACATGTATTTAATGCTTGATTATTATTCTTTTCTTTTCAGATGTTGTCCATGAAAGAAGTATTGCTAAGACAGCAGGAGGAAGTTTATGTCTTTAAGAAAGCGGAGTTGGAAGACAACAAGATTTACCCCATTGAAAAATTAGAGAGGGGTACGACGAGATATAGAGAGGTTTTATTAGGGTTTATAAATTTCAAAGGAAAAGCAAGAAAAATTTATTTACCAAAATATTCAAAATTGACAGAAAAGGAAATTTCCTCTTTCAACAAAGAGCCCTGGGGGCAAAATATTAACATTGTTAAAATAAATGATTATATAAATATTGTATAAATATTTCATTTTTTTAAATGTTTTTGTACGCTTCAAATCTGTAATTAAATGTAAATAAAACGCTTAATTCTGAATGGTTTTTTAATTTCTATATCACTAAAATTGAACAATGTGGTAAAATAAAGATGGTAAAAAAGACTAAGAATACATATGAAGAAAGATATGGTGAAAAAAGAACTTGAGTAATGGAGAAAAGAGAAGAACAACCGGAGTGAGAAAGAAACTGAGCTGGTTCTTGAGCTCACCTCTGAAACTGAGCTGGTTCTTCAACTCTTTGGATAAATGTAGAATTTCGGCCGAAGAATCTTCATTCCAGAACTCGCTAGCCATATAGGAGTCGGTTCTTTGTCAAACGTGCTACGTATTTTACCAGCCTTGGTACTTGTCAGTCCACGAGAAGTCTGAGGTACATCACCGTCATGCTATTCGCGATGTGCAGGCCGGAGAGGGTCAAGGTAAATGGCCCACGATTCTAGAGTTGGAATTTGCAGTTCGCAACCGTCTAAAAACCTACTGGGTGAGTGGTAAAAGAGTGCATACGGACATGGTCAATTTTTTTGATGGGATAAAAAAATTGGTAAAATTCGTGATTGCTTGGAAAACACAGCTCTGAAAATTAACATCATGGTGAAGGCTAAATTTCGAAAAAACAAGGAGGAAAGGGATCGGTGTTTTAAAACAAAAAATGTTCGGGTTTTGCAAGCAGACAATGTAGGTGAAATTTTGGACAGGTTCCCTGAAAACATAAAATGCTGCTGAAGCGCGGCAGCAGCGCAATGTCGCAGCGCTGCAGCCGATGCGAACGCGCTGCTGCAGCGTGACCGATACCTTCAAATTTCCGATATTCCCGTGTCAGCAGCGCTGCAGCAGCGCTATTGAAGCGCATGAACAGCGCTTCAGTAACGATTCCACCACGCTGCGGCAACGCTTTCGTTATAATTTTTAATACAATCCAAATGCCTTATTATTTATGAACTCTAGGCGAGCCTCCCATTACCTCTAACCTGACGAGCCACAGCCTCAAAAACTTTATACTCGACCGGCTCGCCCTCTTCTTCAAAGTATAAAAGGAACCTAAAATTAAAAATGCCCCAAAGGAAATAACAACCATAACAGCACGAAGAATTATCCGTTAACTCGTTACAATAATCACTTAAGTGTTCATTTCTAAAGATGATACACTCAAAAGAAGACCAACTCGGCCCGGCATCATTTCACGAGATACACTCAGTATTGTATCCCATGGATTTCATTGAGTCCCCCACGGCTGCGTATGTCGAGAGCCAAAGATATGTACTTTTTAATGGCTTATCATAAAAGCTACGATGACATATATTGTGCCTTGTGATAAAGTTGAAGTATCTAAAATAATTACGTGATGAAAAACTGTTCACTAAAAGATGCACTTTACGCAGCAACAATCTACAGTTCATCTGAGATATCAACGATAGTCAGCGCCATCTCTTACTCAATTGTACAACCCATTCCATTCAAACTATGGCGAAATGTATCTTGGCTGTCTGCATCTGATGTAGCTCCTAATGCGAGCGCGTGCCCTATGAATAATGTTTTTATCCGACAAATTGTAGAAATTGGAACTGACACCGATAAATACGGGAGGGGCATAAAACTGCGTGTTCCATTCTGAGAACTTTATTTCGTACTCTACATCAACAGTTATCTTTTCAACTTATTTTAAATTATCTCGATACATATGATAAAACAGGTGCCTGGAAATGTACTAACACTAACAATTCAACCTTCTCATTGCTTCGTGTTAAGGGAGGAGTTAGAGAGCCTATGTTCTTTCAGCGGTGGCTTCATGCTTCACGAACATGCATCGGTAGCGCTACAGCAGCGTGTTGCTGGCGTGCATCACCCATGCGCTGTTGATGCGCTGCAGCTATACCCTTTGGCAGCGCGCTCCGAAATACCGCTGCAGAGACGCTGCGGCAACGCTTCCTTAAGTGCGAGTTGCTCGTGCAACCTTGAAACCCTTGTGCAGCGCTACTGCAGCTTTTTGTGTTTATAGGGTTATTTGCAAAAATATTAAAGGAAAAAAGCGATAGCTCCGCTAAAGGATGCGGTTGGTCCCTTAGTGAAATTTCAGGATTAGAACTGAGGGTCAATCATTATCAAACACTTAGAGGATCCTCTCATATAGACTTGCCAACTAGAATTGCACGAACATTTTGCGTCATAAATATTCAAAATGAGGATGATTACTGTTTTAAATATGCTATTTGGGCTAAGAATGTCCACTATAATGCTCATAGAGCCTCAAAATATACTACAGATGAATTTTGCAGAGGGTACGATTGTAATTTCATCAGTTATCCCAAGAATATTTCCCAAATTTCAATATTCGAGCGAAGAAACAATATTTCTATCAATGTCTTCGGCTTGGATGAAAGGAATAACGTATATCCCATCAAAATTGCCGATAAGGAACTTGAAGACCACCGTGATCTTCTTTACCTAGTTGAGGGAAAGAATTCACACTTTTGTTGCATAAAAATTTTTAATAAACTGGTGGGGAGTCAGATGACTAAATATAAATCAAAGTTATATATGTGCAAACGCTGTTTAAATCATTGTTCTTCAGTGGAATCCCTTGTTCAACATAACGAGGATTTTGCGAGAAATTCTCCGAGCAAAATTATTCTCCCCGAAGGTGATGAGGCTTACTTAAAATTCAAATATTATTCCCACTCAGCCAGACTTTCATACGCTGCATATGCAGACTTCGAGTGCATTCTATCTAATATCTCGGGTTGTTCTCCTCAGAGTGAGCACTCATATATGCAAGCACGTCAACGGCACGAAGTAATGTCTTTCTAACTGCTATTAGTGTCAAACACCGGCGAGGTTTTCGAGCCCATTCTATTCAGAGGTAAGAATGCAGTGGAAGTCTTTCTCGAAAAACTTAAGGAAATGGCTCTTTTCGTGCAAAGGGTCTATAAAAACACTATTCCTATGCAGGCAATGAGTGAGGAGGAAATTCTCGCTTTCAATGAAGCTTCTCTTTGTTACATATGTAGCCGTGAGTTGGGTGCAGATCGCGTGAAGGACCACGGCCATCAATCAGGGAAATTCAGAGGTGCTGCTCACTCTGCTTGTAATGTTAATTACAAAGTCCCCAAGTTTCTTCCTGTTTTCATTCATAATCTAAGCAACTATGACGCACACCTCATTGTCCTTCACTTGGGATGTGATGATATGAAAGTTGAGGTCATCCCAAACAACGAAAAAAAATATATATCGTTTTCCAAATTCATAGATTCACACATTTTCTACCGTTTTATCGATAGCTTTCGATTCCTCTCAACATCTCTTTCGAAATTAGTAGATATTCTCCCCAAGGACACATTTAGTCAAACAGCTCGCATTGTCAAGGATAAACTAGAGCTAGTCATGCGTAAGGGTGTTTTTCCCTATGAATATGTAGACGCGTGGGATAAATTAAATAATGCTAGCCTTCCCCCCATTGTAAATTTCTTTAACTCTATAACTGAAGATACCATTACAATCAAATATTACGAATTCGCTCAAAAGATATGGACTGAATTCAATTGAAAAACTTTGGGTGACTATTTGAGAATTTTAGAAATTTATGCATGGATACATATGGATTAGATCATGCTTGATACTTTACAATACCTGGTCTTTCATTTGACGCAATGCTTAAACAAACAGGAATTACACTCGAACTCTTGACGGACTATGATATGATCTTTGTTTGAAAAAGGTATACGAGGTGGGATATCTCAGTGTGTGAAACGATATGCTGAGGCTAATAATAAATATGAGGAAGGCTTTAATCCAGAACAGGAGTCTACATATTTAAATATGTAGTGGCGAATAATTTATATGGTTGGGCTTTGTCGGCATCTGTCCCGATGGAGGGGTTTTAGATGGGTGGAATATATTTATGTGATGTCGATCCCAGACGATTATCCCAAGGGTTACGTGCTTGAAATAGATCTGGAATATCCAACTGATCTTCATGATTTGCACACAGACTTACCTTTTTGCGCTGAGAAGAAAACACCACCGTGGGGAAAACATTAAAAATTGTTGACTACCTTGAATGATAAGGAGCGTTACGTCGTCCATTACAGAGCACTTAAACAGGCTTTATCAGTGGGTTTGAAATTGAAAAAAATCCATAGAATAACCGAGTTTGATCAATCTGCATGGATGAAGTCTTACATTGACATCAATACAGAAAAACGGAAATTAGCAAAATCCGATTTTGATAAGGAAATGTTTAAGATGTTCTCCAATAGCGTTTTCGGTAAATCGATGCAGAACGTACGACTTTATCGAAATATCGAACTCGCAAAAAATGAAAAAAGATTGAATAAATTGATCTGTAGTTCATTATTCCTAGATCGAACGATTTACGCAGAGAATCTCGTTGCTGTGCATCTACGCAAATGTTCAATCAAAATGAAAAAGCCTATATACATAGCTCAATCTGTTTTGGACATTTCAAAAATTTTAATGTACGACTTCTTCTATAAACATCTGATGAAGAAGGATGTGTCATTGCTTTACATGGACACTGACAGCTTCATCCTCGAAATGCGAGCAATGTCTATGAGGATGTAGAAAAGAACATCTATCTATATGACACATCTAACTATCCATCTTACCACCCCTGCTACTCCAACGTTAATGCTAAAGTATTAAGGAAAATGAAGGATGAATGTGGAGGAAATTTTTTTACTCACTTTGTTGGATTAAGAAGCAAACTTTATGCCTACCGTGTACGAGATTGAGGTGTAAGTAAACGCGCCAAAGGTGTGAAAAAGGTTAACATTGATAAATCGATATCATTTGATGACTATGTCACTTGTTTGCGTGGCAATACTCCAGCCTTTAGAAAAATGTCTCTGATTCGTTCGTATGAACATCAAATACACGCGGTGGAGATAAATAAAACTGCTTTGAGCTCAAACGATGACAAACGTTACATATGCGAAAATGGGTTTAACACCCTAGCGTGGGGTCATTTTAAAATTCCTAAAAAAAGGACGTATGTTGAATCGTTCCCTCCATGAGGAGAATAAAGTATATTGAAATTCATAAATTGAGCTCAGTCGACATCCATTCTTCGCGTTGTGAACATAGTCGTGAATCATGTGGGCTATATTATTTACTGCGATATTTTTTCTCCCGATTAGAAGTGAAGTAAACCTGTGTGTTGCCGAATATTTGCGACAATATGGTTACCTGAATAGAGACGAAAATGAAATCAAGAATATATCAGAAGATAATTTTACGAACTCGCCTAAAACATTCCAGGAATAGTATAACTTGAAAGCGGATGGGATTTTGAAAGAGGAAACATTTAATTTAACGAAAATGAAAAGATGCGGCGTGCAGGACCATCTCAGTTTTACCATTACAAATCGCAAGTGGGAAAAAAAATGAAATAACCTGGCACTATCCTTTTGCAAGTGAAGCACATGTGCAGTTGGCAGAAGCAGCCTTCGCCGCCTGGAGTGATATAACTAATTTAGTTTTCAATCAATATTTCAATAAACCTGATATAACAATCGTTAATACTGGGTCAAAGCATAGATATTATAGCAAGTCTGGAATATGTCCATTTCCTTTGGACGGGAATGGAAATGTGTTGGCTCATGCGTAATCACCAACTATCGAAAATTCCCGCTTGGAAATACACATTGATCATGACGAAGATTGGTATTTGAGGAGAGATAATAATCACTCGAATGAACTTGTGAATTTATATAAGGTTATACTTCATGAAATTGGACACACTCTAGGCACCTCTCATTCCAGAGATCCTAGGGCTATAATGTTTTAGATTTATTCTCACGATGCTCAATTAAAGTTGCAAGAAGATGATGTACTTGCGATACAAAGCTAGTATGGAAAACCGTAAAAAGGGGAGGAAGGAGGAGGAGGATTTTGGGGATATCCCACCTGAAAAACCTCACACGGTCTCCTTATGCGACGTACAAGATTTTTATAACCTTCTCATTATTGATCATATGTTTTTATTCAGTGGTAAACTATTTTGGATGATGGATTTGAAGAAAAGTAATGATACATCGCCGATGGCTCAAGTTATCACTGACTTGATCCCATTTCTTCCGTCAGACATGAAAAAAATAGATGCCGTTTACCGAAGACCTTCGGGGGAAATCGTAATTTTCTTAGGGAATCGTATATTCATGATCGATTACCCTAGCTTGGCACCCATTCCAGGATTCCCCAAGAGGCTCGAGGACGTGCGTCTTCCTCGTAATGCTAACGTTCAGGCAGCGGTAAACACGTATTCAGGTAGAACTTTTATTTTTACAGTGATATGTTCATACTTGAAATGGATGAGTACAAGTTTGAACCCAAGGATCATAAATATTTGAGCACATATTTTCCTCCAATTCCTGGAAAAATTAATTCGGCTTTTAGGTACACTAATGGCTTAATTTTTTTCTTTAAGGGAGATAATTACTACGAATATAGCGAATTCAATGACACTTTATTAAGTGCTGGTCCGAGGAGTCTATCACTCTTCGGTATTCAATGTTCGAATGCTTCAAATCTATCTAATGTAGTTGATGAATTGAAGGGAATAGTTTCCAGGCTTGAAAATATGTAAGATGCATAAACTCGGGTAAAAGTTACTTAAATAGTTAAAGATTACTGCACCATTGATGTGGAAACATGCATTTACTTGCATTTGCGTAGATCCCTCGTGTTGTGGAAAAACAACTTTTGTAGTAAGATTCTTGCAAAACATAAAAGCTTTAGTTGATGGAACAATCGATAGTCATTTGGTGTTGTACTCCTAATAGCAAACCGAACGAGGAACTGAGAGGTGTCGAGTTTCAAAACAAGGTGCCATCATTCGAAAATCCTCGAAAGATTCCTACCCTTTATGTCATAGACGATTTAATGCACGAGTGCTATAACAAGGGCGTGAGCGAGCTTTTTACGCGAGTATCACATCATTCTAACATCTCAATTATTCTCATCACACAAAACGTTTTCTACCAAAGCCCTCAGTCTCGAAACATCTCTCTCAAAATTAAATATATAACAAGTTTTCAAAAATCTTCGACATAGGTCACATTTTCGGTACCTTGCCTCACAGGTATATCCACAGAATTCCGGTGAACTCCTAAGGATTTATAAAGAGGTTACATCCAAACCCTTCACTTATTTAGTCCTTGAACTGTCGCAAGAGACGGACGATAAAGTAAGATTCCGTACTGATATATTTCCTGGGGAAATAACCTCGGTGTTTGCCCCATCGGATACAGAAAACTATGTAGAAGTTGAAACGCAACAAGCATCTCATCGGGTTGTTAAAAACTGCAGATCTAAAGATGCGAAAATCAATCATAGAAACCATATACGCAGACGGGATAAACACAATTTGCGAGTGCTGTCTAAATACATTAAACGGCAACCATAAAATTACCCCCTTGGTGAAGAAGAGGTTACAGCGATACATAAATACGCTTAGGAAGTTAAGTTGCCCCAAGGGATCAATAAAGAAAAAATGTCAAATACTGAAACAAAAGGGAGGCTTTCTACCAATACTCTTCGGATCTCTTTTGAGCGGTTTGTTGGGTAACCTGAGAGGATGAGTCTCAAACGGATGCTGCTCATCGATCCGGAGACGTTGAAAAGGGAACGATTGCTGCGGGATGCTTCAAAATTGGATAAGCAAATACAAAATGTGCTTAAAACTGAAATGGATGATTCTAAAAAATGGAATCTTTACCGACAAGTAGTACCGTATTTAGAAGCTGTAAACAGAATGAATGATCCCATTCCCATATCTTTCGTGTACGAGAGTAGCAAAAATAATAAGAATAAGGATAATACGGAGGGTCGAAAGCTATTAAAGACAAGTCGTAAGATTGATGTCATGGGAAAAAGCTATAAAACAACGCGAACGGGAAACATGGAGAAAGTTCTGGACAATTTAGCGAAAGAAATAAAGGTGGGCTAGGAGGAGGAGAAAGAAGAGCCAATAAAATACAATACACCACCTCTCAAACAGCGCCTGCGAAAAACAAGACCTCCATACGGGCGATGGAAGACGCCAAAAAGGAGGTCGGTGTATTATGATCCACTTAGCCCCTACAGATTTTCCAACATCGATAGTCTTTGGAAAGGTGTGGGAAAGAAGGTTAGCAATAACCGTGTGAAAGATTGGTTAGAAAATCAGAGTACTTACACACTGCATAAGCCTACGCGGAAGAAATTCCCCAGGAATAGATACACTCCTGCGTATATAGATGACACGTGGCAATGTGACCTTAAAGATATACGAAAGTTGAAAGCCAACAATAATGGTTATGCTTATCTTCTAACTGTGATCGATATTCTTTCTAAGTACAGTTTTGTAATACTTATCAAAAACAAGACTGCCAAGGACGTGATCGAAGTATTTCGCACAATATTAACTCATAGAAAGGCTTTGAAAGTTCAGAGCGATAAGGGGACCGAATTCGCAAACATGAAGTTTAGACGTTTCCTCGCCAATCATGGAATAAAATTTTACACTACGAATAATCCAGATGTTAAGGCGTCAATCCATCCAGATGTTCAATAGGACGCTCAAATCACGCATGTATAAATATTTCACTAAATTCAACTCCTTGAATTATGTAAGCGTGCTACCGAAACTAATGAAAGAATATAATAATCGTTTGCATTCTACCACAGGCGTTCCTCCGGCTGATGTTAGCGAAAAAAACACGTTCCAGATTGCACTTCGTTTTAGACCAAGTAAACGAAAAAGTGCAAAATTCTCCATTGGTGATTTCGTTCGCATATCGAAGGATAGACTACCATTCACCAAGGGATACAAGCAAACATTTTCCACTGAAATTTTTAAAGTTTGGAAAATTGATAGAACACCAATTCCCACCTATCAACTAGAGGATCTAAATGGTGAACGTATACAGGGATTGTTTTACAGCAAGGAACTCTCCAAGACATCCGTTAGTAGAAATACTGAATTTAAAATTGAAAATATTTTAAGCCGTAGAGGAAAGGGCAAAAACCTGGAATATTTGGTTAAATGGAAAGGGTCCGGTGATAATTTTAACACTTGGATCCGAGCCTCCACCGTGAAAATACTGTGATGATGGAAGATTTATTCGTAACTCTTTTAAGTGACAGCTCGGGGTTTTATTTTCCCGATAACACAATCGCACACTTTCGAGGGAAATTACCTCAGCGCATAACTACAGGGGAATCGTGGAGGGTAGGACTTGCTGAAATGTATTCCCTATGCTTAATATATCATTACCCACCGCAAAGAGTTTGACTCCAAAAGACGAATGTCTCGCCGTCGAGGTTGAGATTATACCAGATGTTTCATTTAAATTAGAAAGTAAAACGTATACTCTGCAAAGCTTATAATTTGCATTACACAATGCCATACCGAAAAATAAGAATTTCGAATTCCACGGAATTTTAAATGAATGGTTTGAGAATAAAATGTCCATAGCTAATACAGCTTTACCACCCGAGAAATATTCAATACCAGACGAGAGCTCTACGTACGTAGATATAATACCAAATCGTTATCCTCCTTTCCGGTTTAATTTTATCAATTATACCGTGAAGCAATTATTAACTTCGTTATGAAAGAGTATGCCGGATAAGGAAGCGAAGATTTTCTTTGATGGAGAATTCTTCACTGCATTTGCACGTCACTAGTGTTCATGACCCGTATGTATCAAGAAGAATAAAAACATAAAACTGAAATGGAAATCTCAGAATCTGAACCTTTAACGAGTCAAGTGTTTGTTTACTTAGACGTTTTAGCACCACAAATACTTGGTGATACCATGTTAAAATGTTTGAGGGTTGTTATGGGTGAGAGAGGTAATCATCAAATTTTTACAAACCCATGCAACTCAATAAACACGACTTTGATACCTTGGAAATTAAATTGTTGAATAAAATGCGTGAGCCATATACATTACCCGATAGTATAAACCCATCGACTGTCGTTTTATATTTTATTAAACAATAAATACACAGGCTGAGTATGTGCATTTCATTCATCGATGGGATGTCGGAAGATGTAGATCGTTATCGTCGATACTTTTCACAGATCGGTGGAGATATCGGACCGGTGTACCGATCGAGTCATTATAGACAGCGCGGTAGAGGATTGAGTAATTTTTTTCAGAGGACTTTGGAAATTCGTGAAACCTTTGGCTACAAAAGGAATAAAGACAGTAGGCAAAGAGGTGAGAGATTCCGGTTTACAAGCCCTATCAGATATCGCCATCGGGAAACCAATCAAGGAAATTTTCAAAACACGCTCGCTGGAGGCCTTCGATAATTTGAAAAGAAAAGCAGAGGAAAAGATGGATAGGATGGCTGGGGCAAGTTTACGAGCTCCAAAGCGACCTAGGGCAGGTCGTTACGTCAAGAGAAAAATAAAACGTAAGCAGATAGGAGGTAGACGAAAAAAACGAAAGCAGTCTCGAAAGAAGTCTCGAAAGCGTCCTAAAGATGTATTTGCATAAATACCTCGTGAAAGGAAGCGTAAGATTTATTGAAAAGATTGTAACGAAGTGATAACATCATCATGAAGGTCATGGAGTACGTCCCAGAATGTTTAGACCTGTTTAAAGAACCAAGTCTTCAATCGAGTGTGCACGGATGTATAATCGCAAACTATCAACCGATTGCATCCATCGGTAACGCTACCGAATTACGATTCTCTATCAAATATAGTGGTGATCGCTACAGAGATTTAAATGCGATAATTTGAACGTTAGAGTTAAGTTGTGCAGGAGCAATGGCATTGATTACACAGATTTAGATACTAGTACTGAACAGCCTGGAGTGGTAAAGAACTTGCTGCATTCAATGTTCGAGCAGTGTCATGTATATTTCAATGGAAATCTTGTCTTCCTCTGATAATTACCATTGCCGATCCTAATTGGAAACCTTGTTAACCCTCTCCCAACCGAAGTTTAAATACCTCGATGGGCACTCCTTCCTAACCCGCCCGAAACCGGCCGCTGGTTTTTAAAGCACTCCTGCATAACCCGGCCGAAACCGGCCGACCTGCTGTGCAATGCTAAGGGCGATCTTCTATGCCTTATAAGCATCTGCTTCCTCTTCCACTTATTTATCTTTGCCAACTCAAGCATCCTTCTTATCTCCCGATCATCAGAGACGAAGCAGAGCTTCGTTATATCTGTCACCATACTCTCATGTGCCGAAGGTCCATAAGGAAGCAAAGCAAAACCTCATATATCTTTCAAATTGCGCCCAAGCGTCTCCTTTCTCACTTATTATCTCCAGGGAGGTTGTTAGAGAAGATCCTCGAGTCATCCAAGAAGTCGTTATTGTTTTGGGGCCCAGCTTGAAGAGAAGTGGTGAACGATGTATTCTCGACTGAATGAATGGGTATAGTTCATGGGACGCAAATGAAAGATGAAAATACAGACCTCCTCTGGCTGGCCAAAGAGTAGCTCTCATCCACAGTGAGAATATGTTTCCTTCGGTGGTCTCCACCACAACCTCTCTCAGCCTTTCTTATCCCTAATGGCAAGGAGATAGAGCACAGCCCAAAGAAAAAAATATCATCCCAAAGACCCTCAGTTTTGACCATGACTTCTTTGAGAGAGGATGATATTGCAGAAGAGGGAACGGAGTTGATTTTTCAAGTGATTCAGATAGTTCAAGTTTTTTAAGTTCGGGAGAGTTTAGTGATAGTGACGATTCAAGTGAATATGGATCGGGAGGTGAAGTTACCCCGAATACGAGTGATACCCAAGCTACGGTTCAGTTGCAAGACAATTGGAGAGATAATTTAATTTTTAAAGAGCCTTGTGATTTCAAAGAAGAAATGGGGCCTACTCATGATTTGGCTGTTGGCAGTGATGAAATTTCTTTTCTTAAATACATTTTAGGCACATAGGGTCTTATTTTTAGAATTGTCGAGAATACGAATAAGTACGCAGAACATCTCCAACGTTCCACAGGAAAGATTGACAGAGAGTGGGTGGACGTTACATACGACGAAATGGTGGCCTACATCGGCGTACTTCTGTACATGGGAATATTTGATTTGCTAGAAAGCAGGGATTACTGGAATAGTCAAGAAATTGACTGCGCAATAGTCCAAAATTGTATGACCTTTGGTAGATACACAAAAATTTCGAAATATTTCCATGTATGTGATATAACTCAGGAAAAAAGCAAGGAGAGGAGGGTTTTGATGTGTTGCAAAAAATAAGGCCAGTTCTTCATGTTATGGACACTTTCCACAAAAGTATAAACCAGGTCGAGAGTTAAGCGTTGACGAAGCAATGGTTGCTTTTAAAACACGTCATTACATAAAACAGTACATTCAGGGAAAGCCAACGAAGTGGGGATTTAAAGTATGGGTATTAGCTACTTATCATGGTTACGTTCTTCAGGGGAATGTGTACTTGGGGAAAAAAGAAAGAAGGAACCGTGAAATGTTTCTTGGGACTCAGGTGTTGATGAACGTACTCGATCACTATTTTGGAAAACATCATCATGTGTATTTTGATAGCTTTTTTCCAGTGTGGGATTAATGAAATTGTTACTTACGAAAAACAATTATGCATGTGCTACTACAAGACCTCCTCGAAGAGAATAGACCGTAGAACTAAAATATCCAAAGAAACTAAAGCTCCAATGATGCCAAAGTAGAAGTTTGTAGAGTGGGAATGTCACAGCTACGGTTTGGCGTGATAATCGGGATAGTTGTGTCCTTCAAAGAAATGTTGATCCCAACAAGAATGTAGAGGTCCCAAGAAAAATAGGGAAAGGAAACAAACAAATTATGGTATCGTGTCCTCAGTCAATTGCATCTTATACAAAATCCATGGGCGGGGTTGACAGAGCTGATCAGAGTAGGTGCTATTATGGTGTCGGAAGAAAAACAAAGAAATGGTGGAAGTATTTATTTGCCTTTGTTGTTAATACGGCCAAAGTAAACAGTTTTATTCTGTACAAGGAAAGTAATTCACCTCTAAGTACTAGATACGACGTGACACAGAAAAATTTCCGTTTGTCTCTGTATAAACAAATGATAGGGAAATTCTCCTCCCGCAAAATATTAGGGCGAAAAAGAAGCCTTCCTGTGACAAATTTTTTCACATAGACAGCAACATATTCCTGCAAAGATCGAAGGAAGAAAAAAAGTGTGTGCTTACTGCAGCTCAAATAAAAGAAGAACCTCAGTTGGACGGACCATTAAAACATCGTGGAAGTACCGTAGCTGCGACTTACCCCTGTGCAAATTAGATTGCTTTATCCGGTATCACCAAGAAAACGGAGTGGGCGTAGGGAATTGAAAACCCACTGAGGTAAGGTAATATAATTTCTATAAATCGATGTATGGCAAATACATTAACATATTTAAAAATAAAATACATGATTGGATGGCGAGTTATTTTAAGTTTAATGAACAGACGTTCATAAGCATATCATCGCGCTGAAAAGCAGGCCTAACTCTGGGGAAGAAGGGTATTTAAATTTCATGCGTGGCGAAGAATTTTCTGCGGCCGGTTTCGGGCGGGTTAGGAAGGAAAGGGTTAAATTACGGCTATGATGCTTCGCGCACACACCTTGTGTGTAATGGATGGGCCTTGGATACCGGTAAAGATTTAGACAAACAGGAGCCTGAAAACAACGGATTCAAGGAGATAAAGGAATGGTTCAAGAATAGTAAGCTTGTAGAATTGGAAGGGAAACTTCACGTTGATTTATTCCATCAATCACGCTATCTTTTAAATGGTGTGGACATAGATGTCGTTCTTTAGTTGGCCAAACCTTCGTTTTACATCACGGAAAAGAATCCAGGTCAATCCATGCTGAAAATTATGCAGGCTACACTCTTCGTTCCACATTATGAAATCAATCCCTCAGCCTTGTTAGCTGCTGAACGAGTGTTGAGAACGCAGGATGCCATATACCCGTATACGCGAGCCGAAGTTAAATCTTTTACCGTACCATCTAACGTCACTATGATCAATTATGAGAACTTAATAGTCAGTCAAAATCCTAAGACTTTATTAGTGGTTATGGTGGATGATGAAGCATTTCATGGTAAAATTAATAAAAATCCCTTCAGTTTTAAGCATTACTCGATGAATCATTGCTGTATCTACGTAAACGGCTCCCTTAACCCTGTGGGAGGATTGGAAATGGATTTCAGTAGCGAAAATAGTTTTGGCACTCGACTATATCGTCAGCTTTTTTCTGCTTTGGGCGCTCATCACAGCGACTGGGACAATCAAGTCTCATTAGATATGTTCAAACACGGATACACTGTGTTAGCGTGGGATCTCACTCCAGATCTGATTGGCGAAGATACTCACGTGTTTAAACCGGTTTCAGGAAACGTGAGATTTGAAGCTAAATTTAAATTTCCACTACAAAGCGCCGTGACCATCATCACCTATGCAGAGTATAATTCAAAACTCACGATCGATTTTAATAGGATGGCAGTCGTGGATAGAGTTAATTAGTCTTTCAACATGCAAACGGATGATATCGAAGATGTTTTATCAACGGATCCACGATTCACTAAACGTAGATTTAGGGGGTATTCCCATCGGATCAACTTCCAAGTAAACCTAGAAGTGGAATTTACATAATTAATTTCGACCCTTCACACAAGCCTGGAACCCACTGGGTTGCAGTACGTATATTTAGAAAACGCGCAGAGTACTTTGACTCTTATGCTTTTCCTCCATCAGTCAATTACATAAGGGCCTTTCTGAAACCCTTCACCACGATTTCAAATTCAGTTCAACTGCAAAATTATAAATCAGATCTGTGTGGGGAATATTGTTGTCTGTATGCACTCTTCAAGTCAGTCACTCGCAAACCTATTTCTAAATTCCTATCCCTATTTCGTCAACCTACACTTAACGACCATCGCTGCTAAACTCTGCAGACGAGAGTTTGGCTTTGCACGCAAGAGAAGTTGTCATCCAGCGTCGCAAAAGTGTTGCGCTTTATTAGAACTTTCTCTAGTAAAAACACGAAGAACAATATAATCTACTCACTCCCCCTCCCCCCCTTCACCAACCACCACTATATAAGCACGGTGAAAGTGCCACGAACATCAGTAAGAATGCAGCAGTCTCAAGTGAAGAGGACGAGGAGGCGATCTTCATCCTCCAGCCCTACGATCTCTTCATCATATATCATCCCTTTACTCAGGACATCCCTGGAGCTGAGCAAGACCAAGAGCGTGCACATCGGTTGGTTGACGGAGTCGGCTACACCGTGCGTGGAGAATGTATTGTAACACTTGAGAATGACCTGAAAAGGTCAAAACCGGTCGTGTTTTTAATAAATTTGTGTGGAATATAACCAAGTTTTCTTTTTTCTCAAGATGTATTCATTCCACGAAGTGAACTCGCAGGCCATTGATTTTGTGAGTGGAGATTTCCTCTTCGAGAAAAACAGCGAGAGTCACCCCTGAACAGTGGACTAGCCTAGAAAACTTTGCTTCATCCATTACTGTCTATTTTGAAACAACAGTGATTCCTTCATACGTGGATTCATCCGTTCAATTTGTAAAATATTTTGGTAAACCCCACGTAAATTAAGGGGGTAAGAATACTCGCGTATCATTAACAGCTAACGATTGGAAGGCATTAGTAAATTCTTTTGATCAGATTGACTCGGCTCTTGATGCAGTCACCCAATTGGGTGATTTGGCAGTCGCTCATCTGAACAAAATTACTCAGGCGTTGAAAGATTCGGGCACCGAATAGCTGTGCATCACTTTCGGTGACGAACAATCCAACGTCTTGAGAGTGAAATTCCCAAGATATAATGCACCGACCTAGAGTTTACCCGTTCGGCCCCGTCATGGTCAACGAATTAATAATATACTTTCAAGCTGTAGTGAGGAAAAATGGTGGTGCGAATGAATTCATAATTAGAGATCTTGACATAGAGGACCTCGAAAACGACCGACGCGAGTCGTGGGTTTTCCAGCCACCTCCTGAAATGGCTGAGAACTATGAAAATACTTGGTTGAAAGAGCAATACTACGGAATACCCACTGATGTGGAAGACACACCGTATGATGAATTGCATACAATTCTTAAAAATAAAACCCGGGCTCATAATCATCTATTTGCAAAGGGGCTCAAAAATGTAAATTCCTTTCGAAAACTTTAGATAGCGTTGTTTTCGAAGTTGAAAGATTTTTAAATGTACCCTCTTTGAAGTTTCTTAAACCATTGAGAAATGATTGCTCATTAGCGTATCACGAGAAGGATAGGTTTGCGTGTGCTGTCAAAAACTGTTCTAAATTGAAAAATTGGATACGCAGATTGCTCAGAGCAGATTGATCTTAAAATTGAAAGCTGAAGAAGAAAATTTATAATATTTAAACATGTGAATCTCAATATTGTCATGAAGAAGAGTGCTTTTTTCCATTTCTGTACATCTCTTGTGTTAATAAATTGAAAATTTGTTGTTTCATCATGCCTTTCAATTTTTTACCCTTGGGAACAAGTCCCAACCTGTTTCCACATGAGTCAAAACCACCATCTCCGTTTCCACCAACTTGTGGTTAAGATCCTTGCAAACAAGTCCCAACCTGTTTCGCTTAAAACCACATCGAGTCAATTTACAACAAACTGTGGTTAAAACTTGTTCTCAAGAAACTGGTTCCAGCCTGTCTCCCTTAAAACCCGTCTCAATTTCAATCAACTTGCGGTCACATGAGTCATTACCACATTGTCTCCGTTCCCAACCTGTTCTTCCAGCTTCCAACTTGTCTCCCTTGAAAACCGTCTCAATTTACATGAGATAAAATTCCCTCCTTCCCCTTCCTTACAGCTCCCTCCCAACGATATTTAAGAGCCTGCAGATGACTGCATGCTCATTATACGTCCTAAGAGAAGAGTGAGCACGCAGCAAAATGACTACTAAACTTGCAGCTTTACAAAAGATCCCCTCAGCTTGCCTGGGAAATGAGCACTTGCGGGTGGAGAGAGCCCGACGGGGACACCTATGACGTTTTTGTCCCCAGAGATCTTTTGAAGACCTCCAACACCGATTTCATTTTAACTGTTTACTTTAAAGCGTGCTACTACTGCGTGTTTAGACATCAGCAACGAGAGTATAATGTGGTGGGGCAGAAGGTGACATTCTCAGGCTTCGAAGATGGAAACGGCACGGTGGAGAGATTCAACATTACCCTGGCGTCTGATATCACCGATCCGGAAAAACAAAAGCAAGCCGAGGAGCAGCTTCCCCTCATCTGGCTGGATGTGTGCGAGGCCTACAAACCAGATCCAAAACCCTGAGGAGGAAGTATTCCAGAGAGAACCGAAGTCGATGGAAAGATTGTTGTCCACGGTAAATCAAAATTAATGGGCAAGAGCGCGATATCCAAAGGTAGTGGTACATTCATATCAAAAGGTGGTGGCGGTGGGATCATTCTCGGTGAGAAACCAGTGTGCTACACGGATCATATGGAGTCCCAAGTGAGATACCGTACCACGGACTATATCAAGGGTGCCCGTATACGAGTGATTATATTTGATATTTAAGTTGAAGACGAAATGATGGTGTTCTAAATTGTCTAGTTCGGAAATAAAAAAACTTTGTGCTTAAATTTGTAGATGAAATGGTGGTGGTGTACTACATTGGGAGTATACACATGTTCAGAAATAAAAAAAAGTTTGTGCTTAAAGTTGAAGATGAAATGATGGTGTAGTAAATTAACTATATACCCATGTTCTGAAATAAAAAAGGTATAAAAAAGTTCTCTTGCTCTCATTTCTTATTATATTCCCATGTGTTAATTAAAATACACATAGTGTTGCTAATTTTAACTGAAGAAAACTTTGAGAGAGAGAAAAGTTGAAGCTGAAATGATGGTGTACTAAATTGCCTGTATACACACATGTTCAGAAATGAAAAAAGGTATAAAAAAGTTCTTACTCTTGCTCTCAATTCTTATTACATTCACATGTGTTTATCAAAAATACACGCAGTGTTGGTAATTTTAGTTGAACCGAATCCAACCACCGCCCCCCGGGTCTGTTTGCATTCTTGTTACATTATAAAAAAGGGTTGATAATTAACCAGACCCCCACACCACGACAATCGCACTTCGATTGACAGAACCTTCCAGAATCGACCGGCGGCGTGCACCAGACTTCGTTTGTTTCCTTGCCCGCTCCAAGGTTTCAATTGTTTGCACAGCCTTCGTTTTTTTGCGCATATCAGACTTCGTCTGAGAACCTGACCACTTGCCAGCGGCGCATATCAGACTTCCATTGTTTTCCGCATATCAAACTTCAATTGTTTCTAGAACTTTTACCACTTGGAGGTGCCACTTTAGCGTGCGCATATCGTTCTTCAATTGTTTATTGATGACGTACTGATTTCGGATCCGCATTTCCCAACTACTCACGTGTATTGGACACACCTTGAGACAGAATGCATTTGTCAAGAACGTATTCGAGGTAAAGGGAAGATTTCTCGAAGAAGACTTAGGGATTAGTACATGGACCAACTAATAAGGGATATGGTAAAGAAGAAATACCAGGATTTAATAGAGTTAACAATGAACAGGGAAGAATGGAGGGTTGCTGTTGATCAACCTGGGGATTGATGCAATAATTATCACCTCCAGAAGTTATGCAAAATACTCCTGAAACACCCTGTAAAAGAAGAGGTCAAGGGTCAAATACAAAGGTGAAATCATTAGGGATGTATGAAGGAAACACCATCAAGGATTAAGAGATTGAGCATTGAACCGAGAGGTATGGAGGGTAGTAGTAAACCCATCATGGGACAATTGACCATGATTATGATGTTAGGCCGATAACAAATACGATACAAATAAAACAATGAAAACTGTATTTTCCAAGATCTGAATAAAATATACAAATAAATCGAAAGTTTGGAATTTTGGAGTAGATTGGTCTTAGTTTTGAGACCAACGTACTCAAAAGAAGTATTTTATTATGATATTGTTACTCCAATTTTATTGTACATCTCATACGTCTGAAGCCCTTTTTACGAAATGCAGATTAACCAAATTGAAAAAGTTAAAAAAATATCTCTGCACTATACACTACTGTCTACTAGTATATACGTTTTTCTCTGACATATTACTCTCCTTTTATATCCACTATGATGTCATTATGTCCTTATTAGATATATGTTTTATTTCTCTATAAATTATGTATTAGCTAAACCTATTTTCCTTCATCACTTGAACTTCATAATTTCAGTGTACCATTTTATGTACTAGAAGTTTCAGCACCTTCAATGTCACATATTGTTGTAATAATCACTCCTTCAACTCTAAAAATAATCAGTTTAATGATGGGTAACTCTAATTACTTAACGATTAATTGTGAAATAAGCAAAATAGGCTTTTATAAATGTGCCATATAAGGTACCTATAATTATTGTTTCTGTTTTCTTACAAATGTAAATATTGTAATTGGGCGACGATTCAATCAACAATTGACTTGCATGCGTGGCAACTAACAGAAATGCTCAGGACAGGGATGACGCGCATGAGGGAATATCAGCAATGGTGCCCCTGTTGTCGGCACCACAGCGATCAGGCGACCTGGCCGCTGTCGCACATTATGCGCGCTCATCATCGAACAGCAAGCTGGACCAAACATCACCTCGGCAGTCACGGGTCGCCGAGCGCCGTCTGCCGCCCCGTGCCGTGCCCTCACGCGACCCCGACCAACCCTGTCCCGACCACCCTTTGACACCCAGAGACAGGACGGGACGTCCCTTCCACGGGACGATGACGCTACTATCGGGATGAGCGCTTAGAAAAAAGATTGACGTTTTAAAATTATTTATTTTAGAATTATGTTGCTGTCGAATTGTGTGCCTTCGTGACCGTCCGTCAAAGTTTCATTCATTTATAATTAACATTGACTTATAATCTTCCAGAACTTTCACGGAAACGTTTTGAAACTTCATGGAACCTTCTGGAAACTTCATTCCTCCTCTTGTAATGAATAACAAAAGCCATGAATTACTCATAATTATTTCTGATTCCATCATTCACTGAATACTAAAAAATGAAATTGTAAAAATATTAATACAGTTCAAGTATTTACTAAAGAATTATTTTTATTTAGGTCGTTCTAAACAACGGAAGAATAAGAAAAAAGTTTATTTAATTTTTTGTGGCGAAAGATAATCTGAAATGAAATGCAAAAAGCATTCAAGGCTGCTAATTAGTAAATAATACACATTCAACCAACTCGCTTACTCAGCAATCTTGAACGCTTATTTAATTTTCAAACCAGATTATTTTTCTACGGCGAAATTTAGCAAATATTTTTTTTTATTTTTCTCCTTTTTGGGACAGCGAAAATAAATTTCCTTAAAAACTATCCTTTGTTCACTTCTTTGTACCATTCAACTGGAAGGACAAATTACAGTGGTAGACCACGGATGAGAGAGACCAATAAAATGATAAGGGATGCCAAAATGAATACTTATGATGGACGGAGCGATTAGTGGAAAGAATAACTAAGTGGAGAGCTTTAGCAAACCAATGCTAGGATCGCCGATGTCACCCTTGCCGAATAATGGAGATGAAAATCGTAGAAATTTGACGTCCACCTGGATGGCGAATCGAACCACGGATATTTTATTTACCGTGCCAACTACGACCACCACTACGCTATCCAGGCTTCCAGCTCTTTGCGACATTTTTGGATTCTTTTATATAAGTTTCATACAAATTTATTTTCTGAAGACTTTAAAAACATTTTACGAAACCCGACATACTGCGGTAGATCATAGCTACAGAATTAATGTAAGGAACTAGAATGCAGAACGGACATATTTAAAATGTTTTTTTTCTTGCGAATGAAAAGAGACCATACCAGCTGCATATGTGACTTTTAACTTCGTTAGTCGAAAAGGTAGTGTATCTAATTAGTTGACTTTCTCCTTTTTGCTTGTTTCTAAATCTGCGACCTAGTAGTAACAGAATGTCGAGGGGATGAGGTTGGTGGCTAAAGAACTGGCTTCCAATCCCGAAGGCCCAGGTTCCAATCCCGGCTGTGTTGGAGAATTTTCAGTGGAATTCCGATCCCTATTTGGGTGCTATGTGGAGAGCACTTCAAGTACAGTCCTCCGTCCGTTGGATAGGGCGTTAAACCGTGGTACCCTGGGCTCCCTTTCGTTAAGAGCAGGCCAATGCCGACGCCGGGTTTCTCTCCACTCTTCCTCCAATCCCCAATAATCCTTCCCCTACCATTCAACCCAACAGTCCTCAAATGTCGCAAATTACCTCAGCTTTCGGTCGTCTGCCCAAATTACAAACACAAAGCGTTTCCGTTAATGCTCTAGTATTTCTGTGCACTGATGTAGTTGCAATAAAAACGCTTCTCTAACATTGGCGGCATACCAACATTGTAGTGCACGTTAGTGAAATTTCACCTCCTGACAACTATTTGCAGATGTGAATTGCTCTCGGGCTTCACATCGGGTGAGATCTTCCAATGCGGCCGATGTTTCGGTGGGAGACTTTGCTACCGTCTTCAGGGCTGGTGAATACATTCATAAACCTTGAAGGCGATGTGATAGTCTCCCACTGAAACGTCGGCCGCCACGGAAGACCTCACCCGATGTGAAGCCCGAGAGCAATTTATATCAGCCATTAGGCGGGAAAGCACCAAATCCTTCAGGTATCTGCAGGTGTTTGGTGATGCACCAAAAGCCGTGCTTTCATTTAATTTATTGAGGTAGAGTGTAGTGCATGTTAGTGATAACTCACGCCCGGCCACACACTCTACATGTAGCTTGCAGCGTATTAGATGTCAATGATGGCTCGTCAAGTCCTATGTCTAGTAAGGCTACCAAGGCTTTAGTGGAGACGGACGCTGTAGTAAGTGTACTAGGGAAATCACTCGCCACGATACTCGCCTCGCCGGGCTCGAGTCCCGGTCATGGCGGAGGAATGATGGAATTTTCGTGCTCCACTTGCAAACATACCTGCCGATCCTCATGTGCACAAAAATTCTCGGTGGTTCATCTTTTTCCAAATCTGCCGGCCCCGTCGACAGCAGGGTAAAAGACTCGTCCGCTGAGACTGGAGGCCGAGGATACGAGTCCCCTTTTGGTGAATTTTTCATCGCTCAGGGCATGGATGAGTTTACTCGTCCATTGTTATTGTTAATTGACCAGATGTAAAAAGCCTTATGAGCTGTTTTATATGGTTATGGAAAATAAGTTAAATAAATAATATTACCAGACCATCGAACCCGCGAAAACTGAGTAGGCGGATTGGTGCTAAAGGTGCTTGGAGCAATTTTGTCTCTGTATAGATTTTCGTGAAACTTTCCATGCATGTTCTTATCAGTGATATCTATTAATAGAAGTAAAAACATTGTATTTTACAGATTTGGCCTGGATATATGTCCTAATACTTCGATCACACATGCACAGATTTCGTCCCAAAGGCGGCATAGTAAACTTAAAATTATTATTATGTTTGCTGGCAAATATCAAGGTGTCACGCGGAATCAAAGACTAGAAAAAATAATAATATTTCAATATAATTTTCTTCTCAATTTTGAATACCGGGCAGAAAACTATCAACAGCTCAAGTTATAACATGCATGAGTACTTAAATGAAATGTGGTCCTAGTATTTTTTCTACTTACTTGAAAAATTAACAAAATGCGCACTAAATTATCTACGATCACTGCTTCAGCCACCTTAACAAACCTGGACCTCTTGAAGTGCTCTATTCGGTATGGCCTCGGAATTCATGAGCCTCGACAATGACGTAATTTTGACGTCACAGCCTCAAACATTTCAACTTAGGTCAATCACATTTTCAGATCTGTCGGGGGCTGTGACGTCACATCCACGGATTTTCCGAGCTTTGAAGTTATCGAGTCCTTACTGCGTAAGGCCCCTGATTACTCCACTTACCCGCTCCCAATTTCAGGAAGGACGCGACTCGGTCGAACTTTGGAAAATCCGTGAATGTGACGTCACAGCCCCCGAAAAATCTCAACTTTTGAGTGGCCCTATTTTAAAGGCTGTGACGTCAAAGTTCAGTCACAGTCGAGGCTCAGTAATTCCGAGGCCATACTGAATACGGCTCCTGGAGGGGGGGGGTGTTATTGTGTATGGTCTCGTAATTTCCCAGCCTAGGCAATGACGAAATGTTGACCTCACAGTCCCAAAAATTTCAAATAGAGCCATTCAAAAGTTAAGATTTGTCGGAGGCTGTGACAACACTATACTGCGTCGAGACCATATCGATTGGGACTCCTGGGACCTATTCCGTAAGGACTCGACACCGTTGAACCTCGGTAAATCCGTGGATGTAACTTCAATGCCCCCGACCAATCTTAACTTGTGAATGGCCCTGTTTAGAATTTTCGAGGCTGTGACGTCAAAATTTCGTCACCGTCGAGGCCCGGAAATTCCGAGACCATACCGAATAGGGCTCCTTGGAAACCGAGAGCGGGGCCAAAGAGAGGTGATGGGGGGAGGGCCGTGGATGAATACAAAGCGAGCGGCAGGCGGGAGATGAAGAAGAACGAGGATAACTTACGATGAGAGCCACGAATTATTCAGTGCGTCCAATTAGTTGGCTGCCCTTTGCCCGCATCCATTTCGGCATCCTCCTCTCGCGTGAAATCCTCAGGGGTGGGGGTGTTCGTTGTAGCCACCCACCCACGCACGGAAGCAAGGCATAGCGGGGGAGTGGCGAGGGGAGGCAGTGAGGGAGGGAAGACGGAGGAAGGCAGGGCCAAGGCGATGGGGAGCCGCGTCCCCTGTGCAAACATGCATTACTACAGGGGCGGAGAGTGGTGTGGGAGAAGGGCGGGGATGTTCAAGAGGGTAGGGTGCGTTGCTTAACGAATCCGGGGGGGGAGGAGGAAGAAGGGGAGGAGTGTGTGCGAGACGAGGGAAAAGCTAAGGGCCGTGTAGCCGCGCGCTGCTGAGAGAGAAGGACAGAGGGAAAAGGAGCCCTTTTTGAGCATCCTCTTCCTGTGGGAACCACTCTCGGACGGCGGAATTCATTGCGATCGACGACCGGATTCGTTTAAATTAAAATTGGAGGACGACGAAGGAACGAGGGCTGCGGAACAGGTTCTTGTCGAGTAGTTTAGTCTTCCCTCCCCTCTCGAATCTGCCACATCCCTTGTTTTCCGCTGATCGTGCACGTTTAATTTCCTCCTCGTTACCCCCGCTGACCCATATTGTACCCAGAATTCTTGTTTTCGCAATCGGTCGGTAAACATAATCGTGGAACCATTGAATTTTTATATCTTCATAAATTACGAATGTCCCCGGGATCCTCGATGGGAGTAACTCAAGAAAGGGGAAACTAATCACACCTGAGGCTGCGCCGTTTTTTGTTTCGCTGGGGGCCGGAGTTGGATGAAGGTCCTGGCTGAGTGCTACAAAGGGAAAAGGATAATGATGGGCAAAATAAACGAGGCTTGATCACTAATGGTTTTCTAATTCAATAGTGTCCGACTCCACTTCGTGAAACTTCACGGTTAAGAAACGCGAGTAAAACTGCTTAAGTTTCACCGAACAGTTAATCGGAATGGCGGGAAGGAAAAACCTCTATTTTAGTCCATTTATACACACATACACTTGATTTTTTTACGAATCATAGAACATAATGCTTCACTGCCGAATAAAAACATTCTATAAAATTAATTTTCATGGAACATTTCAATCAAATTTCATTCCTTTCAACAAAACAAATACCTAAGCCTTATTTTATCGTTACAGTACATCGGTATTTCGAGGGCAAAGTAGTAAACAGGTAAACATCGATATTGCAAACTCAAGTTTTACAATTTAAGGATTAAAAAAGGTATTGAAATCAGTTATAGTTGACCAACCTCGTAATAGTTGAAGGAGAGGATTTTCCCTGCCGCCATTTCGTTTCATTGAGGCCCGTGTTTGGTCTAGAGGAAAACAAATTTTATATCCGAATTTAAGAGGTAAAATTCAGAACAATTGAAAAAATCTTGGATCAACTTTCAAAAATAACGGATATATGAATTTTGGCCAGCTTTTTTCGTATTTCTCCCAGTGTGCACAGATTGGATCCTGTAACCTGTAAGCAGGTAATCGGCTTTCTTACCCCCATTTAGTCACACCTAATACCCAAATCACTCGCCTGATTCTGGGGTACGAGGATACATCCTGTCGGTTGGCACACCAAAGTCTATTGAAGATGGCCTCTCATAACCTTGGAAGGCAGCGAATCACATAGATTTGCACAAAGATTCGTTTTTATACCACATAGGAGTTGAGCCCGCTATATTCCAAGCCTAACATCAGAAGCAAAGATCAATAGAATATCACATGCCTCCGTGACATGATTATGTTGGACAGTGTTGATTGAACCAAAGCCAGTTGGACAGTGTTGATTTCACAATTTAAAAATCGATTCCAGTTATTGCAGTCAATGAAAAAACACCACAGTTTCGTTTCCTTCATGAATGGCCTCAATTTGACTTCCACGAATCACAACCCAATTCACTAATCCAACGACTTTCATGCGTAATGCTACAGAACGTACACCTACATAATTCACAAAAGGCTGGCGGCGGTTGCGGAACTTGAAGGCAGTCACCTCCGCGAAGGCTGTCATCAAGGACACGAAGTGGCCAAATACTGACGTACAAGTTCTTTATGATTAATTTCAAAGATGGAAAAGGAATATGAAGTAAACGAATTGTTTAGACAAGCCTTTTGAAATACCAATGTTGTTCTATAAAAAAAATGGGTGCGTCTCGCTTCGTGGACGCACGACAGAATTGCAACTCCTGCACTACGTTATATAAAGCGCTTGCTGTAGACCCGTTTGTATACCATCTCATGAACGACACCGGATACGACACGGGAACACGTTATATCTCTTTGATACAAACTCCTAGGCAATATTTATCAAGCGAGAGGGCTGAGATTTTCACGGTATGTTCCTACTCACCCCCTGAGCCGGGAAAAACATCTAAAACTCTGGGAAAATCTTCATATTTTGAGCATAGACAGATTTTTCTTTTTCAAAGGGATTGAATGGGAGAAACAAAAAATATCCTTGAAAACTAATTTTACTTCGCTAATTAAAACATTAAAGAAATACACCTACAACGGTGATACTTGGGCTGAAATATTTCTAACAGATAATATTTTTATTTTCTTGCGTTAGATTTTTTGATAGTTATCTCTAAATTGCGAAATATTAGTTAAAGTGTATAACTTAAGCGTTTTTTTTCTCTTTCTCTCCCATGTTTTAGAACTATGGCAACGATCAATACTGGCCTCGAATACCTAGATTCGTTCATAAACTAAGATTACCTATCTCTAAGATTAATGTGTTTAAGGAAAAGTTATTAGAATGGTTTAAGGAGCTTAAACCAGATAAATAATTTCATAGTTTATTTTAAGCGATGATATTTTTTCACCGTAGGCTTTGGCCCGATACAGCGTTTTTTTAATAAATATACATTTGTTTGTTATTGATTTCTGTTGTTGCAACAAATAACTTAATGGGAAATTCATTGAAGAAACGTTATACAAAACAGGAGTGAATCCTAATGAGAAACTCTATGATATTTCAAATAAACTTGATACGCAATTGCATATGTAGCTTGTATTTGTTATGTACGTTTAAAATATAAAGTACATAAACATTATAGGATAATAAATCATATTTATTGTACGGCTGCCTATTCATTACAATTATTCCACCCAGAGTCCACAAATGAGATAAGAGGAGAGCAAATGCTTGGATTTACTGCTCATAAAACAATTGGGTCTACAGCGTGACCTCCCCTCATCAAGCGATTCTGTTTACAGCTGCCAGTATAGCGGGCGTAAAATACACTTTGACAGTACAGAAGTTCCACTTCAATAATCTCATCTAATTGGAAAATACCGAGGTAATATTGCATTTAAAGTTCTTTTATCTTTTTGTTATAATGTAACATGATGAAGTAAACATCAAAAGATATATATTATGAGCCTATTAAGAGATTAATCAAAATACTATAATATTTCAAAACAAATTAAGGCACATATAAAGGGACCGATATAGCTAATTATTGGAACATGATAAGCTTCAAATTAATTACACTTTGTAAAACCTTTCAATCTAACCTTTCCTGCCGTATTCCATTCTAAAAAAATAACCTTACGAATGTATTCTTTCAAAAGCCTGCCATCAACAAAATGAATGTATTTATTACCTACAGCTTATTCGTGCTTTTGACTTAAGGTATAGAGGTAGAGCAACTTGGTGGCAGTTATCTTCGCGTGTCGTGATCTCTTAGGGGGAGAAGACGCGTGCGGAAGGGGTTGTCAAAGGAACGGAGAGGAGAGGATGGCACATGCCGGAAAACGCTGCGAACACAATATGCACTTAATCTAAGAGGGCGGAAAAGTGTTATCTGCTCATCTCATGACAATTTTTACTATCCAAGCAAACCTGCGACAAAATACGCTGTCGATGTGAATAACAAATTGAGCATTTTGAAGTTGGCAACGATAGGTTTTTAACCTTGAGAGCTCTGTTTTTCAATCACGGAGGCTGCATTAATCTGCCCAGGAGAACTAAAGTGCGGATAATGAACTATTCCACACAAAAGAGCCATTCGCACAACTGACACCATGTTTCACTTCCACTACACGGAGATGCTTGACACTCGGAATTGTAAGATTTTGTACCATGGGTTACTGCCGTTCCTTCTACCACTGCTAGTATCTCGAAAACCACGGATTTATTGCACTGCATAGTTACATGGTAAAACAAAAGGGAATATTATCAGTCAGAAGCTAATTAGCCGAGTAAAGTGGTTCAGGAAGGCATTTAGCCCCACTGACTCCCTCGAGCAGCTATCAAAACTTGCTACCACCGCTCCCACTGTTTCCAATACCTGGGGAGCGAGCGCAAACTCCAAACTCTGGATAATCGGAATACTAGATGAGAAAATGTATAAATTGAGCTTTTAGTGAGAAGAACTGCTTCAGTCTGGAGATTTCCAGTGGAATGCCAATAAAAAGGAGGTTCAACAGTACTGGGGAACATTAGATGGTGAAGGAAAGGCGCTGCTGGCGTTGAATAAAAAAATGAGTAGAGAATTAATGAAATGAAAACCAATTGCTATACTCAATATGCACAAGACAAAAGAAAGAAAACCAAGCAGATCGAAGTATTGAAAATAATGCTGCTCAGGATATTTGTAAAATATTATACACTTCATGTACATGTTTGCAACTGATCAGACATAAACTACTACAGACAGTTTAAGTAAATATGACGGAGACTCGAGGAAAACATCAATGGGGCACCTGCGCATCAACCACGTTAGGCTTGTGTCCTACCTTTATACTTGACCATACTCAACCTCTCAGTCCTTCTTGGGCCATTGAAGGATTATTTCATGTTGGAAGGAATTAACTGTGAGCCAATAAGGACTTGGTTTAGCGCAAGGATAACTAAATACAGAAAAATTTCAATGTTTAATTTCACGTTGACGCAGGAGATATTATTTTACCACCAATCGCTTAGTAGAACATTCAGGATTGATAACCTAAGATATATATCATGGAAACAGTACAAGAATTCCTTATCCTTGAGCTCAAATCATGACCCCCGAAAGAAAGGGAGTGTGACTCATTAAATCCACTCACTTTCCGTTCCTTCTATATCACCCAATGCCTTTTCCTCAATCTCTCCCTTTTCCATGGTTGGAGTCTTTAAGTTGTCTTCACCGGAAAACTACTTAAATGTCATATTATTTGGTTCTTTCCTGGCGTATGATGCTGATGAAGGTTTATCGGGTTTCCCGGCAGGTCTGGTACTTGTTGGCTTAATGGCTACCTCTGCCATCGTCCTCAGGGCATGGTAGTGCGGGAATCCGTCCAGGTAGATAGGGAGGCAGATTCCTTCGCACATGTTAGTGCGAAGGAATCTGCCTCCTTACCTACCTGGACGGATTCCCGCCAAAAGGTCATGTCGGATGTGATTTGCTGGCGCCCCTCTTCTCTCTTTCCCACTTGATTTTTCGGAGCGCTGGTTTCCAGGCTTCGCTTAGCGCGTATCCCATGTCACGGTTGAATGTTTTCGTCTCCATCCGGATTTCAATTGCCTCCTTAGTTATGTCATTTAATTCATGCACTTACCACTTGTAGATAAAGGCATCGTCTACTTGATATGGACAGCAAAAACCTACCTTTCCCTGCTATTGCTTTCGCAAAGTAAAATTGTAATAAAATGGTTTTAAATGTGGGAGTGAGTAAAACGTGAGGAGAACAGATTATTTCGACTTAATGTAAGTGCCATTTTCCAGAAAAGCTTCTTATGAGAAGAAAACTCTACCAGTAAACAAAATAGTAATAAAATTTAAGCAACAATTCTTTATGTTTTTGAGTTATTAGCAAATAAATAAATGAAATTATGTCAATATCCATTAATTCAATAGAAATGGCGCTGCATTAGGCTATCGTGACTGGAAAAGTGTTCTAAAAATATATTTGTCACATGAGGTGCATATTTTTAACCTTAATTTTGTTCGAAAAGGGAATTATGAGGCGTTATGTGGTGAAATTTCAAAATAATTAAGAGAGAAATTGCAATTTTCCACTGATGAAATAGATTTCTTACGATCATGATGATCATGATGATCATCTAGTGCATCTAAACCTAGGGCGCAGAAAATCTATTTTGCCAGTGAAAAATTAAAATTTCTCTCTTCATTAATAAATTTTGTTATTTTCCACACACAAGTTCCATCCAATCAATCCAAAGACAACATTACTGATTCTTAATTCTGTTTATTAATCGCGTCACATGTCATTAGTGAAATCATTATTTCGTGAAACCGCGCAAATAAACAGTTGAAATTCGGAATTTTTGTTTCGACTCACTCAGCCGCGTTGGAACCTAGTTAAAACCCCCAATCCACACGCAAGCACTTTATGGCAGCTCGCTAGGGAGTGCTCACGGATGAGCCCTTGAACGATGACGTGTGCAAATCACACCGACTGCAATGCCGGAGTATGAGATGAGACGCACACGGGCACGTGGATACAGGCACTCATATCGAGGCGAAATATCTGCTCAAATTTACGCCGGGGCCGCCCCACTTCCGGGAACCGATCGCGGAAGAATTATGAATTGAGCATTTCATTTTTGGGGTATAGATTCCAATTTCAGTGCGTGTTATTATTTTTTCGGCTCAAGAACTTTTTTCCGAGTCGGGAAGTGAGAATCGAAATCCGCAACAAGTTCTCTTCCTTTTTTTATTTATTATTTTCCGCGTTCCAAAACTTTTTATTCTCTCTGCGTTCTGTCGCCGATGGCAAAGAGATACTGCGACTGGCGTTGCGGAGAAACTCATTGAGGACGATTCCCCGTCGACGTTTGCCACGCATTCGTTCATTTTTTAGAGGAAATTGCGTGCCTATCGGCTTACTCCTTACTCATGTTTTATTATTATTATTTTCGGCTCCGGCCCATATGTCGTACTTTTGCAATGCATCGGTCCACACTACGGCCAAAACTAGGAATTTCGTCGCCCGAGGTTCTCTTGATTTTCAATGTGGATATGCTATGATATATTTTCATCAAAATTTTGACTTGTTCACGACAAGTATGCAAAAATGAAATTATGCTTCAGGCACTACCGCATTGCTAAAAAAACAAGGAAACGTGGAATGTATTTCATGTGTATCGACTCAATTATGTATAGTTCTATGACAAATAATAACACTATTTATATAGTTTATGTATCAATAAAACTGAAATTCCGTTTGTTTGAACCATTGAGGTAGATGGAGAAGCCAAACTGCAGCCTGACAACCGAAATGTCCACCATATAGCTTCCCCAGTTGATTTATTACTTGCCATTGGATAGCAGGGAGGAGGGGATGCATATAGACCAAGAATATATCTAACTTCTGCGGAAAAGCTAATGTAAGTTACTATTGAAACATATATTTACTTGACAAATTTTGATGCCGGGACCAGCCACGGTACTTTTACTGAGTCACCCGCAAGTGCACATTAGTGCGATATTCCACAAAGGCAAAATCATTCACCTTGACCGGGATTCGAACCCGGATCCCCTGATTTCGCACTCGATTTCGAAAGAACTCTACGAGAAATCGAGGGATCCGGGTTCGAATCCCGGTCATGGCGAATAGTTTCGTCTCTGTGGAATATCGCATTAATATATTATTTTCTTGAAGTTTTTGATTCTCTTCGATTTTTCTGTTTTTTTTTCGCTGTGAATACAGATTATTGTTAATTTAAATAAATACAAAATATACATGAAGAATGAATTTCCAAAAAGAAAATGCAAGATGATTTCTAGTGAGCTATCGATGGAAAACATGGTGAAATGGCAAAATTAGTCCGTCAGCCCGTAAGCGCTGAGGTACATCGGGGGGAACAAAGATGTCGTATAGGCCACGCCCACTTCACAACAGTATCCACCTTGGAAAGCCGCGTGTAGATTTACATGCTTCAGTTAATGTTTACTGTCTACCTACAATGTGCTCCCCCGTTCAGCGAACCACGGATGACCTTTGAGAAGTTACGATATATACGCATTACATCACGCATAACAACGTTGAAGTGTGGTATGTTACCCAAAAGACAGAAAAAACAAGTATCAACAAGCAACAATAAATGAACAGGTAAAAAATACAAATGATAAGGTATAAGAGATACATATATCAAAAAACCATTTCAGTAAGTTTTCATTGAAAATGTGTAAGTTTTTTCAATTTAAGTAAATTTTAAGTTTTTAAGTTAAGTAAATTTCAGTAAGTTTTCATTCATGTGCAGTAAAAAACATGAAAGCATATTCAGGAAAATAGTTATTAAATGCAAATGCAGATTCAATGCAAAAATTAATTTTTACAACGACAAACATAGAGAATTGAAAATTAGTGGCTTGATTTGCAGTATTTGCAATAATAATTCGGGTATTGCAGTCAAATATTTTTTAAACAGTGGAACACAAATGACACAGGTGACATAAATGATCAGCATCCCCAATCTCTCGACGCGTGTTTGATGACTGCTACTTGGCATGTGTATTTTGGACGTCATTTTGGGATCATTCGTTTAATCCCACGTAGCAATTTCCAATTTTCTTCTTCCCGTTGAAACTCTACGGGGATCATCTTCTAGAACTGACGAATATGATAAGAAATCTCCCTGCAACCAATGCAATTTGTGCTACCGAGCCCTAATATTGATGGTTCGTCCACTTTGACCAATATTTTGCAATTGGGAGTGCAATTGGGAGTGGTGCATTTTAGTCTAAAGAAAAGAATAAGTTCAAAGTTTCTTTTTACACTCCAAAAACCTTGGGAAAGGACAAAGTAACACGGATAAATAGGAATGGTGTGTAATGGCCCTCCCACCACCATGTGCACCACTACCAATTACACTTCCAAATATATTGGCCAAAGTGGTCGATCCATCAATATTAGGGAATCGGGAACACAAAACGTGTTAGTTGAAGGCAGATTTCTCATCATCTTTTGCTAGACACTTAATCGAGGAGGACCACAAAAGTGATTTTGTGCCTGAAATGCTCCATATTGAGAGAAAAAGGGCCAAATTGGGCTTCTTTGAACAATTTTAAATTGTGAATGCCGCTACCAACGAAAATGTTAACCTTCTTAATGAATGTGTTTTTCCTCCCTATCCCCATCGATACCATTCTCCATCTACTCCCATGGACCGAACCTGACCGTGACGCACGTCTCTGACGTAAATTGACAACCTTTACTTCCCCCCACCCCCGTCTCTTATCTGTATATTGACTCGCTTGAACTGTAAATTTACTTTGATTATGATTGCTGTGCAGTTGAAACCTAGGTCGGCTAAAACATTTTTAGTGTCGAGTATACAAAGATATTTTCTCGTCATGTCTGTGACTATGCTCCACAATGTTACGCCTTCAACCATTAATACCATCTTTTAGCATGTGACACGTTCCACTCCTTGCTCAATGAGTTTTGTGTGCTCACCGTCTGCCTTACTGCTCAGAATTTAACACTATCTCAAATCCAAGTGGGGGGATTTTTCTGCGATTTATTCATTTTATTTTCTTTTTTATTTATTTTACATTCATAGTGTGCATTCTAAGACACTGTATTACAGTTTGAAGATCCAGTGGAATGAAAAATATAAACGCATTAAGAATGAAACAATGGAAACTCTTTAGGAAATTGGAAGGGAAATTTGGGAATATTAATGATTTCCATGAAGAAGAAATATTTAAAAATTTGCGTATCCTACTAGTGGAAAAACAAAAATATGTGATCGTAGCTAACAACTATGTTAGAATTAAGTGAAAAACTCAGGATATAGTAAAAAAAATGCATTAGCCCTAAAGGAAAACATAAAATTTAATGTTCAAAATTCATGGGAAGACAAATTTGGAAGGGGCGATACCAATACTTTTCAACGAATTGCATAAGAATTTGAAAATATTAAATACACAAATTGAGATTAAAAAGGAATGTAAAACAAAGTTTTCTAGAACAAAAATAATATAAAAAGTAAATGTAATCCTTATGTGTAAACAAATTATTTTATGTTGTATAGCTAAATGACTAAAGACTTTTGGAACATCATTTAGTTAACATATGAACCTCCTGACAGGTCGAAAATTGCGGCTCAGCGGGACTAACAATGATTTATGCTTTTTATAAGACAAAGAGTTACAAACAAATGTCTGTTAATGATAATGTAAACTGGGAAATGTTAATAAGCATTTTTCAATATCGTCTTTCAATTAAGAAATTGTATACTATACAATGTGCAATTCATTTAATAAAATGTATATATTTTCTGTACTTTAACAAATACCTACTTGTGTGCAAATATACAAAATTTCGATTAAAAATTTTTATTTTCATTCCATAATATGCATGTGAACGTAATACACGCTCAGAGCGTCCTCTCGCTCGGGGCAATCATTATCCCAACGAGATCGGCGTGATACCTACTCCCACCTGCATTCATTATAATGCGAACCCTGAGTACACTTCATTTGCTCATTCTCCATCGATAAATCGTCAAATCCTGAAACTGTATAAGAGCAGGTCCAAATTCAACATGGGGAAAATTTATATGAGACACGACATGAAATGTTATTGTTCATGATCGCTCTAAGTGAAACACACGATTGATGATTGCCACTTCCCTTGATTGTAAATCAAAGCTGGTGAATATAAATACATAAAAGCTGGTGTGCCACAAGATTCGGTATTGAAACCTACTCTCAGCACTCATTAATTCTAAATTACACGACGGTTTTAATTGTTGGGGAGGCACATACAATAATTCAATGAACACATTGCTGAATTTACAAAACAGAATAGTCCGGGCAATAACGCATAAAAATTGCTACCATCATTCTTTTCCATTGCTCATTAACATTTGCATTAGTTCGACTTTGCTACTTGTAATTTTACGAACTACCAAATAATTTTTACCTGAGAAGAAGTAATGAAACAAATTTATTGCCAAAGACTCGTGAACTTAAAATCCATGGAAAAATGCTTCAAGGCTTCCAAAGCAAGGATAACAATATTTCAAAAGAGTTTTCTCTTCTAACCTAAAAAAGTTAATTTCCTTCCAAATAATTTTAAAAAAGAAAAAAATCAGAGGCAAATTCCTGAAAAAAATGAAAATATGCTTATGTCGTGCAAAGGATGTGGAAGCATTCTCCTGTAATATTTATGAATTACATATTATGCTAGAATTGAATATAAAATTTAGATTCCTGGTTTAAATGTACTGTAAGTCCAGTTACTCTTTTTTATTATATTTTTAAATGTTAGAATGATCATTTATGTTTGTGTGTTTGCAGGAAGATGTAATGTCTGTATATATATATATATATAATAATTTGAACAGAAGGTGAAAGAAAGAGATAGGAAACATGTAACTAAAATTGGACGAACACACTGGTGATTTGGAAGATGGTACAGTCGAGAAATCAGAGGGTAAAAATGTGCCGTGACCGGGACTCGAACCCGGAACCTCCCGATTTCGCGCCGAGTGCTCTACCAGTTGAGCTATCAGGACACTTAGATTTACCATGATTTCGGCTGGGGCTTATAACAAAGAATACCCCTTCAAGCTTGAGCCCGTAGCCGTGGCCTCTGGATGGCACACAAGGGCAGCTATTCCAACACCAAGAGAGGAGAATTAGACATGGACACAAGAAGAAAGTAAAGATGAGTTCATTCACACAGAGAGTCGGAAAGAGATAGGAACATGAACTGAAGAGGAAAAGAGCCGGTTCGGCCATACATTTCGTTCACTCACTCACACACCGCCTTTTAGGCGAATAAATATATAATAATTTGAACAGAAGGTGAAAGAAAGAGATAGGAAACATGTAACTAAAATTGGACGAACACACTGGTGATTTGGAAGATTCGTTCAGATTCAAGATTCGGACTGGACGTTCACTCACTCACACACTGGCGGTGTGTGAGTGAGTGAACGAAATATATATATATATATATATATATATATATATATATATATATATATATATATATATATATATATATATATATATATATATACGTACAATCATATGAAATGGAAAGGGATAGGAACACATAAAAGGACGAACACAGGGTTTGGTGGGGAGGATGAAAATGTGTCGAATCCAGACAGAAAAAATTTCACCTTACCCAGGATTCGAACCTGGATCTCCCAATTGCCGGTCGAGTGTGCTACCAGTTACGCACACTCGACCGGCAATTGGGAGATCCAGGTTCGAATCCTGGGTAAGGTGAAATTTTTTCTGTCTGGATTCGACACATTTTCATCCTCCCCACCAAACCCTGTGTTCGTCCATTTATGTGTTCCTATCCCTTTCCATTTCCTATGATTGTATGAATTTATTCGCGCCTTTGAGCGTCTAATTTTCGATTGGATGAGTATATATATAAATATATATATATATATATGAGTTTAACATGCAGCAAAATGAAAAACTTGCAAATATCTAAAGGCTAACAATGTTATCATATCTCCATCAAGAAATCCTTGTACCAATTCTATTTTTGCTTTCAATGTAAATACATTATGCATTTTTATATCAGAAATATGACTCGGTATGAATAAATTTAAATGACATGGTATGTTTAATGGAGACCCCATCACAGGCCAGCCATAGGGGCTGTCAAAGTTAGTGTAATTATGTTTATGCACTATGTTACAGTGCATTAATAAAGTATCAATCTATTATCTGTCATATATATTATTACAGAAAGGTCTTTTTCTGTCATTCCGAATATGCTCCGTTAATACTGCACCTACAGTGATAAATGAGGTATCATTTTAAACGTTGAATCACCGGCTTCTGACGAAAAATACAATCTCAATCTCAAATTTCACTATTTCACTATTTACCCATCAATTTGACTTAAACGTTTCGATAGACTCTCTTGCCTGTATTGTATTCATATGTTTTGTATATTTTTGCAAGAAAACAAGTATAAAGAAAGTACTTCATGATACACCTTCTTCTCTATTTAAAACCCAATTACACCGTTTCCTTAGCATACTTATTCCCTGATAGCATGAAAGTGCGAAATTTTCGCACGGGTTACCTAGTCTATGTATATTTCTCTAAACTGGACTATTTTAAGACCAGTTTTTATGATGCCTGATTAGATATTTCTCGATACAAGATACAATGTGGGCACGCTCTTTCACTTATGAAGCTCACACTCACTAAATGTAAAATGAAACTCAGTGTAATTATTTGACCACGAAACCCTATGATCAACAACCAAGCATTAATTCTATCAGAACGTCCTCTCGCTGCAACTGGAGTCATGGAGGCAACCTAATCTACGCATGCGTTTCCGATCACACCGGAAAAGTCAATTACTTCCTTTATAAAAGTATACTTTTATATCAAACAATTAACTGAGAAAAAAACCAAAGATATCGACTACGCCTAATATTTTCCATTTCTTTTTTATACAAGAATCACCTCTGTTTTTACAGGATGATGGTACTTAACTGAAACAGGTTTCTAAGCTGTGAAAATCCATGATTAAGTATCACTAATGTTCAATGCTCGGAGAATTTTGAAGCAATTTCCGGAATTACAGCTCGTTTAACGCACTTTTGTAATTGGATGTGGTGCTTGCCCGATGGTTACATGAAACAATCTTTCAATGCATCGAATGAGCCAAAGATCTTACGGGTAATGCTGATTGCTTCATTTACACAAACGGTACTGAAATTGCGTGATGGCAAAGTAAACTGCTGCTGTATAAATATATTCGATTTTAATATTTTGATTAAACCACTCAGCTTATAACAAGATTTGCTAAATGTTAATTAATGACCAGATATTTATCACCAAATTCGAATAAATTGCATGATATTCGCCGCAATGTCATAACCCTTGAATCCTAAGATGAAATTATGGCAACGATGGTGTAGCACATATGAAACCCGGATACGAGCTCAAGTTTCAAGATTAGTCTATTTGGTGAACGGATTCAATAGAAGCTGACATCCATGGATTCCATTAGGTTCAACTAATTCCACCAACACAATGGAATCCAAGGATTCGACACGTGACCTGAATTAAATCACGTACACCAACGGGTGTATCGGTTCAAAAAGCTATAAAATGAAATTCCCAATGCGAAATTGTAAAAAAAACGAATTTCCAATGAAATCATGGCTGGGGAGGCTGCTCTTTTTCATGCAATCCTATAGTCTCCTTATTCTTAAAAAAAACTCAGGTACAAAGACTATCGATCACCGTTGTTATGATAGTTCAGCATTGGAGGAGGATGGAAATTTAATTCTCAACTGTGTCATCAAACAGCCAATGTATAATTTGATAACAAGCCAATACTATCACTGTAAATCCCACAGTGAAACACTTGTGGTTTAATATGAGTGAGCCTCAAAGAAAACGACATAATTCAGCGGAAGATTTAAATTCATGTCAAAATCCAGCAACGACGCCATTCGGCAGACAAAATTTGTCATATATCACTGTCCACGCCATACCTCGCCATCTATCCTCTTCATGTGTCCAAAATAATCGAGTTTCATGTATTTCATTTCCTGACAATGCATAACCATTCATCTTTGCGGGTTTAACAAGTTCTCGCGGTTGCTCAAGAAGCTATAAATTCAAGCTCATGAATGTGTCAGGCGAGTCCTGAAGTATGTCTCAGCACAAATAGCTTTTAGAGTCCACACGCATGTACCTGATGTCTGGAGCATTCATTTTACTGCCGCTTCTTCAGGTCTTGACGAAAGAAAAACAATATTGTATAACCATAAATAGTTCTGAAACCTTTCGTCTAAATGAAGAAAAACATCAGTCGTATGTCAAGATTGCCATGATAAAGGAAACTTCATTTTATAACTAATAAAACGGGAAATTGAAATGCTATGCCTTCAGGGTCAATTAAAATGACGCCTGGTATGAAATAAAATTCAATTACATATTCAGGCACCAAAAACATGTACACTTTTTTCTTCTAAAACGGAGATTGCGAACTATAAAAAGTGGGAAAGAAATAGTTTACACACAGTATGTGAAACTGCATTTTCGGATCACTAGCGTTGATTCAAATATTTTGAGGGTTAGAATAGGATTATTTCATCTTAGTAGAGAGAGAAATAGTGAAAGATAGTGGCAAACATTTCACTGTTCAACATGTTATATGATGGTTAGGTAAACACATTTTCGCCTACATCACTACGGGGCCGGTTGAGCAATATCTGGCTACGGTATGAGGTACGGTTGGAGTCACGGTTAAACGCAAAATTCATACATATAACTAGGGCTACCATACGTCCTCAATTATGCGGATTTGTCCGTATTTTCGACTTTTAATGTAGCGTCCGCGAACATTTTTATGATTTCTGCCCGCATTTTTTTTTACTTTTTGGAAGTAAGATCTTTTGATTTTGGTTTTCATCTCGAATCACCAACCAGTTATGTATATACTTTTATATCGATTATTGAAGTACACCGTTAGCAATCTGTTTGGGTGCTTTCGATTTAGGGCTATAGACGGCGATCGCCACGCCGCAATGCTTTCGATTTAGCTGATTCGAGGGGCTGGCATCATTTATGGCGCTTCGTCGTATGCTATTTTCTCTGTACAAAAATTTAAACGAACTGTTGGAAATGGTTCATAGTTTGGCTACCAGAGCGTGTTGATCAATCCCGTTGAGGGTATCCCCATTTTGGGGTTTCAAAATATGGTAACCCAACGGATATCCAATAATTTGACCGTATCTAAGGCCGTAACCAGACGTTGTACGAATATTTCACTTAAAAGGGGTGAAAATCAATCATTAGTATAAACACATATGTCGACTTCAGGTGGTTTCATCGTGAAATAATTTCAATTCCGTTTAACTCATATTCTGGCTTCTAATTAAAATGCGTATCCTCTTCTTGATTTTAAGATTAAGTTTCTACTTTTCTTCGCTACTCTTTTCGCAAGCTGAATTTGAAATTGTATTGTGATAAATGCGGGTATGAGTCAAAAGTTGGGAAAGAATGGTATTTCTATCTAGTACAAATGCCTTTTTTGCATGAAACATTTTATAAGAAGTGTATTATCCCAGGGAGCTGAATGGTGATAACAATTTAGGCCCAAATCCATCTTAGTTTTACAGTTATGAAAAAATACTTCCAAAATCTAAAGTCAAATGGTTTAGTAGAAGCGGAATGGCGCTCTAGTCGAATGCTGACGCCAAGATCGTTATGCCTGGTAAGGGTACTATGGACCTTGGCTATGGCCGGAAAAAATTTTCATTAAACATATATTTGTCGAACAATCTGCGTATTTTGTATCTTAATAATTTAAATACTTGCTAAAAAGTGTCATCGTTGAAAATAGTATTTCTTCTGCTAACAAAACGAAAGATTGAATTCATAATTTGTTTTGAACCACACAGTAGTGGTTAATGGTTAATTTGTAGCTGGGCACTCAATTCTTCTTTATTCTAATCGCAACTACCATCCACATCATCAACACGTGCGTTTTTCTGTCTTTAAATCATATTCTCAAAGCATTTAAATCACAACTCGCAAATAGTCCACCTCCTGCATTTGTACCAAAGAAGCAAAGAAATATTTTATAACCAAAGGTATTAACTAATCTGCACCACATTTTATCGTCATGAATTTTCATCCAAAACTGCAGAACTGCTTATTGAAGGAGAAATGACAGTGACGCCTTTTCATCACACGAGAATTAAAGATCTAAATGCTAACGACGGACTTCACAAATCTTTTCGTTTGCACTTTTGTGAAACTGCGTCAAAGCTGAATTCACCACATCGATTACAACATGATTGGCATGAAGTTTCCGGTAAGCTTAATCGAAAGGGCTAAACCGGAGTTCGTATATCGACTTAATAGAACAGGGAGTTCGTCTAAAGCGAATTCCCAACTCCTACCACAAAGTAAGAGCGGGAAATTAGGGAGACATGCATTATTTTTTGCAGGAGGTTATTACAGGTTAACTTGTTTAAATGGGTATCATTATTAAAGGAATAGCTTTTAATGAAAGAAAGAGCCAAACTTTTCGCTGAATGACAACTCTTCAACAGTTTCTTTTACCCGAATTCAATTCATATTTTCCCCAATTATTCCAACGACTGCATCTATAGCTTCCATTAGATTGAATCGAGGGCTCAATATTTTTTTCCAAGAAATGACTGAAGGAGATAGAAAAAAATAGGCATGCCTCTTAGAAGACCCATGAATACCCGGCGGGCGAAAGGGATATGCGACTGATTCGGAGTAACCTTGTACCCAGCTGCTCTCCGAGAGGGCCCTCGTTAGAGGTGTATTGTTGAGGTGCTCAATGCGCCTCGGAGACGCTCGTAAATGAGGAAAACCGTCGAAAAAGGTATGGCAAACCTAGAAGACTATTATCTGGCAACCAATGAGCTCTAGCGAGCACAGATGCATCTTCAAGCAGCATTGGCAAAATTGACAATAGATAGGACCATGGGTTGCGTCAAATCAATAAGATTTGCGTCTCCGTTTTCCACTTCAATGCAAAAATTTCACTCATTTCAATTTCTCATCCATAAGGTTTCGCCCCGATAAGTTCCATGCATTTACTTCCAGCGAAAAGTTTTCCTGGTTGATTGAAGAAAAGTTTTTCATTATCACAGAAATGCAAAACTCGGAAAAGCATATAACGGCGCATTGAATTTTTGGCTACGGTATCACTCACATGATCTGAATTCTCCCTGAACAAGCGAACATCGCATTTCATAATAGGCAAGTCATTATCAAATAATGCAGCCATATTTACGGAGATTATGTGGCTAAAAGGCGGTTTTATCGCTACTGACACTATCGAGACATTACGTAACATCATAGAAACCAGAACCCTTTTTTTGGACCTTAGACAAGTATTTAAGATTAAATTTCCAATTAAAGAAGATATAAAAAATTATGAAAGTATTTTCTAACGAATACTGCACAGCTGGGTATCATAAAGAGCGCAATAAAAAATAAATATTAGCTAAATGTAATATAGTTACAACGCCCCCTAACTTTCATCCTGATAGACAATGGCTTTCTCAAAACCCATCAAGGATTCTGGATAGTGTGACCATACAACGGTAATCAATATCACCCCAATATTCCTGAACGGACATAGACAAAACTGAAAAATTTAGTTGCATTATGGCTTTCCAAGACAATCTAAACTTCATCTACAACAGTCCACAGCGCTTCTGGAAAAATAGATGGTGCAAAACTCGGCTTATGTTCTCCCTCCACGATGTCTTAAAATCAGGTCAAACGGAAAAGCAAGTTTATTTTGTTTACAATTTTAAGCACCCAATTCATTTTTTTAAATGCATCGTTCTTATTCCTTAGTCAGCAGGTCTTGATCAAGGCTTCAAAATTCACCAACGGAGAATGCCGTATGACTGTTAAACCGTTGGGAATTTTCATTGCAAAATGACCCTCCTAGAATAAACAATTACAATTATGGAAAAACTATGTAATACTTCCAGATCAAATTTAGCTCCACTATTTGTCACCTTTGAACGCATTTTTTACGAAACTGCAAAGTCATTTTAAAAATATTTATTGTACTTTATTAAAAATGGTAAAAATGAGCTATTTTTGCGATTGTGAATAAAATCCACAGTTCGTGTTCCGCTCCCGTCGAGTGTGGATGTGTTCTCACTCCGCGCGGTTGACTCAAGGCTATGCATTGCTGGTTGTGAGCCATTTAGTTTCCGGCTATATGTGTGAAATTAGTTGCTTCATTGAGTGGAAGCTTCATTTGTTTAAATCAAAGTACGCTACATCGAGCTTACAGAAGTTCTGCCCACCTGGCCTACTACATCTTTCTGCCATGAGTTCGTGTGCAGAGTGTAAAAAGTCTACAAGGAATACAACTTGCATCAAGTGTGATACCTGCCGTAAGCCCTTCCATGGATTTTGTCTACAGGAGTCGCTCACCAAGGAAGACATCGAAGGGATTGAAGCAAGTGGACAATCCTGAAAATGTGTGGACTGCCAAAATTTACAAAAGACATCCCGGATGGACAGAGGCAAATCGGAAGGTAAATCCCTCCAGGAAATCTTTGATATATTCCAAGAGGTTAAAAATGAACTTAAGATTACTGAGAAAAACCTCGGGGACACTATTAATAAGCTAGACGACAAATTGGAAGACAGTTTAAAGTTAATTGAATCGCAGGGCAAAACATTAGAGCAATGTTTAGATCAAATTTCCAACTTGCAAAGTGAAAATGTGGTGCTTAAGAAACAACTATCTGACGCACAAAATCGTTCTGATGACCTTGAGCAACGCATGCTATGTAATAATGTGGAAATTCATGGCATCCCTAGCCAAGGTGACGAAAATTTGAAAGTAGTAGTAAGTAAAATTTGTGCTGCATTAGATGTAGAAATAAGTGACAGCCAAATTGACTACTGCTACCGAGCTAAAAAGAAATCTAGTGGGGAGCCAGGAGGGATTCATGTGCGATTTCTGAACCAGCACGTAAGGGATAACCTGTTAGCCAAGCGCCGAGTGAAAAGAAATTTTTCTACTCGACACTTGATCTTGGAAGCCGTACCTCCTAGTGATATACCTGTTTACATTAATGAGCCACTTTGTGCTGGTAGACGTAAAGTATTTAACGCTGCTAAAATAGCGCAGAAAGATAAGCACTATAAGTATCTTTGGATTCGTGGTGGAAAAATTTATTTGAGAAAAGTAGAAAAGCAGCCTGCAATTGTAGTTACGAGCATGGATGATGTAAAAAACCTTTGATCCTTGCTTTTGTGATTTATTATGGCTTCATCCGACATACTGTTTAATACTATTGAAAGTGTTACTGTGATACAACAGAATATACGGAGTTTGAGGAGAAATTTTGATATCTTTAACTTAAATCTTAATATGAAACTTCTCTCTATAAAATACCCGGATACAATATCTATGCTCATTGTAACGAAGCAGAACGATCAAAAGATGTATTGGTATATGTACTAGACTACTTAAATTGTACCTCAAAACCAGTTACTACACTATCTGCTGACTGTGTTTTGCTTACCTTGAAAATGGATTTTATATCTTTTGAATTGTTAAGTGTATATAGGCATCAAAATATTCCTGAGAAACTTTTCTTCAGAGAAATGGAAGGCATTTTTAAAGATGCCAAAGGTAATTTTATAATTGTTGCTGATATGAATATAAATCTATCTGTGATTACCAGTGTAACAAATGATTACAAGGATTTACTGTCCTCGTACGGATTAACGTCTCTTATTGACAGTCCAACCAGAATAGTGAGATCGTCAGCAACTTGTTTGGATCATGTTCATGTTAGAATTTCCAACATGTATAAATATAGCATAAAAACCGACATCCTGCACTTAGACATCAGTGACCATTCAATGACAAAATTGACTATCTCCGTTAATTCTGAGTTGACCCCTGCTAACCGGACTAATGTTTGCCCTCAATTCACAAGGATTAATTTTGAAAAATTTAAGAATCTTGTTGCTCATTCCGATTGGTCTCATGTATTAAATGAGACAAATGCCAATAGAGCGTTTGAGTACATTTTAGAGGTATTAAAACAGTGTCTACAATTATCTAAGGATACTTATATAAAAGACAAAAAGCCTGTTAAGCTTAAGTTATGGATGACGAATTCATTGCTTAAAATGATTGAAAGAAAGAATTACTTGTTTGAAAAAAGTAGACGATTTCCGAAAAATATGAGCCTGAGAAATGAGTATTTGGAATGTCGGAATAATTTAAGAAATAAATTGAGGGAAGCTTCAAATAATCATTACATGAATCGATTTAAAGAGTGCCACAACAATTCAAAAGAGCAATGGAAAGTTTTCAAAGAAATGACTGGAGAACAGGAACCAGGGGTAGCACTTCGGTCCTTAAAAATTAGTGGCAAAATTATTGACGACGAACTGACCATAGCAAATGAATTTAATTCATATTTTGTTGGTGTCTTTGAATCTGCCAAATCTATGCAAGACGCTCTTAAACACAAGGCTGCGCCAAATCCATGTAGAAGGGTGAACAGGGCTAAATCGTTCTTCTTTGACCCAATTCTACCAAAAGAAATAATAAATACGGTGAAATTACTCAGAAATGGTGCATCTCCTGGAATTGATGGCATTAACGGTAAAATATTAAAATTAGTTATTGAAACTATTGCACCAGCGCTAGCACATGCTTGTAACTTGAGTATTAGCACTGGTGAATTTCCAAATATACTAAAAACAGCTGTAGTAATACCAATCTTTAAAAGAGGTGATAGAAACATGATACAAAATTATCGACCCATATCATTATTGCCAACCATCTCAAAAATTTTAGAGAAGTTAGTGAAGTATAGGCTGATTAGGTTTCTTGAAAAAGGGGATTATTTTAGTCAATATCAATACGGATTTAGATGTGGAAAAAGTGCAGAAGATGCCCTAGTCAATTATATGACAAAAATATACTGTGCAATAAACTCGAACAATCGAACTGGGGGCTTATTTATAGACATAAGAAAAGCATTTGACACCTTGGACCATGAAATTCTATTATTGAAATTAAGTGATGCCGGAATTAGAGGTGTTCCACTGGCTTGGTTTCAAAGTTATTTAGTAGAGCGAACTCAGTGTGTACGTGTAGGTAAGGCTTTCAGTGATTCCAAGTTGGCAAAAACAGGGGTACTCCAAGGTTCTGTACTTGGGCCTATCCTATTTCTCATCTATATTAATGACTTGTGTAACTTTGAATTTAAAGGATCACTCACTGCTTTCGCAGATGATGTAGCCTTTTGTTACAGCGGAAGTAATTTTAACAATGTAGTAAAAGATGCGCAATGTGACTTGAATGCATTACGAAGGCGGTTTCATTACAATGGTCTAGAAATAAGTGACAAAACCAAACTTATGCTTTTTGATCCAAGAAATTGTTATAAATGTAATTCCTATTTAACTTACCACGACTCTGACTGTCTGAAACAGCCTTGTGGTTGTATAAAGATTGATCAAGTTGATAGTATAAAATATTTGGGAATTGTTATTGACAAATACTTGAAATGGAATGATCACATTACTGGACTTTCCAAGATTCTTCGATATTATACGTCCAAACTATTCTACATTAGAAACAAATGTCCAGTAACTTTCCAAATAACCTTGTATGAAGCCCTAGTAGGGTCTAGATTGGGGTATGGCCTGGTCTGTTGGGGAGCATCTTATAATAACTCCTTGCAGCCAGTTGTGTTATTGCAGAAGAAGATAATAAGAATTGTTACCAAAAGCAAAAGGCACGAACATACCTATCCCATATTTGTACGGTTGCAGATACTGCCAATTAAATACTTGTATATTTTTAAAGTATTAAAATTATTTTATTTAAAGAGCGGCAATATTCCCGCTTGTACCGATAGTGATGAATACTATTTAAGAAGGAAGCGATGTGCAACAACTCCAAAACCAAACCTAACATTATTTAAGAGGTCCTTTGTCTACTTAGGACCTAAACTATTAAATGATATACCAGAGTATTTAAAAATCTCAAAAAACAAAAGAAAAAATCTAAAGCTGCTAAAGGAATGGATACTATCCATAAGTAAAATTGAAGTTTCGTATTAGATTTGCAACTCAAATTATGTTCTGAATTGTAACTAACCATGTTAAGTGTTTATATAATATAGCTTGATGTATTGTAAAAAAAAGATGCATGTATTTTTCTTTGTTCAAAAATTGGCATAAATGAAATGGTCCATATTTATACATATGTTCGGAAAATTTCAGTTTTTGTACAACACCAGCAATTGCATGTACTTATTCAAGGAAGGCAGTCTCGATACAGGTGCTTGTACCTTTGAGGCTGCCTAAAGCTCCGAAATATTGTACCAAAAAGAATGTAATCAGCTATGGAGTAAATATACATTATTATTATTATTAGATTGAGTTATTAGCCGCGAAACTTATTTTGTAGGTTTTCTTTAAATCTAAAACTTTCATTAATAAAAAACTATTTCCTATCCTACAGTCACTGATCTTTCCAAATAAAACCCAAAAAATCACGTTCTTTCACATTACTGTGAAATAAACAAATTTTTCACTCAAAACGCATTGACTAAAATACAATAGGTACACCTATTATGTACATCGTTCGGCTATAGAAGAGGCTATAATGACTTCACATCGGTTTGCCTTTGCACCTTTCAAGATAGCCTTTTGGATGCACATTTCCACTGCACTGGGTAACTGCAGACAGCTTGAAGGCTATATAAAGTTTCTATTTCGCTTTCGTTGAACTCATTAAGTAATCTTGGCTGGCTGGGTGTGTTTTTCAATAAGTCCACTCCAAAGTACAAGTCATTGGCATTATCTAAGTGGCAGACGAAAAGTCAATATCTCAGAATAATAAGGTCTTCGTAGTCCTTTTATGAAAAGGATCAATACATAACGAAATTACGAAGAGGATTTTTTAGACGAAGAATCCCAAATATATGGTCATTTGGGAGAATTCCGCTACGACGGTACTCCCTTGGCATCATTGTTAGATGTATTGAATTGTTTTATACTAGTTTTTCTTATGGCCAAATAAAGCAAAAACTGACAATAAAACCGTGTGTCAGAAGAGCGATTTGAGATATACTTTTCCCTGCTCGAGTGGAGTATTCATTGTTTTAAGGTTTATTACGGCGTCCGAAGGAATAAATGTTGAGGGAATAAAGCGTTGTGTGGGAGAAAAATGAAAAACTAGGATTGAGTAACTTCGAAACGGGGATGTGGGTTTATTTTCTTCTCACACAGCTTTGTATTTGTTTTTGGGAAGTTTTGGACAACTCCTTTTATAGGTAGGGAGAAGACGAAAAAATACGAAGCTGGAGTTACAAGTGCGCTCACTAACCTTCTAGTGATTTTGAGTGGAATTGGATCGGTAATTGCCGAGTCAAATGCTACCAATCCTTATCAACGTTAGCTTATCATCCTTTTCATCCCAACGTTGTCATCTCAAGGTTGTACCTCACCCTTCTACTCCACCTGTATGGAGAAAAGTAGACAAATAAAGACCGTGCGGTGCAAATGGAAGATGACTCTTCGTAAGTGACCCTTAGAAAAGGTCTATGACATGACACAAATGGTTACATGATTTCTTCACTGCTGCTCCCTTTACCTCACAACAGATCTCTGCTTTCCGTTTACGAGTTTTCGTATTTCAGACCCTACGCAATAAGTAGAGAATCTTCAAAACAGAATGGGACCAGAGTTGATGTGCGCTAGACAATAAAAGAGCTTCGATAGTTGAATTCAAATTTTTTGTTTTTGTTTTGATTTTCAGGATAGGAGTGCAAATTGGATAAAGCTAACCTATTGATTCTGTCATTCAAGTAATATACCGGTTAAAAGTATTAATAATAATAATTACCCTTATTTCTGAGCTACAATTAGCTCGTAAATTATACAAGACAGCACACACAACCATGCCCTGGGAGGTGAAAAATCCTCCGCAGGCGGAAATCGAACCCGCGACCTTGGGGTAAGCAGGCGAGGATGTTACCCCGCCGGCCTCGGTGGTGGGGTAACAAGGTAGGCTATATTGGAAGTCAGAATAAACCCTTCCATTGTATACATGTGCAGGACCCTACCTATCTCGAGTACTTCTTTCTTCATCTCAACGTGCGCCCTATCCATCTTCATCCCGTCCATAAAACCTTTCTCTTTCTTCCACTTCCCCGCTTGCCCATCATCCTTCCCTCTATCGCGGCCTTAAGAAATACAACGCCTCTTATTACCTCTTCCAGACACCTACCCTGCCTCCCCCTAATCACATTCAGAAGTTTTCTATCCCCACCAACCCTGTCAAGCACTTCCTCATTTGTCTTCCTTTCCGTCCTATTCATCATCTCCATCCTCATCCACACACATTTCAAACGCCTACAGGCTATTCTCATCCTCCTTTCTCAGAGTCCAATTTTCTTCCCCATACAACGCTACACTCCATATCAAGCTTATCACCAGTCTCTTATTTATACTCTTACCCACGGTCTCCGTCATCAGCTCCCTTCTATTACAATACGCTCCTTCGCTAACGCTATTCTCCGCGTAATGTCTTAGCTTTTACACTTATTTTCTTCCAGCGTACTACCCAAGTAATAAAATTGCTCTACTTACTCCAGTTTGTTTCCTAGTACTTACGTGATCAGCCACGCTTTCTTTTTTCTAGATAATTTTATGACTCTTGTTTTCTAATGATTTATCTTCATTCCGTATTTACCGCACTGGTTTTCTAATGCATCTACTTAAGCTTGCAATCCCTGCGATGATCGACTAACCAACGTCTGGTCATCCACGAATCTAACCAACTTTATCAGCTGGCCTCCTATTTTGATTCCCACATCAAGCTCTTTCCATACCCCTCTTAACATTTCTTCAGCAAAAATTTTGAAAAGCAAAGGTGACAACGGGCACCGTTGCCTTACCCCGCTACTGCCCTCTGCCCATGACTGCCCACCCTGACCCACGATCTATGACTGCCCACCCTGATTCTCAGCCACTCTCACCTGTGCCCTCACTCGGCCAATCTCACCTGGGCTACATACAACTTACGCATGAGTGTCCTATCTCGCCTATCTATTCCCATTTTCCCGAGTAACTGCATTAGTGTTCCCCAATTCACTCTGTCAAACGCCTTTTCAGCATCTAAAAAGTAAGCAAAAACATACTGATTAAATATGTTTCTTTCTATGGGTGTTCTCATTACCGTAATCGCCTCTTCCTTTACCCATACTGGTCATCGCTCAAATAGTAATTTGCTCTACTCTCAAACCTTTTATTTAATAAACATAAGAAAAACTTTTTCCGCGTAAGAAATTAAAGTAATTGTTCTTTCCCCCTGCACTCTGACGCATTCATCTCCTTCGGGATAGGTATTAAGACCCTATGACCCTTTAGCCATATTCCTCCCTCCTATATCCTACGGATAAGTTCGAAAAAATATCATCTTCCCTCATTTCCTTAATCCTTCAATAACAACGTAGCAGCAATTTCACTATCTACACCCACAGCTTTTCTATCCTCTATCCATCGTAACACTTTCTTTCGTTTGCCGCAAAGTAAATCCGGTCCGAGGTTATCCTTATCTATTGTTCTCCCATTATCTGTATCTGGTTCACAGTCTGTAATCGCTGTCACATAGCTCCTCTGTGGATTCTTTCCACCTATACTGGACATCTTCCTGTTCGACTTCCTGTCTTCCCTGTTATGTTCTTAACATTTGGTATCGTTTGCACTCTCTTACTACTCCTGATAGCTTTTTCACTTCAGCGTACCCACTTTCCCCTCTTTATGTAGCTGAACGTTTCGGCATGGTCCCGGGTTTCGGCACCATGAACGTTCACGCATACGGGACCGCGAGGATCGTACGCACAACGTGAGAAGAAGAAAAAAAAAGGGAAAACGGAATTAAAATTAAGGGAAGGAAAAAGAATGGGAATGAGAGGACGCTCACCTTATTCCGCCGAACTTCCGACAGACACTCGCCGGAAAGAACACGCTTCCCCGACACACACTTAACCGCGCACACGTTACTTCTGCTTCCAGGTGATCAAGTCCTTCGACCTCTTCAGGGTACAACAAAATAGGGACAAAATAAGGAGAACGAGGGAAAGGAGATGGCGGGAGGTTTAAAGGAACAAAAATAAGGACACGTTGGTGCGCACAAACATACCGCCCACCTGAATTTCCGCGAAATTCACTAAAACAATAAACAAACTGTAATTGACTAACTAATTAAACTAAGTCCTATCCATTGTTGGGAATGGGGTTCTATAGTTTCACTTCCAGAGGCCCATCTGGAAGACTTACTACAGGATATGGGTTAGGCCATGGATAGGGAATAAAAGGGAATTAGAAGGTAATAACTGAAAATTAACGCGCTACTTCGAAAGCGAAAATAAAGTCCTAACTCCGATCACTAAACGCAACCTATTCTGAAGTTGGTAAAGGCACCAACTTTACCACCAGCCTTTCCCAAAGAGGCATTTTTCCGATTACTAAACGTGTACGAGAATGGACCCCCATAATCCGTTCCTACGTAAGAAAATGCTGGTTGCGGTACAACTCTAGCAGTCGGAAGGTCCGACATAATTGGATGCAAAGTCGCTCCACGTTAGCGTGAACAAATAGCACATTTTAGTATCTCCGATCTAATAAGGGTCCGAAGCGAAATAATCCAAAACTGCCTACAAATTAAGGCTTCCACAACACGTGGACCACCATGCAGAGATACCAAATGGTAATGGCGAATGATAAGACGTGAAAGATGACTATCTTTAGGAAGTAGCATAGGGTGTTTACCTAGCGATGGTAACAAAGAATAGGTAAGTCTACCGCCCACCCTAATTATTCCATCGTCATCCAATATGGGACGAAGACGAGCCATACTGAGCGGCAGGCGATTGCCTTTCTGAAGTGAGTCAATAATAGATTCGAAGTGAAAAAGTTGTTCCAATTTCACCAACCGAAATAGAGCTTTAGTCCACTCAGATCCTGTAATCTGCAATTCTGTACTTCTTCGTTCCCTTTTCACCGCCTCAATGAATCTCAAAATATACGCCATCACCCGAACTAGTCTCACATAGGATGAATAAGTTTTCATCCAATTGCAAAGACATTCTTGATCTTGCACCAGACAAATCACAGAAACAGGTGCTTTCAATTCAGGAAGATCAGGTGCAACCCTTTGGTTAGAGCATTTAAATGACCACTGAGCATCATCGTCCTTCAGAAAGTTTGGTCACTTCCAATAAAGATCGCAAAATAAGACTTCGTCACGCATTCCTCCTCTGAAAGATTGATTAGTAACTCAGAGGAATTACTGGCCCACTTTCCTAGAGGAAAACCGCCGGAGGAAAGCAAACCAATTAGTTGGCGCTGTAATTCCAAAGCATCAGACAGCGAGTCAGCTCCCGTAACTATATCGTCGATGTAGCGTCGGTTCGCGGGAGAAGGGTTGGTAAAGGAGAAAACCACTTGTCGCGTTCAGAGCCCACATGGTACTGCTTTATTTTCTGTATACTACAAAGGCTCAAAAGGACGGTAGCTCTCGCGGTCATAGAGGTCCCCCTTCCCTTTAGGGTAATGACCGCTCGCCTCTCGCCGACGCTCTCCGTCTTCAAGTCCCTCAGACCGCTACACTGCCTCCCCCTTAGAAAGCATCGCCCCCCCGCGATCACTTATGCACCGGCTCCGTTGGCACCTGCAGTGCCTTGGTCCACCCTTTTCAACCTTCTGAAATAAAGACAAGAAAGAAAGAAAAATAGACCCCTCGGGTCTTCCCCACCATTTAGATCCCAACTTGGAGTCTATCTGGTTCTCTGGTAATCCTTTTGGGATACCGCGCCGTGGCCAGGTCCCAAGTGCCCTCTCTTCTGAAATTCTGGCCGTCCGCCGCCGGAGTTTGGGACTCCAGCGGCAGAGGAATGGAGATTATTCTCCAACCACTCTCCATAGCGTTTGCTGGTTTTTCCTCTTGCACTTGGGTTTCTCCCGGCCCCGCCATTGTTCCACTGTCCCCTTCCTTGGTCTGATCATCCTTGTCCTCGCTGTCTCCCGGTCTCGCCTCCCACTTCTTAAGGCGGTTAAAATGTACGACAAGGCGACGTCGAGGATTGTCTTGGTTTCTCACCCTGTACATGACGTCGGACAGTCTCTTTATGATTTCGAAGGGGCCAACCCAGGGTCGATGAAACTTCCTGCATTTGCCCCTTTTAGTGGCGGGTACGTGGAGCCACACTCTCTCCCCTTCCTCAAAGGGGGTGCCATGACACCGACGATCATACTGCTCTTTCTGTCGGAGGTGAGCCGACCCCAGCCTCTGCCGAGTGATATCATGAGCCTTCTCGAGACCCTCTCTTAAGCGTCTCACGTAGTCGCCTTCTCTTCGCTGCCCTACCCCTATCTGCACATCAGGGACTCCCCACTCCAACTCAATCGGGAGGCGCACTTCCCTCCCAAACATGAGGAAATAGGGTGTGAATCCTGTACTGCTGTGTTTGGCCGAACGATAGGCCAACATGACGGAATCCAAATGTTCATCCCATTCGTCTTCATTTTCCGTCCATTGGCTCAACATTGCTAATAGAGTTCTATTAAACCGCTCGACCTGACCATCGGACTGGGGGTGGTAGGGTGATGTCCTTGTTTTTACCACCCCCATCAATTTGCACATCTCCTGGAAGAGGCGGGATTCAAATTGGCGGCCTTGGTCCGTGTGGATTTCCCGAGGCGCTCCCCACCTACACACGAAGCCCTTCACTTGATGTGCCACTGTTTCCGCCTCTTGGTTACACATGGCATACGCCTCGGTCCACTTGGTGAACTCATCGGCGACCATCAATATATATTTATTGTTTGTCTTGGTTCGAGGGAGAGGGCCCAATATGTCGACGGAAATTCTTTCCATCGGTCCTCCGGTCGGGCAATGACCCAATGGAGCTCTTGGCGGATGGGGCGGGGATTTCCGACGCGAACAACCTTCACACGTGCGGCACCACACTTCCACGTCCTTGGTGTATCCGGGCCAATAGTACCGCTCTCTCACTTTGGCTAGAGTTTTCTCATACCCTAAATGGCCTCCGACGGGTGAATCGTGTAAAGACAGAGGAATTTCTTCTTTTGCCTCAGCAGGTACAATTAACTGTAGGCGGTCGGCGTCTTTCCCTTCTCCCTCCCACCTTCGAAAGAGAACCCCATCCCTACACCCCAATCCGTCCCATTGTGCCCACAAAGCCTTCGCCCCCAAGCAGTCACCCCTTCTCTCCCCTTCGGGTGGCCGAATTCCGGCCTCAAGTGCATCTACTACCCTTCTCAGCACGGGGTCCTTCCTCTGCCTTTCCCTTACGCTTTCACTGGGAGCCCCTAGGACGGCGTCGATTTCCACCGAAATCGGTTCCCCCTCCCCCCAGGCACATTGTTTACATACGGACCGCGATAAACCGTCGGCATTCCCGTGCTTGATTCCCGGCCAATGCACCACCGAAAAGTCGTACTCCGACAATTGCTCGAGCCAGCGAGCAACTTGTCCTTCCGGCTCACGAAAGGATCTCAACCATTGTAAGGAATTATGGTCGGTACGCACCACAAAACGTTTTCCCAACAAATATTGTCGAAAGTGGCGTGTAGATTGACTACCGCCAAAAGTTCACGCTGTGTCACACAATATTGCTTTTCGGCGCGTGAGAGCGTCCTGCTGTAATAGGCCACCACCCTTTCCTCGTCTTCCTGCCTCTGGCTAAGCACGGCCCCGATACCCATTCCGCTAGCGTCACAGTCGAGCGTAAATTCGGAGTCCATCCGCGGGAAGGCCAAAATCGGCGCACACGTTAACTTTCGTTTTAGCGTCTGGAAGGCGTCTTCGCATTCCGTACTCCATTTGAATAGTGCATGCTTCTCGGTCAACTTATGAAGGGGGCAGGCTAACTGAGAAAAATTTCTTATGAACCGCCTATAATATGACACCGTTCCAAGAAACGCCCTAAGCTCCTCAAGAGATGCTGGGGACCGCCATTGTGTGATCGCGGCAATTTTTCCAGGGTCCGTTGTGACACCATTCTTGGACACTACATGGCCTAAAACTTTCACCGTAGGTTTCATTATTTGGCACTTCTCAGGCTTAACTTTAAGTCCCGCCTTCCTCAGACGTACCAACACGTCTGTTAGCCTTCCTATGTGCTCTCTAAAATCCCTTCCGAAAATAATTACGTCATCCAAGTACACCAAACAGGACTTCCACTGGGCACCCGCAAGCACTAGGTCCATTAGTCTTTGGAAAGTACTGGGTCCGTTGCACAATCCGAAAGGCAGCACTTTAAATTGGTAGAGACCGTCACCGGTGGTAAAGGCTGTCTTTTCTCGATCGCTTTCCGCGACCTCGCACTGCCAGTATCCTGACGCCATATCTATTGTGGAGAAAGCTGTGGCGCCAGATAGCGAATCGAGAATGTCGTCCATGCGGGGAATTGGATAAGCGTCTTTACGCGTCACTATATTAAGACGCCTATAATCAATACAAAATCGCGTCGATCCGTCTTTCTTCTTCACAAGGACGATCGGTGAACTCCAAGGAGATGACGATTCCTCGATTATATCGTCCCTCATCATCTCCTCTACGGTTCGTCGCACTTCTTCCCGTTTGTGAATAGGCAATCTCCTAGGAGGTTGCCGAATTGGAGGCACATCCCTGGTCTCTATTGTATGTTTCAGGATGTTTATACGTCCTAAGTCGTAGGGTCCTCGTGAGCACACATCCGAAAACTCATCCAGCACTATTTTAAGTTCCTCCTTTTCCACTTCACTTATTTCGGCACAGTCTAAATCAAAGAGAGAAGATGCAGGGGGAAGGTACGCGTTCTCCAAACTAAAAACGGGCTCGTTACTCACTTCCGCTTTTTCTCCATCACACTCCCATAACACGCCCACTTTCGTGTCTTTATATAGAGTCACTGTCTCTGCTGATGGATTCAGGAAGAGCATATGCACCGCGGAACCCTTCACTTTATGTAAAATTCGCGCACCGAACACGCCATAACGTTCTAAAAGTTTCGGATTTGGCTCTATTATCCCTAATTTTTCCTTGAACCCCGGATCCGAGCTCATCAAACACTCCACTAACACTTCGTGGCAAGGAGGAAGAACGACGTTCTCTTTCAAAGTCACGGCGCAACACAACTCGCATTTTTCCTCACCTGAGAGAAAAGGCACAGCTTTTCCGCGGATGAGAACGCAATTCCGGGAAAAAGCCACGTCACACTGATGTGCTCGCAGGAAATCGGCACCCAGGAGACATCCCTTCGGTAGGCGAGGGGCGATGAGTACATCATGCGAAAACTCTTCCCCTCCGATGCGAAGTACCACTTCTCCCCTCCCGAGAATCCGTAATGGCTCCCCATTCGCCGTCACTAGTGCCAACTCGTCTTTCTTCATTTTCCCCGAATTATCAATGCGGTTCCATATCTCTTCCGAGATCAAGGACACCGCCGCTCCCGTGTCAATGAGCATTTCGGCGGGGATTCCCGAAACTGATCCTCGCACCAGGGGCACTGAATCGGACAAAATCGTCCAAATTTCCTTTGCAGCGCCTCCTCCGACGCCCTCGATCAGTGAAGCAGCATCTCGGGTTCCTTTTCCGTCACCGGCCGAGAAGGTTACCACCTCCTCGGCCTTTCGTCATTTCCCGGGGAGAAGGGGCGTGTACATTCGGCTCTCACGTGCCCCTCTTCGCCGCACATCCAACAACGCAGCCGGTCTCTACGCCTCACCCTGGGTGTTGAGCGCCGCAACTCAGGAGCGGGGCCGCGGTCGTCATCACCCGATACAGCGATTCCTCGCAAGAATTCCAAGACCTCTTTCATTGTATCTGAATTTTGTCTTAATGCGGCCTCCACTTTGTCCTCGCGACCGCACCCTCGGCTCTCCACGCCATCTTCTCGTGGTCCCGTCGTGAGGGTCGCCGGCGCCAGTGCATTTACTCCCCTGGTGTATGACTCCGCGAAATGGATAGCCTCCATCTCGGTGGCAACGCCGATAGCGTCCTCGAGGCAAGCAGGTCTCGCCTGTTTCACCCACACTCGGATATTCCCATCAAGTCCATCCAAGAAACGGTCGCGCACAACGGCCTTTCTCGCATCCTCGGGCCAGGAAGGGTATGCACGCCGAGCGAGGCGCCCGAGGTCCGTGGCAAAGGTGGCGATGTCTTCTCCGAGATTGCGCGTCCTTTGGATGAATCGCGCCTTTTCCTTTTCACTCGCTTCCTTTGGGTTGAAACGCCGCCCTAATGCCTCCCGCGCCTTAGCGTAACTCTGCCGGCTTTCCTCTGGAAGCTCGCGAAACGCAGAGAGAGCGTTTCCCACTAGGCAGAGTCTTAGATAGAGCGTCTTCTGCTCCTCAGGCCACTTATTTATCTCCGCTACCGTCTCAAATTGGAAGACCCAGTCCCCTGCACCACCAAACTTCTCCGGCATCACTATACACGCCATGGCTGCCGCCGCCGAACCGCACGCGAAATTTCCGGATCGAAGAACGATCCTACCGACTGCACCAATGTAGCGTCGGTTCGCGGGAGAAGGGTTGGTAAAGGAGAAAACCACTTGTCGCGTTCAGAGCCCACATGGTACTGCTTTATTTTCTGTATACTACAAAGGCTCAAAAGGACGGTAGCTCTCGCGGTCATAGAGGTCCCCCTTCCCTTTAGGGTAATGACCGCTCGCCTCTCGCCGACGCTCTCCGTCTTCAAGTCCCTCAGACCGCTACATTCGACATACGTGTCGCGTCGGAGTGCTGCCGCAGCGCGCGGTAACTTGTGTCCCTCGTCCTCAGCCAATTGATGTAAAACACGAATGGCCAAAAAAGGCGAAGAAACTATCCCGTAAGTAACGGTTTGCAATTCAAAATCCACGAGTGAAACAGAAGGATTGTCTCGCCACAAAATATGCTGGTAACGACAATCATTCGGATGGAGTCTAATTTGGCGATACATTTAGTGATGTCTGCTATAAACGCTTTAGCATGCGTTCGAAAACTTGTCAATATATCAAAGATATCACCCTGAAGCTTTGGGCCGGTCAACAATACATCATTCAGCGATTTACCTGATGATGTGCGCACCGAGGCATCAAATACCACACGAATCTTTGAGCCGTCTGCTTGAGACTTGCAGACAGCATGATGCGGCAAATAATACAAGCCTCGACCTTGCGATTTAACCATATGCTCAAGCGATTCATATTCTTTCATAAAATCTGAATATTTGCCTTGCCATTTCTGATTGAGTCGGCGTTCCGAATTAATCCACCGCGAGGCCGCGTAAGAATAGGATTCCCCTAATGCAGGAGGAAGTTCCTTGAAAGGCAGTGAAACGACATATCTTCCACTAGAATCTCGATAATGAGTGCTTTTGAATAATGCCTCGTATCGTAATTCCTCCGGATCACGATCAATTTCAGCCGACACATCCTCTACCTCCCAAAACCTTTTCAGAACAAAATGAATATCTCTCTCCTCAGACACAGCGAAAGACACAGCGTCATCCGAATGTGATTGTGATATAGATTGGATACTTCCCATAATCACCCATCCGAAAATTGACTCAACAGCTACTATGTCTGAATTTGATAATTTGTTCCTTAACTGCCCAAGGGCTCGTGGGGTGGACCAACAAAAACAACACGCGTAGGCCAGACAATTTATTTAAATTATAACGACAAGCGAGCTCGCTAAGGCGGAAGGAGAGGAGGGTGATCGCCGGAAACCAGAGGAAAAGGGGCAATGGAGGGGGAGAGGTGAGGCGGCGATACCTTCCGAGGACCGGACAGCCGATGACCGTGCACAGAGGCGTCGTGCCGTTGACGAGGGGGAGCTCCTCTAGGCGTCTCGGCAACACAAGCTCGACAGCAAGACTCCCTCGAGCGCGGACTCCGCCTCCACTTAAATACGGGAGGTCCCATTGGACTCGGGGTCCATGCCCCACCAGAAAGACCGAAAGCCCTCGGCCCAGGCGCACCGCTCCCGACTCCCCCCCAGGGAGGAGGGGGGGGCTCGCTATCGGGCGAGGTGGACGGCTCGTCCTTACGTAGCACCACCACGGAAACCACTTTCCGGAGGATGGAGGGGGGGGGCGCTCGCCAACGGGCGAGGCGGACGGCTCATTCCGCCCACCAAAGCAAAGGTGGGGGAATAAATCCATCCCCAGCAAGAAATCCACGGGCGATGGTTTATCAAACGCCGGATCTGCGAGTGGAAAATCGACAAAACTTTGAAAAATAAAAGAGGGAAGAGGCGCGGTCGGATGTTTATTCATTACTTTCGGAAGAACCACGGCATTTGTGCGTAGCATAGGCAATGACGTATTCCTAGGAGCAAGTGCACAGGAGACAAGTCCTTCAGGCTTTCTCAATGGTGTTTGAGCCAGACCAAAAAGTTTGCCCTGATAATCAGCAACGGTCAACCCCAGGCGTTCGACGGCAGCGGAGGAAATTGCGGATATCTGCGACCCGGAATCAATCAAAGCCCTAATAGGCTTCCAAGTCCCATTTCCCGCTTCAATTAATACAACAGCTGTTCCCAAGATGACCGTCCGCGAAAGATCAGTTTGAGCGACCGAGGAAAACATCGCGGAAGACGAAGTCGCCTGTGAGGACGACTCAAGAGGCGAAGGCATGGCTGAACTGGAATTATTCACGGAACCATGTGGCTCACGACCACCCCTGTTTTCAAGAATTGAATTGGGGAGCACCCGAGTTGAATTGGAGCGCTCCTGAGGTTCATTAGACGGGTGAAGAGACGTGTGGTGATTCATTCATTACAGTAATCTACCGGTTAGAGGTAGGTTGTGATGAAAGTCAGAGAATATCCAACGAACTCTTACACGTGCTGTGCCCTTTCTACCTCTTGTATTTCTTTCTTCATCTCAGCATAAGTCCTACCGTTCTTCATCCCGTCCATAAAACCGATTCTCTTCTTTCCCCTTCCCCGCTTACCCAACATCCTTCCCTCTATCACGATCTTCAGCAAACCATCGTCCCTCATTACCCCTTCCAGCCACCTACCCTGCCTTCCCCTAATCTCATCTATAAGTTTCCTCTCCTCGCCCACCATGTCAAGCACTTCCTCATTTGTCTTCCTTTCCGTCCAACGCACCTTCTCCATCCTCCTCCACACCCACATCTCAAAAGCCTTCAGCCTATTTTCGTCTTCCTTTCTCAAGGTCCACGTTTCCGCTCCATACAACGCCACACTCCATATCAAGCTCTTTACTAGCCTCTTTTTTACATCCTTACTTAAGGTCCCCGTCATCAGCTCCCTTCTATTATTGAACGCTTCCTTCGCTAGCGCTATTCTCCTCCTAATGTCTTTGCTACTATGTCCTCTTTCTTCTAGCGTACTACCCAAGTAATTAAATTGTTCTACTTGCTCCAGTTTGTGACTTCCTACACTTATCACCAGCTTCGCTTTCTTTGTCCTAGAGAATCTCATTACTTTTGTTTTCCTATTATTTATCTTCATTCCGTATTTCTCACACTGCTTTTCCAGTGCATCTACTAAAGTTTGCAGTCCTTTCGATGACCGACTCACCAACGCCTGGTCGTCTGCGAATCTAACCGACTTTATCCACTGGCCTCCTACTTTCATTCCCACGTCTAGCTCATCCCATGCCTCTCTTACCATTTCCTCAGCATAGATGTTAAAAAGTAAAGGCGACAACGGGCACCCTTGCCGCACCCCGCGACCTATAACTGCCCACCCTGATTCACCGTCCGCTACCCTTACCTGATAACGCTTACATTTTTGACAGCGCATATGTCTCTCTTGACATTTCGGGGCCCAATGACCTGGGCGCAGGCAGTTAAAACACAATTTTCTCGAACGAGCAAAGTCAGAGCGGGCAGAAAACTCCAAATTTAAAAATTGGGAACATTGGAATAAGGAATGCGAGCCAGAACAAAATAAGCATTTATCACGGGTGAATCCATTACTGCCCCTCTTAGGTGAGGTTTCCCGAACGGAGACGGGCAGCGAAAACTGTGAAAATTGTCGCTTAGTGCGAGGGGTTATATCCTTTAAAATGCTACCACCCGAGGTTTGGAGAATTTTAATTTTTTTCTTCACAAAATCAATTAGTTGACTCACCGAAGGAAATAATTCCTCCTCCATTGTTTCCTCAAAACGGGACAATGTATCAAAATCCAGAGCCCGAGCTGCCAATCGGAATAGAATAAATTCACCCAAATTTGGAATATTTAAAGTATTTAATGCGGCATGCATCTCAGAAAATGTGGTCACAAATAGCTGCAACGAAGGTAACTGTCCGGAAGATGCCGTCGAAAACCCCAAAAGTTTATCAAGATAACTGAACCCGAGCACTCTGGGATTATCAAAATAGTCATTCAATTCCTTCCACGCGGATGAATAGTGTACAGCGCCAAATGGGACAGAAGAAATTAAAGCAAGAGCCTTGCCTTGCAAGGCCGATTTCAAATAAGAAAATTTCTCAATGAGATAAATGTCCTCTCGTTCATGTATGACTGCTCGGAATAAATCGCGGAATGCGGGCCATTCAGAAACTGCCCCAGAAAACTTAGGCACTTCGATTATTGGAAGCCTACATTTCTGCATCGGCACTGAATGAGAAGTAGCACCTGCATTGTCAGCTTGATTTTCAGAGATACGGGCTGACACCGAAAGAATAAAATAAAACATGTCTTCTACCTCCTTGGCGTTTTCCAAATCGGTAGAAAAAACTTCCATACGATTATTAATGCAGCAATATTCAAGGATTTCATTCTGCGCTCCCAGATAAGATTGATTTACCTCTTTCAAATGTGAACACCGAATGCGAAACGCTGCATATCTCGTATGGGTAACAATTTCCGCCAGTTGCAATCTGCTTAACTCGCTCGCTGTGGAATAGGCGGCCAAGATAGTCACCTTAAACTGGTCTCTTTTAAACCGAAGTAGCTTGATTTGAGCGTCAAAAGCCTCTCTGGTAACGGCCATTTTGGTTAATTAAGGTAAAATCGGCACCTAAGCTGCACACAAATTTAAAGTTTAATAAACGTTATTAAAACCTTTTCGCCCTTATCATTCCTGATTCCCGGGTTTCGGCACCATGAACGTTCACGCATACGGGACCGCGAGGATCGTACGCACAACGTGAGAAGGGAAAAAAAGGGAAAACGGAATGAAAATTAAGGGAAGGAAACAGAATGGGGAATGAGAGGACGCTCACCTTATTCCGCCGAACTTCCAACAGACACTCGCCGGAAAGAACACGCTTCCCCGACACACACTTAACCGCGCACACGTTACTTCTGCTGCCAGGTGATCAAGTCACTGTCTCCTCGCGGATGACACACTCCTGGGCGCTTATCTTCGTGAGCGCCCTCTTCAGGGTAAAACAAAATAGGGACGAAATAAGGAGAAAGAGGGAAAGGAGATGGCGGGAGGTTTAAGGGAACAAAAATAAGGACACGTTGGTGCGCACGAACAGTAGCCTTTACATGTCCTCGCATTGTCCCTTCCTCCAGTTTTCCTTTGCTCGATTGGTCGATTTCCGGAGTTTATTTTTAAAATCCGTGTACTTCCTCTTGCATTAGTTAATGTGGACGTTTCTTCCACATGCCTCCCTTTTAGTCCTCCCTCCCTACCTACCTCCCTAGTCCTACCTCCCTAGTCCTCCCTCCTACCTCCATTTTTCTAGTCATTTCTACCGTAACCCACTGCTTCTTTACCCTCGTTTCTCGAAATTCTATTTTTCTCTGCTCAACTGCAGAACAAAGAGGATTGGAAGCAATGGAATACTGGTGGTATAGAAGAATAATTAAGACTAAATGTCCAAAAAATGAAGATGTTCATCAAGAGCTTAGGAAAACTGAAATATATTTAAAGAAATAGGATGCAGATGCAATGCTGAGGAGACTCATTGGAACATTCTAAGGCAAACCTCCTGAGAATTAGGAGAAACGAATCGGTTGAATTAACGAGTACGGTCGAAGGGAAATTGCATTAACCAATACGGTCACTGCCGTAGGTGAAAACTTTGTAAACTGTTTGTGCGCGTGACTGAACCCCACGCGGAATTTTTGTAGAAGCGTGCGTGAGCGAATGCAGAGTGGGTCACTGGCGTGTGTGGGGACTTCGTAGTGCTGGTGTGAATGAGCCACCGGCGTGGGTGAGGGCCTCCCAAACCTGCGAGTGTGTGCATGATTGTGACCTGCGCGGGAGTAACACTTGTTCCCCTGATAAGCCTGCTAGTGTGAGTAGGTCACTGGCGCCAGTGAGGACTTCGCGGGCCTGAGTGTGTGTTCGCGTGATTGGGAGACCCACGCGGACCCCCTTGACGTGTCTGCTGGGTGAGTGAGCTAGTACGTTTGTGAGTGTTCTTGTGTTTTTAGTTTACATAACTGTTTTACCCCATTGACGTCCTTACCTTCCAACACCCTATCATCCCTTTCCCCCCCATACCCCCCTTTTTTCGCCCAATAAAGAGTACGGTCTTGGGGTATTTATTTTCTTTCAACTGCATTAACCAAGCTACGTGAGAAGTTTAACTCTTAAGAGAGAATGGAGATACATGTTGCAACAAACCAATCTTATGCCTAATGACTGCTAATGATGTTATCACATAATGGGTATATGAAATAGTTATCGATCCAGAATATTCAATTTACCATAATAATTGTTTTACGGAATTAATTAACGAAAATATGGCCGTAAGCATGGAATAGGAAACACGTAATGAAATAAACGGTGTGCTAAAATTAATCGCTGTCGACTACAATCGGATCTTCCAAAATATACTGCGGAATTCTCCTACTCTTTGGCTTAAATCATTTATTCAATTACTTTACGCGATTAGATGCGTAGATTAAAATTATCCTGACGGAAGAGTGAACTTTTTGTTGACCATTAGTATACTTCTTCATGCACGTTTTATTCCAGGACTTCAGCCAGGCAGTTGAGCGAAACAGCGCCACTCGCAAGTCTTGCAGCAATATCCGTATCATATGAGTTTGAACAATTCATTCAAGCGGCTCCCTATTCTTAATAAGCACACATTTTAAATTAATCATTACTTTGTCAGCCCATTATTTGTCTCTTATAGATGGTCATCATCAGTGTGCAATCGAAGACAAACGAAATTTGAGCGAGGAAATCACACCGGCATTCTAATTCAAGGTTTCTGATTATTTTAGGAAAGAGGGGGTGAGTACAGCTGGCGATGGAAAATAATTATAAAACGATGAAGACGTGATTAGTCTCGTAATGAGTGGTGCAAAGGTTCATTACAATCCATTGGTCAGAACAAGTCACGAGATGAATAATGAGGTTCAATGTGGAAATTATTGCAGAGGCCAGCACATAATGGAGATAATTAGGAGCATAAATAGCAGGGTAATTTATCACTAACATCCCAGATAAGGGGGATCGATGTGGCGAGACATTGATTCAAGCCATTATCACTACCAATTTCAAAACAGGGCAGAAATTACCAGGGAAAACTAGTTCAGTTCAAGAAAATGAGTTGTAGAATTGCTAAGTCATTATTATCTCAATATTACTTTTTTCACTATCAAAAACGATAAATTAACAAAATGAATACCTTGCAGGTCTCAGCTTTTAATAGACCTTAATTTTTAATTATAATACGAAGTGGAAATGGTAACCTTCAAATTCATAAATTGTGAACTCAATATGAATAAATTACAATTATAATGAAGAATACCTCCAAAGATAGACCAAGTTCATTCTTCCTTTTTGCACCTATTTCAACCAAAAATAACGACAAGTCGAAAAGTATTTCAAAAGGGTCTACCTATGGAATGCAAAAATATTAAGTTTATTGCAGAATATTAAAATTTCTGGAGTAAAACTGTGTCACAGAAACTTAAGGTCTTGATCAACATTCTATGAGTGTTTCACCACATACTTGATGTAGCAACTACAGACGGCTTAATATTCTCTCTCAGCTCAGAGAAGAAGAAGTAGCAAACTTATGGTACATAGTATGACTCCCAAGTATCTACATGCAGTGGCTCAGGCCGTTGAAAATCAGATATGCATATATTATTGTTTTCAAGGGGATGTTGTCTCTCAAAATGAATCCAATAATTTCGTTATCTCCTCCTCTCTGAGCTGAAAGAGAATGTTAAACAATATGTATCTACTATTTGATGTGCTAAATAAGGTCCAGCAACTGCAGTTAATGAAAAAAGAGCAATTTCCACAAGTATGACATTTATTGCACGACCGGTTTCGCTTTTTACAGCATCTTCAAGTCTTACTGTAAAAAGCGAAACCGGTCGTGCAATAAATGTCATACTTGTGGAAATTGCTCTTTTTTCATTAACTGCAGTTATGCTCCGGTTCCACTCCATCACGCCTGAAACCTCAGATTAAGGTCCAGGAAGTTGATCAAGGCCTGAAGTTTCTGTGATACAGTTATACTCCAGAAAAAACTATACTCTGATAATCTTATGCTTTTTATCATTCCATTGATAGGCAGTAGTATCAACATATCGTTATTTTTGGTTAAAATAGATACAAAATAAAGAATAAAATTGGTCTATCTCTGCAGAAATTCCTCATTCTAATTGTATTTTTGATTATGTTACCTTGCTTTAGATTTTGGTTATCGTTCTCCAAGACAATATGCACTAATTTTTCAAAGTATATTGTAACAGAAAACAAATAAGGAATGAGAAACGAGTACGAATTATTAACGAGGAAGAATAAAAATGGACTACGTCTCGCAAATTATGAAGGGCTTTCTCAGGAATAGAGCAGTTGACGCTGAAAGGAGACTGGATTGGAAAGATTCAGCAAACTTAACTTCGGATTCATGATGGTTGTCCTTTTCCGCAAGCAACAAAATGCACTCATATAATCAATATTTCATCCGCGAAATTTATCGGTTTAATATACTGATCCATTATTACAATGAAGAACTAAATGCTACGTTTCTTTGTAATTGTAAGAGAGATCCATGACCGCTATCAGCGCCAGATAATTTTGTAATCAAACAGCCAAATTAATTCCAATCATGAGGGAACCAGCGAATATGGATAGTGCAAAAGGTTGTTACCCTTTCTTTAAGTTAAAATTATAAGTTGTTTACCAATTATATTTTTTAAGACGAATGGAATATAAAAGCATCAAAATTGTTCATGACTGCCCACCGAAATTGCAATGGCAATTACAGAACTGATTTAACCCCACATATTTTCGGGATGGTGTGAAATAGCGTAGAATCGTACAAACGAACGATTTAACAAAGCCACTGAATATTTTATCATTCCATTCCACCGCCGGCCGTAATTTCACGCCGTATAGGGAAATCAATACCGACTATTAGCTGATGGTACAGCATCCGCCCCATCCACCCAATAATGGAGTTGAATATGCGGTCTCCTCGCCCTCTGAAGTCACCGATTGCAATACTACGCTGACCGACCTCGTCAAGTATCAAGTGGCACGTTCCCGTCGCCTTAAACGGCACCTGTTGGCTTATTACGGACCGGCTACAGTCTCCGTGCAGAAACGTGGATCATAACAAAGGCCACAGAAGAACTATTACAGAGATTCGAAAGAAGTATCTTAAGTAAGGTATATAGTCACCTGAAGGAATATAATACAGTGAATGCGACAAAATCACAACGACCAAAAAAACTATAATAAAGGCTATATGTACGTACATTGTTTTCTTTCAAATAAGTATATCTCAAATTGTTTCAGTCAAAAATTATCTCAATTTCGTTCCCTTTTTTATTACATATAAAAAATTGATTCGCCCAGTTAAAAGTATCGTTTTGTTCACAGTTTTACGTTATCTTTAAAAAAGAAGTCAAAATTATGTAGTAACGTCTCATTATGCACTGCTTTCTTTCAATTAAGTATCTCGAGGTTTTTAAAATCCACGCATAATTCATTTCATTTCTTAATGTAAATTCAGAAAAGTCTAGAGTTATCCATTTGTTAGTATCGTTTTGTTCCGTTTCTTTGCGTTGCTTTCAAAAAGCCAAGAAAAAATGCTTAAATTACGACTATTTTACACAGTTTTCTATCAAAAGAGTATATTCCTAAGTATTTCAATCTAATCGACTTCAATTTCATTTCTCAATAAAATTAAAAAAAGTCTAGTTTTACTTTTTTGAAGGTATTCGGTTTTGTTGCGCATTTTACTTTCTTTACTTGTGACATTTACTTACTACTTACCTTTATTTAAAAAAAAACAAGTAATAATACTAGAATAACTTCTCTTAACCCATTACCGCCCAAGCGGGTCGTTTGCGACCCATCACTCAATACACTGTAGTTAATGCAACAAATTAGATAGCGCAGATACAATGTTTTATTTGAGTGTCTGGGAATGTTTCTAAGTGATGATACCAGCTACTGCTTATTTGAGTGTTTCACTATGGAATGGCATGCTCTGTAACCAATGTGGCACCTCAGTCCCATGCCTCTTCACAAAAAATGAAAGTATATGTTGGTATAAAGTACATTGCATGTGAATGTATCTGTAGTTTTATGTTGCTAAAACAACAAGTAATATCATAAAAGTATTTGTTTGACGCGTTCGCAGACCATTTTAGGATTTTTGGATTGAAAGTGAATTATGGGTCGTAAACGACCCATTGGGCGCTTCTCCGAGAAAGTGTGTTTATCGCGAATAACACGCTCAAATAATAATTTCATCTGTTTATTCGCCACTTTGGATAACTTCGCGACCATAATTGAGATCATCTTAAATTCATTTTAATATAAAGGAAAAATAATGAATGCAATTTACTTTTGACAATCAATTATGCGTCTTATTTGTTTATTTATTTATAAGAATACGGTGAAAATTCTTAAGGTTGCGACGTACGGACTTAACCCATACTCAATTGTATGTATTTTATTCTAAGTTCTGGTGGTCTGACTGTGGCCGAGCTGCTCGAGGAGCTTGAATTTTATATTCCGGACGAAGTTACTCGGTCTTGGGTCGATATATATATACATATCAGTTCTCCGGACGAGGAAGGTGGAATTACCGACGGGGAATCGGGAGACGAAGACTGCAATGACCCGGACTACCTTAGCCGTCGTCAGTTCTGTGCGAAAGGAGAGATAGTGATACAGACAACAGACATAGAGGCCAAGGATCCCGTCACTGTGATTGAAGATCCTGAACACCACTAGTGGAGGAGACATCACATTCTGGAGGAAAAAGGAGGAAAGTTAAATATGTTTCTACTAAAGCAACTTTGCAGAACATTGATACATGCCATATCGCTCAAAAATCGACACAACAAAGTACCCTTAGGGAGATAAAATGGGTTAAGGGTGATTTGAAAGTACGTGATTTTCCCATTCAGTACATAAAACATACCGCCGCGAAAAACTTGACTGAGATTCTTCACCCCTAGATTTTTTGATGACTTTCCCGGTAGGAGAAACTGTTTTACGATTGGTGAAGTGTAGTGTTAGGTATGCAGTAAAGGAAATTAATGTGAACTTTAATTTATCCCTAGAGGAAATGTTAGCGGTTACGTACCTTTACCAAGCAAAAGAAAGTATTTGGAGAGTGATGATGTAAATAACATTCTTCTTAGCAATAGCATGCGACGAAATCGTTTGATGAAATATTTCTCTATTTACATGCATGCGAAAATAGGGAACTGCCCCCAGGGGACAAATGGGTAAACTAAGAGGCTTTCTAGATGAGTTCAATAATGAATTCATCATAAATTCTCCTAATGAATGCAATATCTCGATTGATGAATCAAAGATCCCTTATTTTGGCCATCAAGGATGTAAACAGTCCATCCGTTGTTAGCCCATTCGCTTTGGCTTCAAGGCGTGAGTAGCTGCAGAGCGCACCGGTTACCGCATGCAGGTTGATATCTATCAGGGACGTAAAGTCGGAGAGGTAAGAGCGCCAAATATGATCAAATCAGGAGAATCCGTAGTTTTTAAGTTTGTGGAATCACTGCAAAATAAATTCCCCAATGTAAAGTTTAACTTTTACTTCGACAATTTCTTCACCTGCTGTAATTTCTTGGGAAATATATCAAAAAAGGGTTTGTATGGCACTGGCACAGTTAGAAAAAACAGGGTAGATCGCTGCCCCATTCTGTCCAAGAAAACTATGAACAAGAAAGTGAGAGTTTCTAATGAATCATTTGTGGATAAAGAGTCAAACATAATCATCGTTAGTAGGAAAGATAACACCGTCGTCAACATCATGTCCAATCAACATGGGGTCACTCCAATACAGGAAGTCCCACGATAGCAAGAAGAGAGAAAGGCATGGGAGGAATGGATCTTATGGATCATAATATTGCGTTCTATCGAATTTCGATTCGTGGAAAAAATTGGTACATTTCGATTATGCTCTGGCTTTTTGACGTGTGCATGCTTGGATCCTGCACCGATCCAAAGTCATGATGTCTTCACTAAACTACCGCCGTGAAGTGGCACGGGCAATATTGTTGAAGTACGGCACTGCTCCTAAGCTGGTACTCGCAATTATCTTGATACTGTAGCGGAAGATCAGAGAAAAGATCATGGCGGACTTATCCTTATTACGAGACGACCGAGGTGCAGGTGTCGTATTTGTCAGAGTAAAACAACAAAGTCTTGTGAAAGGTGTGAAGTACCTCTTCATGACAACTATTTAGCACGATACCATAGTTTGTAATTTATATCTACATATTACACACACAGTTTGACTTTTTGCCAAGATGTTAATTATTTATTTTGTTAAGATGCGTTATTTTTTAACTTTTGAAAATATTTAATTTGTATTCTAATTATTATACTTAATGTTATTGATAAATATTGCATACTAGTGAAAGAGTTCATCCAAAATATCACAATTTTTACCGTTGGCACACATACGCAAGGGAAATACGTTAACGTATTGCGCTGCGTTCTTCACGCAATGTTCCTGTTTTCACCAAAATTAAACATTTTCTCAGAATAGTGCTGAAATTGAGTTATGCAAAAATATTTGTATTTTAAATACTGGATAAAGAAGTAAAAAAACTAATTTAAATAATATTTTGCAATTTAAAACCTTTTCTCGGGGAACCGCCCAATGGGTCGTTTACGACCCAGTCACGCACGAGGTAACGGAGCGTGACACAATGCTCAAACTAAATTTTCCCATCATAACGGATGATTTCTAACCATTTCTGATCATTTTTAAAAATAAAATTGCATACAAATTCGCTGGGCGGTAATGGGTTAATACACTATTTACTTTGAAGTTGACTCAGTTGTATAATGAATTTGATGAACTGAGATGTATCAAATTAGCTAGATTACGGTGGGCTGGGAATGTTATATGAATAGATGATACTGACGTCCCTAAGGATTAAACAGGGTTTCGGATATTCGGAATTGGTTAGCAGCTGCTGAGAAGAAAGAATTGGTGGAAGATTCAGGAGGAGGCCAATACTCATATAATGGGTTGTAGAGCCACAGTATAAGAAGTCTGAAGGAGACCACGAACCGTAAATATACACAAACGTGATAGGCATTACAAAATGTACCGTTAAATTTTACTTCTGTATAAATAAATTGACAAGCCGCGCATATTTTTGTAAGTTCGCTTTCAATCTGTATATAATTAAATGAAAATACAGACATCAATCTCATGAGATTTGGAGGGAAATGCTACATTTTCAAAGAAGAGTAAATGTATGAATGTGACGTCTTGTACTAACGTAATTACAATGAAATAGAGATTTATCACATGGAAAGGAGCACTAAATGATTTAAAACTAAAATATAGCGATTTCTAAGAACGCTTTTTCCTTAAGGTTTATGTACTAGATATATTAGCGAAACAATCCAAATATGACAATATCATGGTTGTAATTTAATCATAAAAATAAATATCAATATTTGTGCCAAACCCTGAATGCCTTTCCTTGACTAATTCATGCACTTAAAATATTTTCTAAGCTGTAATTTTGCTATACAATTACTTTCATAGGTCAATAAACAAGCATATTTCACTTGTTTCAAGACATATTAAGATTAATCTTTACAAAGCGTGTTGTTACAGCGAAAAAATATACGTTGATAATTGTGTCAGCAATTATTTTCCTTGATTTTACTTCACTGAAATTGTACAACTTATCTTATGGCAGCCAATCATCGTGTTTATTCTGCTTCAATTAACTGCAAATCAAACTAATCATTTTAGGAAGCTAACTATCTATGACGATGATTATGCTAAATTAGCCTTTTTGATTTCATAGCTTCCTCAAAGCTTTACATATCGATTAATCCTTTTTTCCAGGTAATATTTTAGTTTTTTAAATAAGAGCTTTTAAAATGATCGATCGGCTTTTCCCCCTTCGACATCATTAACTTGAATGAAAACTTCCTACAAGATCCTAAGATGGCATGTCTGACGACTTCATTACCTTGGATTCCGTTTGATACTCAAGTGTGGTATGGCGTCACACCAATGACCACAGAGTGATACGATAAGTGAACAAAAAACAAACGAATTATAATCGACATAAGAGCGATTGTGAATTAAATTGCCTCCCTGAGGGATGCAACCCTCCCTACTCCCTTACGAAAAAGGCTGTATTGACAGGCTAAAGGTTAATGCTGGAGCAACGCACATCAATATCCATTTTGCTCCACGCTCAGCTTGGCTCATGCTTAAATAATAAAATGATAATCTTCATCCCAACTATTATCACAATAACTTATACTCTTATGGCCGGTTGCACAAAAATATTTATGATGGGATCGATAGCTATCAAAATCTAATACCGGGGGGCCCAACCTTGCTCGGAACACTATAAATACTAACGTTTTTAACCAAATTGAAATCTATGTTATTTAATACATTGTTTTTAATTGTTCATATATTTTATCATGAATAAAAAAACTCATTACATATTTTTTCTTGAAAATAATAAGTTTTAGAATGTTCATTTTATACATATATATATTGTAAAAAAATAACTTTACTAAAGTACAATTAGGTATACGTAAATAAGTCAATCAAAATTAATAAGTTAAATAATAAGAAAGTAACTCATAAAAATTATTAAAAAGTCATAATAAAATCTTCAATTAAAGGACCGAAGTAGTCTCTATGCATTTTTTATGGGAATTTTGACCCCTTTATTTCTACATTAAACAGGTTTTTAGCGGATATGGGACCTACACCAAACAATTCCTCATTCCGAAAAACCCTTAAATACTAAAATTTGAGTACATCAGATAACCAGTTTTCAATAAAATCATTACATAGCAGTTACATATATGACATTGTTGCTAGCTTTATAAAATAGGATAAGGTTATGGAACTCGTGACTAAATTGGGGTTGCAGGAACAGTCAATTTCATAACTTTTCTCCCAATAGCCGATGCTTCCATTGTTTGGACAACGCTTATTCCGCTGAATAAAATGTATTTACTTTTATCTCATGTACATAGGTTATTAAGACATATTATTAATAGCCTGCCTGGGAATATGAACTGATTATTCGTTCATAACAATCCGTCTGAATCAAGTAATTTAGCTTCCCAGTGGCTCATTGTGCACCCCACATCTTTGTAACTTGTGGAACTCATAAGTATTAAACTCCACCCCATCAGGCGTGAGAGCATTTATGAAACCAGAATGTTTACCGGAGGTTTTTTCAACGATTATTGAACGAATATCTTGGCTTATAGATCTTATAAATCTATTAGATACATATGCATTGTTTCTGCAACCACCCATAAAACAAGTAGTAACTGTATGAATGTATGCTAAATTAATCTCGAAATCGGCTCCAACAATTTTGATGAGATAACATATCTTGACGGTTGAAGGCACGATAAATTTATTTGGGATACGTCTGATCGACGGGAAAATTCGTTAAGATTGATAAATATTGTTAAATATTTATTTTTATCTCCTTTTCATTGCTTTGACGGAGCTTACTCAATATATATAAGCTCATTTTTCTCAATGGTCATTATTGGCGATATCGAATATGGACGTCGATTTTGCGTACATCCACTTATCGAGGTCCTAAATTGTCAACTGTCGATACAAATGAGGGAAAAATTGCATATTAGGTGCACGCAGACGTTTTGCTGCAGTGGCGTTAGTTTCAATCCTAGGCTGCCAAATGTTTATGGTCACTCTCACATACTAGGCACATATTTCCACAGAGAGAAAACTTTGTTGAAAAATAAAGATGATTACTCGCATAGCAAAAATTACAAAAATTCAATGTGATCTCATCGGTGTCCAGAAACTGAGGTTCATAGACTCTTTAACCCTGAATACGGTGTACGAGTCGTCCGTTGAAGCGTCGGTATATTTTGCAAATTTAGTTCGGTCGAATTCCGGAGAAGAATTTACTCTGAGACAACTGATGTTTGTCGATGGGCGACAATGGTTATACACTGGTCCCTCCAGGTTTCTGTCAACCATTTCTCCCCTCTCCAAATAATAATAATAATAAATTTTATTCCACAACATCATGTACATTTTACATTAACATTGGGAATATAAGGTACCCCTATGGAGAAGCTCCGTTTTGGGGTTACCGACTCGTATTTACTTAACAAAAAATATATTGAATGTGTTGCAACATAAGTAATAATAACAAATTTGTATTAACGCTGGTATAGTTACATACTGGAATTACATACAAAGTTATAGTTACATACAAAGTTACATAACATATAGTTACATACAAAGATAATTACCACAGCTATGAGATCTACCATTTCATAAAATTTTGAAATAAAATTGAAATATCATCAATAGAAAATAACCATTTTTTCACACTTCTAGAAAATTTACATTCATTTTTTATATTAGCAATAGGTTCCGGTATTGCACAAAATATTTTAGGCCCTAGGAATAAGTAACTGTGCTTAAAAGTTTCTGCTCTAGGTCTAGGAATGGTCACATATCAAATGCTACGCAGCTCATGTACTCTTGGTGTTTTCCATTCACCACCACGATTATAATAAATCCTAAGGACCTTGTAGACAAATAAATGTCTTAAAGGTAAAATATTCATTTGTTTGAATAGTGGATAGGAATGCGTTTTATTTCGCGCCCGTAGCATAACCCATATTACCTTTTTCTGGCATACCAGAAGAGGTTGCATATTCCATTCCCTTATCGATTCATCGACTTATCCCTAATGATACAAATGACCTCCGATGTCGATCGCCTCCCAAACTAATCAACCAACAAGTGTACAAAGAGGGGGTGAAGCGAGGAACAGAGAGAATGCTTTGCTGCGTTATGTGATTCGAAGGCTTTGGAAAAGTGGCCTCAAAACGCAATAAGCAACTTATCGACACACCCTCTCCTGTGGCCCTTTGGTCGAGGGGTCTTTCTTTTCTCGCCGCACGTTGTCGAGGCAAAGGAGAGAGCCGCCATAGGAAATCGATTTCGTTTCGAGCGGACGGTGGCACAAAGTGTACGGCGGGAGATAGGGGAGGGTTTGGCGGGGTGCGTGGGTGTCTTGGCGGCGAACGGGAAATGACAGGGGTAAACGCGGCCGACGATGGATATACTTCACGTTCTTAATATCTAGAGTTACCTCGGATATCCGGAGAGGATGACCTCCGACTCTACGTCCGACCCCCCTCTGAGGGCGAAGTAAAAGTAGAGTGGTAGCGACACTTGGTGGCAGTCGCTATCGCTAAGCGTGATGTCTAGTATGGGAATTCTCGTGGTCGTAAAAGTTGAGTAGGAAAGGGGACAGCACATGGTGGGTAACGCTGTCGACATTGCTGCATTTTACCTGAAAGAGCGGGAAAGTTTCAGTAGCTGCATACAAAACAGTTTTTTACGATCCTCGCACAACTGCGTCAGAATACGCTGATAGTAAAATAAAATTAAACTATAGTACTTGCACTGCCCACTTATATTTAATGTAGATTATTACAATACACAAGTTACAACGCTTAGGGCGTCATCATCAGGTATTAGGGTGTTATCATCAGGTATACCTGATGATGACGCCCTAAGCCATGAATATGCATATGAATCTAAATCATCGGCAGCGCTGTACGGGCAGCAATGTTGCCTATCTTTCCGCAAAAGGTAGGTCGCGCTGCAATCGGCATGGTTCCACTTGTGTGTGTCAAAAATGACCGGTTTAATTGGGAGGCAAATTTCGGTACCTTTATTTTCAGTATCTCCATTTGAATCATAGCCATTCCTTATTACGAGAACTTTCCTTATTTCGTGGAACCACCTTCTCTAGAGAGGCAGCGCTACAATCAGCTTAGTCCTGATTTTTCAGTGCATGCGGAATCTTTGGCAACACCCACTGGGGGCAACTTCATCTACATCTACATACTACCCCGCAAGCCGCCTCAAAAGGCGTGTGGCGGGGGGTGTTAGGACACCAGCCGTTTACAAAAAGGAAACGCTCTATGAAATTACGCCTTGCATTTAATAAAGTCCCTTATTTTTCGGGGGAAAAACGAATTCCCATACCTATCCGTTCGGCAAAATATCTCTCTCAATTTATCGTTTCTGTCGGACCTGGAAATATAGTGGGGTTCTAATATGATGTTCTCCGTGTCGCACTGAATGATATCTATTATCAATTGCTCAAGTAATCTAAGCCTAGCGCGTAGTCTCCGAGTCTCTAGCGGCTCCCAGCCTAATTCGTTTAACATCTGCGTAACGCTGTCTGTACGCCCGTAGCAGTTTTTGACGAATCGCGCAGCTTTCCTTTGTATTTTATTAAGTTCCCGAATTAAGTCTTTCTGCACCGGATCCCATATGCTTGCTGCATATTCAAGGTGTGGCCAGACGAGTGCGAAATAGCACCTCTCTTTTACTTTTTCATCTGAGAATCTTACCACAATACGCTTGAAGAATCCTAGCTTCTTCAGAGCTCTGCCACAAATATTTCTTATATGTGTTCCCCACGATAGGTTTGAGGTAATCGTAACTCCCAAATACTTAACTTCATCTGTCGCCTTTATCTTAACCCCATCCACAGCATATACACGGGGATATTTGGACGACCTCCGCAAGAAACGTACCGCCGCACATTTGCTCAGATTAAGTTCGAGTCCCCACTCTTGGCTCCACACATGAACGTTGTTTAAATCCGATGATAGAATTTCAAAGTCAGAGTGATCATTAATTTCGCGATGGATGACAGCGTCGTCAGCAAATAAACGTATTTTACTGCTAATTCGAGAGCATAGATCATTTATGTATATAATGAACAAAAGGGGGCCGATTACGCTTCCTTGTGGGACACCTGATGTCACTTTAACTGCATCAGAGCTAATTCCGTCAAGAACTACTTTTTGCTTACGATCACTCAGAAAGTCGCGTATCCAGTTTACTACTGTTTTGTTCAGCCCGCATGACTGTAACTTGTATAAAAGTTTGTTGTGAGGTACCGTGTCGAAAGCTTTCTTAAAATCTAGGAATAATGCGTCCACTTGTGTTTTCGATTCACCAGATTTGAGAACGTCATGAAGAAAGAGCGCGAGCTGTGTTTCACATGATCTACCTTTCCGAAAGCCGTGCTGACAGCCATGAAGGAAGTTACGACTGTCCAGGAACGTCATGATATTGCTAACGACGATATGTTCGAGTATCTTGCCTATAATAGACGTTAATGAAATTGGTCGATAGTTCCCTGGGTCATGTCTGTTTCCCTTTTTGAATATCGGTGTAACGTTTGCAATTTTCCAGTCTATTGGTATCTTTCCTTCAGACAATGACTTCTTGAATATTATGTCTAAGAACGGTGCGATCTGTGGCGCTAATTCCTTGAGGACACGCGCGGGTATTCCCTCCGGACCCGGAGATTTACTATTTTTGATCGACTGTAGCTGTTTAGTTATCCCATCACATTGAATAGTGATTTCTTTCATCGGTTCCTCAGTAAATGAAATGTCGAAATAACATGGAGTATCGTCTGTAGTGTATACACTTTCGAAGTGGGAATTTAACGTGTTAGCTTTGTCAATGTTATCGGTGACAAGTTTGCCATCTTTATCAAATAACGAATCTACGGTTGAAGATTTTCCCTGAAGCTCTGTCGCATATGACCAAAAAGATTTCGGATTTTCTTCGAGTAATTCACCAAGTACTTTTTTCTTGAAATTTCGCAATGCAGTACGCATTGATTTCTTGGTTTTTGAGCGTTGTGCAGCGTAACTTTCTCTTGCTTCAAGTTCCTTCGATTTGTCACCTAACGTAATGGACTTTTAGAATAAGTTGTACAGTTTTCTCTGTCTCTTAAGGTCCCTCCTAACATCATTGTTATACCAGCGAGGTTCTTTACTATCACATTTCAATTTTCGCGGAATATATTCGTTGATTCCCTGGCGTAGAATTTCTAAGAAATATTTCCATGATGCATCAGTGCTTTTGTCCTCTGTTTTAGCTACGAAGTCAGTGTACGAATCATTAAGCATCTCGCCAAAATTTATGAAGTTGCATTTATCAAATAAATAAATATTGCGTTTCGGTTTTACAGCTGACTCTACTTCAAGTTTTAAGGCTGCAACAATTACTCTGTGATCACTTATGCCATCAATAATATCGAGTTGTTTTATCAACCTAGGATGGCTTACTGCAAAAAGGTCTAATATTTTATTTCCTCTCGTAGGCTTGTCAACTACTTGGGCGAGTGAGTGCTTAGTAAGTGTGTTGAGTAAGATCTCGCTGATTTCCCTATTCCTTGAATTCGGCTTTACAGTGTAAGAATCCCAATTTATAGATGGCAGATTAAAATCTCCCCCAATAATTATTACACTTTTACTGTCTCTCAAAGTAAATGCGGATATTTGATTTTCTAATTGGTAAATAATATCAGCTTCGGAGTTTGGAGGTCTATAAAAAGAGCAAACATGTATACTCCTTTTGTTTCGTTGTTTAATTGTACACCATACGCTTTCTATTTCATTATCAGTTATTTCATGGGCGGTGCTGTGTAAATGTGATTTAACTGCTATAAAAACTCCGCCACCTGTCCTATCGCTTCGATCGCATCTGTATATTTTATATCCTGGAGGAAAAACTTCGCTCTCACTTATATCCTCTGTAAGCCAGCTTTTCGTTCCTATGACCACGTCTGCGTCCTGAAATATATGCTCGATTTCAGCGCGCTTGTTTTTAACGCTACGGCAATTAACTACTGTAAAGTTAATGTCATATTTTGTAGATTGAGTGTCGGTTGGTTCTTTTTCACGCTTATGGGTATTAGGTGGGCGAATTTCACTGGAAGTGCTAATTACATTTGATATCATTTCTTTCGCTGGAGTACGCGTTTTGGGAATATTGTCGCTATTTTCCGGCTTTAGCGCTTCTAAGTTTACTTGGAAGTGAAAATTTTCGCAATGCGGACTTCCTCGGAGGCTACGTTCGATTAAATCTATACATATCCCACCATATGACCTACCCTCTAGTCTAAAAAATACAGTCTACAGAGCTCAAAAATCCTACGAGCCACCCGTTCAGACGCCTCGTTGGAATAATGCACCCCAGACGAGTTGAGGGGAGCCCGGCACGATCTAAGCACCGGCCGAAGATCCACGAACTCTGTCCCAATGTTCACACAGAATTTCCACAGCCTCTTGTTGGTCCAGGCCATCCTGTCCCGAACTCGTGGGCCGCAGTCAGTCCGTGGAACAATGCTGCAGATGGATAGTCGCAGATCGACACCAGTGCCCCTCCGAACGCGTTCCACCTCCGAGTTTAGATCCCTAAAGGAATCCAAGATCTCATTGGCTCTACGCTCGGAAGCATCATTGGTGCCGACATGGGCCACCACCCGCAGTCTAGAGCAGCCCATTTCCTTCACCGCCGCTTTTTCCACCGCCGTAGAATTGGGTACGATTCCCCCTGGTATACACCAGGAGGTGACCCGTTGGTCTGATCCGTCTCTCCTTGCCCTCTTCTCTAACTGGGGGAAATCCGCCGGACGTTTGAACTCCCTAACATCACTATCGCTGCCCTCCCAGCCCGGCTGCCGTTCGAAGCTGAGTCCCTTGCAACGGGGGGTTCGTTCACGACCTCGCTAACTGGCCCCCCAGAATTGTCCTGCGACAAAACCGCGAAGCTGTTGCGAACGGGAATGGGATAAGCCTCCGCTTCCCCCACTCCCCGACTCGGCCGGGCCATCGCCCCCCGCCTTTGGGGCACAACCACCCACTCGGGCCTCAGGTTGTGAGTCATCCCCCGACCTGAAGACTGCACCGTCTTCCCCAAGGCCACCGAACTTGCTTTCGCCCCCGAGCATGCCCGGGACACCGAATCTCCGCAACCAACCTCTCCAGCTCGGCGACACGTGCCTCGAGGAGGTCGCTCTTCACCTTGACCTTGAGGTTCGCTACAGAGGAACTAGGGCCGGCCATACTATTCTACAGGCTTTAGCACTTAACGATGTGAATTTACACTAAGTCTTTTAAATGTATAATGCGGGTATAAGCGAATCAAGCACGATACGCAAGGTTGCGTAAGAAGTACTTTCTAGATAGACGGTTAAAAGAAAAAAAATGCAGTGGATCAGTTACTAGACCACGCACGCACGTATAGGATCAAATAATTATTAAGAGTCAATACTAATACCTAAGAACTATTAATATTTTTAAGTTATATAATACTACTTAACCACAAAAGCAAGACAAATTATAACTAAGCAAGCACGACAAACTAGTAAGACACTTGAATAAAGGAAAATAAATTAAAGAAAATAAGATGGTCAGCGACTACTTATCCGTTACACCGTCAGCTACAGGACCAGGCTGCATCACCACACTACTTCGCTTCACAACACTACTTCACAACACTACTTCACTTCACAATACTACTTCGCAAAATGCGATTTCAAAAATAACACACTAAAACCACTGCTGCACAAATCTAGGTGATCGGTGCCGCTGCTGGTCAGAGAGGGAGTCAAAATGATTCATATGTATATTCATGCCCTAAGCGTTGGCACATTTGTAGTTTAATATTGTACATTAATTATAAGTGAACAGTACAAGCTACTGTAGTTTAATGTAATTACTGAAATGCTGTTCCACCACGTAAGGCCAGATACGGTTGAATGTACGCTGATAATGTTCACAACTCATCAGAGATGCCCATCTACACAACTGAATTAAGACACAGGGAGAACTAAAAGATGGTAAGATAACGAATTGAACATTTTATAGTTGACAAGGAAGTTTTGCGACCTTGGGAACCCTGGTTGTCAAAGGCAGAACTCCCTTATGCCCCGTTTTCACTAACTTCATTCTGATGGCAGTCAGATAAAGCAGGGTAACCGGTCTGCGTTCCAGGGGGAAGTTGAGACCCATATAACGAATGACCTGCTGGGGCCGATTGTGTATCTTTCCATTCCAAACTTCCGTAGCGGAATCTCAGCACAGTACACGTGTGAAACACGTTAGCCACTTGTTGATATATGCAACTAGCGTTCCCATCACGATTTCTGACCCGCGTTACCGGCTAACTAGGGTAAGCTAACCGAGGTTAGAAATTCAACCACAGCTGGCGCTAACTGGCGTTTCCATTACCAAATATTACCAGAGTCAGGCCTAACTGTAGCAATGGAAACGGGTATTACTCCTCCATACAGAGCTGGTTCGTTGGCAATGGACTCTAACAAGGGAAAGGGTGTCTGCGCAATTTTCGCCAAGTTTCGCTACCACTATAGTTCAAATGAAAAATAATACCACTCTTAAAATTTACTATGGAGTATGAAGAGGCGGATGCCGAGAGGAGAGCGGCGGAGGCTGAGATGAGGGAGGCGGAATGGAGGGAGGCGGTGTGGAGGGAGGCGGTGTGGAGGGAGGCGGTGTGGAGGGAGGCGGAGTGGAGGGAGGCGGAATAGAGGGAGGCGGTGTGGAGGGAGGCGGAGTGGAGGGAGGCGGAGTGGAGGGAGGCGGCTTGGCGGATTAAAAGACATTTAACTTAATAGACTGGAAAATTCATTAAAAAATATTAGTTTAAAAAAGGGGGATAAACTAAAAGTACATACCCCCATGTAGCTTTGAATAAACTGCACGTTTCGCATACTCTATCTGGGAGTAGGCGGGGCGTGTTTTTTTCTTAAAATTTACTGTGGAGTAAGCGGTTGTAGGAATAAGTTGCAGTGAGTATTCTTTTACTGTTTGCAAGTACTTCACTCTCATGACTGACATTAGCTTACTAATTTTAGAGGAAAATTAACAATGAAAAAGTACGAAATACTGCCAAAAGACCCTGCAGAGTTACCATAGCAAATTATGAGCCACAAAAAGAGGGTAGTGTCAACTCAAATGGAGTTTACATCCTTGGCAGCAATGACTGAACCAGCCATTGACTGAGTGAGATGATATGATTCTATTTGAGTAGAGATTGCTCTCTTCAGGAATTATATCTGAGTTGTATACAGAAAATGAGGAGGTGAAAACAGCTTGGGCAGGGATGAACATTCAAGCGAATCACCAGGCCACGGTTGGTATTTACTGTGGCAAAATACCAAAGAAAAGATATTGTAGGGTTCCAGACTGCACGGAAATGGAACGGACGCAGAAGATGATGAGTTGAGAGGAAAAACAGGGACGAGTACACTGCAGAGGAGGCAAAGAAAGAAGAGAGGAGGCGGTGGGAAGGATCGGAGAGATGGAACAAAGGAGAGAAAATCGAGTGCTGAGACGGACAAAGGTTCTGCCGAAGCGAAGACATTGAAGTCACTAAGGTGAAAATTATCGGGGACTCGGTGATACGGTTTGTGGGAGATTAAGCGGGATTGTGACTGTGGGTGAAGGAGTGCGTGGAGATTTACAGTGCTTTTCAGGATTAAGAACGGAATAACTTCAGAGAAAAATTAGTAACATGCACAGTGAAGGTGAGGAAAGTGTAGTGCTAATCCACGTAGTAACTAATCATGAAATAATTGAAAAATCAGATTATGTAATTTGTTATGCCTGGGATTTGGTTACTACAGACAAAAAAAGTTGAAAAGTGTAAAAATCTAATAAGTGGAACTTTGCGTAGAAGGGACATTCACTACAAAAGTACTTACTACATAAACGAAGGAATTGAATGGGTATGCTGGAAACAAGGAATTTCTGTAAATCATTACCACAGTACTTTATATGTAATCGTTGTATTTTTGGCACATAATGAACTTTATGGTCTAACTTCTATGCATAAACATCCGAGGCCACAATGGAACACTGTCCTCGTATTCATTAAAATTTACAATACCCAAAGTTTGAAGGAGGTTTGGATGTGAGCAACTAGTAATTGTTTTATAAATACTTACTAGCAAATAATACCTTTAAGAAGTAGATATATAAAGAGCAGTCAGAACCAGAAACTCCCCGTGAAGGTGACAGACATTTTCAGGCCATGACATAAGTTCTATTGACCAGTCTGAATATATTCAAGACTACCGCAAATACAGCGATGAACAACGTAGAAATTGCCACGAGAAAAAATCGGCCTGGAACGGCAATCGAACCACGGACCTTTGACCTGTCGGGCCAACGCTAGACCACTACGCTACAGATGTATATAGATTGCTGGGTATATAGGTGCATTGATAGATATGTATTGCCTGGGTAGCGTAGAGGTTTGCGCATTGGCGCGACTAGCCAAAGATCCATGGTTTAGTTCTAGTTCCACGCCGATTCTTCCTCGAGACGTTGCACTAAATTAGCTAAGATGCTCAAAAAAATATATGCTGTTAACTCTTCTTGTTCGGTTATTTGGGAAGGTGGCCGACAACATGGGTCAAATACGCCACTAAGAGCATGCGGATATGTTGGTTAGGGAGGGATGTTTGGGGAATGGAGGTAGGTCAGAGAGAAACTCGGCGTTGGAGCACGGGATATCAAGCTTAAATTGCCCATTTTCAACAATTGCACAACGTTTTAATGCCAATGCTTCATTCATGGTAAATTGTAATTATTATTACGGTTTGTAGGGAGGTTGGTTGATTGAGGAGGTGACAGATCACTAACATTATTTGCACCGTTGATTTGAGGTGGGTAACTTGGTAAGGGGAGGATCAAATGGGGAATCGATGAAGGTAAGAGAGTAACCCGGCGTCATAAGCATCCTCTTAACAAAAGTTGCCAAGGAATCGACAGTTTAACGTCTCATCCAACGGATAGAGTCAAAGTTCTCTCCACTAAGCAATTAATTAGAGAACAAGATTTCCCCTGAAAAATCACCGCTACCACCGGGCATCGTACCCGGGCCCTTGAGATGGGAAGCTAGTACTCTAAACACCGCAAAATTCCGATTCCCACTAACTCTTCACTTTGAGACTTTTCCACAGGCGTAAGTGCAATAGTGGATGACTGGCATTACGAAAACTGGGGGTTGTAGTACAACAGCATTGGGCAAATAGCTCAAATTGCATGGAATTTTTTTCAAGGTTCAAGTCTAATTCAAATGACAAATAAGTCTAAAAACCGATCACAAAGAAACATTACCGTACGGTTTATACTGAATAAAAGAAAGCAAAATGCATCCCGCGCGAAAGAATGGTATGGGACGATAAGTCGTGCCTAATGTTATTTACACAGCAAGAAGAAACTCCTCATGTCCGTCAAGTTGGCAATATTATCAATCAGCTACAAAATCCCCAGTAAAATGCCACAGCTGCTCATTGTTATGCAAGAAATATTATATTTTATAGTAAACAAATTTAAGTGGATGGGTGTTTCTTTTAAATGCCTGATTAACATATGCTTCGTTACTTCCCACTTCAGTGAATCTCACCAGAGTATAAATACCTTTCTATCCAACCTGTAATCAGTTTAATTAATTTAATCGTAATATCCCAGAAAAACTTGACGTATCCACGTCATCAAGACCATACCCTATTCATTCCTCAAGATTTCTTTGTCCTGGAAATGCATCCATTCCTCAGGATGATTGTTTGGCACTCCAGGTAAAAAAATTATATTTAAAGTTTAATAAGTTTTAAAGAGACTTACAATCCAATGCGAACTATGTGACGGCTTTTGCCAAATCCAAGCGAAGGGACTGTGAAAAATGAAAATTGTAAATAATTCGATTGATTTCTTTACGCTCGATTCATTTGTTTACGTGACAATATTTTTTAATCACGTTATCATTGATAACTCTTGAGGTTCAAGAAATTAAGATCTTAATTTTTCTGATAGTTTCAGCTACCTATTCATTCATTCATCCATGTGTATCAATGATCAAGAACCGAGTCGAAGACATGCGCACAAGAAAATTATCAACAAAGTACTTTCAACCCGGAAAAATTTTGTTTACATTTATATAAATACGCTTTTTGGCCACATTAAAATCAAATATGAGACGATTGACCACAGCAATGCAGATTCCATCAAATCAAATTTCGCCTGGTAGCACATAAGGATGTCGATCACCCGATAATACCTGGCTGAGCATGAATAATAAAAACCACCACAATTTTCTTTTTTCATTTCCCTTCATCATTTTTTACTTGTTTTCCCATATTTATCAATGACTTTCACCATAAAAAATAATTACAATTTTCAACTGCCACAAAATCCGCCACTGTTAAGCAAAAAATTTAAACTAGTATCAAACTCCACATAGAGGCGTGGCGATGAAAATATTCGCGGAAAAAATGGTGGAGCACAGTCACGATTGCGTAGAGTGATGGTGAGGTATTCGGCATAATAAATGACCGAACTTTGGCGGAAAATACCGACGGGTCACATCAGTGAACGATTCCGTTGAAAAAGACGACACCCAGACGCTAAAGTTTTCTCTTAATGGTTCTCAAGGGGTATCCAAGACGTATTGTGGTAATAATTCACCGTGGTTGTAGGTAACCCGGAAATGTGCACAGCGCTGAAGCTCATGGCCGCTACGGCATTCCTTCATTTTTGTATAACATGGAAGAGCCTAATTTCATGACATCGCGGAAACGAAATAAACCTCCCCCCTTCTTAAATCTTCCCCCTTCCTTTGGATCGCCTTAAGGCACTTCAAATTTGTTTAGGCTGTTGAGAAGGCGAAGAGAAAGAAAAATAACGATAGTTTAAAAAAAAGTGCGACAACTTCCTGTCCCCTACGAAAGTTCGGAATGGCTTACAATTGCTTGATTATAGCGAATGGCTTTTTCAGATTTTCGTATATCTTGTTCAGAGAATGAAATGAGAGAAACTAGCTACAGCAATAGTTAAAAAAACATACAGCGAAAATACATAAAAATCATCCATAGCGGATTGGTTTAAAAATACCACAGAAGGAAAATGCTGAGTAAATTAACTGCTTTACAGAAGGAATTTCAGCAAAAGGCTCAGGGCATGCAAGGATTACTAATTAGCATTTACCATGATCTGTGATGATCATTCCATTAACAAAGGGTAATATACCCATAATGAGGGCCAACATTCATTAAATACATGAAAATAATTAAATTTATAAAATAGTGAAAAACCTAATGCCGCTAATTATGAGATATTTCCATGTTTTCATGGCAATTATGAACAAACTATTATTATAAGGGAAAATTTACGTACGACAGCGGTGATGCTCTGATCCAATTTAACCTCCAATTTGAATTAAGTTGATGCAGGCAGGCGAAACTTTGTGGTATTTGTCAACAATAAACATAATAAAAATAAATATTCTCTTTTTACATTTCCACTGCTTTAATACACTGATTGATTTCAACGCCTCTAACGTAGTTTCAAAGACAATATTGACCGGAATATTGAATACTCCATTGTCTCAAGATAACATTGTCAACCTTACATCGAGATGAGAGATTACCTTGAGACAATTATCTATATAATGACGCAATAGACGTTGAAATCGAACTGTAAAAAAATAAGTGGAATTGTACCAAGTGATTTTTTCATCGTGCTAAATCTCAAATTTGAGTTTTGATCAGTTTTGTGATAAAGACTAGTTTATCAAACCCAAGGATAATTTCATGACATTGTCCTTGGTAGGACAGGGCTGAGCAGGCATATAGTGTAGATCTCAAGGCCAAGCTTCGAAGTAAGTATACGATCAGTTTCAGACAACACTGCAGCTACTTTCATCAAAACATTTGTGTATTTCAGCTCATCTATCATTCGATATACAAGCAAATAAAAATTCATCGTGAGATCAGTGGGGACATGATCGAGAACAAAAATAAGGCCAATTTTATTCGTTGGCTCAGAATTAATTTAACAGTCACAGCATATTATGTAGCATTGACTAAAGGGGCAATAATCTTGTTAAAGAAAACAGGAATCAGCTTTATGGTCTCCATAACTCAATTCTTTAATACATAATCCTAAAATCAGTTTTTTTTCAGCAAAATTAGCCGATAATACACAATTCGTGGTGGATAATGTATGAATTAACAACAATAAAACCTGCGGTACGGTGAAGCACGAATTGCATTATAAAACTCAACGTTAATTTTTTCTCTTTAAAGTGGTATCAATAACGTAACGATTGATTAAATGATTCCTGAGATTGTATGTCGACGAAATGACATAGTATGACGAAATAGCTGAAATGCGATAAGAAAATTAATTAGTAGAAGCATAAATGTAGTGCATCGAAAATGAAACGCTCGTACTTACTCGTACAATTATCGGGAGTGCGATGAAAATATTAATTTGTTGTTATTTGACTTACTTGTTAAAGGTTAAATTGTAGTGAGCACGGTTGGTTTTGGTGAGGGAGCCTCCCGCTGCGTAGGTCGAGGAAAGGGCAGGCGTTTGGTCTCCGAGCTGGGGAAAGGGTTGCGGATTAGGACCCTCGCGAGCTTGGACCCCACCCATCTTGCGACTACCTGGTCTCGGCCCCACATATTCGAGTTTAACCGAAGTTACTGTACAGTCTTGTTCATTAAAAACTTACCACCTCGGAGCCCTGTTCATAAAAAACTTACCACCTCGGAGCCGAAAAATTTCTAAGTCCGAACTTGAAAGCAATGTGTCAACACTGTGCTCCCCCCTCCCTGAGGGGGGGCGACAACGCGAGCCCCTCCTCCCCGCAGTTGGGGAAGTAGAAAGACCGACCGAAGGAAAATTTTGACCTGCGAAAAGGATATTATGTGAGGGGAGGGGTATGGTCCGGGCTTCCGTTTGCTTTATGAGTGGGCGAGAATGAAAGGAAGATGGCTTGGTTCGGTCGCTCAAAGATCTCTCGCAGTTGAGAACTGCTACATGAGGGAAATCCTAACACGGCTCAGCAAGCCACGGCTCATTTCGTTTTTTAAAATACTTTTTTCTTACGCGAATTTTTTAGCGTCAAAAATGATTGGAGTGTTGACGTATTTTCGTTATATGTATTTCATTATAGTGCCTACATTCCTATTATTATTATTTGTTGAGTTTGTTTAACATTTTAGATAGTGCATTTAAGTGCTTCTTCAATCTCGCCTGGTGCATAGATATGCGCGGCATGAGTGGAATTTGATGACCCAATTTCCTTCACGAATATGTCAAATTTCTAATGAGAATAATCAATTGTCTGGACTAGGATTCGAAAACAGATCCCTTGATTCTGCAGTACTGTAGCTGACGATGTCAGGCTCGAATTGGAATACATCCTATTCTTGCGAAAATTTCTAGCGGCGATGTATAAATGCGCTAGGAATATCTACTTAATGGTTTCAATAAAAAGCAATGAATTTTTCTTTCATACCCAGTTCTTATTCCTTTGTCGCGTTTGGAATAATGTGACTACGCGTCTTCGATATTTAATTAGATATTTTTCCCTGCGAATAGTAATGAAACTTTCACTTAGGAGATATTTTTACTTCAAATAATGATTAAATAGCTTAATGCTTATCGAATGCTTTGGACACCAATTTCGAACAACTCAATCATAGAATTATGCCTGTACTCAGTTTTTGTATTGAGGTAGAAATTACTGGGGAATAAATTTACTGGTTGCCGGACAGACACATCTTATTGCCATGCAATGTCGAGACTTGGCACCACTACGTCTCACCGGCTTTTATTACACTGCGACCTAATGACCGAATGCTCCATAATTCCTAATAATCTTGTATCGAGAGGCAGAGACTTATCAAAATGATTACCCAGGACACCCTTCAAATATCAACCCTTGCGCTTTTCACAGTCGGACTATGTGTTGCTTACATCGCATTTGAAAAACGTAGCATAAGCTACTGGAGGTTGCATCTCATGTTTTCTCTCGTTATTGTTTTTTTAACTTGAATCTGCAAGTGACTCTTATGAATTCACCTTAAAGTCTCTAATGCTTCTTCAGTCCCCTCAATTAGTGAGTTCAACTTTCACTCAATTATACAGGTTATTTGCAAAGAGGCAAGACGCTGACGACCCCATCCATTCTTTTCTGGGCGGGCAATAAATATTCCAAACGAAACAACCCTCACCTCCATCCTGGCTTGAGGAAAGGCTGTACCCCTCTAAAAAGTGACCTGAAAGGGGCTGCGGTTTCTTTTTCGGCTGGAGGCCGAAAGAAGGAAGAAGTGGTGTTTATGCTGATCGCCCCTTCCATTCGATCTGGTCGTTTTAGGCTTCCGTTTTCTTATGAGTGAGGAAGAAAGAGGGAAATATCTCCGAATTTTAGTGGGGTAAATATCCCTCGTTCACAACAGCTTGGCACCACTACGTCTCACCGGCGTATATTACACTGCAACCTAATGCTCCATAATTTTTATTGAACTTGTGTCGAGAGGCAGACTCTTATCAAAATGATTACCCTGGACACCCTTCAAATATATTAACCCGTGCGCTTTTCACAGTCGGACTATGTGTTGTTTAGATCGCATTTGAAAAACGTATCAAAAAGTCGTTATTGTTTTTTTACAATGACTCTACAAGTGACTCTTATTAATTAACCGCTATGAAACAAAAGCGCATTCAAACACGCCGAATCATCGCAGCGGAACCATTATGAATACGGTCAATTCCATTTCATATAATACATACTTTCTCTGTAAATGAAAAAATGAAACAATATCACGAAACGTATTATAGAAATACTATGTTTCCAAAGGTCTGAAATAGTTTAGAATGGTAAGGAAATAAACCTGGCGTAGTATAGTTTGGAAACGTAAAAAAATAAAAAAGGTGAAACGAGGGAAAGGTAGGGAAAAGGTATAAGGGAATAGGTCATTCTAGGAAGATGTGATTAAAGCAAGGTAAAATTATACGCAATGTATATTATTTTAAATAAATAAATAATAAATTTACCTTGCTTAAATCAAATCTCCCTAGAATGACCTATTCCCTTATACCTTTACCCTCTTGTTTAACTTTGCTCAATTTATTATGTTTCCTGATTTTACTACGCCAGGTTTATTTCCTCACCATGCTCAGTTTTTACCAACGATTGAAAACAAAATATTTCCATAATACGTTTGGTGTTTTTTTTCATTACGTTTCCACTGCGATGACTCGGCGTATATTGATGCGCGTTTGTTTCATTGCGGTTAATTAATAAGAGTCACTTGTAGATTCATGTTTTAAAAATGGTAACAAGAAATACCAGAGACCATTCATATTGACCAACCCCTCATAAAATACTTACAATTAATTAAAAGTGGTCAAGAACAAACTCAACAAATAATAATAATAGGAATGTCGGCACCACAATAAATGACAGAAAACGAAAATACGTCAAAACTTCAGTATTTTTTTACGCTGATAAATTCGCGCAAGAAAAAATTATTTAAAAAAAACGAAACGAGCCGTGGGGATATGTTGGGCTTTCCGTCATGTAGCATTTGTCGACTGCGAGAGGTCTTTGAGCGACCGAACCAAGCCATCGCCCTTTCATTCTCGCCCTCTTATAAAGCAAACGGAAGCCCGGACCCTACCCCTCCCCTCACAAAATATCCTTTCGTGGGCCAAAATCATCCTTCCGTCGGCCTTTCTACTCGCCCGACTGCGGGGAGGAGGGGTTCTCGTTCTCGCCCCCCCCCACTCAGGGAGGGGGGGGGCGCAGTGTTGACACATTGCTTTCAAGTTCGGACTTAGAAATTTTTCGGCTCCGAGGTGGTAAGTTTTTTATGAACAGGGCTCCGAGGTGGTAAGTTTTTAATGAACAGGACAGTACAAATGCACTTCTTTTCCTAAGGTGGGTTTACACTGGCAAGTTTTTCGCGCAAGTTGCTTGAAGTGAGTAATTGTTTTCCGCTTGCAGAACATTTAGAAGTCTCGGAAAGTCGCTTGCAGAAGCGTACCATTGCCAATGTAAATACCAACCAATCTGCCACTCCACTAACGTGAAAACATTTTCGTCTTAGTACAAGCCTGCGCAATTTCTTGCAAAATAAACTTGCGGAAGTAATTTTCCAGTGTAAACCCACCCATACAAAGGTAAAAATTGAAGTCGCAATTTGTAATACCGTAGAGGGCACACTTTCCAGTCTTTGAATCCCTTGGACCTCTATTACATGGCCTACGTCCTACCTAGTGCTAACATGGACCGACGTGAAGAATTTCAAGGCTATCGGTCCATCTCGGACATCCGCTCATCGGTCCATCGGCTCATAAATTATGAGGTACCACAGAAAGCAACAGTTTGAGGCCCCAGGACCTATCAGAGCTCCACCCATGCATCTGAGCTTTAGGGTATTTTTATCACTTAAAAACTTTTGCGCATGTATCTTCAAAAGTTTGCAAACTTCTAGTATAGCAACAATCTACAACCCCTGAAGGGACCACTGAGGAGCGCTAGGGGCTCTGGTGCCTTTATAATATTGCCTATTGATCTTCCTTGGTATAATAAATATGCGTGTCAAATTTTGTGTTAATCCGTCAAGGGCTTTGAAAGTTATAGCACTCAAACAAACAGAATTTCAATTTGTATGCATTGATTGAAGCAGTATTGAGAGGCATAAGGTAAGTATATTAACATAAATGGCGCAATTAATGTTTTGATGCTGAACTGCTGATGATTTAACTATATATATATATATATATATATATATATATATATATATATATATATATATATATATATATATAATATATACAAATATAAATATACTTTTAAAACACAGGCACACGAAAATTAAAAGGACACTCACAGAATAATTTGCGGACGTTTCGACGGGCAAGCCGCCATCGTCAACGACAAGAGACTAACTAGTGGTCTGTTACCTCGGGTGGGGGGGGAAGCGGAACAGGAGGAGGGAAGGGGGCTGGTGGGGAGCGGGAGCAAGGGGTTGCTATTGGTCAGTGGGCCAAATTAAGCCCGGGCGATGAGTCGCCCTTCGCGCCACCATGTTTCACTACCACTACGCGTACACGCAACACCCTGAGATGTCCGCACTCGAACCCAGCTTTAAAACAATACCAAGCCGACGTGGAGGCCGCGTCGGGAGCGGGGGATTGGGGGGGGACGACGTCCGATCGGCCCTTCTAATCCGCCTGGGGATGGCACCCGGCCACATTGAACACAAAAATGATCCCCCGCCCTACTGGCCCGGCCCCCCTCTAAATGTCTCCGGCGGCGTGCTTCCGTCATCTTCAGAGTGGTCCGGGAAGATGGACCGTTCTCGGGGAAGACGGACCTAGCGTTGGGGGAGAGGGGCTCTTGCAAGGGGGCGCCCTTTTCGGCAGTGATCCATCTTGGCGCCTCCCGTCATCGCCAAACCTTCCGGCGACCGCCATTTCTCATCCCACCGAAGTCGGCGGGCCCGCACAACTTTGTCCCCCATCCAGGAAACCCTCCAAATGTTTCTCAGCTCGTCCTTTGACTTCCAAGGGATACACTTATTTTTTTCAAACTTCTCACCCCTCAACTATTCCCTAGAGTTAACGGGAGTCACTCTGGTCGTTTAATGATGAAAATGGCTCTCTGGTTACACTGTGGGTATTGCAGTATCAATCCATAGCCTCCACTAGTTATGTCTTACCTCAGATGCTGATTTTTATTTCAGCTGTCATCAACCCGAAGATTGGTTTGAAGCAGCTCCCCACTCCACTCTCCTCTCTGCTCCATCCGCTTCATTCCTACCTAAATATCTCCTTTGACATCCTTCATGATTTGTTTGATGTATTACATTCTTGGTATTCCTCTCAATTTCTTCCCACTTATTTATTCTTCCAATGTCGTTTTTATTTCGCTGTTGTGTCGCAAAATGTGTCCAGTAAGTTTGTCTCTCCTCTGAGTTTTCATTATGATTTATTTCTCTCCAGCTCTTCGTAGGAATTTTTCGCTTGTGATTCACTCTATAAAATTTACGAACGGAATAAAGAAAGAGTACCTTAAGAATGTGAGAGCGAGGATGAAGCTATGCATGCATGCATAAGAAGAACACAAAGGCATGTAAGGAGAGGGAATGGTGGAGGAGATTATTAAAAGAGAGCCAGGTTTTTTGAGCCAAACAACAGCTAATCTCTCTCTGTGTCTACCCCGAAAGGGAGTGAAAGTGTATGTATGTATGCATGCATACATAAACAAAGCGGGTTGCAGAACCAAATACTCCTTGGACGAGATTCAATAAAACTTAGGCGAGATATAGCAAAAGAAAAGTCCTTAATACGCGAGAGTATGTTTCGCGAGATCCAAATTAAAGACAAACTACTTCTTTCAAAACGCCTTCACACGATCAAAGCACATTTTTTGTAATAGTTTAATCGTCACTGCTGATGATTTTTGTCATCTAAGCATTACAGTCAAGATGATGCGATGCTATTGGAATAGTTACGCTGTTTGTATTGTACCAATGTGATCAGAGTTCATTCAAGAGCAATATACATAGACGAAATTTATGAGCTAGCCATCACGAGGAATTGGATGGAAACGGAAACCTTTGAGCCGATTCAAACTATACTCGGTCGCGATTATGGTGTCGGATACGTTTTAAGTCTCTTTTTGAAGTTTTCTCGAAACGAAATTCGATAAAACTTTTAACCGAGTGAAACGCATTTATGAGAGCAAGAAAAATTCCATCCAAATAAACAAACAGGCGATCCGAGTTGGATAAAACCATAAAAAAGTGGTTATGGCCGGAAAACCACTCATATAATGATTCACATCCGTACTAAGCCTCTTTTTTTACAAAAATGTGAACATAAAGACTTCAGAAAATATCTCCAATACATTTGTGGCCGTACAGTGAGGAAAAACTGGCAGATGTTCTCCATGCGATGTAAGCCCCACTTCAGCGATTATGGCCACAGTATATAATCCACATTGTTAAAATCCACAGGTTGTTAAAATCCACACTGACCGCGCAATATAAATGGAGAATCATGATGCCTTCGTACCGTCCACTACGGTTAGTAAAAAGTTTAAACATACCCCAGGTATCAGATCATCCGTTCTCACGACGGATCCAAAACTGTTCATTTGTCAGAATTGACGTGGTTTAATCACACGAAGAAGCTCTAAAAGATCTGGAATATTTATATAGTCCAACGAACACAATTTTGTGTTTTCCACAGTTTTTTTCTCAGAAGACTAGTTTCGGCAGTTGATCCATCATCAGGTTTCACCGGTCGTCTTGTCGAAACATAAACCCATGGCAATCATCAATCTGTGTTTATTCAATTGCGAGGTATTTTTTTCCACGTGAGTTTCGTAAATAAACTAGTTCTTACTTTAACTGATCAAGTGGCATCCTCGATTTTATTCCGGATTTTTTCCGGCCTCCACTGAACCACATACTGTTTGGCTTCATAATAAACATTACAAATAATGCACGCTTCCCTTTCGTGCCTCCCCTCATTGATTTTTTGTTCCGCGGAAGAAAGTTCCCAACGCTTGAAATTCAAATCGATCCCAAGACTATTGTGCCGCAAACATTCAATACTAATTGCCAACCTGTTGCCGCGGTGTCCCGGAGGCTCAAGACTCGTCCCCCTTTTAATTACTCATCAAAACCGCCGCGACAGTTTTGAAAACAAAGCCCGAGACAAGAGATGTGCGAAAACTGAAGGGATTTCGAAAATTGAACTAGCGAACGGCTCGTCCGTCTCTCTCCCTCAGATGATAAACCTCGACGGGGAAGGAGCCGTGTGAAGCGGTCTGAGCGGAGTAATAGAATGTTTGTGTTCGAGAAGGGAGGAGCCTTGGGGCACTCGCATTTCCGAGCTGCAATCCGCACGCCGTCCACCGCCTTGCGGTTCCGAGCATCTTTCCTCGAGTGCCACATGCGGGGCCCACCTCACGACGGGACGGTGATCGTGCAAAAGGCGAAGCCGTAGGAGGTTTCAAATACAGCGTAGGAGGCGCTTTCCAGGAGGTTTGAGCGCGGCCAAAAGTCCGCCATCTTGCTTTGCCACTTATTTATCAGATAAAAATGTTCATTCTTTCTATAAATAAAATTATAACATGAATTATTTTACTATGACTACAACCCAATCACTTAAAGAGATATACTGGAAATTAATGCTTCTAATAAACCTTGAAAAGCTGAAAACATCTTTAAAACACCGTGACAGTCCACAGTTTGCCTACATGCATGGCCACAGTACGCAGTCTCCTGTGGAATTTTGTGAATTACATACATGCATACCCTTAATTTCTCATGGAAATAATTTTGGTCTGACTCATTAGCAAGAACACAGTCGGCAGTGAGGAGTTTGCTTTTAGACAGATTATTACAAACATTTAACGACGGGTGCCGTTCCCTTTCGGGGTAGGCACGGTCCAAACATTTTAACAGTCGGTGAAAGGCCTGCAAAGCTGACTCTGGTTCAATAATTTCCTCAATACTGCCCAATCCCTGCACAAATTTCTTGCTTAAGTTACACTCATAAACTGCTTCAAATGCGCCCTCCACTTTTTAAGACTTCTAATATTCCTTCTCTTAAAAGTTTCTCCCATCACATTCAACCTTGAATTCTTCCATCTACCCATACCTCTCACATCATTAACTCCAATATCATTAATCTGCTTCGTCATTCTCTTGACACGGAGAAACAAACGAAGTACGCTCTATTTATATATGTCCATTAGCGGAGGATCTATCCCAAATTCTTTCATCACACACCCATTGCGAACCCTATCCATTCTACTTTTAACTCGAACACTTCTCAGATACCTCATATTCACTGCATTCAACTTATTATCATGATTATCCTGGTCTACCCAAGTTTCGCTATGACACAAACAAGTGTTAGTAACAACAAAATACTACACTTTTGCCTACTGCAATTGCAATGGCAATACTTCCTTACACAAACATTCATTACTTGATATGCTGCACATGCTACCTTAGACTTTCAATCCCCCTCCCCCCTTTTGCACACATTTTGATCACTTCAATTATCCTCTCATCTTTCACAAATATAGTTTCGTGAATTACCAACCAATAATTGAATAAATGTTAATTTTTTACACAGTTAAATAAAACAGCTGGCTAATGTTTCGCTGGGAATATAGTAATACGTTTTCAATGCTTTGGTAAAATTAAGCTTGCCCTTCTTATCCTCCACCCATTATAAAATTGTCGAAGATAAGATTCCTAAAATTCATTAATCAAGTTGCCTGCGTTTTGATTATATATTTAAATTTTCATCAGGGCTGCAAAGGATAGTAACTGGTTTACCACACTTAACATTCGGAATATAAGCAGTCACTGTTACATCATTTTCCAGCAAATCAATGTCTGCAAGCATATAGTACATATAAATCCTGCCGAAGATTTAAAAATATAATCGAAACATTGGCCACTGGGTTCTTGGATTATTTTGGAAGACATTTTGGACAAAATCCTCGACAATTATATCATAGATTTTAGCAATGTGGTCATCTTCCTATCCCCAGTACCCTTATTCCTGTCACGCCCCCGCTCCATGCGTGGAGCAGCATCCTCATCAAGGTATTTCAACCTCTTCGGTCAGGCACGTCTCTCCGCCGGGACGATAACGCTAGCGGACGGGGAGGAAACACTGGCGGCAGGTCGACAAGCGGTGCCCCCCTCGCCCCTCTCGACTGCCCTCCCAAATCACCGCCCCGAGAGGTCGGGCACCTAATCCACTGCAATAGGGGGGTGCGAGGAACTGCCCCAATCGAACCTGGCACGGAAGTTGCTAGGCGGCGGCCGCGTCCACTGCGAGCGAACGCAGTCTTCACGCACTTCCCAGGATATTACTGAGCGGACCTCCCCGATTGGAAAGATATCGCGGGTAGGAAATGTATTCACGATGAACTATCGCAACGAAGAGTGCCTCCTGAGGTCATTTCATTTGAGACCAACCGATCCAGGAAAGAGGAAAAAAGGGATGGAAGTCCCGCGCAATTTATTTCGAGAAAAACCAGGAGACCATCCATCCAAATGTAATGAGAATTTAAGGACGTCTTTTTTCACTCAAATAATACGTCATCAAGATAAAAAGCTTCACTATTAGGGAAGTGGGCCCTTTGTGAAGAGACAGGTGAAACGGCTCAGTCCTGCTAGTTCCGACATGCGTGGCGCAGATCCCGGGGGATCTACCGCTTAAAGTGACAGCAGCCTGCGCATCTTTCTCCCTGCGCATTGCGTGACGGCCTACCGAGGAAAGCGCATCCTCCTTGCTTCACACCATCACACAAATTGTATGAAACTTACGTTTTTTGGAATATCTGGATTCAACGATAAAACATTCAGGAAAGATTCATTCTATGATTTATTTTCGCATCGCTTCGTATAGCCGAGTGCCATTCATGCGAAAAGGTCGTCTTTTGATAATTTTTCTAATAATGTTCTCCGCTGTGCTAAGCATCAAGTTAACGCGAAAGTAAGCAAGGTCTTTCAATCGTCGAACAGTGAACACAGAGTTTTTTATCCATTAGCAAGCCACCACGGCGATGTAAAAGCCAACAGCCTGAAAATGGATTTTTCAGGCGTGGTTCCACCTTACGTAAAATTAATGGTATCTGGCGTAGTTTTGCGAAAAAACTTCATTAGAGACATAACAGCAATCACTCTTACTTAGCAGCAATTAAGGTAGAAGCGGTAAAATTGTGGGTTTATTCCACAGGTCCTATAACGTGACCAGTATATGTACGTTAATTTGTCCTAGAAATAACAATCACCTGAATGAAGACGCGTATTAACTTCAGTAATCTTTTGAGATATTTAAGCAAATAATTGCCTTAAAAATGGGTACTATTATTTTGCGATTGACTTTTATAAAATGGAACAAGGTCGTGCAGCAGGAATGTGTTGAGTGGAGCGCAGGAGTGTTTTTCAAGATATGGAGAGTCAGAAACCGCGGAATTGACACTTGAACCTTTCAGCTTAAAACATTCCTTTTTAAGACATAATATTCATCTTCAAATGAATGATATCGAAGAAAGGATGCAAAAACTTCTAAACATTCACGTTTAAAGAGTGAACAAGCGACACCAGAGACATTATAAATTATTCACACCTTTATCAACGGTAAAAAAATTGCATCACAAAAATGAAATTCATTACAACCTTAAAACTGAAACACGGAATTTAACAACATAATTATTTCATCAATAAAACTACTAGAGGTAATTCTAATGGAGTTCTGGCAGCATTTTTGTCTAGTTACGCGGGAAAAATACACGACGTTAGTATGAGGCATTTAGTAATCTTATTGAAATAAGGTAAAATGCACGGATTAAAGCAGAAAAGAAAAACTCCAGCTGTTAAACTCCGGCAACAACTGTTGAGAGACTGCATTGTAGATAGTGCTTGGGTAAACAAACGCAGCATATTAGTTCACGTGACAGAAATGTTAGTGGCCAATGCCGATAAGGTACGAGGAATCCATATGAATAGTATATCCGGGCTGACTTCATTAACCAACCTCTGCTCGTTCCATTCTCGTGAGGGAGTCTCACCATAGAATAATAAAATTATTTTTTACCCAATCATCTGTGGTAATGGGAATTTAGCTCACTCAAATTTCATTACTGTGTCATTACACTCTTGAAATTTCCCTCTTAATCAAGTTTTCATCATCTAAATTCAGTGAACAAATTGAACCCTTTTACAATTAAATACAGAAATCTTCAATTAACACTCAAGGTGATTGGCTTACCCATTTTCTTAAATTAAGAAATGATCTGAATATAACATCAATTTCGTTTTCTGTTCATATCCACTCAAATGTACGTATCCATTTGTTTCTCAGTAGGCAGAATTAATTGTAGCGTCGAATACACATTTTTGAAAATTAAAAGTACCTACTTGAGCTAGAATTAGTTAAAAGCTTTCTGTGGCACCTTATTATTAATATCTCAGAATTTTTCATATCACACGAGAAAGGTCTAATTCATCCTCATACTATACGCCGTTCTGAGCTAGAATTTTGATTTTTTTTTAAATGAAACCAAAATTCGAAATTTATGATCCCAGCAGAATTGACGGTACTTAATTGAGCATGTCATCCATGTTTAATTTCCTCGTGTTCAATGACCTAAGTTCGCCGACAGGGAAAAAATTAGCGCAGTCATAAGTGGTTTTTAAGTAGTAGCTGTATTGCAGAATTGTATCATGGTATTATGCGTGTGTCAAGTTCACTCAATTTAAAACACGCTTAAGTTTAGAAGTGGGCTTAAATTTTAATGTTTATTGAGTCATCGATTTATTGCAATCATCAAAATGAAAAACTATCAAATATATTCCAAATTGGCGGTAAATAGCCATGTTTTCATGCACGCATAATGGAATCCACGTTGTGCGTCGAATGTTGGGCTATCCGAAATGAACCCTAACTTATTAGAATGGGAACGGAGAAAATACGTCAACTAGATAATCTGCGAATTCATCGTACGCCCTCAGTACATTTATCAAGATTGATAGAACTTTTATCAAGTGAAAATGTTAAACACCAAATTGCATTTGCATCATGCCTATAGTTCTATAAAAATCAATAAAATCACTCTGTAATTATCACTAAAAATGCTTTATAATCATTACTGAAATTCCTCTATATTCCTCTATAAATCCTCTATAATTTTCTCTAAAAGAGAAAAAAACATGAATTTAATACAAAAATAAACAAGACATTCAACAAAATACTCCAAGCACCTGATTTAACGTTTCCAAAAGACTATTGAAGATAATTTATCAGCTGGTTCAAAGGTTTTTCCCAAAGTGGTACCACAAGTTACGTCAAGTTTTTGGACTAATTCAAAATCTTTTGAAAAACATTCAACGGGCAAAGCAAAGCCTCGCATATTAATTCCATGTATAATTGAACATAGAAAATATAAGCAAATAAGTTATGCATGATTTATATGATTACGGAAAATTGAATACGCAGTAGATGAATTTTTTGGCATAGCTTTCCAATAACCAATAAAATTCCAAATATAATCTTATTTCCTTCCCTTCCCTTGAACTACAATCTTGACGTGGGGGAAGGGTTTGCGCATCAAACATTATCCCACATGTATGTGCACATGGAAAATGCCGGGTGAGCCTGGCATCAAATTGATTAAATTATGGTAATGCAGAGATTTAGGAACAGTGCAAAAAAACTAGCGAAGCTACCCAGGAGCGGATGCGGACTTAGATCATAATTTAGTTATGATGAACTGTGAAGTTAGATACTAAATGCTTTTTAAAGGCAGAAGGATGAAGAAGGGGAACGTGGAAGCATTGAAAAAGCTTAAAAAGAGGGAGTACCAGGAGCTTGTGGAAAAGAGCATAGGTGAAGCAAAACGGATGGAATCATTCTAGAGAAGATGAGAGATTATAAAAACAGGCATTATAAGAGCGGCATATAAGTAAAACAATAGGAACAGTGGAAACTAGGAGGGTAAATAAGAAGTGGATTACCGAAGACATGATTAGGAAAATGGAGGGGAGAAGGATGAGGAAAAACATCAACGCCGGCCTAGGCAAGAGGTAGCACAAAGAATTAAACAATAAACGCCGGCGAGTGAGGAATCAGGCAAAGGAAAACTGGTGGAAGGGGCAATGTGAGGAAATGGAAAAGGAATAGGGGGAAGTGAGTGCTTTACACGCTTAAGTGAAAATACTATCGGGCTGTAAGGTAAAGTAAACGGTGCCAAAGGTTAAAGACAAAACAAGAAATATATTAATCAAAAAGGAAGATATCCAGGGTAGGGGGAAAGGATACATTGAGGAGCTATACGACAGCGATAATAGACCCGTGAACCTAGATATAGAATGGGAGAGCAATACAAAAGGATAGCCTTGGACCAGAGTTACTTGACAGCGAAAGAGAGAAGTTGTTACGAGAGAGGAAGGCAAGGAAAGGCGTGGTAGCAGATAACTCACATTCAGAGTTACTCAAGAATTTAAGGAGTAAGGGAAGACGATGCTTTTTCAAACATATTCGTAGGATCTACGAGGAAGAAATATGGCCAGAGGATTTCATAAAAATAGTATACCTATCCCGAAGAAAAAGAAAGCGTCAGTATACGAAGTGTATAGAACAATTAGTTTAATTTCGCACGCGACCAAAGTTTTGCTTAGAATATTAAATAAAAGTATGGAAAGTAAATAAAAATACTATTTAGGTGATGACCAGTTTGGATCCATGAATGGGAGTGCCACTCAAAATGCGATTGCGAAAATGAGGACACTTATTGACAGAAACATAGAGTAAAATCGGGATGATTTTGCTTAATTTGTGGATTTCGAAACGCTGTTTGACAGAGTTAACAGGGAAAAACTAATGCAGATACCCAGGAAAAGAGAAATAGATTGGAGACATAGGAGACTCATCTAAAACTTATTATATGGGCCAGAGGGCACAGGTGAAGGTAGCTGACGGTGAATCAGGGCTGGCAGTTATAGGTCACGGGGTAAGGTAAGTGTGTCCATTGTCGCCTTTCCTTTTTAATATTCATGCTGAGGAAAAGGTAAGAGGCTTGGGAAGAGCTGGATGCTACGAGGTCAGCTGATCAAGTCTGTTACATTCGCGTTGATCATCGAAGGGATTGCAAGTTTTAGTACATGCATTGGAAAAGTAGTGCAGGAAATACGGAATGAAAATAGATCATAAGAAAACAAAAGGGATGAGACTCTCTTGTATAAAATAGGCGAGGCTGGTCAAAAAGGTAGGAGTGCACAACTGGAGCAAGTAGAATAATTTAATTACTTGGGTAGAACGCTAGAATGAAATGGACATAGTAGCTAAGACATTAGGAGGAGAATAGCGCTAGCTAAGGAAGCGCTCAATGATAGAAGGGAGCTGATGACGGGGACCTTGAGTAAGGACAAAGAAGAGGCTGGTGAGGAGGTTGATACATGCGTGAGGCGATGTTTAGTGCAGAAACGTGGACTCTGAGAAAAGAGGACGTAAATATGCTGCAAGAGCTTGAGATGTCTTAAGACACCTATTTATTTATAAAGTATAACGTTTTTACATAACAATTGGTTATATTGGGTTCTTTTTGTACAATCCTTCTCCCTACACCCTACGCAAAGCACATATTTCCTTACCCAAGCCGAACTTGACGTTATTCTAGCGATGTTTCTTGTACATAGGACATGAAGTGTATAATTTACAACCTGTTTGAAGTATTAATTCAAAAACCCGAAATGCAACAGTGAAAAATCTACGATCTTGGTTGTTTACTAAAGAAAGTCTAGAGAATGTTTTTAGCAACTATCATATTATTCATATATATACATTAAATTTATGTGCTGTATTTCCATTAAATATGTTTCATAACCTATTTTGTATACGATGGTAGCCATCATTCAGGTTTACCGTCATGGCTACCTAAAGTTACTCCCCTGACATATCCAATGATGTAAAGTTGTAAGCTTTCTGTGTTGAAAATAAACACAAATTTATTATTTATTATTATTATTTATTAGATGTGAGTTTAGTAGTCCACAGTAGATGGTGGACGGAAAGGAAGACAAATGAGGAAGTTATTGACATGGTTGACGAGGAAAGAAAACTTCTTGATGAGATTAGACGGATCAAGGGTAGGTGGCTGGAAGCGGTAATGATGGTTTACTTGAAGGCCGCGATAGAGAGATGTTGGGCAAGCGGGGAAGGAGAAGAAAGAGAATAGAATTTAAGGACAGGATGAAGTAGGGTAGGACTTACTCTGAGAAGAAGGAATTACTAGAGGCCCTGCACGTGTAAAAATTTGTAGGATTTTGTCTGAATTTCATTATAACCTACCTTTTACGGGTAGATTATTCTATTGCATGAATGAATCTTATTTTAGTTGGAAAATACCGTGATTAAATTGGATAATAAATTCATTAAATTTCGTTGTTAACGAAAAAAGTAAAAATCTCAAGATATATATGAGTTTATAAAGGGATTAATTTAACTTCATAAATAATTAAAACTTAATTAAGATATATGGAGAGGGACCAATATAGCTAATTATTAGATTATTACATTTTTCCAACTCATTAAACGTGGTATCAGCTTTAAGGCTAGCATTTCCTACCGTATGGCATTCTATAACACCTTTTAAATGTATTAATTTAAAATCGTTCCATCAACAAAATGAATGTAAAGACGTCTTCACCCATATATATATATAAAACTTCCAGGAGAATCACTCGGGTGATAAATATACAATATGCCAAGAGGGTGGCCGATAAAAATATACACACGGAAAAAAGAACACTTACAAATAAAAACTTCCGATATTTCGGTGAAGATATTAGCTCCACCTTTCTCTAGGAGAAGAGTAGGAATGAGGAAAAGGATAGAGGTTGAGGTATGGGAGGGGAAGAGGGGGAAGACGAAGGTGTTACAAGGGGAAGGAGGGGAAAGAGAGGGGAGAGGAAGGAGGGGAAAGACGAAGAGCTGGGAGAGGGCGGGCGGGGAGAGGGCGAGCGGAGGGGAGAGAGGAAAAAAGGGGAGCAAAAGGAAGAGGAGTGGAGGAAGCAGGGAGAGGTGAGATGAGGGGGAGGGAGAAACTAGTGTGATTTATTGAGTCCGGGGGGCGAGAAATCCTGGTGGACCAGAATACAAGAAGATTCAAGATCTTTGAGCTAAAGAGCTCCCCTCCTTCCTCTCCCCTCTCTTTCCCCTCCTTCCCCCTGTAACACCTTCGTCTTCCCCTCTTCCCCTCCCATACCTCAACCTCTATCCTTTTCCTCATTCCTACTCTTCTCCTAGAGAAAGGTGGAGCTAATATCTTCACCGAAATATCGGAAGTTTTTATTTGTAAGTGTTCTTTTATCCGTGTGTATATTTTTATCGGCCACCCTCTTGGCATATTGTATATATATATATATATATATATATATATATATATATATATATATATATATATATATATATATATTAGTTCACTTCAGCGACGTTTTCTTTCAAGGGTGGTACACGTTGACGTTGACCGAATGCTTTCGCGTCGATTCGTAGCTGCTAGGGAGGTTTAGGGGTTTAGCAGCGTGGTGAGAAGTTTGAAGTCGCTTCAAATCGGGATCTTATTAAATTGGCCAAAAATCGATTGGCTGTGGAAATCATGTGTCGTCGTGTGTCCATGGCCTGCAATGATGATTTCAGCTTCCTCGTGAAGAACACCGTGAGCCAATCGCCAAGATTGAAGCCACCTGGTGGTCAAAGTTTGAACATTGAATATCATTAAATCGAATCCGATAAAATTACTACCGAGGCCGAATCGAAATCTTAACTGGAATGACAACCGAATCGGAACAACAACAAAATCGGAATCGCAACTGAATCTGAATAAATTGTATTGGAGGCGAATCAAATCAATATTGGCTTTAAATATTCAATGGAAAATATTGGTGAATCGTATTGAAATAATAAATTTTAGAGTTAATTTAATCGGAATGACCTCAGGTCACCCACTGACTCAACGGATACACCCAATGCAAATGGTGCCAGGCAGAGGAGTGAACAGAGAGACATGAACCTAAGATCATGAAGTCCACACTTTCGACAGTTACTGACGGTTTTTGTCTGGATTTTGACAGCAAAAAAATGATTGTGTTACGAAAAGGAATGGTGAAATAATAGGGAAGGTGGATGATTATGTGTACCTTGGTCAAATGCTTGTGAAAGATGGGAGGATGCATGAAGAGATTTAAGGGCGAGCGAATGCTGAAAGGGAAGTCACACGTAGTATTTGGAGCATATCAAGCAACGAATGCTTGTCTAAGAAAGCAAAAATTGCAGTGCACAAAAGAGTAACAATTGTTCCAAAAGTGTACCAACAGTACATTTCCACAAGAAAAAAGAAGAAAAAATAATTTGTTAATTTTCACAGTAGATATATTTATACCCATCTGGGTTTTGGCAAGTGCTACCAGTAACAAGGTAATAAAAGGTTCTGGTTGCGAGCTTTATATATATTTGGGGCATGAGATGGGGGGGAGGTGAGATGGGGCGGCTGAAAAAATGTACTCCTTCCAACTTTATTAAGTCGTAGTGAGACTAGGGTATGACAGGATAGGCATAAGAGTTGGCTAAATGAACCAAGGTTGGGGTACATGAGAAAGGTTTGCGGTAAAAGCATAAGTGTTAGGGTTATAAATGATTTCGGTAATATACATATACGAAATAGAAAAAGAAAATGAAAAGTTGGTTTTTCCATATCTATAGAATGGATGAGAATCGAAAAACGAAGCAGATTTGCTATATAGGACGGAATAGTGTGAGAGGAAATGGTAGACCAGGAATTTTTTGAGTGAATGTGGCAAAAGACACTCTTTAGAAAAGGAACATTAGGGGTTCTAAGAACAGAAGGGCGCGTATGAAGCAACGCATGAGAGTAACTGAATGTTTGCGCAAAGATTCAAAAATTTCAATGCATAAAAGTGTTCTCCTACCAAATGTATTATAAGACAGGAAAACCTGGGTGTGCCAGGATATGTATAAGAGTAGGCTATATGCATTGGGAATGAGATACTTGAGAAATGTTAGTGGGAAAAGTATGAAGGATAGGGCTAGAAATGAGTGGGTGATGAAATAATGCGGGCTGGATGCTCCAAGTATGGACATGTATGGCAGGAGTTTGCATCGTTTAGTTTGGCCATAACGAGAGAATGGATGAAGAGAATTGATGAGAATCAAATAAGGAAGCGAAGTTATGACAGATGAGTGAAGGGTGTGAGAGGAAGGGGTAGACCGGGAAACTCAAGTATGAATGAGGTGGAAGAGACTGAGTAAAAGGAATATTAGGAGTCTTGAGAAAAGAAGAACGTATGAAATTCAATATAGTGAAACTGAAGCAAGAGTGATGAAAGGGTAGGGCAGTAAGGAGGAAATTATTGAAGCACAGTCAATTTTACAGGCCTATCACGGAGAATTAAACTTTTTTACCGTGCCTTTGTCGTGATGATGGACGTCGTGATGGGTACGCATGTACAAAAAGATGTCCCGCAGTTTAAAATAGCTACCTATTATTACATAATGAAGAACGGGTATTGTTTTACACTCGCCGCAACGAGAAATATTGTTTGGACACATCTATGAGGAATACGGCACATGTACCATCACTAGGTTTCCACGCAAACTATTAAAACAACACCTGGCATCCGTTTGGTAATATCAACCGGTGTCTTCGGGAAAGTTATTCTACAGCAACTCATTGCTATCAGTATTCTACCAGTTAGGGAAGAATATGATGGAGCGTTTCTAAACTGCTATATAATCTTCAAACATCTCTTTCTCGCCGTGATTTGCTCTTCATCCCATTATAATTCCAATTTTTTTTTCATTTCGTACATTTTTCTCTTATAAGGGCCTTCAATACTCCCTCACATCCAGCCACTATCCATTCAATCACTCAGTCAGACCACTCAGAGGCAGAGATGGCACTAGGGTAGTATTTCACCCACCGGCAGAGTAGGAACGATGAACACAGATGAGGAGAGGAACGATTGACACAGGCACACAGGCAGTGTTAAAGATAGAGAACAAGCGTCTCGGGGCACCCAGGTCCCAAGAAGAAAATGAGCCATTTCGGTCATACAACCATTCATTCATTCACTCAGACCGATCAGAGGCGTAACTATAAAAATATTCCATTCAGACAGAAGGTGAAAGACACGTAAACTGGACGAACGCAATGGTGGTGTAAAGATGGAACGATGGCAGATTACAAGTGAAAACAATTCAACTAGACCGGGAATCGAACCACAGACCTTCCGATTTGGCGCCAGATTTACAGACCACCCATGCTATCTAGCCGTTTAAAATCGTTGAAATAGGCGGGGGTTTGTATGAACAAACATTCATCCGGCCGAAAAGTAACTTGTCTAAAAAGGGTATAGTGAAAGAAGGTGCATAGGCAAACCGATGTGAAATCAATACAAGGTAATTCCATGTCAAAATGACCAAAAGAGGATCGAAATAGCCCTTGACCTTTACAATTTTCAGGACGTATTCGTTTCACAATATTTTTTCCCATTCCCAATTTTTTTGCGTAAAAAATGAATTCGCGCAAGCAGCATTCGGTGCTTTGCCCCCACATCATTGACACTTCCTGATTCTGCACAATAAGTTTTACTACTCATTCCCGAAGGACATAAGATTGTTGAGCCTAAACAATGACTAGGTGTCAAGTGGCTCAATATAAAAAGGGCGAGAACAAATTTTGAGATTCTTCCATATGGAGACGGCATTGTTGCGATATGACACTTTCTAACTCATTGTTTTTAGCTCTAAATCAGCCCCCTGATGTCAGATGACACATAAGTGGTGGGATCGCACGCCGATATAAAACCCCTGTCCCTTAGCTGGTAACTCAGCTGATTGCAGGACTAGGTGGGAAGCCGCTAAAGACTCGGAGGCTAGGCTAAGATTATTTGGCAAAATTCAATTGAAGTGGGTTTCAATATGACACGGAGGATATTATTTTAACCACACACTTAAAAACAAGAACTTATGGAAAAAAATAAGTCGGATACACTGCCGAGCTAATGGGTAAAACATTCCTTCTTTCCGTGCACCACTAGCGAATATGTATAACAAAATCAGAGAAAGATACAAAAACACTCCTTTATCATGCAATTCACTTTCGTCCTTTCCCGCTCCCAAATGCCAATTCCTTCCCCTTTTTACGGATGGTATCCTAACAAACCCTACCACACGCCCCTGTGGTGGCTCGCAGGTTAGTATGTAGATGTGAAATAATGACCAAATTCTCAAGAGAACTTAGCTCCCTCTCGAAAAAATATATCAGCCCAATCTAAAGACAAATTCAACCTCAGTTAGACCTAATCAAAAACCATGCTAGACACGGACCAAACGAAAAATATAGGGGGGCTGAGGAACGAAGCCTTTCGCGGGATTGGGTCCGGAAGAGCTAAGAATCGGCGGCAACCACGTTATATCTACGAACGCGACTCCTCCACACTGAAGACTTATGCCTTTGCAGATAGGGCGGGTCATCTTCCCGACATTTATCACTAACAATAAGAGGCCACATGACAAAGGCAATGGTGACGATAGATAGATCCTCAGGGCGGGGGGGCCCATCCCCCAATGGGGATTGGCCGCGTATTATTCCAGCCCCTTCCTCCCTAACGCCTCCAACTCCTCCCCTCGCCCACCCCATACCACTGTCGCAGTGGAGAAGGATTCTGGGGGGTCAGCCGCATCCATCACTCGGGGAGTTGTCACTTCCCAAAATCCTCGGGAAAGAGTCTCGACTGGAAAGAATAGGCGTGCCCCGTGGAATCTCGCTCGCCGATTAAGCTCCCCTAATGGAGATGAACTATTTCAAGCTCCACTCCCAACCTTTCTCCCACCCAGCAAGGCCTAACGCGGTGAATGCGGCCCTACCCCACTCGTAATCTACACCCCCAAACCGCTCTCTCCACCCTTCCCCCGCCTCATCGGGTGTCAGAGCGTGCCACACTCCCTCTCCCACACCCACTCGATGTTTTTCCCCCGGCCACGGGAATGAGTTCCGAATCAGTGAGGCGGCGCTTCCCCGAAGGGTTTCACCATTTGGGAATCGTTTTTCCTCACATTCAAGGCATAAATGAGTTGATTCACGGCTCGAGTATTGGAACTTCTTCAAGCTAGACTCTTCTCTCATTAATCAAGCCAAGCGGGGACCCCGCGGATGTCTGCGCTCCACCGCCCTCTCCCCCACTCGCCTCCCACCCTTCACACGTCCATCAGCGCTCCTCGTCTTGCTTGGGATTTTTTTTGCGCAGCTCCGATGATTGCTCCGTGAATGCTCTTCCGAAATCTTTCGACCGCGGCGCTCCATCCTCCGCCATGCGTGGATTGAACTCGCCAACTACTACTACTACTCTCGATAAGCGCTTCCAGTGAGCTAAATAAAAAGTCTTCAAACTTTTTTCTGCTCAGAAGAACTAGAGACAGCCAATTGGCCCGCTAGCCAATGAATATATTAAGAAGACTGTCTTCCGAAAGCTTCTGCTTGCACAGGTTCACCTTGGATTCTGATAAGCTGTTGACTTATTGCATGGAGCTAAACGTTGGTGTCACTTTAAACGAAAGACTTGGATATAAAAAGATTGGATTTGGTTGCGATTCGCACATTTTGGATATGGATAGCCACCGATAATTAAATATATACTTTACATTATATTTTGTAAACTTTTGGTCAATAAAATTCATTTCTCCATCATAGCATGAGATTTTAGTAAAATAAAAATAACTTCACCCGGTAGAAAAGCAAAAGGTAATTGATAATTCAATTTATACCATGATTTATCATTTCCCCCCACTCGTAGACCACAGGAACACCATCAACTCCGAAAGATTCTCCAATGAACAATGAAAAATAAATCGTTGCGTTTGAGCCTTCAGAAAGTGAATGACTGTCAATGTCCTACGAAATTATTGCAATCCGAATGATAATTGATGATCTTTACATGCATCAGATTGTATCCTGTACTGACATTGTATTGATATCCTTTACAAAGCATTTTCACTCGTTGATATAGTACTTTGGGTACTCCACTTTGGAACTGATAAAAAATTTCTCCCTGGCTTTAAGTTAACTGGTTTCATTGACTATGGTCCAGGATAGTGAAGAAAATAAAACTCTGAGCGACAACCATAACAACTTATATGCAATACTAACCCTCATCAAAGTGGGACAAGTAAGAGTTTTGACAACAGGTGTAATCGTGTTAGTATTATGGCGTTTGCTGTAGAGGTCAAGTAAGCATAAGAACCTATACGTATTGTCCTTGTTTACTGCTTACAGAAATTCTGACGAACTTTTTGGACACATGCCGGCACAAAGTTGGTTTTGAAGAATGTAGGTTCTTCTTATGTGCCATTTTAAAATAAATAGTAAGTGGAAACAAAATATTCTAACCTGAGCCACTTATAATTTCATTTGCATCCTGGTGATGAAATTTTGTAGTACAAGTGAACGAGAATATTGCTCTACTTGTAAAATAGATAGCACTGCACAAATGGTAGGCAGTTAGTTGGGCACCTAACCTACGGAGAAACCCAAGCCAAGAAAACCGGCTAATGGACATTCAACATCAGATTTGCTAACATCAAACATTTGTAGTGTGCCAATGCTTCCAAATGCACGAGCAATGCGCCTAACAAATTTAAATGTACGGCAAATCAGGCATTGAGATGAGTGATTTTTTCATTGCAACTCCTCACCTTCCCCACCGCTCTCCCCCACTAACCCTTCCACTAGACTCACACTCCGTACCGTAGCGTCCTTATAAATTTGTGATGAATCTCCACCGACAGCTGATTCCATACTTCGCAAGAGAACATATGGAGGATGGTGCTATTTTAGTAGGTTCACGACCGATTTTATGTTCCATATTTGAATCGAAAATGACGGAAACATCATATGCAATGGATGTAGATAGTGTTGGATTAATTATGCCATAACTGATTGGTAATTTCAATACGAAGTTTATCTCAAATCCGCAAGTAATGTTATTTTTACATAAACGCTTCCTTGGCCATAAATTACGTAAGGTAAATAATAATTAATGATGAAAGCTATACTTGTATATGCAGAAGTACTACCTGTTACCAGCGGTTTCACTATTGAAGTACTTCGTAAGTATTTCCGTATTGAAGCACTTCGTATCCTACTTTTTCCTATCATCTGCCCCTCTCACTCTGGTGTAGGAAACTATATTATTGCATTAATATTTACATGGTAATACTTAGAAACCGGGAAACGTGCAAGGAGCTGACCATGTATCGTTTCTCAGGGGGAGTTTTATTTATTAAGGTAGCTCCCTTATTCTTACACCCGTAATTGATATAGGGATTTGATAGTATACTCAAATAAGCCTATAAGGACACATTGAAATTATTATATGAATTAGAGAAGACTGAAAAGGTATGATCAAATATATTATGGAGTACAGCGAGGGATAAGAAAAACAAAACTCTTCACAAATCAAACATCTCCACAAATGGGTGACAAATAAGCTGCGTAAATTGATGTTTTTTTTAACTTTTTTTGTAAATGAAATTTTATGGTGTTTTTTTCCTTTGATAGCACGCATTTTTGGAAGCAAAAACACGATTGAAACTTAGTAAGGAATATAAGAAGTGTAATGTAATTTCTTAATTTGCCCCGAGCTTAGCTGGGCATGAATCAGAAAAGTAAAATTGACCATATGGTTTTCCCGAATAATTTTCCAAGCATTGAATGCATGTTTAACTTATTTTTCAAGGTCTGTTAGAGTAATGATTATCAGAAAATTCATTCAGAGAAACACTTCTCCGTAAATATTTGGCCCAAAGAGTTTTTGCCAAAACTCATTGAAATACGCACAGTGGTTCCAGAGATATCATGATCAGTTGGTCAGTGGTCCCTTATATAAATCTATCAATAATAAGTCCAGAAAAGATGATGCATGTTGCAAATTTCAGAGTTAGTAAAAACTAATCCCAAAGGGAAAGCCGATCAGCGATTCCGCACGCGTCGTTCAAAAACACGTTGGGTTGTGTGGCATTGAGGATACCCCACACTTCAACGGAACTCTAAGAAAAGTGATGACTCATTTGGACGTTACAGGCCCCTCTACAGAAGAAGATGTCAAATTACTCAGCATATGATTACCTTTTACCTCCTGTGCAAGAGTACTACTCGAGTACTGATCCCCTCCAGCTTAAGAAGGGTTCTTAGCCCGAAAGTTAACCTAAGCAGTGGATACCGGTGTCTTCATGGATCATCTGCCAGTGAGTGTCCACTGAGTTTCTTCTTCAAAAAATTATTTTTAGAACAACTTTTTTATTTTGAGATAAACGAAAATGTTAATAGAGTCATAAAAATTGGAAAATTTAATTTCATCTCCATAATTGGTAAAATTATTTTCATATCTTAATTTTTAGCGAAGATATGGCATCTTAAACGGTACCATTACATGAGCACATTTTTCGACGGCTCTCTTCCATGCATGGAACTGGTATTGATTTACCGATAAAGACAATTACCTTCACCAATCTAAGCTGAGTACTTATTTTGAAATGTTTTGAAAAGAATAACCAACCAATGAAACCCAACTTTATGTGTTTTTGTGAACCAAATGAAGTAAACAATCTGGCGGCAACAAAGATCTCAAGTGGAGATTATCTCCATGGATTAATTGTCGATCACTGGCGCTGAGATTCATTGTTTAAGAAGCTATTTCAACTTATAAGATATTCTAAGGATATTTAATTAATTGGATGTGTTATTCATTGGTAAAATATTGATGTGATATGAGATTAAGACAACAGGCATCACATCAGAATTAATTTTAATTTTTTAAGATTAAATAAATGTAACTAAAAATGAGTATAATATGCTTTACATATGGTTGGGGAATACGGGTTTAGAAAAAAAGGAAAAATGTTAGAGAGCCACCTATTGTAAATTTGTAATAAAGTTACAAACACTCCTCCAACAACATCGATGTCATTTTTTATTTGATAGTCTGCCCCTTGCGTTGCTTATCTAGGTTTATTGCGGTTTTCTTAAATAGGATTAGTGCGTTCAGTATGCAAGTTGATATTCATACCATGTTTACACTCACTGTTGTACCCAAGGCCTTTAATTCAACCGTAGGAATGAAACTTAAAATTTTTATGCCGGCATAACTCGTAGAATAGTTATAAACAGAACTAAGATAAATCAAACGCCCAGGTAACCCTACATTTTGTTAGTTGACTACGACGAGGGAACGACGACTTTCACTTTGTCAGTAGGTGTATCTGCTGTCTCGTACCTAACGATACATTCCCTTTCAGTAAAGTCAAACTGTTTTAAAAAATGGACTCTTTTGTTAGACATCATCATAAAATCATTGTACACAGTACCTGCTACCTGAGTATTCCAAATAAAACGTTTATTTAGAACCACTGTTAAAAGCTGCTTTCGATAGTGCCACGGGGGTTTTTCTATTGACCAAAATAAGAATACAATCTGTATTCCCACTGTCTCTTTGGAACCGAGCTCCGTCGGTAAATGATGTATCTGCAAAAATAGCGATTTCCATAAGGAACATTCACGAAGCGATTCACCTGTCTGGCAAGATGTCTCCATGGAGGATGTTGGCATCGCCGCATATGAAATGGATGTATGCCTTCATTAAGCAATATTCTTTATACTATTGTTAGTGAATCCTTAGAAACATGCTTATTCTTCTTGAACTTGCTATAGGACTACGCTATGACTACGGCGATTTCCCATTACTCACTATGCTCTAGCGGACCAAATGCTCGTGAGACATGCGAGCGCAGGGAAATGAACCTGTATCACTATGGTGTTAACCCATAAAAACACTTGTCTACTCAGGATTGTTCGCGTCGAAAATGATAGTAGGTACTTGGCGACAGCATTTCAAACGCAAAGAAGTGAAGGGTATCTTCATATTCAGTACTAGTAAAATCATGAGTCATTGTGAAGGTCTCGCCGAAACGTACCGAAATACCATGAACCTGTTCAAACATGGCCCCATTTTCTCTCTCATAACATTGACGACATATCCAAGAATTAATGATGCAATTGATTTAGTATCCTTAGAAGAACTTATAAGTTGAAATAGATTCTTAAACAATGAATCTCAGCGCCAGTGATCGACAATTAACCATGGAGATAATCTCTACTGAGATCTTTGTTCCCGCCAGGTTGTTTACTTCATTTGGTTTACAAAAACACCTAAATTTGGGTTTCATTGGTTGGTTACTATTTTCCAAACGTTTCAAATAAGTACTCAAACATAGATTGGTGAAGTTAATTGTCTTTATCGGTAAATCAATACCAGTTCCAAGCATGGAAGAGAGCCGTCGAAAAATGTGCTCATGTAATGGCACCGTTTAAGATGCCATATCTTCGCTAATAATTAAGATATGAAATTAATTTTACCAATTATGGAGAAGAAATTAAATTTTTCAATTTTTATGACTATTAACATTTTCGTTTATCTCAAAATAAAAAAGTTATTCTAAAAATTAATTTTTTGAAGAAGAAACATTTTGAAAATTTCAGTTACCGTTTATAAAATGTAAGCAATATGCGTAAATTTTGTCAGAGAAAGAAAGATAAAAACATTAAATACAATTTAGACCAGTTTTTCTTTGTAAGTATTGCTGGATGCCACTGCTTTTGGGAGTTTTCATGGAAACTGCAGAATGCTTGTGACAAAATGCTTGCGTTGCCATAGTTCGGTAACTAAGGAGTTGCGACCCCATGTTCATAGGACAAAAAATGCTTAAAATCACGTCCCCAACCTCCTCCAGAAATACTACTCTTTCCTCCTCAAACACCCTGTATATATATATATATATATATATATATATATATATATATATATATATATATATATATATATATATATATATATATATATATAATGTCTTGGTAGAAAATCGCTCTCGGCGACGATGCACATGCATAAATAAAACAGTGATACACTAAACAAACACAGAAACACGCAAAAAGGACACTCACAAAATAAAACTTGCACGTTTCGGCGTCAGGACGCCATCGTCAGCGGTAGAGGAATCAATGATCATGATTCCTCTACCGCTGACGATGGCGTCCTGACGCCGAAACGTGCAAGTTTTATTTTGTGAGTGTCCTTTTTGCGTGTTTCTGTGTTTGTTTAGTGTATCACTGTTTTATTTATGTATATATATATATATATATATATATATATATATATATATATATATATATATATATATATATATATATGGGGCATTCTCTGATCATCGGAGACCCCCCCAAGCCAAAATTCCTCTCTTCCAAATTAAACAAATGTAGGCTTAAATTGAAGCTCATAATGTCTACTTTTCAGATTCGTATGGTGATTTTTGAAAATCAAAGATGGCCGACCAATATGGCTGCCATTAGCCAATTCACTACCTAAACTTTAGCGAAAAATGATAAAAAACAGTGCATAATAATTGAAATAAGAGTCACTCATGCACCAAACAACATGTTCAAACAGTACTGGATCCACTAACGCGGATTCAAGATGACGGACACAAGATGGCTCCTGCAAATTATTAAGTGACGTCATCTTCGGTTCGACACTATATTTAAAATTATATATATATATAAAAAAATTACCGGATTTAGATTAAATTCGGTATACCGGGGTTTTTCGGGTGGGTGATGAAGAATCCGACTTTAGATTTTCATAATTCAATATGGCGATTCCAATATGGCGGACTGTTTTTAAAATCAACGGATTCCGATGAAATTCAGTAGATTCGGGTTTTTGGAGTCGCTGATTAAGTATCCGGTGTCAGTTTTTCAGAATTCAATATGGCCGGTCCAATACGGTGGATTATACTTTTTAATTCGAAAGATTTCAACCATAATGTAATGACCCTAGACTTACGAGACCTATTTCTATAGATCTTCACCGAGTAAATCGTAGAACACTAAACTCAAGACCCATAAACCATAGGCCCTTAAAACAGATTTGTAAATCCTAGACCCATCTATCCTCGACCTATTAATAATAGTCCCCTGTAAATCCTTAACTTTGTCCCACGACGACCAATATGGCTAATGATAGTTTTTTGTTTCAACATGACTGCTAGAACTGCAAAATCAAAATTTTACATCCATTTGTCTACAGGAAAATATTATGAGAAAACATTTTAAGAAAAAAGTAGGAGAAAGAAATAACAAGCAAATAAATGTCTTTTATTAGATAGTTACTTCTTAGTAATTAGTACTTATGACCCATATACCAGTTTTTAATATTTTTCGATAACTGAATTCATGCCCTGTGAGCTCTTTTCCAATAAGATCATTGTAAACATACGTCGACTTTGAATGCCCTTGTTATTGAATATTGGCAAAAAAAACACAGATAGATTATTTATAATTAAATGAAGCACTGCCATAAACACTGAGTAATAACAATAGAAATTAAAGATGAAAATTGGCATGACAGCGCTTAAATAACTACCTCAAAGATACCTAAATTTTCGATGGTTTCGGAATGAGGCTCTTCGAGCTTCTCTCTTGAAAAAGCGCCAATACCATCGTAACTACTTTTGCCATGAACCGTTGCGCAAAAATGCCATTCTCCTTCAAATCTCGAAATCTGAATTGTGATTGATCAAATTCGCCATTTGGAATTTATTTTTAAAATGCTGTTTGGCACCGTAAGTCATGTAAATGATTTTTTTTGCATATTTTTACTTTTTTGTTTATTTGTGGAAATTAAATGCTTTGAATAGTACATACCGCCGCCGTATCGTGTTTAAAACTATTGGATAAAAAAACAACTTTGAAATACACTTATTATCGAGCATTTCTAACATTTTTGAAGAAAGGTCATTGATTGGTGGACAGTTTATGTATCCTTTGAAATAACATTTCTGATTGGGTTTTTTGCACATCATCAGTTCCAAGCATTGTTTATAGTCACAATTTTGCATGTCCGTTCCTTATGTCCATTCATTTACATCATGTTGAAACCAAAATCTATCATTAGCCATATTGGTCGTCGTGAGGCAAAGGTAAGGATTTACAGGGGACTATCGTTAATAGGTCGAGGATTGATGGGTCTAGGATTTACAAATCTATGTTTTAAGGGCCTAGCATTTATGTATATGGTTTATGGGTCTTGAGTTTAGTGTTTTATGATTTACTCGGTTAAGATCTATAGAAATAGGTCTCGTAAGTCTAGGGTCATTACATTATGGTTGAAATCTCTCGAATTAAAAAATATAATCCACCGTATTGGACCGGCCATATTGAATTCTGAAAAACTGACACCGGATACTTAATCAGCGACTCCAAAAACCCGAATCTACTGAATTTCATCGGAATCCGTTGATTTAAAAACAGTCCGCCATATTGGAATCGCCATATTGAATTCTGAAAAACTGACACCGGATACATGATCAGCGACCCCAAAAACCCAAGTATACTGAATTTCATCGGAATCCGTTGATTTTAAAAACAGTCCGCCATATTGGAATCGCCATATTGAATTATGAAAATCTAAAGTCGGATTCTTCATCACTTACCCGAAAAACCCCGGTATACCTAATTTAATCTAAATCCGGTAAAGTTTATATATATATATATATAATTTTAAATATAGTGTCGAACCGAAGATGACGTCACTTAATAATTTGCAGGAGCCATTTTGTGTCCATCATCTTGAATCAGTGTTAGTGGATCCAGTACTGTTTGAACATGTTGTTTGGTGCATGAGTGACCCTTATTTCAATTATTATGCACTGTTTTTTATCATTTTTCGCTAAATTTTAGGTAGTGAATTGGCTAATGGCAGCCATATTGGTCGGCCATCTTTGATTTTCAAAAATCACCATACGAATCTGAAAAGTAGACGTTATGAGCTTCAATTTAAGCCTACATTTGTTTAATTTGGATGAGAGGAATTTTGGCTTGGGGGGGTCTCAAATGATCAGAGAATGCCCCATATATATATATATATATATATATATATATATATATATATATATATATATACAATATGCCAAGAGGGTGGCCGATAAAAATCCTCCTCTGCCAATACTGCCCTTCTTTCTATATTGGCTTATCCACCACTCCTCTCAATATTAGAATGAATTGGCACCGCTCGTCTTGTAACGATTGCCCCTCCCTCTCTGTTTCTCTCCCTGTCGCCATTCACGTCTCCTCCCACAACTCCACTTTCAATAACACTTTTAAAGTCAGTCTACTTGCTTCCCTTCCCCCTTCTTCCTCTCCCCTTCAGCTCAAAGATCTTGAATCTTCTTGTATTTTAATCCACCAGGCTTTCTCGCCCCCTGGACTCAATAAATCACACTAGTTTCTCCCTCCCCCTCATCTCACCTCTCCCTGCTTCCTCCACTCTCCTCTTCCTTTTGCTCCCCTTTTTTCCTCTCTCCCCTCCGCCCGCCCTCTCCCCGCTCTTCGTCTTTCCCCTCCTTCCCCTCTTACACCTTCCTCTCTCCCTCTTTCCCCTCCTTCCCCTCTTACACCTTCGTCTCCCCCTCTTTCCCCTACCATACCTCAATATCTCTCCTTTTCTTCATTCCTACTTTAAACCTTGAGAAAGGTGGAGCTAGTCTTCACCGAAATATCGTAAGTTTTTATTTGTAAGTGTTCTTTTTTCCGTGTGTATATTTGTATCGGCCACCCTCTTCGCATATTGTATATATATATATATATATATATATATATATATATATATATATATATAATCGATGAAATATCACTCGTGGCGAAAATATATACCAACTGAGGTGTCACAGGCGTGACAAGCTAAAACATATATAGGCACACAAAAAATAGAAAACTCACACGTTTTCTTGATATTTCGGCAGCTCGACTGCCTTCTTCTGAATTCTTTAGAGTAATGGATGAAGGGACGGGTTAGGAGAGGAGAAAGGAAGGGAGGGGCAGACGGAGAGGGGAATGGAGGGGAAAGAGGGGAAGAAAGGGAGGGAAGGAAATGGAGGCGGAAGAGGGGAAGGAAGTTTAATGAAATACATTGATGCCCGGTGGGTGGCAAGCTTAATACAACCAAATTAATGGTAATTCGACTGATTTCAGTTCAAGTGGGGGAACAGTTGGGGGAGGGAAAAAAGAATTGACACATTGCAGCAATGGTTGAAGGATTTTTTGTGATGCAAGGCGTGTATTGCAAGAGGAAGAGAAGCAGATTGGGAGGGATTTTTACAATTAGCACGGTGATTATTGATGCGTATGTTGAGGGGAGTCGAGGATTTGCCAAAAAAAAATCCGGGCAGAGTTTACATTGCAGGTGGTAGACCACATTACTGGTGATGCAAGAGGATGGGGGAGGGTGAGGGAGTGAGGTGGTGGAGGAGTTGGGAGGAAGGGTTGATAATTATCTAAGTCGCGGCCACGTCAGCGAGAGTCGCACCCCGCGTGGGATCCGACATACTCTTGGGTCAGATCCGGTCCCCCTTCCCGTCGTGAAAAAACCACCGTCCCCGACGCCCCAACTTGCCATCCCCCACGGCCTCAAAGGGACTGATAAAAAGGGACTTCGCCCTCCGCGCGACGCAATTGCTTCCTTTCAAGGAGGGGGACCAATTTTCACTCGGGGGGGCGGTGAGAGAGAAAGGCCGGAGACCTTGAGGATGGAGTCGGATCTTTGGCGGTGAATTTGGGGGGGGATATAGGACTCCGAAAGGGAAGGTCGGGAAGGGAAAAGGGATGCGTGGGAAGTTGATTTTTTTCTGGAGTCGAGGTCTCTCCTTAAGGATGGAAGAGATAAGGGAAAAGGGAGACGGAGGGGTGACCCCGGTGTCAATAAAAGGAAAGGAAACGCGGATCCCCACCTCCACCACACCCCCCTTACTGGGGGTGTTTTATATTTTCTTTAAATAACTAAGGTCTTAAGAGGGGGGGAAGGAAATTTAACGCAACTGGAGACTATTTCCTGGCCCGAAAGCTATTTCGTCCCGGGCGTGATGGTGCTTGGAAGTTAGTAATCATGTTTACCCAAACATTGGGTTCAAAGCTAAGGGAAGTGCCTTTTTGTTTCAAGTGGCGCCCGTTTAAAAGTTAAAAATATCCTCTTGCTTGGGAGAGAAGATTGCATTTATTTTGTCAGGATCTGGAATTGAAAATGGGCAGTAAATATGGTTATGCTTCAAATAGAATTTCTAAATGTCTCAAGGAATGTCGTAGGAATATTAAACAGCAAAGTGAAGATAAAAAACGCGTCCTAATGGCCATTCGTCTCCGTCGGTTTTCATTCAATGATTCCGAAGCCTTGAGAAAGGCTGCCAGTTGAAGCGGAAAGCACTTATCTGCTGCAACGTTAACAAAACAAAACGTAAGCATATACGAGTGATCCTCACTTCCATCAACGTTGTTCCCTGCTAGCTGCTGCGAGGACGATTGGCAGGGAGTGTTAGCACACCAACCACTATTTATCATTGTTATTAGTATCACTATTCTGAATCATCATGCAAGCACATATTTAAACATATCTTTTGACCATGCTCTCATATGGCAGTGGAGATTGAACAATAACAGCGGCAGAGCAGAAGAGAGTGGAAGCAATGGAGATGTGATGAAATTGAATAAAAATATCAAATGGATAGATAAACAGATGGATAGATATTTATATATCTATATTATGTTGTACAATTATTACATAAAATAACAAAGGCTAAAGGTTTCATAACATCAGATATTAGTTGATGCTTTCTCTCTCAAATAAATAATTGAATATGAAGCGCTTGAATATGGTGAATGATGAGACTACGAAAATGTCACAGGGCAGCTTATTCCATAAGTAAGACGAACTACCATGAAATGAGCGGCGAATGGCTTCAGTGCTGAAATTGGGGAGAACTAACGGCTCGTGCATTCCTGCTTGTTGAGGGCGCGAGCAGGTATTGACTTGTAGAGGTAGGTGGGTCTGTTGTATTTAAAAAGTTTATACACAAAAAACAAACAAAGAAATATTTTCTGCGACCCACCACTGTGACCCAGCCCATCTCCCGTCTGTAGGTCGTGATGTGCTCACCCCATAACGTACCATGGATATAGTTTATCCCCCTGTCGTACGCAGTGGACTGAGAGAATCACCTACGAAGAAGTCCTTCAAAGACTTGGAGAAAGAAAAAGTATTTTAAAACGTTTGTGAAGAAGAACAGACAAACATATGGGGCATATTTCGCAACATAGCAGCTTATTTGAAACAATAATGGAAGTTAAAATAGAAGGGAAGAATTACAGAGGAAGACCAAGAAGGGAATAAATCAGGAAAATTATGAAGGACCTAAAAGTGAATAATTATGTAGGAATGATACGGCTATATGAGAGGAGAGTGGAGTGGAGAGCTGCAGCAAACCAATCTCCGGATTAATGACTGCGGATAATAAATGGAAAAAGTATTTGAAGCATAGCAATCACGTTATTCATACATCTATTGGTACTTAGCCATCGTGCTGTTGCATTCTCGAGTTTAAGCGACGAAAATGAATATACGCATATAAACCCGACATTCCGAGGGTTTAGTTCCCTCAATTTATCCGAAAGGTCGAATCTATCGACTTAAATGTGTCCTGGGTGCTACTAGAAATGTTAAATTTCGTTTACTTTCTCCGTTTTTTGAGGAAGGGTGTTTTTAATTGTAACTACAGAGTAACATATGATCACGTTTCGGTAAATTATACCACCTTCATGTGACACGTCAAGGTATGATAAATATAGCCTGGTGGTGATTTCATCTGCTGAAACTATTCTACTTATAATAATATATTTCAAGCGGAGATATTACTATATTTTCCTGTTTTTCTTTAGAAAAACATATTTAAGGTGGTTCCACCGTAAAATGACTGTCAATTAATACATATTCTTGCCACTTACAGAATAACGGGTCTTTCCCCTGGTATGTACAAAAAATGTTACCTACGTATTGGCCTACGTATAGTGCCAAGTTTCGACTCATCTAAAGATAATTCACATTTAATAATTAATATTAGGGTAAGAAAGCCGGACCAGCATCCTCCCCGTAGCGTACCTAGTAATGGAATTTTCCGGCTAATGGTGGACGTCTGCGTGTGGGGCTAACCACACAACACGTAGTTCTCCTGGTTCCAAAAAGGAAACCAGGAAAAGCCACCCACAACCTCCGATGGGGGCCCTAGTAGAGTGTGGCAATAGCAATACCACCGTTACGGGATCTCCTATGCAGTGGACGGAAGCCCTAACGGGTGATATCCTGGCATGCCATACTGCCAGCGAGCCCGATCGCAGGGGGTATGTGGCAAGGATGCACTCATTGTGGTGTGAGATACATCCAGAACACGACCATCTATCGCAGCAGAATCTGCGCGATTATGCCAACCACCTGCGAAAAAAAGGAAACTCCCCACCAACCACCAATTCAGAGGAATACACCACCGGCCAGTCCAACCTCCCAGTCACAGGCAGCCTCTCCACCGCCGGAGGCGAGAACGACATTTGAGTCAGTCACTCGGCCAAATGGGGAGGAAGCTGGTTAGGCCGTCTCGGAACTACTAACGCGGTTGCTATACGCGGAACTATGATGAAGGAAAACCTAGGCAGAGAGACATCCACCGAAAGATCTCTCTGTGGGGTAACCACCTGCCCCAGTTGAATGGTCTTATCGACGAAATACTGACGGAGACGTCGGATCTTTGGACGGTAAATTGCGTGGTCTACGTTGCTGCCAAAATTATGGCTCACTCCCAAAAGAACACCTCTTGGGAGGACAAAGCAGCAAAGAGGCTGGGACAGTTTGAGGCCAAGATCACGCAGGCGAGACGACAGGCGTCGAGAATCCAGTGTGTGATGGAATACATCGTATCTGGGCGAACTTTCACTCCCAAAGTTCGCCGCACAGCGCGCAGTCTCAAATACAACCACCGCAAACTGAATAAAAGCGTGCTGCTTACCACTAAGCAGCACGCGGTCGATAGAGCACGAGCACTCACCACTGCCCGGAAGAAACTCCTCAAGAGGAGTAGGGTCGTGAGGGATAATTCCACCTTTCTCTTTCACCCATCTCTTTCGACCACCTCCACCAGTCGTCGAATCTCCGCCACCTCCAAGAGGTTGAACGTTTCTGGAAGGAGATCTACGAAACGTTGAAGCCATTCAACGGAGACACTCCGGCCATAGGCCTCTTTAAAGAATTATTTGACCACCACCTATAAGATGTGGATGGACCACTTTCAGTCACAAAAAGTGACGTGAAGAAGATCTTCTCTGGCAGGAAGAACTTCTCGGCTACAGGAATGGATGCCATAAATAACTTATTGTGGAATAAGTTTACTTCCACCCACCAACACCTCGCCAGAATATTCACGTCCTTTCCGATAGGTAGAGAACCTATTCCACCAAGGCTGAAGGAGGGACGCACGGTTCTGATACCTAAGAAGGGAGACTTGTCCAATTCAAAGAACTACCGCCCTAAAACCTGCCTCAACACTGTATATAAGGCGTTCACCTCGATCTTGAGCGACCTTATCCTCCACCACGTCCATACTGTGTGGGAGGAGGTGTACGAGCAGAGGGGCTCAAAGCGGGAAATCGCGGGATGCAAGGACAACCTGGTAATTGATAGGTGCATATGCCAGGATGCCATCCTGCATAACCGAACGTTGCGATATTTGTAACAACTACTACTTTGCTAATATTTGTTACTATTGTTACCAATAAAAAAGTCAATATCTTATAGATATACAAAAAACATATGAACAGATCTCGATTGTTCATTGATTCAACGGGCCTCACAGCGCACAATTTACGGATTTCACGACGCGTTTCGCTTTCTTATTCCCCAAAAACTGCTGCTAAGAAAATAACTTTTACACACTACCAAGGCTATTGGTACAAATGAGGAATAGCAAAGGGCCCCAAGTTGATCCCATTACGGTAAAATGGATTAAAACGCATAAAACCGACCGCCGTGTACTCAGTACACGTACGCGCCCGCCGGAAGTTTAAGAAAGAATTGATCCTCTCCCCCGTGTCCGGATGGCATTCAGCCCCCGACGAGTAGACCAAAGCCTTCCCCAGCACACCACTAACACCTCGTCAACCGGCATTCCATGCCACCCACCCACCGCCAACCCGCAACGACCTCGCCCACCTCTGCCCCCCCCCCCCCCGGCGTGCCAATATCTTTCTCCCCCCCCCCCCCCCGACGCCTCACCTCACCATACGTGGGCACCATTTGGACGAGTACACGCTGCAGTCCAAAGATGTAATGCTTTATCCCGCTTACAGAAGGAAGAAAACCTGACGAGAATGCTGAACTGCATTGAGAAAATAAAAATGAAGAATAACCAAATTATGGTATATGGAGGAAAACAAGAAGGAAAAATTTAATACCACGCATAGACGAAGTTGCCGATCTAGTCTCTCAGGAAATAAGAGTGAAATAGGGCAGAGAAATATGAAGTTTTTGGGACTCTGTTCCCTAATATACTATACCCAAAGAAAAGATATTTATGCCACCTAAATATTAATGATATTTTTTTAGATATATTTTCAGTAAGAATTAAGTTCCGATTATTTATCAGATCCAGTTCCTACGGTTATATAACACCATACATTAAAAGGCCATAATCAGGATTCCAAGTATTACTCTCCAACACCCCAGGGAATCGAACCCAGGGCTTCGCCTTAAATTTCCCCGCATTTTCAAACTCGGTCTTACGATTACGAATCAATAACAAAAATACCACGTGGAAAAATTACGTAAATTATCACCTGTGCCTTCCAAAACAAAAACTAACGATTTAAAAAAAAATATTCAGCGTAACAAATCGGAATAGGTAAACGCTCCTATTTTATACATAAAAAAGTATGAAATTACTAATGACTTAGTAAAGCTACCTTGTTTCTATGAATCACTTATAAACATGTAAGGTTCTCGTTCCCAAAGAGCATATGGCAAACCGTATCGACAAAGCGGTCATTGGAAATGGTTGGCAATGTTTGACAGCAGCTCGCTTCGAGATTCACCCCTTCGGCAAGTCGCCGAATACAAACTGTGTCACAGCAGGGGTTTTAGCTCAACAACTATGAAGTAAGCTATGGATTATACGGATCCATTAAAAATTACATACTTCAGGAAAAAAGACTGATGACCGCTTTATATCGCATTAAAAATATATAAAATAAATTCTGATTTGACACGGAAAATACTCACTTCACAACTAAGGCTTGCATTTCGAGGATGAAAACAGAAGAAAACAGCAGTTTCAAGTCCAAAACTCTCCCTCGGGCCCGGGGGTGGCTCATCTGAAAGGAAAGTCATTAAAAGGCCGTGACAACACCTGAAGTGGGAATGGGGAGTGTAGTCTAAACGGGGAAAGCTCTCCAAGGAATGGCTCTGGGGTGGCAAATGAAAGGGAAGGTAGTTAAGCGATGAGTTCATGATAAGAAGTTCAGAAGAGGTGATAATGAGTGCGGTAATTAGAAGGTGTTAGTGGGGGACGGGGTGGAGGAGGGGCCGGGGGAGGGACTCGGGGGTTGGGGTTGGTTTGGCCGCGGAGAGGCATTCCCGTTGGGGGACGCCGCGACAGCGCAAGCGTGCATGGACACCCCGCTGGCCCGACAGGGAAACCGGAGAAAGCGAAAAGGGCTGATATGCATACTGCCCGTAAGTGCTGCCTGCACCTTGATTATGTAAATGTGATAGCGACGACGGCGAGCGAAAGCGATGACGGTCTTCTATCACGTTGGGTGTCAACGAGCGATCATGTAAGAGACCGTCATGGAGGTAATCACGGTCGTGGTGTGACGTCACACTCTTAGATGCGAATCGCCTCTCATCGCTACTTCTTTGGAGGTTGGTAGCAATGGAAGATCTGAAGAGCCAATGAAAATCCTTGACACATTTCGGCCCATAACTTGTGTTTTGAATTGCATCAAAATGGATACGGCACAAGGGTAAGTACAAATTCATGTTTTTTAAGCTAATGAATGAAATATTGTTTTCTCGGATGTGTTCACGTACTTGCTAAAATATACACGTGCCGACTGGGAGTTTCTGCGGGCGTGACATCCATTCGAGCTTTAAAAATTATTCTCAGTTATAACCCTTAACTGCGGAGTGCCTCTATAGATATAGTATTATAAATAGAAGTTACCTCGATCAACCAACGCTGATAATATGTTAGTAAGCGGTTAACAGTTGCGTAATAAGTATGAAGTAAATCAAAGAGGAGTATTAACAGTGTAGTTGTATCAGTGTTCACTGATACAACTACACTGGTAATACTCCACTTTACGCACTTGTGGAGATTTTAAATCGAACCATGGAAGACTTCTTGGAAATTAATAACGCGTAATTCAGCTGGCTTTTTCATCAATACTTGATTAAAACTTCGTTGACCAAGGTTGAGGTGCGATATATTTCGCTAGTAACATGAGTTAAGTTATTAAATGTAATTGGGCCAATATGTATATGATAAGTGAAATGTTCTTGGGGTGTTTAGGATATTGAACGTCTATTAAGAAGTCTTAACTTGAGCTAGAGATAAAATATTTTGATGCATTGATTTGTTTTCGTTTTCTACATTTTTACCTTCTGATTTATATTAAGAAAATGATCATGATTACTTTGTAGGTTGATTTATTGTCATTGGGTACCCTTTGTTGCTATAATTAGAAAATCTTAATGTAATTGCTTTCTTACTTAAATTATATCTTCGTTATGAGATTACGTTTACAGTGTTATATTTGCAGGAAGAAAAATATCCGAGTAGGGCGCGCCAATGAACGGCAGTTGAAGCTGTTAGTGGATTACATGTCCACCGACAGCAGCTTCGCTGCCGGGAGGTTCACCGGACCTCTCGGGTTTGAGAAAAATCAGCGCCAGTGGCAGACCCTCTCAGAGCTTCTAAATGAGCGGGGGGGTTTTAAAGATCTTGAGCAGTGGAAGAAGGTTAGTTATTCAAAGATATTAAAGTTAAAAATGTTAATATTCCGTCTTGGACTAATCAGCTACTGTCATAAGCAGACTTGGCGAGACCTAAAAAGGAACGTCAGAGCCAAAGCTGCGAGGGTCAATGCTGCCTGTCGAGAGACAGGCAACAAGCCAGTAAAAGAGATCCTTTCTGAAATGGAGGAGAAGTGCCTCGCAGTTATTGGCACAGAGACAGCAGTTGGCATGCCAACCCCTGAATACTGCGAGGGTATTCTGGTGAGTATCAAATTATATATTATATGTTGTTGAGCTAAGTTACATGATGATAGCAATGATATGTAAACATGCTATGGTATTTCTTATGCCTGCTTTCATCCTGACCCTTCCCATCATTTACTTCTTCACAGAATTCCTCATTGTCTACTGAAACCTCAAGTGCATCTGCATCAGGCAATGTGTCCAGTGCCATTGCAGAGGATTTGGAGGCATCCAGGGTGAGTAGGAAAGCAATGTGAAATATTGCATATAATTGTAGGCTTGGAGATAAAATAATGTATCAGTATTGCATTTTCTATCCTTTGAGGTATTTTCTTCTCTCTTTTTCAGGTGCAAGATGATGAGGCATCAATATCGAATCCCCAAGTGGAGCATGTAACTACAATTTTTCATGTCCCCTTAGTTATTATATAAATATACTTTTAGTACTCATATACTTAGCCTTAACTCTCATTTCTTTTCAATTAGATGGAAATAATTGTAGAAGATTTGTTTCCAAAAGAGGATGCAGGGAGTGGCAAACGTGAGTTAGATTCAATTCCTTATTTAACTTTTTGGCTTGAAAAATATGGGGACTGGCTGTGACATATATATATATATATATATATATATATATATATATATGTATATTCAAGAATGTTGAGAATTCATTGATTCTTGCATTCGTCAATTGAATTACACATCACGACTCGTTAATCATGAAATTGGAGGTCAAAAAATGGGGTACAGTAGTAAATAAAATTTTTTTCTCCTCAGAAAAGAATGAAGGTGACCTACAGAGGGTGACAAATGTAATTTTGGATACCATGAAGGCAGTGGAGGTAATGAGATATTAGCCTGTGCAATCACTTGAATTCTATATCCTCAAATATGATATTCATTGGTAATCATACTTTTTCCACAATACTCTGCCGTAGAAAAAGAAGGAGATTCTCATGGTGCGTAAAGTTAATGCCCTTGAGGTTTTAGCGAAATCATCAGAGCGCCAGGTAGCTGCTGCAGAGAGAAGGGCGGCAGCAGCTGAAAGAAAAGCCGCTGCAGAAGAGAGAAAGGCTGCTGCAGAAGAGCTAAAGGCTGCTGCAGAACAGTTAAAGGCTGCTGCAGAAGAGAGAAAGGCTGCTGCAGAAGAGCGGAAGGCTGCTGCAGCAGAGCGAGTGGCTAATCTGGCCGAAAAGAAGGGTGGAATAATTGACGAATTAGTTATTATTTAATCTAGTGATGCAGCCTGACCTACTACATTTAGGAAAATGTATTATTTCTTTTTTTCTTGTTTCATTTGTATTAATATGTTTTTTTGTATTTTATTGAGTATAATTTATGTTTGCACCTATGGCAAATGGTGTGTATGTGTCAAGGGTATTGACATATAAATGTGCATTTGACTGTTTTCGTTTTCCATCAATGGATATTTATATTTAGAAATATTTCAATATAATTTATACTTAATGCTCTGTATAATAATTTATTTAGAATTTTAATTTAATTAAAGATGTTACATTTTAACTTAACTTCATGACACTTAACTGACAATGAAATTTTGCTAAAGATACTGTCTTTATGGCCACCAAAGTGAGTATAAAATTTTATCAAGTTCTTCAATGCAAAGTCAAATTTTTCCAGCAGTAAATAACAGTCATGGATTTTATCCTGAGGAGGAAATAGTTAGGAGTTAAGTTTCCAAATGTTAGTGAAGTATATGCTAGGTTTTAACTGCTACTGTTAAAGTAACTTAGTGGTAACTTTAGAGGGTGAGTAAATCAATTATGAGTTGCATTTGAAATAAGTAGTTATAATTAATTGGGTAATAGAGCATTACATGTGGAGTAACTTGATCATAATTGTGGTGCAACATTCTATCAGATATGTTTTAATTTCTCTGCGGAATTGGAAGAAGAAACTGCTCTCAGAGATGAGAGCAGTTTCTTCTTAGAGCACATAAATAGAGCACATAAATAATGAAATATTCCTTGATAGCAATTAAAAAAAACTAAAATCTAAGACATGTAAACAAATTAAAAGGCTTTTTACAAAATTTCAAAACAACATATTTAGGTTGACTTCGTGTAGAGAAGATGCATTTAACTGTCAGCATTTCAAAATGTGAAAAATTGCTGGATGACTAATCTTCTGATGTTTTCACCAGCAAACTCATCCTCATTCACATTTTGTAGCCTCTGCTCCACAAATTCTAATTCTTGCCCCTCATATTGAGGTAATTCTTGCCTGTGATTTATCATCATATTATGTAGAACTGCACAAGATATAATAATTCCTGTAGCCACTTCTGGGGTGTAGTGGAGGACTCTTTCTGTGTGTAAACATCGCCACATACTTTTTAATACGCCGAACAAACGCTCCACACAGTTCCGTGTTTGGCAGTGGCAGTTTGTGTAGCGCTCTTCAGGGGAGTTAGGGACAGCCTGTCTGATTGGGGTCAATAAATATGGCTGCAATGCATACCCTGAATCACCTGAAATGGTAAATTATGTTCATTTAATTTTCAAGGCGACATTAATCTAGGGCTACACATGAGTCATGGTAGTAAATGCATCAGTATGATTTAATATTATACTCACCCAACAACCATGTATTTATTACACCTTCTTCATACATCGCCTGCATTATTTCTCGAGTTCTGCTTGTATTCCATATGAATTGATCATGAACTGATCCCGGAAATCTTGCAGACAGGGACAAGATTCTCAGGTCATGGTCGCATATCTGTTGATTACGAATCACCATTATTAAAAGGTGCAATCATAATTAATTCATGGGTCAATAGGAAATATATCTGGCAGACAAATACGTAGGCATGGAACTTACTGCCTGTACATTAATAGAATGGGAGCGATAGTGGTGGTTATAATAGGCCTCCTCCCTTACTGATGGCTTAATGATCCTTATGTGGGTGCAATCTATGCACCCAATAACTCCAGGAAATCCTCGAGCCTCCATGAATCTGAAATATATTTGTTAAAATACATAATTAACCTTAGTCTTGAAGAGAAACATGTAATAAAATGAAGGATAGTAATAGGTCCACCCAAAAGGAGATGGTATATTTTTTGCCCCAGGCCCCCAAAAATTCTTAGTCCAATGTTTAGGGTGAGTATAGGGGAAAGGGATATTGTGCCTCAAATATGTAACTGCCCCAGGCCTCCAAATGCGTTATGGCAATGTAATTATTTCATTTTATACATACCACCAAGAGGAAGAATGACAAACCTATTCTTTATTGCCTGCCGCTCTTCAAATGTTCTAGGAAAGAAGAACGATGCAGGCGCAAGGATTTCAGTAATTGCCTGGCTTACTTTCCGAATGCAATTACTGACGGATGCTTGTCCCATTGAAAGGTGAAAATCCTGGCCGACACATCGCTGGTAAGAGCCAGTAGCAAAGAATCTTATTGCTGTCAGTACCTGAAATATTTTCCGAAAATTGTGATCAGTCAAATTCTTGTGGCATTCACAATAAAACCGCTTAAAAATGGAAGAAAAAGTAATGGTTATAACCTGTACATGAACTGGTAAGCCACTGGACCGTCTTCTTAGCAGCCGTGGACTGATTCCCACTAGAACTTCTCGCGCTATTTCCCGGGACACTCTGAATAGGCGTTTAAACTGCCGTTCCTCCAACTCGAATGGATTGTGGGCATCCCGGATCCTTCTTCGTTCTTATCGCAGTCTGTTTCTTTCCCGTCTCCGTTGCCATTCGTGGAGCAGAAGTGGCAATAAGAAAACCCCGTTCATTCCACTCTTAAAAAATAAACCATGACTACATGAAACTACGGAAGTGACAGAAATGCATGTAGTCCCTTACGGGAATACTATCGCTACAGAATCTGCAAGGTAACGCAAAAGGAAAACACGAATTTTCCCAAGCAGTACTTACTTTCCAATTTGCTGCGTAAAAATAAAGCTACTCAAACAAATTCACCGCCTCTTCGAATTCACCACCTTGCATGCGCATATAACAATTGAACAACGTACGCAACTCATCAAGTCAAGACAGCGCTCAGGTAGAGATAATTAAGAATTTTAATGGTTTTCACTTGATTGTAGGGCATTTTTAAATTATAATAATAATACTTTATTGCAAATAGTTGCATATTTTGTTCGTTTTTTAGCATATGTTTATCGCCATCGGTTTCGAACGTGATAGGCCGATGACGTCGCTAGCGTGATAAAGAGTTCTATCACGGATTCATAATCGCTGCTATCACCCTCCGTCGTGTGTATCGCGTTGCCCCTGGCAACGACATCGCTCTCACCCTTCTCACAGTTACATAATCAAGGTGCAGGTGTTCCTTGGTGACACACATGTGAGATGATAACGCCTGGGTCATTGTAAACTAGACACTCGGTGAATCACATATGCTTCCATCTGCCCCGGTGTGAAAAAAGCACCATTTACAAACATCTATCTGCATCTACATAATACCATGCAAGCCACTCCAAAGGTGTGTGGCAGGAGGTGAGTTATCACCAACATGTACTACACTGTACCACAATAAAGATAATTAAGATACCACAATTGACGCATTAGAAAAAAACATACAAATACTTGTCACGAGGTGACATTTCACCTACATGCATTGCACTATAGGCATACCAACAACGCTAGATAAACCATTTGTATTAATTTATAATGCAACAACATATACATGGAAAGAGATACAAGAGTTATACCGGAAACATGCACGGTGTGCTTAAAGTACAAGGTAGCAGATAAGCATGTAAAGGGAGGGAGGGAGTAAATCAACCAGAGTCCTCTGGATTGCCAATAATACACTACATAGTTGAGTCGTCGCATTCCGCCATTTTTGTTCTCAGCACATCTTGCTTATTCATCTACATCATCTACATCTACATACTACCCCGCAAGCCGCCTCAATAGGCGTGTGGCGGGGGGTGTTAGGACACCAGCCGTTTACATATAAAAAGAAAACGCTCTATGAAATTACGCCTTGCATTTATTAAAGTCCCTTATTGTTCGGGGGAAAAACGAATTCCCATACCTATCCGTTCGGCAAAATATCTCTCTTAATTTATCGTTTCTGTCGGACCTGGAAATATAGTGGGGTTCTAATATGATGTTCTCCGTGTCGCTCTGAAAGATATCTATTCTCAATTGCTCAAGTAATCTAAGCCTAGCGCGTAGTCTCCGAGTCTCTAGCGGCTCCCAGCCTAATTCGTTTAACATCTGCGTAACGCTGTATGTACGCCCGTAGCAGTTTTTGACGAATCGCGCAGCTTTCCTTTGTATTTTATTAAGTTCCCGAATTAAGTCTTTCTGCACCGGATCCCATATGCTCGCTGCATATTCAAGGTGTGGCCGGACGAGTGCGAAATAGCAACTCTCTTTTACTTTTTCATCTGAGAATCTTCCCACAATACGCTTGACGAATCCTAGCTTCTTCAGAGCTCTGCCACAAATATTTCTTATATGTGTTCCCCACGATAGGTTTGAGGTTATCGTAACTCCCAGATACTTAACATCATCTGTCGCCTTTATCTTAACGCCATCCACAGCATATACACGGGGATAGTTGGACGACCTTCGAAAGAAACGTACCGCCGCACATTTGCTCAGATTAAGTTCGAGTCCCCACTCTTGGCTCCACACATGAACGTTGTTTAAATCCGATGATAGAATTTCAAAGTCAGAGTGATCATTAATTTCGCGATAGATGACAGCGTCGTCAGCAAATAAACGTATTTTACTGCTAATTCGAGAGCATAGATAATTTATGTATATAATAAACAAAAGGGGGCCGATTACGCTTCCTTGTGGGACACCTGATGTCACTTTAACTGCATCAGAGCTAATTCCGTCAAGAACTACTTTTTGCTTACGATCACTCAGAAAGTCGCGTATCCAGTTTACTACTGTTTCGTTTAGGCCGCATGACTGTAATTTGTATAAAAGTTTGTTGTGAGGTACCGTGTCGAAAGCTTTCTTAAAATCTAGGAATAATGCGTCCACTTGTGTTTTCGATTCACCAGATTTGAGAACGTCATGAAGAAAGAGCGCGAGCTGTGTTTCACATGATCTACCTTTCCGAAAGCCGTGCTGACAGCCATGAAGGAAGTTACGACTGTCCAGGAACGTCATGATATTGCTAACGACGATATGTTCGAGTATCTTGCCTATAATAGACGTTAATGAAATTGGTCGATAGTTCCCTGGGTCATGTCTGTTTCCCTTTTTGAATATCGGTGTAACGTTTGCAATTTTCCAGTCTATTGGTATCTTTCCTTCAGACAATGACTTCTTGAATATTATGTCTAAGAACGGTGCGATCTGTGGCGCTAATTCCTTGAGGACACGCGCGGGTATTCCCTCCGGACCCGGAGATTTACTATTTTTGATCGACTGTAGCTGTTTAGTTATCCCATCACATTGAATAGTGATTTCTTTCATCGGTTCCTCAGTAAATGAAATGTCGAAATAACATGGAGTATCGTCTGTAGTGTATACACTTTCGAAGTGGGAATTTAACGTGTTAGCTTTGTCAATGTTATCGGTGACAAGTTTGCCATCTTTATCAAATAACGAATCTACGGTTGAAGATTTTCCCTGAAGCTCTGTCGCATATGACCAAAAAGATTTCGGATTTTCTTCGAGTAATTCACCAAGTACTTTTTTCTTGAAATTTCGCAATGCAGTACGCATTGATTTCTTGGTTTTTGAGCGTTGTGCAGCGTAACTTTCTCTTGCTTCAAGTTCCTTCGATTTGTCACCTAACGTAATGGACTTTTAGAATAAGTTGTACAGTTTTCTCTGTCTCTTAAGGTCCCTCCTAACATCATTGTTATACCAGCGAGGTTCTTTACTATCACATTTCAATTTTCGCGGAATATATTCGTTGATTCCCTGGCGTAGAATTTCTAAGAAATATTTCCATGATGCATCAGTGCTTTTGTCCTCTGTTTTAGCTACGAAGTCAGTGTACGAATCATTAAGCATCTCGCCAAAATTTATGAAGTTGCATTTATCAAATAAATAAATATTGCGTTTCGGTTTTACAGCTGACTCTACTTCAAGTTTTAAGGCTGCAACAATTACTCTGTGATCACTTATGCCATCAATAATATCGAGTTGTTTTATCAACCTAGGATGGCTTACTGCAAAAAGGTCTAATATTTTATTTCCTCTCGTAGGCTTGTCAACTACTTGGGCGAGTGAGTGCTTAGTAAGTGTGTTGAGTAAGATCTCGCTGATTTCCCTATTCCTTGAATTCGGCTTTACAGTGTAAGAATCCCAATTTATAGATGGCAGATTAAAATCTCCCCCAATAATTATTACACTTTTACTGTCTCTCAAAGTAAATGCGGATATTTGATTTTCTAATTGGTAAATAATATCAGCTTCGGAGTTTGGAGGTCTATAAAAAGAGCAAACATGTATACTCCTTTTGTTTCGTTGTTTAATTGTACACCATACGCTTTCTATTTCATTATCAGTTATTTCATGGGCGGTGCTGTGTAAATGTGATTTAACTGCTATAAAAACTCCGCCACCTGTCCTATCGCTTCGATCGCATCTGTATATTTTATATCCTGGAGGAAAAACTTCGCTCTCACTTATATCCTCTGTAAGCCAGCTTTTCGTTCCTATGACCACGTCTGCGTCCTGAAATATATGCTCGATTTCAGCGCGCTTGTTTTTAACGCTACGGCAATTAACTACTGTAAAGTTAATGTCATATTTTGTAGATTGAGTGTCGGTTGGTTCTTTTTCACGCTTATGGGTATTAGGTGGGCGAATTTCACTGGAAGTGCTAATTACATTTGATATCATTTCTTTCGCTGGAGTACGCGTTTTGGGAATATTGTCGCTATTTTCCGGCTTTAGCGCTTCTAAGTTTACTTGGAAGTGAAAATTTTCGCAATGCGGACTTCCTCGGAGGCTACGTTCGATTAAATCTTTACAAATCCCACCATATGACCGACCCTCTAGTCTAAAAAATATCTACAGTGCTCAAAAATCCTACGAGCCACCCGTTCAGACGCCTCGTTGGAATAATGCACCCCAGACGAGTTGAGGGGAGCCCGGCACGATCTAAGCACCGGCCGAAGATCCACGAACTCTGCCCCAATGCTCACACAGAATTTCCACAGCCTCTTGTTGATCCAGGCAATCCTGTCCCAAACTGGAGGGCCGCAGTCAGTCCGTGGAACAATGCTGCAGATGGATAGTCGCAGATCGACACCAGTGCCCCTCCGAACGCGTTCCACCTCCGAGTTTAGATCCCTAAAGGAATCCAGTATTGTGTAAGTGAAGGTGGTAGGCAGTCGCTCTGCAGGATTTTCCTTGTTTTTCAGAAGAAATAAAGCAAAACGGTTGGTTGCTCTTCTTTTAATTGCTCAAATAGCACTGAGAAAGGGTTTTTATCTCAAGCGGTTTACCTTGGGCGGCCATTTTTATAATGTTGCGCGGGCCCATTTTTGCGTTTGTAAAGGTTTACGTAAATGTCTATAATTATAAAAGTATTTATCTCAGCAGGATGAAACAAAAGTAATTTTGTTTTTAAATTTCTCAAGGTAAAAATAAATCCGGTGATTTGTTTACCTATCTCTATTCTTTCTAAGGTAAAACTACAATCAAAGTTTAAAAAAGTTACGATTGAAGTTTTAATGTTTGAAATTTTTTTCAAACAGTAGGAGTGGATTATACAGTTTGAATTATTTTTTATTTGTAGATATGTGCTATTAAATTTATCATTAAAAATATTAATAGTGATGTACCTACCCTTGAATTGTTATAAATTTTTAAAAAGTCATTTTTTTCAACTTTTTTTTCAAAGTTTGGCTTTGAATAACTCTGATAAGGTTGGAGATAAAAATCTTAAATTAGCAGAACTTACTGTCTTTGTGTATTTGTACATGACACATTAAAAAGTATGTTGTGTATTTTACTAATAAAAAAGTTACAACCTCTCAAAAATGACACAAACATTGTTAAAGCGAAACTACTTGGCGCACTGAGTATGGCTTTGTAAGATGTTTCTGATCTTCTTAATGATTGGCAGTTCTATTCTTAGCCTAGCCGAAATGCTTGTAAAGTAGATTTTTTTATTAATTCAAAAGTTACGTTTGTATTTTGTTGTTGTTTTTAATATTTCTTTGTTATTGTGTTAAAAAAAAAGTTTGGCAGGGCTTTGTGGGAGGAGTGCTGGGGTGAGGGAGGTAGAGTCTCAAGGGTTTCTAAGAATCAATATCAATCAATCAATAAAGTTTCAATCATATGAAACTCCCACCCTCAATAGGTAGAGTAGAATTTTCAATAGTGCTTAATAACACCACATCATTACTAACTCTTCACAACGGTCGATTTGTCCGGAATTATTTTATTTTGTTCTTTGCATGAAGTAGCATCTCGTAGTATTCATAACTTAACAGTATCAGTAATATTAACCACTAGATGTGTCTATAGCATTGCTCTGCATGTTTGAATGTTCATTTACGCATCACTCTCCCAGTTTACGGTCTGACTGCGCACTGTTCTCCTGACTGCTTTTGGCCGGCGCCTAGCGTCAGGGGGAGCGTACGAGGTCCTGATTTGTTCTGGGACGAGTGATACATGTCCGGTGTGGAATCACTCCGTGCCACACACCCTAGTGGTGGCTTGCACGATACATCGTAGATGTAGATTTAAGAATCGAGGTTTTCCACTAGACACAAAGGGTTTATTGAAGGGGAGAGTAAAAGAGAGGGGGACGAGAATGGACACCGAGGGCGGTACGGTCAAGAAAAAACGGGACGGTCCAGCTAGTGACGGTCTACGAGGGAGAAAGGAGGGTGAGACAGAAAGGCATCGGTATTTTCAGCTCTTGAATTTTCGGCATTAAATATCAAGTGACACGTATCAAATTGGATGACAAAATAGGACTTGATAAAAAAAGCCAGATTAAGTGATGTGGATGAATGTTTGTTTTACGTGGTTTGTTCAGAAGCGCAGTGAAGGTGTTCCATTATCTGGTCCACTTTTACAAGCACATGCAATTAAATTAAATAAGCAAATAGGTGCTGATGATTTTATTGCTTTTGCTGGCTGGCTATCGAGGTAGAAAATTTGCCACGGGATAGCACAAGTCAACATGGAAAAATAATGTCGTTCCAGTGACAGTGAAGTACCTAGAGAGTTCTGTGGGACTTTACGCAAGATGATTGATGAGGGTGAATACACTTAAGAGCTGTGTATGTGCTTGTATAACTGTGATGAAACTATCCTCTACTAAATATTGCTTCCAACAAAGTCGCTCGGTATTAAGAAGTCGGCAAAAAAATCTGGTATGAAAATGATCAAAGAAAGAGTGACTTTGTTATTCTGCGAGAACAAATCAGGAAGTCACAAATTAAAAACTTTCAGTATTAGTAAAAAACAAAAACCTCGGTCTTTCAAGCACGTTGATATAACAGCACTACCTGTCAATTAATAAAAACAGTAAGAATATGGATGACTCGCGATGTATTTATATCGTAGTTTAATGAAGATTTTGTACCATCGGTAAAGAATCACTTACGATGAAAAAAGTTAGAAGAAAAATCACTACTTCTGTTGGGTTGTGTCCTGACCATCCTTCTTCTGGTAAAATTGTGGCAACGTTTTTACCAAAAATACCACTGCCCTTTTTCAGCACTTGGACCAAGGGATTATCAGAGCATTTAGAGCCCACTATCGGGGGGAATTGCTCACTGCTGTCAAAAACTCAGAACTGCAAGTACAAGAATTCCTGAAAACAGTTACCCTGAAGAATATGGCGTACAATATTGGATTGGTATGGAAGAAAATAACTTCAGCTACAGTTCAAAATTGCTGGTCGAAGTACATACATATATATAGCGGGCGATAGCATGGAAGACGGAGACGAGTTGTTGGGTTTTACAGAAGAAGATGCATGTTAAGCTTCAAATATTTTTGCTGATAGACTAAATGCGAATGATCTCGCGGCCCGGGTGCGTGAAGATGAAGAAATTCCTGTATCTGTCCTTAAGAACGATGAAGAAATTGTGGCTGCAGTCCAGAGCCGCGGAAGAAAAGTTTCATTATCGGAAGATGAGAGCAAGAATGAAGAAGTAGAAGACGTCCATGATGATAAACCTACCTTTGTTATTTCCACAAAACTTTATTACGCTGCCACGACGCGCGTTTCACAAAGTGCACATGAGTATGCCAAAGTGTGGTGAAACACGCGTCGTGCCTGCGTAGTAAAGTTTTGTGGAAATAACAAATTTGGTTTTCTCATGATGGATATCCATAATTTCCACGAGGTCAGGCCTAATATCATCAGTTTTATCAAGTAGAAGACTAATGTCAGGTAGAGATGCCAAAAATAGGAAAAGTATTGGATAGAATTAGTTAAGTGATGAATTGGTTAGAGATACAGATCGATTGCGATCATCTTCATCTTTTACATTTGCAAAACATTAAGACTTATGTGATAACTATTAGGTCAAAAGAAAATACGGAGTATGTAACTCCCGTTAAAGTAGGGCGTGTATTTAAATCAGAAAACATCAATTGCTTATTTATTACGCAAATAAATTAGTAATATAATTTAGCTTTACGGGTGTTTTATTGTTTCACACCCAATTTCCCGTAATAACGCGGTTTTCCGATAACGCGAGGGTAAACTCCGTCCCCCTAGACCAGCGTTAAAACCGAATTTTACTTAGTGAAGTTTTTATGATTTTTGAGAGCTTGTAACTTTTTTATTAGTAAAATACACAACATACTTTTATATGTCATGCACACATACACAATTACTGTAAGTTCTGCTAATTTGAGATGTTTATCTCCAACCTTATCAGATTTATTCAAAGCCAAACTTTGAATTTTGAAAAATGTTACTTTTTTTAAATTTATAACAATTCAAGGGTAAGTATACCACTATTAATATTTAAATGATAAATTTAATAGCATATATCTACAAATAAAAAAATAATTAAAACTGGATAATCCAGTTACTACTATTTGAAAAAAATGTTCAAACATTTAAATTTCAATCATAACTTTTTTAAACTTTTAATGAAGTTTTACCTTAGAAAGGATAGAGAAAGGTAAACAAATTACGGGATTTATTTTTTACCTTGAGAAATTTCAAACAAAATTCTTTTTGTTTCATCCTTCTAGGAAAAATACTCTTATAGTTATAGACTTTTCCGTAAACCTTTACAAACGCAAAAATGGGCTCGCGCAATATTATAAAAATGGCCACCCAAGGTAAACCGCTTGAGATAAAAATCTGAAAAAAAGGTTTTAATATCTTAAGACATAAGGAAAACAAGTAGGAAAGTTTCAATTTTTTAAAAATTGGTCAAGCAACCAACTTATTTTTTTTTGGGCCAGTTAAAATGGATTGACCCTTTTCTTTTTGGGGGGGGAGGATAATATTTCCAATTTGTTAGCACTTAAAGTTGACCAGACTCGTCCTCGAGTATCACGGATTATTTCCATTGCACTGTTTTCATGGAAGTTTACTCGGAAATTATCTGCGAAATATCTTTCGCCCTTGTCATTCAGCTGATATTTAACTCTCCTAAATGCTGTTATTATTCCTTTAAAGAGTAAGCATCGCTATAATAGCCATGAGAGTAGTAATAGTACTTTCGGAAATGACTTAACCTGTTCAACACTAAAATATAGTAAGTTTCATATCCGGAAAAACGTCCCGTGAAAAGAATCATAAATTGACTAATGCGCGCTTAATTTGTAATTTTTCACGATTTCCAATTCATAAATTATTGGTAAAATGTTCCTAATAGGTCCAGGATGAATAGATTTCAATTAATGATCACTCGAAATGCGACGGGAATGGCGTACTTGTGCAAAAACTAAGTTAATCTCACTTTCCCCATAAGACTCAATAGAGACGTTGGAACAAAGATGGCGGAATTCTCAATTTCCATAGTGGAAATGTATGCGACGACTCAACCCTATGAGGGAGTAGTGTTGAGAACGGCCATCCAGAGGACTCTGAAATCATTTAACTAGCTACACTACCTATCGACAAAATTAGGAATTAGTCTTATTATCCACTGTAATGGTATCTTATCGTTTGCGCCTCCAATTGTAACCATGCATGAACAAGACAGATCTAGCCAACTGGCTGCCGGGTTAAAGACACGCCACCAAACTAATTATATATATTGCCTAAATATTTTCCGATATCACGACCAATGAATTTCATTATGAAGCACATAACGTGGTAATCTACATTTTAGGAGATTTTAAGTATGTACAACGAGGATTTCGGTAGATGAGGCGGTGTGGATTTGACGTTCAAAAGAAGCAGAAGAGAAGGATTACATATGTCTTAAATATAAATCTCACAAACTTCATCATAAGTAAGTGACATAACATGTCTATTTTGGCAGCTTACTGCAGGTTTAAATAAATAGGATCCCGTTGAAGTCATATGAATTTGTTCGATGTGATGGTAGTATGACTAAATCAATAACAACTTTGTAATTTTCACAATGGGTCTATTTTCAGACGACCGGTTTCACCGCACAGGTGACGTCCTCAGGTGCATTTTCAAGTCCGGTACAGAATATATATATGCATAGGGGGAGAGGAAGGTAATGGGGGGGGGAGGAAAGCGGAGGTTGGCGGAAGGTGGGAGTGGGTGGGTTGAGGGAGGGAAGTTTGTGGAAGTGGGGGAGGGACGGGGGTTGTTGCGTTATGAGGACGTTGGGTGAGAAATGGACCTCACGGTATGGGAAGGCAGCAATTCAGTAAGGTTTTTGACCAAGATGGGAAGGTTGGGGAAGGGTCTAGGTTAAAGACGGTGGGACATCTAAGAGGGGGGACTAGTTTCCACAAATATTCTCGTTCAAGGTGCACTCTTCTTGCAGATGTTTTCTTATTTCCAACTACTCCAGTGAGACAATTCTGTCCTTTTCATTCTACTGTCCATTAAAAAGTCTTTGAATCCCTGGAATTTAGAAAGCTGTATCTTCAAGTAGCATTAACCCATTTAAAAAAAATAAAAACCATGCGATAGAATTGTAATTTTTACGTTAACTGAGTCTTGTAGAATTTTTTTCGTATCTGCACTTTTACGATATTTTATTTGATAAAAGACACTGCTATTGGCGCTCAATAACCGATGGCCCAAATTTAATTTATCGCCATTCTCTTAATATTCAATGTAGAAAATGGCGATTCTGTTAAAAGTTCATATTTCTAAAAAAGTTCACAAAAAATTGTTTTTAAATTCAGTTTTACACGAGTTGTTGTAAAAGTTATAAAATTCCGCAAATTTCAAAACTAATGATGCAATTGAGATCATAGTTATACTGTTGTGACCGCAATGACGCCAGTAGCGCAAATATGTAAATAACAATTAATATAATGTTCTGGTATTCTTAGTAACGATTATTATTTATATTTATATTCTGCCCACCTAATACCCAGGTTCATTGGTAGGGGATGACATGGAGGGAGGAGGAGAGGAGGGGAGGGGATGCGCGACGTTGCCATTTGCTATTTTTCATGAGGGCCTTGGACAACCATAGACTGCTTTGAAAATGAGTTTGTGGTTATACCACTAGTTGATTATAAAATCTATTAACAATTTATACACTTATTTACAAAATACACACTATTTACAAATTTGTATACATATATCGCAAACACTTTGACTTATCTGGAAATATCTTCTCACATTCTGGCAATCGGAATATCTGTCCAACTGTGATTCATCGTCGCTCAAGTCTGAATCGGAGTCAGAGTCTAAATGAATTTTGACTCTCTGATCATCACTGAACACATCAAGAACATAATGTTTTTTCCTATAGCCATATGCAACCTTTTTAACGTGTTCTGCACATTTCCTGCACAAGTTTTAGTTTCCTGCGTCACAGATTGCAGAGATTTCAGGCACAATTGATTACATTGTCACTGCTCACTTTTTCAGCAGCAGTCGCAAGGTTCACCTTAGACATTTTATAACATAAGCTAACTTATAACAGATCCGCGCCACACACTCCTGTATGCGCCCACCGTAGATGGTGGGAAGAGTCCACAACATTTTTTACCAAGCTATATTTCAAGGAAATATGCTGAGAGCACCAGCTCTCATCGGTATAAAATATTTTATAACCACTATCTTTCAGCTTCTTAATTCGCTGTGTAAAAGTATGACGAGTGGCAGCGAAGTTTCCCGACTCCATCCTAACTAGATTTTTACTTCATTTTTGATACATGAACCCTAAATTCTGCAGCACAGAACGCAGTTTAGGCAAACGGAAATCCGGGAATTCGGACATACACTCAACCAACTTGTCCTTCATGCTTTGAAGCGTTGGAAAAATACCTATTCCTAACATACATTGTCATATTCTTCCAATGACACCGAGCATGAAATCATCTATAAAAACTCATGATCACCCTAGTAAAAATTGTCTTTTCCTTGGAGAAGTATTTTCATACACGAGTTTTCATTGTCACACTCTTTAGATTTAGCAGCCGTTCTTTGCACAGATTTCATGCTAATACCGAGGAACTGGGACACATCGATAGAAATGAAAACGCTCGTCCGATCGTTTTTCCGCCTCCGCTTGGAAAAAGCAAAATGACACTGAAAATCATTCCCACTTCCCCTTCAGAGAAACAATTTCAGCGATACATGTTACACTTTTAAAACAAACCTACATTATGAGTAACAAAAAAGAGTTCTGGGTTGTTGAACACTTTGAAAGGAACAAATTTCAATTTTCTCATGAGACACAGAGCCGCCAAAGCGAATAGCTATGTACGATTTCCCCCACCCTCCCCTTTCGATCCCGCAACGCTCCTACCACAGGGGGCCATGCTTACCTGGCGGGTAAAATACATATAAATTAAAATCTTTATAATACCAGTATATTTATCTAATTGTTACGTACACATTTGCAATTAAGGCGTCATTGCGGTCACAACGGTATAATTCAAACCTCAATCGTATCATTAGTTTCGAAGTTAGCTGAGGTTTACAACTTTTACATCCGCCCGTGAACTTTTAGAACAGTCCCTACAGTCATCACGTCGTCAACATATCTGTGCCAAAAATTAATGAAAAGTACTCACACGAGAAGTACTCAATTAAAAGAAATATTATCACTGAATACGGAGCGAAAAATTACGCGTGTAATATCACCGGTGTGAAATATTAGCCAAAATGGAACCTTCTTTGTACTTTATATAGTAAGCTCGATACATTACGGTCAACTCATTGGCCGCAGTTCGTAAATCGTCAATAAAATATCGCAGCATAATATAGGTGCCTTTCGCGTAAAGCAAAACAACAATATTCCCATTTCTATAATTTAAAATAGAAAAGAGGGATAATAAAGTTTCCGTGGAGAACCAATATTTTTCAAAATGATACATTGCGAGCATATGTAGGGTAACAAAAACAAAAGCTTCACCACCATCAGTAGTCATCTATCCGAAGACTGGTTTGCTGCAGCTCTCTTCTCAATTCTCCTCTCAGCCGATAATTTCAATCCTCCATAATTCTTCATTTCTACCTCCCTCATTATGTGTTTCATGTATACCAACCTTCCTCTTATTCTGCAATTCTTCCCATTCATGTCTCCTTCCAATCTCTCTTCCTTCGCAGGATTTTCATCAAACATCCTCTTTCTCCAACTCTTCGCAGGACTCCTTCTTTGGTGATTCTCTCCGCCCATATTATCTTTATCACATCTTACCACATGTCCATTACTTCAAACCTACTTTATCCTGCAACGTTCACCGTCCATGCTTCACTGACACATAAGAGTACGGTCCAAATATTTGAATTGCTTCCATACTTCAAAGCTTGTGTTGCTGGCTGATAATAGACTCTTCTTGAAGTAGAATATCTTCTTAATATAAAAGCGTACTTATTAGTTTTGTTCTAGTGAGTCTATAGTTCTAAATGACTGTTTTATTTTCAACAGTGTTGGTAATAAACATAAAACTGACGAAGTGAAAATAAAGAAAACTAAAAGACATGAAATGCAGGAATAGATTTCGATTACACGATTTCAGCCAAACAAGAGTATAAATAAACTACGATATTACACATGGCCTAGGTTTGCATAAGAATGCATCTGATTTTTACAAAAGTTTGAATTTTTCATTAATAATACAACTCTTTTCATCGCGGCATCAACGCAGTACGTGTTTATTAAAATCAATGATTGGAATTGTAGGAAAACAATAACCTCGTCATGACAGCAAATAATTGATCTTTCATAGAATAATAAGAGACATTCCATTAGAAATAAATTAGATTTAAAAATATTGTTAAGTATTGTACCCGGTGATGCCCTTAAGGGTGAAATCGGTCGTACAGGGAATATTCAAAAGGTATTTTTACTACTTTCTTTCAATATGAGGGAACCCCACCACGTTACGCCAAACATCATTCATTACATTCCATAAGCTTCCTGCCTTCTCCGCAAACAAGCGTTAAGTAAAGGCATTTTTTTAACTTGCTGGCTTTCCGAACGCTTTATTACTCCTCAAGTGTTTTCATGTTGCTTGAAAATTATTACACTCATGTTACACCGAGGGATGATCATATTTTGAGGCCACGGCATACCGATCCATTCCTGCGTGTATTTCTTCCTCAATCGAATCGCCATCGGCAAATATTTATCGCTCGTACAAAACAATTTCATTGGACGGAATAAAGCCTGCCACTGCAACGTACAGCAGCTGTGAAAAGATATTTCTCCCACCGCCGTGAGATACGATTTCGTGTTTTATTTTAATATCGTCACCCTCGTGAATCTTCATACCAACATCTTGTATGGAAGGAATTGCAAATAAATTCATATCATAAAACGTCTTATACATTTTTTTACGAAGGCGGGAGAGAAATTTACGATTTGCGAAATAGTTTCTTCATGCCTACTAGGAAACTGTAACACAGTATAAAAAAGGCAACGATACCCTAGCGCACATAAATGTAACATAGAGGTCTGAGGTATGTGACTTAATAAGAGGTATCATGTAAAAAAGAATGTTTTTCGCTCACGCTCCACATTTTATTTCCTCTAATGAATTCCGGTAAGATTGGAAACAGTAGGAATGCCAGGCGCTCTTTTGCCTTTTATAACCGCTATTTCCCGTACGAAAATCCGTTTTCAGTCAACGACCCAAGCGAAATGGGCACGTTAGGATCTGAAAATGGGAGACTTTCTCGGGAAATCCTAGGGTGTGGAGCGGTAAGATGAAGACTTGGCGCAAAAAATTACATCGAATACTAAAAATGAGGATATTTTCGGCGAAGAGGAACTAAGGGAGGCGTCGGAATTTATCGAAGCTCCGTTCCGTGGGGCTTCGAGTGGTGAGCAAGACCCGCAATAAATGAGCGAGCAACTCACCTTCAAAAAAACAAACTCATATCGAACAATGAATCGGCGCCCACGATTGGGATTCCAGGCCCCAGAATTGAAATCTAAATGAGACGAGCGAAAAGAAAACGAAAGACGGAGGAATTCCTCCCTCGGTCTATGCTCCGGAACCTACGTGCCTCCGCCATCTCGCTGGGACTACGGAACCCTGAGAAGGGAATGCGAAGGGGACGATGCCCCCGTTCAATGCCACCCCCAGCCCCCGTCCAAGCCCTCTTGAGGAAAAAACTATCCTGACTCAATGCGGGATCCAGTGCCAAAAAAAGTGACTCGGGTCCTGTGCCTGAAATTTTTAATTAGGGGCGTGATGAAGTTTTTTGGCTTTGAAATGACAGCCCGCACCGGTTGACGAACCCTAAAGGGTTCGCGAAAAAGGAAGAGTCCACCGGATAACTCAAGGGCCATGAACATCCGATGTTGGAGAGCCAACCAGCATTTCAATGGGAACTTTCTAACGCACGTAGTGAACAGCCTCCAGGGAACCAAGATTGGTGCAAATATAAATGACGAAGGAACGTTGTTGAGCATAAGGATGGAAACACAAGTTGTTTCACCAGAAAACTGGGGTTTAAAAACGCAAGGGAACTTGTTCCATCTCCAGGTCACCAGGTCACCAGGGAACATGGAATTAGACAAATTAGGCATTAGGTTAGATAACACCTTCTTTTCGGAGTCATGTGACTAGCGTTACCACTGCGACTTTTTAGACGGCGTAATCCGCTAACCAGGGTCAGCCACCGTGGTCAGGAATCCAACCACGGTGGGCGCTAAACTGGCGATTCCATAACAAAATGATAACAGCGTCAGGGCTACCGGTCGTAAGATGAGCGTAGTAGGTACGGGGCAATAGAAGGAAAAAGTGGGAATGTTAGTAAAGGAAGGTGTTAGGAAAATAAAGGAAGGGTGGAGAAAAAAGTAATTAAGGTAAACATTGTTGAGGGCATTAGTGACCATAGAGTAGTTACAGCAAATTTCCCTTTGAATATCATTAAAACTTTTAAACAAAGAAGAAAATACTACATTTAAAAAAAAGCCGATTTCAATGCGTTCAAGAGTCATCTAAAAAAATCTCTTCCCGAATTCCAGGAATCAAGCTTAAAGTTAGACACGGAGGGTAGTTGGAAAGCTTTCCTTTCGATCGTCCATTCAGGGATCAGAAAATACATTCCAAGTAAAGTAAAAAAAGAGGGCAGCGAACCAAGATGATACAATGCAGAAGTGAAAAAATCGTTAAGACGTCAGAGAGTATGCCACGCCAAGATGAAAAAACTCTGTAGAGATTTGTCCACTAGTGATCAAAATTTAATATATGAAAAATACAAATTGTCTAGAGCCACTACAAAGGAAGCCTTTCGGAATGCATTCATGGATTTTAAAAGAAAAACATTAGTAGAACAATTACAGGACAACCCAAAGGCATTTTGGTCATACGTAAGGGAAGTTCAAGGCAATAGTTTAACAGTTATTCCACTACGAAACGAAAATGGCGAATTATTAACAAGCAGCTCGGACAAAGTCAACTTATTAAATTCTTACTTTCAAAGTGTGTTCACCCAGTCATCGCAGATTACATCCGTAAAGTTAAATGATCACTTCCAGCAAAAGATGCCGCCTATCGATATTTGCACTCACGGAATAGAAAACTTGTTAAAATCTATAAGTCCAAATAAATCCCCAGGTCCTGAAGAAATTTCTGCCCGCGTTCATAGAGAATTAGCTTGTGAAATAGCACCCTACTTGCAGAATATATTTAGTAAATCCATCAACGAACACAAAGGACCCATGGACTGGAAAATTGCAAATGTCACTCCCATATTCAAAAGCGGTGATAAGGAACAGCCATCGCACTACAGACCGATATCTCTCACATCTATCTCTTGCAAATTCCTTGAACATATTATTGTAAGTTCAGTTATGAGACATCTCGATATAGAGAACTTGTTAACAAAAACACAACACGGATTCAGAAAGGGAAGATCTTGAGAAACTAAATTAGCACTTTTTGCTCACGATATTTTAGTCTCGGGTGAACAAAACGCTCCAGTTGATGCAATTTTTCTTGACTTTAAAAAGGCATTTGATAAAGTTTCTCACAGTAAGCTACTCATGAAATTAAAATCCTACGGTGTAGACGACTACGTAATTTCCTGGATTAGAGAATTCTTAAGTAATCGCGTAATCAGAGAATTCTTAAGTAATCGCGTGCAAAGGGTTGTATTAGATGGCGCTATCTCTAATGAAGTGAAAGTCACATCGGGTGTCCCACAGGGAAGTGTCATAGGCCGGCTTCTGATCCTTTTGTACATAAACGACATCGGTAACAAAGTTGTCAGTAAGCTTAGATTATTTGCTGACGACGCAGTGGTGTACAGAGAAATTCGTAGCTTTAATGATAAGGAAGCGCTAACTAAGGACCTCGAGGCAATACAAGAGTGATGCGATGCGTGGCAGCTAGAATTAAACCTGAAAAAATGCGTTGTTGTGAATTTTTGGAAACGGAAAAACGCTCCTTGTAACAGCTATTGCATAAACAACATAAAATTAGAGACGGTAGAATCCGTTAAGTACCTGGAGTTAAAATGACTAATGATCTATCGTGGTGTAAACATATTCGAGAAATTACCGGTCAAGCTAATCGTAAATTGGGATTTGTTAAAAGAGTACTCGGCAAGTGCGACGATAAAGTTAGGGAAATCAGCTACTTCTCCCTCGTTAGACCCCACTTAGAATATGCCGCCAGCATTTGGGATCCTTATGAGATAGGCTTGGAAACTGAGTTAGAACGCGTGCAGCGAAGATCGGCAAGATATGTTAAAGGCCGTTATGATAATCTCGTTAGTTTTACTGACCTTTTGCAGCAACTGGGATGGGAAAAGCTTTCAGACCGTCGATTAAAATTTAGACTCAATCTATTATGTAAGTTCCAAACCGATCTATTCTCTGACGACGTTGATAATATTCTACGAAATCCGACATACTACGGTAGATCAGATCATGAGAGTAAAATTAGGGAACTAGACTGCAGAACGGACAGATTTAAGATGTCATTTTTCCCACGAACGATAAGGGACCATAACAGCTGCCAATGAGACTTTTATCTAGGTTTGTCGATAGGTAGTGTAGCTCTTAGTAGTAGTAGTATTCCTAATACTTGAATCCTTATCTGTTACCTAGTACATACTAACAGCACACCTAGCATGTTTTCTACATGGGTCTTGAGTCCCTGTCCATCTGTGCAGTTGTAGAATGCATGTATATTGACGGTCACTCACCATTTTGATGACCTCTGTAGTGTAGTGGTGCATGCTTGTGAGGCTTCGCCTCGTGACAAGCATTAGCGATTTATGCTAATGCATAATTAGTCGTAGTTTCACTAACTCTAGGGTATAGTGTTATGCATGTTGGTGATTACTCACCCCCTGCCACACACACCTGAGGTGGCTTACAGGGTATTTTGTGCATGTAGATGTAGATGAAACCCGGCGTCGGCATCTTGGCAAAATATCCCTAAAATACCCCGAAGGGGTCCACAGTTTAACGTCCCATCCGAAGGACGGACGTTAAACTCCACTTCAATAACTCCCCCACACAGCACCCCAGCAGGGATTGGGATTCCAGAGTGAAATGTTCGCCACCACTGGGACGAGAACCCGACCCCTTGGGATGGGAGACTGCATTCTACGCACCAATCTAAACTGAAACTCACAAGAGAACCCGAGAAGAACATTCAGAACGTCCAGGGGTGACCTGCGAGCCACCGCAAGACCACGTAGCAGAGAATGCTATTACATTCATTCATTGGTCGATCAATCCTAAGATTGGTTGACTACAGCCTTCCATACTTCCCCAGCTAAGGCTAGTTCCCCTACTTTCTGTTTTATCTTTTGTGTACTTTCATCTTTATTTGGTCTACGTAATTATCCCTTGGCCTTCCACTTGGAACTATTCACTCTATTTTTCCTTCAATTACATTCTTCATAAGCCCATTGTGCCTCAGGTTTTGCCTTACTCATCTGGTTCTTCTCTACTGTATAGTGTCCCATGTGGTCATTTTTTCTCTTATAATCTTCTGATTTCTCCTCTATTTCATATTTTATCCGTCGATTTGATCACCAATAGAATTCGAATGCTTATAATTTTCTGGTCGGCTTTTCTAGTGGTCCATTTTTCTCATCCATAGAGTGCCACGCTTCACACGAATTATTTACCTACTCTGCCTTCATTCGTAGTCCTATTAGTATTTCCAAGCTAGCCGTAAAAAGGGGAAATAGGACAAAGAAATTGGGAGAGGTAAGAATGGTAGGTGTAGTATTTCGCGAATGCCTCCCTCTGCGTTTGCAGTCGTACACATTGAGCGTGAAACAAAAACTAATAATAAAAATTGCGTCCCTGCCAAAAATACGGAGATGAAATAACGATACATTGTCACGAGAAAATATTGTCCCAGAACCCGGAATCACACCGCGGACCCTTAACTTGCCGGGCCTATGCGCAGAGCAGTACGGATTATGGTACTTGGAGTGAGATTTTTTCCTAGTCATATTAGTGACCCAATTTCAATTTTATTTTTAATTTTAAGGAACTCTAAGAAGCAAGAAGTAGATATTGCAGCATTAATGACGCAAAAAATTGTTTAATGTGGATAAATATCGAAGATTTAAAGTCTGTTTTCGATAAATTCAAAGTAAAATTTGTTTCAAAGCCTGGTAACGGCACACTAATGATTATTGTCGTTCGATATCCAAGGAAGTATAAGGTTGAAGATGTTTAGCGAACCTTTTTAATGTTTAATAATGCAGTTTATTCCATTTTCATCTTTTGGATACACTATTCATATAGTCGCACTGTCTTTTACTTGCTTTACAACAAAAAGAAAGAATAGTTAAGTATAAAATACGGCTGGTGACTTACTGTGAATTAACGAACAATACATAATCTCCTCGTAAAGATAGAAATTGAAAATATATGGTTGAGATGGCACTCGGTAGGTGAACTTGACTATGTGACTGAACAAAAACTCGATAAAGATAGGTATAGGGATGAGTAGGTTAAGTGGTGCCATACGATTCAAACACATGGGATGTGGTATCATAGAGCTCCTCTTTTCCCCTGGGCTGATATTTTTGATGGATCGCCAGGGTATAGCGTCAAACTCCCTTTAATCCTCCAAAACATGATCCGAGAATTATTAAGCCTGCGTAGTGTAGAGGTCAGCATATAGGGTCACGCAATTCAAATGGGTAATGTCGGTGGTTCAATTCCCAGTCGAGGTGGACTCCTTCTTGTGATAATGTCTGCGTAATTATCCTTCAGTCTTGAATTATTTTCGTTCAGCGAAAATAAAATTACGCATTGTATAAGAAAATAGAGGGAACTTTAACACATACACTACATTTTAATCACTTTGAAGAATGAATAACAATTAGGAGACCAGTTAACTAAGGAGGGAATTGAAATCCGGATGGAGACGAAAACGTTCAACCGTGACATGGGATACGCGCTAAGCGAAGCCTGGAAACCAGCGCTCCGAAAAATCAAGTGGGAAAGAGAGAAGAGGGGCGCCAGCAAATCACATCCGACATGACCTTTTGGCGGGAATCCGTCCAGATAGGTAAGGAGGCAGATTCCTTCGCACTGACATGCCCTGAGGACGATGGCAGAGGCATCTATTGAAACGTCGGCCAACTAGTACCTGATCTGGTGAGAAACCCGAGAAACCTTCATCAGTATCATACGCCAGGAAAGAATCAAATCATATTGATTAACAAAGTTATCCGATTTACTGCACACTACATATTCAGTAAATAGGTTACATATATGACCATAAGCTATGAGCAAAGTGACAACATCTTAAGTTGATATTGGTTTTTAACCATTGTACTTCATATCCACTGATAAAACAGTATGCTTTACAAGAGAACTGAAGGATACAATTCATAGATTACGTGGAATTTTTCCATAGTGAATAATCAATAGATCAAGTGCAATTTTCCAGATAAACTTAATACACGACCCGGATTTCGATTTTTTCCGTCGTCTTCAAGTGAGGAAGTGTGTACAAGAGCTCTTGCATACACTTCCTCGCCTGAAGACGATGTGAAACATTGAAAACCGGGTCGTGTGATAAAGTTTATCTATCCGTGGAAAATTGCACTTGATTCATGTTATTCATTACGACTGAAAGATTTAAATAGTTGAACAATATCTATCTCTTTATTTCACCTTCATATAAAGATACGCAGAATGCATAAGAGAATACGTGAAGCAATAAAACGTAATGCTGTAAATAACCTCAAAATGCAGAACAAATCCCCATAAACTATCGATCATATTAAGAGATCCATTTACCCCTTTCCCTACACAAAAAGTAAAAATAGGAATTCATCACAAGGATATCCTCTTTCGGATGACGCGAACGAATTGAAACCTTTATAAAAAACAGCAACGATTGTTTATTCCACGACTAACACTCGCTAAAATTCCACTGAGGTAAGTTGCTGAAATTTCAAATTAACAAATAAGATGCCAATAATATCGCTACTGAATCAAAAGCTGAATGTGAACAACAATATTATACCCTTAGAAATTGCAGAGAGAGTTTTTCACTAGATAAAACGACAGAAATTAAGGTGGTTGGAGAGATAATTGCTTGCGCACATGAACAGCTAGGCGCAAAACTTTGCAAACTCGCTCTAATTAGTGGCATCTACAAAAATCTAAAAAGATTGTATTAAACCATTTTTTTAAATTAATTGATATTTTAACACTTAACATTATGGCAAATGAGATATACTATACAAATAACACTGGTCGGCATGAAAATCGGCCCTGACACCATTCCTGGTAATTCTTATGTAAAATGACCTCCTGAATCCGAATATGACCTACGTTTTTCCCCATCACCCACCATTTTCGAGGGAGCCCCCCCCCTCCTATTTTTATCACTTTTCGATAGTTTAGAGGGATTAAAAGGATTATTTTAGCATTTACATTTCTTCTAAGGGTTTAGAGGGGTGATAAATTCTAAAACATGAACATTTATGGTATGGAGGTAGATTTGGGGGGGATTAGTCCCCGTAAATTGTATAAAAACGCATTCAAAATGATCAATTTTGCCGTTTTTTTCGCAATTTTTCACGTATTTTCTAAAATTTCCAGCTTCCATTTCACCTCACCCTCCCCCGAATGATGAAAATATATATCTACAAGAAATAGCAGTGATAATAAAAATATTTTGCTACATAACATAGTAACAATAATTAAAATATGTAGCAATAGTTCGGAAGATTTACATTACCACGCTAGCGATCACAATGCCTCGCCCGCTCAGCCTTGGACAGCAATTCTCATGCTTTCACAGCAAAAGAAGGAAAAAAGAATACTTTGTAATTCCACTAAAATATACGATTGAGATCTTATATTCTCATTGAAGTTACTAAGTATTCTTTTACCATCATCATGGAGTTCCACAAAGTATCAGCCTCTCAAATCAATTATGTTGCAGTTGTCGCCATCTTCCCTAGGTATACCTCTAGCGGTCGCAGAGTCAATTTGTCGGTGTTCTAGGCAATGATTCTGTGTTTCCAAGTTGTTTAAATTGTGTAAAACAGTTGAAGTTGTTTTACTCCGGCTTTTTCCAAGTGAATTGCAGTACGTGGGTGTGAGTTGTGATTAGTGATTTAATATGTAATTATGCCACGCGTGTGTAAAAATCATCCTGATCGTTTCTGCTACCTATGTAAGCGGTGAATTGACTTTAAAATCGCAGCGAAAACCTCTTTCGTTGATTCGTAAAACTGACAATAAATTTTACTTTGGCTGCCAAGTTGGCGATAAGGACAAGGATTGGGCTCCAAGAGTTTGCTGCACTACTTGCTACAGTAGTTTGACCAAATGGCTCAAAGGTACGCGTAAATCAATGCCATTTGCTGTGCCCATGGTTTACGTGAACCTCGCTTTCATCTCACGGATTGTTACTTTTGTATGACTTCCACCGTCGGGCTCTCCAGCAAAAGTAAGCATACAATTCAGTATCCTAATATCCCTTCAGCAATAAGACCAATTCCTCATAACGAGTCTTTGCCAATCCCTGAGCCCCCAAAAACCTATACTCTAGAGCCATAAATTGATTAGAAAGACTTTGAACAACAGCCGGGACCAAGTGATACTTCCACCGATGACGAAGAGTGTTCTGATGATTCAGCTGATCGACAACGTCACCTCGTTACGCAGTCAGAATTGGCAGGCGGTACGGGATTTGGAGTTGCCTACGACGAAATCTCAACTTCTTGGACCTCGACTTCAGCAGTGGAATCTCTTATAAAAGGGCGTAAAAATCTCTTCCCATAGGACCTGACAGTCAACACTGAAATTACTTTTTACGGAAGATGAAGGCTTGGCGTTTTGCCCTAATTCAAATGCATTGATGATAGAACTGATGATGCCATGTGACCCAGAAAAATGGAGGCTGTTTATAGATTCGTCAAAGACAAGCTTGAAAGTGGTCCTGTTGGCCAATGGGAATGAGTTACCTTCAGTCCCGGTTGCATACTCTGTTAATATGAAGGAGATGTACGGAAATATCAGCCGAATCCTTGAACAAATTAATTATCACGATTATAATTGGAAAGTATGCGCTGACCTAAAAGTTGTCGCTCTACTCACGGGACTGCAATCAGGCTTCACGAAATACTGCTACTTCCCTTGTGAATGGGACATCCGAGCCCGAGAAAAACATTACATCGTACGGAACTGGCCTCTGCGAGAAAGCTTTACTCCTGGTTATAAAAATGTCGCTCATGATCCTCTGGTCCGGAAAGAAAATATTTACTTGCCACTATTGCACATCAAACTCGGACTGATGAAACTGTTGTTGAAAGCAATAGACAAGACAGGTGATGCATTTCCATTTTTAAAACTAAATTTCCTCGTCTTAGTGAGGATAAAATCAAGGAAGGAGTAATCATGAGCCCCCAGATTAGAAAACTTTTCCAAGATTCGACGTTCATGAAACACCTGAATCATAAAGAAAAACGAGCTTGGCTTGGATTCCGAAACGTGTGTGAGAACTTTTTGGGTAACAAAAAAGTGATGATTATGTCGTTCATGTCGAGGAATTGCTGTCAGCGTATAAGGCCATAGGGTGTAACATGTCACTAAAAGTGCATTTCCTTCATTCACACCAGGACTTTTTCCCAGAAAATTTAGGAGCAGTTTCAGATGAACACGGGGAACGATTCCATCAAGACATAAGCAAATTAGAGAGGAGATTTTCAGGGAAGTGGAATGCGGGCATGTTGGCAGAGTACTGCTGGTTTTTGGCACGAGAAACTTCTACCTCAAGGTATAAAAGAAAATCAAATACCAAATGAAGGTACTTATGTTATTCATTGTTCTTTACATTTATCATTTTACTCTTTATTGATGCGCGCGAGGTATTGAGAGCGCCAGCGTGGTAGCGTATCTTCTGAAATATTGCTACATATTTTAATTATTGTTGCTATGCAGTGTTCCTAAATATGTTTATTATTGCTGCTACATGTTGTTGATATATATTTCCATCATTCTGGGATATTTGAGGGATGGGAAGATAGAATAGGAGCTGAAATATGAAGAAAATAAGTGAAAAATTGCGACAAAAAAGAAAAAGTTGATAATTTTTAATGCGTTTTTTTTACAATTTACGGAGACTAATCCCCACAAATCTACCTCCTTACCATGAATGTGTATATTTTAGAACTTTTCACTTCTCTAAAACCTGAGAAGAAATATAAATGATAATAAAATAATCCTTTCCATCCCTCCAAATTATCGCAAAGTGATAAAAATAAGAGGGGGGGCTTCCCCCAAAAATGGTGGGTGATGGAGGAAAACGGATGTCATATTCGGATTCAGGAGGTCATTTAACAATAAAATCAGCAGGAATGGTATCAGGGCTCGACAAAAAATATTTTTTGCCGACCAGTGTAATAGTAACTTTGTACCGAATAATACATTGATTCGATAAAAAACACCATTAACAAAATTAAAGGAACATAGACCCCTTTGAAACTATAGTGCAGCTATTGGGTTGCCAACTCTTTACAAATTACATTGCAAAAGTGGTCTGCGCGATACAATCATTTTGAAAAAAAAAACACTTGAATGCTGGAACGCAAAATAAGACAAGGAAATTACAAAAAAAGGAAAAGAAGTTGAATTGGCTCATGGATAATTTTATAATATTTCCACACAAAATCTTTCACCCACAGACGTTTGATTGTGGTAAACACTCGTTTACAAAATGTGAGCAAAAACTCAACCTCTCCAATCCCCAACAGCCAAGCTACATCCGCTCTCCAAAACATTCACTCACTTCCAGCTTTTGATATATCTCGTGGAAATGAACAAAATATATTAGGTCCCAAATATTTGTAACACTGTCTAAATAATTCGTTTTTGGGACTAAGAATCTACATCGTGATTAGATCGTAATAAATAAGCCCTGGGCTTACGCAATTAGAACATTACATACAAATAAGTGTTTCATCGGTGGGATACGTAGTCTTCAAAATGGGAAAATAATGGGTTGTGCCAGAGACTAGGATCATTGTCCTCATTACCTTGTTCTGAAACTGTCACCAGGGGTTTAATATCAGTAACACGTATTAATATCGTCCCAACACACAATGCCATATTGCAATCGAGAGTTTAAGAGGCCATAATAAGCTATTCTCCTTAAAGAAGCTGGACATAAATACCGTATCATGTAAACTTTTCTAACCTCGGATATAATTATGATGTCAACTTATTGATATGAATCTTCCAGTTCAACTGATTATCAATAGAGATTCCGAAATATTGGAAAAAGCTAACTTGTTCAATTTGGATACACCCATTACAGGATGTCATATAGTCATTGAAACATTTTGTACATCTATCATAAAGTTGCATAACATATTTCGTAATAGTTTTATTACATGCGTACAGACTTTCTTCCAAGAGTGAAAAAATGCAGATCAAATTATTATACTGGCTGCTAACAAATATCAAGGTGTCCGTCATTCATCAATATCAGTCAAATCTTCGAAAAAACATGTTTAAATATAATTTTTGCCTAAATTTCGAATACTGCGAGGAAAACTTGGGTCATAATGTGCTTTAATTATAGCAAAAATTTAAAATTTTATTCTAGTATCATTTCTACTTCTGCCTGCATGTTGAGTTCCACTGCACAAACAGCTGCACTCAAATGAAATGTGGCCTTAGAGTTTATCTTCAACTTAACCTCGAAAATCACTATAATGTGCGCTAAACGACCCACGATTACCGCACCGGCTATGTTTAGGCGAGGCGACAGGGAGCGCACACAGTGCAGGGAAACACAAGGAATGACGAGGGAAGCGGAAACCTACGTAACCTGCGGGGATAAAAAAAAACCCCACGGTAAAAGGGGGGAGCCACAGTGTGATACTTACCAAAAGGGCGACAAAAACTGGAGCAGAGCAGGGGGTGGGTGGAGCGTGGGAGGGTTGAAAGATGAGATGGGCCGCGTGGTGTGGGAGGGAGAGGAAAGTGGAGGACGCGTAATGCAGCGATGAAAGAATGCGAGATAATTAACGCCTCGGATTGCCAAAAGGAAGGAGCGGGGGATCGTTAGGATTAAAATACGAGCCAAGGGGCTGAGGCGGAGGAGGCGCTGGGAGGCGGAGAGAGCGTGGGAGAGAGATTAAGGAAGAGAATTATAATAGGTGGCGCCTTAGCGAACGAAAGTGAAGCCTGTATTTTTGTGAAAAATGATCCACCCAGCATGAATACCGCGCGAAAGTTTAGTCATATAAAATTATTGGCGTAGTATTAGGGAAATGTCATCATGTGCGTCATCGTTTGCCGGCCGCGGTGACGGCGGGGTTAAGGCTGTTGGTGTGGTAATCGTTGCTCAATTTAATAGTATCAAGTAAGTTGAGGAAAATTTAGGACCATATATTATTTTAGTACATCTGTCCATGTAAGGAATTCACAATAACTGCAGTATTGGAAATGACCTATTTGAACTATAATTTACATTTTCCCCCTTAAATAAAGCATGTTATGACTTTAAGTTTTTGGCGTGATAATCAAAATTTAGATGAAATTATATTTAAATATGTTGTTTTTTTTAATATTAGCCTCGGCATGGCACCTATATATTTATTAACGGCAATTATAATAATAAGAAATGTATCATTTCGCATTTAGAAGAAAATCTGAACAAACTCAATCGAATTATTTCGAAATATATGCTACGTGCCCTAAGGCTACGTGTTATAATGAATTGCCAAAAAACCCAAAACAATATGACGCACTTCATCACTTCTACCTATAGTTAACACTTATGAAAACACCTGTGCAAATTTTCACGCAACTATGAGCATAAACAAAATTCGCTCCAGTCACCTCTAGGCTGCTCTCTGGTTCTCGTCTAGCGGCCGGGGGAGCGTGCAAGGTTCGAATTTGAACCGGGGCGAGTATTACATGCCAGCTGTGGAATCACCCCGTTCCACACACCCTGGAGGTGGCTTGCACGGTATTTCGTAGATAACGGTGTAGAAGTACTCACCTGCTAATCCTAGGGGCACGGGTTCGAGTCCCGCCTGGGATGGTTTTTTTCCACTCACGGCATGGTTGTTTCAGTCAAGCTCTGTTCCGTAGGTTCCGCCCCTATGAAGCCATATGACCAGCCAATGGAGGCTTATCGAGATCACAGGGGCATACGGGCCACTATAGTTGTCCGGAAAGTAAAATAAGAGTTAATTAAAAATTATGTCAATATATATAATTCAATTTTATATTAGTTCAGTTTTCTGGAACTGTATTGTTGATGCAACTGCATCACTTCTGTTAGTCGCATGTTTTAGCAGATGCTGGCCCCACAACCGGAATTCCTTGGGGGTTACTAAAAAGCTTCATGCTACATACCGATTACTATAAGTAAAAAACATTCAGGGAAATAACTATTATTAAAAACTATTCTACTTAAACGAGAGAAAACCATAACTACGCTAATCTCTACATGACCAAATTATTCTAAACTTTTATAATAGCATCGGCTATTAGGCATATGACTGTGACATATTAAGGGATTCCCTTTGCATGTTAACGCTCTGCGATAAAATGCTACCAAAAAAGCTATATATAAACCTAGATATAAGAAAAATAAGTAATACCAGGATGACATCATTGGGCATTCTACCAGCTGATTGATAGGCTTTGGATAGTAATCTCAACTAATCCATTTTGCGGGCATATTTTCAAATTCATTCGCATTACTTGCTCGTCACTTACCTCTCCTTACTTCCCGTGCGTCGTCCAAAATGCCCATCATCTTCCTCATTTACCACGCTACACAAGCGTTCTCCCCTTAATGCCCTCAATATATGCTCTCGCCTCTCAAAACGCACACCATCCAAATATTCTGCCTCGTCCGAATCACCACCACCAACTCTAGTTTCCCCTTTCATTAATCATATCCAACACTTCCTTGTTCGTCTTTATCGCTACCCAAATCACTTCCTCAATTCTTCTCCCAACATTCATCTCAAATATCCCCAGTCTGCGTCCCATCCTCTCTCCGCATTGATCAAGAGTCCAACTCATACATCGCCGCGCTCCATTTTTCAGATTTTATACTCGTTTTTTCTTTTCATCTCTCCTCAGAAACCCCATCACTAAGGCGATGGAGCGATTTTAATTGCATTCATCTTTGCATGAAACTTTGCATACATGTTCCCATTAGTAATATCTATATATAAAAGTGATAAAATTGCCTTTTGCCGATTTGGTTTCATGGTATTTTAACGCTATTTTAACACTTAGCCTTATGATCTGACATATATCAAGTAATAATTGGATTACATATGTACAGATTCTATTATAACCGCAAATTAACACATTTTTTATTATTATAATTGTTGCTAACAGATATCAAGGTGTCACGCCGACTCCAATGTTCGAAAAAACATCTTTTACAGCAATTTCGAGTAAATTTCTAATGCCACGCCGAAAACGCTCGTCATAACATGCTTTAATTCAGTAAAAAATGTAAAATATAATTCTTGTATCATTTCCATTACTGCCTGCATGGTGAGTTCTAACGCATAAACAAACCTGCGTATTCGGAGATTCCGCGAACGTGGATAAGGGAGGAAGGGAAACAAGGAAATTGGAGTTGCACATTTGCACTTCAACACCGTCGTCTTGTACGTGGAGAGTGAAGTCAAAGGAAACGTGCTGAATTGGTCATATTATTTTTAGTAGTAAGGCAATCTAATTAAGGTACGTTTAAATGCTAGGGAGTAAAAATCATCAAGATTTGTACATGTAAAGGGCTCTATATACCTACATTCTTTCGTTCCTTATCTCAGCGTACGAATTCTTCAACCCGTCTACAAAACCTATTCCCTTCTTTCCCCTTTCCTGCTAAACTAACATTATTTATCACGGCCTTAAGTTACCCTTCATCCTTCGTTACCTCCTCCAATCTCCTACTCTGCCTCTTCCTAATCTCCATTCCTCACCCAGCATACCAAGCACTTCCTCGTTTGTCTACCTTTCCGTCCACCATTACTCCATCCTCCTCCACACCCACATCTATGTACGCCTGCAGCCTATTCTTGTTTTTTTCCCATACTCACGTCTATTCCCCATACAATGCTGCACTCCACGGGCAACTCTTTTCCAGCCTCTTCTTTATCTTACACAAGGTTCCCTTCATAGCTCCCCCCGATTGCTGAACGATTCTTTCGCTAGCGCAGTTTTCCGCTTAATATACACTATGGCCACTGAGCTCATTTCCTTCTAACGTATCACCAAAGTGATTAAGTTGCTTTACTTGCTCCATTTTGTACCCTCCAACTTTATTCTTAAGTCTTTAAATATTTGTAATGCGATTTTCGAGAATATTTCATAAGAGATTGAAAAAAAAAATATATATAATATACATAAAAAATATATATATATGTGTGTGTGTGTGTGCTGGTGTGTGTGCGTGCGTGTATATGTATATATATATATGTGTGTGTATATATATATATAATATGCCAAGAGGGTGGCTGATAAAAATATAGAAACACAAAAAAGGACACTCACAAATTTAAACTTCCGATATTTCGATGGGATCGTGACCATCTTTCTCAGGCTAGAGAGTAGGAATCTCCTACTCTCTAGCCTGAGAAAGATCTACATCTACATCTACATCTACATACTACCCCGCAAGCCGCCTCAATAGGCGTGTGGCGGGGGGTGTTAGGACACCAGCCGTTTACATATAAAAAGGAAACGCTCTATGAAATTACGCCTTGCATTTATTAAAGTCCCTTATTGTTCGGGGGAAAAACGAATTCCCATACCTATCCGTTCGGCAAAATATCTCTCTTAATTTATCGTTTCTGTCGGACCTGGAAATATAGTGGGGTTCTAATATGATGTTCTCCGTGTCGCTCTGAAAGATATCTATTCTCAATTGCTCAAGTAATCTAAGCCTAGCGCGCAGCCTCCGAGTCTCTAGCGGCTCCCAGCCTAATTCGTTTAACATCTGCGTAACGCTGTCTGTACGCCCGTAGCTGTTTTTGACGAATCGCGCAGCTTTCCTTTGTATTTATTAAGTTCCCGAATTAATTCCTTCTGCACCGGATCCCATATGCTTGCTGCATATTCAAGGTGTGGCCGGACGAGTGCGAAATAGCACCTCTCTTTTACTTTTTCATCTGAGAATCTTCCCACAATACGCTTTACGAATCCTAGCTTCTTCAGAGCTCTGCCACAAATATTTCTTATATGTGTTCCCCACGATAGGTTTGAGGTTATCGTAACTCCCAGATACTTAACTTCATCTGTCGCCTTTATCTTAACGCCATCCACAGCATATACACGGGGATAGTTGGACGACCTCCGCAAGAAATGTACCGCCGCACATTTGCTCAGATTAAGTTCAAGTCCCCACTCTTGGCTCCACACATGAACGTTGTTTAAATCCGATGATAGAATTTCAAAGTCAGAGTGATCATTAATTTCGCGATAGATGACAGCGTCGTCAGCAAATAAACGTATTTTACTGCTAATTCGAGAGCATAGATCATTTATGTATATAATGAACAAAAGGGGGCCGATTACGCTTCCTTGTGGGACACCTGATGTCACTTTAACTGCATCAGAGCTAATTCCGTCAAGAACTACTTTTTGCTTACGATCACTCAGAAAGTCGCGTATCCAGTTTACTACTGTTTCGTTTAGGCCGCATGACTGTAATTTGTATAAAAGTTTGTTGTGAGGTACCGTGTCGAAAGCTTTCTTAAAATCTAGGAATAATGCGTCCACTTGTGTTTTCGATTCACCAGATTTGAGAACGTCATGAAGAAAGAGCGCGAGCTGTGTTTCACATGATCTACCTTTCCGAAAGCCGTGCTGACAGCCATGAAGGAAGTTACGACTGTCCAGGAACGTCATGATATTGCTAAGATGGTCACCATCCCATCGAAATATCGGAAGTTTAAATTTGTGAGTGTCCTTTTTTGTGTTTTTTTTATATTTTTATCGGCCACCCTCTTTTCATATTATATATATATATATATATATATATATATATATATATATATACACACACACACACCAGCGTGTTGCGTTACGTCGTCATCAGCGTAGGGATTAGTGGAAGGCATGAGAGGGGCCAATGAAGTGAGCGCTAGCTAACTTGGCGAAGGCGGAGAAAGAGTAGAGCCCGTGGATTAAAATGAAAAAAGAATTTTGCTTTGTAGCAGAAGGAAAGGATGAATAAAATATATAATCCTTTCCCCTTTAATAGCAATGAAATTTAAGGATTTTCTTTTCCCGGAAGTTGGAACATCATCTGCTTTGGTTATATGTGAAATGGTCTTTAAAATGCACATAGAAAAACTAATATTGAATCGCTGGCCCTTGGCAGAAAAAAACCTTTAATATTGGGGTTATAATTACAGGACAAATACTCAAGTAAATTGTGTAAGGATAAGATCATTCTATTTTTTTTAAAGCTACTTTTCCACGCCATTGTACCATGATGGAATTTATAAGTATAAAGGTATTTGATACATGTAGCGTATGTCCATTTAAAGTCTTGAGTGATTAATGTGTTGTTCGAGTGATGTAATTAATTTTGTTTGGTCACTATTGAAAAAGAGAAGCTCATACCCGGCGAGTACCAAAAGATAGTAACGATGATAATAATAACTTACGACACGATACAGTGCAATGGCAGGGCCCTCGGCCCTAAGTGGTCGAGCGCTGTAACGGAGCGACTGTAGTCAACCTATTCAGCGCTAATGACAGTGCAATTGCACAAGGGGAAAATGGCGACACAGAGTGAAGGGACCAGTGTTACCTTTAGAGTGTTAGTGAAGGAGGTAATGATAACTTACAACGAATTCCTTAGATTATGTAACTCCCTTGAGATAGATTAGTTGCGTGAAAGCGCCCAAGAGAAAACGACCCTTAGATAGTAGTGACAACTTTTATGTACTTATCTATGTCATGCAAAGAACCATGATATTTAAGGTGCAGATTTTGTTGCTCGTGAAGTTTGAATGACATCAAAAATACGCTAGTTTTTCTAGTTTATTAATTTAATAATGAGAATAAACATGGTGGCATCTGTTGGCAGTTTTTATCAATAGCCAAGTATGCCCAGAAACCCCAGAAGTTATAGATTTAGATAGAAAATATAGATAAATACTTGAAAACCAACGGCCCTCTCCCAGTGTAATAACGTCCCTACCAAAAGTCTCTAGAGTCGTAGCTAGGGCACAAAAAGACATGTTGGGAGAGTTGTAGGAGCAATATGTCATTAATTTGTCACCTAAGTAAGAGAAATATTAGAGTTTATTCTGAGGGGGTAGCCTGATGACGCAATTATACAAATTAATATAGATTAGCGATAACAATGCCAATTTCTCAGTAGTAACACACAGAATACATTGTAAAACTCAATTTAATTACTTTATCTTAGGCTTTGGGTCATGGTACAAATATTACACTATGTCATGTCAGGCATGTCTTCCTGCACATACCAGCAGTACCGTTTGCAATTATATATTGGTCCAATTGCTCCATATAGATTTATCAATCTTTCCCCGCCTCAAGCTCACTGATTGCGCCTATTGAGCCCATCATGGAGAGTGCCGCGCCGTGCCGTAGCCATGCTTGCACAAACTCGCACAAACAACTCTCAGACTGCTACACGCGTAAAAAATAGTTTTCCTCGTTGGTCGCAATGTATTCTGGGTAGTAACATCCAGAATACATTGTTAAACTTAACTCAATTACTTCATTTTAGGCTTTAGGTTATGATACAAAGTTTACTCCATGTCATGTCAGGCTTGTCTTCCTGCACATACCAGCTGTCCCACGGATATTGCCGTTATTCAAAAAGACGATCAAAAATGAACAAACAAAAGAACATCAATATATCACAATACCCCCACACATACTTCCCAAAAAATATAAAAATACAATACAAGAATACATTGCATAAAATTTAAGAAAAACTTCCTCAGCACCAGTCATTTATTTACAAATTTAGCCTTTTCAAGTACTTTCCTTATTCTTCTCGGTCTCTCTCTTGCTTGAGCCGCGGAGGAGTGGGGACATATGCTGGGAATAAAAAATATCTATCATACCAATGGTTCCGGGTCGTATACCAATCGATCGGTTTCAAATCGGAATCTACGTCACTGTCGAAAGGATTGTAGGGACCGTGCCAATGCATAACGTTCGACCAATTTGTTCATCTTGGTTTGAATTCATGGTCCTAAAACGAAAGCCACGTCTCTCTTCTAGACCCTCTCTACAGTTTCACGGTAATCAAAGGCACCCGAGAGCTTCTATCCTATTTATTATTCTTTTTCCTTCCAATTCCTACGTATTGCTTTCTGGTATGGTATGTCATGTCGCGCAAATCTTGCCTCCCTGGACAGTGTCACACATCTCTTTGAAAAAACAGTGAAATACTGGGTTCTCCATTCACGCGGAGTCCACGGATGCCATTATCCCTTTCCTCTCCAATAAAAGAGTCCCTTTATAATCAAAACTATTTTTCACGAAAAACTATGGAATATTCCAAGAATTTTGAGAACAAAATTTTTAAAATGCTTATTAATTATTCTCATGGAGTAGATCTGTGTCCTATATTCCGGTGGCTAAATTCTAACGCAGCAAATCCATCACAAAGGTCTCATATAAACTGTAAACTTCTAATGAAGTTATCTTTCCCACAAAATATTCAAACGTCACATATTTTCCTATTTTTCCAAGAGCGATGAAATAATATAATTTTTCACTGGAATAATAGCATTACAACTCGAGGCTTAAAAAAAACATACTCTAGAGGTATCAAAACCCTTTTTACTGAAAATTCCATAATAGTTGCGGAAAAGGGTCTTAAAAATGCTTAGATTTTACACAGTACATGTGCGTCTCACCTTCGCGAGGCAAAATGCTATGCTTCCAAGGGTAAGTGATTCAATTAATTTTTTTTATTCATGCATTTTCGCGACGCAAAGCGTTACGTGGAAAAAAGGGACAGTTTCCACTTATCGGATGGAGGGTTTCTTTTTTTGAGGGCAGAGGGGAAGGTTGCTAATAGTCATAGATAGCTGAGCTTGAATAGAATCTCGTCTCAAATTATAATATGCTCTGTATTGATAGCTCGAGCATCGGAAGGAGGGAGGATTGTGGGATAGAAGGGCTGCGCACACACTCTCGTTTTCCAACCTGTGATAAGGGAGTGATAACAACTAGGCATATGTGTTTGGTTCTTAAGGGGTCCGCGAAATAAAGTGAACTAACCGCGGAAGTGAGTTCCTAGGGGCGTTTCTAACATAAAAAATGAAAATATTTCTAATACTAGGCATACACCTTTCGGAAATAAGTTAGCAAGGGATGTGCGAATCATAAGAGGTACGTAGCCGCTGCTTTTGATGATTGGCTTGATTACTAGTGAATGTGACTGAGACATTAGGTCATTTCGCCATTAATCATAGGTTGGTATGGATAGGAATGAATGAGAAATGAAGGGAGGGTATATAGAAACCTCGCATCTATGTTGGCATACTCTTTAAGACTGTTGGTGATAACACTTCTGCACTTCTAGACCTTCCACTTAACTCCCGCTCTGAGATCGATCATGCCATCTTCAGCCTGACAGATACCATTCGCCGTGCTGCTGAAGCGTCATCCTACCAGCTAAGTCCACATGATCTTCCTGATGCCATCCCACTACATATCCTTGAGGTCATGAAACGGCGGAACCAAGCCAGGAAAGCTTGGCAACTTTCCCGGACCAGGGAAGACCGCAAAAAGTTCAACGCGCTCCGGAACAGGGTTCGTGGCCTTCTGCGGGTTCAACGCCAAAAATCCTGGGACACAAAGGTCGGCTCTCTTTCCGTTGACGATGGTTCAGTGTGGAAGCTTGCTCGTCAGCTTCGGCAAAAGAGGTTAAATACCCCGCCGCTGCAGCTTCACTCGCGCACTGCAGTAACAGATCAACAAAAAGCAGCAGCGTTTGCCGAAATGCTTTCCAAGCGCTTTACTAACGAGCTTACATCCGAACTTGAAGAAGAATGTGAAGACTCCTGGATGAGTTTGCAGAACTGCCCCATCTCCGATCCGCACCTTTTCACCCCTGCCGAAATCTCCTCAGTCATAAAACGGCTAAAAATAAAGTCAGCTCCTGGCCCAGACGCCATCTCAAATAAACTTCTTCGTCACCTTCCTCAACTTACCATATCCTTCCTATCAAACCTTTTCAACAGCCTCCTACACTTATCCTATTTCCCTACTTCCTGGAAGCGAGCCAAAATTATCATGATCCTCAAACCCCTTAAACAACCAACCTTACCCTCTTCCTATCGTCCCATCAGCCTCCTCGACACTCTTGGGAAGCTTCTTGAAAATCTTCTCCACTATCGTCTGAAGTCATTTTTAAGAGAAAACGCCACAATTCGTCCGGAACAAGCTGGGTTTCGAGCCAAGACCTCCACCACCCATCAGGTTCTTCGATTGACGGAAGCTATAACCACTGCATTCAATTCCCGATGGACTACTCATGCGGTTTTTCTCGATCTTGAAGCAGCATTCGACAGGGTTTGGACCCTGGGCCTTCTCTACAAACTGGAAAATTTAGGAATCCCAACCTACCTTCTCAAAATAATTCAATCCTTCACTTCCGACCGCACCTTCTTTGTACATGTCAACTCCGCCTCCTCCGATACCTGCCCCATTTCCTCTGGCGTCCCACAAGGAGCCATCCTGTCCCCAACCCTGTTTAATCTCTTCGTCAACGACACCCCTTCCTCCCCGAATACCCAAACCTTCCTTTATGCTGATGACACTACAATTGTTGCCCAGGGTTCAAACCCTGTTAGTACTACTGATCTACTTCAACGTCATCTGGACGAGTACGAAGATTGGGCGTCCACGTGGAAGCTGTCAGTGAACGCCAACAAATGTTCTTACATGGTTTTCTCCCGAAGACTTCGAAAGGATGAAGGACCCCCGATTTTCTACGGCACTACCACCATCCCGAAGAAAAACAGCACTCCCTACCTTGGAGTAACTTTGGACAAAAAGCTCACCTGGTCCACCCATATTCGCAATCAACTTGGGAAAACAAAAGCTGCAGTAGAAGCATTATCACCAATAATCAACCCAAAAGCTCGTCTCTCTCTTCGTCTGAAAATGATTCTTTATAAATCCATGATTCGTCCACTTCTAACCTATGCCTCTCCAGTTTGGCTTCACGCAGCTAAGACCCACCTTAATCGAATTCAAACTACAGAAAACAAGATTGTGAGACGCATAATTGGCGCCCCTTGGTTTGTGAGAAACAGCAACATCAGGAAGGACCTCAACCTGGAGCCTGTCCTAAATTTACTGAAAAGCCAGCTGACCCCTTTTGAGAAGTCACTCCAATTGACAGAGAATCCCATGATTGAGTCCCTGTGGGATTATGTCCCGAACCCAAATCTGAAGCACAAAACACCAAAAATTGCCCTTCTCCCAACCCACATCCCCACCCCCATGTAACCCCCTTACCTGCACCTGACTGCCATGTCATAACTAAAACGTGTATTTCTTCTACCTGTAACCAGTACCAAGAGAAACACTCGGAAGACAGCCAAATAGGCTGGGATCTGAGATTTTGACCAAAAAAGTGATATATTGGCGTGGCGTGGCGTGGCATACTCTTTACGAAAGGTGGCAAAGATCTACAATTGAACATCCCGCCCGATTGACCGAGCACTGCGCTCTGCATACAACAGCCCAGAAAGAATCGGGATTACTCTAATTATCTCTGCCGTCAAGATGTTATCTACTGTGCCCCAACCTTTTATGTTGGGCGTTTCTACACTCTATAGTTGAGGAACATAGTTTTTTAATATGGAACGAAATCCAAGGGGGTGATTCATGGGTTCGGATGCTTTCAATAGAAAAAAGATTTAGACGGGCAATTCGCCACTTGGGCTTGTGGCAATGGATGGATAGCAGCATTTTTGTATCAATTTCAACACATAAAGCAATTGGTGCGTGTGTGATTGTGTTGCAATTAAAGGGTATTGGTGCACTGGTCCGACTCCACCGGTATTGCTTGTTGTACCTACTAGATAACAAATTTCCATGAACCTATCCTTTGCGTATACCTCCTATTTCATCCGGGTCGTTGAATCAACCAATTTAGTGGCTAGGTGCAGTTATATCAACGGTGCCAGTATAAAAGACTGGTTCCTTTAACATTCATGAAATTTTAATCTAGCTTTCTTTCTTTGGATATGAATAAAACCCCATCTTAATTTAACTAATCCCATTAATTTAACTAACTTTTGTTTTTCCTGATGACATTCTTGAGGGCTGTAACATTCCCGTCCTCCTACAATTATTTGTCAAAAAATCGTTTTTTTTTCGACTCCTAAAATATCTGCTTATTAATGTGCGAGCAACCTCAACGGTGTATGGCACAGGATGATTCTATGTCAGGCACCGTTCTCGGTCGTATCTCGCATTATCCCATAGTCTACATCTACATCTACATCTACATCTACATACTACCCCGCAAGCCGCCTCAATAGGCGTGTGGCGGGGGGTGTTAGGACACCAGCCGTTTACATATAAAAAGGAAACGCTCTATGAAATTACGCCTTGCATTTATTAAAGTCCCTTATTGTTCGGGGGAAAAACGAATTCCCATACCTATCCGTTCGGCAAAATATCTCTCTTAATTTATCGTTTCTGTCGGACCTGGAAATATAGTGGGGTTCTAATATGATGTTCTCCGTGTCGCTCTGAAAGATATCTATTCTCAATTGCTCAAGTAATCTAAGCCTAGCGCGTAGTCTCCGAGTCTCTAGCGGCTCCCAGCCTAATTCGTTTAACATCTGCGTAACGCTGTCTGTACGCCCGTAGCAGTTTTTGACGAATCGCGCAGCTTTCCTTTGTATTTTATTAAGTTCCCGAATTAAGTCTTTCTGCACCGGATCCCATATGCTTGCTGCCTATTCAAGGTGTGGCCGGACGAGTGCGAAATAGCACCTCTCTTTTACTTTTTCATCTGAGAATCTTCCCACAATACGCTTTACGAATCCTAGCTTCTTCAGAGCTCTGCCACAAATATTTCTTATATGTGTTCCCCACGATAGGTTTGAGGTTATCGTAACTCCCAGATACTTAACTTCATCTGTCGCCTTTATCTTAACACCATCCACAGCATATACACGGGGATAGTTGGACGACATCCGCAAGAAATGTACCGCCGTACATTTGCTCAGATTAAGTTCGAGTCCCCACTCTTGGCTCCACACATGAACGTTGTTTAAATCCGATGATAGGCGTTAGGCGCGGACCAGTAACTGGATAGTGCTACGTTTGAAACATGCTAACATGCGGGACAAGGCTAATAATACTAGCACTGAATAGTACAGTACTATTAATAATACTAATTCTTGGGTACTACAAAATAAAAATCACGAAGAAAAGAAAACCATACGGGGAGAGTGCTTAGCAGTAATCAAAATTTATTAAACACAAGTACCGACATATCGAGAGTGGGTATTTCAATTAAAAGATCTATCGTAAGCATTATGGTCCATTACTCTTCGCGAATATAATGGTTTTGTGAGTCTATTCCTTCTGCAAACTAATTTTTTATCTTATGCTTGTTATCGCTTCTTCCGTACTACGACTTGGCAAAGCATGCTGAACGTCTTCCAAAAAATTGCTTCAAACTTATGCAAAAGACTCCACTAAAAAGTTTCCCCTTCGATCTGTTGAAGTTCCTTACATCATCGAGCAATGGTTGGTCTGTTAGTTTGGAATTTACCGACAACTGAGGTCATTTCCGCCACTGAGGCCATTGAACTATCGCCAGGTATGGCGATCTAGGAGGTGGTGGCAGTACAAAGGACACTACGAATTATGAAAACAAATTGCAAAAGGAATAGATAATTTATTTGAAATAAAAACCAAATTAGAGCCACGGCCACGGACCAACGAGAATAAGAGAGGTAAAAAGAGTAACGGGTGACGGGAAAGAAGGGAACCCAGGCTTACGCGACCAAAAGCTGAAGAGGCGGACCAGGAGAGGCGTAGAGGTGACGGCGATACAACCTCCCGACACAGGGGAGACCCAGGAACAAGGAGAAAGGAGAAAGGAGGAAGAATGAAGTGAAACCCGGCGTCGACATTAGCATACTCCTAAGGGCGTCAAGGGGACCACCGTTTTACATATCATCCGAAGCGCTAAGGACTCCACTTAAAGTGACGGTTTGAAGGCACCAACGGGAACCGCAAACAATGTTTACTTACTACGAGCTCATGAAGAACCGTCAGCGCTAACCCTCATTTCGATGGGCCCTGTGAACTTTTTAAAGTTAACAACAAATGGAGAAATTGAGCAGCTCTTCGTGCCGTATTTGACGAGCTGATGGAAATATTATAAAATAAACTGGAACGTTTTTTTAATCATTGCGATTGCACGAATTATATGGTTCGAAGTCACGCGCACGGGCACGAAGCACTCCAGCTTATACACCAAAGACAGTGAACCGTCTTTGGTGTATAAGCTGGAGTGTGGCTACGTTGGTCACCCACCGCCCACAGGGAAAAGACTTCATTCTCCATGAATTTTTAAGTTTTTGTAACGGAAATTTAAAGCTCAGATTCAGTAGTTCAAATAATTAATGCGCTATCGTAAACTGTCCATTTCTTAAGTGATATAATAAAGACGTGCATATTTGAGAATGGAGTGTTACCGAAGGAACTCTTGAATCCTTTCCATAATAATGTAAATATTTGTAGGGAAAGGCGTAATGATGTTTTTAAATGATGTTAGGGGCTTAATTTACATTCATTCTTTCATATTTTATTACCCGTTTGTTACATTATGTAATTTTCACCGAACATTTTTCCTTTTTCTCTCCATTTTCAAGTTAAGCATACTGTGGACCGCGAGAAACAATCGCTTTGCTAGTTAGTCTATCTCTTCCCCTCCAAAAACTTCTTTATGTTTTCGCTGTGTTCCTCCTTTTTTCTGACTGATTATAAGTGGCTCTTCTTCTGAATTAATGGCCTTTTTACTTTGTTTTTGCAGGAACCCCGCAAATCTAGAAACCTTCCCTAGAAAAATCTCTTAATTCCTGATTATCTTCTATATTGATGCCAATTTCCTCCATATCCGCTTTGCTTGCTCAACCAATTTTCTTATCGTCTCTAATTTGGTATTATAGCTGAAGATTTTCTTTGAAAGTCTAAAAACAGCCATTTTTAAGATGAGCCCATAAAAATGTAGTCTTCCCTGGCACATTGTATCTTCTCCACAAAATGTCTTCATTCCTCCTCTTCCTCCCAAGTACCTTCGTCTCCTTTTTCCGGACCGAGGACTTTCCTTAAGATTTTCCTCTCTCCCTTCTCCAATTCTTCTATTTCCCCTTTTTTCTTCAGAATAAGGTATTCTGAGCTATTAAGTCCTTCTGGCGTGACGACTGTGTTGTAGTATGTACCTAACCATGGAAAGCCATTGTAGTAGAACGCTCTCTTATTATATCTACTCAGTGCATAGCTATACGCTAAATCCATCTCCTTGCTTCCTTTATTTTCTTCTTTTTCAAGCTCACTGGGTTGGATTCGTTCACCAATACACTTAATTTTTACAAACCTCAAATTCATTTGTGTTTCTCTGTCATTTTTTTTATACATCACTATCACTTCATATCTTTTTATTAGATTTTATCGATTGCTGCTGTTATTGCTCTTCCCACCCGGCCTATGGCTATGGCCCAATAGCAATGCATTCTAAATTAATGACAAAATAATATTTAGCCTCTTTATTAATAAGTAATTTTCAAATAAATTTTTCCCATCAAAACCCGAGCATGAGTCGACCCCTTTCCAAGTCATATCGATCCCTGAGTATATATATCGACCAAATTGAGGACCCCCTGATCTAGGAGGTGCCACGAGGGAACGGGTACGAAATGGGATCGGGGACATGGGTGTGAGGAGGAAGGGTGCGGAACAGGGGGAGATATTACGGGAGATTAGTGGCGTGTAAGAGCGTGAGAGGGGGTGAGCGTACGTTCAGTTGAAACGGGAGAAGGCAAAGGCTTCCGAAGGATACGCGACGTTTATTTGAGAGGAGTGAAGAGCGAGCGATTTCATTTTGCCCGCACACGCAGATTCGCAAAGAGGCGAGTGCTAGCAAAGGATCGGCAGGCATTCAAAGACGGGGGAAGGGGATGGTTGGGATGACTGTTCATGAAATAAACGGACGAGGCGAGTGTGGGTGGCCCCGCGGAGGGTCGCCTAAGACCCTCTTAAGACCCCTAAGGGGCTCCCCCTCGGTGAAATCCGGAGACTTGCAGTCGAGAGGGAGGAAATGGAGGAAGCGCGTGATAAAAGCCACAAGTAAATTAAGCGCGCGTTAAAATTACATTAATACGGTTACCGACGGAACGCGATGGTCATACGGCAGAGGCATTATTGAAAGCACGGAAATGAGTCAATGCAAGCAAATGAAACATGGGGTTTCTATATGGGAATGCTATAATTGAATTGCAGGAAGTAATTACACTCTTTTGGGCTACGTAAATAAAGCTAACACAATGACCCTAGCACTAGCTGATATCTCAATATCAGAATTAAAAATCAAGCAAATATTTCCGTATCATCTCGATTTAAATCAGGTAATTAATAATTCCATGGCGAAAAACAAAATCATTTCTACTTTGAAAAAATGACTGAACGAACCTCCTCAGTAGAAAATTATGACTATGATAAAAAATCACTTTAAAAAGGACTCAACAGATTTTCACTATTTACTATCTCCTTCACCATCCCCGGTTTATAAGCAATTTCATGCCTAAAAATAATAATGAAATGGAGTTTCCAGACATTGTGCAATCAATTTTACAAATTAAGGACACGCGAGGACAATGCTAAAGCCACAGTTAGGTTACCGATATGGAGGTTTAGGCCTGTAGGCCTCATGTCCAGCTAACAAATGCTAAATGCAAGTCATTTGGCTCCACGTCGGCACCAAGTCGTCTAATAACATCCCACAACACCACTGTGTTAAGTAGACTCACATAAGGAATAAGTAAATCCACTTCACATAAGGCATAAGTAAATCCACTTCATGAGGGAAGAAAAAAATTAGAACGTTGCGGCAGTCTAGAAAAATAAAATAAACCATGCGATAGTCGTCAGCATGTTATTAAATCTTAATTTCTCAATTGGTAAATGGCGATGAAAATAAGAAAGTACGTATTCGACACGTGAAAACCGTAAGACCCGGTTTAATAACGTTTGGTTAACGTTAGCCGCAAGATGGCGCTGCCTTACTGTTAACATGAAGTTAACGGAGAGTTTGGAGTGTGTGTATGTCATTCGACTACTGGTTAGTTGACGAGAACGTTATCAAAGCGTATTAACCTTGATTTTCATACCTATAAAACATTTAGTCAGAGATTATAAAAACGAGATTAAAAGTTCCCTTTACATTTTCTCACTAATTCCTACATTCGTTTAATGCTTTCAAACACCAATTTTCACCTCAGAAGGGAATTCATAACCTTATCTGACCTTGTGCGGTGTTTCATAATGGTCTACAAAGTCCATAAGCAACCAAAATACTTGAACATCGAGTTTAAGAGGATACTGAGGGCGTTACAGTTTTTCAAGCTGGCGCAGATCGGAACACATGAGCGCCGTTGAGCGAACACCAACGACTTTTAATGGGTCGATGTGCGATGTGGGTGCAAAAAGAAGTAGAAAAAAGAATAGCATGCTTTTCTGCCAATTAATGTCAACAAAGATTATTTTGATGAAAATCAGTCCACTTATTTCGAATCACTGCCATCAGTAGGGAAATCGGAGAATTCTTCGACATATTCTTAGCAGTAACTTCGGAAAACTATAAATACTGAGGAATTTGAGTTGAATATTTTTATTCAGGCATTATAATCATTGCCTGGGGTGGTGGTGGGTATGATGGTGGTGTAGGGTGTAGGTTTCTGTTGCCCCACCACGCCAAAGGGAAACCAGACCAGAAACACATAAATTATGGGAGAGTGTACCATGCATTGTATCATTTGTTGAACCTAGAGTCCTTTGGACTATGTTCTATTACAGCCAATATTCCACTTCCAATCTCTGAAATAATGAATCACCATATGACAACCACACAGTTGAATGATTCTCTGGGTGCACAACAGTAACCCCAATGTTTTGGATATTTTTATTGAATTCGTTCAAAATTAATATTTAAAAACGTAGGCTTTTTACCACAGCAGGGTGTCCGGTGAATCTTAATTTCTTAATTCCCTGAGTTTTCCAGGTTTTCCAGGCATATTTTTGAATTTTCCAGGGTCATGTCGCACTTCATTTCTAACATATTTTTAATGAATTTCTATTAAAATTGGCATATTTTGCTGATTTGAAAAATACGAGAAATGTCTACATCTACATACTACCCCGCAAGCCGCCTCAGTAGGCGTGTGGCGGGGGGTGTTAGGACACCAGCAGTTTACATATAAAAAGGAAACGCTCTAATGAAATTACGCCTAGCATTTATTGAAGTCCCTTATTGTTCGGGGAAAAAACGAATTCCCATACCTATCCGTTCGGCAAAATATCTCTCTTAATTTATCGTTTCTGTCGGACCTGGAAATATAGTGGGGTTCTAATATGATGTTCTCCGTGTCGCTCTGAAAGATATCTATTCTCAATTGCTCAAGTAATCTAAGCCTAGCGCGTAGTCTCCGAGTCTCTAGCGGCTCCCAGCCTAATTCGTTTAACATCTGCGTAACGCTGTATGTACGCCCGTAGCAGTTTTTGACGAATCGCGCAGCTTTCCTTTGTATTTTATTAAGTTCCCGAATTAAGTCTTTCTGCACCGGATCCCATATGCTCGCTGCATATTCAAGGTGTGGCCGGACGAGTGCGAAATAGCACCTCTCTTTTACTTTTTCATCTGAAAATCTTCCCACAATACGCTTGTTGAATCCTAGCTTCTTCAGAGCTCTGCCACAAATATTTCTTATATGAGTTCCCCGCGATAGGTCCGAAGTTATCGTAACTCCTAGATACTTCACTTCATCTGTCGCCTTTATGTGAACACCATCCACAGCATATACATGGGAATAGTTGGACGACCTCCGCAAGAAATGTACCGCCGTGCATTTGCTCAGATTAAGTTCGAGTCCCCACTCTTGGCTCCACACATGAACGTTGTTTAAATCCGATGATAGAGTTTCAAAGAGTCAGAGTGATCGCTAATTTTACGATAGATGACAGCGTCGTCGGCAAATAAACATGTTTTACTGCTTATTCGAGAGCATAGATCATTTATGTATATAATGAACAAAAGGGGGCCGATTACGCTTCCTTGTGGGACACCTGATATCACTTTAACTACATCAGAGCTAATTCCGTCAGGAACCTACCTACTTCGACTTAAATAATAGATTACATATTCAAGGAATGTGGAGTAATATGGGTTTCATTTCAACCAACAAATAAACAAAAACGGTTAACTGTAAGAAACTGGTGTGATTTTTCTCAACAAGTTCATTTCCGATTCAACTTCTGCAACAAATTTCTCGGATTTTCAAGAAATTGTTTTTTTTGGGTTTGCAGCTCGAACTTTTTTCAGTACCTCTTTATTATTCTTTTTCCCTTGAGGCTTTGGTACCTTTCCTCTTCTCCGCTAAGGCTTCACTGAACTTTGCATGAGCATTTTGGAAACTGTGAATTAATTGCTTTGTGATATATCACAAAGTATACCTATAGGTACGGATCTACCACCCAAAATAATTCAATTTGAACAAAATTGTATTTGTTGGACAATACACGAATTATAATTAACTTGGGTTGACCCTGTACAAAGGGCCTGTCAACTTCAAACCCGAGGGCTGTGATTTCAACACGCAGTGACCGCAAAATGTATTTCCGCTCCTTCAAAAACATTTCTAAAATGAGGGGTGTTGAGATTATTGGGTGAGGATTATCAAAATATAACAATGCCCAATTATCCATTTAGGTTGCCGGCCGAATGGTTTTCGTATAATGGCGGGAAATTCCACTGCGCATGCCAAGACGTTTAGATTTCTCGTAAATTTGGTAACACCAAGAATTCAATTCATACGGCTCTTCGAACGGAATCAAGATTTCCGTGCGGAATTCTGTTTCCGCTGAAGGAGATATACAATCGCATTTTGGCATCAATTCCGATTCCATTCGTAGCGGTCATTTTACGTGGGAATAATTCTATGTGGAATTTGCCTTGTTATGCAATTGCACACACTTGAAGCAAAAGCTGCGAGCGGCCGCACAGCTGCAAAAAGAGTATGAAATGAACAGGGAGCGCAAGGCTACGCTGATTATGAGCCAAGCATAATTCAATTAAAGACACAGGTTAAACCTCTCTCTCTCTCTCTGCCTCAATGGAAACCGGCTGCCATCCATTTTCCAGGGTTTTTCGGAAAAATTCAAAAATTCCCTGAGTTTTCCCTGAGTATTCCAGGACAAAATATTTCCCTGAGTTTTCCAGGTTTTCAAGGTTTTCCAGGTCGCCGGACACCGGAATTGCACAGGGTATTTAAAAATTCTACATCATCCATGCTTGAAGGTTTTACGGAAAATCAACAGGAAAAAAACTATCGCGGATGCGATAATCGACGCTCTTTCACTGTGAATTCTGCTCCCAATATGTTTTGAAGTGCGCCGACTAGTGCGCAGGGTCTGTAACGAATGGAAAGCAAGTCCGCTGTCGTTTTGTGAAGTGAACAGCGCACTAGAGTGAATGGAAAGCTCCTACTGACTGAAATAAACGTCACTTTGTAGACACGGAATCGGATAAATTGAGGAAACAAAACTGTGATCTACAGTGACTACATTCTTTATTAATGCATAAAAGAGGGCAACTGAGGACAGAACAAATATCAAACAAAATCGCTATTTTCTTCACCCGTGGAGTATTATTCGGCGCTAATTTCCTAATGGCGCGAAACCGTTCTCCGTGCAGAAATTGAGCTATACCCGAATAAACTGCAAATCCAATAGTAAATCGAAAGATATACTCTACTCCCGGCACCGTCACTAAAGGGGCAAGAGACGCGGATGGGCGGTTATATGGGACGAAAACGTTTCCACTTCCAACCGAAACATTTTTCAGAGCGCAACGAAATCGTCCTCTTCATTTACTATTTGAACGTGGGATACAGGTCATTCGGGAGTATTCGAAATCGTTGAAACCACGTGCCTGAAGTCATACACGTCTTTCGTTTCCAGCCGTGACAAAATAAAGTACTCACGAACGATCGCGAATGCAATGCAAATATTGATAGCCAGTCGACTGGAGAGAAGCTGGATCAAATACCGTCAAAATTACAACTGAGAAAAAATAATATCCCAACACAAATTGCTCTGGTAAAATGAGTATCATGAAGGACATCCCAAACCGAGTCTCTGGATTCATTTTTCAGCCGAAGTGGATTTTTCAGGAGCATTTCGATCAAGTCTCCGGACCAATTTCCGATAGCAAGTTTGAACAGGTTTACCGAAATTCAACCGTATCAATTATTAACTTTTGAATAATCAGTAAACCAAAAAATCCGATTTCAGTTTTATTTTCAACTCCCCAGTCGCTCAGCATTTTTTCGTGTCAATTGAATAAAATGACATTTCTTCTTCAGAAGAAATCCGAAAAGACGTCAACCATGTTTTAATGAAAGAAAGAGGAGAAATGGCACAAGAGCCGAGTGTAAAGTTAGCAACGTAACCAAATACCGAAGGTTAGTCCAACTAAATACAGACATTTCTTTTTAAATATCTGTAGGCATTGGCCGAGAAAATAATTAATTTCATCCTTTACATAAAAGGGGCCAAAGGTCGCAAAGATGATTTCGGAATTAAAAAGTCAATGGAATATATCACGATCATCTTCAAAAAACTATCGTAAAATCATGCATGATGCTCAGTAAATTTAACTATATAAGATGCGTTGATTGCTTATTAATAGGGACATACAAAAGGTGAGGTTATCTTTTGGTGAAAAGTGGGGTATTTTTTCCCCAACAGTAATATTATTTTTCCAAGAAAGCGGTGTTATTTTACGTTTTTCCGGTAGTTAACATTAAGCAATAACAATGATTCGAAAGTTTTACTGATAATATTACTATTAAAATAAAAGAGCAGAAGAAAATTATTAGTCAATTAGTGAACAAGTTTAGGATTTTAATTACCTGTATTTGTTTCCCGAAGGTGAGGTTAGACGTGCATTCTAGGATGAGATAACACTAGAAAGAACAGAATAAGACACTTATCATACCACTGAAACGTGCGAAAATGATACGATATGCAGTCCCAAGATGGTTAGAAAACTGGGATTGAAATGAGAAAGATTGTTGAAACAGTAAATAGCCCTCAAAACAGGCTCAACAATAATGTAGCAGATTTTTTCTAATCTTCTTTAGCAATTCTCAAATTGGGAAAATTACTCTTTTTCAAGTTCGTTCTGTGGTGAGCAAGAACTCTATTATAAGGTGAAAGTAACGTCTCTGAATCCACGTCAGAGCTAGGTTGCCAGATAATTTCAAAACAACCCAAGAAAAAGTCCCATCCCTCTTCAAGATGGGGCTTTTATATAAATAAATCTTTCATAAATGGTGATTTCATCCATTTTAGACAAGCCTCAATATCTTATAATTCACATTTGCACACTCAATCAGTTTTTCAAGCCTTGGCTATTGCAAGGTGTTGACAAAAAATGTGATTCAATAAACTAAGCTTTGATGAAGATCCAGCCCTGATGTGAGGATTTCAACTTTTCTCTCAGTGATCGATTCTCTCGAATCGTGTCAGAGTGCGATTGACATTAGCGTGTACTTGAGAAGCCGAACACCTGAGGAGACGCAGGAAATTCCTAGGGTATAACTCTTGAGGATTCCAGCCAGGATTTAAGTATTTTTTGCCTGAAACTGATGTTTTAAAAGATTGCGATCATAGCATATTTTTATTGTGACGCGATGCATTTTGCTTGTTTTACTTCCGAAGTTTATGTAGAAAATGGATGCCGAGTGGTGGAAAATGTCCACTTGACGACTCAATCTTAACTTTTACCTCTATAACTGGTAATAGTTTATACGTGGTCAAGTAACTGCTCTGCAATTCCCGGAGTCAGAGGATCAGGGAAGTGAAAATGCTCCAGGACGCAACCCACACGGCTCCGGGCGTTGCATGTCACGGGCAGCCATGCGCTTGACAGTAGATATCTCTATGAAGACGTCAAATGCATTGAAACTTTCGTTCCGAAGCGATTCTAAAGTGGCGTGATTACTATACGGACGGTTGCTTTACACATAACAAATCACATCATTAATCGGCTGAACTTTGAACATGGCGCAGAGCTACGGCGGATCAAACAGCTGTAAAACTGAAAAACATACGAGTTTTCCCACTAAATTAATCATTTTTAGCTTATGAATTCCAATTTCTTTCGAATTTAAAAGTATAAGCACCGCCCTACTCCTCGTACCGTTGTCTCACCAGAGTTATTTCACATACGTGCTGTTTCGCAGTCTCGTTGGCTCTAAGTCAGTCTCTTTGTTTTAATGGCCTCTCAACTTTAACCCTTTATTCAAGTATTGATAGAAAGACCAACGAAAATCAATCATGATGAGAAAAAGGCTCCTTCCATATCTCTTCCAAAGTTAACGTAAGCAAGTATCCAACTAAATTATGAAATTAGCGTTTGAATACTCTTGGCTCTAGAGGCGGGAAAAACGATTCTCAAGCTTTGAAGACGTACGCTGCTTAAGTAAAAGTACGATTTTAAGGTATAATTTAGATAGTATAACGAGATAATTCAACCAGGAAGGCATTTTGAGAACTTTGAAAATAAATATTTGAAGATCTCGAATGTCGTCGTGATTTTACGACGGAAAAACGAAGTGAGGGCTTTCCCACCAGTTGAGAAGATAAAATGCGCATTATAAATAAAGCATTGGAAGTTTCAAGGGAATTAAGATTCCACTCAGTGATTTCTAAGCAAGGGGGGGTAATGCTGGTATAGCGGTCTCGGTGAGGTTGAGGGTGCCGAGCCCAAGACCTTATTAAATGCTGAGAAATGCCGTCCGTCTCGTATAGGCTCTGCCAGCGAATCCAACCACAGCGTTCTCGTCGCACCCCCTGGGTAACGCTAATTGTGGAAGGGTGAAAGGCGAGTTTCCGGCGCTTTATAACCGGATCAACTTGGCTAAGGGAGTAAACCCCAACAGAAAATCTAAGGTCTTCCAATGTAGCGGGGGTTGAGCGTGAGGCCAACAACCTCACCTCGGAAAAAACTTAACGTTACGGAAACTGCACAAAAGCCTCGGATACTGGACGGGAATAATGGATTACGACAATGGCAAACGAAAAGGAATATGAATAAGGATAGCATTTTTGCAACTTGGAACGTCAGGACGATGCTAAAGCCTGGGAAAATGAAAGAAATTTCCCAGGAATTAAATAAATTTAGAGTTGATGTGGTCGCACTCCAGGAAATAAGGTGGCAAGGACAGGGACGTATAGACAAGCCTGATTTTAGCCTCCTCTACAGTGGGCCTGAGAGAAGGACAGGTCAGTATGGAACCGGAATAATGATGAATGCAAAAATGCGGAAAAGCTTGTTGAATTTTGAACCCATCAATGAAAGACTTTGCAAGGCAAGATTTAAAGGTAAATTTAGAAACATTACCCTAATATCAGCCCATGCTCTAACGGAAGACAAAGATGAACTTGAGAAAGACAAATTCTATGATGAATTGGAGAGACTTCTGTCAAGGATACAAAATCATGATATGATTATAATTACTGGGTACTTTAATGCACAAGTAGGGCAGGATTCTGCCTGCTCCAAAAACTCGGGACGCTACTCACTACACCAGACTAGCAATGAAAATGGTGTTCTCCTAGAACAGTTTGCCTCAAGAAATAACTTAATAATTAAGAGTACCTGTTTCCCACACAAAAGAATCCATCTGGGCACATGAACAGCCCCGGGATCAGGAATTGTCACACAGATTGACCATGTTTTAACAAAAGGCAGACATGCATCATCAATCATAGATGTCCGCAGCTGCAGAGGGCCAAATTGCGACTCTGATCACTTTCTAGTTAAAGTCACAGTGAGGGAAAGGGTAGTCGCTCTAAAAAGGGCAGAAATCCCGAAAAGGAAAAAGTGGAGGCTAGATTTATTGAAAGACAAAGAAGTAGTAACCCAGTTTCAAAATGAAATGAAGAGAAACTTGGCCAAGGGCAAAGAGTCTGTAGATGTGGAGGATGAGTGGAATCAAATCGAGCAAGCTATTAAGGAGTCTGCAGACACGGTGCTAGGAGAGGAAAGGAAGACACAGAGCAAAGATTGGTTTGATGAGGAATGTAAGATGGCTTTAGAGGAGAAAAATACTGCTTGGAAAAGGATGAATCAAAGGAGAACTAGAAAAATGTATAGTGAGTACAAGGAGCTAAGAAAGAAGGCTGACAAGATTATGAAAAAGAAAAAGAAACAAATGTTTAAAAGAAATATTGAAAAAATTGAGAAGCTGCACGAACAAAATGAAGTAAGGCAATGTTACATAGCGGTAAATAAAATGAAAACTGGATACGTCCCCAGATTAGGAGGATGTAAAGATAAGGCTGGAAATATTATTAATGAAGAGCAGACAATGATAGAGAGATGGGCTGAGTATTTCCAGGAACTCCTCAACAAGGAGGAGGGGACCGAGAGTGATGATCTAGAGGGACAAGAAGCAATAGATGGGGATAACGAGGAAATGACCCACGAACCCTCTAGAGAGGAGGTGGAGGAAACCCTCAGGAAAATGAAGAATAACCGCTCCCCTGGAGAAGACAGCATTGTAGCTGAGCTGCTAAAATATGGCGGTAAAGAACTTCTAACCAAAATCCATGAGCTAATCACTAATATATGGCGGAATGAGGTAATGCCAGAGAAATGGAAGACAGGTATAATATGCCCCATACATAAAAAGGGTGACAAGCTCGTGTGTGGAAATTACAGAGGTATCACGCTGCTGAACGTAGTCTACAAGATTCTATCTGGAGTGATAAACAAGAGGTTGACAGTATTCGCGGAAAGGATACTAGGGAGATACCAATGTGGATTCCGACCTAATAAGAGCACAACAGACCAAGTTTTTACATTAAGACAAATGATGGAAAAGTTTTATGAGCATGACTTAGACATACATTTTTTATTCATTGACTTCCAACAGGCATTCGATAGTATAAACTGCACGGAGCTCATGAGGACACTGATCCAGCTCCAAATCCCACCAAAACTAGTCAGGTTGGTGGGAACCACACTGGGAGAAACTAGAGCAAGAGTAAAAGTTCAGAATAGGGTCAGTGCAGAGTTCAAGTTCAATGCTGGAGTTAAGCAGGGTGATGGGCTGTCAGCTGTACTCTTCAATCTGGCTCTCCACAAGGTAGTAGAAGCTATAGACTTGAAGGGAACGATATTTGAGAAGTCAAGTCAGATCTGCGCATACGCGGATGATATCACAATCGCAGCAAGAAGACTGGCAGACTTAAAGCAAAATTATGTGATTTTGAAAAGGGAATCAACAAATTAGGGCTTAAAATTAATATAAATAAAACTAAGTACATGGTGATGTCAACAGTACAGAACCGAAGAGAGCCCCGTGACTTGACAATTGACGGTGACACCTTTCAGGGTGTAAGCAGCTTTAATTACCTTGGAACATTAATAACTAGCGACAATAACCTCAGGAGGTGCATACAGGAACGAATTGAAGCTGGAAATAGGTCTTTCTATGCCAATTTAAAATTATTCAAGAATAGATTAGTAAGTAGATCACTGAAAATGAAACTTTACATGACGTTAGTACGGCCAGTGGTGACGTATTGTTCAGAGACTTGGACAATGACAATGGCAGATGAAGGAAGACTTAGAACCTTCGAAAGACATATCCTCCGTAGAATATATGGCCCAGTACATGACCAGGGAGACTGGAGGATAAGGTATAATGAGGAAATAGAGCAGCTAATCGAAGGAAAGAACATAGTAAAGTTCATTAAGTCGCAGAGGATTCGATGGCTGGGACATGTCGAGAGAATGTCAGGTGAGGAGATACCAAAACGGATGGTTAAAGGGAGGCTATTCAACAGAAGAAGGCAGGGAAGACCTAAGAGCAGATGGATGGACCAAGTGCTGTGTGACCTGGGAAAGATGGGAGTGAGAGGCTGGCGGGAGAAAACTGCCGATAGGAAAATATGGAGAGCAACAGTGCAGCAGGCCAAGGCCCACACCGGGCTGTAGAGCCACGAAGAAGAAGAAGAAGATTTCTAAGCAAGCATCGGTTGGCGTCGAAGGATGTTGCGAAGGAAAGGCCTTTGTCATATTTGCCGTATTGAAAAATGGGTAATTATGCTAATGTAAAGTGTGTATAAGTTTACTCAGTTCCGCTCCCACGGATACCACCTTCCTTCCTCGCTTTCCCCACCCACTTCTCTCGACCATCTTGCTGACACTCTCAGGTGGCTCCGTTAGCGGAGGAGACTCGGCAACGTGACAGCGGTGGATGCCAGGTAACAAAACCTAAGGGAAACCAGAAGAAACTGCCACCCCCATCCATTCCACCCCTCCTACCCCTCCTCCCCTCCCCCCTCTTTCCCCGTTTGTACCGTGGGAGACGACGCATGCAGGGAGTTTAATTGTGGAAGTGATGGAATAAAGTCGACTTTCGAGAGTACGTACGCGTATGATTCCTGTGCCCTGACTCCCGATCTCTCAACGAATCCTGGGCGGACCAATGATCCTTTCGCGTCCATGAATGCGCCGTTACAACTGGTGTAAGAAGTGGGATTCAAATAACCATCAACCCGGGTCCGTTGATATCGCGAGTAGTCACGGAAAGCACCATGGCGGGGCGGGTAAGCATTGGGGGCAGGGAGCTCGACTTGCAGCAAGTCGTTGAAGAGTTCAATCATAGTATTACGCGGCTATCATTGGAGAACAGAGAACTGAAGGAGGCGCTTCAAGGGGCAGGCGCCGAGGAACAAATAGGTCGTCGTCCGCCACCGCAGAAAAGTTTCCGCATGATCACCGCGATCGACGTGTTTTCCGGCCAACCGGGAGAGGACGTCAACGCCTTCTTCGACAGGGTCGAGCAGGTGGGCGAGTTAAGCGATTGGGCGGACGCGGACTTGTTGATAGCAACCAAAATTCGCCTGGGTGGACAAGCGGCGGAATTTGTCCGCTGCGCGACGCAGCAACCGACTATCTTACGCTGAAGGAGCTCGTCACCGAGAGATTTCGCATCAAGAGAACTACGCGCTTTTATCGGGAGACGCTGACCACCCTGAAGATGGCCCCTCAGGAAGACATCGAATCTTTCGCCGACCGGGTCCGCACTATAAATTCGAAGACATACGATACAGTCGGGACACCAGAGTACATCAAAGCTACCCTTTTTGAGGCCGACCAGAGGGCCCTGGACGCATTTATAAGGGGCCTGCCTAGTGAGTTGAGTAAGTTCTGCAAGTTGGCGCGTCCCAAGGATTTTGAAGCAGCTGTGGAAGCGGCCGTGCGCGTGCAAGAGGAAGACCAGACGCCTCTTCCCCCATCACCGGCCAGAACTGTCTTTCATGCACCGACGGAACGTCGTTGCTATGAGTGCGGATCGTTGGAGCACTTCGCACGCCAATATCCTAAGGGGCGAAGGTGCTTCAACTGCCGGGAGTATATATTCATATATATATATATATATATATATATATATTCAACCTTCAAAAAAGTCATATACATTATCCAAACCACCCAAGTTCATTCTAATAGATTATAACATTTTATGATTTTATTTTCGCTGAAACAGTCCCCCAAAACATTTATTGCATTATGGTATTAAGAAAAAATTATATTTTGCAGTGTCCAGCAGTTTCAAATAGCTACCATGGCATTTCCAAAGCATTCACGCAAACTGTCGAATAAATTACTTCATTAATTTTCAAACAAAAAATATTATAGCAAAGATGAGCTCAAGATTTGCATCTCCATAAAGCTACAATTAAAACTTTTCAATAATTTACGATATACAACGTCCTATCGAGAAATATTTGTCCTTTCAGTCACGTGATCCTTTTCCAAACATAGGGTTTAATACGGCCATAAAGTAATTCACGCGAGGAAAAGTTGATTTTTACCTCGCACAAAATATTGAATACATTCTTTATGTTTAAAGGAGCTTATGGAGTGGCAACCAAACGCCCACGAAATATATCAGATTTTTGTGCACTATTCCAAAATATTTAGAGGAAATCTTGAATTCCGTTATCTACCTGAAGGGCGGTTTGATCGGTGAAGGATGAGTGCACCAAATATTTAATATTTTTGAGAGTGAAAGAAAGAAGAGAAGTCCTATCCCCACATCCTCCCTATGAAGGAGCATAATTCCTATCCCCACAATGCCCATAGCTTCCCAGAAAGATCGGGTAACCATAAAATCAAACATAGGGTTAAGCTGGACGTGCCGAATGGGGCTTTCCCGGATTTAAACACCAGACCACCGGTAGAGAGACCAAAGCTGTATGAGCTGGACTATCGCACCCTCACGTATCGCCGCGGTTTCGAACTTTGATGCGCCTAGAATGATGATAATGATTGGAGGGAAATGTCTCCTTTGCTATATCTCCAGAACCATGCTGTCATTACGAAGCCGGAGAATCCGTGATACCTATTCTGAGCCGGGGTGGCTCAAGGAAATTTTTATCTGCCGGGTAAATTTACTTTCCAGCGCCACCCCCTTACTTTTGTTTGCCTTGAATTTATATTACCATGGGGGTTTTTCTTATTTAAACATTTAAATTAATTATTCCTTGTAAGCCATACTACTATGATTAAAAAAATTGTAAATTTAAAAAATTAATTTAAGGAGGCTGAAGCGGTAATCATGGGTCATTGAGTGCACAGTTAAATAATTAATAAGTATGTCGAAAAAATACCTTCCTTTAAGTGCATGTTTATGCGTTTTATTGATTGATTGATTGATTGTGTGTTAGGCGCATCAACATTTTTGTTATTAGCGCCTGGATACTGTGTAATTTTAGCAAATAATAAATAAATAAATAGTTAAAATTTATCACTTTTACTTATGCGTATAACAGCAAGGTATGAGCTATTTAATTAGGATTAATAGTTATAAATACATTTATGGTCATAATTTATTAAAACAGTTAATATATTTTTAAAAAATTTAAAACTCTGTCGATCATATGTGGGTCATTCCCTAAGGCTAGGTCAATCTGTTCCGGGATATTAAAAGTTCTCCTCATCTGAGCGAATTTCTCGCACTCGACCAAGATATGATTTACTGATAAGGTTGCGCCACAAGGCTCACATACAGGAGTGTTCTTCTTACGGAGGATAAAGTTATGGGTAAGCCTCGTGTGGTTATGCATTGTAACTTACCATACAGGCAGTAACGGAAATGATTTAATATTTATATTTCAATTTTTTTTTCCTTGAATAAAGATTGTCACGACTAGAGGTTTCGGCGCGGTATTCAAAATTTAAACGAAAATATATTGAAATATATTTTTTTAGAACATTTGACTCGGGGTGAAATATTGATATTTGTCAGTCAGAGTTATAACAATAATAAACGTAATATTACGTGTTTAGAAGAAAATTTGAACACTTGTAATTGGATTTTTGCGATATATGTGTCATGAGCCACAAGGCTACGTTTTAATTTAGCATTGAATTGCCAAAAACACAAATCAGTGTTATGCAAATTTTTTTCACTTTTACCTTTAGTTTACGTGTTTCAAAATACAGGAAAAATAGCCATCGATATTCAGCGTGAATATTTTCATTTCCGCTTTGCCATAGTCGATACTCTCGAGCAGAGAGGCTTGAGCAGCAATTATTTGATATCTATTATCGGTATTGCAAAAACATATTAGTTGCCTAACTAATCTCTGCACGGTTACGTAAAGGACAATTCAAACTTCCTAAAGGCACGCAAGTCGTCCAGAGTGATTGTGCTAGTTAATGAAATACCTCTATGTTAATCTGGGCACTTTCGTTCAATTTTAAATGATAAAGAATAAATGCATCAGACATTTTCCTTTGTCTAAAGGGTAAATTTGAGTAAATATTTAGAGGACTTGCAATTGACAAAATTCTAAATGACTAACAATGCCATTAAATGTAGTAAACTAGTTCCTACCACCAAAATCAGAAAAAAAACTATATGGCCAAAAGATATCAAAGGACACAGATAAAGTGTAATACATTTTCTTCTGAATAACCGAGATATCTTAACCAGGAGCTACATTTATAAGCAAGATAAGTGTTCCTCTCTAAGTAGTCATATGCAAATAATTGGAAGTTAGTTGATCATTGTTTCACTGTTTCTATATATTTCTTTTATGATCAAGTACCATCGAGGTTACTATCTACGAGGCCAGGGCTGAAAAAAGACTCGTAGAACCCTTTGTCGCGTGACATTAATTGAATATATTACATTATCAATAGCATTAACATGCCTACTTGAGGCAATCGCAAAAAATAATGGCCATTTTCAATCAATGTTGCATAACGGAGTTCTTGAAATACAGCCCAATGGGTAATCGATTACCCAAATGCACTCCAGTTCAAAGGAAGGGGATATAATAATCGGCTAAATGGTTTCGTGATCTACATATTGCGCACATTCCGTTATTAGCTATTGGAGATTGCAAAGCAACCGTCCCTATAGGTTGATAGCTTCAATCAGGGAACCGGAGCAGAGCAGGAGCGGAGTGGGTGGCCGGAACAGAGTGGTGTCACAGTGGAGCAACCGTGGAGTGATTTCTCATCTATTCGCTCCGCACCGGGAATTACGTCACTGGAGTAAAATTTCCTCAGCTCAAACATTTGGAAGCGAAGCAAGACTGAACAGTGAGACCTAATGGTGAATAAAGAAAAACCTTGTGCTCTCCTCCCACTCATGCTCCCACTCATATTTCGTCGTCCAAGTATTTCTTGCAGAGTCCACCATGGATACATGTATTGCTTCATCACAATTCTGATTGATCGATATTAACATTGATAGTAACCTTGTAGATGGGTTAACAGTAAATATTTTTGTATCTGGGGAAGTCTCCAGTCTTTTCATTGGAGTGGTTGTATTTATCACATCAATGGACTTTCCCGTATATGAAATTAAATAAACAATGCCATTTTCGTGGGAAGAAATTCCCTTCAATGGAATCATCAGTGACATTGCAGAAACCGTCGTCAATATGGTGGTACAGAAAGTGGAATGGAAGACGAAAATGAAGATATAGATAGTAAAATTCCCATTACCATGAAATACATTGCAATTTTTCACTGATATTAAAATTGTGAATCACTGACGATTCACCGATTCGTAGTGATAAATAATTCTTCCAATCAGAACGTTTGATCACTTCACTTTGCGTAGACTGAAAATGAATTGGTGATGAGATGAAGTGATAGAAAATGCACTCTATATTAACTTGGAAACGGAAGGTATGAGCAGTAATACAACCGTTAATATAGAATTTAATGAAGATTTTTTTAAGTTTAGTGGCGAAACCAAACAATTTCATGTCCAAAAGTTGATTTTCAAAGGTAAATGCAATGCAAACAAAACATTATATTGCTACCATCATAAAATCCGGATAGAGCCTTTATGAAGAAAAAGACGATGGAAAGATTGAACGATTTTGCAGTGGAATGAGAGCGATATTTTAATTTAATTTCATGTGTTTATATATAGCATCACGTTAAGTAAATCAGTTTTTTCTATGCGTAAATATGGCTTCAGATGTGAAGGTAGCCCTTCTTGGATTTTAATTACACTGAGAAACAACTTAACCATCAACTCTATTTGACGTTACTGTGACTTAGAGTAGGGAAAAAGGAATGATTGCGTAATGTGGATGTTGCCAAAGATGCGTGACGAATACATGTCATGGTCTATTTATTACCATAAGGTGGTCCATTCGGTCCGTTGCAGTAAATGCATTTGCTGTTTCGAACAGCCCAAGTCAAATGGAACTTATACACCCACTCTTTGCTTCTCGCTGTGGTCACTTCCCGCTCGGGAGCGGAGCGCCCTAACTTACATGAATCTACGAGGATATAAAATGCAGATTCAGGTGTGTGACGTGGTGGAACCGTTCCATAATGACAGAAGTAAGACACTCGCAGTTTTCCACTGATAAATGATTTATTAAAAATTGTTTCAAATTTACTACATGATCTTCAAGCGAAGCATTCAAAATATAGTTTCAAATATACACAAGAAAAAATAAACTGAAACCTTTGAGACACCTGGGGTTTCGCAGTGAAGGCACGGAGAATGCCCAGGTGCCTCAACGGTTTCCGTTTCCCACCCCTCGTCCAGACCCAACCTGCCCTCATTGGTCCCTCACTCCTTCCCTCATCCTTGTTTTTCTCGTATATATTTGAACCTATATTTTGAAAGCCTCATTTGAAGGCGATGAAGTAACATCAAACCTAGTCGCATTCAATCTTTTATTAGTGGAATACTGCAAGTGTTTTGCTTCTGTCAATTTATGAGGAGTTATCCATTACGTCATGAAGGTACAATTATACTTGCCTCCGCTATCCCCCCAGATGCAGTTTTTATTCTCGAGGTACATTATTCTAAACTGAATTCTGACTTGAACACTTGCGAACAGCAGTAAGTTCCTTTACTTTTTACTGAATCATTTCCTGTGCCTCCTTCGAAATCACAAATACCTATACTACAGATCTCAGAGATACATCATCAATGCAAATACCTAACTCAATGTGCGAATTAACATATGTGAGTTACTTTTAGACGCAATTTTCATTTTTCACTTTAGATGTGCCATTCAAAAGAGGAAGTATGAATAAGAAAAATGAACGGCCATATTGGAAGTCATACAACAAAAGATGGCTGCAAAAAACTCACGCGTTACAGCCAGCGTAAATTAGAGTAGCTCGAAGTAATATCGTGCAAGGAGTTGCAAGTGGCTTCATTTAAAAGTATTCATATTTTTCTACGAGACAAAGCACGAAAAAATAAACTAATTTTATCCACCATAACATTATTTAAGATATTGGTCATGAGTGACAGTTTGATAAATTTGTGCATTTCCGGAAACATGTCTAAATGTCTGCAACATAAGAACGCTAACACCTAAAGAAAGCGGTTGAAGGATGAAAGAGCAACAAACTTTGAATCTGAAGAGGCAATAATATCATCGACGGAACTTTCCACAAAATTACGGGAGAGACAGACGCCTAAAGCGACAGCAGAGTCAGAGGCTACTACAAGGATCCATTCAACTCTTGCACATCCACCGAATCGTAAAAAAAGACATTTCACGCAACAAACACCGGCTATAGTATCGCGGACACTACCCATCACTTTTTTTCAGCGTGAATGCCTCTCACTCGAACAGCTTGTGAAACTTGGGAAGCCACATTGGTTAGTCCGCCTGCAAATCCTCACGCTTGCACTCTTTTTGCCCCATCACCATTTCACTCCCCCACGCCAATTCCTGTTTTATTTCCCATCTTCCACATTCACACTCCACGGACATAGCCATCGACTTCCATCGCCCCTTATCCCACCACACACCAGTCACCACCCTTTTTATATCCATCCCTTGCGGACGACAGCGAGGAGCGGAATGGGAATGCGAAGGATCGCTCGCTCCCTCGTATCCTCCTCCCCACTCCCTTTCGCCACGCAACACACACACTCCCCGGCGCAACACCCTAACATCGACTTCCGTCACTCTAGCCTCCCCTTTAATGTCTCGGATGGCTTTTGGCTTCACATTCCCCCCCCCGTCGCACTCTAGAGTCTAGACCCTCTCGACTCCATCCCAACCCTCATCCTTCCCCCACGCCCAAACCCCTTGGGCTGTTTTGCGCTCAAGGTTCCCTTTACTCCAGCCAGTCCTCCTCCCCTCCACACACACAACCCCCGCCCTTTACCTATCCGCCCATTCCCCAAGGGCCCTCCGCTTCTCCTTGCCAAGCCAAAATATATAAACGGCCGCCGACATTGCGCGCACATGACGTCTTATGGCCCCCATCCAATCCCTCTGCTCGCATTTCCGTATGTCTTTTATAGGAGCGGTCCCTCCTCGGCAAAGCCAGCGCGAACACCACCTCCACCACATCGCCGTAAATTCTCCGTCCCTGCCTTTCTCCCCCAAATCCCTTCATCCGCCACACCAACCGGCACCGCCTACCCGCTTGCCGACCGCGTTGCTTTGTTGAGCACCGGCTTGGCATGCTGAGGGTCTGGTTTCGGGTCCCGGTGGAGGTACAGAGCTGTTTTGGATCGAGCTTCGCTTCCTACTATACGGGGGGAGCACATCACTCCGCCCGACACATGGAATGTAAAGCTTTGACTAATGCCAGCGCCGGCTTAGTCTCTCGCCTGACACTATTCCCAATACAATCCTGCCTTGTGGTAGTTTGAGCGATATTTTTTCCATAAACATCATAGCCAATATTCATATTTTATTTTTAAATTTACTATATTTACTATGATTTTACTGGGAACCCGGATCTCCCAATTCCCGGTCAGGTGTGTTAGCCAGTTACACCATCAAACCATCTTAATTCAAGGTGAATTGAATTAAGATGATCCGGGTTCGAATTCCGGTCAAGTCAAATGATTTTTTCATGACTAATTTGCTCCCTCTTTGGTGTATATATTTGCACCCTTGCGCGTGACTGCATTCCACATCATTTGTCCAATCGTAATGATTGGAAAATTTTTATATATATTCTAAATATAATTATTATTTACTTTATTTAATTATATTTTTTAATGCATTATATTAATTTAAATTATAATTTACTATATATTTTTATTTTTAAATGTTGACTCTACATAGACCATGTGAGTCAAAACGAATACTAAATTAATCAGTACTATTTATTTGATTTAAAAAACCTGCTATCGCTGATGAAATGGGTTACCGATTTAAAACCAAAATTAAGCTACAAATATGCAGATTATTCCACGAATATATTTTTAATTACCACATTTGTCCATCCACAGGAGCCGACTGCAGCGTCATTTGTATGGAACTACCGCATTTTGTCTTCAACTACGAGACTAATTAATAATCTTTAAATAGGTGGTCAGATTCCTATATTTTATATTTATTCATTTTCCCAGGACTTTTCACGTCTTATGACCTGTTTTCATTTTCTCTTTCTAATTGACGTTTTTCTGCTGTAATCTGAGCGATCTCCTTAAGAGCCCATAATAAAATCTCCACTTTCAATTCTGAAAAAAAGTCAAACTAGCCTGGAAATCCTCTATTTTCATCTCAGTTAGAAACGCACTTCAAACATTATATATATATGTTTTCAGATTTTCTGGAATAAGTGACCCAGAGGCCAGAGCCACCTTAAGCAGCTTGTAAGAAGTATGAATGGGCGCTCCCTCACTTCAGAGTGGTCACTACTGCTGCGGCTGTCGCATTAGCTCTCTACTCGCCAGCTCTTTGAACCAATTTTCAAAATTCGATTGCAGAAAAACTATCGCACCATTGTAAAAATATTCGATAAACATTTGCCTTTGATTATACGCTCTATGCGAGGTAAAGTCCGGGTCTACGAGTTAGGGAGCTGGTACCCTAGCCACTCACCACGCAGAGCCGATATCCATAAATTCTGAATTTCACGTCTACCGATTCGGATGTGAAACTATGCTCTAAAGTAGGTACAAGGTGTGATTCTAGTAGGCAATGCTGGTGGGTGAGTTTACATAAACCGATTATTGTTTGGTTACAATTACTTGATTATTTATTTTAACACCGTGTACGAGGGTAGGATTAGGTAGGGAAATGGAAAATTGGTGGAGTGGGTGGAGAGAAAAAATTGGAAAACCGATAGGATATTTAAAGGTAGTTTGAGCGAGATGTCATTTCCATTATATTTCACTGAATTTGACCTCATTATAAATAAAAATATCTCATCTTTCCAAAATAACAAAACTATCAATCACTTACCGTCATACTATTAAAGATATTTCTCAAAAACAATACCAGCCATTTTACATTGAAAATAGTACGGGTACTCCAGGGGATCTTTATTTTTTTGTAATGAAGAATTCACAAAAAAATAGATCAAGTAGAGTTTAAAAGTGTGCACTCTTCACTATGTATAAGAATAAATCAATGACTCAAAGCAGTAATTTTTACAGAATCGCAAACAATCTTCGTCTGCGAAGCGTACGGCGTGATAAATGTATATTTAGTTAATTACTGAGAATTTTAGTAATTCAAAACAAAGCGTTTGCGTCATTAATGTTTAAATATTTACTTCATGCTTCTTAGAGTTGTTTAAATTTAAAAATAAAATATGAATATTGCCTTTGTTATGACCATGGAACAATCTCGCTGTAACTGCCTTAGCGATATGTGGAGAGCAATTCAAGGGTAGCACTCCGACCATCGATTGGATCTTTAGACTGTGGACCCATTGGAGCCATTTGTTAAGAGTAGACTGATTCTGTCGCCAGGTTTCACTGCACCCTAACTCCGTTTCCCACAGAAACCTACCCATAGCAATTTACCCACCTATCCTTTACGACGCATGTGATTTCAGTTATCGGTAGCCTTAACAAAAATCTTGAAGCCTTCGTCAAACTAGATTAAGTCTCTTTATTAAATGGTTTTATTTAATTTGACATGTGTCAAACTAAATAAAACAATGTCAATTTTTCAACCACTACCACCACGTCGATTTTCTTGAAACTCTTACCACATGCATTTTCTTGAAACATATTTTTGGATGACAATACAATATTTTCTCTATTAAAACAAATTATCATAAAATTTTACCAATAAGTTAGCGACCAATAAATTCGTTCCATTTTTTTCTTCAAAACTTTCACTAAATGTTTCAATAATATAGCCACAGAATAATGACAATACTTGAGTGAAAATTGATGAAAAATTATTATAAATTAAAAAATATCAACTTAATGATTAAATCTTTCTAAAAACATGGTTTTATTAAAAAATATACAAAAAAGTAGAAAATGATTTTAAAGCTGTCAAAACTGGCCTACAGTAAGCAGAACTAAAACTAAAACCACGGTGGTGCAACCGACATTTGCGATAACAACCAGAAACACCCACGTCCTAATCACAACTTGAATACTAATGACTTTTCAATAAATTACTGTAAAGGATGATGCAAGCTTCTTTTGCCGAAAATTCCTGGTCCTGCACTACTTGGAATACTAAAGACCTATTACCACGCTACCAATATAGTAATGGTAAAGTCATTTATACCACAATCGTTCGTTGTGCCCACAAGGTTTTATTTTTAGTCATAAATAATCACGTTCTGCCAGTTGTAGGCCAGTTGTAACAGCTCAAAAAGTATTTTCTACTTTTTAGTACATTTTTTAATAAAACCCTGTTTATTAAGTTTTTTAAATATTATTAAGTGTCCAGGGGAAATGCTTCCGGATCTGAACGAGGCCGCCTGCTTGGTTATGCTCCGACACAGTCAGAAACCTGTAAAGAGTGAATCCTGAAAAGTCCTGGAATCTGGTACGTTTCACGTCTTGCAACATCAAGTTTGGATGAGTGACGAGTGTCCAAGTAGGGATTTTGTAATTATGCTTTTGGTCTAGCTCACCCCTTTAGTGAATAATTGCTAAATAGAAATCAAAAAGACTCCCCTTCATATGGCTGAAATAGCTGTACCATAATATAATTTAAATAAAACTTATAAATGGAAATAATAAATGAGCAACCAGCTGCACTCTATGGACTCCACAGAAATGGATGACAGACATAAGTAGAGCAATGAAAAGTTCCCAATGTGAGAGAAATAGTTGAAGTGTAGAAGAAAGTGCCAAAAATGTCTTGTACGTACTGGTCCGTAATCTTGTAGTTCACAGAATCTCAAATATAAATTAAAATTTAGCCAACAATGAAATAGTGTGAGTTTAAGGCATTATCTATTCCGAAATCAAATAGAATGATCATACATGTCGGAACGAACGGTATGCCGAGTGTGTAGATCGAACCGATAGATTCACAGGGTAATCTTTATCCTTCGTACAATACACGGCTAGAAGAAAACATACTAGTTCATACGCATTCTTACATGTGTAGTTTGGAGAAAGTACAAAGGAAGGCGGCGAGATACGTATTGAACAGGTATAAAAGGAAAGAGGGTGTGACGGAGATGCTGGGTATTCTGGGTCGGGAGAGTCTGGAAAAAAGGAGGAAAAAGAATAGGCGGTGTGGAATGTTGAAAATAGTAAAGAAAGAGGAAGCATGGGAGTAACTACGCGATCAAATAGAGGAACCAACAACGCTCGTGGGAAAGAAAGACTACACCAACAAAATTAAACAGCAAATGCTAAGAGATATTAATTTTTAAACAGAATAATACTAGGTTAGAATAAATTAGCTGGAGAGTTATTTGATCCCTTACCTACAAGTGTGAATGTATTTAATTAAAGATATGATGCTGATTTTCTTAATAATTCTGAATGATCCTGATCCTAACTTTCAATAATATAATTTAAATATTATGTAAGATTCTTGATATGACGGGCAACGGCCTACCACGATGGAAATACCGGTTCCCGATCAGTTACCGAAGTTAAGTATCGTTGGGCTCGGCTCGAGTTTGGAGGGGTGATCCTCCGATTCGTCCGAGTGCTGTTACCCCTGTCTGCGCGTGGCAGACAGTAAGTGCGAAATGACCTTAGCCGTCGAAACACGTTAAACCAAAATACTACTACTATTCTTGATATGACGCTAAGAAAATAATCAATGTTGTACCACCAGACCCTGTCTAATTGCACATAACTAGCTAATAAATAAAAGCATCATCTTGTACCCCTCTTCTTTTCAACGGCGATAGCCCAAAGGCTGAATCGCATGCATTCCTAGATTGTCGATCACGTGGATTTGGCGGTATAGAAGTCCACTCGCGCCCCCCAGCGCCGATGGCATTATGGTGAAGTAGATGGAGTCGAAAAAATTGATATTTTACGGCGCGTTTGTTTTCTTTTTGCTTGTGGTTAAAAACTATTCGCGAGAACTTCCTTTGGTCCTTTATAACAGTTTTGCAACTTCGTCCATAAGTATCATTCTTCTCCCTCACATATTCACCAACACCAATATCTCGTTTTATCTCCTTTGCTCTTAGAAAGTTATTATCATCTACAACGTGCCAATGTTCACATTTCATGTGTAATTTTACGGGGCCATTTTAGCTTAACATGGGACGCCATGGAGTGCATAAGTATCCAAGTGAACCCTGGCTTTCACGAAATCCTTGAATATTGCATGGTAACTACGGTTTACGCTCAAAAGCTGAGTTGTTTCGCCTTGAAGTTGCTGATTACTGATTGGCACTTATGAATTACCATGAGAAGAGTTTGGTGCCAAATTTAATCTCCATCCATATACACAGCCTATAACTTAGTTAAATATATATATATATATATATATATATATATATATATATATATATATATTGTCACCTACGAACCCCGCGTTGGTAAGCCAATTTGTCAGCTTCGTCACTTGGTAGGCTCGGAGGTGAAACTAAGAAAGGGAGGGGGTAATGATGGGTGGAAAATTGGGGGGGGGGATGTTCAGGGACGGGGAAATGGGGGGGGAAGGGATAACTGCTGAGCTCGTCGGAGCACTTGGTGTGGGGTGGGTTCTTGGTAGGTGTGAGGCATTAACGATCAAAAACACGACGCGTTTCCACGGTCTTTCTTTTGACTTTGGACGGGACGACGTGAGGAAAGGATGGCACGACTGACAAGAAAAGAAACTCTCTCGAAAATAAGATTAACAATATACAATTTATTTACTTCAGGCAAAATACGAGAGAACGAGCACATAAAAAAATAGCCTTGCAATGAAAAAAAAACAATTAAACTAATCATCCGTGAGCTCACGTATTATTTAAAAAAAACAAATCAAAAGACACTTAATCAACATAGGATGATCCCAACAGCTCAAGACATAGTAATGGGCACCCTAATATTATTTTTAAGCACGGCAGTGCGTCTTATTAATGTGATCTAGTCATACACTAGTCTTCTCACAAAATTTACCCTAAAAAAACAATATTCAGCTCCTATGGTCTGTACTTCTTTCATGTAGGTTCGCTGAAGCACTTGAACATGCACACGGGGAAAAGGGAGGGGTGAGACAAAATGATACGAGTAATTAACTGTGCACTTTCTTCTTGAAGGGGAGGATTGGGACAACTGGGTTTGGTGGTCGCATGGGCGGCGAGATTTTGGACAGTACTTATCGTTGGCAGGAGGAAGCACGGCTACTGGGCAGACACCTTGCGAATGCGACCACTTCTGTATGGCCAGGCTGCGGGATGCGGAACCTCTTCAATATTCGGGCGGCGACTTCTTTCCTTCTAATTCTCCTTCGTCGCTACACCCTTCTCTTCCGTCGATCAAACCGCTCCAGCCTTTCTCTCCTCGCTCGCTTCCGTCTATCTGCCAAGGGTTTGCGCCGATTGCTCTTTCCTCCACGCCGTATAACTTTCGCCACCTTCCTCCAACCAGTCCTCTCCCAAATCAGTCGTCAGAATTTCTCCTCCCGATAGCGCGTGGCTCACGACTTATATACCGTGGCTGGGGTGAAGAGGGGGGGGGGAAATAAGGGAGGTGAGGGGACGTAGCTTCGCCTAAAACAAAAGTCACCCAGGGCGCACTTGACTCCGGTGGCGACGCAGCTCACGCCGGTGACTTCGGGGCAAAAAGGGGAAGGGGGGGGACAAAAGCACTTAGTATCCGGCCGTCTCTAAACTCAGAGGTCGCTCGCCGGTTGTTGAAGGGGAGGGGGGAGGTGAAAAAACTGAGGAAAAGGGGGGGGGGACACTCACATTCACTCACTCAGGAATACACGCCACAAACAAATTTAACAATGAAATGAAAAAATAATAGAACCATCCTTTTCACTCGGGACACCCACAACCTCGTAACTCGGTCCAAATGTGACCGGTTACAATATATATATATATATATTCTGAGTTATTTGCAGCAGAGGAGCTTTTGATGATAAACTGATTAAATTCACACAGCTTTGCGTTTTCCACAATGATTATGATTGCGTAACAGCCAACACCGGTAGTCTTTTGAAAAATAAAACATTGGAAAACACAAAGTTGTGTCCCTTTATTATATAAATATTCAACAATGTCACATATTCATCGCATGATCCTAGGACCTAGATGATAGGCCTACGATCGGCAGCTGATAGCTCAGCGGCAAAATAAATACGTTTAAAATGCCGTTTACATACAAAATTCCTCCATCGTAACCCTGCTCCAAGATATCAGAGGAGCAACGTACGATCATTGTAAGTAGGTATTTCACCCTCCACTCATGAAACGACTGCGAGTTGTGATGATTCTCTTGTTATCAATTTATTTGAGCCATCATCTCTTCTCCGGTCGCGCAACATCATTTCGAGTCACTCCCGCCCAACCTTAACTGGTGCACGGAACTTCCTATGATTTCCGCACGTCAGCTGCCGAATTTCCCTGAAGGGAACTGTAAAAAAAAAACTACCCAAGGAATGGATCCGTGAGAGAGAAATTCAGAGTCGCCGCACGCACGAATCCGGGAGATGTCACGACGAATGCCGTGTGACTCCCTTCGTGTAAACGGTTGGAGTGCTAACTCGACGTTCGTTACCCGGAGGGGCTTGAGGGTAATCAGGTTTGCTTCACCCGCGGGACATACCTGCTCCGTCTGTCACCGCGACCGCCTCCCCTATTTCCTCTCGCCCCGGTAGCCATTCTCAAGACCCCCCCGGCTCTCCTCTCCCACCCCGCACACACACGAACACACGTGCTCAATTAATGTAAATGGCCTCTATAAATTTGTTTCTAACGCTTTCCGTCCCTACTTCACCACCCAACCCCCTAAACTCACTCTTGGTGCTCCCCGGCTTTTACGGCACCCTCGATGCGTCACCCTCGTGACGGGGTCCTCAGGTGAAGGAACAAGTTTTGTGACCCAAAGGAATACGTGTCGCCGACTGCAAATTACATTTTCCAGCCTACCGGCTCGTTTTCTCCCCCTTTCCCCCTTTCCTCCCATTCTCGGTTCGCTCATCACTGGTAATTAAGCGAGAGATTCATTTTCCACTCCGCGTCATTCGGCATGTCTCCCCGAGCCATGTTGAGCGGCGTAAACATATACCGAGATTTCCATCACCCGGTGGCTCACTGGGTGTTGGTCATACTGAGGTTCATCGTTTTACAAAAAAGTCGGATCCATTAAATCAGCCATTTTGTTCGAAATTTCTCTTCAGTAAAATAAATTACGTATAAAACGATCTTTTTACAGGGTTCTGAGCGGGCGCAAGGATGACTCCAAAGTAATGCAATCCATACATTCCTGAACTATAGGGATATTATGCCTTGAAATTCTTATGCTGCTTCTCCGCTCACAATAAGTGAAGCCTGGTCATATTATTTTGCTATTAATGTGGTTTTTGGCGGCTAAAAGCTGCTTTACACATGGAAGTTGACTTACGCGCAAGTAGCGAACGTAGATAAGTCTCCAAGTGTATCGCTACAAGCAGTCTATCTTTCTGCTTACTTATTTCCTCCGGTTATTTCCCAAATGAATGGCGGAAGTAAAAAAAATTAAATGGCTTTTTCTAAAATTGCCTACTTTCGGCTATCAATGCAATATAGGCCAAGTTTGTGCATTTTCTTGAATTGTACGTTCGAGTACCGCAGGTATTCGTTGATTTTATAAATTACACTAAATTAATATGCGTGCATTTATAAAGTATGTCAAATATTAGAATTGGGTATTTTCCAAAATTTTAAATTTAAGTTTACGGATCTTTATATGTTACTTAAACTCGAACAAGCTTGCGGAGTGAAAGTAGTTTTAAATTGATTCAATATTAATTGAGATATTTAAGATCAAAATAGTCGAAATTTCAAACTTTTTTACGCCGATGCGAAACGAAATCTGATTGGCTTCACGTCATTTTCGCTGAGCGATAGACGGATGTGAGGGAGTGAGTAACGGTAGAAGATCTACCGTATATTTAAAGAGTTTTCATTGAAAACAAAGACTATGGAGTGCAATGGTTTTATTAAAACCATATAAGATAATTTACCCAAATTGGATATGTTTATGGTAGGCATTTTAATGAAGAAGGACGAGCGATTTAATGCTGCGGAAATTCGTTGAACTTAAGTCCAAAAAATGTAAGCCTAAAGTTTGCTTTTAAAATCGTCATTACTGTTTTTTATCATTTTTGATACATATAATTATTTATTTTGTTATGAACTTTATTACCTGTTTTCCACTGCACTCAATCATTATGATACGTCTTTCTTTATCGAAGTCCATATCAGTCCATGCAACAGTAAACAAACAGTATCTTAGTAACATATCAACATAACACAGTACTTGCCAAATGTTTGTGCTGCCAATACTCTACACACCTAAAACGTTAATTTTCTTATTTGCTAATTAGTGATTGTTTATAGAGGATGTTTCTGGAAGTGACTTATCTGCTGTAGAAATGCCTAAAAATAGATTCTCATCTCCTAAATGTCGATTCAAAGTTTAATTTAAGTGTTGTTATATTAAAAAGCTTCTCGTGAGAGTTATGGTGATAATGCTATAGGATACGTCCATGTAAAGAGAGATGGACCACTGTGCACAGTCATTGCAAGAATATGTCCAGAACACAAAGTGCGGAGTAAAGCGTACATTTTTACGGGTGGACATTGAGGAATCCAAGGAAGAAATGTCAATCATTCAATGTCGTGATTGCGTGAATAAATTTCTTGTTCGGTGTTTCAACCGATGTATTTGTACATTGTGGCACAAAACACCATCTATATCCCTTACTTAGATGCCATTTAAAGGCATATATAGAAACGCGAAAACGTCAGAAACTAATTTCGCAGCATTTGTTTCCACCGTAAGCATGAGGAAACGCCTGGGTCTAAATATAAACAGCGAAAATGACGTCACAGGCCATTCGGTTGTTTTCGGAGTGTGCTCGGGAGTATTCGTAACCTTCTACTTTCTTCAGCTTTTAAAACCGAAATTCATACAATTTGATGAGAAAAGTTTTAGCCAATATAATAAGTTCAAGTAACTGAATCAGAATATCGATAGTTTGAAATACGTGGAAAATACCCAATTGTTACAATTCAATTATTATTCAACGCTGGAGCGGTAACGAATATAAAGTATAAGTAATATCTAACATTAAAAACATTTACGGGTGAATATTTTTATTTACATATGTACATTAAATTATATGCCAAGTTTTGGCCTATAATTTAATGTACATATGGCAAAGACTTGTTCACTCTTGCAAATTAATTCGTTTTAATTACATTTTAATTTTAATTTTCAACAAAGGCAAAGGAAATTTGACTCCTATGCATGCATTTCGGCCATCCAAGCCATGGACCGGGCCAGGACGAGAACTTACGCCGTTAACGAGATTTTAACCCTTGCTGTCGATGGTCCCTATGGTGTCGATGCATGTATGCGAGTCAAATTTCCTTTGCTTTTATTGACATTAGGATTCATCTTTAATTCAAATTTACTTGTCAATTTCTCTCTTCTTGAATTAAAATAATTCGTTTTTTATATATTTAATACCCGCTTACAGTCATGTGATCATGGTTTCACAGGATGCGATGGGATTATATCGCTAATTTCAAATGGTACTTGCAGGGAAAATAGAAGTCAATCTATCTTCCGTGCTTGTGATAACCGGTGTATTACTACCGCTATCGACCGCTATTGCCATAGACGTTCGTGCTTACACATCAAAGAGCCACTTGCACGGTTAGGTACACTCACAGAAGTAACCTACACCTTAACATTGACGCAGAGCCGGTAGAATGGATGCACAACTACTTGCTGTTAACTCTATAAAACGTGATGAAATGTCGTCATCAATATTTTATGTGTACAGCATGGTAAAACTTCACCATTTGAATTGGAATAAAAGTTATATCATGAGAATCAAATGAAAATAAAATTTTATTTCAGCAAAAAAAGCAAACTTATTTTTCATTCACATTCTTGTAGTCAACTATGTTTCTTCAGCATTTCATTATGAATATTAAAAGACTTAGGAAAATATAATCACCTCACCATTTCTCCCCAAGGGAAGAAAGTGAAGCGCAAGCTCACAAGACTTGTTTTCTCAAACGTGAAAATGAGTTTTTAACTGCCGAGTTTTTACTTATTTATCAAAACATTCCAGCACAATCTTGTCACCTCCCAAACCCGGTCCACTTTCATCCGACCACAATAAAAAAAAGCCATTCCTGAGAAATTTAACCTTTTAAAGCTCAACCAAAATGCGGCGACAATGCAGTAACCTTTAATTGCCGGGGAAGGAAGGGTGGCAATTCGGTTGTTAAAAAAAAGTATGCGCCCAGGGCGAATTAATTCCTGAGCCCACAACCTTGTGGTGCTCGCATCCCCGAAAAGTAGGAAGGAGCGCTCCATAAAAATGTCGGAGAAAAGGGACTCGAGAAAAGTGTTCCAAGAGATTAGCAATGGGATTGATGATGTTTTCGCTCTCCATGGCCATTATTAAAATGCTCTCGTGGGGGATCTTCCTTCCCCAGCCCCGAGAGCAGTTAGTCCGGGGGGGTTAGTCACAATGGCGGCGGGCCGCGAGGCCGACTTCTGCCGGGGGAGAGAAATCCACAATTCCGCTCTTCGGGTTGAATGTGGACGGGATTTGGGGACGGACGAATTTCACGATTCCATTCACGATTGCCACCCTTAAAAGATGGTTGGAGCGATTTTTATGAGCAGATTTTCGTGAAACTTTGATTACGTGTTCTCATTGGTGATATCTGTAGATGAAGCTAAAGAAATTTAAAATTGCCAATTTGTTTTTTTTTCGCAATTCAATGCTATTTTAACACGCAGCCTTACGGCACATGACATATATTTCGTAATAATTCGATTACATATGTACATATTTTCTTATAAGCAATAAAATATTGCATTTATTATTGTTAATTCTAGTAAACAATTATCTATGTTTTTTACACAGTCAAATATATTCGTAAAAAACACATATTTCAATAAATTTCGTCTAAATCGAATACCACGCCGAAAACTCGTCTTAACTTGCGTTAATTAGGGAAAATTTTGAAAATATTTTATCATATCCATTACTGCCCGTATGGTGAGTTCCACCGTTTAAACAGATGCACCTAAGTTAAATGTGGCCAAAGAATTTTTATTCGACTTGAAACATTATTAAAAGGTGCAATCAATGGCCCACGATTACCGCTCCAGCCACCAAAATGTTCACGGAAGGTCCCTTCCAGATGCGCCCCTCGAAATGCCGAGATCCAACCACTTTAAAAGAGGTTCACACCTGAATTCAAGAGTCTAAGCACGTGAGAAATTCCACCATTCCGTATCTGTCGTTGGGAAAATACTATATTACTGCTGGTATTCCAAAGCTAATGCAATGCTCTAGTTAGCTTATTATTTTAATTAATTTATTTAAGTTTACCGCAAAAACAGCCGCTAGGCCATTTACATTGGGCATATTCTAATAATTAAATCAATTAAAAATATTATACATTACAAATAACAGAAACGGTGGAGGTAATAAACACAACAAAGTAAACTCGTGGGATGAATCTAGTTTACCACTTACAACTAGAATAATAGGATGAATCTAGTTATAAGTGGTAGCGCTATAGTGAGAAGGTAAAGATATCGCTTTGAGAGAAGAGGCCAAGAGAAGGATAGATGGAGTTAAAAAGGGATAAGTTTCGGTGAAAAATGGATCTTTGGAAATGGAGTGGCGGAACTGGGGTGATCGGAAGGAATCATTTAAGATATGGCGAGTGAACTTCAAGTCCGAAATATGTATGTGGAAAGTGGGATGCAAAGGACCAAGAGATGACAGCATTTATCACGCAAGCATGGAGTGAGAGTGGGAACGTGGTGGCGGGCATTTGCTAAAAATAAATTTAGAGGTGGATCGGGCAGTTTTAGCAAGTAGGGCAGGTAGTGGACCATATGGGTTAGTAGTATTCCAGAATGGGAAGGAAACATCCAAGGAACACTGCTCTCAAGGCAACCGTACTCTACACATTGCAGATGACTCACTGGTTCGTTCGTGTTTTGCACTCCACTCGTCATGGACGGGTTACGAATATGCTCGTTTTTCGTAAATTTACCATTTTACATTTAGTTTGCAAAATTATCAAACCCCTCCTCCATCCATACCGATATTAAACATACCACATCAAAAATATTTCGTCCGCACTTGCATTTGCACTATGATTGCACGAATTTGCACCTAAGTGGCGCAACCAATTAAGCCACACAGGCGTCCTCTTTGGCGGGGAATTTAATGGAGACTTTAAAGAGACTTGACGTGTTCTTGAATCCAAGACACGAGGTGATATTTTTGGTGAGAAATTTTACACATTTAAGTACTTCCTCAGAAGTTGACTCCGCTGAAGTTACTGTCACGGAGAGTTCTACCATATTTTGCCCATGTCTGAGTCAAATGCCAAAGGGCTTCAGAGAGGCTTTCATCTCGTGCACTGTGGCGCCATGAGCAAAAATGCGAGTAGTTCGAAGCATTACACGCACGGTAGCTCGCGAGAAAATCCGGTTCGTTTGAAGCTGCTGTAATATTTACAGTTGTAGAAGACGCCTAGGTATCTCATTTCGTTAAAGCACTCGGCGAGTATTCATGGGATCTGGTCTCGATACCCAGTTAAATCCTTTTTTCACGCTGAATTTCACACTTTATGTATTTATTTTGCAAATGACAAAAATAAGTTTTTGTCACACTAAACCAACAATATTTTGAAGACATTAGCTTGCCCTATGCCTCTATTGCATCACTTTTCAAGCCAAATGTCAGGAGTTGTGCGCCGTGCGTGAGATGTTGTGCGCCGTTGTCCATGTATTAAGAGCTCACAAAGATCTGCTGTCAAGTTACTCCCTCCTGCGGTGAGCTCCGACAAAAATGCATGCCTCCTGAAATCTTTAAGTTATGCTCTTAAAAAAGTATGGGAAGCCCTGTTACATTGCAAGGTACTCGTTAGTTCATATATCACAATTATTATTGCATTCATTTCACCTAATAGCCGAGTTCATAACTGAATACTGTAATATTCTGACATTAGTAAAAATTCTTATATGTAAAAAGTGCTTCAGTCCTTAGAAAAAAGTAATGATTGTAATATTGCGAGGGTCGCTCAATAAGTCCATGGAAAAAGATAGAAAAACAAATTATTTTGGGTAGATTTTTATATATTTTTTAACATAATCTCCTCTAGCTCATAAGAAGTAAAAACGAAAAAGAATAACTACACTAACAAGTTCTACTACTTCATCCGTAATTAGATAAATATCAATAAATGCTAAATGCAATTAATAAATCTAAAAACCAATAATGGCACCAACATTCCAGTAGAGCATAACGATTTACCAGGACACATCTAACAAAAGGTTTAATAATGAACGTAAGCCCAAGAAAACCAAGGTCAGAAAGTCTTGGAAATTGTCCCCATGTACTATACCCAGAAACACAAATAACATCGACTGAAAACCAGTTCAACTCACATAAAAAACCTTGAACGCATTTAAAAATACTCTAATACTTTGAATAGTTGAATTTATTAAACAAAAGTATATTTCAGCATGGGGGTGTTGCTAAAGGCATAAGGGGAACTAGGCAAGCAAATGGGTAGTTATCCAACAGTGGAGAAACTACGAGATGAGTCCGACACGCTTAATTGTTGGCAAAAATAACGAAAGTAAATAAAAGATTTAACGGAGAAAACCGCATAAGAAATAATCTACCAAAACTTACCACGACTGGGACAATATCAAGAGCAAGTACATACAATAAAAAAGAGATCATGGTGTCTGTTACGAAACTTTTCCATTAGGCTTAATCGCACGATAACATTCAGTTAATACATGGTTTATCGCACGATAACTGAAATGCTACTATGGTTGCAATTCGTTTTCGTTCCAGGCCCTAACGTGCGATATCGGCGGAGATAACATACCTTATCTTCCACTTTAAAGGCAGCCTTACCTTAGTTCTTTATACGAGCCAATCTCGTTGAGATATCGTACGATTTCCTATCATCAGCTTTCATCCTGATACCGAGGTAAATAAACGCTGTTTTCTTTTGTACACGTTATTTTCCTGAGGAATTAAGTCGACCTCAATCGTATGATAGTATAACGAAATCCGTAATTTCTTTGTCAACATTACCCCTCAAATTTCATTCGATAGCGTTTTCGCACGGTATCTCCAATCAAAGAGAGTTTGTAATAGGCAACCAGAGCTGCCAGCAAAATTGACGAATAGCAACGTTAATATTTGAAACGGGCTGAAGAGGATGAAGGATGAGGGAAGAACAAGGAGCGTTTTAATACCTTAGAGGGTGTGACAGACCTCGTTAATTAGCTGCTGAACGTTCACGCCTGCGGGACCGCGAAGATCGTACGCACAACGTGATGAGGAAAAAAAATAAGGGAAAACGGAATGAAAATTAAGGGTAGGAAAGACAATGGGAAATGAGAGGACGCTCACCTTATTCCGCCGAACTTCCGGCAGACCCTCGCCGGAAAGAAGACGCTCCCCCGACACACACTTTAACCGCGCACACACGTTACTTCTCCTGCCAGGCGATCAAGTCTCTGTCCCCTCGCGGATGACACACTCCCCCGGGCGCTTATCCTCGTGAGCGCCCTCTTCAGGGTAAAACAAAATAGGGACGAAATAAGGATGGGAAAGGAGAGGCGGGAGGTTTAAATGAACAAAAATAAGGACACGTTGGTGCGCACGAACATACCGCCCACCTGAATTTCCGCGAAATTCACTAAAACAATAAACAAACTGTAATTGACTAACTAATTAAACTAAGTCCTATCCATTGTTGGGAATGGGGTTTTATAGTTTCACTTCCAGAGGCCCACCTGGAAGACTTACTACAGGATATGGGTTAGGCCATGGATAGGGAATAAAAGGGAATTAGGAGGTTATAACTGAAAATTAACGCGCTACTTGCGAAAACGAAAATAAAGTCCTAACTCCGATAACTAAACGAAACCTATTCTGAAGTTGGTAAAGGTACCAACTTTACTACCGGTCTTTTTCATTTTCCCGATGAACACTGTAATTCCGCGACTCTAATAACGCCCGTGGAATCAGGAAATGTTTGAACAACACGCCCCATTCTCCATTGAGATGGGGGGAGGTTCTGATCGCGTATTAGAAACAACTCCCCGATTTTAATATTCGGAGACATTTGCGTCCATTTCGCTCGCTGTTGTAAAGTATGCAGATATTCCCGCGACCACCGACGCCAGAAGTGGCGATAAATTTGCTCTACCAGTCGCCACCTAACGTGAAGCGGAGTATATTCATCTGAAATGGGTCCAGGCAGTCCTATTAGTGGACGGCCTATCAAAAAATGACCAGACGTTAGGCAATCAACCTCCGAGGGATCAGATGAAAGGGGAGTTAACGGTCGAGAATTTAGAACAGCTTCTATCTTACAAAATAACGTCCCGTATTCCTCGAAGTTTAAAGTATGACCATGAAGAAATCGGCGCAAATGGTATTTTACTGATTTTATACCAGCTTCCCATAGTCCGCCAAAATGAGGCGCCGAAGGAGGATTATACTTCCACTGAATACCCGACGCAGGAGATATTGAATTCAAAGCTTCTTTATGAGGAGCTGATCTTATCAAGCGATACAAATCCGTTAAAAACCTATCCGCTCCGACGAAGTTAGTGCCGCAATCAGAATGGATTACACGCGGGGTTCCTCGGCGTGCAATGAATCGTTGAAAGGCCGCAATAAAAGCCGGAGTGGATAGTGACGTAACCAATTCCAAATGCACCGCCTTTGAAACAAAACAAACAAATAAACATAAGTAGGCCTTTCCCAACGAGGCATTTTTTCGGTTACTAAACTTGTAGGAGAATGGACCCCCATAATCCGTTCCTACGTAAGAAAATGCTGGTTGCGGTACAACTCTAGCAGTCGGAAGGTCCGACATAAGTGGATGCAAGGTCGCTCCACGATAGCGTGAACAAATAGCACATTTTAGTATCTCCGATCTAATAAGGGTCCGAACCGAAATAATCCAAAACTGCCTACAAATTAAGGCTTCCACAACACGTGGACCACCATGCAGGGATACCAAATGGTAATGGCGAATGATAAGACGTGAAAGATGACTATCTTTAGGAAGTAGCATAGGGTGTTTACCTAACGATGGTAACAAAGAATAGGCAAGTCTACCGCCCACCTTAATTATTCCATCGTCATCCAATATTGGACGAAGACGAGCCATACTGAGCGGCAGGCGATTGCCTTTCTGAAGCGAGTCAATGATAGATTCGAAGTGAAAAAGTTGTTCCAATTTCACCAACCTAAATAGAGCTTTAGTCCACTCCGATCCTGTAATCGGCAATTCTGTACTTCTTCGTTCCCTTTTCACCGCCTCAATGAATCTCAAAATATACGCCATCACACGAACTAGTCTCACATAGGATGAATAAGTTTTCATCCAATTGCATAGACATTCTTGATCTTGCACCAGACAAATCACAGAAACAGGTGCTTTCAATTCAGGAAGATCCGGTGCAACCTTTTGGTTAGAGCATTTAAATGACCACTGAGCATCATCGTCCTTCAGAAATTTTGGTCCCTTCCAATAAAGATCGCACGAGAGCAGCTGTCGAGGCGTAAGTCCGCGCGATGCACAATCTGCGGGATTCCTTGAGGTATCAACATGATTCCATGACGAAAGCGGAATCATGTCAAGAATCGTTCGAATTCTATTTGATACAAATATTTTAAGCAAATGTGGAGGCAACCGCAGCCAAGCTAGAACAATTTGGGAGTCAGTCCAAGCATAAATTTTTGTAAGGTTAATTTTCTCACGCAGTGATGATGATAGGCGGGTCAATAATTTTGCCAATAAAAGGGCTCCCAGCAATTCCAATTTTGGGATGGTCAGCGATTTTAAAGGAGCTACTTTAGTCTTGGCTGCCAGGAAATTTACCTTCCTTTCTCCTGAAGTCGGTATTATTTTCAAATAAACCACCGCACTATACCCCTTTTCTGATGCGTCGCAAAATCCGAGCAAGTGGTAATCGGAAGGCGACTGCGAACAAATGTAACGGAGAATTCGAATGTGCTCTAGGTTATGGCTCTGTGACACAAAATTATCCCATTGGTTCTTTATTCCCTCCGGAAGAGGATCATCCCATGATACCTTTGCAAGCCACAATACACACATACAAAAGCCACATCAATGATTTGGCCCAAAATACTAATGGAGCTAATGCCCCTATAGGATCGAAAATCCTTGCGATATTCGACAAAAGTTTCCTTTTCGAATTGACGATAGTATCAAAATTCACATGATAAGATAGGGTATCATCTTTGGGTGACCAAAACAAACCCAAAACTTTCAAGGAGGAAGGTTCTGCAGTGTCAAAGTAAGACTTCGTCACGCATTCCTCCTCTGAAAGATTGACTAGTAACTCAGAGGAATTACTAGCCCACTTTCCTAGAGGAAATCCGCCGGAGGAAAGCAAACAAATTAGTTGGCGCTGTAATTCCAAAGCATCAGACAGTGAGTCAGCTCCCGTAACTATATCGTCGACATACGTGTCGCGTCGGAGTGCTTCCGCAGCGCACGGGAACTTGTGTCCCTCGTCCTCAGCCAATTGTTGTAAAACACGAATGGCCAAAAAAGGCGAAGAAACTATCCCGTAAGTAACGGTTTGCAATTCAAAATCCACGAGTGAAACAGAAAGATTGTCTCGCCACAAAATATGCTGGTAACGACAATCATTTGGATGGAGTCTAATTTGGCGATACACTTTAGTGATGTCTGCTATAAATGCTATAGCATGCGTTCGAAAATTTGTCAATATATCAAAGATATCACCCTGAAGCTTTGGGCCGGTCAACAATACATCATTCAGCGATTTACCTGATGATGTGCGCGCCGAGGCATCAAATACCAATCGAATCTTTGAGCCGTCTGCTTGAGACTTGCACACAGCATGATGCGGCAAATAATACAAGCCTCTTACCTTGCGATTTGTCCATATGCCCAAGCGATTCATATTCTTTCATAAAATCCGAATATTTGCCTTGCCATTTCTGATTGAGTCGGCGTTCCGAATTAATCCACCGCGAGGCCACGTACGAATAAGATTCCCCTAGTGAAGGAGGAAGTTCCTTGAAAGGCAGTGAAACGACATATCTTCCACTAGAATCTCGATAATGAGTGCTTTTTAATAATGCCTCGCATCGCAATTCCTCCGGATCACGATCAATTTCAGCCGACACATCCTCTACCTCCCAAAACCTTTTCAGAACAAAATGAATATCTCTCTCCTCAGACACAGCGAAAGACCCAGCGTCATCCGAATGTGATTGTGATATAGATTGGATACTTCCCATAATCACCCATCCGAAAATTGACTCAACAGCAACTATGTCTGAATTTGATAATTTCTTCCGCCCACCAAAGCAAAGGTGGGGGAATAAATCCATTTTATCAAACGCCGGATCTGCGAGTGGAAGATCGACAAAACTTTGAAAAATAAAAGAGGGAAGAGGCGCGGTCGGATGTTTATTCATTACTTTCGGAAGAACCACGGCATTTGTGCGTAGCATAGGCAATGACGTATTCCTAGGAGCAAGTGCACAGGAGACAAGTCCTTCAGGCTTTCTCAATGGTGTTTGAGCCAGACCAAAAAGTTTGCCCTGATAATCAGCAACGGTCAACCCCAGGCGTTCGACGGCAGCGGAGGAAATTGCGGATACCTGCGACCCGGAATCAATCAAAGCCCTAATGGGTTTCCAAGTCCCATTTCCCGCTTCAATTAATACAACAGCTGTTCCCAAGATGACCGTCCGCGAAAGATCAGTTTGAGCGACCGAGGAAAACATCGCGGAAGACGAAGCCAACTGGGAGGACGACTCAAGAGGCGAAGGCATGGCTGCACTGGAATTATTCACGGAACCATGTGGCTCACGACCACCCCTGTTTTCAAGAATTGAATTGGGGAGCACCCGAGTTGAATTGGAGCGCTCCTGAGGTTCACTAGACGGGTGAAGAGACGTGTGGTGATAACGCTTACATTTTTGACAGCGCATATGTCTCTCTTGACATTTCGGGGCCCAATGACCTGGGCGCAGGCAGTTAAAACACAATTTTCTCGAACGAGCAAAGTCAGAGCGGGCAGCAAACTCCAAATTTAAAAATTGGGAACATTGGAATAAGGAATGCGAGCCAGAACAAAATAAGCATTTATCACGGGTGAATGCATTACTGCCCCCCTTAGGTGACGTTTCCCGAACGGAGACCGGCAGCGAAAACTGCGAAAATTGTCGCTTAATGCGAGGGGTTATATCCTTTAAAATGCTACCACCAGAGGTTTGGAGAATTTTAATTTTTTTCTTCACAAAATCAATCTATTGACTCACCGAAGGAAATAATTCCCCCTCCATTGTTTCCTCAAAACGGGACAATGTATCAAAATCCACAGCCCGAGCTGCCAATCGGAATAGAATAAATTCACCCAAATTGGGAATATTTCAAGTATTTAATGCGGCATGCATCTCAGAAAATGTGGTCACAAATAGCTGCAACGAAGGTAACTGTCCGGAAGATGCTGCCGAAAACCCCAAAAGCTTATCGAGATAACTGAACCCGAGCACTCTAGGATTATCAAAATAATCATTCAATTCCTTCCACGCGGATGAATAGTGTACGGCGCCAAATGGGACGGAAGAAATTAAGGCAAGAGCCTTGCCTTGCAAGGCCGATTTCAATGGGAATTATGGGAATTCGTTTTTCCCCCGAACAATAAGGGACTATAATAAATGCTGGGCGTAATTTCATTAGAGCGTGTCCATTTTATATGTAAACGGCTGGTGTCCTAACACCCCCCGCCACACGCCTATTGAGGCGGCTTGCGGGGTAAAGGTGTAGATGTAGATGTAGATAATGGATCATCCTCCTATGAAGACGATCCATTATATGGGCAAAGGAGTTCGCTAGGAAGACCGGTATAGGAGCACGCAATTCACAAATAAATGCATCACATACACGAATCACCGAATAAGAACGCGAGAAAAGGTATTTATAGAGAAATGGAACGCAAGGTTCATCTACATCTACATACTACCCCGCAAGCCGCCTCAATAGGCGTGTGGCGGGGGATGTTAGGACACCAGCCGTTTATATATAAAAAGGAAACGCTCTAATGAAATTACGCCTATCATTTATTATAGTCCCTTATTGTTCGGGGGAAAAACGAATTTCCATACATATCCGTTCGGCAAAATATCTCTCTTAATTTATCGTTTCTGTCGGACCTGGAAATATAGTGGGGTTCTAATATGATGTTCTCCGTGACCCTCTGAAAGATATCTATTCTCAATTGCTCAAGCAATCTAAGCCTAGCGCGCAGCCTCCGAGTCTCTTGCGGTTCCCAGCCTAATTCGTTTAGCATCTGTGTAACGCTGTCTGTACGCCCGTAGCTGTTTTTGACGAATCGCGCAGCTTTCCTTTGTATTTTATTAAGTTCCCGGATTAAGTCTTTCTGCACCGGATCCCATATGCTCGCTGCATATTCAAGGTGTGGCCGGACGATTGCGAAATAGCACCTCTCTTTTACTTTTTCATCCGAAAATCTTCCCACAATACGCTTGACGAATCCTAGCTTCTTCAGAGCTCTGCCACAAATATTTCTTAAATGTGCTCCCCACGATAGGTCCGAAGTTATCGTAACTCCTAGATACTTCACTTCATCTGTCGCCTTTATGTTAACACCATCCACAGCATATACATGGGAATAGTTGGACGACCTCCGCAACAAATGTACCGCCGTGCATTTGCTCAGATTAAGTTCGAGTCCCCACTCTTGGCTCCACACATGAACGTTGTTTAAATCCGATGACAGAGTTTCAAAGTCAGAGTGATCACTAATTTCACGATGGATGACAGCGTCGTCGGCAAATAAGGTTGGAGGGAGGAAAGAGACTTGCCGCACAAATTAACGAAAGACGGAAAGGATACCTCGGTTTAACTTACCATTCGACGGGCCGTATACTGTTGGTTTCTTTAATTGGGGAGGCGCGAACGACAGCTGGAGTAACTTGCGCCATTTAGAAAGGATGGGCAAGTTGGTGAGGGAAGGATTATTTGGGAAATGGAGGAATAGAACAGAGAAACTTTGGCATTGAGAGAGTTGGCATTACCTTGCTCTTAACGAAATGTCCCATGGATATCGAAATTTAACATCCCATCCAAAAGACATATCAGAGCACTTGAAAAACTTCACACAGCAACCAAGTACGGATCAGGATTCCATTGAAAAATCTCTGTCACAGTCGGGACTCGAACCCGTGGCCTCAGGATTGGAAGCCAGTATTCCAACCACCGCTCAAACCAGATCCCACCCAATGAACAGTACTTGAAAGTGCTTCCCTAACTGCAAGGATTCGGATGGTTCATGAGAAATTTCTCCACCGCTGGAACTCGAAACCCTGTGCCCTCGACGTACTTAATCCACCGCGCCAGCCAAACGTCGAAGAAAAACCTGCGACAAAGGTCTCAAAAATCCCATCTGGGGACACTAACACCGTCGTCGCAGTGGTGACGAGGGTGAAGAAAACCCGAGGGAAGTCAAGGGAGGAAGGGCCGTAAAAGTAATGAGCATCCGGGCCAAGGAGAATGGCCGAGGTAAAAAACCTCAGGGGTTGACATAAGGGCAGCAGAGGGACTTAAGGACGGGAGGTGGAGTAGTGAGGGATGGCGAGGGATTGTGGGCGCAGAGGGGGTCGCCGAGATATCAGACTCTCGCATTTACTGGCGCAGGAATTACTTAATCCCCTTTCGTCGGGGGGAGGGAGGGAGGCGTGTGGGAGGTATCAAGGTATACCGTCCACGGCCAGGGCGGACGCCGAAAAGGAGGCAAGCTGAAACCCCATGTCCCCTTCCACCACGACAAGGATAGAGGGGGGTCAAGATACAATACGGTGTCCTAGGAGCCCCTAAGTGCGTAAGGGAGGAATTCACAGCGGTGCTGGGGGATAGGTTTGTTATTTACCGTTTCCACTGCGCTCACCTGAACCCAGGCGTCACGTTTGTAATCGAAAAGCCAGTTAGCGCCAGCCGTGGTTAGATTTTTAACCACGGCCGGCTGACTCTGGTTGGCGGGTTACGCCGATTAAAAAGCCGCAGTGTGTACGCTGGTTATATGATTTCGGGAAACGAAAGCCTCACCTCCGGTATTTTCTTCGCTTAATTTCTTGTTCCCTGGAGACGGAGAAAGTTCCCTTATATTCTTAAGCACCATCGAAATTACTTGTGTCTCCATCCATTTGCTCAACAACTTTCACTGTCATTTCTCGGCACACCACAATCAAGGTTCCCAGAAAGCTGTTCGTTTAGCGGGTTAGATTGTCTCTCAGTCAATCAAATTCATTCTGATTTTTACCATCATCATCCGTCTTTCAATTGTGCGATTGATCAACTGAAGCCGCCCATTCTTTTATAGACCAGTCCAATTCTTTTACTTCCTTAAAGTTATTTTCCAGCGCTCTTTGCTCTTGGGGCCATCCCTTATTTTTCCTTTCCATGATTTTTCTAAGGAACTTATTGTGTCTCAAGGTGTGACAGATCCACGACGTTCTACTTTTGCTAATGCTGCTTCATAGAGTCCCATTTTCTTCGGCTCTTTCGTATAACTCCTTGTTTCTCTAGTTGATCCACATCGACAAAATCATCACTTGCAAAGTGGAAAAGCGTAAAAGACAATTACGAAACGATATGTAGGAAAAGATTAGATGCAAGAATCCAAGGATTTCAAAGGAGATCTGTCCGGTTTGCAAAACCTTGCTGTGAGAAAAAAAAAAAAATAACAGAATTCTTGGAATTCTTGGTTCTGATCCGAGAAGCTTTGGAGATAAGAAAATGCCATCTAAATTTCAATAGGGACTGTGGCCTCCAACTCAGCCACACGTGGGACCCTGCTTTGAAGCGGAATAAAGATGCAATGACTACTCCTTCCACTCCTCCCCTTCCTATCCTTTGCCCTCCTTGAAACCCCTATATAAACTCCACCAACTCATCAGATACCTCATTCCCTTTGATAAAGTGGCCAGCAACGGCCACGAAACGTCAGGTTTCACACCTGGTCATAGTACGCGGGGTACACCCGAAAAAACAAACATACAGTAATAATAACAGAGTTATTGGATAAACCAAGACCGGAGTCCCTCTAAGCACATCGGGAAACCACAGTACCTCGTCCCATAGGAGTGTGAGCTGGATACGGCCGTCCGGAAGGAGTGGGGAGGATGGACAATTCTATCGGGACTGGCTTTGAGGGAATGACAATGAACGGAAGACGAAATGCAGGCGGACATTAATTAAGAGACGAATCCTTTCGAAATACGACTGGAATCCGAGTAGATGGCTCTGGGGATTGGCGAGGAGGGAGAGGAAGTCCATGTGGAGGGAGAATGGATATTGTGAGAAGATATTTGAGGGAGGCGAGGCAATAACGGACTATCCCTTGCTAGAATGCGACTGTGGGAGATGCTGGGGAGAAGCTATGAGGGGAGGAGTGGAATAAAGTTGGAGTGCATCCACCACCCCACATGTGCATGAGGAGGAGCCCCAAATGGGACACGTGATACCAAGCAAAACTCGAGAAAATACCACTTAGACACGTGATTACAAAGCCGAAAATTCACTCTATTTTAAGACACGTGTTCGACACAATGGTTTGCGACCAAATGGCAGAAATTCCAGAAAAGGGAGCAGGTTTTTTATACGAACGTCTTTTTTTCCTCACTAACTCAATAAATCACGGCTATTGCATGGAGATGAAATTGAGACAGATAGAAAGATAATGGCGAGAGTAAAAACAAACGTATATCAAAGGATATCCATCTAAAAATAAACCCTCTTCGTTTTCACAGATTTTTTCAAATACGACCTGTGTCATCATTTAACTTTCTTCATCAATGAAGCTATCAGTCCCAAAGTTTGCCACTCTTATGCGTAGACATGAGGTAAAGTATACACGCGGCGTCACAGGGGTAACTTATGTACGAATGAAACGGTTAGCTATGAGGAGAGTCGAGTGAAGAACTTCAGCAAACCAATCTTCGGACAGATAACTTCTGATGATGGTTATGATGATGAGACGGTAGGTGATAGCTATTGCGCTAGCCACGTAATACTTATGGTCTCTTCCATCATCCATTTTAAGTGGTTAACTATAACGATATAGTAAGAATAATGGCGTGAGAAGAATAGTGGCAGGAGAATTGGGAAGATACAGGGTTACTTCTACAAGGATCACAGTTGAAATCATTCTGATAACTTCAAACAACTCAATATAAAACTTCTCGTCGGGGTGTAAGGTAAATCAGAGATATCTCGGGGAAGCCAGGTTGCCGCTTCCATTATGAATGCAAGAAATTCAAACAAAGTGCAGCTTATGGACTAGTTAGGCGGACTGCAGTGGAATTATGGAGGTTTTACAGGTTCCTATCCATCCGTGACTCTCAACAATCTTTTTTGTTTTTACGTACGAGGAAAAATTCAGTCAATGCTCATGCGTGTAATAAAGCCGTGTCAACTTGTTGACCTAGTCTGCATTGGCGTAACGAAGGTACTGAGCTAGATCAGCTGACATCCTCCTTTAGCTCCGTACACGCAGCGACATTCTTGGCACCAATAGCTAGCGCGAGAAGTGGCTAGCGGTATCTTTCTCCGGGTGTACAACCAAATCGCATGCCATCTACAGTCATGCAATAGAATTGCTCGCAATTGTCTTGCTCCGGTATGCATTAGAACACGTACCATTGTTAAAGTGATCTGGCAGTAACGTTGTTCGCATTTTCGCTTTCTGTTGATTGTGAATATATAAATAAAATTGTATGAAGAGGAAGATTTTTGTTATTGAAGTGTTGAATATTATTCCTAATAATCAGTGAGTGTTAAAATGAGTTTTTTTTACATGTGTTGTTATTCATTCTTCTGAGTAAGTATGAAAAAATACATCACAGAATATGTTTCCCATTACAAAGCATGGTAATAACATGACGATGAATTAGTCACATAAATTATTAATGTTTTTTTCATTGACGCTAATTATCGAAAATGCAATCTGAATGTTATCCATTTCATATGGGAAATTAGGCACTCGCACTAAACTTTTTCCACAACTTGGTCATTGTCTATGGCTTCGTGTGCACACTGTAGTGAGATGTTGCTTGCCATCGGTTACTGCCGTTTCATCTGGCATGGCCGAACGCCGGACTACAGGCCAACTCTGGCACAATAAATGTTCCCGTGGATAAAGACCTTAAGTCCGACTCTTACATCCGACAATAAGGATGCTAAAAAGGCAATAATCCCTGTCGCTCACCTAATCAGGGATAGCTCTCACGCATCCAGCACGAAAATTACAAGACGCAATTGCAGCCGCGCACAGTACGCTGAAATCGAAAAACGCTGGTCAAATTCCAAACGTGGTTTTTTCAGTCTGAAAGTTTAAATTTGGCATATTGACTCTCCTTTTGTTTTTGCAAATTATTTTATTTTTCATGATTCTAGCGCATTGACAATACGCAAGAGCTTAAAGTTGAACAAATTATGAAAAATAACGCCGGAATTCAGTTTTCTCTGAAATTCTCCAAAATGAAGTGGTTGCAGAGCCTTTTGTATTTGCTTTACGGAATAAAAGGTAATATTATATGAGAAGAAAGACCTTAATCATTGACATTTCGTAACTTTAATTAATTTACAGTGATATTTGCTCTTTAAATAGAATTAAATGGCGGACCCAATTTTCCGCCAATATTCTACTTTTAGGTCGAAAATAGTTAGTTTGCACCCATAAAAACCGTATGTAACTTATGTATAAAGATTTACTGATGCTTCAAAAGCGCGAATCCATTGAAAAAATCTGCGACCATCGCGTCGGCGACGCCGAAAATAAATTCAATTTGTCGATCGCGCGGCGGAGTCCAGCCTTGCGCGTCCTCTAATGGGAATTCAGTTACGCAGCGAGTATTATCTTTCGCTATAGACCCATGAAATTACTTATGGCGATTTCCTTACTATATATATTGTAACATTTCCCTTGGACTACAACCTTGTCGTGGTGGAAGGGCTTGCGTGCTCCGATTACCCCTAGAGCTGCACTGGCGGGAGCAATGCTCCTGGTAGTGTCACCCATGCCAGATTGGTCGAAGGTTAAAAGACACGAATGGTAGTCCGCGCAGCGTCTGTTCCTCAGTGAGGCGGCTGCAAATGGCGTCTAAGCCCAGTGGGGCGGCCTCTGAAGTGATGGTGTCACGCAAAAAACACTACATCTACAAAATACCCTGCAAGCCACCTCAGGGGTGTGTGGCAGGGGGCTGAGCACTATTGAGTAAGGCCACGGAATACCATCTCAATTTAAAAAAACCCTGAAATTATTGACAGTTCTCAATTGATAATGAATCCTGGCAACTATGGGACTCAGCCCAGTGGGCCAGGTGTTGTGCCCGGCTGCGGTGGGAGCAAGGCCACTGCGGTCGTCATCACACGAAATCCTTGCTCAGATGTAGTAGCAGCAGAGGAAAAGAAGATAAAGAAAAGGAACGAAACAAACAGAATAGGCACGTGGAATGTTAGGACTATGGTGAGGGCGGGGAAGCTAGAGAATATAAAGCAAGGAAGGGAGAGGGTGGGGGAAGGCATCATGGGTCTGGGTGAAGTAAGATGGAAGGATGACGGGGACTACTGGAGCGAAGGCTATAGAGTAATATATAGCGGAGGGAATGAAAGTCAGCGCGGGGTTGCATTCGTAATGAAGAGGAAACTTGGTAGAAATGTAGTGTATGCAGAACAGGTGAGTGATAGGATTACAGTCGTGGAACTAAAGGCAGATCCAACGAATTTAGTTATAATCCAGGTTTATATGCCTACCTCTAATCATAAAGAGGAGGAGGTAGATGGGGTATACGATCAGCTAGAGGAAATAATTGGTAGGATACCTGGGAGTAAGTAATTAGTAGTAATGGGGGATTGGAACGCGGTGGTGGGCGAAGGAATAGATGGGTGGGAGGTGGGCGATTACGGGCAAGGAAGGGAAACGACCGGGGTGAGAAAGCTGTGGAGTTTCGCCGAAGAATTAACCGAGCAATTACAAATACATGGTTCAGACATCATCCTCGACGTAGGTACTCTTGGAAGAAACCGGGAGACACAGATAAGTTCCAGATAGATTTTACAATGTTTCGTCACTGATGCAGGAATAGTGTTAAAAACTCGCATACTTATCCAGGAGCTGATGCAGACACAACTTATTAGTCATGAAATGTCGGGTAAAACTGAAAAAAGATAAGAATGGGAAGGAGGGTACGAAAGTGGAATACGGAGTCATTAACTGGGGCAATGAACAAGAAGTATCGAGAGAAGGTGGATGAGATAATGGGTGAGGAACATGGAGTTAGATCAGTGGAAGAGGAATGGGGAAGTTTGAAAAATGGAATTGTAGAAGCGGCGAAAGCAACGGTAGGCGTAGTGAGTGCAAATAAAATTAGGAAACCGCGGATCACGAAGGAGATGATAAAGGGAGAAGGAAATGGATGAGCGTAAACTCAGAGCTAGGTAAGAGAAAATACCGTGAATTTAATAACAGGCTTATAAGAGAAACAAAGAAAGCAAGAGAGGCGTGGTGGAGAGAACAGATCGACTCGTTAGAGAATACCAAAAAGAGGGAAGAGCAGATGCATTATATAGGAAAGTAAAGGAACCAACGGGTGATAATAAGGGAAGGGGAATTACAACGATAACAGACAAGACGGGAAAGGTGATTGTAGAACCGAAAGAGATCCAGGAGAGGTGGAAGGAGTATGTTGAAGAGCTGTATGGAAAAGAAATAAGGCCCAATTGATTAGATATAGAAAGGGAAGACGACATCGACAGAGATGGCATCGAACCAGGTATCCTAGATAGCGAAATCGAAAGAGCTCTACGAGACATGAAAAGGAATAAGGCGGTGGGAATAGATGAGTTTTTAAAGAGCATGGAGAAGAACGGAAGAGGAAAACGTTTTGCGCTTATTCTTAGGATTTATGATGATGGAGTGTGGCCGGAAGACTTCGTGAAGACTGTACTAATTCCTATACCAAAGAAGAGCAAGGCAAAAACGTGCGAAGACTATAGGACAATAAGGTTAATATCCTACGCGGCCAAATTAGTTCTGAGAATTATAAACAGAAGGCTAGAGAAGAAGGCAAATGAATACCTAGGTGACGACCAGTTCGGGTTTAGGAGAGGGACGGGAACGCGAGACGCTATAGTGGTGATGAGAACGCTAGTAGAAAGAAACCTAGAGTATAGGCAGGATGTTTTTGCATGCTTCGTAGATTTCGAGAAAGCGTTTGATCGGGTGGAATGGACTAAATTAATGGAAGTGTTGAAGAAATTAGGGGTCGATTGGAGGGACAGGCGTCTGATTCGGAATTTGTATATAAACCAGACGGCGCAGGTTAGGGTAGCCGATGGAGAATCGGGATGGGCCACGGTAGGACGGGGAGTGCGGCAGGGGTGTCCATTATCGCCGTTGCTTTTTAACGTGTTTTCAGAAGAAATGGTAAGGGAGTATGGGGGGAGGAGGAGGTAGGAATAAAGGTAGGAGGGGAGCTGATAAAATCAGTGAGATTTGCAGATGACCAAGCATTGGGTAGTCAGTCTGCCAAGGGGTTACAGTCAATGGTGACTGCGTTAGAGATGCAGTGCGAAAAGTCTGGGATGAAGATCAATCACAAGAAAACGAAAGTGATGAGATTTTCTAGAAGTAAGAAGGCGGGGCTGAATATAAGGGTGGGAGGGCGGAAGATAGAGAAGGTCGAGCAGTTTACGTATCTGGTAGTATTTTGGAGGAGAATGGGTTTAGTGGTGAGGACATCAGATGCAGAATTGCGCTCGCTAAAGAAGCATTTTCGAGAATTTATGAGGGGGGTCTGAGAAGAGATCTAAAGAAGAGGTTGGTGAAAACTTTGATATGGAGCGTGGCGCTGTATGGATCGGAAACTTGGTCATTGCGAATGGAGGATGTGCGTAGACTTGAGGCGTTTGAGATGTGGGTTTGGAGAAGGATGGAGAGGGTGAGCTGGATGGCGAGGAAGACGAACGAGGAGGAATTGGATATGGTCGGAGAGGAGAGGAAGCTTGTGGCAGAGGTTCGGAGAAGGCAGAATAAATGGATGGAGGAGGTATTGAGAGGAGAGGGCATGTTGAAGAGGGGAGAACACTGGGGAAGCGTGGAAGACGAAGGAAGGGGATAGGAGTTTTGGACGAAATAAGAGAAGGTAGAAGATATGAAGAAGGATCTAATGGCGGGACATCCTTAGGAGGGAAAGCAAGACAATGTCTATGAAATTGGGATGCAGAATTGAGACTGTCCAAGAACCTACCAATCAGCTGGTAGAATTCTTGAATGAATGGTTTAAAAAAAGGGTGGGAAACACTGTTCGATAAACGTCATGGTAGAAAATTAACGAGAAAAAAGAAGAAATAAGAGGAATCAGAAGATATGAAGAATTGAAGAGGGATCTAATGACGGGACATCCTTAGGAGGGAAAGCGAGACAATGAAGTGGTCTCTCTTCGGATACATCAAGGAGCTATGCCTGGCATTTCGCGTTAACATTAACGGATAGCACATCTGTGGAAGGATATGTTTATCTTCTGTGGGCAGCATTCACAGCTCATTCAACACGCCCACTTTCTCCCTTAAGGGATGCCTTATTCATATTTATTGAACATGCAAACAATTTGTCTTAACGCAGATCCTACGTTTGAAAATCGACGTACTTTTAAAATCAGGAAAAAGAAGCTTTCTTGCATACAAGAGCTCTGATCTGACTCGATAGAAGAAGTCCTCGTTGGTGGCCACTCAAAAGTTTTTTTTGAAAAAGCTCTCGAAATCTTTCCGTATCTTTAATCCTTCCCTCTACGGCCTCTACTGTTAATTGATCAATCGAAGAATTGCCTCTTTAGCAATTTCGGCTCCATGTATGAGTGGATTGTGATAGGCATACAAAACCAAGGATATAACTGCACTAACAGTGCGGCAGTCCCCAAGCTTTGTACGTCAAATGCTGTTAATTTAGTGGCAGACCTCTCGAAAATGCCTTATGTATATGCTTCAAAATGCTTAAAATTCAATTGTTGCTGGAGAAATTAGGTAATACGAGCTAAAAATGCAGTATCAAATTTGTTTACAGTCACTTGGTTGTTGTAGTGAAAAAAACAGTGTGGATGAAATTTAGGTTTGTTTATAGAGTGGTAAAAACGGAATATTTAACTAACGATGAGTAATATTTTTACTCTAAGTCAATTTCAATTAGAACTCCAAAGCAGAAGTCGTGGACTCAAACAGGCCACACAAACGGAGCCACGATCTAATAAAACGTCGCGAACACTCTCACATGGCTGCACTGGGGAAGGGAGGAAGGAGGTGAGGTACAATAAATATAACTATAACTGTTTCAGGCTGCATACGGTGGAAGTTCTCGATATTCATAATGAATAAAAACACTTGGTAATCTTCTACAGATTTATTTCTTTGGCACGATGCGTTTCACCACACTGTGGCATAATCATGTCACATGTGACATGACTATGCCACAGTGTGGTGAAACGCGTCGTGCCAAAGTAATAAATCTGTGGAAGATTACCAAGGAGGTAAGGTACGACACCGGCTGCTGGCGGGTGCCTTAGGGATAAAGTGGGCTTGTTGAATGGGCTCTACATGCTGCCCACAGAAGTTAAACATATTCTTTCACAAACTTATATGTTTACGCGAAATGCCAGGGTTAGCTCTTTGAATGTATCCGAGTTAGGTATTGGTATTAGTACTAAGTACCAATATACTGACTAATATAAATCACAAAATATTTCTTTATCTCGTGCGAGACTTCGTGGAATTTCCTTAGCATTGTAAAATTATAATTAAATTAAACAACTTAGTTTATGATATGATGAATATAGATAATCTAAGTGGAAAACCTAAGTTATTTACCGTTTTACAATAGATCATATGACATTAAATGATGAGGCAACATCTCTTCCGAAACACAATCCGCAATCCGCTAGATTATTTGGTGATTCAATAAACCTCCATAAAGTACGGCAAAGTATGGCCTTAATGTTGGTGACTCTATTGGCAACAAAGGTTTATAGCAAATGACGTGATAAGCGCAACCATGCCAACACGAACAGAGAATCGGTCCAAGCATACACTTTGAGGGTCCCTAACCTATTATCCAAAGATGGTGACAAAAGGGATAGTAGTTTTGACAATAAATCTGCTCCCAACAATTAAAGCCTTGGGAGAGATTAAGGGGCATTTAGGGTTACTACTTTCACCCTTAGCTGAAACTAGATGAATACAAATTCCTGGCTCTGCGATCGTTCTTAGATACTCAACCGCACCATAGCTACGCTCGGATGCATAATACAATCCGATAAATTGTGATTCTGAAGGCTAATGAGAAGCAATATAGTGAGGAAGCTTGATATGTTGCAGTGAATGACTTTAAGATATAAAATTGCCCCACTGAATTCAAATATCTTCCGGAAGGGAATCATTCAACGATAACATTTCACTCCATAGTGACTACATCAAAACTCTAGCTCATAATATCACGGGAGCCAGAACCCAAATAGAATCAAATATTCTTCCTATATTTGATAGCAGCTTTCTTTTACAATTTACCATCGAATCAAAATTCACGACGTTAGCAACTGCATCTTATTTAAGTGACCAGTACATTCCTAACACCTATAAATGGCAAGCATCGGTAGAATCAAAATTCAAAATAGTTTCGCATTGCTCCGGGAGAATGTTAAATAATAGTCCTGGAGCATTGCTTGCCCACTTCCCTAGAGTAAAGCCTCCTAAACAGCAAGGAAATTGACTGACTTTGCAAATCTAGTGCATCCGGAACCGAGCTCGCTCCCGTGACGATATCATCCACATAAGTGTCATGAAGGAGCACCTGTGAATCTATAGGAAATTGTTTCCCCTGTCATAAGCATGCTGATGCAAAGTTCTAATTTCCAGGAAGGGTGAAGAAACAACTCCATAACTCACAGTGTTTAGTTGATAATCTACCAACGAAGACGAGGAATCCTCTCGGAAAGGAACGTGCTGATAGGGGACATGGTCTAGATGTGCCAAGATTTGTCGAGACGCTTTAGAAGTATCGGTCATAAACGCCAATTTATGTGCCCGTAATCCGATTAAAATGTCATAAATGTCTCTTTGGAGTTTTGGACCAGTCTGCAAGACGTCATTCAGTTGCATCCACTGAGTAATCGCGTGGCCATGATAATCTCCCAAAAAGAGAGGAAATTTGGTAAACTGCAACGTAACTTCATATCTGCCGTCAGAACTATGCGTATTTTGAAACAACACTTCGCAAAAGGGTCGTCGGGTCTTGGTAGAGTTTCGAAATTTACTTCCTTCACCTCACCAAACTGATTAAGGACAGGCATCTCGCGCCTGAAAACAGCCAACGAATTAACGTGAGGGGGTGGTTGGGAGACGATGGTTGGAATACTTCCCATTATAATTCAACAAAAAACAGAATTCTTTGCTATCGCGTTGGCGTTAGACAATGATAACCGCCCATTAAGAAGAATCCTTGGGAATAAATCCATACCCAGTAAAATTCGACGGTCGATGGCTTATCGAATTCTGGGTCTGCGAGACGCAGATGATATTAAAAAAAATATATATTGCGGAAGAGGGAAGAGAGGGGAGAGAGGGTTGGAAGTTTATTTACCACAAACGACGTGGCATTGAGTACCGGGGATGACGCATGTCTTGGTAACAAATAAAACAAAACTTGAATCTTCGGCGGTTGCAGTGGGACATGAGCTAATCCAAATAGCTAGCCTTCGTAAGCAGATACGGTCAAGGGTAGCCACCATACAGCAGAAAATGAGATAAAAGACACTTGGGACCAAGGGTCTAAGAGAACTCTAATGCATTCCCATGCCCGATTACACGCCAGAATCATGACTATCACTTTGCCTAAAATTGTGATATGCTCCCTACCACTCCGAATGCAAGACGTTAAAATTACCCGGGGAAAAGACGGAGAATTAAACGTTTTGGGCAAGGAACTGCCCTGTTCGATATCGTGCAGTAATCCAATGGGACCTTTTCCTGTGATAGAATAGAATAGAATAGAAAAAAACATTTATTGACCTAGGAGCGAATGCTCCTATGGGGCAGTTGTTTACATCATGATATAATTTTCTTGCAAGGAACAACAACAATCTTACAATCTTAATATATTAGATACCAAACACTTTAAAACAATCATACCTTAAACCTAAACATAATATATGTAAAAAAAAGAAACCTGTTAACCTAAACATACCAAATCATAGCATAACATCCAGACAAATATACAAGTGATTAGGAATATTTTTAAAATATTTGGTTATTAAACCATTTTTAATTTTCAATATTCAATTTGTTATAAGTACAATGTATCATTCATAATGGTTGCTTGTGACTGATTCCTGTAAAAGAAATTGTCTGTAAAAGAAATTGAATATGTTTTCATATTCAATTTATTTTACATAATTAAATAGCAGGTTTTTGATTACATTGATTGAGGTGGTATTTTTTATATTGTCTGGAAACTTATTCCAAAACTGACACGATTTTACTATGAATGATTTATGGAAAATTGTTGTATGGTGCGATGGTATATGTAGATTTTCGGTTATTCTCGTAGTTCTCACTTTTACATTTTTATTTTGAATCATATTGCTATAGAGGTAAGTTGGTTGCCCAGTTTCCAGAGGTTTGTGTATGAAAAGTCCCAATTGATAGAGTCTACGAGATTCGACTTTTAGAATATTTAATCTCGTGAAATATGGCGTTACGTGCTCCCGGTGCCCAATATTACAAATGTATCTCATACCTGCATTTTGTATTTTTTGCAGTTTTATAAGTTGATCTTTATTTAAATCTGTAAACGCCAAAGAGCAATATTCAATATGAGGCATCAGGAGTGAGTAGAACATTTTTTGTCTTATCGAAATAGGCATCATGCTCCTAAAATATTTCATTTGTTAGATTGTTTTATATATTTTATTGGAAATAAAAGCAAAATGATCTTGCCAGCTCAGGGTACTATTTATGATTAATCCTAGATTGTTGACTGTGTTTGAATAATCAATTAATGTACCTTGAACTTGAATTTTAGGAAGAGCGTCATAATCCAATTTATTTATATAGTATGGACTACCTATAATTATTGATTTAGTTTTCACCGCATTTAATTTTAGTTTATTATCGAATACCCATGTACATATGGATGAGATATCTTGATTAATTTTATTAATGGCTTCATCAATATTTGCTGGGTGGCAATCGACATAAATCTGTAAATCGTCGGCGTACAAGTGATATGTACAATTTCGAATAACTTTGGGAAGGTCACTGATAAAGATTGAGAACAACATCGGACCGAGTATAGATCCTTGAGGAACCCCTCGGGAAACCCAACAAGAACTTAAACAGTCACCATTCTGAGCCTTTACCACCTGTTGTCGATCAGTTAAATAGGAGTTAAACCACGCTACCACTGAAATGGACAGCTTTAACTGGGACAGTCTATCCAGTAGAATGACATGATCAACGCAGTCGAAGGCTTTAGAAAAATCTAGAAGTGTGAGAATCGTTTACTTTTTGTTATCAATGGAAAGCCGGATATCGTCAGTTACCTTATTAAAGCGGATTGAGTGCTATAACCTCCTCTAAACCCGGACTGGAACTCGTCAACAAAATTGCACTGGGATAAGTGTTGCACCATTGAATTATGTACTATTCGTTCAAGGGGTTTAGATAATGCACACAGAATTGAAATCGGACGGTTGAAGCACTATCGAGAGAAGGGAGTAGATTTTCTCGCCGATAACACTCGTAAAAACACAAACTCTTTCCAAGCTCGGGTGAGATAAATAAGGAAAACGAACGATACACAAGTATTATCAATAAATAACTTAACTATCAATATATTTCACAAATCACAAATAGAACCAACCCAGTTACAAACAATTTACCCATCGGTCGAGTGCCAGGCGACCGTAATGACAGTTTCCAGTCGGAAAATAATTTAAGTATACAAGTACGACAGATTGAGCTTCTCTCTTAAGTGCAAAATGACTAAGTCAGCAGGCTCACACAACGGTGTTCCCCGGTCGCCGTCTCGGAAGCAATAGAGGGCGAGCTCAGCCATGAGTCAGCTGAGGAGGGGGTCTGTCGACAAGGACGAAGGTGGAATGGGTAAGGTCAGGAGGTTGGCGATTGGTAGCCTTTGAGGGGAGGAAATAATGGGATGGGTGATAGATAGGGTGGCAGTTTTTAATTGGAGCGCCAGGAACTGTTTTTTGGCTTCGGCCGCAGAATACAGGAACACAGCCTTTGTGCCTTGGTCAGGATGACCGCATTTTTGGTATCCTTCCTCACTTTACTGGCTATAAAGACGATGCAGGACCTGGTGAGGGAACGGTGCGGCGGAACGGTGCGGCGGAACGGTGTGGCGGAACGGTGTGGCAGAAGTCGTGGCAGAAGTCGTGGCAGAAGTCGCTGGCAGTAGTCGCTGCATTTTGTAGTCGTAGCCATTTTGGCCGTCGTTGGCGCACATGTCGTATGCGCGCTAAGTCCTCCGGATAAGTCCTGAGGTTAAACAGTCCGCAGAGGGGAAACTGTCCAAAGAGGGGAATTGGCCAAAAAAAGGGGGGGAACATGCCTTATCCACTGGGGGAAATCAGCACAGAATTGACTCCCGGATGGGGAATGATGATTGAATCAATGACACCTGTTTTCTTGCAAGAGGGACACTTTCACTGAATTCACAATGCCAGTTTATGACTTAAGAGGCAATTAATTGAACAATTTTGCCAAGATACTGAGCACACCCACCCACAGACAAGAACCTCCTCTCCTTTCTGGACCACTAAGGTGGAACAGCTGATCACTCAGTGTATAAGGATAATCACTGATAAACATTTTGAAGTTAATAACTCAGTTTAGTACCATTTCAGATTCATACAATCTTTCAGTATGACACTGGTTCACACAGCCACAGCCAACCATTGAGGGAGAGCCACACCTCGAAAGTTGCCAAAATACAGGAAACAAGTGAGCAGTATACCACAGCTGTGATTCCAGGCGACAGGTGAAGAGTGCAGATAAACACATTAAACAATAGATTTAAAATATTCAACAGCCTTCAAACAAATGATTAAAGTGTATTCTCACTGTCACAAATATGGACCAGTAGAATGATATGATAGCATCCTTGATATCAATTATCATAAATAAATTGGAGGTCCAGTTGGCAACATCCAACAAATGAGAAATAATTCAAAGGAACAAGAAACCAACACCCAGTAGACGAAACATCTGACTCGTCAGGTGTAATGAATTAACTAGAATGAGAATATTGCACTGAACAAAGCAAATATTCTTGAATGCAGGATTATACAATTGTTCATTAGAAGTATGAAAGAAGGCTTATATTCATTGAAAGTAATACTATGCAATTATGTTTCACCAATTAAATATACTTTAGATAATTATCATAACCATACAAATATACCAATATTATTCTATATTCCAATTTCACCCTAGTATTAATAATATTAATGATCATTCAAGTATAACAATATCATTCTGTATTCCAAGTTCACCCTATTATTAATAATATTAATGATCATACAAGTATAACAATATCATTATGTAATACAAGTTCACCCTAGTATTAATAATATTAATGATCATTCAAAAAATCTGTGAGTGGATCCCCATATTCATGAACCTTAAAAACTAATTACATGGTTTTATGCAACCACTTGGGTTGCACTGTTAAGCATAAACACAGTCATTGAAGAAGTTGGGTTGATCGTACGACTCAGAATGAGAGGTCAATCAATTTCATGAACCTTAAAACTAATTAAATTTTTTCGCACAACCACTTGAGTTGTACTGTTAAGCATTGATACACTCAATGAAAGAATTTGGGTTGATAGAAATGACTCAGAATAAGATTGGAGTCATTTTAATGACAAATTAGATTGATATCTCTCCAATGTCACTACCCATATGTAACAAGTTGTTTTCCATGAAACAGCAAAAATGGAAAATTAAATCTGGGTAAGATGAGAGATTCAATCAATTCTCGGGCCAGGTTAAGCCAAACGTGTTAGAAAAGCTAATTAATAGAAAAATAAATTTAGTGGCCACCGTCATGGATAATTCAATTCAAAATTTGTTGGGGGTTGAAACCCCAGACCAGCTAAGCAGAATACTAGAGCTGGGTGCTGTTTGCGACAATCATTATAATTGCCGGGCGATGGGATCGCACCCCCTACGCCAGATACATGGCATAACAACCCACAATTCACCATACATAACCCGACTACAGATATTAGATAGCCAGGTAGTGACAGTAAATGATACTTTGCAATTACACAGTTAATCACCATAAAAATGCACTAATCACCCTGGGAGGACAATGGTATAGTCACTGTCGATGTCACACACATGAATCTTAACAGCCATTGACCCTCCGCAACTTATCTGGAAGCGAGTCACCTCGGGAATGTTCCTGGCTGTTCTCCCTCACATCCCATTCCAATCAGACCATTCGTCCTCCAACAGATTTCACAATTTGCACACTTTGAGAGGAAGACAAAATTATATGTATGGTGATCACTGTATTCACATTATTAAGTATTAGTATAGTAATAGATTAATAGAATAGTACATATTGATCAACTAAAAGGCAACAAATAACAGTGTGTTTAAATAGAATCATGGTATTTCATTGAGTTGATTTGAAAAATGCAATAGTCACACCATATTGAGCTAGTGAGAATTCACAGAGTCACCATGATAAATTTTCAACTGAGAGACATGACATTTTTTCCTTATCATGTGATAGCTCAAGAACAACTGTTACAGGAGACACAAATTTTTTTATAATGAAAGGACATTCCCAAAGAGGTATTAGTTTGGCTGTTCTCTTGTCTGCCTTTGAGCTAATAGGATGATTTTTACAAAGAACTAAATCCCCAGGGGCAAAATGTACTGGAGAGTGGAGTTTGTTAAAAGCCTCCCCTTGTTTAGCCCTTGCCTTTTTGAGATTGGCGACCACTTGTTGCAAGTAGGCTTTCCTCTGATCATCCTTAATTTTGTCCTCAAACAGCTCAATAGGAATTGACCACTGATCTGTAAGAGGATGTGGCAGTTGTCTACCAAACATTATTTTTGCAGGTGATTGGCCAGTGCTACCATGTACAGCAGTATTGAAAGCAAAGTTTATATCATAGAGGAAAAGGTCCCATGTAGAGTGAACATTGTTACATAAAATTGTCAAGGCAGATTTTAAATTTCGATGAAGTCTTTCGACTTGGTTAGCACAAGGGTAATATGAAGAAGTGAAAACTTGTTTTATACCAAGTTGTAAACACATCTCCTTAAGCAGGTGTGACTTAAAAATTGAAGCATTATCAGAGACCAGATATTTAGGAAAACCAAACTAGGAGAAAACTCTTTGAGTGAGGACAGACACAACAGCACCAGCTGTAGCCTTTGGTACAGGCTCCAATATACAAAATTTAGAGAACCCATCAATCAGTGTTAAAATATACTAATTACTACCCTTTGTGGATGAAAATGGGCCCACAAAATCAATATAAATTCTTTCCCAGACATCAGAAGGGATGTTATAAGATAACATGCCAGGCGAAGAACAATTTCTAGGTTTACGTGTCTGACATTAGTGGCAATTTCTGACCATGTCAAAACTTTGCCTTTATATATCCTTCCACCAATATTCCCTGCTAATTTCCTCATAAGTTTTGGTCATTCCCAGATGAGCCCCAAAACTAGAACAATGAAAATATTGGAATATCATTGGTGGAAGCACGACAGGTAAAACCAACTTTCCTCTCAGAGTTTTTGAATTGCCAAAACATATCAGCTGGTTCTTAACAAAATAATTTGCACAATACAAAGGATCTTTTAGCAATTTCTGGAGGATATCCCTCAAAGTAAGATCTGACCTTTGATGGTCTCTAATATTAACAAATGATAAAGGAACATTATTCAATACACAAGCCATTGGTGGAAATAGATCATCACCAACTTTAGATGAATCAATATCACTATCAACATTATCACTAGGCACAGGAACGACACGAGAAAGACAATCAGCTACATTATTGGCAGTTTCCCGTACATGATGGATGGTGAACTTATAAGAAGAGAGTTTAAGAACCATTCTACCCAACATTCCCAGCTGTTTGGGATGTGAAAACAACCAAGATAATGCTCCATTATCAGTATACAAATGAAAGGGTTTTACTTGAAGGTACACATTGAATTTCTCGACACCCCAGCATATGGCCATACATTCCAGCTCGTAAGTCGAAAACTTTCTTTCATGATCCAATAATGCTTCACTAGCGAATGCCACAGGTATGAAATCACCGTTTACTTTATGGTTTAACACCGCAGCTAATGCGAGGCAACTAGCATCAACAAATAAGTGAAATTCATCCTCGAAACGAGGGAAAGACAGCACCGGGGGCTTAATCAAGGATTGCTTTAACTGAATAAAAGCTTCATTCTCTGCCGTTGACCAGTGAAAGGGAACATTCTTACGTTTAAGCGATTTAAAGGAATAGAAATTTCAGAATACCTTGGAATGAACTTGGAATAGAAACCACATAACCCCAAAAATCTCGTCACTTCCTTCAAATTCCTAGGAACAGGGAATCTTTCGATTGGCTTAACTCTATAAGGATCAACTTGAAGTTTTCCATTGGATATCAAGTGGTCCAGGAAAGTGAGAGACGTAGTGCCAAGTTTAACCTTCTCCTCACATACAGTAAGTCCAGCCAAACGAAGTCTCTTAAGGACAGCATCGACGTGATTAATATGATCCCTGGAATTTTTTTAAATACATACACAAATCATCGATATACGGATACACACAGGAATACTTTAGATCTCCCAGTACCTCGTTAATTAAGCGAGTGAATACTTGGGGAGAATTGACAAACCCGAATGGCAATCGAGTATATTGATATATCCCGAACGGAGTGACAAACGCAGTATATTTCTTTGAATTTTCAGACAAAGGAATTTGGTGAAAAGCAGAATTAAGATCAAGTATAGTGAAGTATTTTCCGTCAGTTAAATACTGAAATGCATGTTCCACCGACGCGTCGTTATCCCACTACGTCGCGACGTAGTGGGATAACCGTCTATTTGAACTTGCTTATTAAGCTTACGATAATCCACAACTAACCTCTCCGTACCATCCTTTTTAGGAATTAAAAAGGCTGGAGAAGACCAATTTGAGTTAGAATTTTCAATAATTCCCTTGTCGAGCAGCGACTGTACATGTTTTTTCATGATCTGTGCCTTAACGGGAGATAAAGAGAATGGATGAGTCCGGATCGGATAACAGTCAGTTAATTCTATTTCGTAAGTCATAAGTGATGTGGTCCCCAAATCGTGGGTCATGATATCGGGATATTGCGACAACAAATATTTTAACTCACTTATCAAATTGTCCGAAGATTTCGATCCATTTTCAATGAGCAAATGATTGCTGCAAGAATCTGTCGACCGACTGCTGCTTGGCACTTCGGGATGCGCACTCGATGCGCAATTGTCAACTGAATAAGCGATAAAATTTAACTTGGTAGCGGGAGAATTTTCAAAAGATACTGCTTTCGAATGAACAATCATATTGGATTTCCGAATAAAATCAAGGCCTAGAAGAATTGGAAATGGAATATTGGCTACATAAAATGTATGCTGCCAGGAAAATTTGTCGATTTGAACCTTAAGTTGGATCGACATTAGGGTGTCCCTTAAAACTGAACTTCAATATTTTTATTCGCACCACTTTTTATTCTTTTCCTTTTGTTAAAAGTAGCTACTTTGCAAAATTTAAACATGATCAGAGAAATTTTTTCCGTGCCACAAGGTGTTTGAAGGTTTGCAATTTTAATTGAAAGATACAAGAATTATCATGAGAGGAATGAAGCCGTCAAATCAATGTTATACACAGTAGTGTCACTTTCTGAAGTTTGTAAGGTTCCAGGTTTTTTTATTACTGCCCCCCCCATCCCTCCCGCCGCTCCCTCCTTCCTTAATCTCCCCCACCTCCCCAACCTTGCCCCTCCTCCCCACCCTTGCCCCACCTCCCCGGTCCACACTGCCACTACGACTTTCGGAACAAAATAACGCGTTCTGTTAATACAAGCCAAGGGCGGCCGCTACTGATAGGCGGCGGGAGCCCGTTGCTTGTAATAGCAGGAAATATTAACAAGGTATGTGTTTTCTATGAATATCGGTCCGGGAGGGAAAAATTGGCTATGAATAGGAGGACCAGTGACAGTATTGCGTCGCTTGCGCTGCACAACAGAACGTGGACTGAAAGCTACAGGACTCATAGTTTATTATGTTGCGTGTTAGTACCAACCCCAAGAAGGATCTTCGGAAGCATGTATTTCTTATAGGAAATTCTTCAGGTGAGATAACGGGTGCCAAGTTACCTTCGTGCATACAGATATTAAGTTTCTTTTTCGGATGCATTCACAAATCTTTTCTTTTCAAAAGCGTGCAATAGCACCGCAATGGGAGTGATATGCTTTTGGGAAAAAGTTAACATACCCACTAAACATCTGCCCCGCGTTGTGAAACTAGTGAAGTTTTTATACATGGAATGGAGATGACACCAGAAAACCCGCACTCACCGCGAAAAGACCCAAATTGCGAGAGAGACCTTCTTCAAGAATTCTTTTGAATATCGCCACGGTTGATGCACTGCAGGTGATGACGAATGAGGAAGATAAAGCTTTCTTGATAAACCAGCGAAAGAAAGGGCGAAGGCTTTATTTTTTCTGCTCAGGAAGGACACAGCCGTGATAATAACCGGGAATTTTTGGAGCTTGTCTGCATATACCTGGGAGGCACACCTCCACGCGGAATTAATTTCGCGAAGCCGGGTGCCGTACATGAAGCTAGATTTATGGCAAATGCAATTTACTCGTTGAAAATCATGCTGTTCAAAGGTCAGTTCCAGATGACGAAAAGAGAATAAAATGGTTTAAGAGACGTTTCTTTGTTCATTGTGCTTCTATATGTTAAGTATTGGTTATCTGCTCCCAACGCTATTTCTGCCCCACTCAATGATTTTAATTTCCTAAAAAATTTCATTATATACGAAAATGTAAACAAACGAGTGTCCCAAACAGCTGAAAAAACATTCTCCAGGCATTTGTAGTATCATACGCAGCAACTTACTGGCCTGGCTTTACTAGATCCAGCTGTAACGTTAGACTGTAAAGAAAAGATGTTAGAAAAGATAAAGTCTTGTAAATGCTTTGTTAGTATGCAAGGGTACCGAGATACTCGTCCGAAAATTGATTTAAATGAGCTGAATACGTTGGTTAATAGCAATTTTTATGATATTTTGGGCCCTTATACTCTATATTTATTCAAAAGATTTGGGTTATCTCATCAATTTGTTGATGAGCATCCAAGTAAATGGGATCAATGTCAGGATTTTCAAAAAGCCCGCATGTTTTTCTCTGATATGTGTGTGACTAATGATACAGCAGAGAGAGGTGTTGCAATTACTCAAGACTACCTCCATAGTGTAAGAAGTGAAGATAATTTGTAAAATATGCTTATTGTGACGCAAGCAACACGTCGAAAGTATAGAGAATTTACCAAGGAAAATTTGTCTCAAATCATGTTTTAGCCAGTATTTCATGCTAACCCTCATTTTCGCTCTCTGTAGTAAGGATTTTTCAAAATATTATTTAGAGTAGATAGCTTCATAGTGACTTATCATTTCGTTAAAAAAAATCCAGCAACACTTAAGTTTGTTTCCCTGTTTTTTTCACTAAATTTCAAAATTTCTCCGGTCTTGTGGCACGTGAAAAACTAATGCGATCGAGCTGAAATTTTGCACTGTTTATTTACTATTACAAAGGAAAAAAATAAAAAGTGGTGCAAAATGAAATTCCAAAAAACAAATTTCCGGCCATATAAGGGACACCCTAATCGACATCCTTAATTGAAACGGTTGACCAGAAACTGTTAATTGCTCGATAGAATCGGAAGGCTTTTGCGATTTGCCCTCGCGAATTTTAAGAGTCTTGAAGAACTTTTCGTCGCAAATAGAAACGGAACAACCATTATCAATGAGGGCATTGCAAGAAACAGACTGAAGTTTTATCGGAAGAAGGGGTAAATTACTGTTACAATTTTGACGTACGCTCATGAAACTCACGGCTGGTTGGCGTGTTTCACGGGCTTTCTTCCGACATTCCCTTGCATGATGCCCAGTTTTACGACAATACGAACAAATGATTTGCCTTGCGACAACTGAGGAGACATTAGGAGAACTACTATGAAATGTGTTGGCGTACTAGGCACAATCCATCAATTGCTTTGATGCCTGGGTTATGACAGAGTCTAGCTCCTCAAAGGTAGTGGGCTGGCGAGCAAACATTATAGCGGATTTAGTGAGAGGATTTAACCGTTGAATAATTAAACGAACGGTTTGGAACTCTGTGAACTCCAACGCCAACACTTGAATCGCGTTACGAACAGAACATACGAAATCATTAGGAGTTTCACGGGGGAACTGAAATCTTTTTACTTTAGTGGCAACAAGACGGTCAAACTCTCGATCACTTACAATTCTTCCCCAAATTCGTTTGGTAATTTCGGCCCACGAAAGATTCTGATTTAACATAGAGAGCCAAAACTGATGAGAACTAGCTGGCAGCTTGGTGATGACTAAATACAACAACGTAGACAAAGGAACTAGCGAAAGAGAGACAATTTCAGTCAGTTTCAACATGAAATCATACCAATTTTCTGTATTGGAAACCTCGAATGGTGGAAAATCAGCGATAAGCTGCTTCACTATGACCAAACCTTCAGACAGCGGCAGAACTTGTAGCATTGGGACTGGTGGTGCGGCATGGGTTGGGTTCTGCTCGATCACCTGTCCTCGGGGAACCACGTTGGGTGGGGATTCCGCCGAAACACCAGAATTTTCAAGTGCAAGCCCAGATCCCCCCATTAGATCTAGCACGCCTGTCCTCGGCCGTGGACAATTAAGCCCTTGCGTACCTACTGATCGACTGAATCACCGGGCATACTGGCGAAACTCCACTCAAATTGCGGGAAGAAAGACGAAAATACTTCATCACACAAGAATTTACACACTAAACTCCGACAGGATTTACAATGACCTATTCTAAGGCCTCGAACTGGAAACCAGGATCACGAAATAAATTACGAAAAAGAAAACCCTTCCCTATATAGGTTGCCGTTCAGCGGCACGGACAAACTTCCGTGAAGGAAGAAAATGAAATACAAGAAATAATGACGATCATAGATCCTCATACAACACTCACCAACTGCGTTGGAAAGACAGCAAATGAATAACCACGCTCTGCTACCACTTTGAAGCGCTATCGGGAGAAGGGAGTAGATTTTCTCGCCGATAACACTCGTAAAAACACAAACTCTTTCCAAGCTCGGGTGAGATAAATAAGGAAAACGAACGATACACAAGTATTATCAATAAATAACTTAACTATCAATATATTTCACAAATCACAAATAGAACCAACCCAGTTACAAACAATTTACCCATCGGTCGAGTGCCAGGCGACCGTAATGACAGTTTCCAGTCGGAAAATAATTTAAGTATACAAGTACGACAGGTTGAGCTTCTCTCTTAAGTGCAAAATGACTACGTCAGCAGGCTCACACAACGGTGTTCCCCGGTCGCCGTCTCGGAAGCAATAGAGGGCGAGCTCCGACATGAGTCAGCTGAGGAGGGGGTCTGTCGGCAAGGACAAGGTGGAATGGGTAAGATCAGGATGTTGGCGATTGGTAGCCTTGGAGGGGAGGAAATAATGGGATGGGTGATAGATAGGGTGGCAGTTTTTAATTGGAGCGCCAGGAACTGTTTTTTGGCTTCGGCCGCAGAATACAGGAACACAGCCTTTGTGCCTTGGTCAGGATGACCGCATTTTTGGTATCCTTCCTCACTTTACTGGCTATAAAGACGATGCAGGACCTGGTGAGGGAACGGTGCGGCGGAACGGTGCGGCGGAACGGTGTGGCGGAACGGTGTGGCAGAAGTCGTGGCAGAAGTCGTGGCAGAAGTCGCTGGCAGTAGTCGCTGCATTTTGTAGTCGTAGCCATTTTGGCCGTCGTTGGCGCACATGTCGTATGCGCGCTAAGTCCTCCGGATAAGTCCTGAGGTTAAACAGTCCGCAGAGGGGAAACTGTCCAAAGAGGGGAATTGGCCAAAAAGGGGGGAAAATACCACACGGTAATGGGACGGTTCTTTTGGATTAGGTACCTTTTGAATGGGCCGTACAAGAGCATATTTCCACGTATCTGGAAAACTTGAATATGTAATGGAACAGTTGTAAATATCGAGGAGCATGGGCATAGTTGTCGGAAGGACAAGTTTTATAATTTTGATGTTAATTTTGTCGAATTAGATTTTATTTTGGAAATACACTCATGAAGCAAGTTAGGAGTAATATGCGGAAAATAAAGTTTCCTATCAACTGGATGGGGAAATCTTTCATTGTAATCATCCATAGAGTCAAGTACAAAACCAGTGTTAGAAACGCTATAATTGGAGTCGTCATTAACTTCCATTGGTGAGAGAAAGTACTTGTTAAGGTCAGGTAGGGAGACATTAATCTTATCCATATTTTTACGCGGTTTTCCAATGCCAAGACGACGTATTTCTTGCCAAATTGATTTGGCACCCCATTTGATTGTAAAACATTCACAATAATATTTATTTTTAGCATTAATAATTAACTTTTGAACTTGATTTCTCAAAAATTTGTATTCGTTAAAAATAATTTGTGACTTGGTTTGACTTTATTTTGAGTCTTGGTTTGATCTGAGTCTTGGTTTGCTCACTCTCATATTACTCCTAACTTGCTTCATGAGTGTATTTCCAAATTAAAATCTAATTCGTCGTTTTTTGTCTCTTTTCTGCATAAGGAAACGAATTTGAGGAGTAATCCATGGAGTGGGAATACGCTTAGGTTGCACTTTTCGCAGCGGAGCGTGAAGATCCATTAACTGTAAAACATTAGTTGCAAATATAGAGACTTTTTTATTGACGTCATTACTGAGGAACAGCTCTTCCCAGGGTAACTCGTCATAGGCAGCCATGAATTTACGCATATCAAATTTACTGAAGTCTCGAAAAATAAAGTCCTTGGGATTCATTTTAGGTATTTTAAAATGATAATTGACAAAAATTAGGTAATGATTGGACAAAAATTCGATAGGGTGCTGTCCATAGTTCTTAACTTTGTTCATATCATCCACTATAAATAGATCTAACCAAGTACTACTGCGGTTTAGATGATGTGTTGCCTGGAGTGGAACCAACGATAGATTATAATTTGTTACCATGTCCATCAGATATCGGCTATAATAACTGTTCCTTAATAGATCAGCATTGAAATCACCGCAGACAATAATATTTTCGTAAGTTACAAGACAGTTGGATAATACAGGTTCAAATTGTTCACTTAAGTAGCCAACTTTAGGTGGTCTTTACACTACTGCAACCATCACTTTATCACTAATACCACTTAATTCAATAAAAATGAATTCCGGTTTAAATGGTGTTTCCAACGATTTCTCAATTACACTAAATGATAAACATTCATGAACATATATACACACTCCACCACCAACTCTGTGCGAACGATCATTACGAACCAGATTGTAACTTTCTAGTTTCACAGAATCTGATGATACATTAGTATTTAACCATGATTCAGTAACAGCAATGATGTGGTAATCACTTTTGAGAAAAAATTCCCGAAATTGGTCAATGTGCGCTGGTAGTGACTGGGCATTGACATGACACATTTTTAACTCGAAGCACACGTCGAAACACGCCCGAGCTGGGGTGGGTAAGGTGTTGTTTACCCTCGCGTACGGGTCATTTCTCACACACTTTTCACCTTCACTTTTTGTTGGGACTGGGTTGGAGTCGTTTGAACACGGGGCCTCATCTCATTTAAACCGCTCTAGGTCCGATTCACAGCTAATCAAATGGCGCTTGGATCCTACTTTTTCCCGCGCTTAGACCCTTCCCCTCTGACCCAAAGGTATTTTGTTTTCCCAGTTTTCTTCAAGGTTGTGGCTGATGAATATAGTTTCCGATTTGTACTACTTAACGCCTCATTTATATACACGATTTGTTCGGTGTCTTCTCCCAAACCTATATCTTTGGTAGAGAAGTCTCTCTTGACACGGTGAGCCTTCAGGAATTCTTGTGCTAGATTTGCACGCATAAATTTCAATTTAATAATTGGAGGATTTGTAATGCTTGCATTTCCTGGACGGATTTTTAACCGAAATGCATAATCAATGTCGCTCGTATCGATTTTGAGTCCTAATGCTAATCCAACCTTACTTATCATGGCCTCCGTAACTTCGCCATCGCTCTGAGGAATGCCATGGACTTCCAAAACGTTCCTCAGTGCTTCTTGCTCAATATGACTGAGTTGAGACTCTAGGTAGTCAACACGTTTCAATAATGACATGTTCGACCGGTGATAGGGTTGTAGTTCGCGCCGACTGAATTCCCGTTGACGGCAGGATGATGTAGCGACGTATGATGGTACCGCTTACACCTTTGACAATTGATGCCTCTTGGTTGGCACTTGGGGGCCCAATGCCCAGGCCTTAGACAATTGAGACAGAACTTCTTTGACCGCGCCAAGTTTGACCGCTGATCATAATTCAATGCAATATACCTAATGCATTTAAATAATGTGTGCATAGAAGAACACAACGGACAGATATCACGTTTTCCTGTTATATCATCAACCTTCGAAGATGTTTCGCCGACTGAAACTGGCAGAGAGAGTTCAGGTTTACCTCGATAACTAGAGGGCATAGATTAAGGGAATTCCGTGTGTTGTTTTTAAAATTTTAGTTAGTTTCTTTACGAAATTGATAAGAACAACGTGTTTCCATTTAACGTTCCTACGAATTTGAGGTATCCACATCCAGAACTTGAGTGGCCAAGCGGAATAAAATAAATTCTCCCAAGTCTGGTATATTCAATTCATTATGACAAAAGCACTGCAAATTCCACTAACTATTTTATTGCTGTTGACCGGTTTCGACGACTAAAGCGTCATGTACAAGACAAAACAGAAGGAAATGTTGCAATTGCTAGCCTTATATAATAAAGAAGGGAGGGTGGGAACATGGAGAAATGAGGGGAGGTCAGGAATTGACGGTTCGTTGGAAGGAGGACGGGTCGCGGGGAAGACTAACAAGGGGAGACTACGTACCATGCTACGCTTCTGGGAATGTCATATTTTTTATGATGTTCGGAATGCCGAATGCTGCAAGGAATACGTCGTGGTTTGATTGAATAGGCTTTAGTTTAGCCGTAATAAATTAATTTCTATTCATTATTTTCAGCGCGCTAAACATAATCTAAGGACACCACACCTTAATCAGCGAGCTCAGGTGGTCCAGTGGTTACGGTTGTCGACTCCTGAGTCAAGGGTCGTCGGTTCGAGTCCAATTGACGGAACTTTTTTTTCTTCTCTATTTCATTCATTTTCAATTTTTCTATTATTTTGCATTGCAACTAGTCTCACCGGACGAAGGAACATTTTTCAACCGTCTCTTCGAAATAATGTATTGACGTCGTATTCCGAACGCTGAAGCATGACATAGAGTAGCAACCCTAGGGTGCACTCACCAATTTAAGTGTCCATTGATTATAGTGATCAACTTCCTAATCGCCATGGAACACAACGATTTCATATGGGTGCATTCACATTAATGCTTGAGGTCTGAAGACACCAGCATGCGTAAATTAGATATAGAAGAACGCGTAAAGAATAATAATTACCTTATTATCAACCGCTCTCATTAATATATAACTGAAAAAGAAATAAAATTACTTGGTATGTAAGTACTAAAATTAAAGTGAAGGATAAATCTTATATGTCCTATCCACAAAAAATTATGTTATCACACGCAAGTGTCAGAAGGAATAAAAATTACATTTATTTGGGAATATTCCGGCGATGTTGTGTGTCATTTGAACATATTGAAAAGAAACAAAATTTAAAAATTTCCATCCCATGAATTAAGGATAAAGACGCTCTAGAGATAATAGAATCTGTACCTTCACCGAGGACGAAGTTCCGTTAGTTTTCACGAAGGGACCAAAGGCCTGCCGCCCACTTTGTCCCAAGCTCAGGATGGTGGGGTTTTCCAAAAGTTGGCCATTTAAAACCCTCCGCCTACTCCGCTCTTTCCTAATCCCTGACACCCTGAAATTTCGTTCTCTTTCCTCCGTTGGCACGGTTTAAATGGACTCACTTTGGCTACGCATGCGCTCCAGTGAACACTGTTTCTACTTTGGTGGCAACATTCGTAAACGAGTAGTTTTCTTTTTCTGGTGAGCATTGTGTTTTTTTTCGTGAGTGAATAGGTGCCCGAGTAACTTTCAATAACGAACCTCGACCTGGAGATAATTTTTTGTCATCCGAGGTAATCAACAGTGAAGTGTACCTTAATTCGTGACCAATGGATAAAGCAAGTACATCCAGGGAAATAATTCCATCGGATGAAGAAGCGAATACAGGATGCCTTCTTGATTGTTCCAGAGAAGACGCCACCGGCGCGGTGATTTACTTACAAGGTAAGCCAATAGTGTAGCGATGTATCATAACATGTATACTATTGAATATAGTATCTGATGTGCTGGTGCTAGAAATATTGCGTATTCCTGCATTGCGTATTCCTCCATTGCGTATTCCTGCAAAGACAGTACATACTTTGCACGAGGTTTTTTTTAGCTAAACAAGGTACATCTAGATTGATAAAATGGCATACTTGTTGAATAGTTTTCTCATATTTCTGCTAAAAAATTAAATTTTATATCTCACAGATACTCTAAGGGAAAAGAATGTTATTAAGGACCCCTTAGATGTCGAAGTATCGAGAAAGGCTCGTTTAATTGGAGAGAGAGCTGTGGACATGTTCCTGGATATTCTAGAGGAGAACATGTTCGTTGATGAGGAAGAATTATTCCTTGAAAACGAAGATGTAGACGCAGACTTTGCTCATGATTGTGAGAGCGAAGAAGAATCGGAAGAAAGCAGTTCCCCCCCATCGCAAAGTGCTAGTGAATCTTACGAGCCTTCACCAAAATCTCCAAAATTCGTTCGCGTTTCACTGGATACCAAAATTCGTGTGATTAATCTTGCAAAAGAACATCCTAATTGGTCGCTAGGTACCCTTCAGAAACGAGGATCCCATTTATTGAGGCGCAAATTTCAATTGAAAATGTGGAGTAGAGACATTGAAAATGGAGGAACGCGTTTAGATAAGTATGACATGATAAAGAAATGCACTTACGAAAGATTTTGTGAAGCGAGAAAAAGAAAGGAACATGTCACTTCAAGATCACTTCAGCAGTGGGCATTAACCGTGGCTTATCAGCATATATCTCCGGAATTCCCATTTTCTGCCTCGAGATCCTGGCTGATTAAATTCAAAAAGGAATATAAAATTAGGCAACGAAAAGTGACAAACTATGTCTCTCATAGAGATGTTTCGTCATTCGAGGAAATACTGATGAGTGCCGACGTGTTCCAAAAGCAAGTGAGTAAGGTGATTACAGACTATGATCCAGATTACATCATAAATACGGACCAAACTGGGTGTGAATACCGAGTTGACATTAAAAGAACATTAAGTCATCAGGGTGAAAAAGCTGTGCTCTTATGTACCGGAGACAGGAACAAAGTTACTCATTCATACACTGCGCAATACGCTATCACTGCATCTGGTAAACTTTTACCGAAAGTCTTCCTGTGCATGCAGGAAATAGGAGGAGCATTCGGCCCGAGAGTGAGGAGGAATGTAGAAGAGTTGGAGAATAGATGGAAGAACGTTGTCGTGACCTCCTCCAAATCAGGAAAATTAACAGCAGACCTGTTCAAACTCTTTTTGAAGAATGTAGTGAAACCATACGTTTCCACAAATCGTTTCCTTCTTTTGTTAGATTCATGGGGAGGACAAACAAACCCTTCCATATATGACGAAATATTTACGGACGAAAATGACCTGCCAACATGCCAGTTAAAAATTATTCCCCCAAAATGCACCCCTATATGCCAACCCTGCGACGTGTATTTTTACCGCCAAGTGAAGCAGTTCATATCAAGATTGCAAAACTGCACATTTCTACTTCAAGAGAACCGAGAAATAAGTTCCAGGGAAGACGAAATTCGAATTCATTCACTAGTGCACGACCAACTGTCTTCACCCAAATTTACTAGCATGCTACAGTACGCATGGTATGCGTCAAAGCTAGTAAACACCAGAAGTTTTTTCCAAAATGTTCGCCAGGTCTGTTTCCCAGACGAAGTTCCAAGAACGATTTGTAGGTGTGGTGGGCAGTGTTTCATTAGGTGCTCTTGGTGCACCATTATCATGTGCTTTAGTTGTTTTTATGATAAGTACCACCCAAGCACTTGTACCCACGAACTTCCTGTGGGTGTAAACAACTAAAAAAGTAGTGTCCAAAATAAGACAAAAGGTGAACTTTGCAACGATTTGAAGAATCAACTTCATTTTCCTTGGTGTAAATAACAATAGACCACCTTCGGGCGACAAAAGACGCTCATATACACTTGACGCTTGCGCAGGGGGTGAGTAGGGGTGGGAAAGGGAAGGAAGGAGAAGAAAGATGGTCAGCGAACGACCTTTGCTGGCAGGGGAGAGGAAAGTGAATGAACTACCAGGGTGTCAGGGATTAGGAGAGAGCGGAGGCGGCGGAGGGTTTTAAAACAGCCAACTCTTGGAAAACCCCATCATCCTGAGCTTGGGACAAAGCGGGCGGCGGTCTTTTGGTCGCTTGGTGAACGGTGGAAAGTAGCTGAGGGCGGCGGACTATATCTAATTTACGCATGCTGGTGTCTTCAGACCTCAAGCATTAATGTGAATGCACCCATATGAAATCGTTGTGTTCCATGGCGATTAGGAAGTTGATCACTATAATCAATGGACACTTAAATTGGTGAGTGCACCCTAGGGTTGCTACTCTATGTCATGCTTCAGCGTTCGGAATACGACGTCAATACATTATTTCGAAGAGACGGTTGAAAAATGTTCCTTCGTCCGGTGAGACTAGTTGCAATGCAAAATAATAGAAAAATTGAAAATGAATGAAATAGAGAAGAAAAAAAAGTTCCGTCAATTGGACTCGAACCGACGACCCTTGACTCAGGAGTCGACAACCGTAACCACTGGACCACCTGAGCTCGCTGATTAAGGTGTGGTGTCCTTAGATTATGTTTAGCGCGCTGAAAATAATGAATAGAAATTAATTTATTACGGCTAAACTAAAGCCTATTCAATCAAACCACGACGTATTCCTTGCAGCATTCGGCATTCCGAACATCATAAAAAATATGACATTCCCAGAAGCGTAGCATGGTACGTAGTCTCCCCTTGTAAGTTACGTGGAGCAGGGGGGGGGGAGTAAGGTGCTAACCAACCAACCGTCAATGTCTGACCTCCCATCATTTCTCCATGTTCCCACCCTCCCCCCCTTCTTTAAATATTAGGCTAGCAGTAGCAATATTTCCTTCTGTTTGTCTTGTGAATGACGCTTTAGACGTCAAAACCGGTCGACAGTAGTAAAATGAATAAAAGAATTTATACCGTGTTTTCGTCATAATGAACTCTATCTTCAATTTCCACCTAGTATCGCCACAATCGATTATTTTGACAGGTATATTCAAGGTTCCTAAAGCTGAATACATCTCCACAAAGGTTGTCACGAATTGTTGTAACGACGCTAATTTACTAGCGGAAACTGCCATGAAGGAAAGTATGTTATCTAAAAAGGAGAAACCCAGAACAGGAGGATTGTTATTAATATCATTTAATTCTCTCCAGGTGGATGAATAATGCAATACATCAAAAGGAGCAGAGGCCAAGGCCTTTCCTTGGAGAGAATATTTTAGATAGGAAATCGTTTCAATTGCGGTTATACCATTCCGGTCATGCAGCACCGATTAAATATATCACGAAATGCTGACCAATATACCCCGAAAATGCCCCCGAAAACTTCGTAATGTCAATCGCAAGGAAGTTCGCACTTTTGATCGGACACCGAAGAACTATCTTCACCGTCCAGAACGCTTTTGGTCGATTTCAACCATCGAATATAGGCATTATAATAAAACAATACTTCTCCTCGAACTCTTCTGTGAGTACGGAATCTATTTAATGCATTTCCGTGCACTTACTATCGGTGCAGTGTTCAAAGATTGCCTGATTCTCATTCATGAAACTGCGACAGACATCCTTAAAAGAAAACAACTGACCGAAAATATCCCATATTTTGGATGTGCACTGACGCGAACCTGGTAATTTTTTATCTTGCATGTTAACTCGTGCGCGATTGAAATGGTAGCCTTCGGCTGGTCCCGTCTAAATCACAGCAGGGATAGACGCGATTCTAAATTGCCTCGTGGTGCTTTTACCCTCGGGCATGCTTGCATTTAAAATCGAACTAAATTAAAATAAAAGTAATCCCTATTGATTTCCAAATATCCCGCGTTTCGGCAGCAAAAAATGTAGACGCACGGGGCTGAACGTCTCGGCAATGAACTTCTATTTTAAACGGACATGAACTGGTCTTACGCACGCGTACTTAAAACATAAAGAGAAGGGGGAAAATCAATAAATGGAATGAAATAAACGAGAAAGGTCATGAACGGGACGATTAAATTGAGAAAACTTACTCCCGGTTGCCATTCACCCCAATAATCCGCCAACTGAGTCGCGCTGACGAGCACTCCTCAACCTTCCTCGGCGATCACTCCACGAAAAACGCCACGATGACTCCTTCGACTCCCTCCACAAGAATAACTGAAGACTGTTTTACTACAGCGCTCCCTCGCCGCACACACCTCGCACATACACAAAACAAAACCCATACGAAATGCGAGACGGGAGTATGGAAGGGAGGGAGAATGAACCGAAAAGAAACTTGGGAAAACCAAGTGCAGAAAAATTAAAATAAAAAAGGTCAGTCCGGGCCTAAACACACTCCATATTTGTGCCCGGAACCGCAAAATCCAAAGGGCAGCTCTGCTTGAAATGCAGCTGACTGTGTGCTCCCTTTGATTTTTTGCTCTCTGAATTTTTATGATCCAGGAGAACTTGTCGGACATAAAACTACTTACGTATCCACACTTAATAGTGTACTTTTCCACAGAATTTATTTTACGGTACAACGCGTTTCGCCGATCAACGGCGTCATCAGGTACAAATTCAGAGTGAGTTTTGTTTATTGACCGTTGTTTGGTGTTGTGAGCAGGGTTGTTTTTGGTACAAAAGAGGCCATTATACCGTGGCTTATGGCTCCTTATTCTTGTGACACCTAACGTGTTCCTAGGAGCGTATCATGAAGATTCTCTGAAACCTGTCTGACCGACATGTGAAGTATTACAACTGTTGCATTTCGGTTTATAAATGCCTGACTTCAGAAATATTTCTTTTTTGTCTTTACCACTAACGAGGAGCTTCGAAAGGGCCAAGGGTGGGTAAAAGGCTGCTTGAAGTGAGGTAGGCAGGTGATTGGAAATCTTATATGAAATATCTCCCATGAATGGGAGAGAGAACCATTTGATGTCATTTAGTTCTGCGGGCTGAGCAGAGGAAATCCTTTTTATGGCTATTGTTTTCTGTTTTTTTTCGTAGTATTCTGTGAACTACATTGGGGTTGTACCCATTGTTGGCGGCTATATGTATTATTGTCATAAGTTTCATATTAAATTTTTGGGGGAAATGGAGATGCGAAGAAGGCGGTGAATCATAACACCCCGTAACTACGACAACAAACAACGGTCAATGAACAAACTTATTCTGAATTTCTAATTCATCATTTATGAGAAATGCATGATATGGTAAAACTACATATAAGTAAGTGTTTAAATATCTCTGAGTTCAACGAACTTCCTTCATCCAAGCTATTCTCTTTAATCGCGTCATCAAAGTTTTGTCAAAGGTTACAAATCCTTAGCCATAGTATTAAGATGTGAACTCTTTGCCTTCTTGCTGCATCTGACATGGCGAACTTGTACTCACACGGCTTCTTCGACTGAACTTAGTAGAATGTTCTGAACAATTAAAATTTGCCTTGTCAGTGAGAACGAAAATTTAAACCTGATTCTGGGAGCCGTGCAACCACTCGCTGGAAGGAAATGTTTTTGACACATTACCGCAGCCAAGTGAAAAACGTTGGCATCTCATTCATTCCACGTCAAAACTCAAGCCTGAGAATATCCGTATAATTCGAACATCGTTACCCACCCCTGAGCACTAAGAGTTTCAATAAAGTTTCAATTCACTTTCTCTTCAAAAAGACTTACCGAGTCAATCGACCAAAAATCAAGCATTAGATTTCTAGATCTATGCATTCAATCCTTAATAGTAGCGGTAGTACTTCATTTCAACGTGCTTCTATAGTTAAGGTCATTTCGCACTTGCTCTCTGCCTCTCGCAGGCAGGGGCAACAGCTTCAATTCTCAACAGAACATAATATTAGTTCACCTCCGTTAAATACACACTGAGGGAGCATTGGAAGGATATAATAATGCTAAATGACACTATTTGGGTTAAAGCAGGTTCTCCACTAGATATTTCTAGTCGCTGCTACTGAAAAAGCGCGGTCGCAGAAGTTTTTCATGGTGCACACACTATGAAAGATAAATCGGCAACTCTATGGTATCATTTCAGTTGACAACATTAAAAACACTCGCGTGACAGTTCTTTTTCTTCATGTAAGGGCAAAACGGCAGAAACATCGGTGGTGTGTGCATTCAATAAAAAAATCAGAGATTATTGAAAGCACAATTTCACAAGTTGTTTGAAGATTTATGCGAGCATTCTGTAATTTTTTTTTCCTTATCATCAAACGGGTAAATTCAATAATATTCAATACTGAAATAATTTCAGTGCCATTGAAGTGTGTAATAAAATCTACAGTAATTGTACTGTCCACTTAAATTTAATTTGAAATACACAACACGTGTTTCAACGCTCCTTAGGGCGTCATCATCAGGCCTGCACACGTTATGCCTCCAATAGCAATATTTATACCAAGGAGCAAAGGAAAGAGGGGGGGGGGATTCTTGACAAAACAAGGAGGTAGTCATAAGGAAGGGGAGGGGGACGGTTGAAGGTGAATAACAGGGAAGGGAAGGGTGTTGTCAAATGACATGTGACCTTTCCGATGATTCGGGAGTGTGGCCTATTGTGGGGGGTGGGGGGGGGGGTTCTTGTGGAGATAAGCAGAGGAAAGAGGAGGAAGGGGGGGGAAATGAAGAAGAGGTTTGGGTTGTCAGGTGGACAAGGATAGAATGGGGGAGTGAACATCATATGCTACATAATTAAGAAGTTTCATTTTCTTCTTCTTCCTCTTGATGATCTCCCACTGCTCCAAGGTGTCCAGGCGTCGTCCCTTTTTGTCATAATGGAGGATCTTCAAGTCAAAGTTTGTTCCATGGGACTCCTCTATCAAATGTTTGGCAAGGTGGGATTTGGGATCACTGTTTGAATAGCACTTCTTATGTTCATTGATACGCCCCGTTTGACCAATATAAACACCCTCGCACGTGTTGCAAGTCACTTCATATACCCCGGATTTCTTCATGGGATCGTATGAGTCTTTGGAATTATTAAATATGTCCCTCAGTGTAAGTGGAGTGTAAAAAGTGACTTTATATTTGTCCCTGGGAAAGTTACGAGCTGCTTTGTAAGACCCCTGGCCAAGATACGGTAACCTTGCCCACCTTTGTTTCTTCTCCTCTCAAACCTGGGCGGAAGTGATATTTTGTATGGCTAGCTTTTTTTGAAACACGTGTTGTGTATTTCACATTAAATTTAAGTGGACAGTACAATTACTGTAGTTTTTATTAAAATGCTGTTCCACCATATATCGCCCGACACTGTCGAATTATATGAAGTGTGTGCCTGAAGCGAGATGGGCGAAAATGCGGCTAAACTATCACCAGTGTGTGACTTATTCGGAGGGAGCAGCTATCGCATTGCAGGGAAAACAGGTCATAGACAGAAACAAGTTGCATCTTGTCGGTCGCTGCGACTTTTTAGTCGCATATGTGCGCACCTGAATATGAAACACTCATTTATATATTTTTGACTAAACAATCGTGTGACTATAAATAGCAACTTCCGAGCATAGCTGAGAGTCTATTACGGCCCCGGACTGTGTGAGTTTTCAAACCCACAACTCCTAGCGCTGACTTAAATTACCTGAATGGTCGATTCTGCCGAAAGAATGGGTGAGCCTAAAGGGACGTACACTCGGATCCCGTATATTTTCCGAGAAGCCTTTCTTTTTCTTGTTTTCTCTTGAGAGAATTCTCATACGAGTTCATCCGACTACGATCCAGCTACCCTACTTGGACCCTGGACCACATTTCACCCAAGTGCATCTGTATATATCTCACCATACAGGCAGTCACGGAAATAATACAAGAAGAATATTTTAAATTTCTCCCATAATTAAAGCATGTTACGACTAAAGTTTTCGGTGCAGTATTCGAAATTTAAATGAAATTATATTGAAGTATGTTGTTTTCGTATGTTGGACCCGGAGTGGCACTTTGATATTTCTTATCAACAATTATAATAACAATAAATTTATTATTTCGCGTTCAAAAGAAAATCTGTTCGTATTTAATCGAATTAATGCGAAATATATGTCATCATCCATTAGGTTACGAGTTAAAAGATTCATTGGTTTGCCAAAGAAAAACCAAATCGGTATGATGCAATTTTTTCACTTTTATCCATAGATAGCACTAATGAGAACACGCATTCAAAGTTTCACGCAAATCTGAGCATAGAAATCGCTCCAATCACCTTAAAGGCCCGGGGGGAAGGGGTGGAGAGAAACTCGCCGCCAGCATTCATCCAAACGAAAGGTGCCAAAGGGGCCCTCAGTTAACGTCCCACTCGTGGGACGGAGGGCTTATTCTTGATGTGCTCTCCACACAGCACTCAATAGGGGATCGGAATTCCACTGAAAAATCCTCGCCTCTGCCGAGAGTCGAACCCGGACCCTCGGCATGGGAAGCTGGTAATTTAGCCACCAAACTAACCCGATACCCGCCAAATCCATTCTTTCTCCGATGTGTACAAAAAACAATTTCTACATATTCCAAGTGCGGCCTTAGTGATGAAAAATTACACGAAACCTTTACTTTCTCATTATATTTAACGACCACTCACTATTTTTTTCTATTATGTTTGCTTCATAAGATTATTACCGAGTATTTAGCGTCACTATTTGATTCTAAACGCCATTCCTCACGACATTCTGTTCCAAAATATTTTTGCAAGCCAGTGGCAGGAAAACGATACCTACTTCAGATGCTAATTCCCGATACTCTACCGTGACATCATCATCGGTGGCCAATCTGCGGCGGCAAATCAGGAAAACACGGGCCGGGTCAGGGCTTGGCTGATAACACGTCAGCACGCACTCAAGTAACAAGGGTTTACGACAGTCGATCGTTCTCCACAGTCAATAGTACAAGCATACCACAAGCTATTGATTTAAACGCCCTCAGATGGAATTCCTGGGCACTACTTCGAGCGTATATTCTCTGAACACACCGGCTTCCTAAGGACCCAAAAAACAATATTGAGGAGTAAGATGAAGGGTATAGGTGTAGCGAAACTTGGTGACATTTGCCGACGCAAAGGAGAGGTAAGTATGCAAGAGATGTGGGATGAAGCGGCTGAGTGTTCCTCCAGTGGTCCCTCCGGGAGTCCTTCGCTACTTTCGCCCGTTCACCAATGCTACACAAAAAACTAAATTTCTTGATATAAATAATGATTATTAATTTGATGAAAGATTTCAGGCTTTCTCGGCGGAGATGAATGTCAGTGATCTTTCCGGGTTGACCACCATGGACCTAAATACCCGGTATCAACCCCGCAAGATCACTGACAGATTATAAATTTATTCTCATTTTTTAAACTATTAACTACACATAAGAAACATTTACTTTTAAGCAGAATTATTTCACGATTTCCATTGTTTTCTGGTTTTTGGGGGAAGCTACCGATAACTGAGGTCATTAGTGCCATTAAGGACAGATGAGTTGGGTTATTGGGAAAGGGAGGAAGATGGGAGAGAAATCCGGCGTCTGCATTAGCCTGCTCGAGCAAAAGGCACTAGGGCACCATGGTTTGACGTCCCATCCGACGGACGGAGTGCTGTACTTGAAGTGTTCTTCACATGACACCCACCTAGGGATTGACATTTTATTGGTAAATCCACGCCACCGCTGGTATATGAACGCGGACCAGCACTGTAGCCACAACACTAACCCGATCCCCTGGAACAGTTAGCAATCATCATACCGAAAATTGGTTAGCTGCAGCATTTCTCTACATTCCTTCTAACGCAAACTACTTTTTTCCTTCAACTCCTGTCACCGGAAATTTTTTAAAGCTAATTTACACAAGGTCCGTATGTCATTTAAGTAAACCATAAACAGACGGAGTCGCATGCCCATTTCCACGTATGGCTTAACCCAGGACACTGTCTCTTCCATGATCTAACCATCGATGACTGCTTATTCTATTCTGTAAGATAACAATTCCAGTATCCATTGAACCACATTCTTGTAAATACCATGAGTCATGAACCGGTGCTTACTTTTTTCGCGAGAGAACTGGCGGAGAGCTTTCTTGATATCTAAATACACGGCATCCATCTAACTATGTATTAAATTATACTCTTATAACCGGATCTCAACATATCGTGTATGAAAAAACGTAATTTGTTTCCCATGAGTAAGATTTCCTGAATCCATTATTAATCTGGAATAGCATTTTCATATGTTCAAGGGAAGGCTGATGGTATGTACAATCAAAGATGATGCGTTTTTATATATTTTGTGATATTGATGGCAAACATCTGGCCATTCATACAAAGAGCTGGCTTACCTTCCATACAAAGAGCAAAGTGAAATGTTTCTTTAGCTTAAATCCTCGACGTCCCACCGTACGCTATCTATTTTAGGAACATACAATTAAAGGCGGTGAACCTGAACTGTGAGGTTATGGTAATGAATACTCCTTAGCCAAGTCTTTTATTTATATCTGATTGATTAAGGGTTAAACCATTTTGAAAGATTTGTTACCCGTTATATTTTCCGTACGCCAACTTTCAGTTCCTCAGACTGTCCTCAAATTAGATTTGAAAGTTTTGTTCCAGCTTTTCATGCACGGGAGGTTTTCCTTTATATATACACATCAATTTGCAAATGCATACATTAAGGGTATAACTACCCAGTAAAACCAAGTCAAATATAAATAATTGATACCGTATCGCATGACCTAATTTCTATACGAAAAATTCTCTTTCCTCTTGCCTTTCTTGTGCCTTGCCATAGTTTTTCCTATATATTGTGCTCGACATGGTTCGAAGAATTCTTATATTCTCCATATCCCTAAAACATAGCTGTTAATTAACGCATAAATTAAAAAAATAATATTAACAAAGGTATTCATTGGATCTTCTAATAAAGGAAGTGAGTTACGAGCATCTTCCATGTGTCCAACTCCAATGTGGGATAGACCAAGTACAGTTAATATAAATTGGCAATATACCGCCTTTGAAATCGAACTCTTGGTCTTTCACTGCTCAATGAATGTAAGTACCACCAGTAAAGGCCACATGGCTATGAAGCGCGCAACGGAATGCTACGAAAAACCCCACTAGCTCTTATTTAGTTAGAATTGAAATCTCTCCGCCGGTGGAAGATCTGAGGAGAATACTTAACTATATGGACAAAACTATGAAGAAATACAATTAGAAGATCAATTTAAGACCAACCAAGGCTATTATGGTTTGTGGAATACATGAAGACGACAGAATCACCGTCAAATTGGACAGAAAAAGCTTGCGTAAGTTGAAGAATTTTGCTATCTGGGAAGCAGGATCGCCAGCGATGGAAGAAGCAAGAAAGATATTGTGAGTAGAATAGCCCAAATCAAAGACGGCATTCTACCAAAAGAGGGCATTCTACCAGGAGTGGAGTCCGCTTAGTAACAATATCATGAAAGTAAGGATGCACTTTATTAAAGCATACATTTGGGGTATTCTCTTGGCTGTGATGGCTAGACCATAACAGCTTCAGAGCAGAAGAGATTGGAAGAAATGAAGGTTCGGTGTTACCGAAGAATGATAATTATCAAATGTTCGGAGAGAATCACTTACGGAGAAGTCTTGTGAACTGTTGGAGAGAAAAGATGTATAATGAAAATTCTACAAGGAAGGATATATATACGTATTGGGCACATTTTGCGACACAGCAGCCTGTTAAAAACAATATTGGAAGAAGGAATAAATGTAAAGAATAGCAGAGGAATACTAAGAATGGAATACGTCAGACATTTATGAAGGACTTCAAAGTGAAGACTTATGAAGGAATGAATCGGTTGGTGGAGAAGAGAGTGGAGTATGAAAGAGCTGGTGCAAACCAATCTTCGGACTTATAACAACCTATGAGGACAGAATAGTTACAAATAGGAGAGAACGAATGACAAAAGAAGAACAGACTGAGCCGAAGCGAAAAAAAAGTTAATTTTAGGCGGAGCGTAAAATACGGCGGGATATGTTCGTGAAAAAAAGGGTTTTGCGCAAGGCACGATGTAAGCCGGAACGTATGAGACTATGGAATGCCGGGAGACGGGTTGTAGCCGAATGACTCGAGGACAAGTCTCAGGGTTAGAGCAATACCGTCGGCAGAGTGCCTTCAAAGGAGGGAGAGGTGGAGGACGAGGAGGAGAGAAAGAGTGTGGTGGAAAACAAAAAAGCGAGAATATGGCGGAGGGGAACGAAGCCCGGGAACGAGATAAGGAAGTGACTATGCCGGAAAAGGGAGAGAAAACAATTGAAGTCGCAGCAATTCAGGAGAGGCGACAAAGGTGCGGGAAAGAGGAACCTTCCTTTAAAGGTCCCGCACTTAATTTCCATCGAACGGCGGCGTCTTATATTGCGCCTCGCGGGGACGAAGAACAACGACAGCACGAGGCGTTGCTTACCCGCTGGCACAAATGTCAACGAGTGCGTCTTTCCAGTACTTGGCGTCCCCCAGCCAGGCCACAACAGGAAATGATTTCGACAATTGAATGGGTCGGGGTAATGCCCCGTCAAAAAAACACTGGTAGTTAAATATGAAATGAAGTTAAATACCTCTTTGTACATATATATCTGATTCCTACCTCTATGGAAATATAACTCAAAACAAAAGAAGAACAATGTAAAAGTGAGAACAACAAGACTCACCGAAAATCTATACGTACCACCGACCTACACAATAACGTTTCAAAAATCATTCTTGATAAAATCGTGTCAATTTTGGAAAAAATTACCGGAAAAGATAAAAAATACAACCTCAGTTATTGCATTTAAAAACCTACTGTTTAATTATGTGAAAAAAATGAAAACAGAATAGGCATCAGATATAATTAACCATAAATTCTATTATTATGTTAAGCAAATTGAATATTGAAAATTGGAATAGGTAGAATTTGTCTTATTTTCTGTTATGATAGGTTTAAGTTATGATTTGTAATATTCGTTGGACTTATATCGCGGCTTGAATTTTCACTAAATTTGCCAAACATGCTCACACTTCATAATCACCTAAAATGGAACTTATGTACGTATTTATTATATGTAAAACTGAGACGATTTTCTGATTTAAAATTTTTGTATGTTGTATACTAAGTATGTATTTTTCCTTTGCAAGCAAAATATGTTTTAATGTAAACTTCCAAGGATGCGTAACCATAAATTCTGTTATTATGTACCACAAATTGAATATCGAAAATTGGCATTGGTTCGTTATAACAAATTAATATTGTAAATAATTTGTATATCTGTCTTGATGTCTATAATGAAAAGTTTAGGTTACGATTTGTAATATTTGTTGGACTTATATCGCGTTTTGAATTTTCACTAATTTTGCTAAATATGCTCACACTTTGTAATCACCTTAAATGGAACTTATGTACCTAATTATTAATTACATGTAAAACTGAGACCATTTTCTATTTCCGCATGTTTTATACAATGTATTTTTCCTTTCCAAGCAAAATGTTTTGATATAAACTTCTCCCCCATATGAGCAATTGCACCATATGGTCAATAAATGTTTTTTCTCTTTCTATTCTACACATCTGCACGTTCTACAAAAGGATACTTAAAACGACTACATTTCCACCAACGCCAAAATCATGAATAAATATTTTCTAAGTTTAAGCAGAGTAAAAGCTGTCTTTGTCTTGAGTTTTTGTCACTTGTTTCAGCACCTCAACGCTGCCTCCTGACTCATAACCAATAATATATTGCTCCTTTCTGGGAGAAGAACACTAATTTGTGGCCAATGATTTCCACAAATATTTCGCCTCGAGGAAGTCCTCGGAGTTTTATATCATGGGATCTCCCTCTTCATCGGAAAAAATCTTCGCAAAGCTAAAAAACATGCGGAAAAAAGTTAACGAATTTACGCGGAACGGTCGCAACAGTGAAGTCTTACCTCACGATGTTGAAACGATGAAACCATCGCAAAAACACGTTTTATCACTGCCGTAATTTCTCTGAACCTTATGCCGTAATCGCAAACAAAATCCGTACACACAGCACCAATACTGCCAGACAGAGTGAAATAGGGGGTCCTACCCATATCGAACAACGACCTCTTGTTTTAACAGTGGAAGTCACTTCTATGCTGCCATAATCCATACTGCCCTCATAATTCAATACTGACCTCACCACTGCCTTTAGATGGGGCATTATACAGTTCCAACTATCAGTTCACGTTTTCCAGAGTAATTAATAAAATCATAGGAAAAATCAAATGATCAGATCGCAATTTCTATCCTATTTACAATCAACCTAAACTTAAGCTAAAATTTAAGACATTTTGAATGAAAAACTTTTTTAAATATCATTATAGGTCGTTCAACCCTAATATTAGTTGGCTGCAGCCCTCCAGCCTATTTAATCCCTTGCTCCCTAGTATTTCTTCTTGTGTACTTACCTCCCAATTTGGTCCATGTATTCTATCCCTTGGTCTTCCTCTCGGGACTTTCCCCTCCATTTTTCCTTCAATTACATTCCTCACAAACCAATTGTGCTTCAGAATGTGTCCAATTATTCCTTCTTTTCTGTTTATTGTTCTCCAAATGATTCTTACCTCTTCCAGTCTTCTGTCTATTTCTTCATTTTATATTTCATCCGTTCATTTGATATTCTTTCTAAATATGTTTTATGGATTGATGCAATACCTAAGTACCTCAAAACTATCAAACTATTACCCGGTGCTGTTATTTCCCAACCCCTTCAATTATTTTATTTCGGAGAAAGTGTATGAAATGTAATCATCAGAAAGTAACTGTACCAATAACGGCTTTGTAATTTTTTCACTATGATTTTATTTCAAGACGACCGGTTTAATTGCATAGGCGACATCCTCAGGTCCTAAGGATATCTCCTATGCGATGAAACCGATCGTCTTGACATAAAACCATAGTGAAAATTACAAATCCATTGTTAACTCAGTCAAAATGTATTTTCACAAAATTACCCCTGAAAATATCGAGTTCATCAGTAATTAAATTGGTTTTTCTAATCATAGCTGGGAGAAGGGGGGAGTTAGTTATAATTTGCAGTTTTACCAGGTGCATGCTTCAGGTGACTTAAGTGTGACTCAGAGAGTCCAAAGCTGTAGTCTTCAAGGATGAGCCGACAAAGATTTGGCTGGATTTACTCACTGAAAGCCTCAAAGTACCTCTTGTTTTATTTTGGCAATTAAATGTAAAAGTTAAAAATGTTCCCCAATCGCAGCTACCATGGAAACATCAGGAAAGCCTTTCCCCAGAACATTATGCAAACCCGCAATGACCAAACCCATTAGGGTACTCTGCGAGTTAAACGTGTGAGATATTTACCACATCACAAATATGTTTATTAAATATGTTTCACGCCACTGCGCTAAGTGCCTGTTCGTGGATGACGTTTTCATTAGAACAAAATATTCAAAATCGGTGAGGAATAATAACTAAGGGAATCGGAGAACGAACCTGTATCTGTACAGCGCAAAGGTAATTGTGAAATTTACAACTCAGAAATATATGTTCATTCAAGGTTAAAGTAAGATGGCGATAGTCTGGGAGAAGTTATAACCAATCAAAAAAAACCACAGTGGACGAAAGCTATAACAATCGCAGCAAAGAGCATCCATATATTTCCTTAAAGTTTCATTTATGCCCGGTGTCTTTTTACTTGCCTTCACATTTAATATATTTTGCACAGTTTGGCGAGAAAATAAAAATAAACTAAAGCCTAAAAACCGCGAAGAGAAACGTTCAAGACACTCATGCAAACTAGGAAAGTAATGGGAGTGCATGCAATTCTCTCAAGATCTCTAAAACCTGACAGAAGTGGTGATATCAACAGCTCACAAGAAGGGGCCACACCACGGTCCCAAAGTTGGGCATCCACGCCACCCAAGAGCAATCAAATGTCCACGTATTAGCGGAGCGAACGTCCAATTTTCTTCCCACGCCCCCCTCACCCTCCCCGACAATTGATCACCGCTCCTTGGAGTAAGGGGCCCGCGGCGGGGGGGGGGGGGTGATGTGGAAGGGGGGGGGAGGCCGCCTCCTCCTGGAACACCCGCCTCCCGACGACCGAGGGGACCTGGGGAAGGAGGAACGTGAACAACGGGAAGATAGCCCACGGGAGAAGGGAATTTTAATAAGTGGGAAATAGCTTCCCCTATGCTCCCTACCCCTTGCAGTTTCCTTCCCACCCCTCCTCCTTCCGCTCAAAGATGCCTCCCCCCCCCAACCCTACCCCCCACCCTCAACCATGGGAAACAAGGATCCTTTCCCGCGGCAAGTACTCGCTCGTTCATGCTCTTGCTTGCAGACGCGACTTGCTCGTTGCGCCGTGTTAAGGTTGCTTGTGGCCGCCTTGTATATCTGGACTCGGAGAGGGGAAGGCCGGGAAGGTAGGAGGGGGGTTAACGGGTCTCGTCACTCGGCAGGCACATTGGATGTTGAACGCATTAAGCCAGCGGTGTAGTGGTTCACGAAATGAAGAGGATGGGGTAAGGGAATGGAATGCAGAGGAGTGAAATTCATTGCTCGCCAAGTTTTAATTCAACGGGAGGGAGGAATATTAAAGGCACGCAGTTAAAAATTTAACGCGGCCGAAAGCACGCGAAGGTTTGTCCAGCGAAACACGCCACAGGGCATCCTCACAAAGTCGCACGAGTGATTACGCCCTCGACTGATATCATAGTCACGTAATAGCAGAGAGCAAGAATGCTCTCAAAATGCTCACGAGAATGAAAACGCCGCTTTCTTCCGCTAAATTTAGAACTGTACGATATCACGCAAACACGTTCATAAAAAAGAGAAAAGCATTAGGATCAAACGAGTAGAAACTACCACTTATCTGTTCGGCTTTTTCCCAGAAATTATATTTTTAATGCTCGACGCAGCGAAACTAGCAAAAAATACTGTTTAACCTCATAATTCCATATCGGTGCTTGGTAAGCCGTTAAATATAGGTGCATCATGATTTATCGACAATAAAATTCAGCTAGCAAGTTTGGACCATAAAAAAGTTATATTTTCCAATTCGGCCATTTTCATATGGTTAAAGTTTCACATAAAATTATTTCCACGAAGCGTTTAATTTCACACTTAATAGAAGTATTATAACGCCTTTGAGATCAGTTTTCAATGAATAAGTATCATTTTAATACATATTATATCGGTATTAAATTACTGATAATAGAATTTAGTAAACGCCGTCTGACGTGAATAAAAAAGTTAGCTTAGCAATCTCTCTGGATGGTAATAGAAAGAAACCATTAACTAACCAAGCGATATCTTAGTCGTATAAATAAATTCATGAGTAGGCCCTCACCGATATGTATTAACTCTAGGAAGCAAGAGCACATTTATTATCATGTTATACTACGCATCAGCACACCACAAGGAACAAGAACTTGAGAATAACGCGTTTCTTAGTTTAAATGGTAAAATTGAGTTTATTGTAAAACTTTAATTCAGCTCTTTAGGCATCGTTTCCTAAGTGAATTAGTTGTTTCATGATATTTCATCTGAACTAATGATATTCGATAAAAAATTTACCTGCGATCATAAAGCTTATCAGGCGCATGCTCTAAATGAAGGTTACGAATGGATTATAGTTTTTCAGCCGAAATAACAGGAAATAATTTCATACTTCATGCTCTCTCATACGTACACGGAACACATAGGTTGAAAAATAGTAGCATTCGCTACCTGATTACAGAGTAAAAACTAATTATTTCCACTCTCAATTCTTTTGATGTTGTCTCACAAGAAAGACAAAATGGAGCTGAATTGATAGTTCAACAAGTGAAGTAAAAAATCTGGAAAAAATGAAGCATCATTAATAGCGTCATTGACATGATATTTCATTCTTTTTCGTCAACCATTAACTTGGTGATTTTGAAAAACGTAATCCAATGACCATCACAATCCCCTCATAGTTTATAGATACGTCTAAGTAGCATTACTTATATTTTAATGACAATGAGCTTCGCAAACATAAAGGCATTATAGGCAGAGCACTACTGAAAATATAACGATTGGTTTATGTAAATGCTTTGGAAATAAACGGGCACTCGTACTTCGTTTCCTGCAGGCATTTCTACAAAGGCTTTAATCCCCGGCACGGCCTGTATAACTTCCACGCACAGGGACAAGGCCAGGTTAGACGAACAAAGTGGTGCGTTGGAGGCCGGAGGGGGAGGGGGAAGGAACCTTTCCTACATTCCTCGCAAAAGCGACACTAGTATGAGGGGTCATGCAACAATTCTTTAGCCTGTCATCCCGCAACCAAGAGCATCCATAACTCACGAAGCCGTTAGGAGGGAGGGCGGGAGGGGCAGGCAGGCATGGGGGCACGTCGGGGCTCAAGGAGAGGTGTCGGCGGCGCATGCACCCCCGCTGAAAAACCCTTTGGTCCACCCGCATACCAAGCCACCCACCCACGTACTGTGCGGTCATTATGTCCCCCAGGGACGCGAAAACCCGTCGCCTTTTCCTCGGGCCGAATTCATCTCCGGCAGTCGCAGGAATCCCGCGAGCATTTAAACTGCAGAGGAGAAAGGGCCTCCTCCTTTATAGGGAGCGGCGGGGGTTCTTAGGGTTGGAGGGAAGGTGCGAGATAATACGGGCGAGAGGGTCGCGGAGAGCGAAGGACGGAGTGGAGAGGGCGTGCGAAGATCGTAGATATTTCCGAGGACGCACTGGGTGACGCGCGGAATTCGAGGGGAAACAGTTGAAGGGGTCCGCGCCGGGCTTAATTGGATGAGGTGTGCACCTGGATGGTTATGGCGACGATCCCGGGGGGGAGGAGGATGGTTGTATCGAATAAATGTCGCAGGCTGATTGCACGTCGGTTGGATAAATATTGGATGTAGCAGTCGGATAAACGGGGCCGCTACGGAATTTGTTAACGTAGCGAGGACGTGAAGTGGAAAGCACAAAGGTGATTTCACCGCGAAGGGGGACACCTTTTCTTAAATTTGATGCTCCACAGGCATAATTGCAACGCTTAATTTAATATGCACGCCGCCCAGCGTGTGACTTAATTATTTCTAACGATTTAAATACGAGGGTTACTTTTTATCAAACCACTACGCCACCCAGTTCTCACTACAAGTTTTCCAGCCTGGTAACTCACACGCTTGTGGCAAGTTAGCCTTGTATACATTATGGCGGAAACCCTGGCAACCCGTTTAACCTCGATTGAGTTCCAACCGATGGCGCTGGTTACTGGCTTTTGTGATGCGTGAGAAATTAAAAATTAATTTAAAGAGAGAACGATGTTTTAAAAATTCAAACAGAGACAGACAAGTACAGGAAGTAATGCACAGAAGTGTTGTCGGTCTCTCTTCCGAATGCATATGCCAGTGAGGTCATCATTTAAAAAAACTAATTCAGTGATGAAATTAATAACATAATCCGTAAAACTATTTTTATCAACCATAAAATGAACCCAGTTTCTAAAATATTTCCTCATGAGGACTCGTACAAGCCGCCAAATGAATCGTCATTCAATAGTTTGATCGGGGCATTTCTCAAGGTAAGTACATGTATTGATATGCTCATTTAATCATTCTTCTCCATGGTTTCTCAAATAAAGAATCACAGTCGTTCTTATCCTTAAATGCCACGAATAGAGCATATCATCAAAGAAAAAGCAGCTAATTTAATGTCATGTCTTTATGAATTCAAAAACTGTATAGGGATACTCTGAAGTTGGTTACTTCTAACCTATTCTACAAGGTCTTCAGAATATATTTTACTACATTTTTTAACATCATAACTTTTTAATGGCATAAATGCAAAACATAAAATATCCCAGTTTCTCACTCACTTTTTCTCTTATTCCAAGCTGCACATTGAATTCCTTTCCTGACATGCTGATCCGCTCAGTGGCCAATGCCTGTAAAATTAGAATGCATTATTAATACTACAGATTTGTTTCCGCAATAACCCCTGTTTAAATTTAAAAGCACATATTAAATTCCATCGGAAAACTAAGGTCATGAAAATTGCTAAAGACCATTTTCGATGTAAATAGTACGTCAATAACCAATTAATAGAACAAGTACTTGAGACAAAGTATTTCGGAGTAACAATAGCAAGCTCAACACTTCAGCTGATGACTCCAATAGCCTTAAAAATTTAGGAACACAATTTCACAGAGTTATTATCTAAATTGAGGTTTCGTTTTTTTGTAAAGAGGAAGTGAATTAATTAAATTATGTAGGAAAAATGTTAAGTTTACAGTTTTTAAGGAATCGGATGTCCTCATCGACCTTGGCGATCTTAGTGTTGAATAGGTGGAATTTGTTTAGCTCAGATGACTGGAAAGCCATTGTGATAATAAAGAAATTAGCTCTTAAGGCTATCTTTAAAAGTTAAACTTAGCAAATAAATAAGCTCTCACGGCTACTTTTAACGTAAACAAATGTTAATGGCAATTGGAGTCATTACCTTGACTTTTAAAGCTTACCATATGAGCTCATTTCTATGTTATTAGCTAACGACTAACGAGAAATAAATAAAGGAGCAAATTATCAAAGGTAAAAGAATAGCTTGTCGCCTCTATCATCCAATATGGCCCACCAAATATCTGCGACAGGGTTCAAAAGTACGAATATACATTGATAAGATCTATACTGGCATACGCAGGACATACAAGAAGCGATACAAAACGTACTCAACAACGGCTGTATGACGCAGAAATGAAGGTACTGACGGAAACTACAAATCATACGTTATTAAATACAGAGAAGAGTGAGAGTATTAGAGTGTGTCTCTCCAGATTACGTCAATCACCAGATTACGTCAATCCAGAATCCTTAGGATAAAATGAGCTGGCTTTGATGAAACCTAGTTAGTTTGTTGCTCGCGTTATGGGCGGAATACTTGTTTATTGCGAGTGCAGCATTCGTGGGTTTGTCGCTCCTTTAGATACTTCCTCTCATTTTGTCATGGTTTTGCGACCTTTCGCGAGCTTTGTGAAAAAAGGGGAAACGATAAGTGGTTCCGCGGCCCCTTAAAGCCTCTTACGTCAATAACTCAGTTGGACTCGTTTTCATGTATCCGTATTTGCGTTACCGGACACTGCGTAACCAAGCGAGGTCTTCACTACAGGCAGCGTTGCCGTCGAAGTTGCCCATCTTTCAACTTTTGATGCAGACTGCGTCACCAGAGCTGAGGCCAGGAGGGAAGACCGACGCTGCCTGCCTGTCATTTGTTGGTCACGTAATTTTTCTCAAGGAATTGTGAGTCATCTTAAAATTGTTGTCAAAAAATAAGCTTACGCGGGACAGATTATCGTCAATACTCCACGTGAATATCCATTTTTCTTCATAAACTCCACAGTGAACAGGAATAATTAAGAAGACAGCGCGTCGCGATTTTCCACCGTCTTCTGTTTTCATCCGTTGCTATAGCATGAAAACGTAGCTCTACACTGTGCTTCCTCTCATGACAGTTTTATTTCTGTGGTGGGCCACTAATACTGTATATACTGGTGCATAGTCCCGGTTTTTGAGACCACATTTTTGGGCAAAAAATTAGGGGTTCAACGAAACAATTATCGCAAATATTTCGCAGTACACACGGTTTCACTTCTGTACAGTATCCATAACTTTGAATTCGTTGAAGCCGCACTAGGGAAAAATAATGAACATGCGGTGAATGTAATGTAACCATTATAACAATATTCACAATATATACACAGTGTTTCCGGCTCGTTTGCCGGGTACTTTCCCGTGGATAAGTAAGGAAAGCCACCCAACGTCCTGTATAATCAATTTCAAGGTGAGGTTTTGCCTAAAGACCTCCGGCAATGAGCTTTCGTTGACGCGTTGCAGGTAAATTGGATTCCGAAAACTAATTGTTGAAATAAGCGCATGTTCCTTTAAATTTATCGATTAAAACGTCATATTCACGAGGATCAGTGGCTAAAATCTATAGCAGGAACACTTGCCAGTATTTTCCAATATTTTCGAAAAAGTTGTTTAAATCAGCGCGATACGAATCTTACAATTAGATGTAAGTAAAAATAGGCATGGTAACATTCCATATCACTCCATGTCACTATACTTGTATCTCTATGCAGTCAAAAATTGCCCCTCCGTTTCACCTTTAATAATATCGAAGGGCAACAGACTACAAAACTACGATGCGCCTTACGTTTCCGCACGTCTTACAAGTCGAAAAAAAGGAAATTAACAAATTAGACGTAGAAGACAAAGATAATTTTACATACATTGATTGTGAGAGTTTAGATATCAAAATGAATAAAACGATACTGAGATATACCTAGGGTCCCCGAGAATACCTTGTCCCCGACCATCTCCAGAAAAATCTCTCGACCAGAAAAATCTCTGGTCAAACTATACTAATGTGTTCCTGCTGTCATAATGGGAGTTATCCATTCGCTCTAGTGAGCTAATCACCTTAGCAATACAACAGCGTAACAGCATCTCATTCCTTACAAACCCTGAGCACTTCATAACTGATCGGGAGCAGAGTTGATGTCCGCAAAACAACAAAAGAACTACGATAATCGCATCCACGGTAGTGTTTGTGTGGTGATTTTCCAAAAAGGAGTCAAACTTGGATATTGTAAATTTTTTTATTGCTCCGCGGTAAAAGCTTACGTTTTCAAATACTTATTGTGAACGAATTCGATAACCAAAACAAAAATTCGGCCGCGACTGTTTTGCACCTAAAGAGTCCTACCCGCTTATTTATTATTGAGGTCACCAAATTTTTCGCCAGCGCACATCGTTCCATTCAACGTCGCTCGTGTGCGATCACGCGCCTGATGTGTCCCGATCAGCCGAACACCTTGAACGGCGGGCTCCCAATATTTTTAATCATTTTTTGACGCAGTGCGCATGAGTTTCCGAGGTCACCGATTGCCATAGGGCACGAGAAATCCTGGAAGGGACACACCCCACCGTAGTCTCCACGCTGGAGACCCTGGGCAATAAGGGCGTGTGAGCCCCGTTCAACAGCGGAAGGTTTCTAATCCTCACCGCGACATTCGTCGGAATGACGAACTCCTTTCCGGGTGCGGCAGATATAGGACTGGGAGCCCTTTACAAACGTCCGTGATTTCTCACGGACGTTGGGAGAGAGAGGGTGAGTAAAGGATTGAGGATTTCGCGTGAGTGTACCCCGCCTTGCTAGACCCAATGAATGCAGAGGCTCCTTCAGGTCTATATCCCGGGGTCTTCGAGATGTGAATGGCGTTCAGACGTGGTCGAGTCGAGTTGCCGCCGCACGTTTCAATCCGTTTGGAGGCGATATTTCCCAGTCTTGAGAATCCCCGAGGGTTGAGTTTCCCGCGGCCGTGGACGAGAACGATCCTGTGCCCAACTCCCCCCGATCTCCATTCAATGGCGTGGGTACCTCTTAATCCCACACGCACGTAAGTACACGAACCAGAGGCGTATTCGGGTGACGGCATGCAATACGGTCTGAGAAAGGTATTCCTTCATTTAGCTTCGGCCATTAAAATTATGCAAATGGTGAAAAACCTCTAACGAAATAACTTTCAATTACTATCGAAATAAGAACTGAAATATGAGATTTCGGTTAACAGCACGTAGCAGGGTCAGAGAAGGGTATTCTTTCAATAAACATTCCCCTTTAAAAATATGAAAACGGTAAAATAATTATCTAAAGAAATAATTTTCATTTACTATAGAAATAAATATGGAAATAGTTGTTTTCGGGTGACGGCATGTAACACGGTCTGAGACAGGTATTCCTTCAATTAACTTAGGCCATTAAAATTATGCCAATGGTGAAAAATCTCTCACAAAATAACTTTCATTTAATATCGAAATAAGTAGCGTTTTCGGATTATAGCATGTAGCAGGGTCGGAGGCACGTATTCTTTCGGTAGCCTTTCCCCTTTAAAAATATGCAAGCGGTAAAATATCTAATGACATAATTTAATTCGCTATCGAAATAAATATGGAGCTAGGTTTTTTCGGATAACGGCATGTAACAGGTTCGGATACGGGCATTTCTTCAATTAGCTTTCCCAATTAAAAACATGCAAACTGTAAAAAAAATTTCATTTTAAGTAGTTATAGCGAGATAACAATTCACCTAGAATTTGACGAAATTTACCTCATATTAAATAAAACACTCTCATCTTTCCAATGATATCAAAATATTAACTCCTTGCCGAAATACTTTTCGAGCAATTTTCCTGAAAAGATAAGCTGTTTTACATGCGATACATTACTTCATCAAAAATATTTCACACTTCTGATAAGGAAAAAATACAAGCTACCGCATTAGCTTTCCCAGAAGTAAAACTTCCAGGTCTACTGAGATAATATAAGAGAATGAAACTCTGGCAGAGTTACCAAGTCAACGGAGCGGATATCAGTTTAAACCCAAAGCGCACGTATTATTTAGTCTTGAGGCCATCTTAGAAGTGTTGGGGAAAACCCACTACTTTAACGTTAAAATGGGTGTGTTCAGGGAAAAGAAGGGAAGGGAAGAAGTTCAGGGAAGAGTTTCACAGCAAGAAAGAAAAACTTGAACACCTAAAAGAAAAAAAGGATATCGAAGTAAATTTTAAGGCAGATTAACGGGCTAAAAAGATTTTTTGAAGGTACACACTAGATAACGTTGAGAGGATTACAACGGAGGAAAGACCAGAGTGAAAATAGATGTTTCAAAGACAAAATATATAATAATAATAATAATTGTTTATTTGTCCAGAGATCACATTGATACATGATATAAGACACGTCAATACATTTGCATTTCAACATTATATTACACAGTGGAAATACATTAGAGAAACATTCATATACAAAATAGTGTAAAAGTAATATTACATTCATATATATACACCACCATTAGGGGTTAATCATAAAGATATTCATTGACAGAATAATACAATTTCTCCATGAGAAAACGGTGAACATGGTGTTTAAACATATTCAATGATGCTTTGTTTTTTATATGATCAGGCAATTTGTTAAAAACCTTGATACCCATTTCTTTGGGACCAGAGCTGGATGCACTGGTTCTAACCCGGCTTTTATGCAGGTGCTTTGAATAGCGAGTCTCATATCCATGAAAGTCTGAATTTATGGAGAATTTGGAGATGTTTTGTTTAACAAATGTAACATTAAGGAAGATGTAAACACAAGGGAAAGGAAGAATGTTTAGGTCAACAAAGATAGGCCTGGAAGGGGAACGGTATGGCTTTTTAGCAATGATTCTAAGAAGTCTTTTCTGTAGTTTAATAATTTAAATTTTAATGTGTGGAGGACCCCCATAGTATTAAATGGTAAGTCATATGTGAATAAAAGATACCATAGTAGAGAGTTAAAAGGACTTGAACACTAAGAACTATATAGACATTTTATAGAAGCACAAGACTGTGAAATCAATACTGAGATGAGACTGATGGTGGTTGTATAGCCATATAGAGAAAGCCAATGTAGATAGAAAAATGTAAGCCTAATAATTTATTTTTGCACGGGAAATAAAAATGTTATCATGGATATCCATAATTTCCACGAGGTCAGGCCTGATATCATCAGTTTTAAAAATGTAATGGTTCAATTCATCTTTAGTTCGTTCACTTCATCTCAATAGTTCAATTCATGAAGCACTTTTTGTGAAAAAATACTAGTCCTGCTATTAATATATTTCGCTACTCTGTGATGCAATTACGCACACATAAATAAAATTCATTCATTTATTTCTTTGAGAAGATGGAATTTTCTCATAAACCTTTACCAAAAACAGGAAGTGGTTTTCGAGAAGTGAGAAAATAATGTAGGTAAATAAAAAATTTATTAATTTCTTAGAATCCATATGAGCATCTTAAGGACTAAAAGAATTCAGAATTCCCACACAACTCCGGAGAAGACTAAAGAGGGCTGAGAAGCATTCTATAGTGGCAGCAAATCATGATGGCACTTTCGTAGAAAGACCCTTTTCGGTGGTAGAGTCCATCGCATACTAAATGGCATCACAAGGGAGAGTAAGGTTGTCTCCGTGCTTGGCTACCTGAGTTTCCTAAGTCGCAAAACTTCATTGCCAACTTCAAAGTATGTACACAATATGTTAATCACTTCACATTCCTAACTCTCTGTGGCTGTTAATTCAATTGATGAGGTGATTTTCGCCAATGGGTTGGGAACAATATGAGCGTATTTTGACTCAGCATTGTTTGGATTTTATACGAGTATATTGTGTTGAAACGTGCTGCTGACACATTCCCGCCCTCTAAAGTAAAATGTAGTTACGTTGTCAGGGTTGCCTGCCATGTGCTGCCCTCTCCCCTCCGCTACTTCGCCGACCCCTCCCACACGAACCTTCCCCTCCTTGACGTCTCCCTTCGCGCAGGCAACTGCAACCAAGTTTCGCGACTACTATCCCTAAGTTTTCACAGTAGAATTTTCCGTCGATTTATGAGGTTTTTAAAGACGAGTATTTCGTATTTGACCAAGGAAGACTTTGGCAGAACTTTGTTTTATTCGAAGAATTCCCGAATAAGATAGAGAAAATAATTAGCATGCAACTGACATGGATGAAAATAAATAATTATGCAACTGTCTCCCACTATAAAGAAACAGGTTTTTGAGTTTTACTGTATTTAACCTTTTACTCCTTATGGTTCAACAATTTATAACCGCTAATGATGCACTTTTCATGAATTCTCGAAACTCAAAACACGATAATTTCACTAATGTTCTATTATTTTTATTGCCATAAAATAAACGCATTCTAAACATTCTGGTTGTGCTCTTGATTATTTTTAATAGCCCGACGATCAAAGTTGAATAATATGACTACTTATTTTCGAAGTCTATGGTAGGTATATTGTAATGTCAAGAATGGTATGAATTTTTAATCAGTTTATCTCAAGCATGCCAATTTGATCAAGTAAAATTTTATACTATTATTATTAATAAAAATAAAAAACTACTTTCTGACTAATGAGTATAATTGTAAGAATTACATACAAGTAGTGCATTACTCCACAAATATCATTGATTCCAAAGAGTCGTCTGATTTAAGAGATGCCGTCTCAATGTTTTACTCATGACTTGAGCCCTCTTCCTCAAATGGGAATAACCTTAACTCCCGTATGAGAATAAAATAAAACGTTTGGGCAGTAGCCGGTTCTTATTTGTTTTTCAAGTAGTTCTCTGCGACATGTAAGTAATTAAAAATTGCTTTCTACGGTACATGGAAAATGTGCACCACTAACTACTGCGGCTCCAGATAATCATAAAACTACACTCTTCCTACGTTACGGAGTTTAAATTGATATCAACAGGGTACACAGCAATTAAAAACAATTTAAACTATCATTCAAGGGTACTGAGATTTAGGCAAAATTGGACCTTGTACAGGATTTACATACGCTCCCCTCACTAAAAGATGGAGCACGGTCAAACAGCCTCATTTTATAATGTACGCAAATTGGAAAACAGAACTCATTTGGATGAGATGATAATTTTAACGGGCAAATTATTAATTTAATCGAATAATTCGGACAATTGGATGGAAATCAATGGGAAAGAACTCCTCCGACTCAAATTGCTCACAGAGCTACGATTTTGATTTCAGGAATTTTACGGCATAAACTTCAATTACAACATGAGATTACGTGACATCAGGGAGAAGCAAAATACTCAGTGTCGATGCCTGTAACTTTCACAGTTGACGGCGTAATTGAACCCGCACTTTCACCCAGTTGCGTGATTTTCAACTACATATCCACCCTTAATATCTTCAAAAATTTATGACATTTGCGCTAGTGTCAAAGGTAACCAAGGTCTGCGTGAAACGCACATTTTTATGCCGGTATCCCATGGTGATTTTTTCGGAATTGGGTTCATGAATACTTCATGCAAACACTCAGAACCTGACTGCGCATGTGGGCGTTCAACGAATTTCTGTGAATTAGGTAACTCTGTAAATTCTTGACGCGACCACAGATTGGCTCTTGAGCGCGCATCCGCTTCGACCATTCCCCAGCCAGGGACTAGTTCTACTACTTGAGAAGAAAACGTCATTGAAGTCAGCTAACTTAGCCACCTGTTGCAAAAATGAGGCTAAGTACATACATACATCGTACATTTGAGTGACCTGGTGATATTATTTCACTGCAGGGAGGAAGGAGAAATATTTTGTGAAAACTGCTGTAGTTCAATCAGCCATTCTAATTCGATCAATAAATCACGCAATATAATTGAGAGACTGCTAATTTGGTATTTCTTTTGTCTCTGTAATTTGTTTTAGTACATTTTCGTGAACCATTAAGTTGGTTCATGCATTTAATTATGCTCTAGCCCTCAGTCTATCAACACCAAGTTCATGAATTTTTCCTTATCGTGTGACATCGAGGCAAAAACGTTGATGAAACTTGTATCATGAATGTGGATTTCATGATTAAATTTGCGAAAACATTAACCGTGGGATGAGGGCTTTACACAAAGGCAACCCGGCGTTTGATCGTAATAGACTGACACTAATAGCAAGTGTCTGCTCCTGGGTTGCTCACCTATTGAAGCCACGATGGCGCATTCACTAGACCCTCTCGATCCGCAACGATCGAATAAAGTGAACCTAACAATCGCTCCGATGCTCGAATCGGGGAGTAAAGCGTCTTAAATATTCAAACCTATTTCAATATTTCAGCGAACGCTTCAATGGCACAGCTCGTCTGCAGGCAGCTCGAGGCACCCTGGGCGCACCAACAGGTCGACCGAAGGCAATCTAACGTTGCCAGATGAAGGCACTCAGCTTCATTCAACGATAAGTACAGTCTACCGAGACTATCGACTGGTTGTTCTATAAAAGACGATGCACTTGGCTGACGCGACTGACTTGGAAGTACCGTTCAGCAGACGAGCTGCGCACTGGGAAACTATTTACGCTAGGCATTTCGGAAACACTAAAATTTGCATGATAGCAATCATTCGCCATAAGTCACTACTAAAGTCTCATGATGGAAAAGTAATTTCTCCAAGTCAAATCCGAAAATGAAAGATGACTGAACACTAAATGCTCACGATCACACATCAGTGTAACTTCCATTGATGTTACATTTCGACGCCAAATTTCATATAAAGATTTTAATTCTCACAGGACTCGCATGGATGCACACATGCGAGCAATTGATACAAATTCAATGGGAGATTCAACCACTTAATACTATATTTACCTCCCATTCATTTTTCCTGCTTCATAGCTATTCAACTCAAGGAAATATTTTGATTAAATGGTGGTGGTAGGTACCTATTTGTCATTTTTTTTCCGAATTTCAGGAAGAGAGGCGCCATACCGTAAGTTTAACCATAGACGGAGGTTTTCTTGCACGCTAGAGCTACAGAAAAAGTAAATGAAATGACAGCATCACGTTTTGATACAAATCTATTCGCAGATATCAGAAATGTCAAACATTCACCCACCAGTTGGCGTGGTAAATGCCAGCGAAAGAGTATAGAAAAGTGAATATATATCACCAAAGAGGTAGAGTTAAAATCGCTCATTTTTCAGTAAACCTTTTACATCAGGTGAGCTGAATTTGGCACTAATATTTGGAGCCATCTGAGCTCATTTACCAATGTCCAAAGTGTAGAATTTGGTAAGATAAGATATTATAAAAAATTCATACTTGGAAGAAATTTTTCGGCTTCTATGCTTATTTATTATGAATCAAAGTCTCGCGTTCTTTCCTGAGGGCTTCATCAGGAATAATTATTATCATAGGAAGCGCCAAGAAGAGGGCGGGGAACGTTGAAAGGTAATTCAAAAGAACACAAATCAACTGAACAAGTTAGGAAATGGCCTTCCACGATGAAAGCACCGATTCCCAATCACTCAACGAAGTTAAGTCTCGTTGGGCTCAGATCGCATTTGGAAAGGTGATCCTCGTATTCAACAGAGCTCTTTTCCCCCTGTCTACACGTGGCAGACAGTATGTGCGAAATTACCTTAGCCGTCGAAGCACGTTAAACCAAAATGCTATTATCACTCAAAAATGTCTTCAAAATATTAACAAAAAGTCCTCGAAATGCTTAAAAGTAAATTATAAATAAACTTCCAAAAAATACTTCAAACAGTTTTAGTATACTTTCTGTTAGCTCCATTATTTAATAAAAAGGAGAGAAGTATCCTTCCTCAATAATAAAAATCATGGAGAATATAATAGTCTGAAGTAGACTCCTTGATAAAGCTTTAGGCCCGGAGAGAAATTAATGAAAAAGAGTTAAATCTGTAGCATTTTCCTCAATCATACCCGCTGGAAGTGATAGGTATAAATGAACGGACTGAAAGCATCAAAATACTGAAGACTTTCTGGCAGGCCGGTAAACGTCCGGACGAGGCAAGAGTAATCAGCCCGGAAACTTGATCACTGATGGTCGTAAAAGCACACTTCAAAAGCCCGTTTGACAAGGTCGCGACGCTAAGTGAATTACGCATCAAAGATAAGGTAGCGAGTAAAACGTCCTCTTTTACTCGCCCAACCAAATTTTATTGCACACGAACGGACGTGATGGACATGAGTCACCGCTAAAACAGACCTAATATTCAGGAAGCAAACGTAATTGGCGAGGTTCTGTGCTGAGCACTCAAGTTCCTTCATACGCCGAGTGGAAAAACGCTGCCATGAAAGAGTAATGGAGGCTCACTGTTTTTCATTCCATCGGCCATAAATCGTGTAAGCTACGAGACATGGGTATCCCCAAGAAAAATCAATTGCACAGCAGAGAAAACTTCATAAAGAAGCTGTCTGTTTAGTGGGAAGCTGCTTTTAAGGAACATGTGAAGTAGAATATCAACAGGAACATATCAACATATCAATATAACATACATTCCAAGTAACGTAAAAAAAGAGGGCAGCGAACCAAGATGGTACAATGCAGAAGTGAGAAAATCGTTAAGACGTCAGAGAGTATGCCACGCCAAGATGAAAAAACTACGTGAATATTTGAAAAATACAAATTGTCTAGAGCCACTACAAAGGAAGCCTTTCGGAATGCATTCTTGGATTTTAAAAGAAAAACATTAGTAGAACAGTTACAGGACAACCCAAAGGCATTTTGGTCATACATAAGGGAAGTTCAAGGCAATTGATCAACAGTTATTCCACTACGAAACGAAAATGGCGAATTATTAACAAGCAGCTCGGACAAAGCCAATTTATTAAATTCTTACTTTCAAAGTGTGTTCACCCAGTCATCGCAGATTACATCCGTAAAGTTAAATGATCACTTCCAGTAAAAGATGCCGCCTATCGATATTTGCACTCACGGAATAGAAAACTTGCTAAAATCTATAAGTCCAAATAAATCCCCAGGTCCTGAAGAAATTCCTGCCCGCGTGTATAGAGAATTAATTAGCTTGTGGAATAGCACCCTACTTGCAGAATATATTTAGTAAATCCATCAACGAACACAAAGGACCCAGGGACTGGAAAATTGCAAATGTCACTCCCATATTCAAAAGCGGTGATAAGGAACAGCCATCGAACTACAGACCGATATCTCTCACATCTATCTCTTGCAAAATCCTTGAACATATAATTGTAAGTTCAGTTATGAGACACCTCGATATAGAAAACTTGTTAACAAAAACACAACACGGATTCAGAAAGGGAAGATCTTGCGAAACTCAATTAGCACTTTTTGCTCACGATATTTTAGTCTCGGGTGAACAAAACGCTCCAGTTGATGCAATTTTTCTTGACTTTAAAAAGGCATTTGATAAAGTTTCCCACAGTAAGCTACTCACGAACTTAAAATCCTACGGTTTAGACGACGACGTAATTTCCTGGATTAGAGAATTCTCAAGTAATCGCGTACAAAGGGTTGTATTAAATGGCGCTATCTCTAATGAAGTAAAAGTCACAACGGGTGTCCCACAGGGAAGTGTCATACTTCCCAGCTTCTGTTCCTTTTGTACATAAACGACATCGGTAACAAAGTTGTCAGTAAGCTTAGATTATTTGCTGACGACGCAGTGGTGTACAGAGAAATTCGTAGCTTTAATGATAAGGAAGCGCTAACTAAGGACCGCGAGGCAATACAAGAGTGGTGCGATGCGTGGCAGCTTGAATTAAACCTGAAAAAATGCGTTGTTGTGAATTTTTGGAAACGGAAAAACGCTCCTTGTAACAGCTATTGCATAAACAACATAAAATTAGAGACCGTAGAATCCGTTAAGGACCTCGGAGTTAAACTGACTAATGATCTATCTTTGAGTAAACATATTCGAGAAATTACCGGTCAAGCTAATCGTAAATTGGGATTTGTTAAAAGAGTACTTGGCAAGTGCGACGATAAAGTTAGGGAAATCAGCTACTTCTCCCTCGTTAGACCCCACTTAGAATATGCCGTCAGTATTTGGTATCCTTATGAGATAGGCTTGGAAACTGAGTTAGAACGCGTGCAGCGAAGATCGGCAAGATATGTTTAAGGCCGTTATGATAATCTCGTTAGTATTACTTACATTTGCATCAACTGGGATGGGAAAAGCTTTCAGACCGTCGATTAAAATTTAGACTCAATCTATTATGTAAGTTCCAAACCGGTCTATTCTCTGACGACGTAGATAATATTTTACGAATCTCTCCCTCTCTCCCACTCCCCCTCTCCCCCTCTCCCCCTCTCCCCCCTCGCACCCTCTCCCCCCTCTCCCCCTTCCCCCCCTCTCCCCCCTCTCCACATTTCCCCCTCTCCCCCTCTCCCTCTCCCTCTCTCTCTCTCTCTCTCTCACACAGGGAACGACATTAGGTACATACAATTTTAAGAGATCTTCTCTCTTCAACTACTTACCACCATTTTTCTCCAAGGTTATAAAATTTTCCACCACTTTCTTCGTCAAAATCTATATAAATAAAAATGCAAATGTTCGTTTGTTCAAAATCTTAAATCTTCGCAAGTCCTTCACTGATTGCTTTGAAAGTTTGACACAACATTGCATTTGAATTCAAAAAATAATAAAATGGTCCCCTTTTACATTTAAATGAAAACTCTGCGATGAAGGAGAGACGTACTTACTGGTCATATTTTTCGACATAAAGGTCTATCATAAACAATATTGGAAGGAGGACTGACTGGGAAGAATTACAGAGAAAGACCAGGACTGGAATACTTTAGGTTAATTATAAAGGACGTCAAGGTGAAGAATTATGTGGAAATTAAGCGATTTGGGGAGAGGAGTTTGGAGTGAAGAACTGCTGCCAACCAATATTCGGATTAATGACTACTGATGGCAATTTATATTTAGTATCATTCCCACTTTACAGAGCAGTAGATTAATGACCAAGGAGGTTAGACGTAAATGGAGGCGACAAGGAGGCGCAAGAGGGAAACGCAGAAACGGGTGGCTAGATGGGAAGGATAAACAACACCAATCAACTAATTTTGAGGATTTTTAACAATTTGCCAAAAAGAGCGAAACCCTCATTGAGTTCAAATTTATGTTTTAACCTCGCGGACTGTGGCGCTAAGCGCACGTTTTGGACATTGCTTCGTTAAATTGTATGCCCGGCAGTCTTGGGCATCTTGTTCTATTACTGTCCACAAATAATCCACTGGGGAGGAGGACGCCTCGGTTGCTTAACTGGCTAAAGCAATCGGCGCGATGTCGGGGGAGCCGGGTTCATATCCCGGTCAAGGCGAATGAATTTTCCTCTGAGGAAATTCCTTTTGTGTGCGTATACGAGCAGTAAAATTGCAATCGTATGTGACTGCAAGCAGAAAATACTGCTTTTTTACATCCGAAAGGTGAAACTAGATTAAGGTGGCGACAGCATGGCAAGAAATAGAATTTAAGAAAACATTTCATGTTCCTTCATCTATTCATTTTAGACAAAAACACCAAGCCTATCGCCAGTCATGCCAGGAGGGGCTCAGTCCACAGCATGAAATACGAAGCATGATGATATGAAAGAGGATTTCCGTTTTGGCAAAAAGAAAATATATTTTTTGGAGATATTGGTTCACGCAAGGAAAACGACCACTTTCTAAATTTCCGCTCGAATGACTTGAGTCCCAGCTTATTCCCAGATTTTCCCGCTTCGTCTTAATGCCCGCCATGTTCCCGTTTTATTTTTTTTACATTTTTCACGGCCTCCATATTCCTTGTCGTGGGGAATATCCCGAGAAGTAAACAAATGATTGATATCTGGGATTAGAACTCATCGGCAAACGAAGGCAGGGGCGGGAGTAAGGTTGGGAAAAATTGGTTGGGGACGAGAAATTATAAATATAACAAACAAATGTCCTAATAGTAATAAATGACCTGATAATGACCTAATAATGACATGATAATGCGAAGCGATGAAACCCGGGACGAGAGAAATAAATAAAATTGAAGTGGAAAATAAAGAAATTCATCATGTCATTAAAACAAATGGCGTATATTTTGAGCAAAATCATGTATCCACGGACCTATCCTACATTTAATGTGGCGGTATCAATGGTCGTTGATTGCACCTTTTAATAATATTTAAGTATATATATTTCCTCTACCGCTGACGATGGCGTCCTGACGCCGAAACGTACAAGTTTTCTTTTGTGAGTGTCCTTTTTGCGTGTTTCTGTGTTTGTTTAGTGTATCACTGTTTTATTTATGCATGTGCATCGTCGCCGAGAGCGATTTTCTACCAAGACATTATATATATATATATATATATATATATATATATATCCAGGTGTAGTGCCTGGATTCGACACATTTTCATCTTCCCCACCAAACCCTATGTTCGTCCTTTTATGTGTTCCTATCCCTTTCCATTTCCTATGACTGTATGAATTTATTCGCGCCTTTGAGCGTCTGATTTTCGAATGGATATATATATACATATATATATATCATCCAGAGCATCCGGCGCGAAATCGGAACGTCCGTGGTTCAATTCCCGGTCTAGATGAATTTTTTTCACTTGGAATCGGCCATCACTCCATCTTCACATCACCATTGTGTTGTCAAATTTTATATGTTTCCTATCCTCTTTCTTTCACCACCTGTTTGAACGAAATATTTATTATTTACGCCTGTGAGCGGTTTGAGTGAATGAATGAATGGTTATATATATATTGTAAGGGTAGGCTCCTTCCATACCCTTACCGGTCGCCCTTTCTCCGCGGTCGCGCCTTTCGCGTGATTTAAGTTGAGCGGGCGCAGATCGTTTACGAGCGACCGCGCATGAAACTATGATTTTGTATGTCGCTTGTTTGGTTACAAC